>OX465299.1:55865128-58265128 GCA_949987735.1 Leucophora obtusa | reverse complement strand
ATTAAAAAAAAGTAATAAACAAAAGGTTATTGATTTTTATGGTAGCGGTATATAGAAAAACGTTATATGAACAGATTAAAGGAATTGTAATTTTTAATTTTTTTAAAATTGAGCAAAATTGGACTAGTGGTTCTCGAGTTATGTCAAAAAAAGATATATCTCGATTCCTAGGGGTGCCCAGCGAAACGCCGGGACACGTATAACTTGTTTTTGACCGATATAACATTTCCCGTTGGTTTCATCCCATCCCGATTTTGACTGTCGCATAGTGTTATTAACTAATTCATAAAATGAATAAATTTTAATGCCAGCTTATTAAAAAAAACTATCTTTTTTAATATTTTAGATACTTAATCCTATTAAAATCTTGTTACGGAAAAAGTATAAAAGGGTAAATGTGTACTTTTTGTTGACATTATGTGTAAAAACTTGACTAATGTTTTCTGAAAATTATTCAAAATGAATATAATCTCCAAAATTTATGAAAGATTGTAAATATTCCCAAAAAATCCCCAAATCATTTTTCAAATCCCCAAAAAAATCCCATGTTTCCCAAGTGAAAAACTTTGTCCCCAAGACCAACAAAATATCCCCAAATTTGGGGACAAAAGCCCAAGTCTGGCCAGTAGAGCGTACCTCCTTAAAGGCAAAAAAAAGTTTGCCGTACACCCTCCAATATGAAGTATTTCTGCAAGGAGGTTTCAAAACAAATTTTTTTTTTGCCGAACGTAGGGGTCGCCATTTTACATTTTTTGTTACATCTTTGGCATTTACAGTCGGATCTTAAAGTATGATACATCGATGTTTTTTTTCGAGGAGACCAGTGTGAGGGCCATTGACCTCAAGTATCCATTGACCTCAAGTATCCATTGACCTCAAGTATCCATTGACCTCAAGTATCCCGTTCTAGTAGTTACCCACCAGATCTCAGTTGCTACCACCCTAATGTACACCCTAATGTCCGAAAATTAAAGCCTGCAAAAATTCATTAAACTTTTGCTAAGGAAGTTTTTCGATAAACCCGGTAGAATTTTTTTTTATATATTGGTTGCCGAACGTAGTGGTCACCTTTTTAAATTTTGTTTCATTGGATTTTTCTCTATAGCAAAACACTGGTCTCCTCTCGATATATCACCCTTTAAAATCCGACTTTAAATGCCGAAGCTATAACGAAAATTTGAAAAAGGCGACCCCTACGTTCGGCAAAAACATTTTTTAGTAAATGAATGTTCTTTTTAGTTTGACCCTAGATCATAAATTAATATCACTTTCTGTTTAAATTATTTTCAAATCAAAGAAAGATGATACAATTTTTACAAGTAAATTACAAAGAATAAAAATATATTTGAAAGAATTTTGAAATTTCCTTGCAAAAATACTTTATATTGGAGGGTGTACCACGAACTTTTTTTTGAGGTACGGTCTAGTGCCCATGTATGTTAGTAATATAGGAACAGAATTTTAATTATATTTGAGTTAAATTTTTGTTAATGGAAAATATCAAATTAACCTACTAAAATCATCAAAAAATTTTAAATTTTCAAAATTTTTTTTTTCGATTTTCTTATAAATGAAATAAAAATTGAGCATTTTGAAAACAGCAGTTTAGCATTTTTCAGCAAATATTCCTGCTGATTTTAGCAGAATGGACTGCTATTTGCATTCAACTAAATTTACTTTAAAACGAGTAAAAAGGTTAAAGTCGGGCATGCCGACTATACAATACCCTATACCAGTCTGGTGTATTTTTTGGATCCGAAATTCGAATGGGTTAAAATGGGGCTTATGTCAAAATTTTCTATAATGTGAGTCAGCGCACCAAATTTCATTAAAATATCTTAATATTTGCGACCTGCAGTTTGTAACCAAGCCAATTTTGGGAGGACCCTTATATGGGCACTAGTTCTAAACATGGACCGATGTTCACCAAAATCAATAGGCTTCGTCCTTGGGCCAACATAGGTCTATGTACCAAATTTCATCAAAATATCTTAATATTTGCGACCTGCAGCGTATAAACAATATAATTTTGGGGGGACCCTTATATGGGCACTAGTTCTAAACATGGACCGATGTTCACCAAAATCAATAGGCTTCGTCCTTGGGCCAACATAGGTCTATGTATATATAATTTCATCAAAATATCATAATATTTACGACCTGCAGCGTATAAACATTATAATTTTGGTAGGACCCTTATATGGGCACTAGGTCTAAACATGGACCGATGTTTACCAAAATCAATAGGCTGCGTTATTGGCCCAATGTAGGTCTGTGTACCAAATTTCATCAAAATATCTTAATATTTACGACCTGCAGCGTATAAACAGTATAATTTTGATAGGACCCTTATATGGGCACTAGGTCTAAACATGGACCGATGTTCACCAAAATCAATAGGCTGCATTATTGGGCCAATATAGGTCTGTGTACCAAATTTCATCAAAATATCTTAATATTTACGACCTGCAGCATATAAACAGTATAATTTTGGTAGGACCCTTATATGGGCACTAGGTCTAAACATGGACCGATGTTCAAAAAAATCAAACTTGTTCGTCCTTGGGCCAACATAGATCTGCGTACCAAATTTCATCAAAATATCTTAATAGGTGCGACCTGTAGAGTGCGCACAAGATTGCATGGACAGACAGACAGACAGACGGACGGACGGACGGACGGACGGACAGACGGACGTCGTTAAATCGAAATAAAAAAAATTCTGAACCGATCGGTATACTATAAGGTGGGTCTACGACCAATATTTTTTGGTGTTACAAACATCAGCACAAACTTATAATACCCTGACCACATAGTGGTGTAGGGTATAAATAGCAAAATTTTTGTGGATATTTTATTTTTGCTATTTTTAGTCTACTAATATTTATCAAAGTTTTCTGTAGATTTTACGGTACAATTTGTTATTTTCAATTAACTAAAAGTTAACTTAAATATAACTAAAATTCTGTAAATTTAACAGTTTTAATTTTTCTGTTCTTATTTTACTAGTATTTAGCAAAAAATCTGCTAATTTCAGCAGTTTTTTCTATAGTATCATTTGTAACAAATTTTTAGTAACTTTTTATGCTATTTTTGCAGATTTATTTCTATGAGTGAAGGTTTGCAACTACTGGTTATCCAGTGCTACCCAGTCAGAAATTTCCAGCGATATAAAAGCCAATTCACTGGTAGAGCAATGATTTTATAAAAATGCTGACTCTTCGTTAAAAAAGGTTTGTAATCGGAAGGTTCCGAGTTCAAATCCGGTTGCAAGCAAAGAATTTTTTTTCGATTTTTTTTAATTTAAAATGTTTTTTGTTTTATAAAATCAATTCTTTTGTTTGTGGAAAAGCTCCTTTAACACCAACTTTTTTTTGCTTTACCAACGCTAGCATATTAGTTCCATAAAATTGTTTGCCACCAAGTATTATATGTCTCGTTAGCTCAGTCGGTAGAGCTGTAGTCTGCCAATCTGATCTCAAACCACGGTAGGATAAAAAAAAAATATATATGAACATTTTTTAAATTTTATTTTGGAAAATATATTTCCAGATCACCTATTTACTGGTTTTGCCAGCATTTTGCCAACGTTCTCCAGTGCTTTTTGAACAGCCGGTCCTTTTGTCTAATGATGTTATCATTTTGGGAATGGGAAAGTACTTTTTGCCAGTACTTGCACTACCTGTTGAAGTGCTTTGCCATCGCTTTCCCGATTATATTTTTCTGACGGGTAACCATGTTTTTTTCCCCGTCGAAATATTATTACTTCTTGAGGAAATATTTTCTTTAGAAAAATTCTCAAATTACATAAAACTACACAGTGAAAAAATCATAGATAAATTACTAATTTTAATTAACATCTTACTGAATTCACATCTTATTATTTTACGAACGTTTTTAAATTAATTAAGAACTTCGGATTTAAATTAATATTTCAACATTTTAGGTTTTATTTTCGCAAATTTAAAAATGAGTACACATTAGGGGGTCCAATGTTATATGGCAAAGGGCGAATTGAAGACTGTCGCGGTCCAATTTGTTACCTTTCTATATAAAACTAATAAATATGAAGTTTGGGGACAATAGAATAGAATTGCGATAACCAAATAATTCGGTTTCTTCAACCATATGATTCAGTTGGCAAAAAATTGGGTTGTCGCAATGAATCTGTTTTCTCCTTGTAGCAACATATTTTAAAAAATAATCATAATTTCTATTCAAAATAGAGTTTTTAATCGAAATTAGGAGTTGCTATCGAATGATCCTATTCCGACATTATTTTTTATTAAAAACTTAAAAATTTCTAAAATCGAATAACAATTTCGACATTGAAAGTGTTATTGTTTATGAAAAAATTTATAAAAATGTAAATATAAAAAAAGTGGGATTTTGGTTTAAAAAGCAAAATAAAAATTTAAGGCGGGATCAGACTTTGAGAAGCGGGATAGTCTCGCTAAAAGCGGTACGGTTGGTCAGGTTATCCATAATGCTTTAAAATAGCAAATACGGACAATGTAGTGGTTTTGGCCGGACTATTTTATTTGTTCGGCCACTAAAATACTAAGAATAAAACCTGCTAACTTAGCTTAAAATAAACTGTGTTTAGTGCTTCACGACACATGTGAATGTCAAATTTTTATGGAAATATCTGTGGTTAAGGTTTAACCTTGATTATGTTGGAAATAAGTTATTTGTCCTAATTTGTTTTAGAACTTACGAGTGAAAAGTCTCATAAATAGCTCACAATCACCTCTGTGTGGTATTAATATTAATCATACGTCTAGTTGTAACCAGGTTAATAAATATTACTCATACGTACTGTGGCACTTTCACAGTTGTGTGTGTGTGTTTACAAAATCATTAAAATCGTTGAGAATTGAAAACAAAAAATGCTATGTTTTTTGTTAACAAAATGTTTTTGTTTGTGATTTTATGGTAATATTAATTAAATTAGGCATGTTAAATAAAATTCAATTAACCTTAAGAGCAATTAAAACCCGTTGTTTTTACAAACAATGGAATTAAAAGTGATATAAAAATTTGTTTACATTATTTGGGGCAAATCAAATTTAAAATAAATTGTTTTAAATATTTAAGTAGTTAGAAAATATTTTAAATATTTATCCCTAAATTCACAAACGCTTTTTAAAATTGTAGGAGGTTTATTGAACAAATTTTGTATGAAAATTTCGTTTTGTAAACCTCCTATAACTTTTCAAAGCGTTTATGAATTGAGGGGTTAAACTTTTTTTCAATCACTTCAAAGAACTAAAAATGATACATATTGTTTTAGTAACATCATTAAAATCTCTTTTTAGCCATATAAAGTGAGAGAATTTAACAATCACTAAATACGAAATTATTATAAAATAACTATTAAATATTAACAGTTATTTAATGGACTTCTGTAATCGGCTGTCTATTCGTTCGCATTAAAACTCTTCAAAGTATCATCCACTAATTGTTAGTAATAACAATTCAACCATAAATTTTTTGTCTGATGTTTCATACTCGTAGACACTAAACAGACAAAGGATAACAATCAAAATTTTCCGAATCATTAACAAAAACAAGTAAAAGTTATTTTCCTCCCTCGCATAATGTTGCAAGGTATACACACGTTTCAAAACTTAGATACATTTAAAACGAGACGTGACAAGTAAAAGAAAAATATTGGTTGGAGACTATAGTTATTTCTGATGAAGCAAAAAATTTATTAAGTAGATACTGAAATCTGAGTTCAGTTACATATCCCCTTTAGAGATAATGTTAAGAAATTATATATAGAAAATAATATTATTGTGATACTGTTCTAGGTTTATAGTTAAAATTGAAAAACATTCGAAAAAGATCTTATATCAGAAAAATATGATTATAATTAAGGAAAAATGTGAATTATATTTTTGCTATACCTAATACTTTGAAACGACCTTACAATATAAAAGTATTTATTTATGGATACTTTCACGTACACATAACAAATCCATAATGATTGATATAAAAATGACAGCCAGTGTTGCCAATTTAGCTGTTTTATTATGGCTAGATTGATAAAAATCCGGAATAACTCGAATTGAGCTATTTTCTCAATTTTTAGAAAATGTTTAGCCATTTTAGCCGTTTTTCAACAAAATATAATTTTCGAACCAGAAATTATAACAACACTGTTTTAAAAAAACGGTGTAAAAATAAATGTATACACTTTTTAAAGGTTTTAATTCTAAACTTTTTATTTAATTGGTTGCGATAAATATACTATTAGGACTAAAAATATACTGAAATGCAACTACAGTTGAAATTCGAAAGGAAAGCGGTGAAAATTTATCCGTAAAAGAGAAATATCCACTGAAAGCAGAAAATAGAACTATTACTGTGTTTAATTTTTACGTGTATGATACAACTCTTCCATTATTAGTGATGTATGGCATTATTTTTCTTCAAGATAGCTTGCGTGAAGGCACTTTCCTCGATATCCAATATAAGCTTATATTACAGCTATAAACAGTGGAATGAAATCACTGCTTTTACAATGTAAATTTTTTATCATTGTCATTCCTTCGTAGTTTTGTAAAGCGATAAAGTGTGGTAAAGAAAACTCTAATTTCTTTTTTACACACTACTAAATACAAACTATAAATCTTAAGAAGCAATAGAAGAAGCCGAAAAGAAGCAGTAATAATTTGTGTCCCATTCTGAATTTCTGCTGTGTTGGAAATTGCTGAAATCAATTTAATAATTTCTCTAACAAATTGATAAATTTTAGAATTATTAGTTTTTTATTGCCATGAAAATGACCATATTATTGGCTTGGCGAATAAAAAATATTATTATTACATTTTCAAAAAAAAATTTTAATTTGCTTGCACAAAAAATAATCTATAAATAAAAAAATATTCCACAAGATGCTGCTAAAAAATTGTCAGCCAAAGAGAGCTGTCAGCTAATGGGAGTGTTAGTTATCACTGTATTTGGTATTTTTTTGAAAAGCATAGCGATATGTTTCCTATAAAACTGTTAAGCCATTTTTTTTTAGAAAATTTTCCCACAAGTTTTGCCATTTTTGATAATCAACTTCTGGCAACACTGGCGACAGTTCTCTATCAATAGTATAGCACGCAATAACTACAAGCAAACAAACTGTAAAATATATTTGTCAGTATCTATGTATTTTAGAAATAAAATATAGTGATGTTCATAAGTTGACACATTATAAATGACAGTTAAATTACAACTTAAGCTTGTCAAACAACTTTTCCGCCATACCGAATTCATTTGATATTTTTATAACCAGTGGTAATAATATCATCGTCAGTTACGAGTTGTCTCTTTATGACCATCGATGTGTACAGTGAACATTAGGTAAAATATCAAATAAATAATATATATTTTATACCTTTGTTAGTTTGTTGCTAAAGTACAAATTTGTTGTAGTAAAGTGATAGACATTTATATTTATTGGTATAATAAAATGAAATGTACAATATTTCATAAAAAAAATATTATATTAAATATTAAACTTTCACATACATATTACATGTACAATATAATCTATATGATGGAAGTGAAATTTAGTATTGGGTTATGTCAAAACAAATCAATTTAAGTAAGGTTAATACAAAGGTAAAATGTAATGGTATGAGAGTATTGTCAGAGCTGCCAAGAAGTTTTAGATAAGTTTGTATTTACGTAAAAACACAACTACACTCATAATATTTTATCGTTAAAAACAACCTAAAATACATATTAAATTAACTGAAAACACAATTAAAAAAAGGACTACTGATTTTTCATTATATTCAAACCATTTTGCTATTTATTTTCAAACATTGTTTAAACCATCCATAAAAGAAGAAAAAAATAATTGTAGAGTCTGTTAAAACAATCATCAATTTCTAACTGACAAAACGTAAAAAAAAAACGATTTTGTGGTTTGTTTTTTCATATTTGAAAGTTTTTTTTTATTTGGATTTTCAAAACACTACACACCAATACACAACAGACACATTCATATTTTTATTGGCTATGTTTGTGTGTATGAGTAAAGAATTTCTTGTTATTTGAATTGAAATAATTTTGTATATAAAGAAACTATTTTAACAAAAAAGAAAACCGAAAATATTTAAATTTTTTGTTTTAAAACAGAAAACAACGAAATGATTTAAATTATTTTTTTTTTAAAAATAAGAAACTAAAAATAGAACATTTGACTGAAAATATCAAGGCCTACAAATTATACGTATTTTTTGTAGTTTGTTTTTTATTGACTTATGCAAAAAGTTAAACAATATGTTTCCATGTATTTTAATTGATTCTTCAATTGAAAACAAACTTTACCTATTACTTTTCAAATAAACCTCTATCGGTTATGGAAAATATATTGTGAGTGTAAATACAACTAATTTGACCATTGAATGAACTGTGATTTTTAAAATGTATTTCCAAAATTAATTTTATTGCAAGAATACCACTTTAGGTATTTAAACAAATATTATTGAATATTACACTTTTTGAAAAAAAAAACGGCTGCTTTAGATTTTTCACAAACATACGAAGCAAAACTAAGATTTTTCCTAAAACTGTTTAAAAAATCTGAGCTAAACTATAAGAACACTTTATACAGAAGGGGCCCCAATGCCCAAAAATGCAGTTTTGTGCATCAAGTGGGTTTTTTTTGATTAAAAAACTGGTATGTTGCCAAAGGATTAAAATTCCATGCATTTAAGGATTAAAATTCCTCATCGTTTGAGTGTCAATAGCTAACGCGATTCAAACAGTTTCTAAATATTGCGACACCCTAATATACATAGATTTAGGGCCATTAACAATAAACAAATTAACCTAAAGTTTGAGCTAACTTAGAGTTACAGATGTCAACTTCCATACAAATTTGAATTTTTTAAATTTCAGTTTGTGTTAACTTTAGGTTATTTGTTTGTTGTTAGTGGGGGTTAAAAGTATAAATCCTAAGGTTCAATTAATGTTATATTTGTGTATATTCTGTTGGAATAAAACAGGATCATTTTTAAATTAGAAAAACAAAATATTGATAAAATAACAAAAATTAATTAAAAGTTATATCTTAATATTAATTAAAAATTCATTAAAAATTATATCTTATATTATTTCTGTGCCCTGTTGTCCCGAAATGGATAAATTTTTAAAAATTTCGTAAAGGAAATATTATTAAGAAAATAAAAAATTAAAAAAAAAATTAAAAATATTGTGTCTCCCCGACCGGGATTTCAAACCATTAACATGGAACCACATACAATGTTGTCTAATTATCTTAAGCTCATATCATATCAAAAATTTCTAGCTTTAGTTTTTCCGAAATGTGTTAAGTTTTTCAAGTTCTGTTAGAAAATATTATTAAGAAAATGATAATTGATACTTGATCAATTGAAAAATTCTGTATAAAGCACAAAACTTTTTATTAAAGTTAAAAAAGAAAGCAAAAGTAAAATAAAGGATTCTGAGATCTTTTTGTAATATGTGATTTTGAAGGAAATTAAGTCTTTTCAAATCTATCTAACTACAGATATTTCCATATAAATTTAATATTTATAACTATGGTTAATCACTTAACTTTAATTATTTTGAGACAAGTTATCAGGTCCAAGTGATTTGCTTCAATTTTTTACGAATAAAAATTAATTCCTTTTCACCAATTAAAAAGAACATCAAAAGTATCATAAAAGAAAACTTCCACCCTATGACAACCCTAAGTAAAATTCATTGGTTCCGATCCAAATTTTCACAATATTGGATCCAAATCACTGCTTCTTTTTTAACGAAAATTATTTTATTGTTAAAGGTCTATCTTCAAGTG
Organism: Leucophora obtusa; assembly: GCA_949987735.1. Lineage (NCBI taxonomy): Eukaryota > Metazoa > Arthropoda > Insecta > Diptera > Anthomyiidae > Leucophora > Leucophora obtusa. The sequence goes on along the minus strand of OX465299.1, from coordinate 58,255,299 downwards.
TTAATATGAAGATAGATAATAGTCAAAGGCAATAATGGCTATCTGCTATTAAACAAGACAAAATGAAAATTTAACAAAATATTTATTATTAGATGTTGGTGAGCATTTTTATAAATATTTTGGAGCATTAATTTAGTAAAATATTCACAATATTTAAATTGAATGGTTATAAAATTTTTTTGGAACAAGTATGTATTTGTTGATAGTCCTTATTTAATATTAACCCTCGATATGTCAATATTTAAAATTTTTGTGACTGAAATTTGTCACAGGTAAATTGTATATTGCAGTTATTTTTGATTGGATACGACGGTAAATGTAAATTAGAGTGGGATGAAATTAAAAAAAATTTCAAATCATAAAAACGGTAAGTAAGGAGAAGTTTTACACTACGTTGAGGCGACTGTTGGTGAAATTGATAAAATATAGAGATCACTAAAAATATTGTACATAGTATTTATATTCAAACGTGTAACAGACTATAAAAAATAAAAAAATATTAAAAACATTAAAAAAAAATTAATGGAAAAGTAAAAGGTTTCTTTTTAATTTTCTCGAGTTACTCTAACAATTTTTTTAAAGAAATTCACCGATTAATCGAGTTACGGTTAATCGATTGAATACCCTAGTTTTTGCCACGTTCCTGGCTAGAATTTCAGAAAGTACCTGATCAGTGAATTATCCTATAATCCAGGGAGTACATATTTTAGTTTTCAGGCTTCTGCACTCAAAGGAAAAGCCTCCTCATATTGATGAAAACCTTCATACACGTAATTAAATCTTTATTGTTTTTCGTCTTCGTTTTATAAATGTTTGTGAAACTGTTTCATGAAAATGTTTCTAACATGATTCTGTGTAGCTAAAGGGGATTTTGGCAGGCCGTCAAGGGGTACTTTTCCCCTTTTGAGCCATCATTTTTACCACACTCCTGAGAACGTCATCAATGAATTAACCAATATTCCACGAAACACGCATTTAAATTTTCAAGTTTCTAGTCCAACAGGTTTGGGAATAACGTCAAGGGGAAGACTTTTCCCTTTTCCACCTGCCCGAGTTAATAAAATGAATAACAATTTCTTACAAGCGAAATGAAGGGTAAAGAGAAGGTTTATGGGCTAATTTTTTATAGCACAACTATTATATAGTTGAAGAGCACGAAAATAAAATAAATATATTAAATTAGGACCAAAGTTTTTGAGAAAAAATGTTCCTACTGTACAATGTATATTTTGTTTTTCATTTAGAGAATTTTCTGAGAATTTGGAACCTTGACCACAGTGTACAATCTAAAGAAATGTTCAAAACCCTTTCAATTCAAAGAGGCTACTCTTTCAATATCGTTGCCTAAAAATCTTGAATACCATCTGCCTTTCCAAATTTGAAATTTTTACAACCCACTGTATTCTACGTATTTTTTGTTGTTTTGTTTTGTATGAATTTTTAAACTTTTCAGTTTTTAACTAACCTAGATACATACATTTTTATATTGAAAACAATATCTGAATGTTTATTCATACTACAATATATCCATACATTCATAAAAATGTATTAGGGTCATTCTTAAAAAGAATGTTACATTTTTGTAATGAGTTGTCCGTCTTTAATAATAAAGATTTGAAGTGTTAAAATTCCGGTCAAATTCTACAAAATTAAGATAAATTTATAAGTAGATTATGAAAACAAACACTGTTCAAGGGCTGATTATTAGAAGTCCTTTTCAATGGTAAAAGAAAGATCGAAAAGAATCCTTTCGCAGCTTGGGCCTTCAAATGCATATAATTCAAGATAAAGGGAAATCTCGATTTTAAGTCTATCCTCGACCAGCATTAAATTAGGGTTCAGCTAAATTTATAAATTGAAACATTAAAATAGCAGAGTATATAAATATCCATATTTAATTGGCCCAACCCTGTGCATATTGCATATAAGAAATATATGGTTTAATTGCCATAACAACTGCGGAAACTGTTGTCATTTATTCATTTGCCATTTGTTCATTTTATGCAAAATTGCATACATTACTTCATCATATGTTCGTATGCAAAATATGTTGTAAATGGAACTATACATACAAACAAAAATTGCCTGGAAATTACCTTTAAACTATAAATATAAAACGACATTTTCTTTGATAGTTCTATAAAAGTACTAAAATATTGGAATTTATTTTTTAAAGCATTTAATTAACAATTTTTGAAGGCATTTTAATGGTTAGCAGTTGTTTGTAAATAGTTTTGTGATAAAAACACTTAATTTAATGCGACTTTTTAAGAATAAATATATAGTTTTTTCTTTTTAAAACTCCTTTGATTTTGTTTAAATTTCTTATAAAGCTGAAAATCTTACAAATACAAAAAAACTCTATAAGGCTTTTTATAACAATTGTACACATAAAAAACATATACGGTATTGAAACATTTTTACCTTTTAAAAACATTTAAATAAACCCGGTTCATTTCTATTGCCATCAAAATAACCAAATCCATTGCTGACACTAATTATTAAGTTTTACCTTCAAAAACGTAGGTTTATCTCCTTTAGATAAACCATTTTGGTGCTCTTTGCAGTTAAAATAACACACAATCTTTAGTTTCATAATGAGCTTATACACTTATTTATTTAACACTTTATTACTTTACAACTGTGTAACACACATACACAAAGTACACAAACCCTCAATGTTACTAAATAACTCTAAAATACAACAAACTTAGCGCAACTTAACTCCTCACGTTCGGTCTTTTATAGTTTAACGGTCGTGGTTATAGAACAAACCAGGAAATTCCAGTGCTTCTAAAATTATAACACTTATGTTATTCATACTTAACATATTACAATAATACCAATTGTACTGATTATACTTAATTGTAGTGCTGCCAGTTTGACGGTTTAGTAAATCCCGCCTACTGGGACATCTTTGTTCCAAAATTCCAGAATTTTCTATACTGGACTAATCCAATTTCGTAAGAGTATTAATGGGAGCAGTGACCGATGATTTGTAGGGCATATGATTTACACTACATTACATAGATATGTCAAAACAACAGATTTGTAGTAGTTTGGAAGGTGTCAAAGCAAATTATAGTAATATTTTATTATTGTTTTTTTTTACATTTAAAATGTTGAATAATGCCCTAGACGAGAATAATAAATTCTCTTTGAGTTTGTAATTTAACCTAACAAATATTTCTACACCGAAAAATTTCATAGTGATAAATAATTTTTTATTACCCTATAAAATTCAATTGTCAAGGATGTAAATTTTTTTTATAAAATTGTGTTGTTTTTAAAAAATTTAGAAGAAAAATTAAAATATTCATTATTCACGGTAAATTACATTAAAATTTTTTTAATTATATCCGAAATTTGAATATTAGAAATATATACACGTTTCAGGTAATACAGAAAATCTTAAAAGGAAGATACAACTCCTTAAAGACAACCAAGTGCTAAATGATGAGTTACTTATGCTGAAAGTGTTAGAATTTATGAAAAGTTTTGCATTTAAAGCCGGGATAGAAAGTAATAGTTACTCATTAATTAAAAAAAAAAAAAAAAACACATTGAAGCAAATTTAATAGAACTGCTTTAAGTATATCGTATTAATCCGTGTGGATTAGTCTTCCTTTTTTTTAAGGAGAAGCAACACTCAAGAAATTCTTCCTATTAATTAACGTGTTGCTTTCTTTGGGAGGGGGATAGAGAAGAGATGAAAGATGAATGGATTTAAATATAGCAACGCTGTAATTGCACGAGATATTGAATTTTTAGAACAGTTGTCGCGCGCCATCTGCTGGTGAGTTGTCAAATTTTTTTGAAACTGTTTAGTTCACAGCCCTGTTATATTATTTTACTTCGGTGTGGTTAAGTGCTGTGGGAACACCGAAGGTGGACGCTGCGAAATGTATGAGGGACAGAAAAATCATACATATTACTTTTTCAAATTGATGTTGCGGTCACTGAGGATCGAACCTGCAACCTCATGTGTAGCAGCCCAAAGCGCTAACCATTACACAACAGCGCATAGTGCTTTGATCCCATATAACGATTGGACAAAAATAGAACGAGGGGAGACAGAGTTTTGAAATTTGGTACAAAATTTTAATTCTTGGAAATATCGGGCCAAGGAAACGCCCACCTCCCATAGGTACTGAAATTTAAAAATATTATATTAGCTACATAAATGGACGTAAAATTACAAAAAAGCATCCATTGAGATACACATAAAACTGGAAACGTTTGTGTCAATTTTTATCAAAATCGAAGCAAGGACTCTTAGTCCTGCCATATGTCCTTTATCTTAAAATCTTTATAAAACCTGCAAAAATTATCCGATTGCCATGAAATTTAGCACGTGAATTGATATAAGATGAATCCATATTTGTGCCTAATTTGGGTAAAATCGATTCATAAAAAATGCCTCTCATAAAAAATGCGTTTTAAACTCTTAAAATGATTTTTCTAAAACAAAAAAAAATTAAATAGGATTAAAATAGGAAACCATGTGAATCCTCCATTTTAGTTATAGGATATGTTCAGAGAACTTAGGTAAAACACTACGAAGAATATTTCTGTGGAACATTTTAACCTTCTAACTCTTCAATTAAAGGGGCTTTTTTGGCCCCCTTTTAAAAACGGACAAAAACGACCCGTAAATTGAAGAGGGTTAAAATGATCCGCAAAAATTTTTGTCATAAAATTCTACTATAAGTCATTGAAGACATTAGTATTGAAAATTTAACTTCAGTGCCAGTAATAAGTAAAAACTTAAAATGTGTTTAAGGGTTAATTTCGTACTTATTCAGAATTGGCGCTCAAATGTCCCACAAACCTAGATTTTAGGAAGAAACTATGGGAATCTTCCATTTTAAGTATAGGATGTGTTCAGTGAACTTATGTAAAACGCTACGAGGAATATTTTTGTGGAACATTTTAATCCTCTAACTCTTCAAGTTACGGGTCGTTTTTTTCCTTTTCATTGAAGAGTTAGAGGGTTGTAATGTTCCACAAAAATGTTCCTGGTAGTGTTTTTAGCGGTAATAGTTTAGTGAATTTGCTTCCAAAGTTCAGAAATAGAATTTGGTTTTTTTTATCAGCTGGTAATTTAATTAAAAAATGAAATATATGTAGCTCTTATTACGTGAATGAGATATAAAAAAGATTCTTTAAAAAGAAACCAGTCTTTTTGATTTCTATAAAAAATTGGTAGATATTTCTTTTAAATATAATAAGTAAAGGCCTATTCCTAACAAAAAAAAGATAATAATATGAAAATCAATTAACATAATTTTTTTTAATATATTATCAAACTTTGCTAATTTTTAGGATTTTAACTAAAAATTAGGTATATTTAAGGATTTATTAATAAAATAGATGATGTGTTTTTGCCAAATTTTATGCTTTTTTTTTAAAAATAATATTTCCTCAATTTTTGGAAAAAAAAATTATAACATTTTATTAAAATCTAAGAAAGCTGGAAACTTTTTCGTAACCCATAAAAGATGAAATTATAAAAATACATTTTTTGACACTTGGAAAACATTTTTTTTATATAATTATGTTAAGAAATTGGTTCTTTGCTTTATTTTTTCTTATATAAAATTATAAGAGCATAACTAAAAATACAAAAATTTTAAAATCAATTAACATAATTTTTTTTAAAGTTCCATTTAACTTTTGATATTTTTAGGCTCCCAGCAAAAATATTGTAAAAATTCAAAGAATAATTTGATATGTTAATTGTAGATTTTTTACAATTTTATTATTTTTAATTGATTCGAATATATTCAAATATTTAAAAAAAAGAAGATACCTCTAAAAATGAATTTTTACCATTTTTTTTTTTGTAAGATCCAAAAAATTCATCTTTTTTCATTACATTCTATATTAAAAATTTAGCGACTTTAGCGGCCTCTAGTGTAGACAGAATAAGTTATACCAGAAATGATAATATTTACAATATTAAGTAATTTTGGTATATATACAAAAAAAAAAATATTTTCGTCCAAATCGGAGACACAAAAATTTTTTTGATTTTTGTCTATGGGACAAAGTACTGTGCAGCGCCTTCCTTTCCCCTTAAATGTTTAACTTTTAATTTTTCGAGTAGAAATAAAAGTTATTTTCTGACTTTTATATGTTGCTTTTTTCATGAAGCTCATCTTTTCCTGGAGCTCATTTTAATAGGGATTTCTCATATTATTATGTGCTTCAAATGAATTTGTCAAAATTTTAATATTTTTAACATTTTAATGTGGTTGCTGTTTAAAAATAACTTTTATTTTCGCTCAAAAGAAATAAATGCCGATAAATAACTTTTTGCATATGACCATTATGATAAAAGTTATAACAGTTACGGTCCCTCATTTAAAGAATTATGAAGAAAAATGTCGTGTGCTTCAAAACCCAAAAACTAAAATTGTTGTTTAAAACTTTTACGGATTTTTGGAACTCACTGTCGTAACTGATTTCAAACCAAGTATTTGAATTTGTATTGATTATTTGCGATGTGCACAATTAACATGTACTTTCGAAGCCGAGTAACATATTGAAACATTTTTTTTGAAACAAAGGAAACATCTGCAGTTTTTTTACAAATAAATAATATTAATTAGGGCATACACTTTCAATATAATTGAACAATTTTTCAAAAATCAAACAATTAGAACATTTTAATTAAGTAGGTTTGAGGTTAAGAAGAAGAATAAACATTTTTTCAAAGTTATAAACACATTATTAATTTGCAAATCAGACTAGTTATAGTTTCTGCCTTTTTTTATGGACAGGCTTCATCAGTGATTTTCCATTAAATTGTATTATTGTTAATATTTTATTGTCAGATTGTCTCTATATGATAATTTTTTCATTCAGCTTTCTGTTATTGTTTTTACTCTCAGAAAAGATCAAACAGACACACAAACATTCTATTTTAGATTTTATTTATCTTCTTATCTCCTCCTTGTCACCTTTTCCGCAAATGTTGCCACACTGACGTATGTTTTTACGTACAAGTGCAGACAATTTGTGTATATAGGAGACGGACTGCCAGCAGGGCATTTTTATTTTTCTAGTAAAGTGTTGTATTTTTAAACGCGTGATATAGACCAAATGCAATTAATATGGATTTTTATTAATTTTAATTAAGTAGGTTTGAGGTTAAGAAGAAAAAATCATTTTTTCAAAGTTATAAACACATTATCAATTTGCAAATCAGACTAGGCATTTTATTTTTATGATAAACGGATTTTAAGATGTGTAATATCAGAGGTGCGGCACAAATAACAATTGTATCCGACTGGTCACAAATTGCTTCGAACCAACACTTTCCAGTAATAACAACTCAAGATTATTTTTAAATACTTTTTTCTAATTGGTTGATTTTAAAAACATTGATCAATAATATTGAACGTGTATGTTTGTCTTTCGAAGGTTTTTCATATAGAGACAAATTAACAATTAAAAATTACTTTGATCAGTTGACACATAAACTAACCACTGACCAGTCTTTGGGTGAGACGAAACTGCAAATTGTATTATCTGTTACAGAATTAGTTCTGAATTAAAACGAGCGTATAAACAATATAATTTTGGGGGGACCCTTATATGGGCACTAGGTCTAAACATGGACCGATTTTAACCAAAATCAATAGGCTTCGTCTTTGGGCCGATATAAGTCGGTGTACCAAGTTTAATCAAAATATATTAATATTTGCGACCTGTAGAGTGCGCACAAGAATGCGTGGACAGACAGACAGACGGACGGACGGACAGGCGGACATCGTTAAATCGAAATAAAAAAAAATTCTGAACCGATCGGTATACTATAAGGTGGGTCTGGGACCAATATTTTTTGGTGTTATAAACATCAGCACAAACTTATAATGCCCTGACCACATAGTGGTGGAGGGTATAAATAGAGCTTTTTTCAAATTGCTCATAACGTACTTTATTGATATGTACAGTCAAATTTCAGCATTATCCAAATTGAATCAAATTATTATAAATATACTGAAAATGAGCACTAAATTTGACAGTATTCAACCACACTTCATTATTTTTCAGAAATTTTTTAACAAGTCCAAAGAAACCATTTGTCATCAATTGAAAGTTGAAAATATTTTTTTTTTGCAAAAAAAAGTTATATTTTTTATAAAAAAATTTTTTTTTTATTGCCACCATCGGGTATCGAACTTGCGACCTACATATTGCTAGTCTAGCTCTCTACCGCTGAGCTATTCTTTCATATAAAAGTTGACTGGCATAAAGACCCCACTTTGTCAATGCGAGATATTGTGCTTTATTCTCTTCAATAAAAGAACTTTTTAAATAAGTGCAGAAGGTGCACATTCAGTTTTTTTCAGTGCTATTTTCACCGCTACATAAAAAGCAAAATTCTAATCAATTTAATTTTATATATTTTGAAAAACTAAATAATATTGAGTTTAAATAAATTAAATATAAAAATTAAAAAAAAAAAATATAAAACAAAAATAAAAAAAATAAATTAAAAAAAATATTGGTCCCACCAGGAATCGAACCGGCGATCAGCTGTTTGGAAATGAGCTGTATTAAAATTACTTTTAGAGTAATATGCTTTAGAAACAAGAGTTAAGTACTTTTTTTGGATGTTGTTCAGAATTAATTCTAAAAAATCTGGAAAAGTATACCAAGTTGTTTGAAGTTGTTCATAACTACTCCTAAAACATCAGTAAAACTATATTAATAGATACTTTGGAAGCAATAAAAAAAGTGATTTGTAAATCATGACTTCCAATTTTGTTTTGCTGGGAGTTGTCGAATTTTTTGTTAGTATCATATTGGACAATAAATGACGTAAGTTTCACGTTAATACGTTATGCTTTTTCTTTCAGTTAATGACATGATTGTATTAAAATCACGGTATTTTTCGAAAAAAAATAAATTTTGTAAAAAGTTTCTAAAAATGTTTGTTTAGGCAAAATCATTTGCGACTGGCTGGAATTTTCTATATTCAACAATGTATTGGTGGCGTATGATTAATATTTCTTTATATAAAAATTTCATATAACTTATACGTTAAAAGCTTGTTTTCTCTATAAAAATAATTGTTTTTCTTTTAATGGCACACACTTTTTCTAAATTAAATTTTTTGTTTTTATTCTAACTAACTTACCGGTGGCGTTTCAAATAACATAACTTCTGTACCCTTAAGTACTAAAAAGCGTGGTTTATAACTTTGCCATGATATATTATTATTGATGACACCTTCGTTCACCCAACCCATATATTCAATACGTTCGCCAACAGCAAAGTTACGATTGTAAAGTTTCATCTGTAATAAAAAAGTATGAAAATTATGAAAAATATAGATAAAATAACTTTCACTCTGGTTTTGTAAAAAAAAAGTATAAACAATAAATGAGAATAGAAAATAAAGTAAGAAAAAAATCATCAACAAAATTTAATAGGTCCTAACGGTGTGTTTTTTTTTAAGTTGTGTATTTTTTTATAAACTACAAAATCTTTACATTCATCCAGCTTTTATAAAATTTCAGGTACTTTTATAGCATCAATATTTTGAAACAAAATTTATGATACTTTTTATATTTATACTTTAAGTTTACATGTGTATTTTTTTGAAGTTTTATAAAAAAAACAAAAAGAAAACCTCTAAAATTCCAAAAGTCATGTTGAAAATTCTTAACAGTAAAAAAATCGGTTAATGGTGGCTAACAAACTACAGTTTTCTCTTTGCAGTTATATTCGTATACGAGGCTTTCCATGCCAACTGTCCCACAACAGGAAAAATTATGTCATATCAGTGTCAAACTTACAGCATTTGTTTCATATATGAAAAAAATAAATTGGAAAAAATTTTAAACATTTTCAAAAAAGTAGGCGGAGTAGCCGTGGGTAAATAAATTTATCGCTTATTTTTAATTTATTTTTTTTACTGTCAATTGAATTATTAATGGGAAATTAAAAAAAAAATATTTATTTTTTAATTTAGATCTAGTTCTGACTTTATAGTACAATAGAAAATTCAATTTATCTAAAAATCAGCAAATTTTTTTTTTGATTTGTTTAATTTCAGAAAAAAAGCTCAGAAGTTTTTCTTTGCACACAGAAAGTTTCGTTCTCTGTGAATGGAAATGTTTCTTAAAAAACCTATATGCATTCGTGATACACCTAACGGTATATCGCGCATACGTGTACGTGTCCTCATATTTAATTCACTATTATGTGTGAATATTCAAGGCAAATTTTTTCCAAAATCAAGAAACTTTCTGTGTGGAAAGAAGATCATCTGAGCTTTTTTATGAAACAAAAATACATTTTTTTTTGGCCGATTTTAAGACGAAAGCACCGTAAATTGTTTCGATTTCACGTGAAAAAACTGTTATACTCCATATAAAAAAAAAATGATTTTCCACGATAATGAGTTTCACGTAAAAATTTGGTAGAGTTTGTTTTTACGGAAATTTAATATACAGGATTATTATTTTTCTTGGGAAAAAGTGAAATTTTTTGTTTATTTTGATTGTGTCTTTGTTATAAAATTAAAAAAATGTACATTTTTATAAATTAAATTGCAATTTGAGGCCTTTAAAGTTCGAGTGAAATTTTTCCACGTGAAAAAACTTACGGTGTTAAACTGAGTAGTTCAGAACTAGTTCTGAATTAAAAAAAACCATTGAAAACACTTTTGTCATAGTAAAATGTATAGCATTTTCCGAATTCCATTAATTAGCCTAGTATGGAAGCTTTTGGAACAAAATATACGAAGAAACGGGATTTAAAACACCACAGCATATGCTATAATGTTAATTTTGGTGTATTATCGAATATTCCAGCATGTTCTACAACCACGACCATTAAACTATAAAATGCTGAACGTTACGAAGGAAGGCGAGGTCGCGCATTGCCATTTGTGGAGTTCAGTATGCAGTCCTGTTGTACGTAAAGTAATAAAGTGCTAAATAAATAAGCGTATAAACTCAAAATAAATATTAAAGTGTGTGTTATTTTATTTGCAAAGAGCACCAACTCGGTTTATCTAAAGAAGATAAACGTACATTTTAAAACGTAACAATTGGTGTCAGCATTGGAATTGGTTATTTTGATTGCAATAGCAAAGAACCTGGGTTATTTAAAGAAAATAAATCAACGTTTTTAAAAGATAAAAACGTAACAATATATTAAAAAGAAACGCAAAATTTGTCAATATTTAACTACGCCTACTCCGCCCAACTTTTGTAAAAATTTAAAAAGTTGCTCCAATTTTTATTCGTATTATATAGAACAATAAATACTGTAAGTTTGACATTGGTAAGACCCCAGCAAAAATAAATGGAATGACTTCTAAATGAATCACTTCCTTCATTACATCACAAAGAATTACTCCTTTAGGAATGGGTTTTAAACAACATCTAAAGCTGTAATAAATATATGCTAGGCAGAAGTTCTTTTTCATGGGTGATAAAAAGTTAATATTTTGTATGGGGGTTGCATAGGAACGTGCTGACACAGAAATCAGAGCGTTGCGGGTTCGAATCCCACCAGGTGGAAAAAAATTTTTTGTAACTTTTTTTACACAATTAATAATTTTTTGTAGTTTTCACTGTAAAATTTTTATTTTTTTCCATTTTTGTACACTCCAAAATTAATTTTTGAAACGATTTAAATTTTTTTTTAATTTTCTATTAATTTTTAATGAAATTTTATGGAAATATAAAAGTTTTAAATAAACCCGTGTAAAAAAGTTTAGATCTGACCAGATCTTTTTGGTTCTCAATAGATATGATTGAATCTAATTAGATCCTGTACCAGATCACATCAAATATGATCAGATATGGCATATGTGATAATATCTTATGGCAAGATCTGATCAGATCTAGTGCCAAATTTGTTCAAATCTAATGAGATCTGGACAAATTCGCCAGATCTGAACAGATCTAATTAGATCTCAAATTTGTCCCCAATTTTGAGATCTAATTAGATCTGGTAAGATCTACGAAGATCTGGCCAGATGTGCCTAGATCTGATCATATCTAATTAGATCTCAAATTTGTCCCCAATTTTGAGATCTAATTAGATCTGGTAAGATGTGCTGAGATCTGACCAGATCTGATCATTTTTACACGGGAATATGTAATTCTTCAAATATTTTTTGTTAAAATACGAGAAAGGTAAATATTACAATTTTGTTTGTACATACCCTACGGGAAATTTTAACAAACTGTCACCGAACTGGCCCCTTTATATGAAATAGACTGGTCACTTTTACATGGCGTTGTCATAGGAGGGGGAAATTGACCCCTTGTGACATGTCACAAGACAAATCCCAGGACAGGTCCCTGAATTTGAGAGTTCAGTAACCTGTCCTAGGATTTGTCTTGTGACATGTCACAAGGGGTCAATTTCCACCTCCTATGACAACGCCATGTAAAAGTGACCAGTCTATTTCATATAAAGGGGCCAGTTCGGTGACAGTTTGTTAAAATTTCCCGTAGGGTATTTAAAAAATTGTAATTTAAAAAATCCATTTTGATCAAATTTTGACTAAATATATTTAGAAACTAAATATAACAGAAAAAGAAAAATCCTGTAAACATTTTAGTTAGAACTAGTAAAAATAAGTTAAAAATTACCTTGCAGAAAAAACTATTTTTTATATGCTGCAAATTTTTTTTCCCGATTTTATCAAGGTAATTCGTATTAAAAGTTAACTTAAATATAACCAAAATTTTGTAAATTTAACAGTTTTATTTTTCCTTCTTATATTACTACTTAGTATTTAGCAAAAAACAATCTGCTAATATCAGCAGTTTTTTGCAAGGTCATTTTTAATTACATAATTTTTAGTAGCTTTTTCTCCTATTTTTACAGCTTTATTTCCAAGTGTATTATTTTTATTTTTTTTATAACACTTTAAAAAAACAACTTTATATATTTTCCAATATGTTATATATTTCGTATTCGTATTCGCTTTATATATTTTTGTTAATAAAAAATTAAAGAAATGAAGATAAAAACAATTTATTGAACAAGACTGCTAAAAGTCAGCTATCAGTTATAACAAGCGATAGCATAGTGGGTAGAGTGTCTGCTTGAAATGCCAACGAGTGTGGGTTTAAACCCCACACGATGTATGACGATTTTTTTTAAATAAATTAAAATAAAAACAAGTGAAAAAGAACTTCATTTTCATTGGTTCAAATATACATAATTTGTTTCAAAAAAGAACAATTTCCCTCCTATGACAAGCCAATGTTAAATTCATCAGTGAAAACTACAAATTTTCACAACTCCCTATTCAACTGTTGTTATGTTTTTACTACCCAGCAAACAAAGATGATCATTAATGACTCAGAAATGAGCTTCAAAAACATAAACATTTTTTCACTTTTTCCTATGAAAGTGGTCCGACCAAAAGAGCCCCCTGTGTAATCAGAAATGACTCAGAAAAAAGAAAGTATAAAATCCAAATTTTCCTCATAAATTTAAATAATTTTGGAATCTTCTTTGACTCCGAAAAATGAACCCTCATTTTGAGACAGCTTTTTAGATTTAGATCTAAAAAGTTGTCTCTTTTTAGATTGTTTTTTGAGGGTTCATATTTTCTGGCAAAAAAAGAGTGTTTAAAAAAAACAATAATCATTTCTATGAAGCATTTTAGAATCTTATTTATGAGCGCTCCGAATTTGCTGGCTGGGTACTTTTTTTCCCTCACTATTTTCCTGGGACATCCCCTTCTTTTTAGCTAGATAGCTAGACAGTTGGCTTGGAAAGCATCATATTTTTTTTTCAATATGCGTTTATACTAGGAATTTTCGTACTTTAAATGGATTTTTTGTCGTTCCGCCTCGTCCACAGAAAATAATACATGATTTTTTACAATTTTTTTTAACGTTTTTAACACTAGCAAGGTTTTTGCTACACTTAAAATAATGCGTCAGTAGAAAAATCTGTCAAACCGGTTTCAAATCGATTTGACAAACTTTTAGTTGAAACACTGATTTAAGCAAAGAGTTTAGTTATCTTCATTTAACACAATACTAAAAATCCTCAGTACTTTAACTAACTTTAAATGTGTTAATTTTCAAAATAATTTAAAATAAGGGCCTGTTTATGTATTACGAAAATGGTCTAAACGATAGAAATTGACAATTACTTTCGTTAAAAATACATGGGAAACAAAAACAAATTTTCGTTACTTTGCTTTCGTTTAGACAACTTTCGTAATACATAAACTAGGGCTAAATTTTTAAGAACATATTCATTAAATTTTACAAAATTTATTGTTAAAATATAATATTTGCATGTTACTGTTATTACCCGGTAGATGGCGCCACCAGTGTATCCGAAGTTTTAAAGATGCCGCTATTTCCTTCCCTCCGGATTTTTTACAATGGCCCATATCTCGAAAACTAAGATGGTAAGAGCAAAATTGATGAAAATTTCGACTATCCCTTACCGTGCAATACTCCAGCGAAAGGGGTTATCTCTATCCAAAAATGGATCTTAGCGGAAATTTTTAATAAAAATGAAAAATTTTTTTAAATTAAATTTTGAACTTCATAAAATAGAGCAAAACGGACAAAATGTTTGCTCTATTTGAGTGCCCTTATATGCCCTCACATGATATTGACTAGGCCCGGGGAGGGTCCCGAGACCTCAAATTTTGATAAATTCTACGGCTCAGTATAATTACAGATAAAACTGTAGTTTTACAAATTTTTTACTTAAATTTAAATTTGTTAAATTTAACAAAAAGAAGTGCTAAAATCAACAAATTTTATTTTAAGCCAAAAAACAGGAATAAATTTTGTTAAAGTAACAAATTTTTATGTCCAGCCAACATGCGTGTTATTTTGAGTGTAGCTCATATATAAAAGACGATATCATTCAGCTTTAGGACGACTTTTCACCAGTATTTCATATAAGTGGCAACCTTGGGTCCCCAATAAGGGCAATATGGATATACAAAATTTTTATATTCTCGAGTATTTTAATGCGTGTGCAAATAACTAAAAATTACTATTACTCATAGAAAAATGGGTTAGTTTTTGATCCCATCTTCAAATTTCATTAAAATCGAAGAGAAGCCATTATATGCCTTGTAACCAAGCTTAACCCGAATCACGAAAACTTAGCCTAGAATAACGAAAACGTGGAAAATTTATGATTACAAATAAGTTTGCTTTAAGATCAACAAAAATTAAAAAAACAGCTCACAATAAGATTTTTTTTTGGTATCCACCATTAATGAATCGTAGTGGTCGTTACTATCTATCATATTGGAATAAGGGAGAAAATGAAAAGTTTTGTTAAAAACTCTGTAGTTTGGAATTTTTTATTTATTTTTGGTTCCACCAACATACACACACAAATAGCATATTTACTACGTTGTTAGTAAAGGCCTGCATGAAGGCATTTGATATGTTCCGTGAAACAAACTACAATTTTCGCAATTCAGCAAACTTTAACTGAAATTCAGGGAATATTTAATTGAAATATAAAAATCATGAATTAAGATTGATATTTTCTGAATTTTAATTGATATTTTGTGAATTTAAATTTATGATTTCTGAATTGCAAAAAGTGTGGTGAATGTTTCAAAGCAGGCTTTAAATGCATTCATGCAGGCCTTTAGTTGTTAGTCCTTTGCTTGCTATCTATATTCGAATACATTTTCATAGTTTTTCCAATTTTTGTCTATGGACGTATGTATGTATTTTTTTTGTATACATATGTATGTATTTTACATAAACAAATTGCTTTATTGCAACACAAAACTTTTGTTTGTGTTTCCAATAACAATAAAAAAAAATTTGACAAAAAAAAAACTATATATAAATGAATGAAGGAATTCACAGTTTTAGTGCTAACGTGCTATCGTTATGAAATAGCATGATTTTTGAAGTTTTAAACACAAACAATTTTTAAAATTACGATAAATGCTACTTTACTGCTTAAAAAAGTACTACGAACTGTGAATTACATCATTGTGTCCCGCATGTTTGTATTAAAAAAAAAAAACTTAACATAAACTAGTGTTGATTTTTCACAAAATGTGTTAACAAGAAAAAAAAAAAAATATTATAGAAATAAAAACTATAAAAGCATCAACAAATTACTCACCTGTAAATGTGTTAAACCCACAACATTGTCGTTAATTAATTTTAACCATTGACTTAAAATTGCCAAATCATCACAGTGTATAATGCCCGTTGATGTACCATTAATGCCACGAACTTCAAAAGCATTTTGTCTTAATTTATCAGTACCATAAATATAACGTGTAACATAAGCCATCATAATAGGGACTATATAAAAAAATGGAAGAACACAATATTTAAATAAATATATAAATAAACTTAGATAGACTTTTATAGATATGAAGAATTCAAAACAGTTTATTTTGATGAGTGTTAATAATTAGATTTAAGAGCAAAAGTTATTCTTGTGCCAACAAAATACGTCTTGATTAAACTATAAATATATTTGGGATAGTTGATGATATAATGCTGGTCTTCAGGAACAGATATTTCATGTAATATATAATATAAATTACACTCAGAGCTGTAAATGAATCATTCGTTTTTGAATTAATTCACCAATCATTCATGCATTGAATTAGCAAATTTTTGAATTAATTCTTTTCACAAAAATCACAAATTGAATGAATTTTGATCCAATTCACTTGAATTTGGTAAAAATTAATTGCTATTCAAATGAATTTTTCAATTCAAATGAATTTGGCAGAATGAATTGCAATTCATTTCCAATTCATTTGAATTGAATTGATTTTGAATTAATGCAAATTCAAAAGAAAAATAAACTGCAATGAAATTATTAATTGCTTCTTAAATATTAACTAGGTGTTTTTGTAAAAAGAATCAGACAAATTCGTTAAAAAATTAGTGTGAAAAACAAAAATTTATAAACGTTTTTGTTTCAAAATGTTTGCACAGATTTGTTGGGCCTTCTATGTAGAACAAATACGGCTAAAAAAATTAAACATAAATGTTTTGAAGTTTGTGTTTTTCACAAAAAAGTTTTAACGAATTCGTCTGATTCTTTTTATAAAAACAGGCAGTAAATGTGTTTTTGTCGTTCAGCGTTGACATACCAAAAACCATGTTTACTATGATTGATTGTAATTCATTTTTGATTCATTAATATGAATTGCAATTCATTTTTAATTAATTTGAATTAATTCAAAATCAATCCAATTCATTTGAATTGGAAATGAATTGCAATTCATTTTTGCCAAATTCATTTAAATTGATTTAAATTTCATTCAATTATTTTCCTTGGTGAAGAGAATTAATTCAAAATTTAGCTAACTCGTAATGAATTAAAATCAAAAAAGAATGATTCATTTACAGCTCTAATTCACTGTACACCAATTTTTAACTTTTTCGAAAATCACAGGGTTCTGACAGTGGATTCTCGTAGAGGAGACAAAAAAATACACGTGCTTACGCGTTTTGAAAGATCACATTGAAATTTTATTTTAGGTGGGGTTAAAAATTTTTAAAATGTTTATTGTGAATCCGTATAGGAAACTATGTGAATCTTCCATTTTAGGTGCAGGATGTGTTCAGCGAACTTATGTAAAACACTATGAGGAACATATTTGTGGATTATTTAAACCTAACTCTTTTAACTCTAACTCTTCAATTAAAGGGACTTTCTGTACCCCTGTTTAAAAAGGGATAAAGAAAGAGCTAGAGGGTTTAAATATTCCACAAAAATATTCCTCATAGTGTTTCACATAAGTTTGCTGAACATATCCTATACCTAAAATGGAAGATTCACATGGTTTACCACTAAATTCCAGTTTTGTTGCATATTTGAGCGCCAATTCTGAATAAGTACGAGATTAACCCTTAAACACATTTTAAGTTTTGACTTATTTCTGGCATTGAAATTAAATTTTCAACTTTGATGATCAGAGACTTGTAGTAGAATTTCATGGTAAATATTTTTCCGAAAGATTTTAACCCTCTAACTTTTCAACTTATGGGGCTTTTTCGTCCCTTTCTAAAAGTGGTCACAAAAGTCCCTTTAATTGAAAGGTAAGAGAGTTAAAATGTTCCGCAAAAATATTTGTCTGAAATTCTACTATGACATCAGTTTAAATTAGTTGCACTAGAAACGATTACATGGGACTAGTTCCGGAAACCGTACTACAAAACTTAAATGTAAGGTATAACTGATGTAGAATCACTTCTAAGACTAGTTTCAGAATTTATTCAAGAGAGACCGGCTTTACTTCGGAGCTATAGAAGCGGTTGATTTTAGGATAATTTCATACAAAAACGAGTAATTAAATTATCTTAATATTTACCGCCAATAATATATGGACAGACCGACAGACAGACATACATGGATGGACAGACAGACCAATGGATGTACAGACGGATATCGTTAAATCGAAACAAAAAGTGATTCTGAGCCGATCGGAGTACTAAAAGGTGCACATAGAAAACAGATTCAAAGTTCCAACAGAATTTTTCGCCAGCCGTAGTTTCAGGTACTATTACTTTTAATTATTTTTAATACCGTTGTAATTACCGAAATTATTTTATTATTTCTAAATTTTTGTTATATTACCAAATTGTTTTAATGTTTATGGATTATAAATTCTATAAATAGAATAACGAGTTCCATAAAATTTATTTAAAAGTTAAAAATTTGTTTTCCTCTAAGTTAAACTCGATTAAAATTTTTTAGTCGAATTTCACATTCGAATTTCTTAAGTTTGGAAATATGAATATTTTGTTTTTGAATAAAATTATATCAACAATAGAAAATCAATTGTGTCTTTTAATTTGAATCAATAGAAAAATTATAAAAAAAAAATTATATCGCGAAATTATATAGAACTGGCGATCTTCCGTTTGTCAGCCCATTGCCTTTCTTCTAAGCTAAACTAGCTCTAAATTTGTTGATCAAATTTCAATTTGAATTTATTCGGGTTGGAAATTTGAATATTTTGTTTTTGAATAAATTCTGTCTTTTAATTTGAATCAATAAAAATATTATTTAAAAAAATTATTGGCTGAGGTTTGAACTCAGATGGCTAAGGCTGCTTTCTCTACCCCCTGTGCCACATGTACTTAAATATGCATATGCAGGAAACAATGTATATATTACAAAATTTTATTATGATGAATAAAATTTCTATTCCTAGTCTCAATATATTATTACAGTAGACGCTCGCAAATTAGAATTTTCAGTAATTCGAACGTCCAGAAATTAGAATTAATGTTTGCAATACATTAAACGCTCTGAAATTCGAATTTAAAATTATAATTTCTGAGGGTTTTTTTTGGTTATTTGAATACACAGGATATCCCCAATTTATTTTTATTCTGTTTGAATAAAGTAAAACTAAAAAGGGGAATCACCAAATTATATATGTTTTTCCCTATTTGTTTTTTTTGTCGCATTTATGTACATTTTTGGCTAGATTATTTGTGAAATTTGATACGCGTGTACATATTATTTGGCAGTCTCTATTAAATAGTGAAAGTTTATCATTAAAAATGTTAAATAAACGTAAAAAAACACTTTATCATTGGAAACTAAAGTCAAAATATTAGAAAAGCTTGACAAAGGCGTTCAAGGCAACCGGTTAGCCCTAGATTTTAATGTGACAACATCTTCAATCAGCTACATCAAATCACATAGAACAGCAATATTAAATGCTGTTTCAAAGATTTAAAGAAACCAAAAAGCAAACAAATATAACTGATTATATGTCAAACAAAGATTAGTTGTTAACTTGGCCATTGTTTAATTTTTTTTAAATACAGTTTTTTAGTTTTTAATTAAAAAAAATACATGTGATGTAATTGGACTGCATTGCTATGTTTTGTTGCCATTCGTTTTTTTTTATATTCATATTTTTAATTAAAAAAAATACATTTGATGTATTGGACTGAATTGTTGTGTTTTGTTTTCTTGTTTTTATCAAATAAAATTGAATTAAAAAATATTAAAAAGAGTTTTATTTAAGTTTTTGGAAGTAAATTTACTCAATTTTTTTTTCGAAAAAAAACGTACAGAAATTAGAATAATTCAGAAATTAGAATTGCCTCAAAAACAAAGCGGTTCTAATTTGCGAGCGTCTACTGTATTGCCAAAATAATGGAAATTAGTGGTTAATGGCACTACAGTTGATAAAAAAAAATTATTGCTAAAATATAATATTCTTGCCATTTATTTAACCTTTTTTTCTACTTTTAACTTTACAATTTCCTTGAGCTTTAGGTTTATTTTTTATATATAAAAATTTTTTTATTTTCAATATTTCGCTACTCCCTTGTGTAGCATCTTCAGGGTTATTTCCTGAAGATGCTAACCTTAAGCTCAAGGAAATTGAGGATTTAAAAATAAAATAAAATATAATATATGATATTTTCATATCTCCGCTATTACCAGGTAGATGGCCCTACACTGATAGAATTTTGTACATAGTATTAATGAATTTGTTCATTAATACAATGAATTTTTTCATTGAAAAGTCCCCAAAGAACGGTTTCATTGGATTAATGAAACATGTTTCATTAAATCAATTTTAATGAATGGATTCATTTATCTAATGAAAGTTTCATAGAATATATGAATTTTTTTCCTTAATTTCAAGATAAACATTATGAAAGACTCATGTGTGTTTTTTTTTTGGTATTAAATTAAAATTTTTGGTATTAAATGAAATCAGGTCGATTTTATCTAACATTAAATTATTTTATTTAATTTTTTACTCAAATGCTTTTAACTTTTAAATTAATTTTTCTGAAAGTGCGGCTATAGTTATGAAACACTAGTAAAAATAATAAAAATGGCGATTTAAATTAATCTACGTTAAAAAAATTTATTTTGTTTTGTGGAAATAAATGTCTTTTAGATGTAACTTTCAGTTATAAGGTCTTTTATATGACTAAATTATTTAGAACCTCACATATCAGCTGTTTTATAGTGCGGCTATAGTTATGAAATGGAGTGTATAGGGAAAACCAAAAAGAGGTAAATTTGTAAATGAAATCAATTTTATAAGTTAATTTTTTTCTTTATGAAATTTTCATTAATTTAATGAATTTTTTTAATGAAATTATGAAAAAATAAAAAAAAAAAATCTAATGAAAAAATTCATAACAACAATGAATTTTCATTCAGTTAATGAATTTTTTCATTAAATCAATGAATCCATTTTAATGAAATCGATTCATTAATGCTATGAACGAAAATTCTATCAGTGTTCCATCTAAAGATGTCCATATTTCTTACCCTTCCAATTTTTTAAAATGGCCCATATTTTGAAAACTTGGAGAGATACAGCAACATTTAAAAAATTTCTACTAGCCCTAACTATATAACACCCTCGTGAAAATGTTATCTCCATCAAAAAATGGACCTTGGAGGGATCTTGGAGCCTCGGATATTCCAAATAAAAATTACATTTCATAAAATGGTTCATATCCGTCCGTACGTGCCCTTAGATGATATGGACTAGCACCGGGGAGGGTCCCGAGACCCTAAATTTGAACAAATTTTTTGACTCAGTATAATTAATAAATTTTTACTGAAATATAGATTTGTGAAATTTAACAAAAAATATTTTAAAATCAACAAATTTTATTTTAAGCCAAAAAACAGGTATAAACTTTGTTTAAATAACAAATTTGTTGTGATCAGCCAACAAACATATTATTTTGAGTGTAAGCACGCTCTAAAAAAATGTTTCGTATTTTTGCCATAATCAAATCAATATTGTATAGTTAAGAAACCTTTTTTTCTTTCTCTCCCAGTTTTTTTAAATGGCCCATATCTCGAAAACTAAGAGAGATAGAGCAAAATTGATGAAAATTTCGACTATCCCTAATCAAAAGGTTATATCTATCTCCGTGAAAAGGTTATATCTATCCAAAAATGGATATTGGTGGGGCCTTGGCCCTCGGAAATTTTTAGTAAAAAATTCCCACTTCATAAAAGTGTCCATGCATCGAAAACTAAACGAAATGGGGCAAAACGGAGAAAATGTTTACTCCTTTGGAGTGCCCTTACATTAGGGTGACAATTTTTTTCTGACTTCAAATCAGTACAAATTTTAAAAAATATTATCATCAAAAAAAAAAAAAAATGATTTTGCAGCCAACCTAATTTGTTGTCAACAGAATGGTTTGGTTGAGGCAACAAACTTTTTCGGTTAATCATCATACCATCCAAAAAAAGCCTTATACATTTTTCCCTATTCACAACCAAAGACAAATTTTTTTTAGCATGAAAAAGTCCCTTTTTTTAAGTACAGGAAACGGACCCACACACATAATAATCCATGCATAAAAATACGAAAAAATGTCAAAATAACAAAATAAATTGTAAAATATACGAAAAATGGTTTATTTTACGAAAGTTTTTGTTTTTTTGACATTTATTTTGTATTTTTATGCATGGATTATTATGTGTGCATTATTTAGAAATTTCAATGATCTGTTACCATCCCTTTTCTATTTTTTTTTTGTTTGTCTGTAACAGATTGATGAAATAAGCCCTGCTACGAATGAAGTCAAATATGACCCCAGGTAGAGTTGTGTCGTTCATAAACGAACTAGTTCATTTGAACGGTTCAATTCATTGAACGATATGACATCGTTCACCATTATTCGTTCTTTTCGTTCATTTCGTTCATTCGTTCATTTCGTTATTTTTTTTAGTCATAGAAAATTTGTATCCGTTCCTATTAATTTTCTTACAGAATTCAATGTTTTTCTTAATAATTTGAAATTTTTAATAAAATTGTAATTTTCTGACACTATTATGCTATGCACAATAAAATTAATATAAGCATTTAACATGTAGTGAGGCAATAAATTACCGAACGTACGACACCGTTCACGAATCACTGTTCAGACACAACCCATGACAAAAAAGAACGATAACAACCCAGTGTAGAAACGGTAATGACATATCATTATTTTTTGGACTATCAGTAATAACACCCACTCACCTTCTGTATTATTTTAAAACATATAATAATGAGTTATTGATAATGACTTATTTTTATCATTATTTTAAATAGAAAATAATGTTGTAGATTTTTTTGAAAATTTTTTGAATTCTATTTTTAGACTCAATATTTTTTAAACACTGGTAAGGATATATGTAACCACATATTTTTTGATTTTTTGTATGTTGGCGAGTAAGCTTACTTGTGTGCAGCAGGTCAATTGTGTTTTTATCTATTAAATATTACATGTCGATATAGCTCAGATGGTAGAGCTGTTGACTGGCAATCTGTAGACCCAGGTTCGATTCCCGCACCAGCAAATTTTATTAAAAAAAAAATATACAATAAAAAATATTTTTTTTTATATAATTAATTTTTTTGAAAATCTATTTTTAGACTCATTATTTTTGTCAGGACTGGTAAGCACATAGGTAACGATATATTTTTTGATTTTTCGTATGCTGGTGTGTAACGACAACTCATTATTTTTCGCGACATCGCCATGTAAAGGTAATAAGAAATGTAATAACAAAAGTAAGTAGTTACCATTACCAAGTATGTAGTTACATAACCACATATCTGGTAATGCTTTTCTACACTGGGTAGTTAATGGGATGAGCT
The DNA here is from genome assembly GCA_949987735.1 of Leucophora obtusa. Taxonomy (NCBI): domain Eukaryota; kingdom Metazoa; phylum Arthropoda; class Insecta; order Diptera; family Anthomyiidae; genus Leucophora; species Leucophora obtusa. Next base: position 58,231,676 of record OX465299.1, on the reverse strand, counting down.
TCCTAGTGCACATATGTAAAAATCTTTAACTCATTAGTTTTAAAGCTTTCTGTCATGGAATGGACTAAATATTAAAAGAAAGCTTATTTTGGTTTTAATCTACACTAAAATTCCTATTATATGATGAAGAGTATACGTACCCTACGGGGAAAGGGACCGGTCCCAGATGAAACGCAGGATAGTTCCCAAGGGGGCGGAGACCGGCCGTTGATCGGTCTTTTTCTTTGAAAGAGACATATCACTTTAACATGGCGTTGTCATTGGAAATGACCAATTGCCACATTTTAGACACCTTGTGGCAGTAATGTGGTGTGTTTAAAAATAGCTTTTCAAATAAACTAATAAAAAATTAAGAATTAAAAATAATCTACTTGACGTCGAAGTAGGGCTCGATAACACAACCCCCTGCTTGTAAGGCAAACGCTCTACCGTCTAAGCTAATGTTGCTTATGCGTGATGGCTGGCTGATGGTAAAGTTATATATTTTTTGTTTCTGTTCAAATAAAAAAGAAAAAGAAAAAACAAACACTAAAAGCAAATAAAAAAAATGGAAAAGAAAAAAATAGAAAAGAAAACAACACTAACACATACACAAATATAGTGGAAGTGCCTTCAGTATGCCCCCGATTGACCGGTCACGGGATAGGTCCTTTAATGGCAGTTGACTCGTTTTTTGCGTTGGCCATAATTAAATTAAAAAATCAATTAAAAATTAGAAAATTACCTCAAAAACTCTGATAATATACATAAATAAAAATTTAAAAAATTGCCCTTAAGTTAAAAAGAAAATTAAATGAAATATCAATTGTTAAAACTAATACAGCTTTAACATTAAGAAACGTTGAAAATACAAAACTTAACATTTTTTAGCAAAAAATTATAAAAATTTAACATAAGGGCTAAAATAAGCAAATCGTAAAAAAATAAAGTTCAAAAATAATAAAGGAGTAAAATAAATAAAAAAAAATATTTTAAAAAATATGCCGCGAATTTTATTTTTTATTTCGGTATCGGTCACGTTTTTTAAAAGCAACAGTGAAAGTAACGGATCGGAAAATACTTAGAAAATTAATTCATGCCCTTTTGTACATATTTGTACTAATTTAGTAATATGCCTTCGGTTGACCAGTCACGGGATAGGTCCCTGGAGGGCAATTGACCCCACATTCCCCGTAGGGTATTTACAAGTCTCCAACATTAAATGAGAGCATACATGGGACTAATTAATTAGGTGGACTAATTAATTGATGATTTCATTACCATTACATTGATATAAATTGTAATGAAATTATTTTCATTACCATTTTTTTAATTAATGGTAATGATTCTAAAATTTAATTTCATTGATTAATGACAATGATTTTAAATTTCATTACCATTGATAATGAATAAATTAAAAAAAATAATTGCCATTCACAGAAAAACGTAAAAAGGGAGTAAAACTCGCTGATGGAAGATGGAATATGCTCATTCAGGCTCATGCTTATTTGAAATTAAATATTACTTTCCATTCCGTTGTTATTTGTATCCAGGTAAAAATTAACGGAATTAAATGGATCACCCTTAATAAATTATATTTTATAACTTCCGTGGCCAAACCAGTTGTTCGTTTTCATTTGTCTGAATTTTTTGTAAACAAATGGCTTTTAATCAATTGTAATTAGTTTTTTTATATATTAGTGTAATTTCATTACCATTAGTAATGATTTTTCTAATGAAAAATATTTCATTACCATTAAATGGTAATGTAATTTTTTTCATTGTCATTAGTATGAACAAATGGTAATGAAAATTCAATGGTAATGAAAAATTCCCATGTATGAATGAGAGACATTCAAAGTTTAGTTTTAACAAAACTTTGTATGTTTACCGCTTAAAACACCACTAACGGTCATGGGAGGGTTAAAAGTTTGTAAAAAAGGAAATGTTTGCCTTTTCATTGTGTAAACAACAGCAATGTAACTTAATCACGAGAAACTTCTAGTTTAAGGGTTATAGATGGATAAATCAATGAACCTTTTATAGGCTAATTTTCAGGACATAAATGTAAACGTCCTGGCCGGTTTACATCGCAGAAACCCAATTTTTACACATATCTTATTTTTTACTCTCAACCTATCCGAAAATGAGCGGGGAGCTGCAAAATTAATACTTTTGCACATAGTGTTTTGCAGTGTCTGAAAAGCTCTAACACTTGTTTGCCATGGGTAAAAACAAATCTTGTGACGTCAGTACTCGGAAGATTATTGTACAAATGCATCAAGATGGAAGTACTTATTGGCAAATCGCAGCAGCCTTAAAAGTTTCTAAATCCATGGTTACCAACGCGGTTCAATATTTCAAGAAGCATTCGACTACAGAAAAAGTGCCCCGTAAACAAAGGAGCCGAATTACAACAGTACGAGAATGCGCTCTAATTATCCGCGAGACAAAAAAAAAAAAACGCATAAATCAGCAAATGAGATTCGAATGGCAGTGTTTGGTGAAAATGAAGCAACACCATCTGTAGATACAGTTAAACGGCGATTGCGAGAATCTGGACTATTTGGAAGAATTTCCAGGAAGAAGCCACTACTGTCTGAACGTAGCCGAAAGCTGAGACTAGAGTTTGCAAGAAAGTACTGCCATTGGACATCTGTAGAATGGAGCAGAGTACTATTTTCGGACGAAACAAAATAGAATCGAGTCTCCCCCGATGGAAAAAAATATGTTTGCCGAACAAATTTGGCGACTCAAATAAAATTGTAGTTTTACTAAGTTTTTACTTAAATTTAAATTTGTTCAATTTAACAAAAAAATGTTTTAAAACCAACAAATTTTATTTTAAGCTAAAAAACAGGACTGCATTTTTTTAAAGTAACAGATTTTTCTGTTCAGCCAACAGACTTGTTATTTTGAGTGTACATTATTGAGAAAATAAGTTAGTTTAATAATGTAACTAAAAAGACTTTCTCTCTCTAAAGAGAACTTCTTTCGTTTTTTGATGAAAAAACGAAAGAAGTTCTTAAAGTTTAGAAAAAAAGTTCTTTTTTTTAACTTAAGAGTTTTCGAATAAATGAAATCAAATAATTTTTGGGCAACCCTTATTGCAAAACTATTCGAACGGAAGTTTTTTCAAACATTTGCAGCAAAAGAGATGCCAAAGTAGTAGAAAGAGCACTACAATTAATGATCTAGGTGTACTTCTTTTTTCAACAGAAATGCTAATGATATTAATATTGAGTTGTCATAGGACGGGACCGACTTCAACATTTTTTCAGTATTTTTGAACGAGTACAACCTTATGATCTCATGATTGCTAGTCCAGCTCGCCACAGCTCAGGTATTCTTTGATATCAAAGTTGACTGGCGTAGGAATACCACTTTGCAATTGACAGATGTTGTGTCATATTCTCTTCAATAAACGTACTTATTAAACAACTGTAAAATGTGTACCGCAATTCAGTAAAAAACCAATTTTTCATCATTTTCATTTTATACATTTTTAAAAAATGTAAAATTAAACAAAAATAAGTGAAGGGTATGTATCAGAGATCAGCAATGAATCAATTTTTTGCAATTCATAGTCACTCATGAAATTTAAAATATAAGTGAGTAGAAATCATTGAAATTCAACCACTCTGATGTACTCATACTCACAATGAAGTTGATTTATAATTTTAAGTTGCAATAAATATGAATCCCACGTCGACATCATACTCATACCATCGCAAATCTGTTTGACTCATCAATCTACTCATATAGATTTATAATTTTAGAAAAATATTTATAATAGCGGCCCTATGCTTATACTTATACTTATACTTAATATGTGACGCGCAAAATAGAAAGGGACCTAAGGGTAAAAACCGGTTTTGTTCAGGAGAGCCATTTTAAAGATTTAAATACGTTTATCTTTGGTGTACCATCACTGAGCGTGTTGGTATTGGTCTCATTTGAAAGCGACACATCTCATGACGTCAGGAACGTGTTGGTCAGCCTTGAAAACGCGCGTAGGTCGTCCCTACCTCTTGTTTTGTGTAGTTGGTTTTTACTGTTTTCTACCTAGCGCGCTGTTTCCATGAGTTTGATATCAATTTTGCTCGCGGTTTTTCGAATCCAGCTTTATTTTCTGAAATTATTAATTGTGAATTATAATAAATACTCATTTATAATTCTTTTAAATCGTGAATATCACTCTGTTAGTACGAACATTTTTTCACATAACCTTATTATGTTATTCGCGAAAATAATTTAAAACTGATAACATTCTTACTGTTTGTTTTAGGATGAAATGGTGGACAAATTCGAAAAAGTAGATTTAATTTATCGCTTCCCTGATGACGAGGATGATGACCATCGCTTCTCAGAATTATCGAATAGTGACTCTGAAGATGATACCGATAATATGTACCTTGATAAATCTGATCTTGATTTACGCGAATAAGAGGTAGTTGCTCGACTGTATGGTTCAAAAATACCTCCGTGTTGTTCAAATCAATGCAATAAAGTGATCCCTAAGAAGATGGCTGTGGATTTTCGTACGTCTTTCATGAACTTAGATAAGGAATCCCAAGATTTAATTATTCTCGGACATCTGACAGCTCACCGTGACGATGCAATGCTCAGGTGAAAAGTTGGTGATCGATCGCGAGCTATGAAGAAACGGTACAATCAGATATATTATTTTCGAAGTTTGCCGATATGCCGTGATATGTACTTCTTCCTGTATACAATGGGCATTAAACGCTACAAAAATCTAATCGAACATTATGACAAGAATGGTGTATATCCACGCGAACATGGCATGACGAATAAAATTAATCGTACAGATGCTTTAACTACTTTGGAAAAAAAAAGAAATTGTTTCATTTATCTGCAGTTTTGCTGAAACTGTTGCTATCGCTTTACCTGGACGTCAACCAAATCATCGTGATTATCGTTTATTGAAACTTCCAACTACTGAAAGTAAGACTTCTGTTTATACAAGATACACCAACAGCGTCGAACCGGGTGGTAAAATCGTAAAACTTCGCACTTTCCAAACACTGTGGAAGAAATGTTGTCCCCACATCGTCACTATAAAGCCGGCATACGATTTGTGCGAATTGCGTCGAAATCTTGCAAAAGATGCTGTTAATACAGTAAACGTTACTGAAGTTGAAAAAGAAGCAGCAGGTGTATTCTGATCATTTGCAATCTGCCAGCACTCAGCGAGAGTACTATAACGACTTTAGAACATTAGTCAAGCCTGATCCAAATGCCATGTATCCAGGTATTCCAGAAGAGGATTATCTAGTAATATCTATGGATTATGCTCAAAATGTTAGCTTTCCGTCGGGTCCACAGCAAATAGGAACTGCATACTTTAAATCAGGTCGCAAAACAGCAATTTTCGGAATTAGAAACGAACGTCAAAATGTTCAACACATCTTCTGTATTGACGAAAGCGATTCCATTGGAAAAGGTCCGAATTCAGTAATATCAACCCAGCAAAAAATTTTCAAAATAGGGAATCGAGTTGGGAATCAGGTATTTTTGGTAGAACGCCTTCCCAATTGGATTACCAACTTGTTTCTTTTAACAAGGCGTGAGACTAAATGCAATCGATTCTTTGGAATCGCAATGGTAGCCAGTTACTATTTTTCTTACAGAACACCTTTGATTTTTAGTAAAAGAAGGTGTTCTAATAATAAAAAGAATAAGCGAGTTTCTAAAAATAGATATTCTCAAAATAGAATTTACGAATCAAATTTTAAAATAAATAAAAAAACTTACACATGTGTTTCGTTGGGATTTGATCCCTGACTTTCTGCGTGTCTGGCGGATACTCTTCCACTGAGCCACCGTCTTGCATGATAATTTATAGCTTAAATCAGATTTTGTTTTTTTATAATTACTTTATACTTTTTGGCACAAGCTTGTTTTTTTGATAAAAGAGGTAGTTCTTTAGAATTTATATATAAGGCCTTACAATACACCTTGCAAATTACAGAAAAGGGAAGCGAATATTAAAATCGCTTTATGGTTATGGTTAAACTAATAGAATTCGACTTATACTAAATTAGACAAATACTAAATAGCATATCAGGTTTAGTGTATATTTATTATATTAGCTGTACTTCCACTCTTACTTAACAACATTAAATAAATAAAATAAAATATAATAAAATAAATGAAATAAATTAAACTAAACTAAATAAAATGAAATAAATTAAATAAATAAATTAAATAAATCAAATAAAATAAATAAATTAAATAAATTTTAATGAATTAAATAAATTAAATAAATCAAATAAATTAAATAAATTAAATGAAAAAATTAAATTAAATAAACTAAATAAATAAAATAAATTAAATAAATTAAATAAATTAAATAAATTAAATAAATTGAATGAATTATATAAATTAAATAAATTAAATAAATCAAATAAATCAAATAAATTAAATAAATTAAATAAATTAAACAAATTAAATAAATTAAATAAATTAAATAAGTTAATAAATTAAATAAATTAAATAATTATTATTAAATAATTTATTAAATAAATTATTAAATAAATTATTAAATAATTTATTAAATAAATTATTAAATAAATTAAATAAATTATTAAATAAATTAAATACATTAAATAAATAGATTAAATAAATTAATAAATTAAATAAATTAATAAATTAAATAAATGAATAACAACAAAATTTCAATTGTCCTAACAACAATATCTGAATGTTTTTATGTGGAAATTTCGAAAGGAAAAGTTCCCAGAATCAGAGGGTTTTTCGATAGAAAAGGTTCCCAAAGCCTTAAAATTGTTTATAAACCATTTTTAATCGAAAAAGTAGTCAGAATGTGAACGTTTTTCTATGGCAGAAATCAATCAGATATTAGCGAAGAGAAAACATATTTGTTCTGACGGCACAATTTGTACACTCACTAAAGTTTGTCGGTAGAATCTACTGAAAATGTCAGTTAAAACAAAGATATATGCAGTTAAAAAGGCGACAAAGGTATTTAAATTTAAAATAACTAAAAATTTTGTTATTTTTACCTCCTGAAAAATAACTAACAAATGCATTAAAAATAATTACCAATGTCGTAAAATTAACTCCCCGACTAAAAAAGTTTTCATATAATCTTATATGATTTGATATAATTATAAATGTTTATATGTGTGGCTTTATATGACCATTAACATTTATATTAACACTTTGGTTTTATAAATATGTTTGATATGACGTTATATATAATCATATGCGATTTGGTCTCCAGGCATATATTAAGAGATCTGCAAATATAGTTTATACATAATTATATATAATGGCGAATAAGCTTCTCTAAACAATCTTATATCAAAATATATAACAAAGTTAATATAAAATTGTATTAATTTTATGTATAAATTTATCTGACATGATATCTAATTGTACAAAATTTTATAAAGTTTAATTGCACTATAAAAATTAAAAAAAAACTCCGAAATTGTGGATCTGGTTTTGAATTTTGCACTTTGACATATAAATAAATGTTTATAAATTGAATTTAACATATATTTTCCAAATAGTTAGCGAAATACTCTTTATTAAACTCAAAATAATTTTAAAGAAATAAATAAAAGAAAATTTTTTTTTTTTCATTGTGGAATTAAAGTTCGAAATAATTATTTTTACTTTTAAATTTAAAAATTAGACAAACATATGTTGAAATAAATATGGTTTAAGTTCATTTATTTTTCCGTAAAAAAAAATTAATTGTGAAAGTTAATTTTTTATCATGTTGTTTTTAATTTTTATTTAAAAAAATAAAATTTGTTTTTTTCTACCTTTTTAATTCATTAATTAGAAATTTATTAATTCAGTTCGAGGACTATTTCCTTATTATGAATTAACATAATAAGTACTTTTTTCAAAAACTGTTTTTTTTCTTCATCAGGATACTCTCCTGACAAATATTTCACAGAGTTTTTGCTTTCTAAAAACATCTACACTTCAGGAATGAAAAGTGGATCGTTTCGGGGATTTTCCAGGTCCCCTTCATAAGGTTTCTTTAGAAAGTGGTGGCGTAATCCCTGAAACGATCGTCTTTTCATTCCTGAAAGTGTAGAGGTTTTTTGAAAGCAAAAACTCTGTGAAGTATTTGTCAGGAGAGTATCCTGATGAAGAAAAATAGCAGTTTTAAAAAAAAGTGCTTATTATATTAATTCATAATAAGGAAATTGGCCTCGAACTGAATTAATAAATTTCTAATTAGTTAATTCAGTTATTTTATAAGAAAGATAAAAACTCTAACCTAGAAAAAGTTGTTCCGACAAATTTTTGTAATGTTTTATTGTGTCACCTATTTCCAAGTTTATTAGCAAAAATTGTTCTAAACATTAAGCATTAGATTTAATATGAATGAAATAAGCAAGGTTGGTTACCGAAACGAATAACCGTAAGGGTAACGGTAACGGTATCAGATTTCGTTTGTTTAGGTAACGGTAAAGGTAACGGTATTTAAGACTGTTTCGGTAACGGTATACCGTTATCGAAACAGCAATACCGGTACGTACCGGTATTAAAAATTATGTTAAAAACTTATAAAAACAAGTAAAAACATGGCATATTTTTAATTTTAAGTACTGAAAATACAGATTTTAAGCTATAAATTCAATACTGGTAGTTTTAATAAGTATAATTATTATCTATAAATTAAAAAAAAAAAAAAACACTCAAGATTATAAAATAAAAAATAAAAACATTGTAATTTTTATATAAAATAATAAATACCGGTAAAATACCGGTAACTTCCCATAAAAATAACGGTATCGGAAACGATAACGGTATTTAGAAATTTTTTTAGAGGTATCGATAACGGTAACGGTATTTAATTTGAAACGGTATTTTAGCGATAACGGTATTATAACGATAACGGTAACCAACTTTGGAAATAAGTGATCTCAATAATATTTACTAAAATTTTCTTTGAAAATCTTCATCAAATTATATGTATTTATATATAATTTGATGCAGTTAGATAGACCCATTTTTCGGATCAAATTGTATCAGGTGAGATAACATGCTTATCTCGCTTGATATAATTATATATTCCAATATTCGGATCAAATTAGATATGGACGTATATATTGGTTTATATATGGTGATATATGATTATATAACATCTTTTTTAGTCGGGTCAGAAATTTTTACTACAAAATTTTTAAAACCACTGACGAAATCGGTAAAAACTGCTGTTTTTTATAGTCAAATGTTTTTGTTTATAAAAGTTATATTTTAATAAAAAAAAATATTTTTTTTCTTTCGATTACAAAAATATCACAAAAAAATATTACAAAAACTCGAAGTAAAAATTCCAAACCGTTATCCAGTTTTTATGCTCTTATGCATTGGAGATACAATACAAGTTTCTGATTTTTATTTGCAAACTAGAAATATATCAATAATAACAAATATAAACTAAACAAGAATTTTTAAATAAAAAAATCAACGACATTTTTTATTTTTTAATTAACTACCAAAAATAACTGTTTGCTGTAAAATTACTGTTTTGGTAGTTGTTTATTATGATATTAAAAATAACTGATTTAAACAACTGTTACAAAATTACAGTACTTTTCGTTAGTTGTTATCTTAAATAACCGTCATAAAAGTCGTTTTGAATTTTTCTATAGAAAAGCAACTGTAATTTCCGTTAAAAATAACAACTACTGATTACTATACAAATAACTGTCAAACTTTTTTGAGTGTAGCCAATGGATTGGTTCGGTGTACTAGTGGAATATTTCGTTTGTATCTATCAGAAAATTAGTTTTTAGAATGTAATTTCCCTACGGGAAATTTTAACAAACTGTCACCGAACTGGCCCCTTTATATGAAATAGACTGGTCACTTTTACATGGCGTTGTCATAGGACCCCTTGTGACATGTCACAAGACAAATCCCAGGACAGGTCCCTGAACTTTGTTTTTTATGAGAGTTCAGTAACCTGTCCTAGGATTTGTCTAGTGACATGTCACAAGGGGTCAATTTCCCCCTCCTATGACAACGCCATGTAAAAGTGACCAGTCTATTTCATATAAAGGGGCCAGTTCGGTGACAGTGTGTTAAAATTTCCAATAGGGTTATTTCCGAGAACGGAAATTCGCTGTCCTAAACAAAAATTCGGTAGTATTATCCGAAAAAATTTGTTGCAGCAACTGAACCATTATATTGGCATTATAATTGTTTTTTTTTTGGTTATATTTTAAAAAATTTGTACTGATTTCAAGTCAGAAAAAAATGGTATGTATCAAATGAAAAAATATAGGGTTTTGTTGGCCTTTTTAAACTACTTTGCCAAAAGATTTGTTTTGGACGTTTTGCAAAATACAAAGCAATAAATTAAAATTAATCGATTAACTGACAAAATTGCAAAGACAATAGATTTTCCTTTTATTTTAATTCTCAATATAATAACTTAAAAGAAATTTTAGTAATTTTTTATATTTTGTTTTGAATAACTGCTAAGAAAAATTAAAAAAATGTATTTCTTTGTAATGTTACTATTTATTTAATCGAAAACAACTTTTCTGGTTTACTTTTTTAATTACCATTGAACATTTATTTACTCTTCATACAGTGATTGTGTATATCAAAAATACTATTTGTGATAAAGCGATAATTTATTGGGAAGAAATGGGAAATAGTCCTTTAAATATTAAAATGCCGTATTAGCACAAAATTTTTAAAATAATTTTTTCACTGTTATGTTTATAACTAAATAACTTCTCTTTTCAAAATGTGGAACTACTTCTTAATTTGTTGTTTTACTACCAAAATGTAAACGGTTACTTTCTAAGATCAAATAATTTAAAAAGTAAATTATTAATTTTTGAAAACTTTTGTTAGTAAATAATTATATTTGAATGACTTTCATGCCTTGTTTGTTTTGATTTTTAGAATTGATTACAATACCTCTTGCTTTTTTTACGATCTTGTTAGAATGTGTTTGGTAATGCAGTAAAGAAATTTGGCAATGAGATTTGTAAGCGGTTATATGGCAATGCCTTGTTAAGGTAATGGGTAATTTTTTCCTGGGAATGCTTGATTACACTCAAAAAAATAAGTTAGTAGAAAAATTAGTAAAACGTCTTGTATATCAAGTGTACTAGTTTTCAGCAATGTTTTTGCTGAAATTCCATTTTCAGCAAAAATTTTAGTTATATTTTTTTAGCACTAAACTAATTTTGAACTAATGTTTTACTAATTTATTTTGCTACAAAAATTGTGCTGATAACCGCATTCATAGCGTGGACGACAACCAGAGAGACAAGATGTAGATGTCGCAGCTTCTCTGGAAACGGAAATGACAAAAAAAGAAAAACAACTCTACACATATTCTATATTTAAATTTTCAGCAAATAAATTAACTAAAGTAAAATTTAGGTACAAGTTTTTTGAGTTTTTTTCAGTCTACTAATATTCAGCAAAAAGTTTATTGATTTTAGCAAGAATTTTTTTCATTTGCAGTCGACTAAGTGTTAGCAAAACTTTTGCTGAAGATTACTATTTTTTGGTAAAAATCAGCTCGCTGATTTTCAGCAAACCTTTTGCAGAAATTACAAACTTTTTTGCAAGCACGCTCTTGACTAAAAATTTGCTGACACAGCAACATTTTATGCTGACTTTACTGACTTTTTTTTTGAGTGTACTACCTACGAGTGCATTCAACTAAAAAATTAGTGATATTTGCTGATGACTGTGTTTCACAAAATAAAAACAATGCGATTATACGATATTTACAACACCTTGTCGATACTTCCAGATGTGAGTCAGTTGAATTGAACTTTTTGTTAACCGGACATACAAAGTTTTCACCTGATCGTTTATTCGGAGTTTTCAAATCAAAATATGCCCAAACTAATGTCGACTGCTTCATGGATGTAGTTGATTGTGTTAGAAAATCATCTCGTAATGGATTTAATGTTCCTCTACCTATTCGACTTCCAAACTCAAGTGAGCCTGTTGTTGAGTGGAGAAAATGGGACGAATACTTCTCCACTAAATATAAAACTTTAATTGGAATATCGAAGTATCATCACTTTGTATTTATTGCTCAGTCACCAGTGCAATGTAAACTGTTTGCGAATTCAGCCAGCATAAATGAAAACATACATCTGAGTAACAATACCAGTTTCGATGACAAACCAATTATAATTCCGTCACCAGGGTTATCGATGAAGCGTCAATGGTACTTGTATAAAGAGATCCGGGGTTTATGTTTTGACGATTCAAAAAAAGATTCGGTTGCTCCTCTTCTTTTGGTCTCTGGAAATGGAAACGAAGAGGAGGATTCGGAGGAAGTGGACAATCCTCAAGAAGTGGAGGCAGCAGACGTTAAGAAGAAATCGAAAAAAAATAAAGGACCGGTACCGTCAAGTTCTAAGGAACCAATTCGCAAGAACCGTCGATTAAAATGATTTTTCTATTTTTTTAAACTGTTCATAACGAAAAAAATAAATTTTTTGTAGTTTCGTAAAATCAAGTTATTTTGTTAATTTAGTAAGGAAAAAAATGAAAATAAATAACCGCGCATATATCTGGGAGGGAACACTTTTGGGGCATGGGATCGATCTCATTCGATGCTCAGATGTTGTCCACATCAAAAAAAAAAAAATTGATTTTTTTACCCTTAGGTCCCTTTCTCTATGCGCTGTCACATATGCTTATAATACTCACTATTGACTTAACTCATTCAGCTCATTCAACTCATCCATGTATAAACACATATATAGTACTTTAATGTTCGTATTCGAGTCATACTGATTTTGCATCGTGCATACACATTAAGTGAATCAGAGTCGAAATCAGTAACGTCATAAATATTGTAAGCTATGAGTATGATGAGTACATTAAACTTAAGAGGAAGTATGAGGTTCGACAACATTTCAATACGTAGAAATGCATATAAGTACAATAAATCATGAATCATGATTCAACTCTACTCAATTTTTTACTACTCATTGCTGATCTCTGGTATGTATAGCTAATCTTTTATTTGGTAAATTAATTTGGTAAAACATTCATTTATTAAAATAATTATTTATTGAATTTAAACAAATTAATTATAAATATTACAAAAATGAAAACGAATTAAATAAAAATATTGGTTCCGCCAGGAACGCTCTTTTTAGAATCTCTTTTAGATCAATTATGCTTTAGAAGCAATACTTAAATGACATTTTGGATGATGTTCAGAATTACTTCTGAAAAACTGTGAAAATATACTAATGGGTACTTTGGCAGCAATATCGTTTAATATGATAATATAATATGAAAAAACCTCGAAAACAAAAAGTGGTGTCACATTTGACAACTCTTAACCCTTTGACGACCATAGGCAAGTATCCTTGCCCAAGGGTTTTTCGCACTTATAATTGCCCAGACAAAAGATAGAGTAAATATGTCGCAAGGTTATTTATAGAGGAGGGTTGGGGGAACAAAAACGTAGAAGGAGGTAAATCCCTACCTGGTCCCGCTTTCCCCTTGTGAGCCCTCGAAGTTGGTTTAATAGAATTCTTCATTTAAGGGGTAAAAAGCACAAATTTTGACAAGCGAAATGAAGGGCAAGCAAGGGGTCTATGATGCCAATTTTTTGTAAAATATCTATAAATTAGTTGCAGATCACGAAAATAAAATAATAATAAAAATTGCTTCGTCCGGAAGGGCAGGGTCATCAATTGGCAAATATTTTTGGGAAGCGAAATAAGGGGTAAGGAGGGGTTCTACGGAGCCAATTTTTCTTGGTATAACTATTATTAGATCAGAGATCATGAAAATCCCAAAAATTTGGAAATCGCTTCAGCAGAAAATGTATGGTCCTCAAACGGTTAAGCTCCTCCAAATATGTATTTATTCCATAATATTTTCTCTTCTGTAATATAATCAAGTTTCATTAACATCGGGGGGTTACACCATTGTGTAGTTTCCTTGTGAGTTAACTATATACGATCATAGGCAATTTTCCATAATTTTGTGGCTACTTTTCCAATATTTTCATCCTAAATTTATTTATTTTCTTAATTGGCATATGATATACCCCTAAGGACACTTTCCTTCCTTCATTTAATTTATTATTATTTTTGTTTCTTTTTTAATTTTTCTTGTATATTTTTTGTATTTCCGTTTTAACTTACCTGCCACAACATCAACCCATTTCTTTTCTGGTTCTGAACAAATTGACATTGGTCTACTACAACTACGACTTATGGTACCATTATTCACTGAGGACTTGTATCCTTCGTCAGCCTTTAATTCAGCACATGTTGTATCATTATCTGAGTCTGGTGTATCTTTTGCCACTTAATAAAGAGAAAGTAAAATGAAAGAAATGAAAGAATTTATATAAATATTAAATAAGAATATGTAAATAAATGTAAGTGTGTATACTATGTGGCACTTGCATACATAAGGGCTATAACTTTTTTTGTGTGAAAATATTACAAGGCACAATGATATGGGAAATAATATACTGATAAAAAAAAAACAATTTTCTTGGATTCTTTTAGAGAAAAAATATTCAGCACCAAGGCTGATTTCTAAAATGGCATATTTTTAGCTTTTTCTCGAAATATTCTCAAAATATCCTCGATCAATTGCAGAGCTAATAATACTCAAGTGGAAAGTTAGTTTATGCTGATATCAAAATTGTCAAAAAATGTTAAAACTAAATGGCAAAATTTCCTGAAATTTATTGAAATTGATAAAAATCTATATATTCAACCAAAAATAAAAAATCCCTTCGATTTGAAAACTATTTGCATTTAACACAATGATATTACTTGAAGATGCTATTTTTTATGAGAAGTTATTGCACAAATAATAACTTTTTTTTAAAGACTGCGAGAAAATAATAACACATTTCTGTATATTTTTCCAAGGCCCAAATTAGCATAATAGTTATTTTTCGATATTTGTAAAAATGCAAAAAGTCATATACCTAATACATACATATGAACATACTGGCAAGTAATATAAACAAGTTAAAGAATACAAGGAAAAGTCCAATGTAAATGTACTCAAAATTACTTGTACCTTACATATAATTAAGAATTAAATTACATTTGAAAAGTTGACGCGAATAAGGGCATATAGACCGTAGTACAAATTTTACGGGAGATGAGAAAAACGTAAAAAATGTTGAAAAATTGATATCTTTATACATTTTTTTAAACTCTTTAATATATCTAGAATAAAGCTACACTCAAATAAAAAGTTTGTAGATAAATTAATAAACAGTTTCCAATCGCACTATACTATTTTTATACTGATTATTAGTACAATTTTTATTTTTAGTAATCATTTTTGCTATTCTCTTATTACAAATTACGGATTTTTTTTTACTAATTTTCGCTGCTGATTTCAGAAAAACATTTTACTAATTTTTCAAAACCGAGTGCTAAATTTAGCAGAAAAATATACTAATTTAAAAATATTTTTTTTTTGATTTTTTACAATTCTTGTTTAGTTTATATTTGTTACTATTGATATATTCTTAGTTTAGAAATAACATCCAGAAAATTTTATTGCATCTCCAATGCATAAAACGGCAATAACTGGAGAACCGTTTGCAATTTTAACTCCAAATTTCAAGTACGGTGAAGTAATTATACGCTTGTTACAATCGAAAGAAAAAAATTTTTTTTTTTTAGATTTTACAATTTTTTGCTAATTTCAGCAGATTGATTTTAAATTACAGTTTACAGCAATTTACTGAAATTTAGTAGCTGCAACTAATTATTTATACTAATTTCATTGTACTAAAATTATGATATTTAGTAAGTTTTTTAACTAATTTTAATCGATTTTGAATTGCATTTTACATAAATTTTACTAAAATTTAGTAGCGGCTACTAATTTTTTCTACTAATTTTATTGTACCACAGATCAGCAGACATGTGTTGCTAAAATTAGCAAAAAATACCGCTGGCCTCAAAACAGTTAAATTTCCCGTATTAACAGCAAAATTTTCAGTAGCCATTACAGACTTTTTTGGTTGAGTGTACCATTATGCTAAGTTTTGTTAAAAAAAAATTAATTATAAGTAAATTACACTTGAATTTAATAAAAAATGGAAAAAGGGGTTACAGACCTCAGTATTTTTTGAAGCATGTTGGGAAATTTGAAGTGTTTACAATTCGATTAATCGATTAACCGATTCCTCGATATAATTATTCTCGAATAATTATTCGACCCGAATAATTGGTTAAAATAGGTCGATTAACCGGTTACATTTTTAATATGAATTTACCTTTATTTTCCCTTCTTAATGTTCTTTTGGAACAATTTCAAATAAAAACGTGTAGAAATTTAAAGTCTGGCATGCTGTCTTGTTGAAAGTCAGCTAATCTTTGCATCAAAATTTTTAATCGGTTGAAATAGACTTTTAACAGTTTCAGATGGACTTGTTAACCAATTTTTGGGGAACCGATTGTAATTGGGCCCGCCCATATGAGTCAATGTAGTAATCGCCAATTTTCTCGATTAACTAACCCGAATAATCCTTAATCAATTTAGAATAATGAATTAACCGATTAACTTGGGTCGAATAATTGGAAACACCAGAAATTTGTTATTTAATATTCAATTTGTTACCGATTTCGAAAAAACTTGTCCAACACAATCAGAGTAGATAGTTTATGTAATAGAAATGTTTCAAGGACATCGAGAATATACATTTATAATAAATGGAATATAAAAGTATTTTTCTTGAGGATGATATTATTACCTAATATTGCAATTTCAACAATAGGCCTATTTTTTAATCACTGGATTTATTTTTGGATTTATTTTATTTTGTTAAAAAATTAATGCTTTGTTTTTTAATTTTAAAAATTTATTATTTTTATTAAATTCTTATACTTATTCGCCAATATAATGTGCAGGAAAATCATTAAATTTTGTAAAAATGTGAACACAGGAATTGAAATAAGCTAATCCAAAATGGATTTAAAAATAAAATAAATCCGTTTTGTATTTAGCTTAATTTTTTTACAGAAATTCCATTTTCGCAAAATTTAATTTTTTTCTTTCCCATTATATAAGGGAATAAGTGTTAGATTTGATAAAAATATAAAATTTTAAAAATTTAAAACAAAATGTCGATTTTTTAACAAAATAAAATAAATCCAAAAATAAATCCAGTGATTAAAAAAAAGGCCAAATATATTATGAATAGAATATAGAAAAGAATATAAATAGAAAAATCAAAATATGTGTTGTAGAATAATTTTTTGCATTTAATTTTAATAAAAATTAAAAAAAAAATATAGATGAAAATTGTACTTTTAAAGATATTTTTTCTAGATAAAAGTTTAAAAAATATGAAAGATTTTACAAAAATATATGTACATATCTGTGCTAGTACTACACTATTATGTAAAAAACGTGATTCCCAAAATGTGGTATGTAGGCCCTTATTCGCGTCGACTCTTCATTTGTTTGTACGATAACATATGTGATAGGGTACGCCAAATTTAATGAAGTTTCAATTGTGTAATTTTTTTTATATCTGCTCACAAATTATTAATTATTTGATAAACTTTAATATAAAAAATTCATATTCATTTCAAAGCGTATTTTGTATCTAGATTGTAAGCAAATGTAAATGGGGTCATACATAACTCACAAACTTATTTTCTTATCCTTGAATCAAAAAGGGTAAAAACCTTCAATGATAAAGTTGGTAGTATTATAGTACTTTTGGTGGCACTACTATAACATCAAAAGAACTATGATACAGTGACGAACTAAATTATTGGCACAGTAAGCACTTTCAATTTCCCGATTGATTTAATGGCCTTAATAAACAAATATGTTTACTAGATGGAATGATAATTTTTCCACAAAATTCACTTTGTTTCATTTCAAAATATTTATTATATTATTTATTAAAAAAAAATTTTAAATAAACAATTTCCTTAAACAAGCATATAGGCAGGCACACTTAGCCATATTCTTAAAATTTTATCGATCTGGCAACTTTTTAATGAGAAATCACCATAATTTTTACTTCTTAAACTGAACAGTTTTTACATGTCAAAGTTAAAAATTAAAAATTAATTGGTTTTATCAAAAATTGGTAGTAAACAGAAGCAAAATACAGAATCTCAGCGCAAAATTATTCTATATTTGCACAATCAAAGCAAATGTTGGATAGAAGTCTCTATACCAATCGAAGCATATTGCAGCGTTTCAAGGGAGCCTCAACATTTGAAAGTGCAAAGCACACGGGCCGCCCTAGATCTCTAAGCAGCCGTGAATACAGTCAGGTAATTAGAAGAGTCAAAGTGAGTCCCAAAATATCCTCCAGTCTGATTAAAAGCCAACTAATGTTTGGATCCAAAATTCGATTGGGTCCAAATGGATTTGTGTCAAAATTTTCTAACAAATAATAAAAGAACAGAAAATCCGAAATACGGACCGATCATATCTAGAATTAATAGGCTTTATCCTTGGGAATAGACCTATGGGCAATAGGTCTAAACATGGAGAGATTTTAACCAAAATCATCCCTGTATCGACATAGGTCGGCGTACTAAATTTCATCAAAATATCTTATTATTTGCGACCTGCAGAGTGCGCACCAGAATGCATGGAGAGAAATACGGACGGACATCATTAAATCGAAACAAAAAGTGATTCTGAGTCCATCGGTATACTAAAAGGTTGATCTAGGTCCAATATTTTTTGGTCTTACAAACATCAGCACAAACTTATTATACCCTCTACACGTAGTGGTGTAGGGTATAATAAGAAACAAATTTTTTGAGAGCGTCCTAAAAAAAATCGCTTTAAAATCTCAGTGTTGCTAACTTTATTTTAAAATCGCTAAAAACAACAAAACTTTGTTCATGTTTAAAGCGCTGTCATGCTAAATGTGGCCACCATTTTTGAATAAAAATAATGCAATAATTAAGGAAATTTTATAAAAATTCCAACAATATTCATTTGTATAGATGCGATCAGTATTCGCTAAATTTTGCTATGTAATTTGATAAAAGATCGATATGGCTGATTTTTCATTAAAAGCCACGCCTACTTAGAACGGGTAGCAAAATTAAAAAAAAACAAACACTACACTAAAAATTTCTACAATTTTCTGGATCATCTTCCACTTCTTCGGGGAAAAATTAATCATTATTTTTAACTTTAAAAATAAAAGCAACGGGGATAAAATTAGAAAAACTTTTATTGATTCTATTGTATTGTCCGTCACTGTAAATTTTAATAATTTACTCTATTGAAAAACCTCTATGGTAAAGCAAGTCTGAACCGATTTCTTTTAAATTTCTTATTCAATGATTTTAGGTTCGTAAAAAACTACCTTGTAAGAAATTGCCAGTGATACCCTCGAAAAAGTTCGACAGTTACTACATGACAGTTGTTATTACATGGTAGTTGTTTGTATAGTAATCAGTTGTTGTTGTTTTTAACCGTAATAACAGTTGTTTTTCTATGGAGGATATACAAAACAACTTTTATGACAGTTATTTAAGACAACAACTTACGAAAAGTACTGTAATTTTGTAATAGTTGTTTAAATCAGTTATTTTTAATGTCATAACGAACAACTACCAAAACAGTATTTTTACAGTAAAAAATTGTTTTTGTTAGTTATTTAAAAAATAAAAAATTCTATTGAATTTCAAAAATTTTTGTTTAGTTTATATTTATTATTATAGATATATTCTTAGTTTTTAAATAGAAGTCTGAAACTTGTATTGCATCTCCAAAGCATAATAACGGGAGGATGGTTTGGAATTTGTACTTCAGCGTAATTACACATATTTTTGTAATCGAAAGAAAACAAAATATTTTTGTCGTTTATTTAACCTTCTTTTTCAATTTTTAATTTCACAATTTTCTTGAGCGTAAGGTTTGTTTTTTATATATAAAAAAAATTCTTTATTTTCGATATTTCGCTACTCCATTGTGTAGCATCTTCAGGAAATAACAATTAAATTAATAAATTAACAAATTATAAACAATTTGAAAGTTTGAAAAAATTTGAAAAACATTTGTCAAATATAAATTGTATGTATACATTTATACCAGTAAACAAAGTCTTTGGTATAAAAGTATAACAAACAAAAATATTAATAATTAACAATAAAAAATGTATTAATATAATGTGTTATAAATTAATGTAATGTGTGCTATTTCTTTTGTATTAAATATCTATAATTCTGTGCTACATTTTCAGTATCTGCCTTAAAGTTAATTCTATTTGTTGTGGGTGTATTAATTATCTGTAACATTTCTAATATATAACGACGTTTATAATTATGTTCTGTGTTTAAAACTGATACATTTTCAAAGTCAGGATAGTGATTTAAATTTGAACAATGAGAAGATAATGCTGTCTTTTGTGAATTAATATGTCTATATTTCTGATCTGATCTATGTCCAGCTATTCTAGTTCTCAATTTATTCTTTGTTGTACCTATATATACCTTATCACAATTCTCTCCGTCATTTCCACTACATGGTATTTTATATACTATATTTGACATGTCCAATTTCTGTATCCTATCTTTTGTCTTACTGTATAATTTATTTACTGTATTGTATGATTTAAAAGCTATTTTATATCTATTAGTATCTATTATCTTCGATTTTTCCAAACGTTCTGATATTTCCGGTACATACAAAATATCTTTTTTATTTATTATTTTTTTACAAGAATTTCCATGGTTTCACTCAAAAAAGTTTAAGAAATACTGCATGATAGTTTTTTGAGTAGTAATCAATAGTTGTTGTTTTTAACCGTAATAACAGTTATTTTTCTATGTAAAAATATAAAACAACTATTACGACAGTTATTTAAGAAAACAACTAAAGAAAAGTGCTATAACATGTGTTTAAATCAGTTATTTTTAATATCATAATAAACAACTACCAAAACAGTATTTTTACAGTAAACAATTGTGTTCGTTGGTTATTTTAAAAATAAAAACTTTCGCAGAATTTTAAAAATTCTTGTTTATTTTATATTTTCTATTATTGATATATTCTCGAATGAATAAAAGCATAATAACTGTAGAACGGTTTGGAAATTTTACTTCAAATTTGTAATAGGCTGAAGTAATAATACATGATTTTGTAATAGAAAGAAAAAAATATTTATTCTTTTGTTAAAATATCTCTATATGTGACAGCGCATAGAGAAAGGGACCTAAGGGTAAAAAAATCAATTTTTTTTTGTGGACAACATCTGAGCATCGAATGAGACCGATCCCATGCTCTCCTGACCTTAGGTCCCTTTCTATTTTTCGCGTAACATATATAAAAGAATAACGTTACTGACTGACTGACTCGACATCGCCCAGCCCAAACCGCTGAAGCTAGGAAGTTTAAATTTGGTATGTAGGTTCCTCTTTCGGCGTAGACATCCGCTAAGACTGGATTTTTGGAAATTCCTACCGGAATGGGCAAAAAGGGGGAAAGTCTCCCTCTTGACGGCCTGCCCAAACCCCTTTGGCTAGAAAGCTGAAATTTAAGATATGTATTCCTTGGAGTAGGGGCTAACGTTTCTGGAAAGTACTTTCTAGAATTTTGGACAGGGCCGTTGTAAAAATGGGGTTTAAAAAGGGTAAAAGAGCCCCCCTTGACGGCCTGCCCAAACCGCTGGAGGTAGGAAGTTGAAATTTGGTATAAAGGTTCCTCCACTATCGTAGACATCCACCAAGACGGGATTTTTTTAAATTTTTACAGGGAGGGGCAAAAAAGGGAAAAGTCTTCCCCTTGACGGCCTGCTCAAACAGCTGGAGCTATGAAGTTGAAATTTGGTATGTTGGTTCCTCGACCGGTGTAGACGTCCGTTGAGACGGCATTTTTGGAAATTCTTATCGGAAGGGGCAAAAGGGGACAAAAAAAGTTCATTTTTCCAAAAAAAAAAACCTTTTTCCAAAAAAGTACATTTTTCCAAAAAAAAGGACCTTTTTCCAAAAAAAGTACCTTTTTCCAAAAAAAAAGTACCTCTTTCCAAAAAAAGTACCTTTTTCCAAAAAAACATACCTTTTTCAGAAAAAGTACAAATAAAGTACTTTGTAAAAACAAATTATCTTTTTCCAAAAAATGTTGCTTTTTCCAAAAAGTACCATTTAAAAAAATATAATTTCAAAAAAAGGAATTTTTTTCCTCCCCCACGGATATCTCCACTAAAACAAGGTTTCTTGATATTCGGCATAGAAGTGCGCTAAGACGGGATTTTTGGAAATTCCTACCGGAATGGGCAAAAAGGGGAAAAGTCTCCCTATAAACAGTCTCACAATTTGGAAAAGTGCCTGCCCAAACCACTGGAGGTAAGAAGTTGAAATTTGGTATAAAGGTTCCTCCACTGTAGTAGACATCGACTAAGTTTGTATTTTTGGAATCCCCTACAGGATATCCCAAAAGGAAATGTGAGTTCCTCCTTCTGTGTAGGCGTCCGGAATTTTTGAAATTCCTATCGGAAGGGGAAATAAGGGGAAAAGTCTCCTCCTTGACGGCCTGCCCAAACCCTTTTGGCAAACTTAAAAATTTAAATATGTATTCCTTGGAGTAGGACTAACACACCGGCAACGTGAGTTTTGGAACAGGAACATAGTAAAAATGGTGGTTGAAAGGGAAAAATGTCCCCAATAACGGCCTGCCTCATCCATCGCAGATAGCCGTGAAGATGGAATTTTTGTAAATTCCTAAAGGGAGGGGCAAAAAGAAGAAAAGCCTCCCCTTGGTGGCCTGTAAAAATCCCTTCGGCTAGAAACCTGAAATTTAAAATGTGGGTCCCTGAGTAAGGGCTTACTTACTAGAAAGATACTTTTTTGAATTTTGGACCGCGTCGTTATAAAATGGGGGCTCAAAAAGGGAAATGACCTGTAAATACTGCTGGAACTAGGAAGCTGAAATTCCCTGTCGATGGATTTTCGAAAATTCCTACCGAGAGGGGCATAAATAGTAAAAATTGGCTAGAAACCTGAAATGTAAAACATAAGTTCCTTGAAGTATGGGCGTGAAACCTGTAATCTATAATATGTTTTCCTTGGAGTATAGGCTAACTTATCGACAAGGCATTTTTAGGACTTTGGACAGGAACGTGGTCAAAATGGTTGTTTCAAAAGGGGGGCAGTTCAAATCCAGTTGCAGGCAAAATCTTTTTTGATTTTTTTAATTTAAATAATTTTTGTTTTCATAAAATTGATTCTCTTGTCTGTGGAAAAATTTTTTTTAACTTTTTTTGTTTTTCAAACGTTGGCATTTTAGTTCGAAACTGTTTGCCAGTACTAGAATTTTAGCGCAATCAGCAGTTATCCAGCTATTATTATTTATGTTTTTGGCTAACAAGCGTTAAAAATATGTCTCGTTAGCTCAGTGTGTAGTGCTCTCACGTGCAAATCTGACGGTCTGGGTACAAAACACGGCAGTACCAAGCAAAATAGATATGATTTTTTTTTAAATTTTGTTTTGAAAAATCTATTTTTAGACTACCTCTTTATTGGTATTGCCAATGTTGAAAATTTTGTTTCCCCAGTACTTTTCCGGCGTTTTTTGTGCAGCCTGTCAGAAATCGCCAGTGGTACAAAAAATCAAGCACTGGCATACGACTGGGTAACCACGGTGTTAAAAATAAATGACTGGCAGAACACTCATTTGGGACGCTTTGCCAGCGTTTGCAAAAAGCGTTTTGCCAGTATTTGTTTTACAAAAATTTCGGTGGTTTATAAAAGAAACCACTGTCAAGGAATTGGCTTAGAGTGATATGCCAATGTTGTGGTTATCCAGTGCTACCTAGCCAATGCTACCAGGGGTGCAAAAATCAGTTCACTGGTAGACCAATGATTTTATAAAAATGCTGACGCTCCGTTAAAAAAGGTTTGTAGTCAGAAGGTTCCGAGTTCAAATCCGGTTGCAAGCAAACATTTTTTTTTTTATTTTTTTTAATTAAAATTTTTTTTGTTTTATAAAATCAATTTTTTTGTTAGTGGGAAAGCTCCTTCAAGACCAACTTTTTTTTGCCCTCCCAAAGCTGGCATACTAGTTACAAAAAATTGTTTGCCAGTACTAATAGTAGTTGTCCAGCTATTATCACTCATTTATGTGTTTAGCCATCAAATATTATATGTCTCTTTAGCTCAGTGGGTAGAGCAATCGTCTGCCAATTTGACGTTCAAATCACAGCAGGACCAAAAAAAAAATACATATGAACTTGTTTTAAATTTTATTTTTGAAAATATATTTCCAGACCACCTATTTATTGGTTTTGCCAACGTTAACAAATTTTGTTCCTCCAGTGCTTTTCCGGCGCTTTTTGAACAGCCGGTCCTTTTGTCTAGTGATGTTATCATTTTGGGAATGGGAAAGCACTTTTTACCAGTACTTGTACCACCTGTTAAAGTGCTTTGCCACCGCTTTTCCGTTTGTATTTTTCTGACTGGGATGTTATCATTTTGGAAATGAGCAAGCACTTTTTGCGGGAAAGCACCTTTTGAACTGCCTTGCTATCGCATTCCCGTTTGTATTTTTCTGACTTGGTAGTAGACGAAAGTGGCATAGCAAAAATTTGGTTTCATCTCTAAATCGCGTGATCATATAAATTATCGCCAGTGACATTTTTTAAACTGTACTAAAAATTTAAAAAATTAATAAAATTGCGCTATAAAATAATTCAATTTCAATAGATGTTCCCTTTTATATTCGTATTAATAACACTATGCGATAGTCAAAATCGGGATGAGATGAAACCAACGGGAAATGTTATATCGGTCAAAAACAAGTTATACGTGTCCCGGCGTTTCGCTGGGTCACCCCTAGGAATCGAGATATATTTTTTTTGACATAACTCGAGAACCACTAGTCCGATTTTGCTCAAACAATTTTAAAAAAATTAAAAATTACAATTCCTTTAATCTGTTCATATAACGTTTTTCTATATACTCAACAGTTTTGCCGGTAAAAATAAATGTTTGTTAGCGCTACCATAAAAATCAATAACCTTTTGTTTATTACTTTTTTTTAATATTTTAGGCAAAAAATATTTTTTTCTTCATACATTTATTTTTACCGGCAAAACTGTTGAGTATATAGAAAAACGTTATATGAACAGATTAAAGGAATTGTAATTTTTAATTTTTTTAAAATTATTTGAACAAAATCGGACTAGTGGTTCTCGAGTTATGTCAAAAAAAAGACCACCAAAGGTCAAATCGATATATCTCGATTCCTAGAGGTGACCCAGCGAAACGTCGGGACACGTATAACTTCTTTTTTACCGATATAACTTTCCCCGGTAGTTTGAACCCTTCCCGATCACTGACCCCTACCATTTGTCTCACAGTGTAATAAACTATTACGTATGTCAACAAAGTAATTTTTATTCCGAATTATGAAATGGTTGTTCGAAGTGTGATTGAAACGTGGAAACCACTGGGATGTTGGTTTAATTTTGGCCAGGCAGCTCTTCTGAAACGTACAGAAAGCTAATGGAGTAGCATTACATACCCAGCAAAAAAAAAAAAATAATCAAAACAAGAGAAAAATAAGCAGTGATTTGGATTTCGATACTGTGAAAATTTGGGTCAGAACCAATGCATTTTACAAAAGGCTTGTCATAGGGTCGAAGTTTTCTTTTATGATCCTTTTGATGATGTTCTTTTTAATTGGTGAAAAGGTATTAATTTTTATTGGTAAAAAATTTAATCAAATCACTTGGACCTGACAACTTGTCTCAAAATAATTCAAGTTAAGTGCTTAACCATACCCGGCAAAAAAAGCGGAAGTGATCGTGAACTTAAGGAATCAATTTTTCATTGATTTTTAATGAAATTAAGTCTTTTAAAATCTATCTAACTACAAATATTTACATATAAATTTAACATTTATAACTAGAGTTAAGCACTTTATCTTGAGACAAGTTGTCAGGTCCAAGTGATTTGCTTAAATTTTTTACGAATAAAAATTAATTCCTTTTCACCAATTAAAAAGAATATCAAAAGAATCATAAAAGAAAACTTCCATCCTATGATAAGCATATGTAAAATTCATTGGTTCCGATCCAAATTTTCACAATATCGAAATCCAAATCACTGCTTCTTATACTCTTCTTTTGATGATTTTTTTTTTGCTGGGTAGTTATAAATGTTAAATTTATATGGAAATATCTGTAGTTAGATACATTTGAAAAGACTTAATTTCATTAAAAATCACATCTTTGGAAGCTGTGAAAAAGTGGAAACTAGAACTTAATGATGCTTTGGAATCAATGAAAAATTGATTCCTTAAGATCACTTCCACTATATTTGCTGGGTATATATTTTCAATATACGAGTATATGTTTATATATTGGGGCTTATTTAATTTTTTGGGCTTTTTTGTATTTCATTGGGGGTTATTTAATTTTTTCCTTAGGGAGTTATTTCATTACGAAACAACCCCGCAAACTAAGGAGATTATTTCATTTCCTCTTTTGGGTATAAAATTATTCTTTTTGGGAATTATTTAATTTTCTTATTGGCTTGCTTAGTAGTACTATTTTGAAAATCCCATTTATCATCCCTAGTTAATACTATCCGAAATTAATAATACGTTGTAAGATAAAATTCCTCAGCTAATACTTACATCAGAAGCACTCACTGTCCTGGTATTTAATAGCCAAAACTGAATTACCCTAATGTCTATGTTTAAGCCTGAATGTCTGTGTATAGAAAGTGCTACGTACATATGTATATGTGTATAATTAAAAACAAAAGAACCGTGTTCCTTTTGTGTTAATTTAAATAAATTTATTTAACTGCGAAAATGGAATAGAAAAATAATATTAAAAACCAAGCTGCTGTTGTTAAATAAACATTTTAACTATTTAATTATAAAAATTTAAAACTTATTACTGCAGTTAATTTAACTCAATTAAGTTTAAGTTTAAACAAAATAAATGTTTATTTTTATAATAAATGAAATATTTTTCTGAGTTTTGTGCTAAGAAAAAAAAACTTCATATGAGAATATATTATTTGTGGACTTGAAAAACTACCCAGTCAGAAATCGCCAGTGGTACAAAAAATCAAGCACTGGCATACCACTGGGTAACCATGGTATTCAAAATAAATGACTGGCAGAACAATCATTTGGGACGCTTTGCCAGCGTTTGCGAAAAGCGTTCTACCAGTATTTTTTTTACAAAATTTTCGGTGGTTTATAAAAAAAACCACTGGCAAAGAATTGGTTTAGAGTGATATGCCAAGGTTTGCAACCAGTGGTTATCCAGTGCTACCTAGCCAATGCTACCAGGCGTACAAAAATCAATTCACTGGAAAACCAATGATTTTATAAAAATGCCGACGCTTCGTTAAAAAATGTTTGTAGTCGGAAGGTTCCGAGGTCAAATCCGGTTGCAAGCAAAAAATTTTTTTTGGATTTTTTTTAATTTAAAATTTTTTTTGTTTTATAAAATCAATTTTTTTGTTTGTGGGAAAGCTCCTTCAAGACCAACTTTTTTTTTGCCCTCCAAACACTGGCATACTAGTTACTGAAAATTGTTTGCCAGTACTAGCATTTTGGCACAGCCAGTAGTTGGCCAGCTATTATCACTCATTTATGTGTTTAGCCATTAAATATTATATGTCTCGTTAGCTCAGTGGGTAGAGCAATCGTCTGCCAATCTGACGGCCTGGGTTCAAATCACGGCAGGCTCAAAAAAAATACATAAGAACTTTTTTTTAATTTTATTTTGGAAAATATATTTCCAGACCACCTATTTATTGGTTTTGCCAGCGTTTTGCCAACGTTCCAGTGCTTTTCCGGCGCTTTTTGAACAGCCGGTCCTTTTGTCTAATGATGTTATCATTTTGGGAATGGGAAAGCACTTTTTGCCAATACTTGTACCACCTGTTAAAGTGCTTTGCCACCGGTTTCCCGTTTGTATTTTTCTGACTGGGTACCTTTCCATCATAGTATTTTTGCATAAAAGTATGTAAGAATCTAATACAATGTTTTTCTAAAGAAATAACTAGCTTGACTTTAAAAGTTATTTTTTTTTTAGTTACCCGACTAAAAAAGATGTTATATAATCATATATCACCATATATAAACCCATATATACGTCCATATCTAATTTGATCCGAATATTGGAATATATAATTATATCAAGCGAGATAAGCATGTTATCTCACCTGATACAATTTGATCCGAAAAATGGGTCTATCTAACTGCATCAAATTATATATAAATACATATAATTTTATGAAGATTTTCGAAGAAAATTTTAGTAAATATTATTGAGATCACTTATTTCATTCATATTAAATACTAATGCTAGATGTTTAGAACAATTTTTGCTAATAAACTTGGAAATAGCTGACAAAATAAAACATTACAAAAATTTGTCGGAACAACTTTTTCTAGGTTAGAGTTTTGGTCTTTCTTATAAAATGTGTGTCTTTCTTATAAAATAAAAAATTAACTAATTAGAAATTTATTAATTCAGTTCGAGGCCAATTTCCTTATTATGAATTAATATAATAAGTACTTTTTTTCAAAAACTGCTATTTTTCTTCATCAGGATACTCTCCTGACAAATACTTCACAGAGTTTTTGCCTTCAAAAAACCTCTACACTTTCAGGAATGAAAAGACGATCGTTTCGGGGATTACGCTAACACTTTCTAAAGAAAACTGATGAAGGGGACCTGGAAAATCCCCGAAACGATCGTCTTTTCATTCCTGAAAGTGTAGAGGTTTTTTGAAAGCAAAAGTATTTGTCAGGAGAGTTCCTGATGAAGAAAAAAAAACAATTTTTGAAAAAAGTACTTATGTTAATTCATAATAAGGAAATTGGCCTCGAACTGAATTAATAAATTTTTAATTAATGAATTAAAAGGTCGAAAAAAACAATTTTTATTTTTTTAAATAAAAATTAAAAATCAACATGATAAAAAATTAACTTTCACAATTAATTTTTTTTTTACGGAAAAATAAATGAACTTAAACCATATTTATTTCAACATATGTTTGTCTAATTTTTAAATTTAAAAGTAAAAATAATTATTTCGACCTTTAATTCCACAATGAAAAAAAATGTTTCCATTATTTATTTCTTTAAAATTATTTTTATTTTAATGAAGAGTATTTCGCCAACTATTTGAAAAATATATGTTAAATTCAATTATAAACATTTATTTATATATCAAAGTGCAAACTTCAAAACCAGATCCACAATTTCGGAGTTTTTTTTAATTTTAGTAGTGCAATTAAACTTTATAAAATTTTGTATAATTAGATATCATGTCAGATAAATTAATACATAAAATTAATACAATTTTATATTAACTTTGTTATATTTTTTGATATAAGATTGTTTAGAGAAGCTTATACGCCATTATATATAATTATGTATAAACTATATTTGCAGATCTCTTAATATATAGCTGGAGACCAAATCGCATATGATTATATATAACGTTATATCAAACATATTTATAAAACCAAAGTGTTAATATAAATGTATATGGTCATATAAAGCCACACATATAAACATTTATAATTATATCAAATCATATAAGATTATATGAAAACTTTTTTAGTCGGGTAATGAGAGTTTTTATGCGATTTCCTACATCACCCTACTTCCCAGAATATACCATAGTCCCTTATAGAAAATGTTCGTTTTTTATTACCGAAACCATTGCCAAGTAAGACTAAATCACTTTAATTTCAATTGTATTTCCTTTTCTGAATAATTTCTATATCTTTGGTAGAATGCTTCATGATTTCGGTTTCTATTCTGTGCCTACGCAATATTATTTCAATTTTATTTTCTTAGTTTTAAAAACAAAAATGAAACTCATTAAAGTTAAATTGTTAAGTAAATTTTTAAACTTAATCAAATGGTAATACATACTACATACAGTATACACTTATATAAAAAACAACAAAACACAAGCGAACAATTTTTCACTTTTATTATGTTCATCTACTACAGACTGACAAATATGTATTTATACAAAAACAATCTATATATTTTACGCAACTTTTAAATAATAACTTTTAAAATATATAAATAGTAAATAAATTTTGCACACGAAATTCATTTTATAAACGCATTATAAGGTTTTCAAATTATTATGCATAAGCACTTTTATGAATGAGAACTATAAATCTTTTAAATTTACTTTTTTTTTAACATCTTGTGAAAAAATCATTAAAAATCATTTAATTTTTTTGTATAAATATATATTTTTCATCTTGCTAGGATATACTACACATATACATAAATATAAACTTACATTGTTTTTGTAAAAATGGCGTTGCTGCACGATAGTGTTTTACCGTC
Source organism: Leucophora obtusa (assembly GCA_949987735.1). Lineage (NCBI taxonomy): Eukaryota > Metazoa > Arthropoda > Insecta > Diptera > Anthomyiidae > Leucophora > Leucophora obtusa. The sequence goes on along the minus strand of OX465299.1, from coordinate 58,201,358 downwards.
AATACAACAATGTCACCAGCGTTTCGTAAAATATTTACAGCATCATCATGGGGGCAGGCTGTTATATATTCACCATTAACTTTAATTATAGCATCACCCACAAACAATTGTCCCGTAATGTCAGCAGCTTGATCCTTATAAATGCGTGAAATTAATATGGGTAACTTGTGTTCGGCACCACCCTTTATACTTAAACCAAGGCCTCCTTGTTTTTGACGCGTGATTTGTACCATGCGTTCCTGTAAGCAGCAGCAAATTATAAAAATGAGAAATTGTAGAAACAAACAACAAAAAATTAATTTAAGAAAATTAAATGTATAAAAACTAGTTAAAGGATTAAAGGTGTAAAATTATAGTTTAATGTTATAATTATAAATATTTAATAGGGAAGAATTTATTTGTAAATTCTAAATCTTTAAAACTATACTAAAAGAGAAATAAATTAAATTCCGAATACCAAATTTTTAAAATTTTAAAGACATTGTTTTTTCATATGAATGTTAATTTGAATTTAGGGAAAAGAACTAATGTCTCAATGCTCTAATCCCAAGTATGTTTTAATTTTCTAAAGCTTCGATAACACTGTGAGACAAATGGTAGGGGTCAGTGATCGGGAAGGGTTCAAACTACCGGGGAAAGTTATATCGGTAAAAAAGAAGTTATACGTGTCCCGGCGTTTCGCTGGGTCACTCCTAGGAATCGAGATATATCGATTTGACCTTTGGTGGTCTTTTTTTTGACATAACTCGAGAACCACTAGTCCGATTTTGCTCAAACAATTTTAAAAAAATTAAAAATTACAATTCCTTTAATCTGTTCATATAACGTTTTTCTATATACTCAACAGTTTTGCCGGTAAAAATAAATGTTTGTTACCGCTACCATAAAAATCAATAACCTTTTGTTTATTACTTTTTTTAATATTTTAGGCAAAAAATATTTTTTTCTTCATACATTTATTTTTACCGGCAAAACTGTTGAGTATATAGAAAAACGTTATATGAACAGATTAAAGGAATTTTAATTTTTAATTTTTTTAAAATTGTTTGAGCAAAATCGGACTAGTAGTCCTCGAGTTATGTCGAAAAAAAGACCACCAAAGGTCAAATCGATATATCTCGATTCCTAGGGGTGACCCACCGAAACGTCGGGACACGTATAACTTCTTTTTTACCGATATAACTTTCCCCGGTAGTTTGAACCCTTCCCCATCACTGACCCCTACCATTTGTCTCACAGTGTAATTATTTGTGGAATAAAATTCAAATTTTTTATATGTATCTAAAATACTAAGTTACGCCTTTTCATAGTTTTGTACCACTCAAAAATTTTAGGTATTTTCTTTTTCTATTATTATTGTTATTATAAATATGTTAACAAATCTTAAATGTTTTCTTGCAACATATAAAAAAATGTTTTTAAATAAATATCTTCCAATCAATTTCCATTTAACGACACACTCCTATACTAGTTGTTAATGGAGTTGTATTTTCATACCAAAAACTGAGTTGCATTTTATGGTATTGTTCGTGGCAAAATTTGGCTTATAAAAACAAATACGACTCTGAAATTATCCTAAGAGAAGAGTCAATTTCCTTCAAAGGACCTAACTCGTGACTGGTTAATATACGATCTGTCACAGGATTGGTAGTTTTACCAGTGTCGATTATAGTTAAACGATTAGTTCCGTGATTGGTGAAACGGTGACATACATACACTCACAATATATTTTCTATAACCGATTGAGGTTTATTTGAAAAGTAATAGGTAAAGTTTGTTTTCAATTGAAGAATCAATTAAAATACATGGAAACATATTGTTTAACTTTTTGTATAAGTCAACAAAAACAAACTACAAAAATACGTATAGTATAGGACTTGATATTTTCAGTCAAATGTTGTATTTTCAGTTTTCTATTTTTCGAAAAAATAATTTAAATAACTGCATTGTTTTCTGTTTACAAAAAAAAAAAAAATTCAAATATTTTCGGTTTTCTTTTTTTGTTAAAATAGTTTGTTTATATAAAAAATTATTTCAATGCAAATTACAAGAAATTATTTACTCATACACACAAAAACAGCCAATAATAATATGAACGAAATTACGCTTTTATTTTTTTTGAAAAATATTAGTTTGAAAAACAAATAAGGTAAGAAATAGCACACTCTTCCATTTATGTATACATGTGTGTGTGTGTATGTGCCATTTCTTAACTTATGTGTTTTGCAAATTATTACCAAAAAAATAATAGCGTAATTTCGATTTAATAATTTTTCTAAGCTTCTAAAGCCTTCAATTTGTTTTTTATTGCTTAAAATTTCAAAATTGGATATTTGTTTAATTTTATTGTATTAAGATTCAACTTAAGGGGGGACATGACATTGGCCGTTTTTTGAAAGCGACTTTTTTTTTTATAATTTGGTATTTCAGTAAATATTCTTAAGATTCTAAGAAAAAAATTTCATGGAAAAATTCCTACGGGTTCAAAAGTTACAGCCGGATTAGTGAGAGTGCATTTTTAATTTTCGCACTACCTACAGGTTGGTTGAAAAGTTTCTGCGCTCGAAATGAAAGAATAATGTTTTTGTTACGAAATATATTTTTTTATTCAATATAATCTCCTAGAAGCTCAATACACTTGTTCCAATTATCTTCCAATAATTTTATCCCATCGTTATAATGGTTTTCCGGAAGCTCTGCAAAATAACCGTCTACGTCTGCTATGGCCTCTTCCTTCGACGAAAAATGCTTTCCACGAACGAATTGTTTGAGATTTCTGAAGAGATAGTAGTCACTGGGAGCCAAATCTGGTAAATACGGTGGATGTTCAAGCAATTCGTGCTTTAATTGTTTGAATTTAGCCATCGTCAAAACACTTTTGTGAACAGGTGCATTGTCTTGATGAAAAATGATTTTTTTCTTCTTTAAACCAGGTCTTTTCTCACGAATTTTTTCATCCAGCTGATCCAAAAGGCTGCAATAATATTCAGAGTTGATTGTTTTACCTTTCTGAAGATAATCAATCAACAAAATTCCTTTTGCATCCCAAAAAACTGATGCCATAACCTTTGCTGATCGTTGTGACTTCACCTGCTTTGAAGCTGAACAACCACCTTCAGTCCAGTGTAAACGTTCTTGTTTCAATTTAGGATCATGGTGGTAGATCCAAGTCTCATCCATAGTTATAAAACGACGCAAGAAGTCGGTTTTATTCTGCTTAAAACGCTCCAAATTACGCTGAGAAATTTGTTTTCGATCCAGTTTTTGTTGAATTGTTAATGTGTGCGGCACTAACTTTCCAAACAGTTTTTTCATACGTAATTCTTCATGTAAAATATGGAGTACTCGTTCGTCTGAGATGCCTATGGTATTAGAAATTTCACGCTTAGTCAAACTTGAATCTCCACTAACCATATTATGTACTTGCTCAATGATTTCTGCGGTGGTTGCAGTTTTTGGTCGTCCTTGGCGTGGATCGTCTTCAAGGCTAGTACGACCACGTTTAAATTCACCAGCCCAAAATTCAACGGTGCGTTTTGATGGTGAGGACTCCTTATACACTTCTAACAATTGTTCATAAATTTCCTTTGCTTTTAAACCCTTCAAAACAAAGAATCTAATGACAGCACGATATTAAATTTTTTCCATATTAAAAAAAAATCAATGACACGTCAACTTCAAATGGCTTGTAAACAAAGAATGAATTAACAGAATGACTTGCAACTTTGAATGTGTTCTCAGGACAGTTATACCAACTTGAGAAAAAAAAAGTTTGGAGCTAGCAGTGCCATCTCTTGGTGAGCGATGGCACTTTTCAACCAACCGTACGTACCTTTTTTTTTCTTTGATCACAAACTTTGAACGCGTTTATCCCGAAACCATGTTTTTCGTACTGGTTGCGGCACTCGCGGGTTCATTTTTTTTTAAATTTTTTTTCGGTTTTTTATGAATTTTTAAAGTCAATATTTTTTTTTCGAAAAAACACACATTCAAATTTGGAACATCACCAAAAATTGAAAAAAAAAAATTTAAAAGAAAAAAGCTCATGTCATACGATAACCAATTTTGTTAAGATTTAAAAAAGTCATTTTTTTTCAAGATCGGACAATTTTTGCGACTCCCAGCGCTGCAACCACGAGGCCCCGTTTTTTTCTCTGCCGCCAGTTTGGAGCTCTATAAAACCATGTTGGAGTGAAAAATATATTTTTTGAATTTTTTTTCTTGTAATTTGTTCAATTCTCTACAATACAATTTGGAAAAATGTTTGTTTTTGACTGAGTTATGAATTTTTAAAAAAGGGCTGTTTTCTCTTCCGCGAATGTAATACCCCTCCTTAAAAAAAGAGAATAAAAAAATTCAAAAATTCATATCTTTAAAAAAAAAAACGCCCTCTTGAAAATTTCAGGATCTTTTAAGATCAGGTAAAGGTTTCATTTAAAAAAAAATTGAGAAAAAAATATGTTTTTGAATATTTAAATTTGTAGCTATTGTAGTTTTCGAGATATTCAAAAAATAACCTCGTAACAACACAAAAAATTAGAAAAATTATGTCTTTTTTTGAAATTTTAAATGTTGCATAACTTTAAAAAAAAAATTTTGTAATTTTTTTCTTTTGGCAAAACTTTGTTATATGATGAAAAAAAGTTATAACCAAAATTCATTCAAATCGAAAGGGGTCGATTGCAACCATTGGTCGATTTGAGATGGAATGACCGATATATATAAAAACCGCTATTTCTCGAAAACGATCCATTGAACATTTTTTTCTGGCCAAAGTTATTAGAAAATATGTATTGCAGCAAGATGTTTTTTTTAGACGGTTGAATAGTGTAATTAAAGAAAATTTTAATAAATTAGTGTGTACAATTTTTTTTTTTTTTTATAATTACGTCAGATTTAATGACATGTTGCAGTTGTAATACGTTGTCATTATTATTTTTGTTTTAATAATATACACCATGTTTACATGGTTTTTGTTTTTATTAACATTTTTTATACCCAGAGGTGGGATTAGGTAAAAGAAAAAAAATTCAAATCTTCATATCTCTAACTAATATTTTATATTGTTTTCAATTGATAAATAAAATACACAGAGAAAATATATGTTCCCTACTGTCATAGTTGGTTATTGCAATCAAATTATTAATGCTATAATCATGCTTTACAAATCCTAGGATCACTTTTAATCATTTTGTACACTCATAAAAAAAAGTTAGTACAAAAGTATGTTAAACGCGTTCTAATTCAGTTGAACTGATTTTTCCTGTTGTTTTCGTTTAAATCCGTTGTTTACCTAAAGTTGTAAGTTATCCAATTTCACCACAAAAACATATTTCTGCTGTACTTGAACTAATTTTTCCTCCTGGTATTTAGCTATTTTTTTATAAATGATTTTGACAATGTATCAGCTAATATAGATAAATTTATCGGTAACTTTTTTAATATTTGTGTTTTCAAAAGAAAACGGTAGAGGCGCTAGTGTATAGTGATTGATGATGCTTGATGGTGAAGTGTGTATTAGTGAGTTTGCCGACCAATACAAATTAGAAAATTTCTAGTAAGTGTATTTTAATGTGTGTGATGAGTCATCACTGATGACGCTTACCAATACAAATAAAAATAATATGGCGCTTGTTAAGAAAGTTCTAGTAAATAAAATAATATGATAAGAGCATGTTTTTTCTTGTTTCTGTTAGTCAGCAAAGAAAGAGCATGTTTTTTCTTGTTTCTGTTAGTCAAAAGAAAACGGAGGTATAATTGCAGTTAAAATTGTATTAAAAAAATAAAATAATAGAGGTTTGTTTTATAATATAATCTATATTTATTTACGGAAATATTATTAAATATGTCATTGTTTTTCTTTTCTTTCAGCCCTTTAACATTTTCATCTAAATTCTACCCGCAGGTAGACGAAAAAAAGGAACCAAATAACACAACTTCCGCTGGCACATATTGCAAGAAAATAAAAGTGATATTTAATGCAAATAGTGTTTTTGAATTGTGTAATTTATTGGAAAATAAAATTAACAATATTTACATTAATTTGTTTTTTATTCAATTAATAACAAAAATTGATTGTAATTTTAGCAGCATGATTTGCTGATTTCAACTGACCCACTTTCAATTCTATTAAACGAAATTTCTTCTAACTTTTTGAATGTTAACAGAATTTTTTAACTGTTTATAACCAACTAAAACTTAGCAGAAAATATGTGCTGATTTCAACTGAGTAATTTTCATTTCCATTAAACAACATTTCTTATAAATTATTTTATTTGAACTAAATTTTCTACCTAAAATTTAGGTCAACTAAATTTAGCAGACCATGATTCTCAATATTATTGAAATTTCTGCTGGCGCAAACTCATGTACTATTTCCTGTTATTTTAGCAGAATTTTTAACTATTTGTACGGGCTTTTTTTATGAGTGTAGTTAAAATCACTCTTTTTTTCTTATTTGAATTGCATATTGGATATTAATCGATCTTATCGATATTTCTCTATATTAACAGAAGGCAGGTAACTTCCCCATTTAAAAAGCCACTTTTAACATTTCCCTGGCCAAAAGAACCCAAAAAGGATTTTCAATAGGAAAAAAGTACACAAAACCTCAAAATTGTCCATAAGATATTATAATGATCTTATATGTTTTTATAAAAGCACACCCAGTTAACAGATTCAGTTCTGATAACCGCATTTGTAGCCAATCGCATGGTTCAATTGTGGTAGCAGAATTTTTCAGTTGTGGCAACAGAAAACCAATTGAGACAGGACTAATTTGACTGTGGAAACGGAATCTCAGTTGCATCAAGAATAATTCGGTAGCCGCAACCGAAAAATTCATTTGATGTAACTGAACCATTTGATTGGCAACAAATGGGGTTGTCAGAACCGGATCTGTTTTCTGGGTGCATGATCCAGAATATGAACGTTTTTTATGACAGAAATCATTCAGAAATTAGCAAAGAGCAATTGGAAATGGAAATACAAGTATATTCTTAGAGATTTTTTGTTTTAATGAAAAACTTTAGCTCTAAAGTCTAGTAAGTTGTTTCGATTTTACGTAAAAAACGGTTATACTTCATATAAAAAATTAAAAAGTGAATTTTAAATTTAAAGTCGACTTTATTTTTAGACATACGGTTTTGTTCATTTTGTATATGAAAACTCTACAAAAATATTAATATTGCCAAACATTTTGATTGGTTGAAAATAAATTAACCAATCGGAAAATAAATTAACCAATCACCCAAAATTTAAACTAAGACTTTAACAAAAATTTACATTAGGAAATTTAGATAGTAAGGACGATAGTCTTTAGTATACAAGACTATTACCTTTATCTTTATTGTGATCGTGCCTTTCTAATTTATTCATTCGTAGAATTCAAGCTAGCTTTTTGGGGTATTTTAGGGTAAAAAAAATGGTTATAAATGCTGGATTTTGTATTGAAGCTTTTTGAGTATACAATTTTTTTGACATTTGATTTTTGTTCATAAGTTAAGTTAAACTTAACCTTGCAGTATGAGACCCGATGCAAAATTTATTTCCACTGAACATATCTGAGGGCTTTTTATTTAAAAAGTCCTCAGATTTCTCTAAAATTATAATCCATATTTATCTAAAAAATCTTAGATCGCTTTAAATTATTCTGAAGAAACATTTGTTTGAAATTAAAAAAATACCAATTGAACATCAATTGCGCATCAGTTGTTAATCCAAAAATATCAATTCCAAAATATCGATTGAATTGAGGTTCTAATCTTTAAAAAATTCTAGTTTTTGAAGAATTTTTTCGAAAAATTCGCCGACCCCCTAGCATACACCTACGACCGCCCAGGCGGTCACGACCCTAGATAGGTCCCTGGTGCCTTATATTTTTTTTTCACAATAATTAAAAATATTAAAACTTTAGTTTCACAAATTTTAAATAAAATTTAATTGCCATTTTGTTTCCTCATAAATTCATTTAAAATTAGGAAACGGTGTTATTTTTCACTTAATGAACATACTTTTAAATTATGTCTACTTAGACCGGCTAACACAATGTCCTGTTAAAATTTCACCCAAAATTAAATTTTAAATTTATATGATAAACAACAAAAAATGTTTCCGTTAAAGTCCCAGTTAGTAGCTGACCGGACATTGTGTTAATAGGAGCTAGGCCAGGCACGTAGCTAGGAATTTATTTCGGGGGGGGGGGGGGCTTTTAAAAATTTGTTGTTTAATTTTTCCCGTTTTTTTGCTTACTGTGGAAGCTTATAAAACTTAAAAAAACTTGTTATTTTAAGTTAAGTGTGCTCCTTCACTTTTTGTGTAAAGTACAATACATTAACAGTAAGCACAAAATCCTCTATCTAAATGACAAAATTACCCAAAAGTACGGGAACGCACAAAATCTTTTTGTAACCCAAAACTATTTAAAAAAAAAAAATTAAAATGCGTATAGTTTTAGTCTCAAAAATCGCACATAAACACATATTTTTTGCAGTTAAAGTTTTTTTTGACTTCGTTCAGTTAACTTTTATATATAGATGTTTTATTTTGTGTATTTCTTTGCTTAATTAAAATTTAGAATTTTCACAATGATGTTATTTGTTAATCATTGCACCAGATGTCCGTTTTGCAATTTTTTTTAATAGTAAAACGAGAAGTTAATATTAGACAGAGGCAGAAAATTTTATAAAAATATCTGTAAGAACTCAAAAATATCTGTAAGGGTTAGGCCCTTATAGATATTTTTGCGTTTGTAAAACTTATTATTATTATTTTGAACAACTTCAAAAAATCACTTCTTTCATTGTTTCCAAAGTATCCGTTAGCATATTTTTACAGTTTTTTAGAAATACTTCTGAACAACATCCAAAAAATTACTTAAGTATTGCTTCTAAAGAGTAATTGCTCTAAAAGTGATAGTAGAAAGTGATTTTCGTATCATTTGGCATTTCCATACAGAGGAATGCGGGTTAGATTCCAGGCGGGACCAATATTTTTTTATTTGTTTTCCATTTTTTTGTTATTCTACTAATTTTTTTAATACCCAGCCAGCAAAATTTGGATACTTTTTTGAGGGTTCTTATTTTATGAGTCAAAACTTACTCAAATAAAACACATTATTTTGAAATCTTAAAATGTTTTTTCAAAAATTACTTATATTTTGTACGGAAATATGAGCCTTCTAAAATGAATCATAAAAGACACAAACATTTGAGCCAAATTATTAAATCCAAAGGATGGTTCTGAAATGACTCAGAAATGTAAACAAATTTGAATATTTTGTGAACAATTCAAAAAAGGCTCATAAAATGATTAATTTTTGAGCCTTTCGAATTTTTTTAAATCTTCCTTTGGAGTCATTTTTGAATCAAAAACGAAGGCTCTTTTGGATGAACCACTTTCATACAAAAATTTGAATTTTTAATAATATTTTTTGAGCTTTTTTTGCTTTATTTTTGAGCTTGTCTGCTGGCTGGGTATTTATAATTAATTTGTTTAAATTCAATATTTTTTTAATTTTTAAAAATATGTATATATAAAAAAAATAGTGAGAATTTGCTTTTTATGCATCTGTAAAAATAATACTGAAAACAATATTGAATTGGAGTACACCTTTCACACTTGTTTATTAAGTACTTTTATAATTACAAATCGTGAGGTCGCAAGTTCGATACCCGATGGCGGCAAAATACCCGAGTGCGCCATTCCAATATGATCTTATACTAATTCCAAAGCCCAACAATAATTTCAAGCACGATGGTTCCAACGCGAAGTTAAAGTAAAATTCCAGAAGATTTTGCAAAGTCAGCTCGGCTTTTTTATTTTATGACTTCTTGAAATATCTGTGTGGCGCGAAACCCCAAAAAAAAACCACTGACATAATATAATCTTATACTGATAGAAAAATCCTGAAAAAATAGCAAAAAAGGGACTCAAAATTAGTTAAAACGGGCCCAGCACAGAAAGCTTTTGGAATTAGTAAATCCTTTTTGCTAAAAATTAGTACGATAAGTATAACAAAAATGCAACTGTTTTAGTAATATTTGAGTTAAATTTCGTTTAATTGAATTGCAAATTTACATTGCTAATATTGGCTAAAAAAATATTGCTGAATATTAGTAGAAAAAAGTAGTAAAGAAATTGTTATATATTCAAAAGTTAATTTATGTCTAAATTTAATTGAAACGAGTAAAAAGGTTAAAGTCGGGCATGCCGACTATACAATACCCTACACCAGTCTGGTGTATTGTTTGGATCCGAAATTCGAATGGGTTAAGATGGGGCTTGTGTCAAAATTTTCTATAATGTGAGTCAGCGCACCAAATTCCATTAAAATCTCTTAATATTTGCGACCTGCAGTTTGTAACCAAGCCAATTTTGGGGGGTACCTTATATGGGCACTAGTTCTAAACATGGACCGATGTTCACCAAAATCAATAGGCTTCGTCCTTGGGCCAACATAGGTCTATGTACCAAAGTTCATCAAAATATCTTAATATTTGCGACCTGCAGCGTATAAACAATATAATTTTGGTGGGACCCTTATATGGGCACTAGGTCTAAACATGGACCGATGTTCACCAAAATCAATAGGCTGCTTTATTGGGCCAATATAGGTGTGTGTACCAAATTTCATCAAAATATCTTAATATTTACGACCTGCAGCGTATAAACAGTATAATTTTGGTAGGACCCTTATATGGGCACTAGGTCTAAACATGGACCGATGTTCACCAAAATTAAAAGGCTGCGTTATTGGGCTAACATAGGTCTGTGTACCAAATTTCATCAAAATATCTTAATATTTACGACCTGCAGCGTATAAACAATATAATTTTGGTAGGACCCTTATATGGGCACTAGGTCTAAACATGGACCGATGTTCATCAAAATCAAACTTGTTTGTCCTTGGGCCAACATAGGTCTGTGTACCAAATTTCATCAAAATATCTTATTATTTGCGACCTGTATAGTGCGCACAAGATTGCATGGACAGACAGACAGACGGACGGACGGACGGACGGACGGACAGACGGACATCGTTAAATCGAAATAAAAAAAAATTCTGAACCGATCGGTATACTATAAGGTGGGTCTACGACCAATATTTTTTGGTGTTACAAACATCAGCACAAACTTATAATACCCTGACCACATAGTGGTGTAGGGTATAATGAATACAAATAATAAACTCTCCTGCTACAATAAACAGAAATATTTGCTAGAAAATCGTAGACTGCTTTCTGCAGTGTAGATTTTATTCGGATTAAGAAAATCCAAAAAAAACTAAAAATTTAAAATTCTTTGCGATGTTTAGTCAACTAATTTCCAGGAAATTTTTTGCTGAATTTAGCAGGGTAAATTGTCATTTTCGATTAAACAAAATATAGCTGAAATTGTGTAAATTTAATCGATTTTTTCCTGCTGTTTGTATCTTTCTAATGTTTAGCAAACAGATTTTGCTGGATTCAGCTGTTTGTTCAGTAAAAATTTGTAAAGACTTTTATATTAGTGTATGAACAACTGAAAAAAACTTCTCGAATGAACGAGTGAACTAGAAGAACACACTAGTTCAAAAATAAAATTGATTGAAATTAACTATTAACTGTAATGCCAAATTCTATTAATTATTACGTGCCTAAACTAGGGTCATACGCATAACCACTTTTTACATTTACAAATGAATTATAAAACCAATTTTTCATACAAAATGCATTTTATAAACGTGTTATAAAGTTTTAAAATTATTATGCATAAGTACTAAAGTATACAATAGATTAATCGTTATTCGATTAATCGAACAATATTGCTAAAAAAAATTTTCAAATAATTTAAAATATCCAAATTTCTATTAACAAATAATTCGAATAATTAAATACGATTAATCGAATAATAGAAATTGGTAAAAATTACAAAAATATATATTTTATTTTATTACATAATTTTTTCGATTAATCGATTAATTTCTAAAATTTATTCGATTATTCAGTTAAGAAAAAAAAACCTAATAATTATTTATATATATATGTCCTTTATTTATTTAAATTACGTAGTAAAAAAAGATATTACACACATAATTAATTGCACGATTAAAATAAAGTCAATTAATTGATTCCCTAATAACAGAGCTTTGAAGAATTAATTCCTTTTTGAATGAATTCCCTACCAATCGAATTCACTTTTCTCTAGAATTGAATGAATTCTTTTTCTTAAGTAATTCCCTGAATTCATTCAACTGAATGCGTTCATCAAACAACAAATTCAAAGAATTAATTCAATTGCAATAGTTCTTTTTATTAAATCAAATGAATTAATTCACCGGTGAACGCGTTCAATTTTATAAATCGAACGGAAAAAAGTGAATTAATTCCTTACTGAATTAATTCACCACGGACTTCATTCAATTTCATTTTCATTCAGTGAATTAAAAAAAAAATAAAATTATATTCAGTGAATTAAAAAAAAAATAATAAGTTCACTGAATTGAAAAAAAATAAAATAAGTTCACTGAATTAAAAAAAATAAAATAAGTTCACTGAATTCAAAGCCTGTTTTCTGCCGTTCAGTAGAAGAAAACAATAATGTACAAATAAAATTTTTAAATAAGCAATTTTACAGCTTGTGCTAGTAATAAATTAGAAACCGGATGCCTTTTACTATTAAAAATAAAAACTTTACAGATATAGATAAATTTGGAAAAAAAATATAATTATATAACTAGTTTGAAAAATTAATAGTTATGTAAATGAATGTTCTTTTTAATTTGACTCTAGATCATAAATTAATATCACTTTCTGTTTAAATTATTTTCAAATCAAAGAAATTAAATTAATAGTTATATTTTTTTTCCCAAATTTATCTATATCTGTAAAGTTTTTATTTTTAATAGTAAAAGGCTTTATTTTTGAATCATGTAGGTTTATAAACAGTATCCGGTTTCTAATTTGTTATTAGCACACGCTGTAAAATTGCTTATTTAAAAATTGTATTTGTACATTATTATTTTCTTCTACTGAACGGCAGAAAACAGGCTTTGAATTCAGTGAACTAATTTTTTTTTTTAATTCAGTGAACTTATTTTATTTTTTTTCAATTCAGTGAACTCATTATTTTTTTTTTTTAATTCACTGAATGAAAATGAAATTGAATGAATTCAGTGGAATTAATTCACTTTTTTTCCGTTCGATTTATAAAATTGAATGCGTTCACCAGTGAATTTGATTTAATAAAAAGAACTATTGCAATTGAATTAATTCGTAACAAAATAAATCGAACGAAAGCAAATATGAATTTATTCCATTCAATATGGTGCTTAGTGAATTAATTCATCGAATTTTTAATTCAGAATTGAAAAATTGAATTAAGGAATTAATTCTTCAAAGCTCTGCCTAATAAGCACTTTATTGTTTTGAGGGTTATAGGTGGCGTATACGTGTTATTTCTATGTATATAGTTAAATAAATGTTGCTCATACGCAGTGTGTGCATACAACCTGTTTACTGATGAATTGAGTTTTTAAACCATTAAAATATGCATTGTCACAAAACGAAAATTACTTTTGAATTATAAACGAAAAAGAAAATAATTTAAACAGAAAAGTGATATTAATTTATGATCTAGAGTCAAACTAAAAAGAACATTCATTTACTTAAAAATAAGAGATCAACTAAATATTCCCCCAAAACATCATAAATACAATACATGTTCTCTTTTATTAAAGGCATATAATTGCATATAAGTGTATTTTAATGCAGTAGATTACAAAAAACATTAGAAGAAAAATCGAATACTTACTTTTGATTCACTGGGTGGACCATTTTGTGGATTTGTAGGTGTAACAATTTCTAATCTTTGTAATGTTACCAGTTCCATAGTTAAATTCAGTCTAAGTGGTTCGGGTTTAGATTTTCCATCGCTGACATTTACTATGCCAGTGCGGATCTACAATAAACAAAATAAATAAATTACTGAAGTAAACCAAAAATTTTAAATTTTCTTTTCATATACTTGTAGTGGTTTTTAACCACTTTAATGTTGTTGCATAAAAATAACAATAAATACATACAAATGGGCAACACATAATGAATAAAAAAAATGGGGTAAAACAATACAATGTAATTGATTAACGGTATTGACAAAGTATAATTACATTATACATTGTAAATAAAAAATTAATTGATATTAATACAAGAAATAAATTAAAAGATAATATGAAAAGGAAAAACAAATATAGCCAATCAAGGATTAATGACCAAATGGCTTTAATAGTTGATATTTGGATGTGAAAAAACTTTTAGGTTTTTTTTTTATAACTTTTTAATAAATTTATAAGTGTACATTGTAGAATTTATTCTGGCAGGCAAAACATACAATAAAATGCAGTGTTCTATTGTAGAGTAGAAATTATTTTACAATTTTTTGTTGGCGATAAATATAAGAAAATAATCTGAAGTAAATCATTAAGATCTGCTAACTTATCTTGAAATAACCAAAGGTTAATGACTAACCATAGTTATGAATGTCAAATTTATATGGAGATATCTGTGGTTATAATTTAATTTTGATTATTTTTTAGGTAAGTTCCCGGCCCTTAAAGTGTTAAGTTAATTTTATTATATGGGTAACATTACAAGCTATAAAAAAATCTTGAAAGTACAACTCATAGTGGAGCAACATAAAAATAATTCAGCCATTTTTTACTGGCTGCTACAGCCAAATTATTGTAATTTTGAGCTTAATTTTTGCTTTTGGAATCTACACACCTACCAGGAATTATGCATTTAAGCTCCAAAATAGAAAACCTTGGGCATTTTTTTCCTAGGGATAACATCCATTTACACTCTATTTGGTATTTCTAATTTTGTTCTATTTTCAAACCAATTTTCGTTAAAAAGAATGCTATGTATTCTGAGTTGATTTCCATTCAGTTGCCCTAGTTTTGCCTCTTGCCTCTCTCTCACGCTATTCTTTAAGTGTTTTGTTCTGTTAGTTTGTTTGTTGATAAGCATCTTAACATCTTTTTCTTCCAATGTTGTTTTCAATTCCAATTTGAACTTCATAAATTTTTCATTTAATTAGTGTAATATTTTTAATGGTCTGTGATATTTCAAGATTAATAATTTACTTGTGGAAAATTGTCACACAGTCAAAAATATGTGTTATCTATGTTGTTGTATTTTTTGAGTGCTTCGATATTATGTCATAACTTCTAAATGCCAATATGAATTTAACCTTCTGTAAATTTTTAACGACAAAATTTGGTAGTTAAATTGACAAGTTTTCATAATACTTACATCAATAGACTGACAACTTCACTATCAAATTTGTCGTTAAAAAAAAAATAATAGGAATTCCACTACTGGCCAGTTTTTCCAATATAATGTTCATATGAATTTATTTTCACTTACCTTTAAATTTTGATCAACTTTTTCCTCTATCGGAGTCGCCATTTTTTCATTGATCTTCATCCTTTTGGATAGTAAACTGCAATTAAAAATTAATAGATTGCAAAATATAATTATTTTTCATAAATTTTAAATATTTAAATTTATTTTAATTTAAATTATAACAGAAATTTATAACAATATTTTTTAGGATGGTCTAAATCTCGTCTCATTATTTTGAATTTCAATATTTTATAGCAATCAGATGAAAAAGCACTAGAACGATCCATTTTAAGGTTAATATTCATAATCTGTATGCGAAAACCAATAACACCTGATAAATTTCATAAATTTTATACATTTCCGGTCATATGCATAATCACTTTTAAAATTTATTAGTGACTTATGAAACAAATTTTTCATACAAATTTCATTTTATAAACGTGTTATAGGATTTTGAATTTAATTATGAACAAAAGTTTATCGGTGAGCTATAAAAAGTTAACATTTTTTTTTTTAATTTTTCATTATTGGATTTAAAAACTTAAGCTTTTTAAGTTTTCAGACCATCCTAACATTCCTGAATGTTTTAATATATTCTTGTTTCCTGCCCAACCGCAATTAATATTTTATGTATTTAATGTGTTTTCGAATTTAAATTCGAAACTAGAAAATGCGGAAATGATATTCGTAGCTAAAGTTTGTCAGTTTCTGTGCTTGAGTATGAAAATTACTTTTCTAACCACATTTACCATATATGGCAAATTGAAATTGTATTATTTTTGGCAACGTGTATAAATAAGACCGACAACAAACTATAAAGCGTAGAACTTACTTTGACATAGCACACAGTATAAAAATAATTTTTTTTTTTGGTCATGACACTTTACATAAATGGAAAACTTTCCAATTATGGAGTTTGTGTTTTAAATAAATCATAGAGTACCTATGGTCGTTAAAAATATATTTTGATAGTTTTAGAGAAATGTTACATGTTTTTTTGGCAGTAAATAATATTGGAACATATAAAATAATAAACTTAAACAATTTTCCTTTAAATATAAATTTGTACAAACTATTTTCCGCTTCAAATGCTACAATAAGTTCAGCCACAGTTGTTTAATAGTTTTTAATTGTAAATATTTTTCGGCCCATAAAATTACATTGTTTTGTAAATGACTTTAACCACATGAAATTCTAGACCAACGGAAATCAAATAGATAAATTGATTTTAGAGAAAAAAAAACGATGAGTGATAGATTTTTTGTACTCTATCGAGAGGTTATGCTACGTAAGGGCTATTTGCAAATACACAGTTGTTGAGAGAAATTAAAAAATTATTTAATTCACACATTAAGTATGAATATTTTTCTAAACTACTCTTTTAAATTATTTATAAAAATGTCTATTCTTACACATATTTACTTATATTTTTTTTTGTTAAATTTTCATATATATTGCTATTTTATTGTAGATAGCCCTTATTGCCTTCAAATATTTTCTATCTTGATGTAAAAAATTATAGATATCCCTTTTAATATTGGTAATTTTTTTTAAATGTATTAAAATGAGAATATTGGATGAGATGTTCAATATTTCTATATCTTTGGTATACATAAAGCATATCTCGCTAGTTTTGGTTCGCCAAAAAATTAAAAATAAAATAAAAAATAAAATTAAAAAATAATATTGTTACGAATTTCGATTAGTCTAGTATAGAAAATACTGGAATTTTAGAAGAAAAATATACCAAGAAATAGGATTTACTAAACTCGTAAATCTGGTAGCATAATATTTAAGTATAATTTTAAATAGTTTTAGTACCACTGGAATTTTAAACCACGTTCTACCACCACGGAAATAAAACCATAAAAAGGCTGTCACCCGATGAGTAGAGTTAGTTGATTATTAGCGTTTGTAATGTCAGTCCCGCATTTGCGTTTGTGTAGTCAATGGAGTTTTCACCTTGTATAGTGAGTTGCGTGCTAGTGTTTGTTTAGTTGTGTGTGTTGTACTGTTGTATGTAAAGTAATAAAGTGTTAAATAAATAAGCTCAGTATCAAACAAAAGAGAGTTTGTTTATTTTTGAAAGAAATAAACCAACGTTTTTAAAATGCAAAAACGTAACAAGATGTTTGACTATTTACAGTCATAATGAAAACCGCGGATTAACCCTCTAATGCTCTTTCTTCTGATTGCGATAATATTTAAACTATATATTTGCCACTGAAAATCTACTACGGAACAAATATTAAAATTTTAATTTATCGCTTTATCTAGGTGATATAGCACAAAGTTTGAAGACGAATCAAGAAATCCAACAGTTAAAAAATTTAAATTTTTACTATAAATAACACTACCAGTAAAATAAAATTACATACCGAAAATTGTTGATGTAGTGATGTTCTTTCAGAAGTTATGGCGATTTTAGCAAAAAAGTAGGTAATTATGTTTTCTATTGATATACAGTGTGTTCGTTTACTCGAATTTCTTACTCCTTTTACTACAATTGCAAAGTTTTGTTTACTTTTTGTATTGAATTTTGCCAGCTGTAGTAAAAGTATTAACTTGTAGTAAGTAAACGAGCACGCCTAAAATAAAAACTTGTTTAATAACAAATTTTTATTTAGCGGTCTTGGGCAGTAGAGGGTTAAGTCTTTCTTAAATCGGTCGCGCTATTAAGTGTTTTTTGCATTCAGCGATTACATAATTATATATCTGGGGACTGTGCCTTTTCTGTGGCACCCATATTTTAAGACTCCGACTTTAACGAAAACAAATAATTGATAATTTGGCATCTCTGTATATAATTTTTGTACTAGCATGCTTCGGTAATTCGCGGAAGTCAGATGAGTTTCTAATTAATTTTTTGAATTTTTAGAAACTGCCATTTTTATGTACACAGATAGAGGAATTTTAACATTTTTATTACTAATATAAAAACCAAGTCCAAAATTATTATTAAATGTTATAAAATATAAAATATAAAGTGAAATATAATTGATTTTATGCATTGAAAATTCAAAGGGCTGAAATTCGAATTTTAACAATAGCATGTCCGGCCTTTGGTCCACCTATAAAGAAGTTTATTACTCAACTAAAATACTTGCTAACTTAAAAATACATTTTAAGTAAAGTTTTAAATTACGCGCTTAATTTACTAACGTAATTTTATCTTTTAAAGACTATATTTTTATTCTTCCTTTTTAAAATCAATTATTTTTTGTTTAATTTGAGTACATGGAATAATATTGACTTGAAATTTAAAGTAACTTTTAAGTACTTGTACATTTCTGTTTTATATTTGCTGTAACTGCAATACGAGCATTAACTTTGAATTGTCCGAGTACATTATAATCCAAGGTTGGTTACCGTTTCAGTTTTAAATAACAGTCATTGGCTAACATGTCGAACCCAAAACCAATTTTAATATTTTAAATCCTCGATGTGAAAAGAGACACTTATTTTAATATTAAACCGTTTTATTTTCCTGTAAAATTTTTTATTATTTACAAGTCAGCGTTATAAATTGGGGTTTTGGAATTTTTCGGTTTTTTAATGGCGACTTAAGTAAAGCAAGAAATTTTACAGTGAAAAATAGCGAAATAAAGACGGAAGAAAATTAAAACCCCTTAAGATATTCCACAGGAAAAAAATAGGCACCAACAAACAAACACATTTTTATTTACAAATTAAATTTTATTTTCAACAATTTATTTGTTTGAATTGTTTGTAATTTATTATTTTTCATATAAAAATTGTTTAAAAATAAAAAATCAAAGTTGCAAGAATAAATTTTTTTTTTGAATTTACAATTTTTTCGTATTTGCAAAAACGGCATGAGAAAGATATTTAAGAATTTAATTAGAATTTTTTAAATTCTTTCTGTGTAGTGTTTTAACTGTTTACATTTGTTTCGGCACGGTAGACAATCACTGTTATATTTTAGTTGGCAGCGACCAACCTTGTTATAAACAAACAATTATGTGATACATCAGCTGTATTTTAAGCACAAAAACGAAATAAAAATGAAAGACTGTAAAAACCATTAATTACTATAATGAACAATGATATCCACAGCTGACAAATACACTCAGAAAAGTTTTGCAGCTAAGCTATGAAAGTTATTTGCTGAACTAAAATTCACGTTTTCAAATTTCTATGATATTTAAAAAGTTTTCAAATATATTCCAAAGAAATTTTGAACCCTTTTGCAATATGACTGCACGCTTCTGGAGCTAAATTATTTGAAAGCTTTTCTAAATGTTCTGTCAAAGAGAATTTTGGATTTTGAAAATTTAAAAATTAAATAAATTTTTGTTTTAATTTTTTCTAAACTTTTTAATCAGGTTGATATTTTTGTAACATTTGTTTAGTTTAGTTCCAATTTAGCGACATCCTTAGTTTCGAATTTATTTAGCCACCTTGCATAGGGTCTAAGTGTAAATTTGGTTTCTCAATTCTGAAATTTATTCGACAATAAAATCAAATGGCCCTTACTATAAAAGGGTATTTTAAATTTAAAGTCGATTTTATTGTAGGCGCTGTGGTGTAATGGTTAGCGCGTTGGACTGTTACACGTGAGGTTGCGGGTTCGAGCCACAACCAAGGCAACATCAGTTTATGAAAAATAGTAATATGTATGAGTTTTTTCTATCCCTCATACATATCGCAGCGTCCTCCTTCGGTGTTCCCATAGCACTTAACCCCACCGAAGTAAAATAATATAACAGGGCTATGAACTAAAAAGCTTCAACAAAATTCGCCAACTCACCATCAGATGGCGCGCAACAACTGTTCTAAAATTTAACATCTTGCGCAATTACAGTGTCGCCATATTTGAAGCCCTTCATCTTTCACCACATTTCACTTCTTCACTATCCCCTTTCCAAAGGAAGCAACACGTTAATTAATAGGAAAAAATTACTGAGTGTTGCTGCTTTAAAAAAAAAAAAAAAATCATACGGTTTTGTTAATTTTTTGTATGAAAACCCTACAAAAATATTTATATTTTCAAACATTTTGATTGGTTGAAAATAAATTAACCAATCAGAATGCTCCAAAAAAAAAACCAAGTCAAAGCATACTGCCACCCAATATTTTAACTAAAGTCGACTTTAACTAAAATATACACCCGTGTAAAAAGGATTAGATCTGCTCAGATCTGTTTAAATTTAATTAGATATTATTCAATTTATTTAGATCTGGTGACAGATCAGATCATATATGATCAGATATGGTATATGTGAAACACTTTATGGTCAGATATGATCAGATCTAGTGCTAGATCTGTTCATATCTGAAGTGATCTGTAAAACTGGGTGATTTTAATGACCAAATCTTAGCAGATCTGGCCAGATTTGTTATCAGATCTGGTAACAGATCTTATCCATTTAAGCTGACACCAAAATAAAAATGTATAACTAATTTTGCTTGAAGAATTTCTCGGTAAGGTCAAAATCAAATTAGATCTGATTATATATGGTGCGCCAGATATGCTTAGATCTGATCAGATCTAATTAGATCTCAAATTTGTCCCCAATTTCGAGATTTAATTATCTGGTCAGATCTGATCTCTTTTACACGGGCATTTGAAAAACTTAGATAGTAAGGGCGATTAGTTTTTGTATTGCATTTCTGGTTGTTTTCACAAAATTTATCAGTTGATTTTAACAGTTAAGTGTAACTACATATTGCAATTGATTTCAATACAGATGTAGTGTAAACCTTGCTAGCCTTAAATAAAGTTATTTTATCTGTCATTTGCAGTTTATTTTACCTACATAATTTCCCGACTGTATGTGTATTGCATATAAAGCTAAACTCAACCATTTGGATGATATCTGGATAAGTAACAAGGAAAATAAATAAAAAAATTTACTTATTACGATTATAAGTCAAATTTGGAATAAAAGAAGATAAATTGGTTAAGAAAATCGGCCCTTTACTTTTAGAATTACATCCTAAACCTCTGAGCAAAGGCTTAAAAGAATTAGTTATTTAAATCATTTTATAAAAATTAATGTAATTTGAATTAAATTTCATTCCGTAATAGCATTCTTATGGAAGTTATATGAGTTAATTCTATTTTGAATCAATTCTAACTTAATTATTTCAATTTTACCTGAATTCATTTAGTAAAACGCTAAATGAAAAGTGATTTTTTTTTCATTCATTTAGTCAAATGAAAAATTTAAATTCGAATTTATATGCTGAAATTTTAGCATAATACCATCAAAAATGTTTAAAATTGGTTTAAAATAAGTATCAGAATCTTTATAAAACTTTTATATATTATTATAGAGCAATTCCATATGAAAACGATCAAAATTGGCAAATTTTTGGACGACCCCTCTCCGATTTTAAATTAAATAGTCTCAATCGATTGCCCAGCAAAAAATAATGTATCTACATATTTTTTTTTTTTTTATAGTGACTGGTTTAGTGGTGGTGTACACCACTGTCATGTGACAAAATTGAAGAATTCTTCATAAGGGACCTCATTGAAAGTTGTTTTAAAAACTACTAAAGCGATCGCAACGAGTGATAGCTCGTTGGAAAGGTATTGAATCAGGCTTTAATTGAAAAATAAAATTTTCCTAATTTTTCTCAGAAATTTACCTTTTTTCCCATGAAAATTAAATTTTCCCATGAAAATTAAATTTTCCGATTTTCCACAGAAGCTCCTAAATTTTCCGGCTAATTTTTTTTTTTGGATTCCTCATAATTTTTGCTTTAAGAATCAGCAATAAAACAATGGGCCCGACTCCTTGTTTGGACAGGAGAGGAGCATTTAAGAGACCACCTTGTTCTCATTGTTTTTATATTTTTTATAATTGAATTATTTGTAATTATTTAACATTATTTTATTTTATTATTAAAAATACATTTTAAAAATTATTTTACAGTTAAAAATACATTTATGAAGAAAAACTCAATTTTTTTTAAGGGCCCCAAGTTGAGTGTGTAGTGAATATGGTCTGCCTGCCTTCACAAGATCGGCCATAAATCCATGGATAATAGCAGCAGTGGCATGTAATGGCACACCAAACCAGACTGAGGCTACAGGTCATAAAATGTTTTGTAAATTTTTTAAATTACCAGGTAATAAATATTTCGCCTAAGTCATAAAACACGGATTTTCCATAAATATGGCGAAATATTTATTACCTGGTAATTTAAAAAATTTACAAAACATTTTATGACCTGTGGTCGGCTTATTGGCAGTAACCAATTAAGTCCCTCTTTAAAAAACATTTTATGACCAGTAGTTCACGCAAATTTTCCTATTAAAGAAAAGCAAATATCGCTTATTTTTTTTACCTATTTTTTACCAAAAAATAAATATAAATACTTCACACACTCTGAGTCAAATTTTAGTTGAATACTAAACGTGAAAGTGTTAAAGTGTTTTTTTTTTGTAAAGTAAAGAGTGAAGCTGTAAAGACAATTTAAAGTAAAATGAATAAATTTTGCTGCAATCCGTTTAACAAGAGTGGACATCGTTCGAAAAAGATAAAAGTATTAAAATTAACTGGTGTTTCGAAGCGATACATGAATGAATTAAATATACAATACGGTGAAGAAGCAGAATTCATTTGCCCCAAGTGTAAAATCGATTTGTCTCAACAAGCAAATGCATTGAAACAAATGCAACCACAATCCGAGAGTGAAATGACAATTGAACAAAATGTTTCATCTGATAGTGAGGCAGACATTCCGATGGTCAATATATCTTTGAGTCCTTTGAATGAGGCTATTACCACTTTAGGTGAATCGCCTATTACAAAAAGAAAGTTGCGAAGTGAAAAATACAGGAAAGAGAAAAAAGGCAAGGTTATGAGTGCAATCGCGACAATATTTGATGAAGGCTCTGATAAGGAATGCAGTCAAGCAGATGACGTTGATGAAGGCAAACAAATGATTGAGCAGTTGAAAAGAAAATTCAATTTAGCGACCACTTTTCCGGAGAAATATCTCATTTTATCTGTACTGCCTCAATCATGGTCTATACGCAAGATTTCTGAACAGTTTCAAACATCTTTTTACATCGCGAGAAGGAGCAAAGAATTAGTTCGACAGAAGGGCATATTGGCGACTCCCACCAAGAAATTTGGCTCAAGGACCCTCAGCGAAGCAACGGTGAAATTGATTCAAGATTTTTACTGCAATGATGACAACAGCCGCGCCTGCCCAGGTACACGTGACTATGTTATCACACGTGAAGATAGAGAAAAAGTACACAAGCAGCGCAGATTATTATTATGTAATCTATCCGAAGCATACCATCAGTTCAAAGAGAAATACCCAGCAGAAAAAGTGGGATTTTCTAAGTTTGCCATCCTACGACCAAAAGAATGCGTGCTGGCATTAGACAGGCACGGAACGCATTCAGTCTGCGTTTGCATGTTTCATCAAAACATCAAATTAATGTTCTTTCCATGCAAGAAATTGAAAGTATTTCAGGGTGAAATTGAAACATATAGAGACCTCCTGCCGAAGTCGTTGTGCGCATACCCCACGGAAAATTGTCATCTGTCCAAATGCGACAATTGTCCGAAGATTGACGAGCTAGAGCAATATTTGGCGGAAAAGTTTGAACAGCTGTTAATTCAGGAGGTGCATTTCAAACAGTGGATAATTAGCAGCGGCAGATGTTCCCTTGAGACCGTGGTAAAGCAGATTCCGGAATTCATCGAGGAATTCAGATTCAAGTTGAATGAACTGAAGGCGCACCATTTCATATCCGAGATGCAATCGAAATTTCTAAAGGAAAGTAAGGAGAAATTAGCCCAAAATGAATTCATTGTGATAAGCGACTTTGCCGAGAATTACACTTTTCTCGTTCAGGATGAAATTCAGGCTTATCACTGGGCAAACGACCAGTGCACGGTGCATCCTTTTTGCATTTATTTCAAAAACGAAGATAACGAACTACAGACCGTAAGCCTTGTTGTTGTCGCGGAGAGTTTAGCTCATAATTATGTGTAACTGTTTGAATTCTTAAGATCAAAATTCGATGCAATCGACAAAGTAACGTTTTTCTCAGACGGCGCGGCTTCTCAGTACAAGAATAAAAAAAATTTTTACAATCTTTGCATAATTGAAGAAGAACAAAACTGCAAGGTCGAGTGGCACTTTTTTGCGACGTCCCACGGTAAGGGCCCATGCGATGCGTTAGGGGGAACCCTAAAACGCATGGCGACTAAGGCAAGTTTGCAAAGGCCATATACTGACCAGATCTTAAATGTACAACATTTGTTTTCGTGGATTCAAAGCAAGGAAATTGCCATTAATACAGTTTTATGCACTCAAAAAGAACACGATGCCATGGAGCGACGAATTCAAAACAGATATAATAATGTCAAAACTATAACTGGAACGCAAAAGTTTCATTGCTTCATACCAAATATTTCTGATATGTCAATTAATATAAAGCGGTACTCTTCGTCTGCCGACATGCTAAATTTAAAGTTACTTTAATTTTATAATGATGCCAAGACAATTGAAATTTTTAATAAATATTGTAATTAAGTATAAGCAGCAAAATAAGAAAGATTTTTTCTTCATAAATGTATTTTTAACTGTAAAATAATTTTTAAAATGTATTTTTAATAATAAAATAAAACAATGTTAAATAATTACAAATAATTCAATTATAAAAAATATAAAAACAATGAGAACAAGGTGGTCTCTTAAATGCTCCTCTCCTGTCCAAACAAGGAGTCGGGGCCCATTTTTTTATTGCTGATTCTTAAAGCAAAAATTATGAGGAATCAAAAAAAAAAAATTAGCTGGAAAATTTAGGAGCTTCTGTGGAAAATCGGAAAATTTAATTTTCATGGGAAAATTTAATTTTCATGGGAAAAAAGCTAAATTTCTGAGAAAAATTAGGAAAATTTTATTTTTCAATTAAAGCCTGATTCAATACCTTTCCAACGAGCTATCACTCGTTGCGATCGCTTTAGTAGTTATTTACAACTTTCAATGAGGTCCCTTATGAAGAATTCTTCAATTTTGTCACATGACAGTGGTGTACACCACCACTAAACCAGTCACTATAAAAAAAAAAAAAAATATGTAGGTACATTATTTTTTGCTGGGCAATCGATTGAGACTATTTATTTTAGAATCGGAGAGGGGTCGTCCAAAAGGTGATCGCTTTCATATGGAATTGCTCTATACTGTTACGTTTTTACCTTTTAACCCTTTGAGGAGCATACATTTTCTACCGAAGCAATTTTGAAGTTTTTGCGATTTTTATAATCTCTGACCTAATAGTAGTTATCCGTAGAACTCCTCCTTAGCCCTCATTCACTCACTTACCAAAAATATTTGCCATTTGAGACCCTGGCGTTCCGGACGAAGGGATTTTTATTATTATTTTATTTTCGTGATCTGCTACTAAATTATAGATATTTTACAAAAAATTGGCCCCATAGACCCCTTGCTTGCCCTTTTCGCTCGTCAAAGATTGTGCTTTTTACCCCTTATATGAAGAATTGTAGTTAACCAACTTCGAGGGCTCACAAGGGGAAAGCGGGAACAGGTACGGATTTACCGCCTACTACATTTTTTTTTGCCCCAACCCTTCTCTACAAATCACCTTTGGAAATATTTACTCTATCTTTTGTCTGGTGCGAAAAATCCTTGGGCAGGCATACTTGCCTGTGGTCATCAAAGGGTTAAAAACGTTGGTTTATTTCCTTTAAATAAACTGGGTTCTTTTCTATTGAAAGCAAAATAACCAATCCAAACGCTGAGACCAATTGTTACGTTTTACCTTACAAAAACGATCGTTTATCTCCTTTAAATAAACCGGGCTGGTGCTCTTATCAAATAAAATAACTCTTACATTTAGCTTTACACTTGCTTATTTAACTCTGTATTACTTTATTATACAAAAATATTATACACACACATACACAGAAACTTTAATGACTAACTGACTATACAATGCTAACACGCAATTAACAAACTCTAGTACGCAAATTAACAGCACTCATGTTAAAGTACAACTTTACTTCACAAATATTAATGCGCAACTTCAACTTCCTTTTCCTTCGATAGGTTCGGTATTTTATAGTTTAACGGCCTTGAATTTGGAACATATTGTAGTAGGAAATTCCAGTCCTTTTAAAGTTATAACACTTATGTTATTCATAACAGAGCCCAACTACTTAACACTATTTATGGCATTAACCTAATAACATATGCTGATTGTAGTGTTACGTCTACCGATTGATGTATTTAGCAATCCCGTAGCTGGATATTTTATTACAGAAAATTCAAGAGTTTTCTATACTAGACTAATCCAAATTCGTAACAATACTTTAGTTAAACGGATAAGGCGGTGGATAAACTAACAAACAAAAGGCTTCTGGCTTGAATATTGGTAAGCGTGGTGCCAAATGTAAAACTTTGAATTTGTAATAGAAGAAAATTTACTACAAGGAAACGAAAACATATTTTATGCTGTGTTTAAATATTTAGCTGGTTTTGAAATCATACTAACCCAGCAAAAAAAATTGCAAGTAGTGCTTTACAAACTACTTCTTTTAATGCTTCACAAGTATCAGTTAGTGTATTTTTACTGCTTTTTGAGAAGTTATTCTGAACAACTTCAAAAAATCACTTCTTTTATTGATTCCCAAGTATCCGTTATTACATTTTTACAGCTTTTTTAGAATTACTTCTGAACCACATCCAAAAAATCACTTAAGTATTGCTTCTAAAGAGTAATTGCTCCAAAAGTGATCGTAAAAAGTGATTTTGGTATCATTTGGCATTTTCAAACAGAGGGTCCCGACGGGACCAATATATAATATATTTTTTTTTTTTAAATTTTTTTTATTTTTTTTAAATTTTTTTTTATTCTATTAATTTTGTTTTTAATATTTATAATTAATTTGTTTAAATTCAATATTTTTTTAATTTAAAAATTTTTAAAAATATGTATATTTAAAAAATGGTGAGAAATTGATTTTTATGTAGCTGTAAAAATAGTACTGAAACCAATATTGAATTGGAGTGCACCTTTACACTTGTTGAATAAGTACATTTATTGAAGAGAATAAGGAACAATATCTCGCATTAACAAAGTGATGTTTTTATGCCAGTCAACTTTAATATCAAAGAATAGCTCAGCGACTAGCAATCTTGAGTCGCAAGTTCGATACCCGGTGCCGGCAATAAAAAAACTTTTGTAAAAAAAAATAAATATATTTTTTTTTGTGAAGAATTTTTTTTTAACTTTTAATTGGTGAAAGAGAGCTTGCTTTGCACTCGTTCAAAAAGTACTGAAAAATGTTAAAGTCAGAGTACTCCTCTCCTATGGCAACTCAATGTTAAAATCATTAGTGTTTATGTTAAAAAAGAAGTACATCTAGATCATCAATTGTAGTGCTTTTTCTACTGCTTCGGCATCTCTTTTTTCGCTGGGACCTATGCTGGAAATATCAGTGACCACTTCTTAAATATAATATCATTATTTATTCAGCACAATGATCTCCTGCTGAATGGTCGTGCCGATATTTTTACATTGCTATGGAAATGTCAGTAGGTGTCTATTAATATTTTATATAGGAGCGGATCATTAAGTTAGCAGTGACAGTGAAATGTCTTCAGCCTTCATAAAAACGTCTTTGACTTATTCCCATCTGGGAAGAAATCGTGTCCATAATCTGGATTTTTTTTTTACCTTTGATTTTAGTTGATCTGAAGATTGTTACAATGAGTGTTATTTTTTTTCGGTTTTAAGATCAAATTCCAAATAGAATTTACAATTTATTTGACAACAAATAGAGAAAAAACTTATGAAAATACTTCCCTAGAACCAGTGGTTCACAAATAATGCATTTCCAAGTGTTACCAAGCACTATCATCGGATTTTATTTATGGGGTTCTCTCTATGTAATAATGTGGATTTTAGTTTTTGTATTTATGTTAACTTCAAAGTGGAGAACTTTTAGAGAAGTAAAGTCAAACATCTTTAATTAGTTATTTCATGTATTACAATGAAAATCACATGTTTTTAACAAAGCTATTATTATTTATTTATGTTATAGTTGTTGCTATGACTAAAGATCTCTTTTCTTTTTTGTAAAAAAAAGTGCCTATAATCTCTGCAGTCTATCGATGTTTCTATTTTATTTTTTCAAAATGGCCTCTGGTTCTAAAAACTTTTTCCAAACAAAAGGTCTACAATCGAAACTTTCCTATTGCAACATGTGTTCAAAATCCAAGCTTTTTATATAGGGAAAATCACTAAAAAGCTGAGCCTCTTTCAAAAAAAAAATTTATACAGAAACTGAAAGTTTCCTACAGAAAACTGTCCGATTCTGTGAGTTTTGTACTACAGATTTTGAGGGGGGTTTCGAAAGAAAAACCTTTCTAAAGATTCAGATAACTGTTTACAAAAAATGCCCCGGATTATGATAAATTTTTCTTTCGTTCTGTGAAAGTTTTCAAAAGAAAACTCCTCAGGTTCGCTAAATTTGAGATATTTCGGCACATGAAATTCGTCATAACCTCACAATTTCCCAATAAGAGTAACCATCTGAATATTATGACTGTTCCCTAGGAAAGAGAACACATACTATAAGGCTTTCCCTATTAAAAATGCTTTTGTTTTTTTATAGGACTACGTCCCCATAAACTGATGCAATTTTTTGGGGAAAAGTATCCAGAATCTAAGGCTTTTCCTGTAGGAAAAATTACTTGGAACATTTGTAGATGTTAACTCAGAAACTAAGGTTTTTCCATGGAAAATCTCCCCAGAATCGGATGCCTAAATTGCTATTGTAAGATTTTTCATTAATAACATATTTAAGAAATGATTTTTTTATTCTTTTTTTGGAAAGTATAACAGTAAATTTACACAGAAAAATTAAAAGATTACACATCATATTATTTTAATTTTTTTAATTATTTAATTTAAATTTGGCATAATTTTTTTCAGGCGACAGTTTTGAGAAATCGCTATTGCTTTATCCCCGCTTTTTGTTTGTTTATTATTTAAAAAAATTTTTTTTATATTGTTACAACTTTTTATTTATTTTTTTTTAATCGTTACTAGTTTTACATTAAAAGCAGTCATACAAACCTAATTGCTACCCAATGTTTTCTGATTTATTTAAATTTGTTTTTTAATTCCAATAAATTTTATGGTATTTGTTTTTTTTAACCATATTTAGTTCTCGTAATGAATTGATTTCTTTATCACAAGACATTCTTTAGAATTCTCTTTTAACATCTTTTTCACTTTGTTATTGAAGTCCTAAACATACACACATTTCTAGATTGAACTAAACGATAAAACTCAATAAATTCATCATGTTAAATCCCTTTTGTCAGATGTGTTAAACTAAATATGAAGCTTTAAATTTTATAGTTCACTTGAGACATGAAAGGATGTTAAAAATATAATATATGCTCTACTATTTAGTATTTTAATTTTAAAATGGAAAAAATAAAAAAATTTGGAAAAGGATAAAAATTGTATTCCCATTGGGAAGAATTTTAAATAAGTAGTTATATATAGTAAACAAATTATTAAATAAATGTCTTTAATTTCTGAAAATCTCCATAATTTAATTTAAGATTATTTAACAATAAGAATTTTAAGATACCTACTTTAATAATAAAAAATGTTCCATACATTTCCTACAATTCATTTCAATCAAATAATGTTGTATTTTAGTTGTGGTAGTTTGTAAAAGCATTTTCGGTTATTTTTTCTTTTTAGTATTTTACAGAGAAAGAAAAATACTAAATGATGATGTGCTTTATATTTTGTCGTCATTTGTAGAAATTTCAACGTAAACACTATTCATAAAAATGAGAGTACAGCATGAAGTCAAGTTATTATAAAATTAGCGAATAAAAATAATTAAAAATTTACAATTATTTTATATTAAATTCTGGCAAAATTTTTAAAAGATTAAAATATTTTAATGTGAAAATTCAATAATTTTAACAAACTTAGGTGCCTATTCCTCCTTCCTATTCGTTGTGACTATCGTAAGACTATTTTTAAAGGTAAACATACACGTTCAGTATTATTGATCAATGTTTTCAAAATCAGCCACTCAGAACAAACTATTTAAAAATTAAATGTTGTGATTGGTTGATTTTTGAATATTGAACATGTATTCTTGCCTTAAGACTGAAAGACACAACTTTGCATACAAAACAACAATAAAATTCAAAAAATTAAAATATTTGATTGTTAATGTTATGATTGTTTTTTGAAGTTTTTAAACAAAAATTTGAATAAATATAATTCATTGTGACTTTGCAACAACAAACACAAGGGAAATACAGTCACAAGTGAGAATCATAGATATTCCTTAGGAATAGATACGTTAATTTTGATTTATGCTTGGGCCAATACAAACATATACATAAATAGACAAAATTTCTTGAAATTATCTTCCGACTGACGACCTGTATTTTGATTACAATATATATTTCTCTAACTCCCACTGGAGCATTGACTGCAATGCTATATTTAACAGACCGATGGACGGACATCGCTAAAGCGACTTAGAAATTGATTAAATTTATGAAAAATTCTCATATTCATAGAAAATTATATTCATATACTTTCTACTAACTTGAAACTATAATGTATCTAGTACTCTGTTATTATTATTATTCACTCCCTTTCATCATCTTCTTCTATTTATGTTTTACTAACAATAGAAGTTAGTTACTTTGTGTTGTCATTTATATTTTTATATGTATGATTATGCCTGCAAGTCTTTATATGTATGTGTGAATAGTGAAAGATGTTTCTCTTTGAAAATATATGTATGCATGAACGTGTCCTCAATTAACCTATACTTGACATCATAACAAAAAAAAAAAAAAACTACAAATTAGCTCTGTTGTCGTTACTAGGATGTGGGTATGAAAAGTAACAGTGATACTTTTTCTTTTGTATTTTTTTTTTTATAAAAAGCCTCAAGAAATTTACATATTTATAGTTGTTTATGTTATAAAAGGTTTAGCGAAAAACATTTTTGACATAAATTAAGAAAATATAAGGATTAAACTATATACCTTAATAATTTTTTATGAAAGCTCGTGTGAATGTCAAAAGTCTTTTATAAAAGGTTTATTTTTCTACTTATTTAGCTTAAATTCTAATATTAGGAACAATACTTATTGCTTTTACATGTTTTAAGTATTTATTTAATAAAGGTCGATGGTGCTTATAAAATATGTATGTATATCGACTGGAAAAATGTTAATGTAAGTAGCAATGAACTTGAGTGAAAAATACAGTAAACACCCCATAATACGAATGTCGTTAATTTGAGTTTGCTAAAATCTCAACGTCATTTTCATCATCGAAGTCTATTGTATAATTTGAATTGGCGGCGTTCTTAAAATCGGATTTATTTCATATGTGTTTCTTGATTTTGTTAGTAAAAGTCAGTTGCATTTGTTGTAGAATAGAATAGAATGTTGTAGTCATACACCCAGAAAACAAATTCAGTTCTGATAACCCCAATTGTAGTCAATCGCATGGTTCGGTTGTGGTAGCCGAATTTTTCAGTTTTGGCAACAGAAAACCAACTGAGACAACACTAATTAGACTGTGACAACGGAATTTAAGTTGTATCAAGAATTATTCGGTTGCCGCAAACGAAAAATTCATTTCATGCAACTGAACCATTCGATTGACAACAAATGGGGTTGTCAGGACCGAATCTGTTTTCTGGGTGTAGGAAATCTATAATTGGAAATGTATAAAAATTAGGGCGTTTAACTAAAATTTGTTTTTTTGATTTTAGCAACTCTTAAAGCGTAATACAAATTCTTATAGATTAAAAATTAAAATTTTTTTTTCAGTTTGTTTAAAGGTCGGTATGGGCTTGTGCAAAATCGATTTCATAAACAAAATTAGGTTATGAAACATAAATTTGTTCTATCTCTTTTCTCTCATGCTTTCTTTATAAAACCGAATAACAGGTCCTAGATTTAAGTTTGATTTGTTCAAAATGTATTGTCCCAGCTCAGGTGTGAATTTGATTATATATTACCATAAGCCGGACTTTGCTCTGATCTTATGTGAACATATATGATCATATATGGGCTCATATGTGATCATATATGGTCTCATATATGACCGTATATGATCGGATCCGCAATTTGAGGGCATTGATCGCATATAATCATATATGTTTATATATGTGCATATATGACTTATATATTCTCATATATGGGCATATACTGCCATATATAATCAAATTTTTGATTCGAACATATATAGGCACATATGATACCATAGGCGATCGTATATGGAACTATTTATGAACATATATGATCCTCTTTACCCATATATGATCATATATGTTCATATACGATCCCATTTTCATCTGGAGTATGAGCTTTTCCTCAATCATAAATCGGAAATTCATCAAGGATAACCTTCCTTATAAGTGAGATATGGATAACGATTTTGACCATAATAAGCCCTTTAAGACAAAAAACAAAAATAAAATTGATTTGATTGCCCAAGAATTTTTTTTGTTATAATCATATATTATAATATAAAATTTTGTATAATTATATAATGGAACTTATACTCCACGGCATAATTATATAAATTTATATGAAACTATGAAACATAGCGGCGTACCTTAGGCCTAGTTTTTCGGACGTCAGTTAAACCGAAAATGAATTTTGTCATATCGGGCAAGCCCGCGACATTGTTAGCATGCCTTAAAGTTGCTTTAGTTCCAGTTTATATAAAAGTACACCGGATAAGTCAAGTAAATTTACAAATTCAGCACCGAAATACTATGTCGGATTCCTGTACCGATGCTTCGTTACCTGCAGTTTAAATATAGGAATATATAAAGTGCATTCTTTTTCTAAGGTTTTTTCTCTTTTAATAAATTTGATTAGCATTTTTATAAAGTATGTTTCAATGCAAAGTTTCGTATTCCTTGCATAGAGTGTTTGAACAGGTAATTAAAGAGGTTCTTTACCCCTTTTTGTTCTTCCCAGTAAAAATACCCAAATATATATATAATCCTGTCTCAATCACATGCGAAATTTCAAGTACCAATCTCCAAAAGTTTGAGTCATTCCAATTCCATTCAATTTCCCTCCAGTTATCGGATGTTTAAATTTTACTCGTTCCCCGTTCCATTCCATTCCATTCCATTCCGTTTAACAATTTTAGTTTCCAATGCAACTCGTTCCGAGATCCTATTTCCTTCACCATTCCATTCCATTGCATTTCGTTCCCAATATCTATTGTTCCAATTCCACTTATTCCCTGTTACATTCCATTTCGTTCCCACAGTCTTGTGTATCAATACTGATACCAGTCGTTCCTCTTTCCATTTTATTTCTTTGCACTTGCTACGTTCCATTCCTTTTTTAACTGTAGTATTTTAATTGCACTCGTCCCCATTCCATTTTGTTCCATATTCCATTCCATATCGTTCCCTATTCCATTGTCTATTGTTTCACTTCCACTCGGTCTCTGTTTATTTCCATTCCGTTCCTCTTGTGTAGTGTTTCAGTTCCACTCGTTTCCCATTTCGTTTCTTAATTTTAGTGTTTCAAATACACGCGTTCTTTAGATTTTAGGTTTCTAGCCAAAGAGGCAGGCGTTAAGGGGGTAAATTTTCCCATTTTGGACCCCCATTTTTACCACGCTCCTGTCCAAAGTCCCAAAAAATACCTTTTAGATAAGTTCAGCTACTTAGTTCCAGCAGTTTGGGCGAGACATTCGCATTTTGGTCCTGCCTGTAGGGATTACCAAAAATCCTTTAGACCAAATTTCAACTTCCTACCTCCAGCGGTTTAGGCAGGCCATTAAGGGGGTAATTTTCCAATTTTGAACCCCCATTTTTACAACGTCCCTGACGAAAATCCCAAAAATTACTTCCAGATAAGTTAGCCCATACTCCAAGGAAGAAATATTTTAATTTTCCGGTTTCCAGCCAAAGGGGTTTTGTCAGGCCGTCTAGAGGGATGTTTTTCCTCTCTTTGCCCGTTCCAGTAGGAATTTCCAAAGATTCGTCTTAGCGGACGCATACGCCGAAGATCCAGAAATCTTGTCTTAGTGGTGGTATCTGTGGGGGAGGAAAAAAGTACTATTTTCAAAATCTATTTTTTTAAATGGTATTTTTTTTAAATGGTACTTGTTTTTAAATGGTAGTTTTTTGGAAAAAGGTACTTTTTTGTGGACAAAGTACTTTTTTGGTAGAAGGTACTTTTTTTTTTGAAAATGGTACGTTTTTGGAGAAAAGTATTTTTTTGGAAATAGGTCTTTTTTCTTGTCAGGAGAATGTGTTCCAAATTTGAGCAAAATCCGTTGTAAAATTTAAATTTCCGTAGCGAACAAATCATTGTTACATAACAAATTAATATTTTTTTAAAAAGTAGGCGTAAAAGTGGGCGTGATCAATGAAGAATCATATCTTCCAAATTTGTGCGAAATCTGTTGGAAACTATAAAATTTCAGTGCGAAAATCCATTGTTATATGAAATATTTATATTTTTAAAGAAAAAGTGGGCGCTAATATAGGCGTGGTCACTAGTCGATCACACATTTATTTGGGAAAAAACACCATCACAAAAGTGTGCGTATAATGCATATGCGTAGACATTTTTCGTAATTTTTTTTAACTAGACCTTTCCAACGCATGTATTGGTTTGTAAATCGGTTGAGTGGTTCTTTATATATATGTATATAGATTATATCTTAAATATAAAATTATGTCTTGTTTTATATAACACTATATATGTTATGTTGCAAAAGGTGCTAATATTTCCAAAACCCATCTAAAATGTTTTAAATTGGTTAGAAAGGAAATTGAGCAGAACACATTGAGGAGTGTTTCTTTTAAAATTGGGATCTCCGCTGAATTATATGATAATCTATTTGAGCCTTCCTTGTGGCCTACTAATGTAAAAGTGCGTCCGTTCTTGTTCTTTCAAAAGCCTATATCTTAAAACATGTATAATATTAATTAATATTTATAATTATTTTATAGTTTAATCATAGTCTGTAAGGAAATGATGTTCCATAGACTGAATAAAGAATAATAATATAGTGCAACATATTAAAATATCCAATTAAATATTGACCTATATATACCCAGTCAGAAAAATACAAACGAGAAGCGGTAGCAAAGCACTTTAACAGGTGGTACAAGTACTTGCAAAAAGTGCTTTCCCATTCCCAAAATGATGACATCAGTAGGCAAAAGGACCGGCTGTTGAAAAGCGGCGGAAAAGCACTGGAGGAACAAAACTTTTGAACGTTGGCAAAATGCTGGCAACACCCATAAATGGTAGTCTGGAAATATGGTTACCAAAATAGAATTTAAAAAAGTTCATATTTATTTTTTTTTGGTCCTGCCGTGATTTTCGGATACCCTGTTCTGAAGTGAAGCGTACTCCCTGTTCTGAAGTGAGGCGTATTCGAGCGTTCTATATCGATCGAAAAAAATGCTAGTCGGACGGGGCAAGGTCTGGACTATAAGGAGGTTGTTATAAATAGTTTTTAACCGGTCTTGCGACATGTGGCCGAGCGTTGTTATGACGGAATATTACGACTTTATGTCTGGTCGCATATTCCGGGTATTTTTCGGCCAATGCTCGTTTCAAATAAATTAACTGTGTTCGGTATAGGTCCTCTGTGATCGTCTGGCCCGATTTCAGAAGCTCATAAAAGCAGCCCAAATACAGAACATTACCTTGGCGCCATGTATATTTGGCGCATACGATGTCTTGCGCTTCGGGTTGTCGTAATGGATCCATTTTCATTGCCAATAATGATTCGATGCAAAAATTACTTACTTTTATTTCGTTAAAGCAGCATTTCGAACATGCAAAATCCTCTTTCAATATGTCTCGGGTTAAACTCTTGTGGTACAAAATTTGCTTGCTTTTGAATGGATCCTGCTGCATGCAAACGTTTTGTAATTGCTGCTTGAGTGACTCCCAATGATTTTGCAAGTTCTTCTTGGGTAATGCCTGCAATTCATCATCTTCGAATTTTTTTGCCTGACCTGGGCCGCCATTGCCTTCCATGTAAAAATCGCCACTTCTGAACCGCACAAACCATCTGTCGCACGTTGAAATCGGTGGAACATATTCAGGATAAGCTTCGGTGAGCAATCGATGTGCTTCAGTTACACTTTTTTTCAAATTGAAGAAGTAAAGTAAAACTTCCCGCAAATTGATGTTTTGTTGGCACACAATTCGACATTTTTGAAACAAAAAAAAACTTGGTTGTTTACGCTATTTAATTTAACGACTAAGTGTTAAAAAAATGACAGTTGTTTTCCCTCTAAAATCCGACATAAGTTATTAAAGACACAAACCGTATATAAAAGATACGCCATCTGTTGTGAATCCCGCATTTTTAAGTTATACACTTAAAATGTTTTTATTCATTTCTTTACTTTATATTACAAAGAAACAAAAAAATTCACAAATTATCTTTATTTTTTTGGTATATAAAGAGAAGCAACACTCAGGAAATTCTTTCTATTAATCAACGTGTTGCTTTCTTTCGGAAGGGTTTCAAATATGGCAACACTGTAATTGCTCGAGATGTAGAATTTTAGAACAGTTGTTGCGTCCCATCTGATGAACTTTGTGGAAGCTTTTTAGTTCATAGCCCTGTTATATTATTTTATTTTGATGGGGTTAAGTGCTATGGGAATACCGAAGTAGGACGCTGAGATATGTGGGAGGGATATAAAAATATCTTGACTCTGGTTTTAAATAAATGACTGATTCAACTAGCCTGTTCTGCAACATATTATTTTCTGAAAAGAAATATTTAGTTTTTATTTCGAATACATAAGCAATTTTTGTTTGAATTTACACATTTTGTCTAATATTACATACCATTTTACAAACTGTATAACAGTTAATTTACAAACATTTTTTAGAGTGTATTGTATCATTAAAACTAAGCCTCTTAGAACAGAAAGGGGTTTCATTATGCGATATAGCGATTTTCTTTTCGTATTGTAAAGAATGAAATTTATAAGATATTGTTTAAACTGATTGCGATACATAATAGAAAAACAAATATTGAATTTCTTTTATTAAAAAAGTCACCATATGCATATCTCATATTTCATATTAAACATATAATGCATGATGTGGTGGAAAAAATACTTCGATAAAAAATATAAGTGATATAACATGTGTTATGCTTCTTCTTCTTCAGCATTGCAACTGTGTAATAAAGACACTAAAAATTATGAGTGCATTCCGTGTTGTTGGAAAAATGAAGGAACAAAAAAATCACACAAGGATCGTCATAAAAGAGCCACTTAAGTTGTACTATTTTATCATAATTTTTTGCAACACACTTTTAACATTAATAGAACAAAATGAGAAAAAATTCTATATTTCAAATATTAGTTTCTGCTGGTGTTTTTTTTTTTTCTTTTCTTCTCAACTCTACGTAATAAAATGTCAAGTGAAGTAATATAGACCTATTTTTACTCGTGCATTCATAAAATGTTGTATTTAAGTCATATTGCTTTTTAAAATATTGACGAAGAAAAAATATATAATTGCCTACTATATGTTTAGTTACTGACTAATTAATTTCTCTTCTTAGTTTTCCATTCATAATGGAAAATAAAAGCTGTAAATGATTATGATGTAATCAGTGAACTTAACTTAAACAGTCTTAATACATTAGTCTCTCTGTAGTTGTCAGTTGTATTCACTAG
Source organism: Leucophora obtusa (assembly GCA_949987735.1). NCBI lineage: Eukaryota > Metazoa > Arthropoda > Insecta > Diptera > Anthomyiidae > Leucophora > Leucophora obtusa. Next base: position 58,163,245 of record OX465299.1, on the reverse strand, counting down.
CAACAAACTATGAGATTTTAATCAAGTTCTTAATGTATTAAATTTCCGTTTCAATGAATTTTTCTTTAGATTGCACGTTGGGACAGATTAAGGTAATTTATAATGGAAAACTCGAAATCAATGTCATTGATGTCATATGAAATTTTACTCTGTTCAACATATGGCACCTTAAATACAAAAGTAACACAACTCAAAATTTTCCAAAATAGCCTTTTTTGCATCAATGAATTCACAGTACACATCTCTAACTACTTCAAAAATTTCCTTTTCATCACTATATTTAACTGGAAAATGCATTTTAAGTCTGTTTTTATGTTAACTGCGTTGTTCCTGTGATTACTTTTGTTACGTATAAAGAGTGTTATTTTGATTTTTGCCGCTTTTACTATAAAAAGTGATAAAATTTGTGGTGTATTATTTTGCATTGTGCTTCTTTAATTGAAAAAAGTGAGCTAAATTGACTGTATTATTTTGTTATGTGCCTTTTCAGTCAAAGGGTAATTACGATTTTTTTTAAATTTATTTAAATAATCATAATATAAAATTAAAAAACGTATTGCGAAACCTTCTTCAAAATGGACTTTCGTTTATAATGGAACTAAACTTTTTTTTTTAAATATTGCAATCATTTTAACATAAACATTTTTTGCCTCTCCTGAAAATTTAAGAATTTTCAGTTGTTTCACTTTTGTAGTTAGAGTGCGATGTAGATTGTTTTTATCAGTGGCGGATCCATCTCAAGTCTCTGGGGGGGGGGGGGGGGGGGGGCGTAATTTTGGAAATTTTTTTTTTTAAATTTTCACAAAAAATATTTTTTAACCCCTTTTGATTTGGCCATACACTACTTGTTGGACGTTTTTGGACTCCGCAGCGTAAGGTTAACGATTTTATGAGCGACGCTTTAGGTATAAAAGACAATATAAAGTCTAACGGAAAATTCTAAGTTATATTTTTTATCAAAAACTTTAATATTTGATACGTATTTGACATCCAACAAGGATGAGTTAGTAATGCCTAAAAAAGTTTATATTAAATAACATATAAAATCAACAATTGAAATTTCCGCACTCTATTTGAATTGTATGAAACTTGTTATAACTTGGAATACTTTGTATAGCTAAAATTGGTGTTCAATTTGGGGAAAATTATCAAATTTGCTATAGACTTTCGGTACATATTTGGGTCTAACTTTTGTATTATTTTAGTTATGTGACTGGTTGATATATCACTTTAAAGATTCTGAAAGCGTGCCTAAAGTTGGTCTGCAACTCATTCTTTAATTTGATAATTTCTGATTTATTAAAAAAAATTTAAATTTTTGAGAACTTTTCTACAATTAATTAATTGTTTCTATCCTTTTATAATTGAAGCCATGATTGAGCCACATGAATAGTTACTATTTTGAAATGAACTTTAACCATTTATCGTTATCAAAGGTCTAAAGCCATTTTATCTTAATACGCGGTTCGGGATAATTTATCGTAGCCTTTTAATATTTTTGTATTAGTTCTTAGTTTTTTATCAATGACACTGTCAAATATCAGTTTGGTACTGTTTTTGGTTCCTGAGTTATAGTATAGTATTAAATAAAAAAAAAACAGTTCGATTTTTCAGTATTTGTATAAAAAGAGAACCAATAAGAGTGCCAGTATAAGATTTCGTAAAGGCAAAAATAAAGTAATGACGAACAACATAAGCGTGTTCGTTTACTTACTACAAGTTACTACTTTTACTACAGCTGCAAAATTTCAATATAAAAAGTAAACAAAACTTCCAATTGTAGTAAAAGTAGTAAGAATTTCGACTAATCGAACACACCGCATATATTTTATCAGAAATTTTAAAGAATCCATTTTTCGATATACATATGACGATTTAAATCGCGGATTTCATTAAATTAAACTTTGAAAATTTTACGAAAAACGTCGCCGGAGTCTGAAAAGTCCTCAAAATTTCATTGAGATGATTACAAGGATTTAACTCAGAGATTACTTTTTAACAACAATACAAAAAGTTAATATTTACTGAAAAGTTTTGAAATTATTTTCATTATTTTTATATTCACTTTATTTATTAGAAGCTGATTTTTTATACTTCAGTTATAAATTTTAACTAAAAACTTCTTATATTTAAATATTCTTGTTTTTTAATTATTTTTTCGGAATGTTTCGCAGACCTCCTAGGATGCGATTAGGGACGCTCAGGGGTTCGTGATCAACATTTGGAAAACTTTGTATAATTAAATTTTCATATCGGTTTTAGTATATCTGTGGGAGTCAAATGTCGTTATTAACAAAAAGAATTACTGGCCAATTTTGCTTTGACGCTACACCAACATTCCGTATTTTAAAGTGAAAACACTTTACAGGTTGGGAGGAAGTGCAGGATTTAACGCTAGTAAATAACTCGCAGGCAATCAAAAATTGAGTATTTCAAAAGAAATTATTTCAGAAACATAACTATATACTCTACGATATCAACATGTATACTCAGGATTTCCGAAAAACAGGCTGGAATAAGTTCAATACGATCCTTTGGAAAGACCTAAAAAAGAACTCCACCATATCTTTCCGAATGAAATTTGGAGAATTTCAAATGAAATTAATTGGGAATTCTATTTGGAATTTGTCAAATTTGATCTTAAATCTGAACAAAAATAACGGTAATTAATTGTTTTCTTACAATATTGAGAAGATTATAAGAGAAATTTCGATTTTTTATTTCGAAATGAGAAAACTCTAAAATATAGTAGCATTTACCACTTCAAATTTAGAAAATTCCATTTAAAGTTCAGTTCTGCAATTTTAATGAAAAAAATTCAAAATAAGTGGTTTTTCACGTATAAAATTTTTACTCGAACTTTAATTTTACTCAAATTTTAATTTAAATTATAAAAATGACCAATTTTTCAATTTTATATCAAAGACACAATCACAATATACAAAAAATGTGATTTTCCCTCAAGAAAAATATTAGTCTTGTACATTAAATTTGCGTGGAAACGATCTCTACTCAGTTTTCACGTGAAATTCATTGTCGTGGAAAATTATAATTATACCCTACACCACTATGTGGTCAGGGTATTATAAGTTTGTGCTGATGTTTGTAACACCAAAAAATATTGGTCGTAGACCCACCTTATAGTATACCGATCGGTTCAGAATTTTTTTTTATTTCGATTTAACGATGTCCGTCTGTCCGTCCGTCCGTCCGTCTGTCTGTCTGTCCATGCAATCTTGTGCGCACTCTACAGGTCGCACCTATTAAGATATTTTGATGAAATTTGGTACGCAGACCTATGTTGGCCCAAGGACGAACAAGTTTAATTTTTTTGAACATCGGTCCATGTTTAGACCTAGTGCCCATATAAGGGTCCTACCAAAATTATACTGTTTATATGCTGCAGTTCGTAAATATTAAGATATTTTGATGAAATTTGGTACACAGACCTATATTGGCCCAATAACGCAGCCTATTGATTTTGGTGAACATCGGTCCATGTTTAGACCTAGTGCCCATATAAGGGTCCTACCAAAATTATACTGTTTATATGCTGCAGGTCGTAAATATTAAGATATTTTGATGAAATTTGGTACACAGACCTATATTGGCCCAATAATGCAGCCTATTGATTTTGGTAAACATCGGTCCATGTTTAGACCTAGTGCCCATATAAGGGTCCTATCAAAATTATACTGTTTATACGCTGCAGGTCGTAAATATTAAGATATTTTGATGAAATTTGGTACACAGACCTACATTGGGCCAATAACGCAGCCTATTGATTTTCGTAAACATCGGTCCATGTTTAGACCTAGTGCCCATATAAGGGTCCTACCAAAATTATAATGTTTATACGCTGCAGGTCGCAAATATTAAGATATTTTGATGAAATTTGATACACAGACCTATATTGGCCCAATAACGCAGCCTATTGATTTTGGTGAACATCGGTCTATGTTTAGACCTAGTGCCCATATAAGGGTCCTACCAAAATTATACTGTTTATACGCTGCAGGTCGCAAATATTATGATATTTTGATGAAATTTGGTACATAGACCTATGTTGGCCCAAGGACGAAGCCTATTGATTTTGGTGAACATCGGTCCATGTTTAGAACTAGTGCCCATATAAGGGTCCCCCCAAAATTATATTGTTTATACGCTGCAGGTCGCAAATATTAAGCTATTTTGATGAAATTTGGTACATAGACCTATGTTGGCCCAAGGACAAAGCCTATTGATTTTGGTGAACATCGGTCCATGTTTAGAACTAGTGCCCATATAAGGGTCCCCCCAAAATTGGCTTGGTTACAAACTGCAGGTCGCAAATATTAAGATATTTTAATGAAATTTGGTGCGCTGACTCACATTATAGAAAATTTTGACACAAGCCCCATTTTAACCCATTCGAATTTCGGATCCAAACAATACACCAGAGTGGTGTAGGGTATTGTATAGTCGGCATTCCCGACTTTAACCTTTTTACTCGTTTTTTTTATATGGAGGAGTATAACAATATTTTCACGTGAAATCCGAACAACAGTATTTTACTTTTAAAGTCGACTTTATATTTAAACGGCTTTGTTCATTTTGCGTATGAAAATCCTAAAGAAATATTTACATTTTCAAATATTTTAATTGGTTAAAAATAAATTAACCAATCAGAATGCTCCAAAAATAAACTAGGTCAAAGCATGCTGCCACCCAAAATTTCAACTAAAGTTAACAAAAATATACATTTGGAAAATTTAAATAGTAAGGGCGTTTATTTTTATTTAAAAAATTTTCAATTAAAATTGGAATTTTGTATTAAAAAATGCGAAATTTTAAAATAAAATATCTTTTTGTCATTTGAAATTAGAAAAATTTCAAACGAAATTGATCTACATACAATTTTGAAAATCTAATTTGAAATTTAGATCTTTCAACTACATTTCTCCACAAACTTTAATTTTTTTATAATCAAAATTATCAGTTTTTTAATGAATTTGTTAAAATATCTATTGAGATTTTTTAAATGCCGACTGGTTAAATGAAAATAAGGAAAAAATTTTATATTTCATATTATTATTCATAACAAATTTGTATTTCTTTTACTTTATCCTTTTTTCTCTGCTTTTTCCCTCTTTTTCCTTTTTTCTCTTCTTTTTCTCTCCTTTTGTCTCTCCTTTTCCCTCTTTTTCCTTTTTTTCCCTTTTTTTTCTTTTTCGATTTCGCTGAGGGGGGGGGGGGGGAATTTCCCTATTCCCGTTTGTGTTTGCGGAGCACAGAAAACCCACATGAAATGCAAGAAGAGCCATTGCATCCCCTCAAAGTGACTGTTTGGTGATGTTTGGCGAGCAGCAATGCAAAATGCCGTAATATGGGCAAAAATGTTTATCAACTGGGGAGGTGGTCATTTGACCGATATAATTTTTTTAACTTAATGTGATCAAATTTACATCTTTAAATAAACTTTTCGTGATAACAGAACTAATTTTTCTTCATTTGTAACAAAATGGTAGGCATTTCACATTATTACATTACTTTTGCGCCACCCTGTACTTACACCCATATGCAAATAACAAGCAAAAATTTCAATCAATTGAAAACAACAAAACTGCAACGAGTCGAATTGGGACACATAAATTGGAAAACAAAATGGAAAATTGGGAAACGAAAAAATTTTAAACTCTACAAAAAATTTAAACAAATTAATTTAAATATAAAAACCTTGGAAAAAGAATTTAATTTTCTTCTTCGCAAAGACTTTTAGAATAGTTTTTTGGAAGCGATGATCCTTTTGAGTAGTCTTCCGCTGGTTTTATTAAAATCGGACCAATAGTTTACACTAAATTAATTGTTGTGTCCCATGTTCGAATTTTTGGAATCTTGGACAAGAACATTGTAAAAACTGGCGTTCAAAAGAGAAACAGTTCACCCCTTAACGGTGTTCCTAAACCGCTGGAGCTAGGAAGTTGAAATATGGTATGACGGTTCCTCCTCTGTCATATTTTTCTATTTTTTGTTTTATTTATTTATTTGGAATTCTATACACAAGACCAATGTCTCTTATTAGAGTATAGAATTTTACATTTGTGATATACATTTTTCATTATAACATTACAAAAAATAATAACATTAACATCACACATAATTTTTAATTTCCAAAAAAAATGATAAGAAAAAAAAAGAATATATATTAGGGCTGGTCGATTTAAAAATCGCCCAAGTGACAAGGAAAATCGTATTCTAGGGATCAAAATAAGAAACTTTGCCCGAGGAACGAATTCTGAATCCCCGACTTTTGATGTCCCAAATTTTGAAAAATCCCACTTTGATCCATTTAGAGTGCCCCAATTGAGTCCAAATGTATGAGCGACCCCCACTAACTTTGGAGGGCCGACCCACCCATGCCAGTGGCACACCCCCTGACACCCCCCTGGGGGTTCCCCATACAAACATTTTTTCATGTAAAGTGCCAAAAATAGTGATTTTTTGAAATGTTTGTATGGGGAACCCCTCAGGGAGGTTCCACTATATATAGTATCATATATTATCATATCTGGAACTGTATTAAAAATTTTGATCATGAGGTAGCATATATGGCCATATATTGTTTAAATGGCACCATATATAATAACATATGGTTTAAATGGTACCATATATGATAATATATGGTTTGAATGGCACCATATATGATAATATATGGTTTGAATGTTACCGTATATACCCGAGTAAAAAAAATTGATCTCGCGCAATATCTAATTATATCCAATTTGATATTGTTTAAGATCTGCTGTAATATCTAGCTGATCCAATTAGATCTCAAAATTGGGTGTATCCAATCATATCGTATTAGATCCCATTGTATATATGGGGATAAACTAAGATCAAGTTATATCTCAAAATTGGGAGGTCCAGTGATATCTTTGGGGATAAACCTAGATCTATTTTGATCCGAAAATTGGCGGATCCAGCTATATATTTGCGGATATTTTTAGATCTAATTTGATCCGAAAAATGGCGGATCCAATTAGATCCAGCTATATATTTGGGGATAAACTTAGATCTAATTTGATCTCAATTTTGGCAGATCAAATTAGATCCCGCAATATATTTGTGGATAAACGTATATCTAATTTGATCCGAAAAAGTGGCAGATCGAATTAGATGTAGCTATATATTTAGGGATAAACTTAGATCTAATTTGATCCAAAAAATGGCACATCGAATTAGATCCAGCAATATATTTGTGGATAAACTTAGATCTAATTTGATCCAAAAAAGTGGCAGAACGAATTAGATCCAGCAATATATTTAGGGATAAATATAGATCTAATTTGATCTCAATTTTGGCAGATCTAATTAGATCTAGCAATATATTTGTGGATAAACTTAGATCTAATTTGATCCGAAAAATGGAAGATCGAATTAGATCCAGCAATATATTTGGGGATTAAGTAAGATCTAAATTTATCCAAAAAATTACAGATAAAATTAGATCCAGTAATATACTTCGGGATTGCGTAAGATCTTAACTTTTCCGATAAATTGCAGATCGAATTAAATCCAGTGATATATTTGGGGATTTGGTAGGATCTTAATTTATCCCATAAATTGCAGATCGAATTAGAAACAGCAATATATTTGGAGATTGACATCTAGAACTATCCAGAAAAATGACAGCTAAAATTAGATCCCGCATTATATTTGGGTACTACGTAAGATCTCCATTTATTTGGGATTAAATAAGATCCCAGACAGATATTGACAATAGTTCAAAAAATAATACAGTGGAAGATCACTGATTTTATAAAAATTAAAATATTTTGTTAAAATAAGGTTTAAAATCAGAAGATCTCAAGTTCGATACCTTTCACGGCTATGCATTTTTTTTTATAAAAATGCGCATTCTCCTTGCTGGTCTTATCGAAATTTTTTCAATAATTTTTATTCTTTGTAATTTACTTGTAAAAATTGTATCATCTTTCTGTGATTTGAAAATAATTTAAACAGAAAGTGATATTAATTTATGATCTTGAGTCAAACTAAAATAACATTCATTTACTTAAAAATAACAGATCAACTAAAAACATTTCCCCCATTCAAAAGAATTTCTTTTTATAAAATTATAATTTTATTTTCTGTAAATGTTTTTATAAAATTATATTTTTTTTATTAAATGGAATTTTTTTTAAAAAATAATTTTATTTACATATTTTTAACGCTCTACACCATTTCCAATTGTATCAATTGTTATTAAAATTTATCAATTGTATTTCAGAAATAATCAATTGAATTTCCGTTTTATCAATTGTATTTCAGAACTTATCAATTATTTTTCAGATTTATGAATTGTATTTCAGAACGATTCAATTGAATTTCAGTTTTATCAATTGTATTTCAGAAATTATTAATTGTATTTCCGAAATTCACAACTGTATTTCAGAAATTATCAAACTGTATTTCAGAAATTATCAATTGTATTTCAGAAATTATGAAATGTAATTTAGAAATTTTTCTCTTTTAACTATGATAAACCATCAACAAGTTCTGAAATAGATTTGATTATTTCTGAAATACAATTAATAAATTTCTGAAATACATTCCATAATTTCTAAAATACATTTAAAATTTCTGAAATAATAGCTTCTGAAATACAGTTAATATTGTAGTTGCTGATGAGTTACCATATATGATGGCACCATATATGACAATATATTGTTTAAATGGCACCAATATGGAGCTTTATATGGTAATATATAACTTAGATTCATCCATATACCATTTGATCCGAAAAATGGCCCGATAAAATTGTATCAGTTCTTATTTGTATCAGTTGTTATCTAATTGCATCAGTTTAGATCTGACCTGATTAAATTATGTGTTAATCAGATGAAATTGTATCAGATTTTTGACCTGATACAATTTTATTGGTTTATATTACATGGTATCAGTTTAGGTCCAAATAGATATATTTGTATACAAAATTATATAGTTATATCCCAATTTTGACCTGATATCAGTTTAAAACTTTGATACAATTGTATAAGGTAAATGTCGGATACAATTATATTTTATTTATGTAAAATTGAACCAATTACGATCAAACCGATAGAATTCTATCAGGTCAAAAATCTGATACAATTTCATCTGATTAACACATAATTTAATCAGGTCAGATCTAAACTGTTACATTTAGATAAAAATTGATAAACAATTGATAAAAATATATCGGGCCATTCTTCGGATGAAACTATATATTTATACAGATATAACTTAATCACATATATGACTATATGTAACTATTTTTCCTCGGGTTGTTTAAATGATACGATATATCAAAGTATATGGTACTATATATGGTAGCATATATTATCATATCTGCATCTGTATTAAAAATGTCGTTCATCAGGTACCATATATGAGCATATATTGTTGAAATGGCACCATATATGACAATATATGGTTTAAATGGCACCAAATATGATAATATATGGTTTGAATGGCACCATATATGATAATATATGGTTTGAATGGCACCATATATGATAATATATAGCTTAAATAACACCATATATAAATATATATCGCACTATATATAGTACCATATATTATCATATCTGGAACTGAATTAAAGATTTTGTTTATGAGGTACCATATATGACCATATATTGTTTAAATGGCACCATATATGATAATATCTAGTTTAACTGTCACCATATATAATTATATATTGTTTAAATGATACCATATATAATTATATATTGCTAAAATGCCACCATATATATTAAGATATAGTTCTATATATAACTATATATGCAATAAGATCAACCATGTTATGTAATATATAATTATATATGCCATATCTAATATTATGAAGGCCGATATCCAATTAGATGAAATTATATATAGCATAATATAAGGAAAAATTTTCGGAAAAAACGTCATATATAATTATATATGGATATACATAACCACATGTCTAATTATATATTGTAATATATGCCACATATGATTATATATAATTTTTTTTACTCGGGTAATTATATATTTTTTAAATGATACCATATATAATTATATATTGCTAAAATGCCACCATATATATTAAGATATAGTTCTATATATAACTATATATGCAATAAGATCAACCATGTCATGTAATATATAATTATATATGCCATATCTAATATTATGAAGGCCGATATCTAATTAGATGAAATTATATATGGCATAATATAAGGAAAAATTTTGTGAAAAAACGTCATATATAATTATATATGGATATACATAACGACATGTATAATTATATATTGTAATATATGCCATATATGATTATATATAATTTTTTTTACTCGGGAACCCAGAAAAATCTTTCATTACCAAATAAGTGGTTATATAATGAAACCAAAATTTTTTACTACCCGAGTAAAAAAGTTCTGATATAATCATATATTATTTTATCTAATTGCATATATTAACTTATAGTTACATATGGCCACATATGCTTTTAAATTCAAGCATATATACTTTTATATAGTCATATATTAGATATTTTTTCCTCAAAGGTTTTAATATGGAGACATATGTTATTTTATATTATTACATACTGGCCTACATATAATTGTATGTGCTATATATAAGTACATAAATTAACATATAAAAGATATAATTACATATGCGTTTATATATAATTTAGTATGGCGCTATACATAATAATATAAAACTATATGTGGAGCCATATAAGAAATATTTTATAATTTGTGTTAGTTATGATTATATATTGACGAAAATGAACCCATATATACAATATACAATATGGTTCCATACATACAATATTTCATGATTTCTTTAATATATAACAATGTAACGTTCTTTATAAAAATCATCTGTAATTATATATCATCTCACATAAGCAATTTTTTCAAAGTGATTTTATATAAAAATATACAAGGTCCATATAAAACCGTATTATATTATATGTGGTTCCATGTTAACAATGACTTTGAACTAGTTTTTAGTGTCCGACGGAACAGTTCAGCTGGAAAATATATTTTGTCGGTATTTGGTATTTTCAAGCCTTATGGACAAATTTTGCTTATGAAACAATATTTGTTGGTCCGATTAGAATGCATTTTGAGGGTCAAACTTAAGGAAAATTCCGAAGTTAAGCAACAAATTCACTGTTCGGCCACCGAAAGTTCGGCCAAATTGATAAAAGTTCGGCGGCCGAACAGTTAGCTTTACAGCTAAACTACGGAGTTTTCCTTAAATTTGACACTGAAAATCGAATTAAATCCGCTCAACAAACAATTTAGCAGTATGAAAATTTCTCCACAATGCTTTCAAATAACAGAAAATCGACTAAATGTCACTTTTTGGCCGAACTACTTTGACCGATACTACTAGTTTTAGATTTAATAATTACTAGGGATTGGCGCGTGACTAGAAATGTTCGTGAGTCACGTTATTCACACGTGATCGTGAGTAATAATTACTATACTCAAGTGGTTCGTGCTTGAAAATTTTCAATTACAAATTACTTGTAATTTCTTGAAAATTTTTAATTACAAATTACTTGTAATTTGTAATTGAAAACTTTCAATTACAGTTACATGAAATGTAATTGATTTTTTTTTTTAATTTCAATTACATTTATTTGTAATTGTAATTGAAAATTTTCAATTACAAATTACAATAATTGTAATTGAAATCCCTCAGGTCTGATCTCCAGATATTGTATATATTTTTTTATTTAAAAAAATTTTTTTTTATATTGTTAGATATGGTCATATATAATATGATAAAAAATATAAGGTCAATATTTAGATATAATTGTATCAAACTATGTCCACTTTTATAATATTTTATATAATTTTATACAAAAAGATATAATTTGATGTAATTGGATGAGGACAAAATTCGGATACAATTGTATCGAATTGCATAAAATTGTATCAAATTGTACGAAATTATATACAATTGTATACAATTCGATACAATATGATACAATAAGACGTTCTCATTTTTCGGATATAATTATATCTAGTTACATAAAATATTATATATAATTAAATATAACTTCATATGGCTCCATATCATTTTTTTTTACTTGGGTACTTATAATTCGGCGTCAGTACTAGTTATTTTTGTTAGGCGAAGCCGTTTTTATAAGCAGTCTAGCTTACGCGCGACTACTTATTTATTTATGAAGATAATGTGAGTTTGGTAACTACTTATTTTTTAACCACTAGTAAGTATATAAATAAGTCTTATTATTTAACAACTTGTAACCACTTATTTTTTATCTGCGTATAAGCACACGAATAACTACTTATTTTGGTAACTACTTATTTTATATCGTATACTTTTGTAAGCGGGTGCACAAATTTTGTGTGTTTTTTCATGCAGTGAATATGGACAACTACTTACAAAAACGACCTTGTCGAACAAAAATAATGAGTTTTGACACCGAATTATAAGCAGTAGACCCTAATTCTACTGCTTATTATTTACATATTAGTAATGAGCACTCATCACTGAGATTTTTCTGGGAAGTTAATGGAACTTTAAAAAAAATTATGTTAATGGAATTTAAAATTTTTTGTCATGCTCTTATAATTTTGTATAAGAAAAAGTAAAGAAAAGAACAAATTTCTTAATTTAACAGTAGAAAAACAAAATTTCCAAGTATCAAAAAAAAAAAAAAAACACATTAGGGTAGAGGGGGGATCCTTCGCCAGTGGGGCACATACACTAATCCCATTTTTCTCCGCTATTAAGGGAGATAAAAAATTGGAGAAAATATATTTTGTGCATTTTTCAATTACCTTTCCTTGACATCCACTTTGATGAATTTATATCACATGTGGTCGCAGAGAGACGTGTTTTTGTGTTTTTTGGGGTACCAAAAAAATAATAGGAAGCAACCACATTTTGCAATAACTTCCTCAAATCGTGTGATAAGAAAATAATTTTTCATTATTTTAGACCTACGACCCTAAGGTTTCAAAAAATAATAATTTGATTTTAATAAATACTTAAAAAGTGTGAAAAAATATTAATTTTATGTTAGTGCCTGTCTCTGGGGCACAAACACCAGATGGCCCCTGGAGCTACAAATAGTTGGTGCATCCTTGCCTAAAATACTCTATAAGACTTTTCTACATGTTTAAAATATGTTTAATAGTAAATTAGAACAATCGTGTTCATTCTTAAATTTATATTAAATATTGACTTTTTTGTAATTTTCAAGAATCATTATATTATAGTTTTAAATTATTTTTTTTTAATGTAGTGGAGATTTATTGATTAAAAAGAATCACATATCTGAAAGAACTTATTATAAATTATTTATTTCAGTCATTAAAAGATTGACTTTGCTGTATTAACAAATTTTTTTGTTGAAATTGTATCTAGCTCTTTTGGGGAATATACCCCAGGTTTGGGGCAGTTGCGCCGAATTGAGTTACTTTGAATATCATTAAAAAAATAATAGGAAATATGCAATTAACTAGAATAAAAATCATAGAAATTAAAGCCAAGATATGTAGATTTTCAATTTGAAAGTAATTTTTGAAAAATAATTAGGGGTTAAGAAATGACAGTGCTTTGAAAAAAAAGTGGCGAAGGGTCCCCCCTCTACCCTATCTATTTCATTAATAAATCCTTATGGTTCTTCAACAGGGACGCTACAAAAGTAGAAAGACAGGGACAGCAAACGACGCCGTATTTCTTGCCGCTCTTTTGACATTTCTCTTCAGTAAGATTTGCCATTTCATGATGGAAAGATATACGAGCCAACAACGAGTCGAAATTATTAAAATTTACTACCGAAATTTGGAGTCAGTGGCCTCAACGTTAAGAGCGCTACGTCCAATTTATGGTCGTCATAATGAATGGCTTCGTCAATAAACAAAATATGCGTTATTGTTCAGACAGCAATCCACTCGTGCTCCATGAGTCATCATTGCATCCCGAAAAAATTACGGTTTGGTGCGGTTTATGGGCCGGCGGCATCATTGGGCCGTACTTCTTCCGTGATGATCAAGACCGGTACGTTACTGTGAATGGGAATCGCTACCGTTCAATGATAACTGAATATTTTTGGCCCAAATGGATGATATGGACTTGGAGGACATGTGGTTCCAACGGGACGGCGCCACAAGCCACACAGCGAATGTCACAATCAATTTATTGCAAACCATGTTTGGAGAACGTGTTATCTGACGAAATGGTCCAGTCGATTGGCCGCCTCGGTCGTGCGATTTGACGCCGTTGGACTATTTCCTGTGGGGCTACGCCAAATTTATGGTCTATGCGACGATTGATGAACTTCGTACGAATATCGGCCGATTTATGCTTGAAAACTGTCGAAAATTGGGTTCAGCGTCTGGACTTCTGCAAGCGTGCCCGTGGTGGCCATGCAATAGAGATCGATTTCCATACATAATGGCATCGAATGTACTTTCACAGGAATAAAGAATTTCATTGATATCGAAAACCGTTTTTGTTTTATTTAAAAAAACTTTTGTAGCGCTCTTATTGAAGAACCCTTTATATACCTAATTTGGGTTTAAAATCCTAAAAATTACCAAAGTTTGATAATATATTTAAAAAAATTAGGTTAATTGATTTTCATATTATTAATTTTTTTTGTTAGTTATTATATTTAAGAAATAATATATATAATAATAATATCTATAATTTTTTTTATAGAAATCAAAAACAATGTTTTTTTAAAGACTCTTTTTTATATCTCATTCACGTAATAAAAGCTACATATATTTAATTTTTTAATTAAATTACCAGCTGATAAAAAAAATAAAAATCTATTTTTGAACTTTGGGAGCAAATTCACTAAAGTATTACCGCTAAAAACAGTACTAGGAACATTTTTGTGGAACATTCTAACCATCTAACTCTTCAATGAAAGGGAATTTTTTAAAAAGGGACAAAAAAGACCCATAAGTTGAAGAGTTAGAGGGTTAAAATATTCCACAAAAATTATCCGCGTGGTGTTTTACATAAGTTCACTGAACACGTTCTATACCTAAAATGAAAGATTCTCATGGTTTCTCCCTAAAATCCAGGTTTGTGGGACATTTGAGCACTAATTCTAAATAAGTACGAAATTAACCCTTAAACCCATTTTAAGTTTTTACTTATTACTGGCACTTAAGTTAAATTCTCAATCTTGACCTCTTAAAAGACCTATAGTAGAATTTTAAGACAAATATTTTTACAAAACATTGTAAAAGGGTCGTTTTTGTCCGTTTTAAAAAGGGGCCAAAAAAGTTCCTTTAATTAAAGAGTTAGGAGGTTAAAATGTTTCACAAGAATATTCCTCGTAGTGTTTTACATAAGTTCGCCGAACATATGTAAAACATATGGAGGATTCACATGGTTTCCTATTTCAGTGTTATTTCAGTGTTATTTCATTTTTTTTTGTTTTAGAAAAATCATTTTAAGCATTTAAAAAGCATTTTTTATGAGAGGCGTTTTTTTATTAATGAATCGATTTTACCCAAATTTGACACAAATATGTCCTGACTCTAAATAAATTCACGTGCTAAATTTCATGGCGATCGGATAATTTTTGCAGGTTTTATAAAGATTTTAAGATAAAGTATATATGGCAGAACTAAGAGTCCTTGTTTTGAATTTAATAAAAATTGACTCAAAAGTTTCCACTTTTGTGTGTATCTCAATGGATACTTTTTGAAATTTTACGTCCATTTATGTAGCTAATATAATATTTTTAAATTTCGGAACCTATAGGAGGTGGGCGTGTCCTTGGCCCGCTATTTCGAAATATTAAAATTTTTCTTAACTAAGTGGTTCTATGTCAGTTTACCAAATTTCAAAACTTTGTCTCCACTCCTTCTATTTTTGTCCAATCGTTATATGGGATCAAAGCACTGTGCTACGTGGACAGTAGACCGTACCTCAAAAAAAAAGTTCGCCGTACACCCTCCAATATGAAGTCTTTTTGGAAGGCGATTTAAAAAAAAAATTTTTTTTTGCCGACCGTAGGGGTCGCTTTTTTTAATTTTTTGTTATTGCTTTGTCATTTAAAATCGGATTTTAAAGTGTGATATATCGATTTTTTTGCCTCGAGGAGACCAGTGTTTTGCTATAGTAAAAATCCAATTTAAAAAAATTAAAAAGGCGACCCCTACGTTCGGCAACCAATATATAAAAAAAATTTCTACTGGGTTTAGCGAAAAACTTCCTTAGCAAAAGTTTACTGATTTTTTGCGAGCTTTAATTTTCTGACATTAGAGTGGTACATTAGGGTGGTAGCAACTGAGATCTGGTGGGTAACTACTAGAACGGGCTACTTGAGGTCAAAATGTCATTGGAGAAAAACACTGGTCTCCTCGAGGGAAAAACATCGATGTATCATACTTTAAGATCCGACTGTATATACCAAAGATATAACGAAAAATGTAAGATGGCGACCCCTACGTTCGGCAAAAAAAAAAAAATTTTTTTTGAAACCTCCTTGCAAAAATATTTCATATTGGAGGGTGTACGGCGCACTTTTTTTTTTTTTTTGCCTGTAAGGTGGTACGTTCTAGTGGACAGGGTATAATAAATTTGTGCTGATAGATGTAACACCAAAAAAATATTGGACATAGACCCACGCTTTCGTATACTGATCGATTTTGAATTAGTTTTTGTTTCGACTTAACTATGTCCGTCTCTATGTCCGTCCGTCTCTCCGTCTGTTCCTATATTTTTGTGCGCACGCTCCAGCTCGCAAATATTAAGATATATTGATAAAATTTGGTACACTTACTTATTTCAGCCTAAGAAAGCTATTGATTTTGTTTAAAATCTGTCCATGTTTACACCTAGTGCCCATATAACGGAACCTACAAAATTAGTTGGTTCGCACGCTACAGGTCGCAAATACGAAAATATTCCAATGAAATTTGGTACCCTGATTCACATGAACCCATTTAAAAAGCCATATTTAGACCCAGTGTCCGGATAAATTACACCCTAAAATAGGCATTTTATAACACTACAAGTCCAAAGTATTAAGATATTCGGATGGTACACCGAATTATAGCGGACCAAGGATGAACTCCACTGATTATGGTAAAAATCGTTCCATGGTTAGACCTAGTGCCCTTATGAAATTCCCACCATATTTGGTTTGGACTGCAGGTAGCAAATATTAACATCCCAGCAAAAACAGACATTACCGAGTAATTAAGCGAGTAAGTGGCACTACATACCAGGCTATTTACTCGCAACATTACTTTTGTTCGCGATGTCCAAAAATTCATGGGTGGTCATTACCCTCTCGCTTACAAAAAAAGTGCGAATAATGAGTTACCTATAGTGAAAGAATAAGTAGTTACTCACAAAAATAGAATAAGTGGTTACTCAGAAGTTAGGAAATAAGTGGTTACCCTACATTGTGAAATAGTTGGTTATATTAGAAATATAACTTTTACCTCGGAAAATCTTCTATTCAGTTGGAAAAATGTTCGAAACAATTTAATAAATTAAATATGAATATAAAAAAGGCTAAATCAGAACTTATTTAATCAATTACCAGTAAGTGGATACTTTGCAAGAATATATAAGTACTTCTATAACTTATTATCAGTTAGTCATTATTTTGTATTTTAAAGTAATGCAAATGGCAATGACCTATCACATCACCGTTTTCCTAAGGTTTTTTCACTTGGAGCAAATTTAATTCAATCCATTCGAATTTCGTATCCAAGCATTAGCATTAGGCTTTCAACCAGATTGATGTAGGGTATCGTATAGTCGATGTACCAGACTCTAACTTGTTTTACTCGCTTTGTGTTAGTTTTGTTTTTCGTATCTCGAATAGTTTTTGAATAATTTAAAAAAATTAAGTTTACGCAAATTCAAAAGGAATTAAAAAAAAAACGGCACGATTGAAGAGTTTGATTTTTATCGTAGTGTTTTTTATGTTCATTCCGAAAAGGCGTGATGTATCTTTTCTCCCAGTACCCGAATTGTTCTTCTTTCTATTTTTTTTACCTTTATTTTATCTAAGTTTTGTTAATCATACAAAGGGGTATATTTTACCTTTAAACAAATCAAACCCATAGAAAAAAGTAAATTAGTATCATATGATGTGTAGTTATTATTTGTTGTAATATCTAGTTGATGATATCACAAATGCGAATATCATGCTGATATAACTTGTAAATAAAGGATGAAGAAATGTAAAGAAGATGACAACATTTTAAAGTGAGTCAAAAACAATAATAGTTAGATAATAAGTATGTATCATCCAGATATGTTTACTAAGCAAATATCATTTCAAGAGGTGAACTTAAATACACAGATAGAAAAGTTAGATGATTTTCTTAAAAAACTGTTGTGATATGAAAATTTCTTTAAACGACACCTTAATTCCCAATGACACTAGGATAAGTGAAAGAGGACATAAACTTAATAAACAAGTGAACCTCCTTCTAGTAAAAAATTCAAGCGATTCTAATATTTTAGCCAACATCTGTTATAAAATTGTTTAACGTAATATTAAAAAACAAAAATATTTAAATAGAAAAATAATACTAAAAATAATGTTACAAGTTACATTATTTTTACTATTATTTTTCTATTTAAATATTTTTTTTGTGTGTGAATATAAAAAATCTTTCAGTATAAATTGATTTCTTATTTGTTTTGTCACAAACACAAATATATTGGAAATGTGATGTAAAATAATCTTTAACACAAACATTGTATAAAATATACAAATTTGTAATGATTTTTAAACTTTGTTTGCATTATTTTCAATAAAACTGGGTAAAAACTTAGTTGTAGGGAGTAAATTTAATATTACACAAGCTGGCATTTTAATAGAAAATAAAAAATTTATATCAGAAAATAAAAGATCAATTACTAATCTAAGAGAGTTATTGAAGTTGTCCCTACCCGTGTAAAAAAGTTTAGATCTGATCAGATCTTTTTGGTTCTAAATATCGTAATAATCGAATTAGATCATGTACCAGATCTCATCAAATATGATCAGATATGGAATATGTGATAATACCTTATGGCAAGATCTGATCAGATCTAGTGCCAAATCTGTGCAAATCTAAAGTGATCTGGACAATTGCGCTAGATATGCCTAGATCTGATCAGATCTAATTAGATCTCAAATTTGTCCCCAATTTTGAGATCTAATTAGATCTGGTAAGATCCACTAAGATCTGGCCAGATATGCCTAGATCTGATCAGATCTAATTAGATCTCAAATTTGTCCCCAATTTTGAGATCTAATTAGATCTGGTAAGATCTACTGACATCTGGCCAGATCTAATCTTTTTTACACGGGTATAGCGATTTTGAAGAATTTAAAATGTTCTCAATGAGCTTCAGGTTGGAAACTAAATGTCAACCTAATGATTATTCTTCAGTTTTTGTGCAACTAAATATGTATAGCAAAACCAATTGTTTTGTATTTTTTTGTCTACAAAATGAAAGTTCATCAACATTTGTTTTAAATGCCACAGTAGATTTAAGGCTTTCCATATCAACTGAACTGCTACGGGAGAATGTATGTTGGATTATTGTCAAAATTACAGTAGTATTTACTGTCCTATAGAATATTGTAAAATATGGAATAACGTTTTCAATTATTACAAGAAGTAAATTTGCCAAATTTTCAACATATTGGATTGTGTAGTTATAGAATTTTATATGAAAAATATGAAAAAAGAAATTAAAATCTAGCAAAAATATAGAAATACACCATTTTCGGTTTTATTTCAGAAAATTCCAAATATATTTTAAAATTGTCCAAAAATGTTTTAAAATTGTCCAAATATATTTTAAAAATGTCCAAAAATGTTTTAAAATTCTCCAAATATATTTTAAAATTGTCTAAAAATGTTTCAAAGTTGTCTAAAATGTTCCAAAATTATACAAAAATGTTTTAAAATTTTCCAAAAATGTTTTAAAATTGTCCAAAAATCATTCAAAATTATCCAAAAATGTTTTAGAATTGTTCAAAAATCTTTCAAAATTGTCCAGGTATTGTTTAAAATTGTATAAAAACTTTTGATATTTGTCCAATTGCATTTCAAAATTGTCCAAAATGAATTTTAAAATTTTCAAAATGTATTTAAAAATTATACAAATATATTTTAAAATATTACAAATATATTTTAAAATATTTTATTTGTATTTAAGAAAATTCCATTTGCATTTTAAAATTGTCCAAAAATATTTCAAAATTATTCATTTGTCTTTAAAAATTTCAGATCTGTATTTCAAAATTGTCCAAATGCATTTAAAATAATTCCATTTGTATTTCAAAATTCTCCAAATGTATTTGAGAAAATTCCAAATGTATTTAAAATAACTCTATTCTCTATATTGTGTAAAACAATTGTATATAAAATATTTGAAAATTTTCAAAAATTCAAAATTCCAAATATTTTAATTTTCATATACAATTGTTATACACAAGTATCCCGTATCGTAAGTACGTACAATGTGAAGTACATGAAATCGATTACATTGTGTGGCTTATACGTTTTTCTAAAGGGTAATTATAAAAAAATTGTTCGGCAGAATAAAAACACATTCACTCAATATCCTTTTTGCAATTTTTGAAACAAATATCGGTATTATTTTGTTTTCGTTGTTTACATTTGGATTGCCGATCAGGGGTTCTACCAATACGAAATTATAGGAATCCCTATAAAAAAAAAACGTTTGCAATTTTAACATTTTCCCGCGAATAGCAAGCCTAAAATTTAAATATTTGACAATTCAGGTGATAATGTCAGAATCTACACTCAACCAAAAAAGTCTGTAATGGCTACTGAATATTTTCTGTTATTACGGGAAATTTAACTGTTTTGAGCCCATCGGTATTTTTTGGTAATTTTAGCAACACATGTCTGCTGATCTGTAGTACAACAAAATAAGTAGCACTTACTAAATTTTAGCAAAATTGTTAGAAACTGCAATTCAAAATTGATTTACCAAAATCAGCTACAAAATTTACTAAATATCAGTAATTTTAATACAATGAAATTAGTATAAATAATTAGTTGCCTCTACTAAATTTCAGTAAATTCTTGTAAACTGTAATTTAAAATTAATCTGCTGAAATTAGCAAAAAAGTGTACTAAAAAATTAACAAACTGAAAAATTAAAAAAAAAAATTAATAAAATTTTTTTTCTTTCGATTGTAACAAGCGTATAATTACTTCATCGTACTTGAAATTTGGAGACAAAATTGCAAACGGTTCTCCAGTTATTAGCTTTTTATGCATTGGAGATACAATAAAATTTTCTGAGTGTTATTTCCAAACTAAGAATATATCAGTAATAACAAATAAGAATTGTAAAAAATCAACGAATTCTTGTAAATAAAATTTTTAAATTAGTATATTTTTCTGCTAAATTTAGCACTTGGTTTTGAAAAATTAGTAAAATATTTTGCTGAAATCAGCAGCGAAAATTAGTAAAAATATCTGTAATTTGTAATAAGAGAATAGCAAAATTGATTACTAAAAAAAATTGTACTAAAAGTCAGTATAAAACGAGTAAAAAGGTTAAAGTCGGGCATGCCGACTATACAATACCCTACACCAGTCTGGTTAAAAGCCAACTAATGTTTGGATCCGAAATTCGAATGGGTTAAAATGAGGCTTGTGTCAAAATTTTCTATAATGTGAGTCAACGCACCAAATTTCATTAAAATATCTTAATATTTGCGACCTGCAGTTTGTAACCAAGCAAATTTTGGGGGGACCCTTATATGGGCACTAGTTCTAAACATGGACCGATGTTCACCAAAATCAATAGTCTTCGTCCTTGGGCCAACATAGGTCTGTGTACCAAATTTCATCAAAATATCTTAATATTTGCGACCTGCAGCGTATAAACAGTATAATTTTGGTAGGACCCTTATATGGGCACTAGGTCTAAACATGGACCGATGTTCACCAAAATCAATTGGCTGCGTTATTGGGCCAATGTAGGTCTGTGTACCAAATTTCATCAAAATATCTTAATATTTACGACCTGCAGCGTATAAACAGTATAATTTTGGTAGGACCCTTATATGGGCACTAGGTCTAAACATGGACCGATGTTCACCAAAATCAAACTTGTTCGTCCTTGGGCCAACATAGCTCTGCGTACCAAATTTCATCAAAATATCTTAATATTTGCGACCTGTAGAGTGCGCACAAGATTGCATGGACAGACAGACAGACAGACGGACGGACGGTCGGACAGACGGACATCGTTAAATCGAAATAAAAAAAAATTCTGAGCCGATCGGTATACTATAAGGTGGGTCTACGACCAATATTTTTTGGTGTTACAAACATCAGCAGAAACTTATAATACCCTGACCACATAGTGGTGTAGGGTATAAATAGTAAAGTGCGAGTGGAAACTGTTTGCAATTTTTTTTTACTAACTTTTTTGTCTGAGTGTATCACATATATGTGTAGATTTCCAGCTCCCGTGTTGGTGTGAAGTTTTTTAAAATAAAATCACCAAAAGGAAAGAATTATGTTGCCAACCGAATCTGTGCCATTCGAATGGTTCAGTTGCTGCAACAAAATTTTTCGGTTAATGCTAACGGATTTTTATTTAGGCCAGCGAATTTCAATTCTCGGAAACAAATTACAATATACAAACAAATATATACGATTAACACAACGAACCAATTGATTGGCTACAAATTCTGGCTACTTTTTCCCTTTAGAAATGTTTTATAGGTGTTTTTAAGTTTTTGTAAACTTTTTCTATCGAAAAACCCCCTGATTCTAGGCACGTTTCCTTTCGAAATTGCCACATTAGAACAATCAGAATTTGTTGTTAGGACAACTGAAAGTTTGTTGTTACAGTCAAGTGAATGTGTGTCAGTTGATTTTCTATTGTCGCAACTGAAAATTGTTTGTTTTATTAACAAAACAGTAAATATTTTATTTTAAATCATTGAACGGCAAAAAATGAATTCAAATCACTGAAGGGAAGGATTTTTTTTTTTTTTAAATCACTGGAGGGGAAATAATTTTTGGTTCACTGAGTAAAATTTTCCGTTCACACTGAATAGTTTATAAATTGAAAGAATTCGTTTTTCTATTTATAAGAAATGAACTCATTCGTCAGTGAATTGATTCATTTCATTTGATAAAAAGAAGAATTACAATTAAACTACAATTAAACAAAAGTAATATTGTATGTTATTTTAAATGTTAAAAATCAGTACAAATCAGTACACGATATTTTCATCAGTGTTCGTGACCAAAAATCAATACATGTACTGATCAAATCAGTACGAATGGTCACCCTATGCATGCTATGTGTCAAACGCAGGTGATTTGCAAAATTAACACATAGAAATCGGCGAATAATTTTTTGAATATTTTTATTTTTAAAACAGTCGTTTTTCTATCAATTCAGAAAGCTTCAGCGTAACACTTTAAATTTTTTTTTGGAGAAATTATTTGCTGAATATTGCAAATCAAATATACATATCTACTAAGAATTCATATTATTTTTCTTTATATTATGGATACCTAAACGTATACTTAATGCAATGTTAAGTATACGCTTATGGACACCAACTGATTTAAAACTGTAGGGTAATTCAGTGATAGTATTTGAGAATTTTTTTATATTAATATGTTGAAAAAAATAATATTAAAAATATCGGTTATATTAATATATCTAAAAAAAATAAAATCTCCTAAAATTTGACCTCTCACCTTACAAAGGGGAAATTTAATTTCTTTATGTTTTGCCCTAATTTTCAGGATTGAAGTGTTTAATCTTGTGTTGTTATATTCCGGCCAACATCATGTGGAATTAAAAGAAGAAAACAGCAAAACTTGCCTAAAAGCCAAATAAATTAAAAAATCGCTGTTTTCTCGAAATCCGCTCAAAGAAAATCTCTGCCGCAGCCAAATGAAAAAAGGAATTCCTACAATTTTTGTAGTTTTTAATCTCTGATATGTTCTTAATAAAACCTTAAAGTCCAATTGTTGATTTTTTAAAATTTCTTTAAAAAAATTTTAAATTGTAGATTTGAAAACAATGTTTAAGAATTCCGATCATTTTGGCACTAATTTAAAACGATATAAAAATATAATTCTTATCTGAGTTCTTGGAACTTATAGAATAAAAAAGTGTTTCTGTAGTAGATTATTTCAATAAATTTTAAAATTTTTAACCGAATTTCTTGATTAAGTGGCCTGCGACACATCAGTTGCCTGGGGAAATTGTTATAACTCGGCTGATTTTTAACCGATTTAAGTTGTTATTGCTGTATTATAATGAGAATTCACCCTAAATTACGATTCTTTAATGTTTTCAAATCGAATTAGTTTTAAAATATCAATGTTTTCGAGAAAATGCACAAAAAGTTATATTTTCCCCTTGTAATCCGTGTTCCAAATTTCAGGGCCGATGCGGCACATGTTCCCGATGTCCGATTATCCTAATATTTTGACGGACGTAGTTTTCCAGCCAAAATAAATATTTTTAGAAAGTAGCCCGGTTAAAAACTCAAAAAAAAATTTTAATGGGCACCCTAGTGTACATATTAGTTTTCTAAACTAATGTTGCCGTGGCTGACAATAAAACTTTATGTATAACGGTCCAACGTGCTAAACGTTACACCACAACGCCCACAATTGCAATTTTGGTGCAATTTTTAAAATTCGAAAAATAATAAAAATATTGTGGTGGGTGTATTTCGAAACTGTTTTTTTCGGTATTACTAGGATAAATATAGTTTCAAGTAATTTCGTAAGTATCCACATTTTCACACATGTTTTTTGAATTGCGTTTGCAATTTGAAAATTGCATCAAAATGCAAATAAAATCATTTTGCTAGGACAAATGTGGTTTCAGATGCTTTCAAAATAGAGTCCTACATTTTCATTGAATTTTTTTTATTTTTTTTTTACATTTTGAAAACTGCACGAAAATGCATGTCCAAAAGTTATAAAAGCCCTGGATCCATCTAATATAAGACATAAGAAAAAGCAAACCAAACACTTTTATTACCAAAAACTTCTTTATCTTATAATGCTACTGTGGCATCCTATAGTGCATCCTGTATTTAGCCGTGATCCTTCTGAGTAGCCTCCAATAAAATTTATTAAGATCGGACCAATAAATAATTTTCGTGTCCTAAATTGTAATTTCCTGTGCACAGGTCCCCCCCCTGCGAAACTAACTGGTTCGGATATATTAATTATTTGTCTCTTCATTTCTTTTGCAAAACTTTCTAAATAACACCATAAAACTTTTTGTTTTGTTTGCTAATTTTGGATTCAATTTATAAATTGTTTGCAACTCTAGCAAAAATCCTTTTTTTATATATTTCATTATAATAAAAATTTCCTTCGAGGAATTTGATACTTCCCAGAATATAACTTAATTGTGGTGTAGGGTTTATATAGTCCGCAAGCCCCTGTTTAATTTTTTTACTTCTTTTAATTGAACACTTGGTATGGAGAGCTTCATATGTATACATTAGTGTAAGTAAATATATGGGTCATATAACATATAAATATATCTACTCGTACATATAGAAAGATTTGTTTAATGTTCATTTGTTTACCAAAATGTGGGTCAACATATTCTAAAGTGTTTACATGGTGTGTATTAAAATTAAAACAACAAAACTGTTTATCTACATTTTTTCAAAGTATGTCCTTCGCCTTTTTTTAAGACACACACTTGACACACTAAAAATGGAAAACTGAAAATGTTTTTTATTTTTAGTGCAAAAAGACTGCCAGTTAAAGGGATTATTTTCAGCTTTGGTTCGTGTCGAGATTTTTATGAAGTTTTCTCATATAAATCAAAAAACAAACATAACAATGCCTGCATCATTGGGTCAGTGGAACATTTTACCTTAAAAGGAATTCTATTTAAACTATTTTAAAGAAGAAACTCATAGCCATTAAAAAGCTTTTAGTTTCTGTAAGCTATGACAAGGAAAGTATGTCAAATTAGTGGTGAAAGATATAAGTGATATGGGTGGTTTGTATATATGACAAACGGTGGTTGTGCAACCAAGAAGTCGATATGATCTTAAAATAATCTCTTGAATCTAAGAAGCTTTTTATAGAAAGATTTTTTTACACCACTTGAAAGTGTTTGCTTTATTAATTTTCCAATAACTATAAAGCCAAGGTGTGTTCACAAGGGGAATACTTTTTAGTGATCTAAATACGATTTAAAAATATGAATGTCGCAATCACAAATATATTTTTTCTTTGTTTCTAGTCTTAATGCTTTTGGTGTTACTACTGCGGCAGATGATCATCGTGTAAGTATTTTTAAATCTAATAAAAGTACAAGCATAAGAATAGATAGTCAGGGTTGTTCTGAAAAATGAATCCATATAAAATTACTCGGTTTTGTACAACAACACATAGAATATTAAAAACTGAAACCGAAACCCGGTTTTTTGTCTCTCTGTTAACAGGTTTTTTTATTACAATATTTATTTTTAACTGTACTAAAGAAAAAAAAAAAATTAACGTAGATGTCAGTAGTAATAACCAGAGAATACAAACTTGCTTCTTATGCTTTTTTCCCTTATACCTATGCTTCTTTTTGTTTCTTTTGGCTTTCCATTTTTTATCTTGAAACAAACTTTTTCTTAAGAGTTTTGAGCTTTGAATTGCTTTTTTTTACCAAAAACAATCCAATCAGAATGCTCAAAAACCACAATAGATTCCGATTTCTTCCTTTGGCTATTCACAAAAAAAAAAATGTTAGTAGAAAAGTTTGTAAATAGTTTTCGATTTCACTTTACTATTTTTATACTTACGGTTTAGTAAAAAATTTTTGCTATCCTCGTTTTACAAATTATTGGATTTTCGACAAATGTTCGTTGCTGAATTCGAAAAGGCATTTTACAAATTTTTGAAAATTGTGTTAGTATAGTTAGGACAATATTTTACTAATTTGAAAAAAGGATACTAAATATTTTTGTTTTTTTTTGATAACAATAGAATGTTTCAGTTGCCAAATAGATTAACTCCACTTTTAGAATTTTATAAAATATTAATTTTAAAACACTTTATTGTGTCCTAACTGTATAATATTCAAAACAATTTTCTCTGATACTAAATATTAACGCAACTAAATGACAAAATTTATAATTTAACAGGAATTTTAAGAAACAGTATATACTATTTTCTCATTTTTTTCATTGAAACTAATTAATTTTTCTTTATGGAGTTAATCGATTTGGCAACTGAATCATTCAATTAAAACCTTTTATTCAACTAAAGTTAAAACAAGTAGAAGGTTGAAGTTGGTCATTTCGTTTATAAGATACTATACACAAGTCTGGTGATAGTCAACAAATGTTTGGATCCGAAATTTGTACTTAAAAAAAAGTTAGTATAAAAATTAGTAAAACGATTTAGAATTTCATTAAAGGAATTAAATGTGCTAAAATCCCAAACGTATTTAACAAATTGAGAAAATAAATCCTATCCGGATTACATTATACTAATATTACGCTAATTTTTAGTATAACATTTATTTTTTAGTAAAATAATTTGGTATTCTCATTTTGAAATTTGGTATTATCATTTTTTGAAAATTTGGCTTGCTGATTCCACAAATTTAATTTTACTAAATTTCGAAACTCGAAAACAAAAAAAAAAAAAAATAATTACTAATCTTTTTTATTTTTGAAGCCTAAAATTGTTTTTTTTTTATTTTATAAAAATACACTTCCCGGTCGAAATTTTCCTTACATACCCAGAAAAACCTTGGTAATGGGTTTGACCTTTTTCACGCATTGCCTGGCAATGGGTACCCCTTTACCCTTGGTTTTACTTAGAAACCTAAAGTAATACGTTACTAATATTTTGATACATCAATACTTATGTGAGAGGTATGAAATAATGAGTTACCGATATGGAGATATATCACTACTTATTTGGAGGCTTTAAAATAATATATTACCGATGTTGTGTTTTATAATAACTTATTAATAAGGGTAAAAATACTAAGTTATTGGTATTGCATAATAATAAAAATTTAGAATCTAAATACATTGCTCGGATCGGTGTACTTTTAAACAAAGTCATTACTGGTAATGTCTTTTTTTATTCCCTATATGTAACCAATGAAATATGTACTAATGTGTAATGTCTTACTTCACTCTATAAAAGTATGTACTTATTTTAGCTAACTAGTGAATTTAATATTACAAGTAACAACTATTCCTGTACTTCCTTCGTAATCACTTATTTTATCCTATACCGGTACGACTTAGGCAACCATTTACCTCCAATGACACCACCGTGTTAAAATAATGTGTTATGCGACCAAAGTGTAAGTAGTTACAATTTTTGGTTTCTTATTACATTTCCCTTTACCTGGTAATAGAAGGTTTTGCTGGGTAATCATCAGAATGACAAATTTGTCTTAAGCTTTTTTTGCCATTTCATATTTGATTAGTGCGCAATTTTTAAAATTTTTATTTTTGGGCTCAAGTATAACGTTTTTTTCTAAATTGTTGTTGCTTTATAATGGCATTTCCTAGATTTTTCCCGTTAAAAGCTTTTTTTACCCATAACATTTTATTAAATTTAAGTAATTAAAGCTTTTTATGTGGATTTTAATGTCAAATAGCACTTTTTAGATTTTGAAAATTTAGGATAATTTTGACTCCATGTGCCTGTAACGGTTAATTAAAAATTTTTTTATTACCAGTATAAAATGTGTTGTTAACAGGGTTATTTGGATAACTTTCACCAAATTACGCAAGAAACAACACACTTTCCGGAAAAGTCGAAAATTTTCAAAAATTTCACTTTTGACCTTGGTAAAGAAAGGGTTGACGTTGTCGAAGTTTCACAAAAATTTCGGAAAACAATCTGTTTTATCTGAGATAAAAAAAAAATCGGAAGTGATTTTGTAACAGCTAGCTAAATAATAAAAATTAATACTATTATCTAAATTATTAGCAAAAATGACATTTTTCTTTAAAATTTTCAAATTTAAAACGCCGTGACTACTAAGTTAAATGTGTATAATTTTCAGTAGAATTATTCTCTGCGTTCACTACTTTCTTTTATATTTTGTTGCACAAAATTTTAAAAAAACTTTAAATTAGAGTTTTGCAAAAAAAATCCCATCTTAGGCCTTACCTGGGACTAGGTTAGCATAAGCTGTGTTTGTGTGACTGCATATCAGTGTTATCTAGAACGATTTTGACAGTTTTTTAACTTATTCCGGCTTTCTACTGTCAAAATTGCTCGAGATAGCATTGATAGGCATGCCACACAAACACAGCTATAATTCAAGAGAAACAAAAATTATATCTGAATATTTATAGATCTTAGAAATGAAAATGGATTATAACATTTTAAGCTTAAAAAAACTAATTAAATTTTTTACGATTTTCATAATTTATCCCATTATAACCCTACAATGGTCTGGGGGAATTGCAATTACTTGAATTTTTTCCAACCGATTTTGGATTTTTATTCCTTGGGAGAAAAGTAATTTAGTCTGTATTACAATTCTTTTGTCATTTTCAGAAATGCAGTTATTTACGAACCAGTGTTTTCAAAAAATATAAAAAAAGGAATTTTTCCCCTTTTAAATCGTAGTTCAAAACTTTGAAGGGCCAGGGATATTTAAAAAATTCTTCGATGCAGTTGAAGATTTTTCTAGATTAGTTTTAACAGTAACCTTGCAAATTAAGGCCCGGGGAGCAACTTTAAAATCGCCCATATGACGAAGGGCCGGTCTATTATATATCAGTAAATATGAAATAAACGCAAGTATTTTATAATGAAAATAGTCCACCTGTCTTTGAAAAGAAATTAAAAAAATATTTAAAGTATTTGACAATACGACGTTTAATAGTTGTCATATAAAAAAAACCTCGAGTGGAATATGGTACAAAATAAGGAAGATAAAAGGATATTAAAATGCAAATTTTTTAAAATTAAATTGATCATAGGAGACAAAAATAACAATTTTTTTTTATTTTTTGTTCGGAGTACCGTTAGAGGATTAAAATACCTTTAATCAAAGGTGCATATCATTTAAAAAAAAAAAGTTAAAAAGAATAAATTTTTTTTTCGACATTTAAAAAAAAAAATAAAAACATTTTGAAATTGAAATTTAAAAATCGGCCAAGAGGAATTTGTGCAGAATTTTGTAGACGCAAATACTAATTTTTTTGTTTTAAATCGGTTAAAAATTGTGGCCAGAATTTTATTTGCACGCAGACACTGTGGATCGTGGTAAGTATAATACAGCAACATATGTACGTCATTTTGAAGAAATTGGATCACGTTTACAGGCCCCAAAAATTGCATATTTTTCTAACCTTTTGTATTCCCCATACATATAAATAAATAAAAAAAAAATATTAAATCAATTTTGTTATTACTTAAGATCTCCAAGATTTCTCCATAAATTTTGGATCACAATTTTGCATACTTTAGGAATATGAAATAAAATCTATTGAATTGTTGACTGTTTTCGAGATATCGGCGTTTTTATGATTTCAGGAATATTAATTGTTTTTCTTAAAGCAATAACTCAAAATTAATTAGGACACCACTGGAGGAAGGATAACGTTTTCCTATTTCCATAATACTGGAAGCTAAACTGAAAAAATTTTATAAAATTTTAAGCACAATAGTGCGCAACATATTGTTACGTTTTTACTATTTAAGAACGTTGGTTTATTTCCCTTAAATAAACCGGATTCTTTACTATTGCAATCAAAACAAACCAGTCCCAACGCTGACACCAATTATTAAGTTTTACCTAATAAAACGTTCGTTTATCTCCCTTAGATAAACCAGCCACAGCGCGAATAACAGCCAATTATAATAACCAAAACACGAATACACTTAAGTTTGAAACAGCTTAGACACTCGTATTTATTTACACACTATTACTTATTTACAAACTCTCTCTATTATGACGATTACTAAAGCGCTACTAACTTTAACACGATACTAACTCGCGGTCTTAACAACACAAATGTTAATAATCAACTTCTCTTCACTAATGTTAACGCGCGCTTTATATAGTAACAGCCATACTTCTACAACACACTGGATAATTCTAGCATGCTATACTTAACTCTACATACGCTTAAAGACTATATATACACACACACACTTATCATTAACCAACTATACAATAGGCTAAACATTATACATACACACAAACTCTTATAATAAACCTACATTACGCTTAAAGACTATACACACACACAAACTCTTATAGTCAAGCAACTATACAATTCTAATGCGTAATTAGTCACAGATTATACTAAGGTGTACAATTAAATATAGTACTACGTTGCCAGATTGATGTATTTTGTCCATCCCGTCTCTTGGGCTATTTTCGTCTAGAAAAGTCCAGAGTATTCTATACTAGGCCAAACGATTTTCGTAACAATATAATAAATCGTTACTTCAGTGCAATTTTGGTCTTTATTTCATGGAATAACAGATATATGGTGCAAATGTAATTGGTTTATAAAAAAAACATATTTTACTCTACAAAAAAATTAAAACCGATCAAAATTGTGTCTCTCCAAACTTTAGCGAGGCCTTAAGACAAATTTTGATTTTATCCGCTTAAAACGGCACGATAAGTAATATTTAGGCCAAAAATTAGTATGAAGAAAGTGTTTGTCCTTTTATTCTGAATAAAAATGCTTACATAGTATTTTTTGGGAAAACCTCAAATTTAGAAGTTATGGCGCAAAAAACTGTGAGGAGTTTTAGTTAATTTTTAGGGTCAAAAGTAAAAACTGACTGGCCTGTATGCCCCCGAGAAATCTAATTATTATACACATATTATTTTGTATGCCCAATCTATTGGTAGAGCGAACATGAAATACTTCTGCAAATTTTGGTGGTCTTATGAACATCTATTTAATTTTTTCATATTTACTGAGCTTTATTTAAATATGCTGAATCTTTTCTTTTGGATGATACTAATATCTAGTAAAATTTATAGCTAAGTTTGGCAAATAAATTTTTAATTACAGTTTACAATAATTTTACTAAAATTTTGTAGCGATTATTTTTTTTTTTTTACTAATTTCATAGTACCATAAATTAGTAGACATTAGAGCGACCCACCTTATATGCACAGAAAAAAAGTAAAAAAGAGCCCCCCTCATAATAAACCTTGGTATGTTTTATGATGATCCCCAAAATATTTCGGGTCTAGCAATGAGATCTCACAAGCTGGGCCATTTTTAAAAAAGGTCTTTTTTTTTATTGTTTTTGTAAGAAATTTGCATTTTAGGTGAAGACAACATACCAGTGTTGCCACCAGTAAAACAAAAAATTACACAGCAGTGGGTCAAAAATTATCCAAAACCATACGAAATTACACAAAAAATTATAATGTTTTACATTATTTCAAAATAAACACTTCTGAGCACAGTGGGGAAGAATAGAAATATTTTGGACTCATGAATTTTCACGCTGTAAATCTGGACTTCAAAGTTTTGCCATTTTTCTATTTATAAACTGATTTTTAAAGACTTAGCATTTTTGTCATCTGCAAAGTGCAAAAGTTATTTGCATTTTAGAACTAAAACTTTGCATTTTTGCAAATAACCTGATCCGAATTTTTGCTTTTTACTGTTATATCAACTCACTCTACGAATGAGCGGAAACTCCCTTTTGAATAATTATATTAAGTATCTTGACAAACTGTACTAGTTATAAATAACCAAATGTATTTTTAAGTCTTATCACATAAGAGAAAAACCCATAATTAGTAATATTGACCAAATGTATTTTTAAGTCTTATCACATAAGGGAAAAACCCATAATTAAGTAATAATAACCAAATGTATTTTAAGGGAAAACCCATGATTAGCAATATAATCTTTTAGTACCTTTCCTATGAAACAGATAAAAACTTATTCTGTGTTTAGGAAGAAACATCAGGCACCGATAAACGATCACCTACCTGTGTTTGTTTATCAGGATGTATATTATATTATGTGTATTGAAAATATTATAAATAGAGGAACAACTAAATTTAATAAACAGAACTTGTTTTACCAGCAAAGAGACATCGTCTCATTTCTTAAGCGAATATTAGGAAACGGTTAAATATTTATTTTTCTCAAAAAAGTAATACTGAAAAAGTTGAAAGTAACTTCTTTCAATTCATCCGTATTCAAAATTCTACAAAAGCAAATCTAGGCCAATTTTTCTGAAAATTATTATAACAAATTAGTCCATTAACTAAAGGGATTTTTCAATGCAATATCTTTTTAGGCTTACAATGGCGTGCTTTTAAATTTGAATATTAAAAAAATGGTATCCAAATTAAAAGCTTCTTTCAGATCAAAGTATTTATGTTTTTCAGAAAGGGCACTACATTCAGATACGTTGCATGCAAAAATATTACGTACTTGATAATTATTCTCTCCCATACCCCTCCAATTTTAACCATTTTTATATAAATTTAACCAATTTTTCTCTGAGTTTAAAGCTGGGATTTAATAACATAAAGCGTTCCTAATGTGATGACATAAGTCCTGTTCAATCCTACACTCAGATAAAAAAGTTTGTAAAAAAATTTGTAAACAGTTTCCAATCGCACTATACTATTTTTATACTGATTATTAGTACAATTTTTATTTTTAGTAATCATTTTGCTATTGTCTTATTACAAATTACTGATTTTTTTACTAGTTTTCGCTGCTGATTTCAGAAAAAACATTTTACTAATTTTTCAAAACCGAGTGCTAAATTTAGCAGAAAAATATACCAATTTTAAAATATTTTTTTTTTGATTTTTTACAATTCTTGTTTAGTTTATATTTGTTACTATTGATATATTCTTAGTTTAGAAATAACACCCAGAAAATTTTATTGCATCTCCAATGCATAAAACGGCAATAACTGGAGAACCGTTTGCAATATTGACTTCAAATTTCAAGTACGATGAAGTTATTATACGCTTGTTACAATCGAAAGAAAAAAATTTTTTTTTTTAGATTTTACAGTTTTTTTTATTTTTTAGTACAATTTTTTGCTAATTTCGGCAGATTGATTTTAAATTACAGTTTACAGCAATTTACTGAAATTTAGTAGCTGCAACTAATTATTTATACTAATTTCATTGTACTAAAATTAAGATATTTAGTAAGTTTTTTTCAAAAATTTCAGAGATTAGAAATTAAGAATCATAACAAACTAAGTTTTTCACACTCTTTCGCTGCATTTTTAAATGGTCTTGCAAACCAAGAGAATTTTTAAAAGAATCTTGACAATTATTTTCGCAAAAAATAAACAAAAGACGATGCTTTAAACATAAAAAATACATAGCAATATTTTTGACTTCTAAATTGGGTTTAGTGTTGAAAAAATTTACAAAAGTAATTCACCAGAAACTGAAGATTTGTGGTAAATGTTTCACAGATTTGTTAATTGTTATTAACTTTTAAAAATTTACGGAACTTTTAAAAATTGACGGAAATTTCTGTAAAAAGTGAAATTACACAAAAACTACACAAAAATGTCATTATTCAAAAATTATCCAACGAATGTGTAAACAGTCCCGTTTTTGAATAATTATTTAAAAAGTGGCAACACTGCAACATACTCAATATCGGTAACATATGAAAGGTTTTTAGAGGCGCGTCCAGCGGTATATACAACATGTTCAAGCATATCCTGACATGTCCGATTTTCAAGGATATTTAAAAAAAAAACAAATTTTTGACTCTTTTGTACGGAGATATTTGTGTTTGAAATGTCAAACTTACATATCATAATATATAGACTATTTAAGTGAACACGGGTTTTATTTGTTTTTTGAAATTCGAGATTTTTCGCGTTTTATCAGAAATTCAATGTGGTGGAAACAATATGTTCTAAATACGGCAACAATATGGATACCAAAACTTATCTTTTGACAAGTAAATAATTTTTTTTTTTTTTTTTTTTAATAAATATTTAACATTTGAAATTATGTATATGTAAAAAGAATATTAAATATAATACTTATGCTAGACATTTATAGCTACTAGTCGGAGCATAGGGCGGAAACAAAATCCGTCCATCGTTGCCTATCTTGCGCCAATAGTTTGATCTGCTGCCATGTTCCTCTAGATCGATGTTCAGCATGAATAGATCTTATCCACGTTGTAAAAGGTCTTCCTGGACGCCTTGAGCCTTGAGGGTTCCATTCAAAGGCCATTTTTGCAATATCGTTGACAGGTTTGCGCAAAGTATGGCCTATCCACCGCCACTTTCGGCGTTTTATTTCTATAATTATTGGCTCGGTGTTTGTCCTTACTAATAATTCTTCGCTGGAGATAGTTTGAGGCCAAAATATTCTACAGATTCGTCTCAGGCATTTGTTGATGAATACCTGAAGTTTTCTGCATATGAAGTCTGTGACTTTCCAGGTTTCAGAACCATATAGGAGAACAGGTTTAACACTGGTGTTGAAAATTCTTAATTTTGTTCGCTGGGATATATTCCGATTGGACCATACTTTCCTTAGTTTTTGATGTGCGTGACGGGCTTTATTTATACGTGCTATGACGTCGTTATTTGCACCACCATTTTTGGAAACTGTGTTACCAAGATAACAGAATTGTTCTACGTCTTCTATTATCGTTGGAACGCCACTTATTGCAACACTAAGCGGTGTCTGATTAGAGGTTTCAATTCGCATTAGCTTGGTTTTCTTAATATTGACTCGTAGACCAACTTGGGCGGCATTTTTAATTAACATTTCAAGTTTAGTTCTCGTTCCAGTCAATGTATGAGACAAGAAGCAAATGTCGTCCGCATAGTCCAAATCATGGAGTCTTTGGAAAGGTCGCCACTGTATGCCGTCGGGAACTTCGTCGTTTGTTTTTGTGAGGATACTATCCAGTACAACAATGAACAACAGTGGGGACAAGACGCATCCCTGTCTTACACCTCTTTTCATAGAAAATTTTTCGCTATTTTTCCCTTTGAATCTAACAGTGCACTCGGCATTTGCATACAGTTCGCGAATCAAGGAAATTATTTTCTCTGGTACATCTTTATGCTTCAGGGAGTACCATAGCGCATCCCTTGAGATGGTATCGAAAGCTCGTTCAAAGTCTACAAAAAGTAAGTACAGAGGGGAACGCCATTCCACGGACTGCTCAATAATTATACGTAGAGTGTTTATATGATCCACGCATGATCTTTGTGGTCTGGGCAAAATTTTGATAAAAATGAAGAGCTACTCCAAATCAATAAAAAATATTTATGATATTTTTTGTAGGTTTATTATAAAATAAAATATTTTATTGAATTGGAGTAGCTCTTAATTTTTTTAAGAAAAGTCTAAATATAGGCTGACCCTAAACAAAATTTTAAAATAGGTTTTTTTTTCGCGAAAAAAAGAAATTCCGCCAAAAAAAGCGTTTTTTTTTTCTTTTAAGTTGCATACTTATCCTTAGATCTACTAGAAACTGAATTGAAATTATTATTAAAAATTTATAAAAAATTTTTTCCCGAAAAAAACTTAATCCGCCAAAAAACGCGTGATAGATTTTTTTCTGTTAAGTTGCATTTTTATCTTACATCAGCTACATACTAAATTTAAATGCAAATTGCAGTAACTCAAAAATTTTAACAAAATTTGGTCCACAGCATCATGCAAAATGTATGAAATTAGCAAAATTCCAAACTATATCGACTTAGCGATGATTTACTTGACAAAAGAAACGTTTTGGTATCCATATTGCCCTATTTAGAACATATTGTTTCCACCACATTTAATTTCTGATAAAACGCGAAAAATGGCGAATTTTAAAAAATCTGAAACACGTGTTTACTTTAATCATATATAGATTATGATATGTAAGTTTGACATTTCAATCACAAATATCTGCGACCAAAAGAGTCAAAAATTTGTTTTTTTTATAGAATATCCTGGAAAATAGGACATGTCTGGATAAGCTTGAACATGTTATATATAAAAAAATTTCATATGATACCCATATTAAGTATGTTGTCTTCAGCAAAGATGCAAATTTCTTACAAAAACTAAAAAAGACCTTTTTTAAAATTGATCCAGCTCGTGAGATCACATTCCTAGACCCGAAATATTTTGGGAATCATCATAAAACAAACCAAGGTTTATTTTGAGGGGGCACTTTTTTTTACTTTTTTCGTGAGTCGGTCTAGTAGACATGCATTGCTAAAATTAGGAAAAAATAAAGCAGGGCTCGAAAGGCTACATGAAATAACCCCCACGAAATAACTCCCCAAAACGAAAATGAAATAATGTCCCAAAATTGGGGCATTGAAATAAGTCCCCATTTTTGGGGGTTTATTTCAAAATGAAATAAAGCCCCATTTTCAAAATGAAATAAGTCCCTATTTTAAAATTCGGTATTATTTCATATTTTTTTTGCAAGAATTACATATATTTATGTTATGTATGTTAAATATGCACATATCTGCATAGAGTCTTTCAATATTTCGCTACAATAAGCGAAACTAGAGGAATGGCAGTTTATATAAGGGGAAAAAACATACGCCACAGTGCGCAAGTCACTGTGTTTGTTATTTTTTGTCTACGGTGGCGTATGATTTTCTCCCTTATATCAACTGTTGGAGCCGCTCATGGTTGTAGTTTAAGATTGCATACAGGGCCTCAAAAACTGAAAATTCGTTGAAATTATTAAAAGTCACCAGATTTTGTTCCTCATCTGATAACTATTGATCCAAAGATTCTTCTTTAAATCTGCTAACAATGTGAGCAAGATAACAGTTTTGGTATGGTTTTGATACGGAGAAAATTTTGATTGATTGTAAACCATTTGGAAATGAAAAACTATATACATTGCTTGATTCAACAATTTATAGCCAACGATTTAATAGTTTTTGCATGGTTTTGGTAGAGAAAAAATTTTCCTTGAGTGTAAATCGGTTGGAAATGAAAAATTCGCGCGAAAACTATTAAATCGTTGGCTATATGTATACACTTATTTTTTAATAAATTTTTTTTTCTACGTTTCATATGGTAACAAGTTGTAGCAACAATTTTTAGATTCACTGTGATTGATATTTACTCCACGGTGTAATTTTACTGTTTTCGTAAAAAATTGTATATGCTTGTAGTAATTCTGTCTATTTTTAGCTTCAAATTTGAAAAGAATTTTTATTTTATACTGCATTTATACCTGAGCAAAAACTACCTGGTTTTTGTCACTTGTAGTTTTCAACTTGTCAAAACGCATACAAAAAACAAACAAAAACTAGTTTTCTACCAAAACTAGGTGAGTTTTGCTCAAGAAAAAATGAAATAACTCCCCAAAAAAATATTTGGGTATTTATTTCATTTTTAAATTAAATTAAAATAGGAAATAAATCCCCAAAAAAAAATAACTCTCTAATTACCGTTGTTGTTGTTTCCTGTACAAAAATTTGGGGATTTGTTTAATTTTCATTTTGGTGAGTTATTTCATGGGGGGTTATTTCATGGAGCCAGCTCTAAATAGTTAAATTTATCATAATAACGGAAAGATGTTCAGTAGCCATTGCAGCCTTTTTGTTCAGTGTATAAAAAGAACCCAAGCTGGGGTTTTAAATACTACCATTGTTAAGTGCTTCCCACTTGATTTGGTTGACACCCTAAAATATTTGTTGCACTGTGTAATTTAAAGAATAGATTCCATTAAAATAAATAAATTATTAAAAATTAATGCTCCTGGCCCACTTGAAAAAGTAGTTCCATTATTCATGGGCATCATGAAGAACGACACTGATACGGTCATTTCTAACCATGGATGGTAACCGAAACGAATGCGGTTATCGTTAGGGTGACAATATTTTAGGTTATTTCGGTAACGGTATTTTAAGGGTAACGCTATTTCATTTATTTCGGTATCGGTATTTTAAGGATAACGGTATTTCAGTTATTTCGGTAACGATATTTTAAAGATAACGATATTTGGGTTATTTCGTTAACGGTATTTTAAGGTTAACGGTATTTCAGTTATATCACGGTATTTTAAGGGTAACGGTAGTCAGTTATTTCGATGCATCCCGTAATTTTTTTTTACAAAAAACAAACGAAATTAAAAACAGAACCAATTTATCAATTTAATGTACAAAAAATACTTTTTAACCACGTGCAATTACCAAAAACAGAAAATCAAATATAACGGTAACGGTATTTCATTTATTTCGGTAACGGTATTTTAAGGATAACGGTATTTCGGTTATTGCGGTAACGGTATTTTAGGGGTAACGGTAGTCAGTTGAAAGGGTTTTGAATCGATAACGGTATTTTAGCGGTATTGCCTGCCAACCCTGTTTTTATCTATACAGTTTGTTTCCAAAGCCTCATTTGTGGGGTAGAATGTGGAAGCAATATGCAATTTATTTGTAAAATACCGGCTAAAAATAATGATTATACGTTATTAAATTTGACTCATAATGCATACAGTTGAATAGTTCATGATTGGTGTTGTTTTGTATAGGAATTTCACAATAGCATAACTACAAACATTCATTTAAAGGCAATTATTAGTTCAAAATTGCGAATAATTTGATTTAAAAATTAAAATTGTATAGCTGAGTATGAACTTAAAAAGTGTTTCAATTAAAACAAAATTAATATTCGTTTAAGGGGAATTAAATTTTACAAGTATTTTTCTGAATCTACATTAAAAAAAAATATTAATCCCCTTTCGATGCTAA
Organism: Leucophora obtusa; assembly: GCA_949987735.1. Lineage (NCBI taxonomy): Eukaryota > Metazoa > Arthropoda > Insecta > Diptera > Anthomyiidae > Leucophora > Leucophora obtusa. The sequence continues at coordinate 58,123,529 of OX465299.1, read as the reverse complement.
GACACATTTACATCATTTATCAAATTGTAAAATTTTAAACTTAGAATAAACTGTAAACTTCTTTGACATAAACATACAATATTCAACGAGACAAAGCAATCACTTTTTAATATCCTTTACTGCTGAATACCGATATTACTTAGGTACTTACTAGAATTTACTTCAATTTTTCAGCAACTCTTTTTTTTTTTAAACACTGGCAATACTTTTATACACGTTTTTTTTTTATACTAACATCGTTGAACTGTACAACTGATGTGAAAAGTAGCAGCATATGATACGTGTTTTATATTAACAAAATATAACTCGTTTCTTGAAGTTTATCTTATAGAAATTTATTGCAATTGAAGCAATTTCATTCAAAGCGAACTTAATAATGTATACTTTTTTGGTGTATAAAACTTATATAAATGTTTGAATTATTGTAAATCCTTTTTTAAGTGGGTATGAATAGCAATAGTGTATATTAGGGTGACCATACTTATTATACAATTGAAGTTATAAAATATTTTATACTGCTATGCTGAATTCAATTTCGTTGTCCCAAATATATTTTATTAAAAGGCAGGTCAGTACCAAGTTTTTTTTTATAATACCTCCCACCTCTGGTCTTCCCAAAGTTCTTTGTGCTTAAAAAAATTGTATGTTTGAACTTAAACAACCTTTTTTTGGGCTTTAGACAGCTTGTCGCATAATGTTCGATCAAATTCTCCTTCTATGGGGGGTTTTTCCCCCCTAGACTTAAGTTAAAACACCTGCAATAACCTTTTGACTTGAAATTACATGCACTTGTTAAAATATTTCTTTTCATCAAACGTGAAAAAAACCTACTACAACTACCTATTTACAACATGAATTTCTTTTACACGATTTATGTGTATGTTTTAGCTTTCTTTTTTTTCAATAGAAAAAAAACACGTACAGCAATAGAAATTCAAATAAACTAATATTTAACAGGAAGAGAAGGAAGAACTAACGATAGTGTATGAAAAATCTGTTTAAAAAAAATGTGCATAAAATTCATGGGACAAATAACAAATATAAGTGAACATGAAATGTTATATTGTGGTATAGTGAAGTGTATAGTTGGTACTAAGCACAAGTAAAACCATAAACTGAAACCAAAATGCGCGCCATATATAACTTCAATGCATTTCCGTTTCCGTCTTTACAAAAAACAACCAACCGCCTTTGTTGAGCTTAATGCAACCATGTTTTTTTATGTAATGTTGTTAGTGTTTCTGTTGCTATTATTGTTATTGTTGTTAAGAGTTAGTTTTGTGTTTTTGTAACAAAAAATGTAATTTTAATGAAATTTTTTATTTTTTTTTAGATAGCAGTAGGTATTTGAACTTTTTAATAAAATTTAAGAAAACAAAAATTGTAATATCCTTGAAGTAATATTTGTGCTTATTAGTTTTTGTTTAACCAAACACCATTTTGTGTGTTAGGTTGTGGTTTATTATAATAAGAAAATATTAAAGCTAAATTTATATATCTTTTGAGTACTCTACATTATATTGTTAAACAGGTAATCACATATTAATGTAGATAAAAAATTATGTAAATGTCAAAGAAAAATGTGTTATTGTTACAGACCATTTAGCTAATCTCAGCAAAACATGTCTGTAAAAAAATTAAGGTCGGGCATGCCGACTATATGATACCATACACTAGTCTGGTTGAAAGGCAACTAATGTTTGAATCTGCATTTCTATTAGGCTGAAATCGACTTGTGTTAAAATTTGTCCATAAATTCTTAAAAATTTATAAAATTTGTAAAAAATTTTGATTTTGCTTAACACTGGGTTTATTTAAGAAAAAAAAAACGGAAATATAGTCGATATAGGCGATATATTCAAAAGTGGGCCGTCATAAATTATTAGGTTAGTTTATTTCCTTTAAATAAACCGGGTAATTTTCTATTTCAAGCAAAGTAACCAATCTCACTTCTGACACCATTTGTTACCTTTACCTTCTAAAACCTACATTTATCTCCTTTAGATAAACCGGGTTGGTGCTCTTTGTAAATAAAAATAACACACTCTCTTTTGTTAAATTTTGACCTTTACACACAAACTCTAATGATTTTATTACAACGATTTACTAGAGCGCTAATACGTCACTAACTATACACAATCTTAACAACACAAATGTTAATAATCAACTTCCCCTTCCTTCGCTGAGTTCGAGCTTTTACAGCTTATTGCAAGGTTGTAGATCATATTAAAAGCTTCAAGTGAGTTTGATTATAACACTTAACATTACTTATGGCATATAACATTATATGAGGTGTATACTTTAATGTAGTGTTACGTTACCAGATTGACGTGTTTAGTAAATCCCGTTTCTCGGGATGTTTTCTTCCAGAAAATTCCAGAGTTTTCTATGCTACAATATCTTTATATATATACCACCAGTGGCGTACGAACAAGTATAAATGCCACTTTTTGGCGGACCTTTTATATGCGCACTAGCTCTAAACAGGGCCGATTCCAACCGATTTGAGTCTGTGCACCGAATTTCATAAAAATATCTAAGTATTCACAACCTGTGGCGTGCGCGCAAACATAATCTGGGGACGCTTATATGGGCATATATTTGGTAATTTTTCATTGGCATTGGTTTAAAAAAATTGTTTGGGAAATAATTGAAATTAAATCAGAATGTTAAATTTCAGTACTAACTTTATAAATAGTCGATATTTTTTTTTAGAAGAGCAAACAGCATTAAAATGATAACCGGTTAGTCTCGAAGTATCAGCCTCTACACTCATAGAAATAAATCTGTAAAAATAGCAGAAAAAGTTACTAAAAATTAGTTAAAAATGATGCTGCAAAAAAAAAAACTGCTAAAATTAGTAGATTTTTTTTACTAAATACTACTAAAATGAGAACAGCAAAATTAAAATTTACAGACTTTTGGTTATATTTAGGCTAACTTTTAGTTAATTGAAAATAGCAAATTGTACTATTAAATCTGCAGAAAATTTTGCTAAATATTTGTAGACTAAAAATAGCAAAAATAAATTGTTAAATCTACAAAATTTTTGCTATTTTTAAGCTAAATTTAGTTAAACGCAAATAGCAGTCTATTCTGCTAAAATTAGCAGAAATATTTGCTAAAAAATTGTAAACTGCTGTTTTCAAAAGGCTCGATTTTTATTTGCAAAATTTGAAATTTTTTGGTGATTTTTTGGGCTATTAATTATTTAGCAAAATTTTTTGCTGATTTTAGCAGGTTAATTTGTTATTCTCCGTTTACAAAAATTTAGCTCAAATATAACTAAAATTCTGTATATTTAACAGTTTTATTTTTGCTGTTCCTGTATTACTAATATATAGCAAAAATAATCTGCTAATTTAGCAGTTTTTTCTGCAGCATCATTTTTAACTAATTTTTAGTAGTTTTAACTAAATTTTTTACGGACTTTTTTCTATTAGTGTAGTAATGTATATACTCAAAATAATATGTCCCTTGGCTGAGTAGAAAAATTTGTTAATTCAACAAAATTCATTTCTGCCTCTTGGCTTAAAATTTGTCCATGTTGGCACACCTTTTGTTAAATTTAAAAAACATAAAATTAAGTTAAAAAACAGTAAAACTGCAGCTGTATTTATAATACTAAGTCGTAATTTTTTTTTCAAATTACAGGGATTCGGGACTATTCCCGAACCTGGCCTCGTATCTATCTAAGTGCATTTAAGAATACTCCAAATGAGCAAACGTTTGTGCGTTTTGCTCTATCTCTCTTAGTTTTCAAGACTTGGGTTTTATAGTGTTCTCAGAACACTAAAATGATAACCATGATTTACGGTCTCATGTTTGTATTTAGAGTATTTTAGAGACGTTGCAAAAGCAAAAAATAAAATGGTTTTAGAACGTTTTCAAAACATTAGAAAAACTAAAAATAAAGTGATTTTAAAGTGTATTAATACAAAAGTTGAGTGTCTTCCGAGAATTTAAAAACGAGCAATTTTAAAGTACTCTAAATACAAAAAATAAAGTAATTTCTAAGTACTTAAAAAATATATATTTTTTATATATTTTATTAGAACTTAAATTAGTTTTAAATGATTAAGGGGGTAATTTTATAAAACACTTCGGTGAAGTGTTGCGTTATTTCTATAGAAATTGTTTTTGTTACAAAAACAATTTACATTGAAAGTTCCCTTCACTTTACCCAAGTGTTTTACGAAATTAGGTAGTAAGTTAAAAAATTATAGGATATTAAGAGAAATGTAGATGTGTTAAATTTTTATGGTGGTGTAGGGTTCTGACGACAATGAAATAGTTAAAACTGTTTGATGAAGAAGTAGTAGAGGAAAATTTAGATTCGGATGATGAGGACGTTGGTAGTTCCAGTTTAAGCACACCTGGAGAAACAAGTTTGGATGAATTTATTTCTGGGAATCTAATATTGAGCAAAAACTGAAAAATTGGTAAAGAAAATCAACACTCTTACACAAACCTCTTTAGACGAAATATTAATGGTACTGAGATCTGAAGGTTATACATACATCTCTTCCGAAATGTTCTAAAACTTTATTAGGCACTTCTACTTTGAGCGGCGATTCTAAAGTGATGCTAGGTTTAGACGATACTTTGGGAAAATTTCAATATTTTGGAATAAAGTCTAATCTTGATATAACTTTTGATTCCAATATTTATTATAATGAAAAGAAAATTAAAATTATAATTCATGTAGATGGAATGGATGTGTTTGCAAAATCGAAAAAGAACTTTTGGTCCATAATGGGAAAGGGGTTTTCAACCGCATACATTACCAAGCCATTTTTGATTCGTGTCTATTATGGAAATTCAAAACCGCATTCGGCTAGAAAATTTCTGGAAGAACTTGTTTTGGAAGCCAAATTTTTAACTAATGAAGGTATAAACATTTTTTTTTAGTCTCAAACTTAATTAAGTAATCTGAGATTTTAACAAAATTTGTGGAACTTATGCCTCATTTTTATGGCTCAAGCTCAGTGACAATGAATATTCATAATCTAATACATATTTCAAATGACGTAAATAATATGGGGGAGCCTATATCAAAATTTTTAGCATTTGATTTTGAAAATAGCTTAGGTTTTGTTAATTCTATTATAAAATCGCCAACTAATCCCATTTCCCATATACAAAGGAAATTGCATGTTTTTAATACCAATTCTGCAAATAATATTCCATTAGTATATCCTCTCAATAAGAGCAGCAACTATTCTCTGGGGAAATCTTTACACACTTCTGAATCTAGAGTTTTTTCTTTCGTAAACATTTATGGATTTCCAATTAAATCTATTCATCCTGATAATATATGTATGTTTATTACACAATGTGAGCATTATGATTGTGAAAGAAATTTTTAGTACAAAACATAGGAAACACAAATACAGTGATATGCATTTGAAAGGCAACATTTTCAAGGAAACTAAAATTTTGTTTGACTAACCGATCTAATCAAAGGAGATCGGATTATATAATGTAACAAATTTGTATGAAAACAACACTGAAATAGGTATACATATGGTGAAAGCTAAATGTATTCTTACAACATTTTATAACGAATCAATTGCTATTTCTCTTTTACATAAATAATTGCAACAAAACATTACAAAAGTAATAAAAATAATTTTTAGTACTAAAACCCATGCAATCTTTCTTTTAATCAACAGTTGTAAAATTTGTTAAAAGGCGTTATTAAAGCATTTTAAAGATGGTATTTTCCAAACGTTCTCAAAACGTTTTATTTTTGGTATAAACAATGCTTTGAGAGTACTTAGATATTTGTACCATCATCAATTTCTGGCTGGGAAATTTAATCAAAATAGTTTAATATTTCCGACCTGTGGCGCTGGACGGACGAACAGGCAGAGATCGCTAAATCGGTAGACAAAAAAGAAATCGTTGATATCCCACACACAACTTGTTTCATTAAATTTTACTATCTATTAGTCCCTCTTGGGAAATCCTTGAATTGATTAAAATATATTTTTGGAAAAGTAAATATGGTTCCATAACACGATTGCGATTTCAAACGATTAAAAAAAATCAGATCTATAATTTTTCCAGTATGTACATCTAGGCAAAAAAAAATTGCAAACGAGGCACCCTAGTTTATGGAAGTTTATTTCTGTGTCATAAATGATCACCTTTGCTTGTTGGGTTTAACATTCTTGAACAGAATTGGAAAATAAACTGTACACAACATGTAGGCTAGGGTTCGGCTAAAGAACACAAACCGTATCTATCGTTTTAGCGGTTGTGTGTTTGTACACAAACCGAATGCGGTACACTACGATTTTCTGATGCACGCAAACGCTACGATTATGTACTGTACTTTCAACACATATTTACACCCGTAGCGTTGTAGCAGGTTGTGTGTATAAACACAAACACTAATTAGAGAGAAAATCGTATGTGTTTTCTATGCAACCAATATGCTTGTGTACTGTGTTCGCGATGTGCGGTACGCAACCCTAAAAGTACGGTTCGTTAGAGTTTATTTTCCTACTCTGTTTTTGAATGGTGCCACTACGTACGTATACTTAATATTCGCAAACACTTGTTAATATAACGTATACGCTTGAGAATTGTGGGTACATTTAAAATATTTTGTATTTAGTACGAAACCCACACATATCGTTTTTTTAATTAACAAAAAACCTGAAAAAGGTTTTAACCTGTTCTCTTAAAAAACCGTAATCGAAACAGGTTTTTTTTTAAACAGTAATTTTCGAACAAACCGAAAACGGATTTTTCGCAAATGGGCGATTTTTTGGACACTCTAATAAACAAATTAAATTTCACTTGCAAATAGGACTACACTCACAATAATTTTCCATAACCGATTGAGGTTTATTTGAAAAGTAATAGGTAAAGTTTGTTTTCAATTGAAGAATCAATTAAAATACATGGAAACATATTGTTTAATTTTTTATAAGTCAATAAAAAACAAACTACAAAAAATACGTATCGTATCTGCAGGAGTTGATATTTTCAGTCAAATGTTCTATTTGAAAATTTCTATTTTTAGAAAAATAATTTAAATAATTTCGTTGTTTTCTGTTTTAAAACAAAAAACTCAAATGTGTTCGGTTTTCTTTGTCGGTTTGTTAAAATCTTTTTTCATATACACAAACATAGCCAATAAAAATATGAACGTGTGTGTTGTGTGTGTAGTGTTTTGAAAATTCAAACAAAAAAAGCTTTCAAATATGAAAAAACAAATGACAACATTTTTTTTTTTGTACGTTTTGTCAGTAAAAAATTCATGATTGTTTTAACAGACTTTGCAATTATTTTTATTTCTGTTATGGATTGTTTAAACAATGTTTGAAAATAAATAGCATAATGGTTTGAATATAACTGTTTTTTAAAAAACTGTTATCTTGCCTTAGCCACCCCCTTAACAATTATATTTAATGTATCAATAAAGTATGGTTATTTTCCACAATTTTGGAAGGAGTCCTTTATAATCCCTTTATTCAAATCTGGAAACAAATCAAATGTAAACAACTATAGAGGGATAGCTAAATTGAGTGCTATACCTAAACTCTTTGAGAAATGTCTTACAGATTCTCTGAGTCATCAAGCTTCATCTATTTTATCACCATATCAGCATGGCTTCAGAAAAGGTTGTTCCGCAATTACTAATCTTTTGCAACTTACCACTTTGGTTAATCGTGGATTTACAAATCGACAACAAACTGTTGTTATATACACTGACTTTAGCAAAGCTTTTGATGTAGTCAACCACGATCTACTAATAAGGAAATTATATTTAATGGGTTTTACTCGAATAACGCTAAATTGGATTCAATCATATCTGACTTTACGAAAATAAAAAGTTTATTTTAACAATATCACATCTAAAAATATTACTGCTACCTCCGGTGTACCACAAGGTAGTCATTTGGGGCTGTTATTGTTTATACTTTTCATAAATGACCTCCCTAATGCGATAAAGTATGGCAATATTCTGATGTATGCTGATGACGTGAAGATTTTTCTTACATTTGAAACATCTTCGGCAAGAATCTTGTTACAACAGGACTTGGATGGTTTTTATGTGTGGTGCAATCATAATCTCATGAATTTAAATTTTAAAAAATGTAAACACATGCGTTTCACAAGAAAATGGAACTCGTTCTGCCTCTATTTTTTTGGGTAGTCATGTTCTGGAATCTGTTGATGAATTCTTAGATCTTGGTATTTTACTAGATCCTAAATTAAACTTTATTAAGCACATTACGATGACGACAAATAAAGCTCGTGGTGTGCTTGCTTTTATAAAGCGATGGGCCAAAGAGTTTATCGATCCTAGCATAACTAAGCAACTATATACGTCTCTGGTAAGGCCAATCATGGAATATGGATCAATTATATGGGATCCTGATACTGCAGTTCATAGTAACCGTATTGAATCAGTTCAAAAACAATTTCTTCTGTTTTGCTTAAGGAGCACTTTTCCGAACCGTTTGGAGGATCTTCCACCATACACCGATAGATTAGCAAGTATTAGGCTGCCTACATTAAGAAGCCGAATAATAATGCTCAATACTGTATTCCTAGTCAACCTGCTAAATGGTAATACTTTTTCTGACTTCCTGTTCAGAAATATAAATATTAATGTTCCCCAACGGTCAACTCGCAACTATACCCCCCTATATCTTCAAGTCGTGCAAACCACCTATGCTAATGCTGATCCTCTCAGAAGATTATGTCGTCAGTTTATTGAAATGTATGACTTTATCGATTATTCTATAGATATAGGCATTATAAAACGAAATATAATACTGTTTTTAAATACCTAGATTTAACATTATATTTAGTTGTACTATTTCAGTATATATTATAGTCTGTAAGGATGTAATTCCATAGACTTAAATTAAATAAATAAATAAATAACGAACAGTCAGTAGTCCTTATTTAATTGCGTTTTCAATTAATTTAATATGTATTTTAGATTGTTTTTAACGATAGAATATTGAGAGTGTATACTCAACTTACATTTTCTTTTGTTTTCGACTGTTAATAAAATGAACCACAAGATAGTGAAAACAACTAACTAAAATTACTTAAATACATTACTTTTGATTTACATTACTTTGAAAATAAAATGCATATTTGTTTAAAAACAAATTAAAATAAATCTTTAATTAGTTATTTTGTACTAATAATTTCTTCTGTGTAGTTAAAATATTCTTAATCTATTTGAAAATGATGTGCTTATATAAATTTAAAAAGCTCTGTGTCTCGGTAAAAAGTCTGTCTAACTCATTTCATGTTTCACATAATTAATCGTTAATTTCTCAATTATAATGATAGCGCATTCGTTCGTTTTTGATCCTTTCTAATTGTAACATTTGTTTAGTGTTTTTAGCTTAAAACGGCTTCTTCCTATAATGCATATTTTAAGTGTATTTTTTGTTTGTATTAAAAAAGGGATTTGAATAGAAAAAAAACATCCATTCCAGTTACACATTGTATGTGTTTGTTAAAATATTTTGCATGTGGTTTATAGTATATGGCCTTTGGTTATATGCCATCATTAAATTCCTTTGAGGTCTTTTGTTTTTTTTATTAAGAAACAAGTTTCCCAAAAAAAAAGAAACTGCAAACACATGCTCATAATCTTGTACTTATACACACTTAAGTACATATGAATACTACTACAGGCACTTATCTTTATTTTAATGATATATGTATGTATTTGTATATGTGTCTGCATGAATTTTGTATACAGTATGCGTGTTTATTACTTTTGGAAAATATATATTTTTTTATGAACAAAACGCATTTTATACGATGTATTTATATTTATTAAGCCGGATCGTTGAAAGTGAATTTTTGATTTCGACCTCGACTGTAGGCAGGATTGATGCCAACAGTTGTAAAAATAATACGTGTAAACTTTCTGCTCGTTAAGAGGTAATGTTTTAATTGCTTTATTTTACAAAACGAAAGTTGCAAAATAAGCCCGTATGACACTTGTTTGATTTTGTATTGAATTGATATTGAATGTAATTTAAATGGAAGCAACGCAAATTCTAAAACTTTCTCTGATATTCTTTTATTTAAAAAACAAAGTATTTCGATTTTGGTTATTTCAACCTTTAAAATAGCTCACTTGGCAACACTATTCATTATTGCTAAAGGATGTGTTTCAATATCAATCGCTACTCGTTCCATTACATTGATTCTACTCCTTCCCTATTCCATTCCATTTCGTTTCCATTGTCTGGTGTTTCAATTCCTCTCGTTGCCCGTTGCATTCTATTTCATTCCACTAGTCTAGTGTTTCAATTCCACTTGTTTCCTGTTCCATTAAATTTTTTTTCTTCCAAATTTTAAGGGTTCAATAATACTCATTCCCAGCAAAATTGTCGGATGCAAAGATCCGGTTGTAGAACAACTTGTACTCAGAGCTTTGAAGAATTAATTCCTTAATTCAATTTTTCAATTCTGAATTAAAAATTCGATGAATTAATTCACTAAGCACCATATATTGAATGGAATTAATTCATATTTGCTTTCGTTCGATTTATTTTGTTACGAATTAATTCAATTGCAATAGTTCTTTTTATTAAATCAAATGAATTAATTCACCGGTGAACGCGTTCAATTTTAAAAATCGAACGGGAAAAAAAGTGAATTAATTCCTTACTGAATTAATTTACCACTGAATTCATTCAATTTCATTTTCATTCAGTGAATTAAAAAAAAATAAAATTACATTCAGTGAATTAAAAAAAAAAATAATAAGTTCACTGAATTGAAAAAAAAAAATAAAATTAGTTCACTGAATTAAAAAAAAATAAAATAAGTTCACTGAATTCAAAGCCTCTTTTCTGCCGTTCAGTAGAAGAAAACAATAATGTACAAATAAAAGTTTTAAATAAGCAATTTTACAGCGTGTGCTAGTAACAAATTAGAAACCGGATGCTGTATATCAACCTACATGATTCAAAAATAAAGCCTTTTACTATTAAAGATAAAAACTTTACAGATATAGATAAATTTGTAAAAAAAATATAACTATTAATTTTTCAAACTAGTTATATAGTTATATTTTTTTCCAAATTTATCTATATCTGTAAAGTTTTTATTTTTAATAGTAAAAGGCTTTCTTTTTGAATCATGTAGGTTGATATACAGCATCCGGTTTCTAATTTGTTACTAGCACACGCTGTAAAATTGCTTATTTAAAACTTTTATTTGTACAATATTGTTTTCTTCTACTAAACGGCAGAAAACAGGCTTTGAATTCAGTGAACTTATTTTATTTTTTTTTAATTCAGTGAACTTATTTTATTTTTTTTCAATTCAGTGAACTTATTATTTTTTTTTTAATTCACTGAATGTAATTTTATTTTTTTTAATTCACTGAATGAAAATGAAATTGAATGAATTCAGTGGTGAATTAATTCAGTAAGCAATTAATTCACTTTTTTTTCCGTTCGATTTATAGAATTGAATGCGTTCACCGGTGAATTAATTCATTTGATTTAATAAAAAGAACTATTGCAATTGAATTAATTATTTGAATTTGTTGTTTGATGAACGCATTCAGTTGAATGAATTCAGTGAATTACTTAAGAAAAGGAATTCATTAAATTCTAGAGAAAATTGAATTCGATTGGTAGTGAATTCATTCAAAAAGGAATTAATTCTTCAAAGCTCTGCTTGTACTTGCAACCTGTTCCAATTTATGTTCTTTCATCGGTGATTTTTGTTTGAGTTTGTCCCAAAAGCAACAGGTTCTGTTCCTCTAAACAAGAACAGGTTGATTTGGAACCGGTTCTAGAACCAGTTCTGCGACAGTGAAGCCTTCTATTTTGACTTCCAGGAATCAGTTCTAGAACCTATTCCACGCAACCGGTGGTAAAAACACCTGTTCTAGAACAGATTCAAAGGTAACCAGTTCAAAAAAATTTTGCTGGGATTCTTTAAATTTCAGGTTTCTAGTCAAAGAGGTTTGGGGGAGGCAGTTAACGGGAAACCTTTCCTTTTGTACCACCAAATTTCAGTTTTCTTTTCATACTTAGACCCCCTTTTTCGATGTTCCTGTCCAAAATTTAAAGAGTACCTTATGTCTGAGTTAGCTCACACTCCAGGGAACACAAATTTTAAATTTCAGGTTTCTAGTTAAAGTAAGTTGAATATGCGTTTAAGGGGAGGCTTCCCCATTTTCTGTCTTCCCGGCAGGAATTTTAAAAGATCTCAGCTTCGCAAATAACTACGGCGAAGGACAAACCTTAGAGTTGTGTCGTTCATGAACGAACTTAAGAGTTCAGTGAACGATATGACATCGTTCACCATTTCTTTTCGTTCAATCGTTCAGTTCTTTCTTTTTTTATTCATAGATAGTTTGTGTCTATTTTTCTTATTAATTTTTTAAAGAATTAAATATTTTTCTTAACAATCTGAAATTTTTATTAAAATTGTTGCGCCATTAAATTGTCAAACGAACGACACAGTTCACGAAACACTGTTCAGACACAACTCAAGACAAAAAGAACGATAAAAAGGAACGATTGAACGATATGAACGAACTAGTTCAAGGAATTGTATTGAATGATATGACCGAGTCACCAAAAAGAACGACTAAGCCCAACTCTAATAAACCTACATACTAAATTTCAACTTCCTAGCTCGAGCGGTTCGAACAAGTGGTCAATGGTGAGACTTTTCCATTTAATAAATTCTAAAAATCCCATCTTAGCGGATAGCTATGACAGAGGACGAACCCTCATACCAAATTTCAGCTTCCTAGATCCAGACCATTATAAGGAGCACTTTTCTTCTTTTGAACCCCCATATTTACCATCTCCCTGTCGAAAAACTCCAAAAACTCCCAAAAAGGGGTTCTGGCAGGCTGTCAAGGAAGCTTTTGACCCTTTCAGCAGCTTTTGCCCCTTTCAGCAAGAATTTTAAAAATGCCATCTTAGCGGACGCCAGCAAACACATGGACGAAATTTAAATTTCATAGCTCTAGCGGTTTGGGCTGGGCAATGCTGGATGAGTGAGTCAATCACTTAATTATTTTATGTGTAGGAATAGATGGCCATAATCTTATTCAATTTTAAAATTATCTTGTCAGCCAGTGTAATTGAAAATTTGTCTAGTTTTTGTTTTTGCTTTTAACAAATAAATATGTAGGTCATATTCGACTTAAAAAAAAGTTAACGGCACGGTAGAGAGTTTGTATTTAAAAAACTACAGTCAAAAATAAATATTTCTTTAGAGAAAATTTGAATTTTATATTTATTTTACAAAAATGCCTGATTTTCGCAGGCTTAGGGGACATATAAGATGATCTCCGATGAGGCTAAAATTTTGTAAATTGTAAAGGGTTCTTCAATAAGAGCGCTACAAAAGTTTTTTTAAATAAAACAAAAACGGTTTTGGATATCAATGAAATTCTTTATTCCTGTGAAAGCACGTTCGATGCCATTATGTATGGAAATCGATCTCTTTTGCATGGCCACCACGGGCACGCTTGCAGAAGTCCAGACGCTGAACCCAATTTTCGACGGTTTTCAAGCATAAATCGGCCGATATTCGTACGAAGTTCATCAATCGTCGCTGGCTTGTTGGCATAGACCATAGATTTGACGTAGCCCCACAGAAAATAGTCCAACGGCGACCGAGGCGGCCAATCGACTGGACCATTTCGTGAGATAACACGTTCTCCAAACTTGGTTTGCAATAAATTGATTTTGACATTCGCTGTGTGGCTTGTGGCGCCGTCCTGTTGGAACCACATGTCCTCCAAGTCCATATCATCGAATTGGGGCCAAAAATATTCGGTTATCATTGAACGGTAGCGATTCCCATTCACAGTAACGAGCCGGTCTTGATCATCACGGAAGAAGTACGGCCCAATGACGCCGCCGGCTAATAAACCGCACCAAACCGTAATTTTTTCGAGGTACAATGATGACTCATGGAGTACGTGTGGATTGCTGTCTGACCAATAACGCATATTTTGTTTATTGACGGAGCCATTCATTATGACGACCATAAATTGGATGTAGCGCTCGTAACGTTGAGGCCACTGACTCCGAATGTCGGTAGTAAATTTTAATAATTTCGACTCGTTGTTGGCTCGTATATCTTTCCATCATGAAATGGCAAACCTTACTGAAGAGAAATGTCAAAAGAGCGGCAAGAAATATGGCGTCGTTTGTTGTCCCTGTCTTTCTACTTTTGTAGCGTCCCTGTTGAAGAACCCTTTATATTTATTTCTATTTGCAGCAATCCTGCCTACAGCTGATGTCAAAACCGAAAATCCTAATTCAACGATCCGTCTTAATCTTTATATGTATATAGGTGATAGGGTTGTCCATAATTTATGATTCCATAGGGTATAAAATAAAAATGGTATCAAATTTTTAATCATGTTGCTTGCAGCTAGAATTTGTATTTTTAATAAAATTGCTATACTCGTATATACATATATTTGCACGCATTAACTAAATATCATTTTCATTGTAACTTGGCAACTCTGTGTTATAGTTATATGATGTACTTTTTTCTTGCCTTTGGCCAGTTATTGAAAAAGAAAAAACGAATTTATAGTTAAATATGCACTATTGAAGATTAAGTCCAACCATAAAAGTTACACAAAAAACATTTAACATACTTTTGGGATTATATTAATGTTTTGTGGAAAAATACATTTGCTTACGTTATCGATTTTATCAAACTGTGGAAAAGGTTTGTGAAAATACAAGCTCAAACTCAAGCTGATGCGATATTTTTATTTTCTAATATTTTAACGCATATTTTTTCAATAAAAGCCCAAACCATATCAATATATTGTAATGGGATCTTCCAATTTTGTTTATATTCTTTTTACTTATGGAGGCCCTTTAGCGATTTCCATTTTTGGTTACCCGAAATTGAAAAGTTCGCGATTTTATTCACATTTCTTATTTTTCGACAAAAAGAAAAAGCATTTAAAAGTTTATTTTAGATTACGTATGAATAGAGAGTCTACTGTAAGTGGAGCTGCAAAATTTTTTAAATAAAAGCGCATTATGAAAAATGGCTCCAGATTGAACAGGTCGTCTCTGATTTTGTTGATTTTTGGTGAGTTAGGAGTAGTAGTTGCATTTACAACGAACGTCTGCGGTATGTTTTACTGCGATTTCGATGAAATTTGTAAATGTTGTAGCGGAAAGGATATTATCAAAATAGGGATAAGACGGGATTTAGATGTGTTTTTAATTCTATATCTATATCAAAAACTTTTTCATCTATTAATTTGATATTAAATTAGGAAGGTATATATTTAGGTATACAAAACATACAGAAAAATCTTTGATTTTTAGAAATAGGGGAAAAAATTGAAAAATCGTTTCATTTTTTAGTTAAGTGGGTACCAATTCTGAATAATTTTCGAAGCTGTGAAGTGATAAAAATTGTCATTTATTATTATTGCTTTTAAATGAGTGAACAATAATTTTTCACTGCTTCAGAAACCATTTAGAATGGGTACTCTATTACCGATGGGAACTGGAAAATTAAAAGTGTTTTCATATGTTTGTTTAATAAAAGAGATTTTATGCTTCTCATATGCCTCTTAGTTTATTGCAAATTTAGTATACATTATGAAAAGATGAACTAACGAGCTGCTAAATATGTTCAATATCGAAATTGAATAAAAAATTTTTTCCTTTAAAATAAAGAAAAAGAGTCTGAAGAGATTGCTTTGTTAACTATACTCTTTGATATTACAAAATGTAGTGAATGCCACCAAAAATAACGATAACGTTGACAAAATTGATGAGAAAGAAAAACTGAGAGAATAACAAAAACCGCCATTAAAATAAAATAGGTTCTGTCTCACGACAGCACCGATCAGTGATTTCTAAATGTCAAAATGTGTGTGAAAAATCTCTGCGCTCGTAGCGTATGTCCAGAATAAGAGCGCCTAAATCGCTTATATCAAATTTAAATCATCCTCTACAACACCTTCTATTGTCAATTGTAATGGTTTTTGTTTGAAATTGTCCCAAAAGCAACCACTTCTATAGGTCCACAGTGGAACCGGTTGCCCTAGAATCAGTTCTAGAACTAGTTTAGAACCAGTTATAGAAATGATTCTACGTCAGTCATACCATCCATCAGAGATCCCTGGAACTGGTTTTATATAATCGGTTGCAATGGAATCTGTTGCAGAATTGGTGTGGTTGGCTAAAAAATTTTTCTGGTATCCATATCTCGAATACTAAACAGCTAGACGAAAAATTCTTGCACCAAGGTCAAAACCTACCCCCGACACCGAAACTAAATTTTGACTTGCACTGCTAGATTTGAAGATCGCATTTTTTTCGAAAACTAAGCCTCATAGAGAGAAAAAGACGTTTATTTATTATATCGCCTGTATTTTGAAAACTAAATGAGATAAATGAAAACGGGTAAGATTTTGGAACAAGGAAGTCATAATGAGTCATCTGTGAAAAAAAATAAACGCGAAAATCGCTTAAATAAAATTTTATTTATCCATATCTAGAAAACTAAAAGAGCTAGAGTAAAACTGCTTGCACCAAAGGTCTAACCCCACACCAATACCCCGATACCGGAACTAAATTTTGATTTGCATTGCTAGATTTATATATATATTTGTTCCTTTTACTCCTGCAATGAGCATAGGGCCGCAATTGCTAGATTTTAGGATCACGTTATTCTCGAAAACTAAGCATCCTAGAGGGAAAAGGGCTTTTAATTGGAATATTGCCCGTATCTTCAAAATTAAATGATATAAATGAAAACGGACAATGGTTTTGGAATTAGGAAGTCATAATGCGTCATCTGTGAAAAAATAATTGCGAGAAATAAATTTTAATAACAGATTTTTTAAATTTTGGTTTTTATAATTTTTTGAGCATTTTTTCTAATTTTTGAAGACTTTTTTTAATTTTTGTCGACTTTCTTATATTTTGAGAATTTTTTTAGTATTTCCGATTTTTCCTAAATTTTGCTGCTTTCCAGATTTTTAACGATTTTTGTTTTCAAAATTCGGACGATTTTTTCAATTTTGGTTTTCTTTTTAAATTTTAATGATTTTTCAACGATTTTTTTTCAATTTTGGCGATATTTTTTTCATAATAAGCGTTTTTTAAAATTTGGCGTTTTTTTAAGATTTCGGCATTTTTTTTTATATTTAAACGATTAACAAACCAGCCAAATTCATTCCCAACTAGGGATGTGCGATTAGTCGATTAATCAAACTTGCTGATTAATCAAAATTCTGAATTATGATTAATGAAAAACATTCATAAAAAAAAAATAAAAAAAAAAATAATAATCTAAAACCCTTAGTTAATATCAAGGGAACATTAGTTACGGTTATTTCGCCAGTAGTTGAAATGTTTATTACGATCAACTAAGGAATTTTTTGGGTGTAGCCATTTGTGTATTTTATTTTTTTCATTATTTATTTGTATTGTACATACTCGTATGTTATCCTCCAATACATATGTCTGTGTATGTATGTACTGTATAAAAATATAAATATAAGGTACTGTTTTTCACATAAAAAGTCCGACCCAGGACCGTTTCTGCAATTGCTTATCAACTAGGATCACTCGGCTTACATAATAGACCTTATACAAATAAAGTGTTTTATTTAAAGTTCATTGATATTTCAAAACCTGGGTTGGTCCTCTACTTAACATTTACCAAAGGTTCATATGTACCTGAAAAAGTAACAATAACAACAAGAAGAAATCGATAAATTATAACAAATTGTAATTACTACTATTTATTTACACCAATGGTAAACCATAAACTTTGTCATATGTTCGTATGTGTAAACGGTACTTAAAGAAACATTTGCCTTTTTGTATTTATGTTTGCAATGTTGGCTAGTCGTACGCCTGTGGTCGATTTAACAACAGTTGGCAACATATTGGTAACAATTTAATTTATTCGAATACAATACAAAAAATAGTAACTACAACAATAGTCTGGTTTTTACGATTGTTAAACAAAATATTAAAGAAAGGGGAAATTATTTAGTTGGCATTGAGCCAAATAAATGTCTGGCAAATTTTTATTGCATACAGATAGACTCACTTACATATGAGCATAGAAAATTTACAAAAACAATTTTAGTTAGAATTAGAACAACAATTTAATCAAATACAGTAAAATCTATCATTAACAGATATCCTGATGTGGGCTATACACCTAAAGCAATGAACTATGGTGGAACAACCTTTTAAAATATTCTTAAATTGTGGATATTCTGTCCGATTATTGGAGATTTGACTACACTTTTTATTATAATGCATGTAGATTGTTATCGGTATTCAATAAAATAAAACTTAAGCTTAGTAAGAATTTGATAATACAAAAATAAATAATATTAATTTAAAGACCTCAGGTTAAATACATTCATATGAACAAATATTTAAACGATTTAAATCAGATTTTGTATTTTCTATAAAGACAAATTCTTTTTGTAAATATTATGTCTCGTTAGAATTTAGCAAAGAGTTAAGTTAAAATTTTCTACGAGAAACAACAACATAATGTAATCGTTTGGTATTGCTGAGTAGAGCAATAAAATTAACAAAATTTAATATTTATATTAAAAAACGTTTTCTCGCTCTTATATATGTATCACAGACATATTGTATGTCCTTGCGAATTATATTGCCTTGTGTATCATTACAATGAGGTCATATCCTGGGTAAAGTAGGTTTCGAAAGTACTTGGGGATTCGAGTTAGTAGTTTAAAAACTACATTCACCTGAATTACTGTTTTAAGGCCAAAAAAATAGTTGTTGAATAAAAACGATGATTTTTTTCTAAATTGTCCTAAAAACAACCGCTTTCCCGAAAATCACTTCTGGAACTAGTTCTTGAACTGATTATCCGTTAGTTCTTTCTCAAATTTAAGGTACGGTGCTAGTGAAAGTAGTTTCCGAATTGGTGTGGTTGGTGACCGATTATGAAAAATATTTAAATTTTATTTAAGTACCTAATTTCGTAAAACACCTGGGTGAAGTGAAGGGAACTTTCAATATAAATTGTTTTTATAACAAAATAAGAAATAACGCAACACTTCACCGAAGTGTTTTAGAAAATTACCCCCTAAATCTTTATTTTTTAAATTTTCCACATAATGGCCATAGGCAAGTATCCCATATCGTCACACAATGTGCAGAACACGAAATCGATTACATGGTATAGACTTATGCAATTTCCCAAATATATGTTAGTTAGAGTCTGAATTAGTAGCTAACGGGACATTGTGAAAATAAGACTTAGACCCGATTTGCAGTTGTTTTCCATACAAAATTTTAATTTAACTGCCGGCTAAATTTTGGCTAAACATTCAGTAAATTGGATCTTAAACATTTAAATGTATCACAAATGTAAGTGGTAGGTATTGTATTTTATGATATTGCTTTATTCCACATACAAACTAGCCCAGTGTAGAAAATCATTACCAGATATGTGTTGTTATGTAACTACATACTTGGTAATGGTAACTACTTACTTTTGTTATTACATTTCTTATTACCTTTATATGGCGATGTCGCGAAAAATAATGAGTTGTCGTTACACACCAGCATACAAAAAATAAAAAAATATATCGTTACCTATGTGCTTACCAGTACTGACAAAAATAATGAGTAAACTTAGATTTTCAAAAAAATTAATTATATAAAAAAATATTTTTTATTGTATTTTTTTTTAAATAAAATTTGCTGGTGCGGGAATCGAACCTGAGTCTACAGATTGCCAGTCAACAGCTCTACCATCTGAGCTATATCGACATGTAATATTAAATAGATAAAAACATAATTGACCTGCTGCACACAAGCAAGCTTACTCGCCAACGATTATGATTAAAATAAATCATAAATTATAATTATTTTTATTCGACCTTTTAGTTTTTATTTTGCAAAATAGTTTTTATTTTGCAAAATAAATGATAAATGATTAAAAAATATTGAGTCTAAAAATCAGAGACCCAAAATAACTGTTATATTTCTAAAAAAGTCACCACCCAAATTTATTTAATTATAATATTTCAATAATGCACTATATTTTATAAATCATATTGCACAAAAAAATCACAAAGTTTGGCAAAGATTTTAATTTTTTCAATTTTTATATTTTACTCTATAAATTTCTGTTGTTTTTTGATTTTTATTTTAAAACTTTTTATAAAAGTTACAGAATGATTTTTTTGAAAAAATTAAGCATTAACTTTTTTATTTGGTAATAAAATAAAAATTAAAAATTGACCTAAATTGAATGCTGGAAGTTGCTGGAATATACATATTTACTCACTTTAAATCACTGTCCAATCTTTTATTAACACTAGTTGACATCATCAGGATATTATAATTGTTGAAGTCATTGGTTCTACGGCTTTTGATTTATATTCTTAATTGTTATTTTTTGATAAAGAAAAAAATCACAAAATAACTTTTATTATTTTTGAAAAAATAAAAATCGTGTTTGGATTGTTTTTGTTTGAATTAAAAATAAAAATCAAACAGAGCAAATAAACAGAAAATTAAAAATACTCAAACAGGAAATAATTGTAAAACAATCACTTTTTTGAATAAAAGTTATAACTGTTACGTCCCTGCTAAAAATAGATTTCAAAAAATTTTCAAAAAAATCTAAAAAATTATTTTCTATTTGAAATAATGATAAAAATAAGTCATTATCAGTAACTCATTATTATATGTTTCAAAATAATGCAGAAGGTAAGTGGGTGTCATTACTGGTACTCCAAAAAATAATGATATGTCATTACCGTTTCTACACGGGGAGATAATAACATTTTTATTGATATGACCACAAGCAATCCGAACATTCCTTATATATGATGCTTTTGAAGCTGACTGCCCTGCTGCAAGAAAAAGTACTTATATTGTACGAATGTCAAACTTACAGCATTTATTCTTCTATATGATATGAATAAAACTTGGGGCAAATTTCAATTTTGCAAAAAAGTGGGCGTATTAGTCATGGTTATTTATTGACAATATTTGCCTTTATTTTGAATTTATATATAAAAGAATAACGTGACTGGCTTACTGACTTAACATCGACCACCGCTGAAGCTACGAAGTCATAATTTGGTATGTTGGTTCCCAAACCGCTTTGGCTAGAAAGCTGAAAATTGAAGCATGTATTTCTTGCAATATGGGTCAACGTACCGAGAGAATAATTTTTGGAATTTTGAATAGGAACGGGGCAAAAATGCCCAAACCTCTGGAGCTAATGAATTAAAATTAAGTGAGTAAGGTTTTATATGCGCTGAGTTTTAAAATTCTTAAGGAGAGGGGCACAAAGCGAAAAGTCTCCGCCCGCCAGTATGGTTGAAACTAGAAAGTTGAAATTTGGTGTGGAGGTTCGCCCTCTGGCGCCGATATCCACTAAGAAGGGATTTTTGGAAACTCGTACTGGGAAGGGCAAAAAGGGAAAAAGACTTCCCCTTGACGGTCTGCCCAAACCTCTTTAGCTGCAAATCTGGATTTAAAATATATGGGCCAAATCACCGATAAGGTGCTTTTTGAAATTTTAGATAGCAACATGGAAAAAATGGGTGTTGAAAATAAAATTATTCCTTAACGGTCTGCCCAAATTGCTGAAGCTAGGAAGCTGAAGTTTGGTATAAAAGTTCCTCCTCTATCGTAGGTATTTGTTAAGATGGTAATTCCTACAGGGCAGTGCATAAAAGCAAAAATTCTCCCATTTGATGGCCTACCCAAAACACTTTTGGCTAGAAGCCTGAAATTTGAAATATGTATCCCTTGAATATGTGCTAATCCATGCGAAAGGCACTTTTGGAATTTTCGCCATAAACGGGAAATCCCTCTTAACGACCTGCTCAAACCCCTTGGCTGCAAACCTGAAATTTAAAGGACGGGTGTAATTAGAATACTAAAATTGGGAAACAAAATAGAAGGAACGGGAAATGAGTAGAATTGAAACGAATGGAACGTAAAACGGGATGGCATGATGAATGAAATGGGAAACAAAATGACATGTAATGGGAACATGTGGAATTGAAACACTAAAGTTGGAAAACGGAAAGTTTGGAAAGAAATGGAATGAAACAAGGAACGATTGACATTGAAACACTAGAAAATGGGTTCGAAGTGGAATGAAACGGGGAACGTGTAGAATTGTAAAGTTAAAATTGGGAAACGAAATGTAATGATGAGAAGAATTGGCATGTTAGACAAATGGAAATGGAAACGAAATAGAATGGATCGGGGAACGAGTGGAACTGAAATACTCAAATTTGAAAACGAAATGTAATGGGGAATGGGTGGAACTGAAACACTAGCCAACTGGAACGAAAGGGAATGGAATTTAAATGACTCAAACCGCTGCAGTTTTGTACTTGAAATTTTGTTCGTGACTTTACCTTCAAGAAAGAGATTCACTGATGCAGGATTATATATTGTATATTTGAGAATTTTCACGGGAAGGGGAAAAAAGGGGAAATAACTCCTTGTAATTTCCTAGGCATATTCCACAAAAATGTTAAAAAATTATTAAAAGGGGAAAAACTTTAGAAAATATTGCAATTTTCTTCTCAATAATTCCCTAATATAAAACAACATTCAGAAAAGTCTACTTAAAGTTAGTTCAAAAACTGCTAAAATTAACTTATATTTTTGCTAAATAATATTCAAAAAACAACAGTAAAATTAAAACTGTTAAATTCGCTGAATTTTAATTAAATATGAGTTAACTTTTAGTAAAATCAAAATGACAAATTACACCGTAAAATCTGCAGAAAACTTGGTGAATATTAATTAGTTGATTCAAAATAGCAAAAACAAACTGTTATATCTAAAAAAAATATTGTAATTTTTGAGTTAAAATTATTTTTAAATTTGGTTGCTAAAATCAACAGAAATATTTGCTAAAAATAGTAAAATGCTGATATCAGAAGCTACACTTTTATTTGCAAAAAAAAAAAATACAAAAAAAAAATTTTTACTTTTTTGTGGTTTTTTAGTGTAGGGGAGTGTCGTGTACCTTGGTACTTTTGAAAACCCTGTATCAATATCTTTAAGATTAAGATAGATGCGAAAAATCTTTAAATGCAGAAATATTAGTGTTGGTGTTATTATAGATGGAAAATTATAAAAGCTTTAATAACTCTTATGCATTTTGAGAAATTATTTTTTTTTTAGAAAAGCGAAAAAGTGTTCCAAATTGGCGTTTACCTTGGAAATTGTAAAAAATGAAGGGAATTTCTTAAAAAAACTACTACCCCATAATGAAATTTATTGCATTATTTGCAGTAGAGTTGATATCTGCTTGAAATGAGACAATTCAATTTAATATTTGCATAAAAACATTCTTTTTAAAAAATGGCGAAAATCTTAAATCAAAGGTTATTTTGAAGCGAATAAAATTCAAAAAGTACAACTAGCCTGTGGAGCTTCAATTAATCATGTATTGAAATTTTTTGGATACACAGAAGAGGAAATATCCAAAAAGTTACAAGATATACGCATTTTAATTTTTGCAAAAAAGATAATTTTTTTCTAATTTGTATAATATTGTTAAGGAATTTACTGGTTACTGCATTTAGAAAACGACAAACTTTATATTTACTTGAAATATTTTCATTCCTAAAAGTGTAATGGTGTTTGAAAGCAAAAACTCTGTGCAGTATTTGTCAGAGAGTATCCTGATAAAGAAAAATAGCAGTTTTTGAAAAAATTACTTATTATGTTAATTCATAATAAGGATATTGGCCTCGAACTTAATTAATAAATTTCTAATTAATCAATTAAAAAGGTCGAAAAAAACAACTTTTATTTTTTAAATAAAAATTAAAAACCAACATTTTGACAACACTTATAGTACGGAGAAAAAATGTTTTTGCCTCTTCTTGTATGAACAAAGAAGAAGGGTAAAAATAAAATTTGTATTTATTTATACCGATGGTATGAAATACAAAAAAAAAACGTTTATAATATTTCTATTGTTTTCTCCATTCCCATTTTGTTGATGTAGCAGACTACTTTTAATATGAGATTTTGATGCTTCAAATTGCATTGCACTACTGCCATCACTTTCTTAAGAAAACTGATGAAGGGGACCTGGAAAATCCCCGAAACGATCGTCTTTTCATTCCTGAAAGTGTAGAGGTTTTTGAAAGCAAAAACTATGTGAAGTATTTGTCAGAGAGTATCCTGATGAAGAAAAATAGCAGTTTTTGAAAAAAGTACTTATTATGTTAATTCATAATAAGGAAATTGGCCTCGAACTTTAATAAATTTCTAATTAATCAATTAAAAATGTCGAAAAAAACATTTTTTATTTTTTAAATAAAAATTAAAAACAACATTTTGATTATTTTTTAAAATTAGTTTAAATTTTTTTCAAAAATTTATTTTTGTCGATCCAAGGTACACGCACCTAATTTTAGGGTCTCCTATAGACTTATCTGAAACTTTGAGTAGTTTAAAATGATCATTAGGTAAAATGAAAAACTTCATAGTAGAAGACTTTACAGTAAAACATTAACAAATAGGAGAAAAATGCAAAGTTCCAAGGTACACGCGATCCGAGGTACACGACATTCCCCTACTAATTATTAAGCAAAATTTTTTGCTGATTTGGGCAGGTTAAGTAGCCCAGCAAATTTTTTTGAACTGGTTGCCTTTGAATCTGTTCTAGAATAGGTGTTTTTACCACCGGTTCCGTGGAACAGGTCCTAGAACTAATTCCTGGAAGTCAAAATGGAAGGCTTCACTGTCGCAGTACCAGTTTTATAACTGGTTCTAGAACCGGCTCCAAAGCAACCTGTTCTAGTTTGGAGGAACATAACCTGTTGCTTTTGGGATAAACTCAAACAAAAACAAGTAAAAAGGTTAAAGTCGGGCATGCCGACTATACAATACCCTACACCAGTCTGGGTAAAAGCCAACTAATGTTTGGATCCGAAATTCGAGTGGGTTAAAAGGCGGCTTGTGTCAAAATTTTCTATAATGTGAGTCAGCGCACCAAATTTCATCAAAATATCTTAATATTTGCGGCTTGCAGCGTATAAACAATATAATTTTGGAGGGACCCTTATATAGGCAGTAGGTCTAAACATGGACCGCTGTTAACCAAAATCAATAGGCTTCGTCCTTGGCCCGACATAGGTCGGTGTACCAAATTTCATCAAAATATCTTA
Organism: Leucophora obtusa; assembly: GCA_949987735.1. Taxonomy (NCBI): domain Eukaryota; kingdom Metazoa; phylum Arthropoda; class Insecta; order Diptera; family Anthomyiidae; genus Leucophora; species Leucophora obtusa. The sequence goes on along the minus strand of OX465299.1, from coordinate 58,098,331 downwards.
ATATTTGCGACCTGCAGCGTATAAACAATATAATTTTGGTAGGACCCTTATATGGGCACTAGGTCTAAACATGGACCGATGTTCACCAAAATCAATAGGTTTCGTTCTTGGGCCAACATAGGTCTGTGTACCAAATTTCATCAAAATATCTTAATATTTGCGACCTTCAGCGTATAAACAATATAATTTTGGGGGGACCCTTATATGGGCACTAGGTCTAAACATGGACCGCTGTTAACCAAAATCAATAGGCTTCGTCCTTGGCCCGACATAGGTCGGTGTACCAAATTTCATCAAAATATCTTAATATTTGCGACCTGCAGCGTATAAACAATATAATTTTGGTAGGACCCTTATATGGGCACTAGGTCTAAACATGGACCGATTTTAACCAAAATCAATAGGCATCGTCCTTGTCGTCCGCTATAAGTCGGTGTACCAAGTTTCATCAAAATATCTTGATATTTGCGATCTGTAGAGTGCGCACAAGAATGAATGGACAGACAGACAGACGGACGGACAGACATACGGACATCGTTAAATCGAAATAAAAAAAATTCCGAGCCGATCGGTATACTATAAGGTGGGTCTAGGACCAATATTTTTTGGTGTTACAAACATCAGCACAATCTTATAATACCCTGACCACATAGTGGTGTAGGGTATAAACACCGATGATAGAACACAAATTGGAACATATTGCACGCAAGTAGAAGTTGTTCTACAAGCAGTTCTTTGCATCTGACAATTTTGCTGGGTGGTTTTTATTTACTTAAATATAACTCAAATACTCGTATAACTAAATTCTGTATATTTAACACCCAGCGAAATTGTCGAATGCAAAGAACCGGTTGTAGAGCAACTTGTACTTGCGTGCAACCTGTTCCAATTTTAGACAGCTTGTGTGTAGAGATTGATTCGATTACATTGTGTGGACTTACACTTTTTTTAAAGGGCTACCATCGGTGATTTTTGTTTGAGTTTGTCCCAAAAGCAATAGGGTCTTTTCCTCCAAACTAGAACAGGTTGCTTTGGAATATAACTGGTTCTACGACAGCGATACCTTACATTTTGACTTGCAATTATCAGTTCTAGAACCTGTTCCACGGAACCTGTGGTAAAAAGACCTGTTCTAGAACAGATCCCAGAGGTAACCAGTTCAAAAAATTTTGCTCGGACAGTTTTATTTTTGCTGTTCCTATCTTACTAATATTTCGCAAAAATAATCTGCAAATGTCAGCAGTTTTTTCTGCAAATCTGAATTTTTAACTAATTTATAGTAGTTTTAACTAAAATTGTTACTTTTTGCTACACTCTCAGAACAATTCCGTTGTGACAACAGAATTTTTTCCAACCGAATTGGCTCGGTTGCTGCAACCTCGTAATTCGGTTGCCTCAACCGAATTCAGTTGTGGCAACCGATAATTCGGTTGTTGCAACCGAATTGAAATCTAATTCGGTTGCCACAACTGAATTCGGTTGCTGCAACCGAATTACGAGGTTGCAGCAACCGAATCAATTCGGTTGGCAAAAAATTCCGTTGCCACAACGGAATTGTTCTGAGAGTGTAATTGATATAAGAGAAAACTCTATTATGTATCTAAAAATCGCCCAAATTATTTTCTGTTTTTTTATAAAAATCTCGGATGCGTTTCTTTCAAAGTTCTTTACAGTGTTACTTGGCTTGGTTTTGGAGAAAATATTCCTTAAGTATTAACTGTATATCGTAAATATTCTGCTTGAATGGAAACTTTCTTCTTTTTTAAAGGAAAACAACCAGAACAAAAATGTCGGCTGATTAAAAAACCATATTTTCTTTTTTTTTTTTAATTGTCAATGGAAAAATTTTATTAAATTAATCAAATTTATGGTATTTTCTTAATTTTAATTAAATTACCTATAACAAATCATGTATTAGAAATTAATGATAAATTTAACCCACCTTTTGGAAAAATTTAAAAATGTTTCTTTAAATTTTATTCTTCTCATGTAGGATAATAAATATTATAAGTTTGACATTGATACGACTTTTCTTAGCTGCACAGTTGGCTTGGAAATCCTCATACGTGCCAAGACATACGTTTACAACATTTAAATATCATGTTCATTTTGTATAAATAAAAAATTGAAATCAACTTTGAAATCATTCTTGAATTTATTGCATGCCATGTCAGTTGTACTTTTAGTTCACATAGTGTTAAATAAAAACCTACGCATTTTAGCAGTTTTGTTTCTTTCTGTTTTCTGTAAATATGCACAAATCAATAGATAATTGTGGTTCGATAAAATTGATATATGAGTGTGATTGTAGATAGGCGTGTAAGTACTGGAATTAACAAGTCATTAAATTGTCTTTCATATGTTACACCGAGAAAACAGATTTAAAGTAATAACCGAATTTCGTTAGAGCAACCGAATTAGCTGGTGGTCGCAATAAATGCCGTTCTGACACAATTGGTATCTATTGCACTCATAGAAATAAATCTTCAAAAATAGCAGAAAAAGTTACTAAAAATTAGTTGATAACGATGCTGCAGAAAAAAATGCTAAAATATTAAGATTTTTTTGCTAAATACTAGTAAAATAAGAACAGTAAATTAAAAGTGTTAAATTTACAGATTTTTGGTTATATTTACGTTAAATTTTAATTAATTGAAAATAAAAAATTGTACTTTGAAATCTGAAAAATGCAGAAAATTTTGCTAAATATTATATATATACCCGCTAACTCCCACTGGTGCATAGGGCGCTTAAATATTAGTAGACTAAAAATAGCAAAAATAAACTCTTATAAAGGGTGTTTTTTTAAGCTAGATAGAACTTTAAATTGTAAAAAGTAACAAAAAAAATTAAATTTTGATGAAACATTTTTTTTTATTTGTTTCAGTATACTCTGACAAATCATCATGAATAGACTCACGCTTGAACAACGCTACGAAATTATCCAAATTTACTTTGAAAATCAGTCGTCGATTCGCGCAACTTATAGACGCAAAATTGTGTTCAGCGATGAGGCGCATTTTTGGCTTAACGGGTTTGTTAATAAGCTAAATTGCCGCATATGGAGTGAGACCAATCCACAAGAGACCCTACAGACTCCATTACATCCAGAAAAATGCACCGTTTGGTGCGGTTTTCACGCTGGTGGCATCATCGGACCTTATTTCTTCAAAAATGAGGCCGGAGCTCGCGTTACGGTCAATGGAGATCGTTACCGCACCATGATCAATGATTTTTTGTTTGAAAATATGGATGACATTGATCCGGAGGAGATGTGGTTTCAACAGGATGGCGCTACGTGCCATACGGCGAACGCAACCATCGACTTATTGAAATCAAAATTTGGCGATAAGTTGATTTCGAGAAATGGACCTGTCAATTGGCCTCCAAGGTCGTGCGATTTGACACTTCTCGATTATTTCCTGTGGGGCTACGTGAAGTCACTGGTTTATGCTGATAAACCAGCAACAATTGATGCCTTGGAGGACAGCATTGTTCGTGTTATTCGTGACATACGGCCAGCAGTGCTCGAAAAAGTGGCCCAAAATTGGACGTCCAGAATGCGCTTCGTCAAGAACAGCCGCGGTGCCCATATGCCCGAAATCATTTTCAAATGTTAATGTCACGTATTGATCTTTCCAATAAAAAAAAAATTTTGATTACAATTTAATTTTTTGTGTTATTTTTTACAATTTCAAGTTCTATCGGGCTTAAAAAAACACCCTTTATTTACAAAATTTTTGCTATTCTACCATTCTGCTAAAATCAAGAGAAATATTTGCTGAAAAAAAATTATAAACTGCTGTTTTCAAAAGACTCGATTTTTATAAGCATTTAAAAAAAAATCTAAAGGCTACTAATTATTTACCAAAATTTTTTACTGTCTTTAGCAGGTTAATTTGCTATTTTCCTTTAACAAAAATTTAACTCAAATATAACTAAAATTCTGTACATTTATCAGTTTGTTTTTGCTGTTCTAATATATAACAAAAATAATCTGCTAATTTTAGCAGTTTTTCTGCAACATTATTTTTAACTAATTTTCAGTAGTTTTAAGTAAATTTTTTACAGACTTTTTTCTATTAGTGTACATTAGACCGTACCTCAAAAAAAAGTTCGCCGTACGCCCTCCAATATGAAGTATTTTTGCAAAGCAATTTAAAAAAAAAAAAATTTTTTTGCCGAACGTAGGGGTCGCCTTTTTCAATTTTTCGTTATAGCTTCGGCATTTAAAGTCGGCTTTTAAAGTGGGATAAATCAATTTTTTTGCCTCGAGGAGACAAGGAAAAATTCAATAAAAAAATTTTAAAAAGTGACCCTACGTTCGGCAACCAATATATAAAAAAATTCTACTGGGTTTATCGAAAAACTTCCTTAGCAAAATTTTAATGATTTTTTGCGAGCTTTAATTTTCTGACATTAGGGTACACTCAAAAAAAAAAGTCAGTAAAGTCAGCAAAAAATGTTGCTGTGTCAGCAAAGTTTTAGTCAGGAGCGTGCTTGCAAAAAGTTGGTAATTTCAGCAAAAGGTTTCCTGAAAATCAGCGAGCTGATTTTTTCAAAAAAAATAGTAATCTTCAGCAAAAGTTTTGCTAACACTTAGTCGACTGCAAATGAAAACAAGTAAAAAGGTTAAAGTCGGGCATGCCGACTATACAATACCCTACACCAGTCTGGTTAAAGCCAACTAATGTTTGGATCCGAAATTCGAATGTGTTAAAATGAGGCTTGTGTTAAAATTTTCTATAATGTGAGTCAGCGCACCAAATTTCATTAAAATATCTTAATATTTGCGACCTGCAGTTTGTAACCAAGCCAATTTTGGGGGGAGCCTTATATGGGCACTAGGTCTAAACATGGACCGATGTTCACCAAAATCAATAGGCTGCGTTATTGGGCCAATGTAGGTCTGTGTACCAAATTTCATCAAAATATCTTAATATTTACGACCTGCAGCGTATAAACAGTATAAATTTGGTAGGACCCTTATATGGGCGCTAGGTCTAAACATGGACCGATGTTGACCAAAATCAATAGGCTGCGTTACTGGGCTAACATAGGTCTGTGTACCAAATTTCGTCAAAATATCTTAATAGTTACGACCTTCAGCGTATAAACAATATAATTTTGGTAGGACCCTTATATGGGCACTAGGTCTAAACATGGACCGATGTTCACCAAAATCAAACTTGTTCGTCCTTGGGCCAACATAGGTCTGCGTACCAAATTTCATCAAAATATCTTAATATTTGCGACCTGTAGAGTGCGCACAAGATTGCATGGACAGACAGACAGACGGACGGACGGACGGGCATCGTTAAATCGAAACAAAAAAAAATTCTGAGCCGATCGGTATACTATAAGGTGGGTCTACGATCAATATTTTTTGGTGTTACAAACATCAGCACAAACTTATAATACCCTGACCACATAGTGGGGTAGGGTATAAAAATCCTTGCTAAAATCACTAAACTTTTTGTTGAATATTAGTAGACTGAAAAAAACTCAAAAAACTTGTAGCTAAATTTTACTTTAGTTCATTTATTTGCTGAAAATTTAAGTATAGAATATGTGTAGAGTTGTTTTTCGTTTTTTGTCATTTCCATTTCCAGACAAGCTGCGACAGCTACATCTTGTCTAAATGATGACTTGAATACACAAACCGAGCCATTACATAAGGTACTAAAATTTAACGGGATGAGAATTACGTACTTTTGTATATGAACTGTCTGATTTGGTAAAAACAGTCATAAATCTCTTTAAACTCTTTTTAAAAGCAACAAAGTTACTCTTTGGGTACTATTTATATGTATGCTTGTGTGTTCGTTGTCATTAATATTTGTAGGAACAACGACATTTATCCCAAAACAAAATAAATAACTGAATGAGACTTAGCCGTGGTTTCCTGGTATGCGAAAAAACAATTTTTGTATTTTTTAATACAAAAATTAAAAGAATTGTTACAAGTACATTGTATTACATCAACTAACCGAGAATTTCTAAAGCACATAAAAATATATCAATTTTAAAAATGTTTGTAAATGTTTTGTAAACGTCTGAAAACAATGTAGTACTACAGGGTTAAGTATTCATATTATTCTTACAACACGTTTTTAAAAAGAAAGTTTCTCATTATATCAAAAATTTATATAAATTCAGTTGCAAATTCTTGACTTTATAAAGTATTTTATTGCTTTAAAAGTATGTTGAAATTACTGACTTTTAGATGTTTATTTTTTTTGCGGCCCTATGCTCCTTGCAGGAGTAAAAGGAACAAATATATATATATATATGTTTATTTTTGATATTTATAAAGTATTTGCAAAAAGTTTACAAATCATGTCATGTGAATGGTCAGTAGACCGTATCACCTTACAGGCAAAAAAAAGTGCGCGGTACACTTTAAAATTTAAAGTATTTTTGCAAGGCAATTCCAATAAATTTTTTTTTTTTTTGCCTAACGTAGGGGTCGCATTTTTTAATTTTTCGTTTAAAGTCGGATTTTAAAGTGTGATATATCAATTTTTTGGGATAAAGGAAAAATCCAATGAAAAAATTTAAAAAGTGACCCCTACGTTCGGCAACAAAAAAAAAAAAAAATAAAAAAAATTTATGCTAAATTTATCGAAAAACTTTTTTAGCAAAAGTTTGATTTTTTACGAGCTTTAATTTTCTGACATTAGGGTACATTTGGGTGGTAGCAACTGAGATCTGGTGCATAAATACTAGAACGGAATATTTTAGGTCAATGGCGTTAGAGCAAAACATTGGTCCTCTCGAGAGAAAAATATCTATGTATCATACTTTAAGATCCGACTGTAAATGCCAAAGATATGACGAAAAAACCTCCCTGCTAAAACAAATTAGATTGGACGGTGTACGGCGAATTTTTTTTTTTGAGGTACGGTCTAATGGTCAATCTTAAATTTCGCTTTATGTTTACATTATTGTTTGTTGGGATTAGTTTTTCAATTAAGAACTGTGTTAATTTTCTTTGCAATCCAAACAACCAGTAAGGAATTGGTAAATTATTTTTATTTCTTATCACAATAACTGTGTTGCATTAAGGAGTAAAGTTTAGTAAGATGACTAAAAAAGCTTTAGCAAGGGGTAAATAAAATTTATCCAAGCAGAATAAACTACTCTTAGTTGTTTGTTTTGTAAATTTCAATTATAAATTATTGTTATTAAAATTAATTACTTTAAAAACTCTTGTGAAAAGTTTTTGCACAAATAACAAACCAACCAGCCACCTTATGAAAATACGAATAGAATTTTCCTATCTCTACAGAGGAATAGGAAAATTAAGTTTGCAATATATTCGTAACACGTTTACTTTTTGGTATATGAGTATACATAGAAAAAACAGTAGGCACCAACAATGGGAATTTGTAGCAGCAATCACATTTTCTTTTAAATTGAAATTTTATTTCCAACAATTTTTTTGTTTGAAATATTTGTAACTCGTTTGTAAATTGTTATTTTTCATATAAAAATTGTTTAAAAATAAAAATTAAAAGTTACACAAAGAAAATAAATTTTTTTTTGGATTTACAAATTTTTTTGTTGGTGCCTTTTTAAAAAGTTTTTTTGTATTTACAAATTTGGTATAAGAAAGGTGTTTAAAAATTTAATTAGAAATTTGTAAATTCTTTCTGTGTAAGTACACGTAGAGGTAACCCAGTAAACAATTTTGGAAAATTAAAAAATTGTAAAAAGATATAAATTAGGAAATTTCTAACTCGTTAAAAAATAAAAACCTATTTGCTAGGATAACATATGATTGTTTAAGTTTTATTTTTAAATTTAAAAATAAAAATAAGTTTTTTCGACCTTTCATTCTGCAATGGAAATTAAATTTTTTCTTTATTTATTAGGATTTTAATGCAATATCATATTGTAAACATGTCTACAAATATAAAAACACAAAAATATTTGCTTCTAGTTTACTCTCTTTTTAATCTCAATCTTTAGATTATGCGTATTTGATTTTGATTGTATTTATTTCCGAAACAGCAAAAGAATAAAATACAACATGATGCAAACTTAAACTAATATCACCAACATACGTGCTATGTCCATATGATTTTTTTTTGCTTCCGCCATCAGGAGTTTTTGACGTTTTCCATACATGTGTACACAAAAAAATTTTCCCTTTTGTATTGTATTTCTTGAGGTGGGAAAAAATCCAATCGGATTCGGTATGGTATGGTAAATACTGTGTTGTTCTGTGTTTGCTTTTCGGTGTTGCATGTCAAAGACTATCAGCAAATTGTATTTATTTTCTATATGACAACATAGCATGTTGTAGTTGAATGTTTCGTTCATTTTTATTTAAGTTGGCGTTAAGAGTCATACACATGTAGTTTGTTGTAGTGTTGCATATAAAATATAAATAGAAAAGAAATTAATACGAATGTTTATTTTATTGTGTTATCAAGTCTCCAGGGTTCCGAGTATGATGGATGAAATATTTATTTTTAATATTTATTTTTAATAGTTCATGTTATATAATTCATGATGCTTTCCATTAAATGTGACAGGTATGCGAAAGTTTAACTTATTTTCCAGTAATTATGTTATTTTATAAGGAAAATTACCATTATTAAGTTATATAAATATGAGTGAATATGTAAGGATTGGAAAAGCTTTAACATACCCTAAGAGGAAAAAGTCTGTACAAAATTTAGTTAAAACTACTAATTTAGCAGTTTTTTTCTGCAGAATCATTTTTAACTAATTTTTAGTAGTTTTAAATAAATTTTTTACAGACTTTTTTCTATAAGTGTAGCTATTTTAAGAACAAGGATAAGGATAATGGGAATAGTTAGAACGTTCCAAATACGAATAGTTTTTTTTGTAGTTTTATTTTAGAAAATTTCGGTTTTTATAAACAAAATGAAGTTATTTCGTTGTGTTGCAATATAATAGCAATTTAACTTTATGATTTTCTTGTATATTGTTATCCGCAAGCATGCATGGGCATTCCATTTGCCCTGATATCGTTTTTCTATCTTAGAACTGTCTTGGTTGAATCTTTCACCATGTTCGATGCTAACGGCTTCCAAATTTTCAGGAAAGAAGTCTAAATGTGATTATAGAAAATGTATTTTCAACGACATATTACAGCCCAAAGCCTTATAAGTATATAACAGCTCCGCGACAATACTTTTATAATTACTTAATCGATGATTTCCGAGAAAATTGAAAGTCACTTTCATGAGAAATTCCCTAACTTATTTTTTCAATTCAGTTAGCTTTCCTTTAAATATTTCATCTTTCATCAATTACCTGACTTGAAGACCAACAAATATGCCCTCCTTAATTTTTTTATCACTTAATTTAGAAAATTTAGCTTTCAAATATAAAAAGCCATCACCACGAATCTTTAATGGCGTTTTTCATGAGCCAAAGTTTTAATGGAGTACTTTCAATATTTTTTTTCTGGAGTAAGAGATTGCCTTTTGGGTCAGTCTTTGCTAACATAATGATTTTTTCAGTCTCTGCTATCGCAAATAAAACAAAAATTTTTTATATACAAATATTTCGAGTTACAAATATTTCAAACAAGAAATTGTTGGGAATAAAATTTCAATTTAAAAGAAAATGTGAATGCTTTTACAAATTTCTATTGTTGGTGCCTACTGTTTTTTCTGTGTACACAGATGTAATCACATTTTTTTTTTAAATTGAAATTTTATTTCCAACAATTTTTTGTTTGATTATTTTTATAAATTGTTATCTTTCATTTAAAAATTGTTTATATTGTTTCGTACGAAGTTCATCAATCGTCGCTGGCTTGTTGGCATAGACCATAGATTTGACGTAGCCCCACAGGAAATAGTCCAACCGCGTCAAATCGCACGACCGAGGCGGCCAATCGACTGGACCATTTCATGAGATAACACGTTCTCCAAACTTGGTTTGTAATAAATTGATTGTGACATTCGCTGTGTGGCTTGCGGCGCCGTCCTGTTGGAACCACAAGTCCTCCAAGTCCATATCATCCAATTGGGGCCAAAAATATTCGGTTATCATTGAACGGTAGCGATTTCCAATCACAGTAACGTGCCGGTCTTGATCATCACGGAAGAAGTACGGCCCAATGACGCCGCCGGCCCATAAACCGCACCAAACCGTAATTTTTTCGGGATGCAATGATTACTCATGGAGTACGTGTGGATTGCTGTCTGACCAATAACGCATATTTTGTTTGTTGACGAAGCCATTCATTATGACGACCATAAATTGGACGTAACGCTCTTAACGTTGAGGCCACTGACTCCGAATGTCGGTAGTAAATTTTAATAATTTCGACTCGTTGTTGGCTCGTATATCTTTCCATCATGAAATGGCAAACCTTACTGAAGAAAAATGTCAAAAGAGCGGCAAGAAATATGGCGTCGCTTGCTGTCTCTGTCTTTCTACTTTTGTAGCGTCCCTGTTAAAGAACCCTTTATTTACAAATTTGGTGTGAGAAAGGTGTTTAAAAATTTAATTAGAATTTTGTAAATTCTTTCTATGTAGGCTCTTCAAATATCAATGTACAACAATTTCGAACATTTTTCCAAAATTACGGCGTTCTGACAATGGATTCTGGTAAAGGAGGCAAAAAAAATATATATATACGTGTGTCAGCGTTATGACAGATGACATCGGAATTTTATTTTAGGAGAAGTTAAAGTTTCGCCCTTTGGCCCAAAACTTAACACAAACAAGGTCATCCCATCTCTGACAAGAAGGTTTGACACTCAACTATCGAATACTTTTGTATCTATGTCATTATGACGTTTTGACACTCAAAATTACTAAATGAAATTTAATCTTTTTCGTTTTTTAATTGTCCCACAAGGGAATTTGTAAGAATAAAAATGCCTGACTGTTTGAAAAACTTGACTGCTTTTGCTGTGTCTACTGCAAGCATACGCTTAAGGAATACAAGGTTTAATTTTTCAAGAGTAAAGTGGAGGATATATATAAACTTTATTTTTAACTAGAAGTTTTTTCAGATGAGACATGTCTGCCAAAACATATCTGCCGAAATTGCTACAACGGCTTGATGCTGTGGTCTAAAGGTAACACAAGTTTTAATTGATATTCTTAGCACGACAATAATTATGTGAGATTATTGGTTTAGGTGAACGAAATGAACTTAGGCATTCCGATGCGTTGGCTAGAGCCAGGAGAGCATGACGGGACTACACGCTATGATGTGAAAATATAATAGGAATTTTTAATGAAAATTCGAAAATCCCAGAGAGGCAAATCCGCCAAATTGTGCGGAACTTAGGCCAGTGGAGAGATATTAGGCATTGGTAAAAAGAGGGATAAAAGATTACAAAGTAAGTCGCCGATAACGTGAAAAATTTTAAACGGAAATGGAGTTTGTCAAGCAAGAAAATCACAGAAAATACTGTTAAAGGACTAATGGGTAACCTTCCCGATAAAGTTAAAATTTTCAAACAAAACAATTAGTATCCCAGTGTAGAAAATCATTACCAGATATGTGGTTATGTAACTACATACTTGGTAATGGTAACTAGTTACTTTTATTATTACATTTCTTATTACCTTATTATGGCGATGTCGCGAAAAATAATGAGTTATGGTTACACACCAGCATACGAAAAATTAAAAAATATATCGTTACCTATGTGCTTACCAGTACTGACAAAAATAATGAGTCTAAAAATAGATTTTCAAAAAAATAAATTATATAAAAAAAAATATTTTTTATTGTATGTGTTTTTTTTAATAAAATGGTGCTGGTGCGGGAATCGAACCTGGGTCTACATATTGCCAGTCAATAGCTCTACCATCTGAGCTATATCGACATATAATATTTAATAGATAAAAACATAATTGACCTGCTGCACACAAGTAAGCTTACTCGCCAACATACAAAAAATATGTGGTTACATATATCCTTACCAGTGTTTAAAAAATATTGAGTCTAAAAATAGATTTCAAAAAATTTTCAAAAAAATCTAGAAAATTTTTTTCTATTTGAAATAATGATAAAAATAAGTCATTATCATTAACTCATTATTATATGTTTTAAAATAATGCAGAAGGTAAGTGGGTGTCATTACTGGTAGTCCATAAAATAATGATATGTCATTACCGTTTCTACACTGGGATATCTTAATTATTAATGAAATGTAAATTAAAATAAAATTCCTTTCAATAAAATGTTATTTTTTTTACATAATATGACGTTTAGTTCAAAAGTTATTGCAATTAATTCGTTAGTTATTTCGTGTGCAATCCTTGTATCTTTTCAAGTAATGCAGTAAGTAAGATGGTATCATTACTGGTAGTCTATAAATAATGATGCTCGATTACCGTTTCTATACTGTGTATTTAATAATTTCCACAGTTGATGCGGTTAACTAATCTGGTTTTCATTTCTATATAAAACGACTTAGTACTGTAAAAAAAACCTCAAACACTATATATTCTATGAAGAGATTAAAAAAAAATTCACAAAATCAATATTCGGTTTATATGTAGTGGTTATACATTGAAATCTATAATACGAGTGGAATTAATAGCAAATACCTCCATTTAATATAAAGATTTATTCATAATGATTCATTAGATATACTGGTATAAAATACTTGAACGTTTTTTAATTCATTTTTGACTGACTATAATTTTTTGATTACAAACTTCATTCAAATTGTATCAATTAAATAGCGAAACATCAATTATTGGTGTTTGCTAATTGCATTAAAAACTTTTCATATAATTATTGATGATACGCATATTTTGAAAATCATCAAATTTAAATGTAGTACACTTAATGTGTTCTAATTATAATTATTACCACCCCTTTCTTTATTTAAAAGTCATTAAAACGATATGGCATGTAAAGTGTGTGTGTTTGGGCACTTGTATTTTGGCGCCTTTAGTTTTGTAGATACTACAATATTTCATATTGTATAGTTTGTCTAAATAAACAAGGAGTAGACAACGTGTGCCACAACAATGTACCACATGTTACAGATAGTGTAATTTTTCATTTTGTTCAAAACTCTTTGTGTTATGATACGACTACATAAAGTTATTATTTCCTATACACGTTTCTGCAATTTTTAAATATTTGTTTAAAAAATATGTTATTTAAAAGGAAACAAATATTTTTTAATTGATGATGTAGAGGGTGCTAAAGAAGTATTAGAGTATCCAAAAATAAATGCTATTTCAGAAAACCGGTTTTCGGTTTGTTCGAAAATTACTATTAAAAAAAAGAACTGGTTTCGGTTACGGGGTTTTTAAGAAACCCGGTTAAAACCGGTTTAGGTCTTTTTTGTTAAATAAAAGAAAAAAAAAACACTTTTTTTATTGATTATTAATAATAACTATTTTAATTTTTGCATTAAAAATACAAAAATTGTTTTTTCGGACTTTCTATATTTTCATATATTTAGTTAGAATATTCTTCTACCTCAAGTCCAAATTCTAATATGATATTGTCATATTAGATTTTTATTTGTTGTTTCAAAAAGGGTTGATCATTTTCATGATAGACAATACAATTGTTTCATAGCCATCACGCTAACTCATCAGTTGTCCGCAATAAGAAAATGATAGCTTTATTAAACCAACCGAGAAATTACATCCCGGTGTAGAAAATCATTACCAGATAGGTGGTTATGTAACTACATACTTGGTAATGGTAACTAGTTACTTTTGTTATTACATTACTTATTACCTTTATGTCGCGAAAAATAATGAGTTGTCGTTACACACCAGCATACGAAAAATCAAAAAATATATCGTTACCTATGTGCTTACCATTACTGACAAAAATAATGTGTCTAAAAATAGATTTTCAAAAAAATAACTTATTAAAAAAAAAATATTTTTTATTGCATTTTTTTTTTTTTTTTAAATAAAATTTCCTGGTGCGGGAATCGAACCTGGGTCTACTGATTGCCAGTCAATAGCTCTACCATCTGAGCTATATCGACATGTAATATTTAATAGTTAAAAACATGATTGACCTACTGCACACAAGTAAGCTTACTCGCCAACATACAAAAACTCACAAAATATGTGGTTACATATATCCTTACCAGTGTTTAAAATATATTGAGTCTAAAAATAGATTTCAAAAAATTTTCAAAAAAATCTATAAAATTATTTTCTATTTGAAATAATGATAAAAATAAGTCATTATCAGTAACTCATTATTATATGTTTTAAAATAATGAAGAAGGTAAGTGGGTGTCATTACTGGTAGTCCAAAAAAATAATGATATGTCATTACCGTTTCTACACTGGGATAAGGTACAAAAAATCAACGGAACGAGAATTTTGTACTTTCGAGGGGTTGTGAATGAAAAGTAGCTATTCTACAACCGATTATTTGGAACAGAAGATGTTCCTGGGTAGCTAAATACATTGTTAACCGAATGTATAAGCAATTTAGAAGATCTATATTCATTAGCACTTTTTTCCCAAATATATCCCACTGTGTGTAGAAATACAATACTATTTGTGCGAACCACTCTACTCGACTGTTTGCTTCAACTAAATTATGTGTCAAGCACATACACACATGGACATATCTTTCTAGTAATTAATCATATTATATATTCCATGTGTGTGTGCGCACTTCCGTTGTGTCCTTTTTTCAGCCATGGACTAAAGCTAGTAAACTTAATTTTTGGAACGAATTAAGCAATTAGTGCATGAGTTCTTGTTTATTAAAGAGCAATATTTAAATATTTGTTATTTTAGGTAAAGAGGTAAAAGTGGTCAAAATATATTTAAGTTTTCTAGATTAAATACATATCATATATTAGAATTTTACGTCGTCTTAAGATGATTTCCCGAGTGCAGCCACTGACTTTAAAAATTTTAAATTTTGTTATGTTTCTTCTGAAGAAGTACGTTAGATACCACAAGGAAAGTATTTTGAAGGACTTATAATATGCAACTCTCATATGCATAATAACTTGTAAAATTTATAAGTAACTTATAAAACAAACTTTTCATAAAAAATTAAATTAAGAAACGTGTTACAAGGTTTTAAAATTATTATGCATAAGCACTTTGATGTAAATAATTTCTAAATGTAAGACAATTATTACTTGCAACCTAGCAAGCAGATCTTTAATTTCTGTAGAAATATTTTAATACTAGAACTTTTGCCACCTATAATTCAGAAAATATTAACTGAAATTCAGAATTTCAACTTAAAATTCAGAAAATATAATTTGAAATTCAAAATTTGTTTTCGAAATTCAGATAATATCATTTGAAATTTAGAAAATACCCTTCGAAGTTCTAAACAACATCAATTGTAATTCAGAAAATCTCAATCAATCCCAAATAAAAAATTTTGCTGGAATTCAAGTTGAAAACAAGCGTAATTCCAGTAACTTTTTCCAATTTCAAGCCTTGATTTATACTTGAATTAAACTGTAATTCAATAGCATACTCCAGCAAAAGGGACACTGGAATTCCAGTCGAACATAACAGTGTAAATACGCTTGAATTCAAGCCTTGAATTACAGTCCAATTCAAGATCAAACAACACATTAAAAACCCTTGTATTCAAGCCCTATCTTCAAGCTCAAATTAAGCCAATTAAAACACGATAATTGTAATATTTGATGCAATTTATTTGCAGTTATATAATTATTTTGTCATACATACATTAATATTTATATTTTTCTCTTAATATCCAACACCTTGCGGCGACGGAAACCAATTTTTCTGTAGTGTCTCCTTCCTTTTTCTGGCAGCGTCATATGTTGTAGTGCTTTTCTTGGCTAAGGAGAAAAGAATAACATTAGAAAAAAGTTTAGGCTCAAAGAAATGTCAATTACATACATATTTATTAGAATCCAAGGAAGAAATTCAGATTCCTTTTATATCCCCATATAAAAAAATTATCTTAAGTTTTTTAATTTTTTCAGTATTAACAAGAATAGAAAAACAAATTATTTCAATTTGTATGAACTGGATTTCCACTGGAAAAACACTTAAATTAAAGCCGAATTCAAGCATTTTTTACAGCACTTGAATTTTTAGTTTTTCAGTGTTTATTGGGATATTATGAAAATTCTATTTTAAATTAGAAAAATAACATTTGAATTTCAGCAAATATCTATTGAAATTCAAAATATATAAATTAAGATTCAGAAAACATACTTAACATGAACTTGATTTCATGTTTTCTAAATTTCAATTAATATTTTCTGAATTCCAGTTGATTTTTTCTAAATCTCAATTGATATTTTCTGAATTTCAATTAATTTTTTTCTAAATATTAATTGACATATTCTGAATTACAGTTGTTATTTACTGAATTTTAAATTATACTTTCTCAATTTCAATAGGTATTTTCTAAACTTCAAATATTATAATCCAAATTTCGGACAATAGTTTTAGAATTCCAAATGGAAATTTTAAAACGGAATTAATATTTTCAAAATTTCAAACAATTTTTTTTAAATGCCAAAGGTGTAGTTTAAAAGCACGATACTTCGCTAGAAGTTTTCAATAATGGAATATATTTAGAAAAAAATCTAAATCATTTTTCTACTAATTTTCCTCTTTTTATAAATTTTTTTAACTTTAATTGCTGGATGGGCATAGTCTCCCTTAAAAATAGTTTTGTCATAACACCCCCAGTTTTATTGGAAATGGTCCCAAATGGAAGAAATCGATTTTTTTTTTGGAAAACGTTAATCAGTGCCGAAAGTTGGACGAAAATGGCTAATTTTGGAAAAAAATGTATTATTATAAAAATTCCCAAAATTCGAAATTTATTTTTATTTTTTATTCCATTTATTCATTTAATATAGTCAAAATGATTCAGACATTGAATTTTGACTTCATCGGATATCATTAACCCACTTTAGCCACGAATTTGATAAAAATGCAAAAACGTTTTTTTTTTTAAATTAATTTAAAAAATTTTTTAAAATGCCTAATCCGGAGATGTCGATTGCTATTTGTACCACATAATAGTTGATATTAAAGAAACAAAATAAATTGGAAAAATGATAATTCGAGTTTGTGTTTGGAGCGACTGCTTTTCAGGACATTTTACAAAAATTGCTCATTTTGTCAAAAATTAAACAAAATTTTAATGTTTTCATAAAATTTTACACAGTTTTTGGAAAAGTATCACTTAAATTTGGTTAGACTATAATTATCTTTACATTTGTTTAAAAAATCTTTAACCCTTAGTGGCCTGGGGTCAGAAAAGACCCATGAAACTAAATATTAATTATGACTACGAGATTGTAAAGCCATTAAATTGATAAAAAAAAATCTCAACTAGATAAAAATAATTATTTTATGTAACGTGATCCATATGGGGTTAATTTTTATACTTTTGGCCAAAAACGCCCCACTAGGAAATTTACAGAATAATAATAACATTTTTTCCACTCGATAAAAATTATTATTTTGAGTAACTTGATCCATATAGGGTTAATTTTCTCACTTTTCACAAAAAGACCCGCTAGGAAATTTAAAGAATAACATTCATCAGATTTTTATTAAAATGGGATATGCGATAGAGTGTACAAAACTAACGAACAAGCGCAATTCTCTATAGCCCCAATCTTATTTTTAAGGGTTAAAAATGTGGGGCCAAAAGTGTCTGTATGTTAATAGCAATTTTAGTTTTGTAATCGTATTAGATTATAATTAAAAGCTTTTGTTTATTATGCATTTATTGCTTTCTATTTGGAAAGACGTTATTCTGAAAATTTCTAAGTGGGCTTTTTTTGCCGATAAGTGAACACATTAACCCTATATGGATCAAGTTACGCAAAATAATAATTTTTATTAAATGGAAAAAAGATTTTTTTGATCCATTTTAAGTGATATTTTTCCGAAAATTATGAAAGATGTTATTCTGTAAATTTTCTAGTGGGGCGTTTTTGGCCAAAAGTATAAAAATTAACCCCATCTAGATCACGTTACATAAAATAATTATTTTTATTCAGTTGGTATCTTTTTTTTTATCAATTTAATGGCTTTACAATCTCGTAGTCATAATTAATATTAAGTTTCATGGGTCTTTTCTGACCCCAGGCCACTGAGGGTAAACAATTTTTTAAAAAAATGTGAAGATAATTATAGTCTTAGCAAATTTCTAATTTAAAAAAAAAGACATTTTGCATTTTTATCAAATTCGTAGGTCATTTTGGATTACATGCTAAAGTGGGTTAATGATATCCGATGAAGTCAAAATTCCATGTCTGAATCATTTTGACTATATTAAATGAATAAATGCAATAAACAATAATTTTTTAGAAATTTCGAATTTTTGGGAATTTTTAATAGTAATACACTGTTTTCGCAAAATGGGCCATTTTCGTCCAACTTTCGGCACGGGTTAACGGTTTCCAAAAAAAAAAATCGATTTATTCCATTTGGGACCATTTCCAATAAAACTGTGGGTGTGTAATGAACGAAAATCTACAAATCACTATTTTAAGGGACAGTCTAATGTGGCTTTTCAAGCTTCAGATTTTTGATCTATAAACCTGGGAAAAGAACACATATTCTAAATTTCTGATTTTTAGCCAAATGGAAAATCTAATTTTACCCTTTCTCTCCACATTTTTATACCCTCCACATAATAAGTGAGCCACAATCAAAATTGTTTATAATTTGTTAATATAATTGTTATTTTCGGAAGATGCTACACAATGGAGAAACGAAATATCGACAATAAAAAATTTTTTATAAATAAAAAACAAACCTTAAGCTCAAGAAAATTGTAGAGTTAAAAATTGAAAAATAAGGTTAAATAAACGAAAAGAATTTATGACTTATATTTTCATCTAAAAATAAAAAACTAGGGATGAGCGATTAATCGAGTAATCGAACAGTATGATTAATCAGAATTTTGATCAATCTGTTAGTTGATTAATTGAAAATTTGATTAATCAGAATTATAATTAACGGGTTAATTTGACTATTGATTAATTTAAATTTAAATAATTTTAATGTTGAAAACTGTTTAAAATTAAAAAAATTGCGGCAATGTTATCTTTGTTTTGTGGCGATACCTTATATAGCTCCAAATAAAGGAAATCTGACAGATTTTGTGCTCATGGCTCATGAGACTTCACCAATATCCAATCTTAAGTTTCATCTTTCTATATTGAACTGGCATTAAAAAGCGTCTTCAAAGGAGAAAAACAAGATATTATTCAATTATTCATAAATTTGATTAAAAAAATCATGATTAATCATTATTTTGAATAATTGAAATAAATGGTTAATCGATTAATCATATTTTTGATAAATCAAAGCTTTTGAATAAGCGATTAATTGATTAATCAGAGTTTTATTAATCGATTAATAATTTGCATATTAATTGTTGCAAAAAAATATATTTTGGTTTTACTTTAATCAAGTTATTCCTATACAAAATAAAACGAAAGAAATAGTTCCAATTTAGATTAAAAAAAAAAAAATCAGAATGTTTTACTTTGGAATTTTTTATTTGGATTCGGAACTCAGAACAGCGTCGATTGTGTCAGGAAATTAGTCCTATAAATTAATGTGATTGCTTTCCTTGGAACGTCGATAGAGAAGAAATTAAAGTTAGTGAAAGATGAAGGGCTTCAAATATGGCAACACTCTAATTGCGTGGGATATTGAATCTTAGAACAGTTGTTGCGTGCATTCTGCTGGTGAGTTGGAGATGCTGGACGCTGTGATATGTATGAGGGAAAGAAAAATCATTTATATTAGTTTTTCCAAATTGATGTTGATGTAGCTGGGGATCGAACCCGCAACCTTATGTGTAATAGTTCAACGCACTTACCATTATACCACAGCACCTGCACACAGCATCTTATGCTCTTTAAGAGAAGTACTTTTTAAAAAGTGCGAAGTTGAAATTCAATATTTTCTTCATCATTTTTATTTTAGTTTTGGAAATTGAAAAATTAAAAAAAATTATGAATTTAAACAAATTAATTATAATTATTTAAAAATAAATTTGTCACTCCAGAATTCTAGCCAGCGATAATCTGTTTGGAAATAAACTGTATCCAAGTTACTTCTTGGGATCACTTTTAGAGCAATAAAGCTTTAGAGGCAATAATGAAGTGATTTTTTGGATGTTGTTTAGAATTACTTTTAAAAAAGCTGTAAAAATATGCTAACCGATAATTTGGAAGCAATGAAAGTAATAATTTTTTAAAGTTGTTCAGAACTACTTCTAAAAAGTAATAAAAATTCACTAACTGATACTTTGTAAGCAACGGCAGAAGTCGTTTGTAAAGCACGACTTTCAATATTTTTGCTGGGGTTGCTCGATTGAATAACATTAACAGATTTTCTCAATTATTTTCTTACTGCAGGGCGTTCAGGGAGAGATTTTTCCCTTGTATGTCCCTCAGCGTAGGAATTTACAAAAATCCTATCTTTGCGATTGTGTATGCTAGGTTAGAACCCGGAGTGTCAAATTTGAAGTTCGTTACACCAGGCTGGGTGATGATGATTGTGTGTGAGTGAGTTTTTCAGTCAGTAACGGTATCCTTTTATAACTAAATAGTAAATATTATACATTTTACCATCTTCGCCAATACACGTAATACACACACTTTGAGCTATTCTCTTCGTAATTAGTTCCTTTTGTAGCGTCTTAAGGGTTTTCCTTAGCTTAACATCATTTCTACAATCTCAAGATATAATCCATCCTTACAAAATAAGATTTCGTATTGTCTTATTCTCCACAAGGAGTTAAACAAATTTTGTACTGCGTTGTTTTATCCATTATTTATTAAACATTTTAATTAAAATTTTCATTTGTCTGATATTATTACAGTCTGAGCTTAACAGCATTCTTAATTCTGTTTGTTTTACAATTTTTCTTTATCATTAAGGGAATTTTTTCTATAGAAAATAAGAAACATAAACAACCCTATCCGCATAGAAATGTCATTAATAGACAATGCAATAAGTTACAGCATGTCGATTTGAAACAGTATTTCTTTGTATATTTTTTTTGCGTTCGAAATATCTTACACCATGCCTAAATGAAGTATGTGCTATGTATTGTAGGGTGTTCCTTATTTTTTCAAACTAAACTAATTTGAATATAATTTCAAAAATTTAAAATAAAATTTAATTTAAAAAAAAATTCATACCACTTTGATAATAAGCCTTTCTGTTCACAAAATAAGGGACACCATAATGTGCAATGCTAGCAAGAACAAACATACATAATTATCCAAAGGGCATTCATCTTCATTCAACATTATTCAACATGATTCGTATGTATACGAATGCGACTACGAGTATATTTGAGCAGGATACTTAAATACAGCAAATGAACTTCCGTTACAGATTCATAAGAATTATATTTAGTTTGAGAATTTACATGAAATAGTACATGCATTTTTACTGTTAAGAGAAAGACAAATTTTTGTTTTTTTTTTTTTTTTTTTTTTAAATAAGACATACACCATTCATTAATCCTTTTTGTTATACCTAATAGAAAAAGTCTGTAAAAATTTTTGTTGGAACTACAAAAAATTAGTTAAAAACGAGTAAAAAAGTTAAAGTCGGACATGCCCACAATATACATAATACCCTACACTAGTCTGGTTAAAAGCCAACTAATGTTTGGTTTCAAAATTCGAATGGGTTGAAATGGGACTTGTGTCAAAATTTTCTATAAACTGATAAAAGAAGAGAAAATCGGAAATAGAGCCCATATGGGCGATAGAACCAAATATGGACCGATCGTATCTAGAATCAATAGGCTTTGTCCTTGGATCCATGTGGGTCAGCGAACCAAATTTCATTGAAATATCTTCGTATTTGCGACCTACAACGTGTAACCAAACAAATTTTGGCGGGGGCACCCTTATATGGGCACTAGGTCTAAACACTAGGTCTATCTTAATATTTGCGATCTGTATATTGCGCACAAGAATGCTTGGACAGACAGACAGACAGACAGACAGACACACAGACAGACAGACAGACAGACAGACAGACAGACAGACAGACAGACAGACAGACAGACAGACAGACAGACAGACAGACAGACAGACAGACGAACGGACGAACAGATGGAGACAACGATAAATCGAAACAAAATGTGATACTAAGTCGATCGGTCTAAGTCAGAGCTTCGAAGGAGTTAATTCAATTTAAGATTAAATCATTCATAACGAGTTCATTCATAAGCTTCATTCCCAATGCTTTAAAAAGTATTGAATGAATTCTCAACTTGAATCATTTAAATCGCATGTTCATTCACCATTTGACAAATTGAATGAAGAAATTTTATTATCATTCACTTAGAGTAGTGTGGTTTGAAACTAACACATATAATAAAGCATACAATACTATTTATTTATGTTAGATGAATTTTAAACATTTTTAATTTGTATTATGCTAATATATCAGCATTTAGGGTAGAGGGGGGATCCTTCGCCACTTTTTATTCAAAGCACTGTCATTTCTTAACCCCTAATTATTTATGAAAAATTACTTTCAAATTTAAGATCTACATATCTTGGCTTTAATTTCTATGATTTTTATTCTTATTATTTGCATATTTTCTATTACTTTTTTATGATTTCCAAAGTAACCCAAATCGGCGTAACTGCCCTAAATCTGGGGGATATTCGCCAAAAGAACTAGATACAATTTCAACCAAAAAATATTGTTAATATTGCAAGGTCAATGTTTTAGTGACTGAAATAAATAATTTAGAATAAGTTCTTTAAGGTATATGATTCTTTTTAATCAATAAATCTCCACTACATTAAAAAAAAAATAATTATTTAAAACTATAATATTATGATTCTTCAAAATTAGAAAAAACTGAATAATTAATATAAATTTAAGAATGAACACGATTGTACTAATTTACTATTGAACATATTTTAAACATATAGAAAAGTCTTATAGAGCATTTTAGGCAGGGAAGCACCAACTGTTCCTAGCTCCAGGGGCCATCTGGTGATTGTGCCCCAGAGGCAGACACTAACATAAAATTAATATTTTTTCACACTTTCTAAGCATTTATTAAAATCAAATTATTATTTTCTTAAAGCTTAGGATCATAGGTCTAACATAATGAAAAATTATTTTTTATCACACGGTTTGAGAAAGTTATTGCAAAATATAGTTGCTTTAAATTATTTTTTTGGCAACCCAAAAAACACAAAAACACGTCTATCTGCGACCATATGTGATATAAATTCGTCAAAGTGGATGTCAAGGAAAGGCAATTGAACAATGAACAAAATATATTTTTTACAATTTTTTATCTCCCTTAAGATCGGAGAAAAATGGGAAAGGTATATGTGCCCCACTGGCGAAGGATCCCCCCTCTACCCTAGTTGAAAATTTAAGATTTTCATTTGACTTAATGAATGAAAAAAAAAAATCATTTTTATTCACCTTTTTACTAAACGAATTCAATTAAATTTGATTTCATTCAGTTAGAATTCAATAAATATAGAATTAATTCATATAATTTAAAACTTTTGTGAATGAAGCTATCGAATTAATTCCATAAGAATGCTATTACGGAATGAAATTTAACTCAAATTACATTCATTTTTAGAAAGTGAATTAAAGAATTAAGCCTTTTAAACTTTTGGTCTAGGTCCAATTTTTGTTGGTGTTACAAACATCACAACGAACTTATTATACCCTGACCACATATTGGTGTAGGGTATACCATTTTAGGATATACCATTTTTTTACCATTCATAAAAAACTGCTGAAATTGACAGATTATTTTTGCTAAATATTAGTAAGATAGAAACAGCAAAAATAAAACTGTTAAATATACAGAATGTTATTTATATATTTGTTAATTTTTCCTTAATAGAAAACAATAATTTAACCGGGTAAAATCAGCAAAAAAATTTGTTAAATAACACTGTGAGACAAATGGTAGGGGTCAGTGATCGGGAAGGGTTCGAACTACCGGGGAAAGTTATAACGGTAAAAAAGAAGTTATACGTGTCCCGGCGTTTCGCTGGGTCACCCCTAGGAATCGAGATATATCGATTTGACCTTTGGTGGTCTTTTTTTTGACATAACTCGAGAACCACTAGTCCGATTTTGCTCAAACAATTTTAAAAAAATTAAAAATTACAATTCCTTTAATCTGTTCATATAACGTTTTTCTATATACTCAACAGTTTTGCCGGTAAAAATAAATGTATGAAGAAAAAAATATTTTTTGCCTAAAATATTAAAAAAAAGTAATAAACAAAAGGTTATTGATTTTTATGGTAGCGGTAACAAACATTTATTTTTACCGGCAAAACTGTTGAGTATATAGAAAAACGTTATATGAACAGATTAAAGGAATTGTAATTTTTAATTTTTTTAAAATTGTTTGAGCAAAATCGGACTAGTGGTTCTCGAGTTATGTCAAAAAAAAGATATATCTCGATTCCTAGAGGTGACCCAGCGAAACGCCGGGACACGTATAACTTGTTTTTGACCGATATAACATTTCCCGTTGGTTTCATCCCATCCCGATTTTGACTGTCGCATAGTATAATAAGTAGACTAAAGAATCACAAAAAATTTTAAATTTAAGTTTTTTGCTATTTTTTTAATACAATAAAAATCTAGTCTTCTGCAATCAGCAGTTTACTATTTTTTTTTTTTCAACTAAATTAAACTCAAAAATTATAAAAATTTTGTAGATTTAACAGTTTTTTCTTGCTATTTTTACTCTGCTAATATTTATAAAAAATTTTTCAAGATTTTACAGAATAATTTGTCATTTTCGATTAACTAAAAGTTAACTTAAATATAACTAAAATTCTGTAAATTTTACTGTTTCATTTTTGCTGTCTTCATTTTACTAGAATTTAGCAAAAAAAAAAAAAAAAAATTGTTAGTTTCAGCAGTTTTTTCTGCAAAATCATTTTTAACTAATTTTGCTTGCTTTTTCTGCTAGTTTTACAGAATTATTTCTGTGAGCGTATGTATAGGGCTTTGTAATTTATTCGAAAAAATACTTTTCATATTTTTTTTTGAAGTTTGTCCGGAAAATTTAAATTACTCTAAAAAATCCGATAGTTTCACTACCCGGAAAAAAACAGATGCCAAAGCAGTAGTATAAGCAGTAGAAAAAGCAGTACAATTAATAATCGGGATGTACTTCTTTTTCACAACATTTTTTTAGTACTTTTTGAACGAGTGCAAAGGAAACTTTTTCATCAATCCAAAGTTTAAAAAAGGTTTTGGAAAAAAAATATGAGATCCGGATAGGGACATGCTTTAAACAGATAATTTTTCACAATTTGTTAAATGAGTTTTGGGATTTCAGCACATTTAATTCCTTTAATGCAAATAAAAAAAAACATATTTTGTTTATTTCCAAAATTTTTTTTATTGCCACCATCGGGTATTGAACTTGCGATCTCAAGATTATTAGTGTAGCTCTCTGCCGCTGATAGAGGTCTGATATGGAATATTCTTTAATATGAAAGTTGCCTGGCATAAAAACACCACTTTGTCTTTGCGAGATATTGTATCTTATTTTCTTAAATAAAAGTACTTATGCCCCAGCAAAGAAAGAGATTCCGAAGGAGTCGAAAAAGCATTACAATTGATGATCTAGATGTACTTCTTTTTTAACATAAACACTAATGATTTTAACATTAAGTTGTCATAGGAGAGGAGTACTCCCACTTCAAAATTTTTTCAGCTATTTTTCACCAATTAAAAGTAAAAAAAATTCTGCGCAAAAAAAATTATATTTTTTTTTATTTTACAAAAGTTATTTTATTGGCGCCTCCGGGTATCGATCTTGCGACGCCATGATTGCTAGCATATCTCTATACCGCTGAGCTATGAAAGTTGACTGGCATAAAAACACCACTTTATCATTGCGAGATATTGTGCTTTATTCTCTTCAATAAAAGTACTTTTTAAACAAGTGCAAAAGGTGTACTGCAATACAGTATTGGTTTCAGTTCTTTTTCATAATTTTTATTTTATACATAAATTTTTGAAAATTAAAAAGTATTGAATTTGAACAATATAATTATAAATATTAAAAAAAAAATAAAAAAATAATATATTGGTCTCTCCAGTAATCGAACCCGCGATCATCTGTTTAGAAATACCAAATGACACCAAAATCACTTTTTAGGATTACTTTTAGAGCAATTATTCTTTATCCATACATATATATATGTTCATATATGAACACATTTGAAAATTTTTTACCGGGTTGTTGATAATTCTCGATAAAGTGGGAGTAAAAATTATTGCTAGGATATGCTTGGATTTCCCTTTACCTCCTCTTTTGTAAATTTGTTTGCGGATTAATAAATATGTATAATATGGAATAACTTCTACTCTTACCTAATACTAGTATACATATCTTTATGAAAACATGGAACAGGATGTATTGTAGATCCGGCCGTTTAATATTTGCTGTTTGTTATTATTTTATTAAATTATATAAAATATTATAATAAAAGAAAACACATTGCAGATAAATTGAGCTCAGGCAAACACGAAATAAGTATATTCTGTTCTGTATTGTTAACAAATTCTCAGCAGGATTAAAGATGTTGTTGAAATAAAAATTAAAAGAAATATGTATTTAAAAGTTTTAATACAACAAAATTTAAATACCCAGCCAAATTTTATTGAACTGGTTACCTCTGAATCTGTTCTAGAACAGGTGTTTTTACTACGGGTTCCGTGGAACAGGTTCTAGAACTGATTCCTGGCAGTCAAAATAGAAGGCTTCACTGTCGCAGAACGAGTTCTATAACTGGTTCTAGAACCGGTTCCAAAGCAACCTGTTCTAGTTTGGAGGAAAAGAACCAGTTGCTTTTGGGACAAACTCAAACAAAAACCACCGATGATAGAACATAAATTAGAACAGGTTGCATGCAAGTACAAGTTGTTTTACAACCGGTTCTTTGCATCCGACAATTTTGCTGGGTTGTAGAAGCAGTTCTTTATTTACAATTGATTTCATTTTTCAAACAAACAAAATTTTTTAAAACTCAATGCAAACCAGAAAAATCGATTACACTATGTAACAAAATGAGGACCATGGTCTAGGTCAGGGCTGGCAAAACTATGACACGCGTGTCAGTACTGGCACGCGAGTGGATTTTAGGTGGTACGTGACGTTTTTTTTGGATATTTTCCAAAAATTTTAACTATTAGAAGGCCAGCAAAAAATTTAGTTAAATGTTAAATTTCGCTTCAAAAATGTGTGATTTAACTCCATAATGGTGAAATTGTTCATAGAGCTTGTAAATCGTCTTTTAAAATGAATAAAACTCAGTATTGCCAACATTTTTTGTTTGAAGAAATATGGTTAATACAGAACTCGCAAAGTCGATTATCAGAAAATTCTGGGAAAATTTATAAAATTCTAGATTGAAAGAAGTTTAAATATTTCGATGGGAAAATGCCTCATAATCGGAGAAGAAAAAAAAGTGCCAGAAAATTGCACAAAAATAGAAAAGAACTTGTAATAAAGTTGGATCTAAAAAATTAAGTTTTTTTTTTTTTTTAAAGGGAAAGTAGGTGTTACGAAATAATCCTCAATTAAATAAAGGCTGAAAATAAATTTCATAATGAAATAACCCCCTTCGTTTGGATTTGAAATTGGGTTTTGATGGTGTTTCGCAGAGCAATTTTATGTGAAATAGAAATTTCTCTGTTCAAATCCATAATATTTGCTTTTTATACATTCTTATAATGATAAAAACTGCGCGATTTATTTCAACAAAATCAAATTTTTGCCCGAAGCCCATTTTTCAACAAAGTTTCTTACGTACTTAAATAATAAATGGCGCCCAATAATTTAACTTTTTTAACAATATGAAATAATCACCAACGAGTAAAAAGGTTAAAGTCGGGCATGCCGACTATACAATACCCTACACCAGTCTGGTGTATTGTTTGGATCCGAAATTCGAATGGGTTAAATGGGGCTTGTGTCAAAATTTTCTATAATGTGAGTCAGCGCACCAAATTTCATTAAAATATCTTAATATTTGCGACCTGCAGTTTGTAACTAAGCCAATTTTGGGGGGACCCTTATATGGGCACTAGTTCTAAACATGGACCGATGTTCACCAAAATCAATAGGCTTCGTCCTTGGGCCAACATAGGTCTATTAACCAAATTTCATCAAAATATCTTAATATTTGCGACCTGCAGCGTATAAACAATATAATTTTGGTGGGACCCTTATATGGGCAGTAGGTCTAAACATGGACCGATGTCCACCAAAATCAATAGGCTGCGTTATTGGGCTAACATAGGTCTGTGTACCAAATTTCGTCAAAATATCTTAATATCTACGACCAGCTGCGTATAATCAAAATAATTTTGGTGGGACACTTATTTGGGCACTAGGTCTAAACATGGACGGATGTTCACCAAAATCAATAGGCTTCGTTATTGGGCCAATATAGGTCTGTGTACCAAATTTCATCAAAATATCTTAATATTTACGACCTTCAGCGTATAAACAGTATAATTTTGGTAGGACCCTTATATGGGCACTAGGTCTAAACATGAACCGATGTTCACCAAAATCAATAGGCTGCGTTATTGGGCTAACATAGGTCTGTGTACCAAATTTCGTCAAAATATCTTAATATTTGCGACCTGCAGCGTATAAAAAGTATAACTTTGGTAGGACCCTTATATGGGCACTAGGTCTAAACATGGACCGATGTTCACCAAAGTCAATAGGCTGCGTTATTGGGCCAATATAGGTCTGTGTACCAAATTTCATCAAAATATCTTAATATTTACGAACTGCAGCGTATAAACAGTATAATTTTGGTAGGACCCTTATATGGGCACTAGGTCTAAACATGGACCGATATTCACCAAAATCAATAGGCTGCGTTATTGTGCTAACATAGGTCTGTGTACCAAATTTCGTCGAAATATCTTAATATTTGCGACCTGCAGCGTATAAACAGTATAATTTTGATAGGACCCTTATATGGGCACTAGGTCTAAACATGGACCGATGTTCACCAAAATCAAAATTGTTCGTCCTTGGGCTAACATAGGTCAGCGTACCAAATTTCAACAAAATATCTTAATATTTGCGACCTGTAGAGTGCGCACAAGATTGCATGAACAGACAGACGGACGGACGGACGGACAGACGGACATCGTTAAATCGAAATAAAAAAAAATTCTGAACCGATCTGTATACTATAAGGTGGGTCTACGACCAATATTTTTTGGTGTTACAAACATCAGCACAAACTTATAATACCCTGACCACATAGTGGTGTAGGGTATAAAAATGGAATAACCCCCCAAAGAAATGAAAAGGCAATAATGTTTAAACTGTTTTAATTTTATTTCATTGGGGATTTTTTCATAATGAAATAATCTCAATATTTAAAGATATAATAAACCCCCAAAAATTAAATAACCGTCAAATATTTTTACGTCATTTCTTGGATGTTATTTAATTTTTCCCTTTGGGGGTCATCCGTAGCGCTCATAAATATGTACATCTGCGATGATATTTTTAAGAGAAATTTTCTAAATTTTAAAAATTTTTAAAAGAGGACTTTTAAAAGACAACTAAAATTAAGGTGGCACGCGATAAATTTTTCCAAAAAAAATTTTTCTGTTACGTCTTGCCACCCCTAGTCTAGGGCGTGTATAATTCCTATGAAAGATGAATTTATAACGCTAGTACAGTAGAACTCACAAAGGTTCGCTCTGTGGGTACAGTCAAGTTATATGGCCGTGTAAAATTTAAGAACTTGTTTGCAACACCGATTTCGGATATTCGAGCCATTTTAGAAATTTCCTGTTTCAAAAGCCTGTTTGATGATAACGATCGTACAGTGCATACATTTTTCCTCTGCAATTTTAGTCTTTTTTTTCCTTTTCTGTTAGCAATTAAAATCAATTTGACAAAAGATGCTCAAATTGTACTAAGAAATAAATTCCAAAATAAGGATTTTTAAAGAAAGATGTGTTTTAAGGGCATATTCTTTAAATTTTAAGAGCACATATTAATTTTTTCGGAGAATTTTTATAAAATGGATTTCTTAGAGCGTTTTTCTGGTTGCCCTGTTTATCACCGTTGTTAATAAACAATGCAAGTTCTTATTTTTGCCTTACTACATTTTTTAGTATAAGAAGAGGGAGAAAAATACTTCGTATAAGGAGTATGTTCAACATGTGTTCTGCAATGAATAATTACATTGTATAACACATTTTTGGGGGTCAATAATTCCAATGCCAGAAAAATATCCAACTGGTGCATTTGAAGAAGGAAATCACAAAAAACGGCCCCATACGAAGAAGAAAAAAGTGCTCTTTCACCAACACAAGTGTTGGCTACCATGGCCAAATTGCACCTGTTTTGAGAAATGAAAAAAATGCTCTCTGGAAAGAGATTTGGTTCGAATGAAGAGGTGATTGCCGGAACAGAGGCCTATTTTGAGGCCAAAGATAAATCATTCTATAAAAAAGGTATCGAAATATTAGAAAGGCTTTGTGAGTGATTGTATCGCTCTTAAAGGAGACTATCTTGATGAAGGAAGTCGAATTTTGCCAAAAAGAATGTTGTTTTATTGGTTATCCTAAGGACTTTTCAGCCGACATGTTATTCTTGAAGTAATTGAATAGATGTTTTGATTTAGATACCGCAAAAATGCGGAATTTTTGAGCATTTATTGCCTCACTTCCAAAAAAAATCGTCATTTTTAAGGGAAAAATCGTTAAATCGATATTTGTCTATTTTCGATTGTAAAAATCGTCAAAATGACGTTAAATCGTCAAACATGGCAACATTACCTGTGTGGTATATTGGCGCCATTCATTATTCCTATAACAATCTGATATTTTAAAGGGCCATAAAAAAAGCTCAAGCTAACATTGCAAAACTATTTAAAGGCAATTGTCTTTATGATTCACTTTTTTCAATTCGCCTTGGATTAATTGACATTGAAATTTTTTGTTGCACTGTGTTTTTTATATAAGTACTTCTAAAACTATTTAAATAATTTTTTTACATAATTGAATTAAAAAATAAATAATACTTTTAACCTCATTAAAAATGCATATCAAAGTATATTTAGTTAAACAATATACTTAAGCATTTTATTTTAATTATTCATTTAAACAACATCAAACAATAACAATTCGTCCTTGATGTTAAAGTAAAACGAATGTGATAAAAATAAATTGAGAATAAAAGTTTATTTTCTGTCTTTTGTTTGCATTTCATGTAATTTTATTTTCCATATATACTAAAATAAAATAAAGTACATTGACTGGTGTGACAGCTTTTAACAAGAGTTTTGCTGTTAAGGAAGGTGAGATGTTATATAATTTGCAAAAAGAAAACAACCCCCAAAACAATTGAAGGGAAGATATAAAAGTATGTATATTGGCAAAAGGAAGCCATTGTCATGGCCATTTGTTCCCAGCAAAATCTTAGTAATGGGTGTTCAGTACTAGTTTCTAAATAATAAGCAGTATATTGCAAATAGTTCAGTGTCAAAACTCATTATTCGACAAGCTCGTTCTGTAAATAGTTTCTTATATTCGCTGCATGAAATAAAGCACAAAATTTGTGCACCTGCACTATAAAAATAAAAAAGCACGAAGTAATTAAAAGTTACCAAAATAAGCTATTATTCGTATGCTGATAAGCAGTTAAAATATCAGTGGTTACAAGTTTTTAAATAATAAGGCTTATTCATATATATATCAGTGCTTAAAAAAATAAGTAGTTAACAATATCACAAATATAAGTAGTAAACAATTTTAGTTTTACTCTGCAACCACTTACATATATGATAATGAAAGATTTTGCGGGGTTACATTATTTATGTGTATTGCTACGTTTGGTATATGGTACGTACACATACCTAACAACAGTTCGCATCAATAGTGTGGTAAATGTGTTAGGTTACATCAAATAATTGAGTAAAGTGATGGAAAAAAGTAAAAAATAAAAATTTATATGCTTTATCAAATAAACGGTGCGGCATATAATAGTGAATATTAAAAAAAATAATTAAATAAAAGCAATGAAGAGGGGCATAGGAGACCTTTTACAGTAAAGCTGGGTTCACAATAATGGAGTACTACACTCTGCACGCAGAGAAAGGACATGGTTACAATATAATCATGGCTACAAAACCATATTCCCTACTGCCATACTTGATTGTTGCAAGAAAATTATTAATGTATTCATCATTACATAATTTTTAGTTTATATTTAATTCAATCATTTTATTGTTAAAATCTCAATTTTTCTTCGGTTTCGATATTATTCTCTGGTCTACAAACATATACTTTCTGGAAAATCATATTCTGCTCTTCGAACTACAATTTTAGTATTATCTGAATTGGGAGAGATCATGTTCACAACAATTGGTATAACTTCGACAACTAAGGGTGTTTTTAAGCAAGATAGAACTTTAAATTGTAAAAAATAACACTAAATTTAATTTTAATTTTAATCCAAAAACTTTTTTTATTCCCAAGACCAATACATGGTATTAACATTTTAAAATGATTTCGGGCATATGGCCGCCGCGGCAGTTCTTGACGAAGCGCATTAAGGAAGTCCAATTTTTGCCCGCTTTTTCGAGCATTGCTGGCCATATGCCACAATAACATGAATAATATTGGCCTCTAATGCGTCAATTGTTGCTGGCTTATCAGCATAAACCGGTGACTTCACGTGGCCCTACAGGAAATAATCGAGAGGTATCAAATCGCAGGACATTGGAGGCCAATTGACAGGTCCATTTCTCGAATTCAACTTATCACCTAGTTCTGATTTCAATAAGGTGGGCACTGTGGTGTAACGGTTAGCGCGTTGGACAATTACATATAAAACTGCGGGTTCGCTCCCTATCCAAGGCAATATAAATTTATGAAAAATAATAATACACGCACAATATATTTTCCATAACCGATTGAGGTTTATTTGAAAAGTAATATGTAAAGTTTGTTTTTAATTGAAGAATCAATTAAAATACATTGAAACATATTGTCTAACTTTTTTTTATCAGTCAATAAAAAGCAAACTACAAAAAAATATGTATCGATATTTTCAGTCAAAGGCAGAAACTAGATCTAGTCTGATTTGCAAATTAATAATGTGTCTATAACTTTGAAACCTCAAACCTACATAATTAGAATTAATAAAAATGCATATTAATTATAATAGCAATTGCAGTTGGTCTATATGACTCGTTTGAAAAGACAACGCTTTACTAGAAAAATAAAAATGCCCTGCTGGCAGTCCGTCTCCGATATACACAAATTGCCTGCACTTGTACGTAAAAACCATACGTCAGTGTGGCAACATTTGTAAAAAAGTTGACAAAGAGGAGATAAGAAGATAAACAAAAAAATCTAAAGTAGAATGTTTGTATGTCTGTTTGATCACTTCTGAGAGTAAATTATCATATATAGACAATCTGACAAAATATAAACAATAATACAATTTAATGGAAAATCACTGATGAAGCCTGTCCATAAAAAATGCAGAAAATAGATCTAGTTTGATTTGCAAATTAATAATGTGTTTATAACTTTGAAAAAA
Organism: Leucophora obtusa; assembly: GCA_949987735.1. Lineage (NCBI taxonomy): Eukaryota > Metazoa > Arthropoda > Insecta > Diptera > Anthomyiidae > Leucophora > Leucophora obtusa. The sequence goes on along the minus strand of OX465299.1, from coordinate 58,064,754 downwards.
TGTTTATTCTTCTTCTTAACCTCAAACCTACTTAATTAAAATTAATAAAAATGCATATTAATGACAATATTAATTGCATTTGGTCTATATGACGCGTTTGAATAAACAACACTTTACTAGTTCTATTTTTAGTTTTCTATTTTTAGAAAAAAATAATTTAAATAATTTCGTTGTTTTCTGTTTTAGAACAAAAAATTCAAATATTTTCGGTTTTCTTATTTGTTAAAATAGTTTCTTTAAATACCAAATTATTTCAATTCAAATTACAGGAAATTCTTTACTCATACACACAAATATGGCCAATAAAAATATGAACGTGTGTATTGTGTATGGTGTAGTGTTTTGAAAATTCAAAAAAAAAACTTTCAAATATGAAAAAAACAAGCTACAAAATCGTTTTTTTTACGTTTTGCCAGTTAAAAATTAATGATTGTTTTAACAGACTTTTCAATTATTTTTATTTCTTTTATGGATTGTTTAAACAATGTTTGAAAATAGATAGCAAAATGGTATAAATATAATGAAAAATCAGTAGTACTTTTTTTTAATTGTGTTTTCAATTAAGGGGGGAAAATACTGTAACAACAGCACTTTAACGGGCATATTTGAACGGTTGTCAAAAATTCAATTAACAATATTTTTAGTATTTTATTTTTTTATTTAAAAATTATGTTATTGTAGTATTGTTAAAAATATCAGTTTTATATTTCTCTAGCCAAAATCGCCACTTCTTTACTGACCTTTTTAAAAAAGGCAAAATCGGCTGCCACTATGCAGCCTCCATTAATTATCGGATAATAAAAATGTAAATTGATTATTAATCTCAGATAAATTCTCTAGTCCTTATCGTGGCCCGATTTTTAGTTTTAAAATTTTTTTTAAACAAAGTTGCCACACAAACTTAAAAATTCCAAAAAAGGCAAGAGAAAACATATTTGCTCGGGGAAATAAAATTTATTTGACCAAAATTAAAAAAAAGCGCTTCGATAAGGACTAGAGTTTTTTTCGCGAAAGAAAAAACTCGGATCGAAATCAGTTAACCCTCCTTGGCTGTACAGTGGCAGCCGATTTTGAATTTAGGGTTGTGGGAAAAGTTTAAAATTAATTTTACGCTAAGAAAACAGCAAAATTTAAAAAAACCGTGTACGAAGAAAATTTATATCTCGCAGTTTTCTATACGTGCACCAAATTTGGGAAGAATCGGATAAAGAATATTTTATATATTAACCCAAATATTCTCAAAAACGATGGTAGAGAATTTATTAGACATTTCTTTTACCTTGTACATTTTTTAATTTGTTTTGTATTTTTTATATACATTGATTACTTTTATGGCTTATAAAAAGCCATCAGTACCTACCCCATATGATACATCATGACGTGCTCGCCCATCATCCAAAAATTGTCATTTGATTTTATTTAAAGACTGCGTGCAATTCTTTCATCTTTGAATGTAGTTTTTTTCTTTTTGTTTTGCTGTATTATGCGAAATAAGATTTATAATAAGATTTATAATAAAGACAATGATAAAAAATGCTCCCAAAAAATTGTGTGTACAAATTTAATGCATAGAATATTACTTTGTGACTAAAATATATTTTACAAAAAAACATGTAGAAATTTTATTTATTATAATTTTTTATTGATATTTTCTGATCATATACTGAAGAGTATGCTGTATCCAAAAAATTCGAAAACAAAATTTTTCCTAGAGTCGATACCCCCTTAATTTAATATGTATTTTCGGTTGTTTTTAACGATAAAATATTGTGAGTGTATGTATGAGTTTTTTCTATCCCTCATACATATAGGAGCGTCCTCCTTCGGTGTTCCCATAGCACTTAACCCCACCAAAGTAAAGCAATTGTATTGTAATCTTTATTTAATAAAAATGTATAATAAATAAAGAAGAAAGAGGTAAATTAATAATAATGACAAAAAATTGTCTGTTATATTTACATATTTTAACAAATATATAGTGTGTTGTTCAAACTCAATTCTTTTTACAAATTCAAATTCATGTATTTTTAGTTTTCTATAATTTTAAGCATTTAAGCGGGTATTTCACCATTTAAAATATCTATTAATTCGATATCATCCAGATATATTTTATCTAAATATCTGATTCTGAATTCAGCGAGTATTGGACATTTTGCCATAAAGTTCTGTAAATGTATTACTGTTCAATGGTAAAATGTCACACCTGTAGTGGAATTCTCTAACTTTTTAACGACAAAATTCGGTAGTTAAGTTGTCAGTTTACTATGAATACTTGTCAAATTAACTACCGAATTTTGTCGTTAAAAAGTTACAGAATTGCCCCTCTGGTTTTTAAAATTGTTTTTATATAGAGTATATCTTTGGAGTTTTGGATATATTCTGATCCTTTACTGTGATCCAAGTATTTGTAAAATCTGTCATCACTGTTCAAAGCTTTTTCGTGCATTTGTGTAATATGTTTTGATTTCATATTTGCAGTAAGATTGTACTCATTTTAAGCCATTTTTTTTGATGAATTGATTATGAAATCTAATATTAAATTCGCGTCCTATTTGATTCATTTGATTTGCCCAAAAAATATCATTCTCTAAAATTAATACTGAGCGTTTGTGTGGGGGCCTGTTGTTTCTATATTGAAAAAGACTTTTAAAAATATTAGTTCATATGTAAGTTTAACGTATAGAAGTAGCTAACTTCTGCAGGTGTTTCCAATATTAGAGAATAATTCGAAGTAAGTAATTATAGAATTCTTTTGATAAAATAGCGCCATAGCTTATCGATATCATCAAATAACCACCCTAGTAAAAATGATTTTTGTATAATCAGATATGATTTTTATATAATCATTTATGATTTTATACAATTATAACTTGTCGAGTATTGTGAAATATATATTTTTATATGATTATATCAGATGATATTTAATTATATAAACCAGATCCACCATTTTCGGGATCAAATCAGGTATGGGTTAATATAATTATATAAAAAATATATTATTTGATCCGAAAAATGGTGGATCTGGTTAATATAATTTTATATAATTAAATATCTTTTGAGATAATCATATAAAAATATATGTTTCACAATACTCGACAAGTTATAATTGTATAAAATCATAAATTATTGTATAAAAATCATATATGAATATATAAAAATCTTTTTTACTAGGGCATGTATAAAAATAATCCGACAGTTCATTTCCGGTCCAAACAGACCAAGCAAAACAATATAACAGGGTTATGAACTAAAAAAGCTTCAACCAAGTCGCCACCTCTTCATCAGATGGCGTGAAGCAACTGTTCTAAGATTTAACATCTCACGCAATTGCAGTGTTGCCATATTTGAAGCCCTTCATCTTTCATCACTTTTCATTTCTCCACTATCGTTTTTCCAAAAGAAGCAACAAATTAATTAATAGAAAGAATTCCCTGAGTGTTGCTTCTCTTAAAAAAATAAATCGATGTTTGCGGTCGCCATTTCCCGTAGCGCCATTCTGTTGAAACCACATTTCGCCCGGAACAATGTCATCCATATTTTCAAACAAAAAATCTTTGATCATGGTGTGGCAGCGATCTCTATTGACCGTAACGCGAACTTCAGCATCTTTTTTGAAGAAATAAGATCCAATGATGCCACCAGCGTGTAAACCGCACCAAACAGTGCATTTTTCTGAATGTGATGGAGTCTGTAGGGTCTGTTGTGGATTGGTTCCACTCTGTATTCGACAATTTTGTTTATTAACAAACTCGTTAAGAAAAATAAGAAATAAGTTGAGCGAATTGATGTATGCTGAATGCTGAATGCCGATTACTGAATGTGCAGTTACAATTTATTCGGCAGTTAAAGTCCTAGTTAGTAGTACAAAATAATTTTAAGCATTTTGTGTTTGCATTTACTCATTATGTGTTATATTGAACAATAATTTACTCATTTTAGAGTAGTAAATTTACAAGCAATTTTTTTTGAGTGTGTTATCTCAGATTCCTGAGATAAAATCTAAGGTATTTAATCTGAGGCTTTTTCTATAATAAAAAGTGCTCGCAATCTGAGGTTTTTCCGTGAAGAAATTTCCTCAGAAGCTGAGGCTCGTATTAGGCTTAAATATAATTATAAAATTTTTTTAGTAATAAGAAATTTTAAAAATAATTTTATTCTTTTATTTATGGGCGGTATAACGTATTTTATTTGGTAAAGTTACGAACGAAAATGTTAAAAAAAAATAACAAAACGTTAGTTCTGAACTGCTGCGCAAACAGGCGAGAAAAGAGTGTTCCAGAGTAAAAAAATGTAAAAAATTTCTTTACGAACAGCGTCTTCGTGCAAAAATACTTTATGTTCCTCGGGGCAGCAAGAGCTTCTGGTCATTCGTCAAAATAGTAAGGGCCAATGATAGTTCAGCTATCCCAATTCTTTTAACCATGGATGGTAACCGCACGATGCGGTTATGCGTAAGGGTAACGCTATTTTAGATTATTTCGGTAACGATATTTTAAGGGTATCGATATTTAATTTATTTCGGTATCGGTATTTTAAGGATAACAGTTTTTTAGTTATTTCGGTAACGGTATTTTAAGGACAACGGTTTTTTGATTTTAAGGTTAGCGGTATTTCGGTTATTTCGGTAATGGTAGTTTAGGGGTAACCGTAGGCAGTTGAAAGGGTTTTGAATCTGTAACGGTATTTTAGCGGTATTGCCTGCCAACCCTGATTTCACTAACCCGGTTGATAGGGCTAACTTTCTAGCTGAAATGTTTGCAAGAAATTCATACTTGCAGAAAAGCAATCAACCACTGCCTGACCTCGAAAGAGTATCCTGTACTATATCTAAGTATTCTTCCAAGCTCGTGAAGTTAAAAGGATTCTTGCGGATCTCAATTTAAATAAGTCACCGGGCCGGATGGTATACCAGCACTGGTGCTGAAACAGTGCTCGTCGATGCTAGCTCATCCATTGGTTAAACTTTTTAGCTCTTTGTACTGTGCGGGAGTCTTCTCCTCATGCTGGAAGTTTGCTAATATTCACCCAATCCCTAAGAAGGGTGAGCGTAATAACCCTGAAAACTACCGCCCAATCGCAATTTGTTCAGTGATCTCGAAGGTGAAGAAGAGCACAATTAATTACCATCTTGTCAAGTATATTGAGTCCAATTTGCTTATAAGTGATCGACAGTATGGCTTTCGTGGAGGTTGGTCGACGGAATACCTGTTAGCGTTCTTTCGGAGCGTTGGAGTCAATCCATTCACTAGTTTGGTGAAAGTAAGGTAGTTGCTCTAGATATTTTTAAGGCGTTCGATCGTGTGTCGCTTTTGGTGTCGGTAATGACTTCTCTCGTTTTAAATCGAGTTTTCTCAGAGATCGTACTAGCTATGTACGTGTTATTATATATAGAGGTTCGGTTCTTTCTCCCTCTCATTTTCTTATCTTTTTCAAAGGAGAGCGTCGGTGCTCATCAATGACAGTAGGGTATCTAGCTCTATTGAGTCATTGGACCACCGTCGGAATGTGGGTTGTGCTGCACTGTTCTATCATTATTACCATGGGAAGTGTTCTGCCGAGATTAGTGAACTGATTTCTAGGCCCAGCGTTTTTGTTCTAGTAGAGCAGAGCACATCCGTTTTTAGTCGATTGTCGATGTACAACGCATTACAGGGAGAATTCGATTATCAGCATACAAGCCGTAAGTGGAATAAAAACTCCCCGCGTAAGTCTTCCCAGTCACTTAAAATATAGAGAAATTCAAGTCAGGTATCCACAAATATTATTCCCTATTTCCTCCCTTCCAAAACCTATTTTCCTAGTTCTACACAAATTTTAATTACACAAATTTTGTGCATAATTAACTTACGCATAATGTAATTTTTTTTATTTACACACTCGGAGTAAATTTACTATATTTTTAGTAGATATTCCGTTTCCAACTATAAGTTGGGTAAATTTAAACATAAATTAATTAGAGTGTACATTGCAAATCGCATTCTCAAATAACTGACTTCTCTGGTAATTAATTTAAAGTTTCTAAAATTCACAATGATTTACCTCATTGCTTTTACTGTGTTTTCAATGTCAACGAGGCCATATTGAAGCAATAAATCCTCCACTAAAACCATAAAAAATTTTAATAACATATAAGGGTATGTTGATGTAGGTTAAGACAAATTGGAAAACAGAAATAAAAAGTTCTAAAATCTACTTACCGTTAGTCAAATAATATAATCCTTAAAGGTATAAATGTGCGGCACCTTAGTGAGCGTACGAATGTATTGGTGATTTAATTTGTTTTTCTTTTTTACTTTGTTTGTATGATAGTAAATTGCTAAATTCACTAATTCTTTTTTTGTAGTTTTTTTTTTTTAATTTTATTTTTATTTTATTTGTTACTACCACAGTTATAAAGAAATAGTAAAATTTCTTTTATTTTGGAGATGTGTTTGTTTTGAAATTTTTTTGATTTCTTTTTTTATTAAATTTGCAAAAAACGTGCCAATATACTCTCTTTTTTGTATCACAAGATAGAGAGAGAGTGAGACAATAATAATAAAAAAATACTCACAAGTTTGCTACTGCTCAACTTCTAACAGAAAACAGCTGTCAAAATTGGAGCATGGACAGAAAAACCAATCCCCCAGCTCTTTTCACATGTATATATTTTTTTTGTTGGTTTTTCGGTGCTTAAATATACAAAGGAAAGTGTCACACTGCTAAAGGAATACAATATTTTTTTTATATTTTTAACAATAAAAAAAGTTTTGTAGTATCCAGATGATTTGGATTTTTTTATATAACAATAATTTTTTTATTAGTTATAGTATAGTAAGTGTTCAATTTTACTTAAAACAATAGTTATTAATATTTTGATTTTATATTTTTAATAAAATATTAGCACCGCACCCACTTGTAAAGTTTTGTTGGTCGTATCATGGCTAAATGATGTTTTTTAAAGTTTAAACTTATTCTCATTATTTAGTGGTTGTAGTAATTTATGATATAACTTGATATCACTTTCAAAATTTTAATTTTAGAAATTCCCGTTAAAAATTATTTTTGGAAATTACTTCAGTTTTGTTGAACTATTTTGCAAATAATTTTGATTTCTTTTAATATTTCCAATAAATTTTCTTTAAAAAAAATAAACTTTTAAGTTTTTTAATTTAAGAAATTAACACTGCGCTTTCCGTTTCCGACAACTATCTCTCTTGCAGTTCACGAATGAACTGATTTTGTATAAAAATAATATTTGACAGTTTGTTGCTGCTGTTCATGGTATTGCACTATACATACGAGTACATACACACTCCAGTCAGTTCCAAAATGTAAACAAAGTGTTGCCATATTGCTTGCTTCTTCTTTGTTTACATCAAACCTTTGTTTTTATTTTGGTTTGTGTATTTACTTAACATATGTTATATCATTTGTTCTAAATTATTGTTGTGCTTCCAATTTTATTACTTTGTTCTAAATAATTCGTCACGGTTTTTGTTTTAGGTTGTGTTTGGTATATGTTTTCTAATAACTTTCTGTTATTTTTATTCGATTTTGAATCCTTGTTAAGTTGACGTTATATGTGAAAGCTTATAAATAGCATTTTCTTGTAAGGATTTTGAATTAGTTAAGTGCTGTATATGTTTTTGTGAGTTTCCAAAATATTTTAATAGAGGGTTTAATTCAAATTTTAATTAATGTTAAAATTAAACGTTACAACTTTTAAGAAAAACTGTACCCACAGTTTTCAATCATTTTCAAGGAATAAAAAAATTTTTTTTTTTTTTTCGTAAAAATCCATATTCAATATATTAGTGTAGATAGGCCTATCCCCATGTAGGCTGATTGACTTTCCCCAGAATTTGAAATGATTTTATAGGTAATACATATAGGAGAGAATTTCTGAATGGTCCACATTAAAAATATGACGCTAAAAACACCATTTTTTAAATTGTTTAAAATTATATTAAAACTTCATAAAAGTAAAAATATCAAAATCGATTCTTATACATAGTATTTTTCACAGCATTTGCAATGGCGATATCGGTTATCTTAAAGGGATAATTTTTGACCTTGAAATTTAGGGTCGAAAAATTCAATGAATATATCTTAATGAGATTTTTTTTTTATTTTCCTAATCTAGTCTATTTGAAAGCTTGACATTTTTTCTTGGAATAACCGAAAAAATAACGGCGATCGCTTTCGTAGTTTAAAAGTAGGTAAACGAATTAAAAAAAAAACCTTTTAAGTATGGACCCCACGAACCTCGTGGGAACGGCCCAATATGCTTCGTCCCATGGACAAAAATAAAAAAAAAATTTTAGTTTCAAATTGCCATTAAAGAAGGATTTTTTTAGAGATGAGAAAGTAACTCAAACAAATGTGAAAAAAAATATTTGTTGTGATTGCTTTTGCCGCCAAGAGAGGGCGCTAAACTGAGAGAATTTTATGCAAAAGTGATTTAACAGAAAAATGGGTTTTAATTGTTTCACTAAAATAATTCTCAAAAATACATTTTTTTTTAAAATTTGTTCGAGGATTTATTTTTTAATTACTTCAATATATTTGTAGTTAAATTAAAATATGGATTTTAGTATATGTTTTTTATTGCTCCGAAAAACACATTTTTTTTGTTGAAAATCCAAAAATTTCTTAAGTTTGATGGAGTATAAAAAAATTATATAAAATTAGATATTTTTTTTTCCTTTTTTTGTAATAATTACTATTTTTTACCACAAATTAAAAAAAAATGGATTTTTTTGATTTTTTCATGATTTTTACAAAAATTTCACGCATTTAAGAGAGTTTAGTATTCAAACAATGTGAACCTTCCATTTTAGGTATAGGATGTATTGAGCGGAATTTTGTAAAACACTACGAGAAACATTTTTGTGGAACATTCTAACCCTCTAACTCTTCAATGAAAGGGAATTTTTTGGGCCCTTTTTAGAAAGGGACAAAAAAGATCCGTAAGTTAAAATGTTCCATAAAAATGTTCCCCGTAGTGTTTTATATAAGTTCGCTGAACACATTCTATACCTAAAACCCAGGTTTGTGGGACATTTGAGCGCCAATTATGAATAAGTACGAAATTAAGCCTTTAACACATTTTAAGTTTTTACTTATTACTGGCACTTAAGTTAAATTTTCGATGCTGATGTCTTCAAAGACTTATAGTAGAATTTCATAACAAATATTTTACGGAACATTTTAACCCTCTAACTCTTCAAAAAATATTCCTCGTAGTGTTCCACATAAGTTCGCTGAACATATCCAATACATAAAATGGAGGATTCACATGGTTTCCTATTTTAATCCTATTTAATTTTTTTTGTTTTAGAAAAATCATTTAAAACGCATTTTTTATGACAGGCGTTATTTTTTTTTTATTAATGAATCGATTTTAACCAAATTTGGCACAAATGTGGCTTGATTTTATATCAATTCACGTGTTAAATTTCATGGCAATCGAATAATTTTTGCAGACTTTATAAAGAATTTAAAATAAAGGATATATGGCAGGACTAAGAGTCCTTGCTTCGATTTTCGTAAAAATTAACACAAACGTTTCCAGTTTTATGTGTATCTCAATATATACGTTTTGCAATTTTACGTCCATTTATGTAGCTAATATAATATTTTTAAATTTTAGGAACTATGGCAGGTGGGCGTGTCCTTGGCCCGATATTTCCAAAAAATTATCTAAGGGGTTCTATATCAGTGAACCAAATTTTAAAACTCTGTCTCCACTGTTTCTATTTTTTTCCAATCGTTATATGGGATCAAAGCACTGTGCGGCCCCATTAGCCCCCAAAATGTGACACCTTGTGTATAAAATAACTTCAAATAATCACAATTTGCTTATTTTAATCACATTTAAGACCTTCAATAAAAATTTACATATGTTGGGGCTATCTCTTATATTTTCCGAGATATTTGGATTTGAAAAATCTTTTTTCATATTTTTTCCTTGCCCTAATCCAAGTTTTTGCGCATAGTCGGTGCATTGTTGGGCAGAATATAAAAAAAATTTGTTTTATTATGAAGGAAATTCTAATTCTAACAGAAAAAAAATTATTGCAAAATCTTATTCGAGTCCAGAATGGCACCAGTTCAAAGCTCAAATTAAAAATGATCGTTTTTGCAAAAATGCACCAACACTCTCGTTCTTCCAGAAAAAAGTTGTTTCAGAACATGTGAAGTATTTGTATTATTTGCAAAGGAACTTATTTAATATGTACACTCACAATATTTACAATAGTAAATTAATTGAAAACACAATTAAAAAAGTACTACTGATTTTTCACTATATTCAAACCATTTTGCTATTTATTTTCAAACATTGTTTAAACAATCCATAAAAGAAATAAAAATAATTGAAAAGTCTGTTAAAACAACCATCAATTTTTAACTGACAAAACGTAAAAAAAAAACAATTTTCAAAACACTACACACACAACACACACATTCATATTTTTATACCCTAAACCACTACGTGGTCAGGGTATTATAAGTTTGTGCTGATGTTTGTAACACCAAAAAATATTGGTCCTAGACCCACCTTATAGTATACCGATCGGCTCAGAATTTTTTTTATTTCGATTTAACGATATCCGTCCGTCCGTCTGTCTGTCTGTCTGTCCATGCATTCTTGTTCGCATTCTACAGGTCGCAAATATTAAGATATTTTGATGAAGCTTGGTACACCGACTTATGTCGGCCCAATGAGGATGCCTATTGGTTTTGGTGAATATTGGTCCATGTTTAGACCTAGTGGCCATATAAGGGTCCTACCAAAATTATATTGTTTATACGCTGCAGGTAGAAAATATTAAGATATTTTGATGAAATTGGTACACCGACCTATGTCAGCCCAAGGACGAAGCCTATTGATTTTGGTTAACACCGGTCCATATTTAGACCTAGTGCCCATATAAGGGTCCCCCCAAAATTGGCTTGGTTACAAACTGCAGGTCGCAAATATTAACATATTTTAATGAAATTTGGTTTTTTGACAAAAGTCCCATTTTAACCCATTCGAATTTCGGATCCAAACATTAGTTGGCTTTTAACCAGACTGGTGTAGGGTATTGTATAGTCGGCATGGCCGACTTTAACCTTTTTACTGGGTTTGTGTATGGAATTTGACATTAAATTTATGTTTACACAATTTACGGGTAGAATACAAGTTTATATGAGAAGGCTTAAAATGCAATGCAAATGGTTACAATTATGTATAACTTCTTCTAAATACTTAACCCTCTAACCGGCAAGCCCGCCTCCAGGCGGGATATATTAAATTGACCACAAATGCGCCAAATGAGTATTTTATAATAAGAAATTAAGCTTTTTCAATAGAAAACAAAATTTGTTAAATTTTTCGTGAAGAATTTTTTTATATACAGTGAACGGTTTGGAAGCGAAAAAGTGTCAAAAATTAAATTTCGTAAAATTTAGAAAATTAAATATTTTAAAAATAACAAAATTTTCAAAAATCTTATAAACTTATTTAAATTGACTAAAACAATTGATAATGAACACAAAGTAAAATTGAAGCTTAGGCTATTCAAAAAATTCCTAACTTTGTTCCAAGGACACACAGGATTCCATAAGGATATATTTAAAGGACATCGCCTTAACTTGAAAACTAATGGACGAATTTTTCTGAAATTTGGTAAAAAGAATATATTTAGTATAAGTTTGAATTATATATATTGAAGTTAAGATGCGTTTTCGCTCAATTTCGCAATTTTCGAAAAACGAAAATCGCTACATCCTCTTAAGTAACAACTCCAAAAATTTAATTTTTTTATTGTAATTACTTCTTGGTAAGAGAAATAATTTATGCTTAAACCTAGTAAATTTTATAAGCTAGTTTCCGAGATACCCTCTTAACCTATTTTGGCCCATATCGCCTAAAATAGACAACGAAAATAAATGTTGTAGAAGAACTTATGGTTTATTTTTCGTGAGAAACACATGGTATAAATTTCATTGCAAGAAAGCCTAGGCCGGTTAGAGGGTTAAATTTTTGTTTTGATCCTGAAATATGAAGCGTTATATAATTATGCCTTTCTACATCAAATTAGATATAAATATATCGGGTCAAAATCCGGAAAGGATCCTGTATAATTAAATATATTTAGATCTTACTCTATATAATTTTATCCACCATTTTTCGGATCATAATATATCTCCAATTATATTAAATAAGTTATCATTATATATGACATCATATTATTTTTTTTACTCGGGTTGCACTACATAAAGTAGCATATATTATTATATCGGAACTGTATTAAAAATGTTGTTCATGAGGTTCCATATATGAGCATATATTGTTGAAATGGCACCATATATGGTTTGAATGGCACCATATATAGTAATATGTTACATAAATAACACCATATATAAATATATATGGCACTATATATAGTATCATATATTATCATATATGCAACTGTATTAAAGATTTTGTTCATGAGGTACCATATATGACCATACTAGCGGGCGCAGCCCGCTACGTTGTTAGCGTGCCGTAAAGTTTACGACAATTTTTTTTAAATTCGCTTTTTATTTAAAGTACAGTTTTTATAATAAAAGCCTTCACCCAGCCAGCACAAATAAATAATTCTGCACAACAATGGGTTTGAAATAAATAAATATTTGATCACTTTTTCTCATGAAAGTGGATTGTTAGTAATGAATCCATAATAAATTGCAATATACGTGTGTATGTTAAGATAATTTGGTAAAGTGCGAACTTAGGTAGATAGACCCGTAAGTAGTTTTGTTCATTTGTGTTTTGAATGAAAATAAATAACGTAAAGCAGGGTTGTAAAGCATTTTATAATATTAAAAATAGCGGGCAAAACCCGCTACGTTGTTAGAGTGTCTTAAAGTTTTTTTTTTTAATTTCAGTTTATGTAAAGGTAGACCTGGCAATTCAAGTAAATTCACAAATTCTGTTGGAAAATTTACTGCATCGGTTTCTTCCACCGGTGCTTCGATAAGTTAGCCCATATTCCAAGGAAAACATATTATATATTACAGGTTTCTAGCCGAAGGGTTCGGTTAGGCCATCAAGGGGGAGAATTATTCCGTTTTTACCCCTCCCGGTAGGAATTTACAAAAATTCCGTCTTAGAGGACGTCTGCGTTGGAGGAGGAACCTACTACATACATAATTTTAGGTCTCTATATCCAGCAGTTTGGCCAGGCCATCAAGGGGGAAGTTTTTTCCCTTTTTACCCCTCCCGGTATGAATTTCCAAAAATACCATCTTAGCGGACGTCAACGTTGGAGAAGGAACCCAAATACCGAATTTAAGATCCCTTGTTCCAGCAGTTTGGCCAGGCCGTTAAGGGGGAGACTTTTCTTGTTTTTGACCCTACCTGTAGAAATTTCCAAAAATCTCATCTTAGCGGATGTCTACAATAGAGGTGGAACTTTAATACCAAATTTCAACTTCCTACCTCCAGCGGTTTGGGCAGGCCTTTAAGCGGCACTTTTCGCTTCATTAATCCCCATTTTTGCAATGTCCCTGTCCAAAAAGCACCTTCCCGGTAAGTGAGCCCATACTCCAAGTAACATATGTTTTACATTTCAGGTTTCTAGCCAACTTTTACTATTTGTGCCCCTCTCGGTAGGAATTTCCGAAAATCCATCGACAGGGAATTTCAGCTTCCTAGTTCCAGCAGTTTGGACAGGTCGTTAAGGGACAACTTTCCCTTTTTGAGCCCCCATTTTATAACGACCCTGTCCAAAATTCAAAAAGTATCTTCCTAATAAGTTAGCCCTTACTCCCGGGACCCACATTTTAAGCTTCAGGTTTCTAGCCGAAGGGCTTTTTACCGGCACGCAAGGTGAGGCTTTTCTTCTTTTTGCCCCTCCCTTTAGGAATTTACAAAAATTCCATCGTCGCGGCTATCTGCGAAGGATGAGGAACATTCATACCAAATTTCAACTGCATTGCCTAAGCGGTTTGGGCAGGCCGTTAGTGGGGACATTTTTCCCTTTCAACCACCATTTTTACTATGTTCCTGTTCCAAAATAGAAAAATTACGTTGCCGGTGAGTTAGTCCTACTCCAAGGAATACATATTTAAAATTTTAGGTTGGCCAAAAGGGATTGGGCAAGCCGTCAGGAGGAGACTTTTACCTTATTTCCCCTCCCGATAGGAATTTCAAAAATTCCGTCTAAGCGGACGCCTACACAGAAGGAGGAACTCACATACCGAGTTTCCTTTAGGGATATCCTGTAGGGAATTCCAAAAATACAAACTTAGTCGATGTCTACTACAGTGGAGGAACCTTTATACCAAATTTCAACTTCTTACCTCCAGTGGTTTGGGCAGGCACTTTTCCAATTTATGAAACTGTTTATGGGGAGACTTTTCCCCTTTTTGCCTGTTCCGGTAGGAATTTCCAAAAATCCCCTCTTAGCGCACGTCTTTGCCGAATATCAAGAAACCTTGTTTTAGTGGAGATATCCGTGGTGGGAGGAAAAAAAGTAGTTTTTTTGAAATTATATATTATTTTAAATGTTACTTTTTGGAAAAACGAAATTTTTTGGAAAAAGATACTTTGTTTTTACAAAGTACTTTATTTGTACTTTTTTTGGAAAAGGTATTTTTTTAAAAAGGTGTTTTTTTGGAAAAATGTATGTTTTTTGGAAAAAGGTATTTTTTTTGGAAAAGGTACTTCTTTTGGAAAAGGAAAATTTTTTTAGAAAAAGGTACTTTTTTTTTGGGAAAAGGTACTTTTTTTTGGAAAAGATGCTTTTTTTGAAAAAGGTATTTTTTTGAAACAGGTATTTTTTTGAAAAAATGTATGTTTTTTGGGAAAAGGAACATTTTTTAGAAAAAGGTACTTTTTTTGGGAAAAGGTACTTTTTTTTGGAAAAGGTACTTTTTTTGAAAAAGGTATTTTTTTGGAAAAATGTATGTTTTTTGGGAAAAGGTAATTTTTTTTGGAAAAGGTACTTTTTTTTTGGAAAAGGTACATTTTTTGGAAAAAGGTACTTTTTTTAAAAAAAGGTACTTTTTTTTGGAAAAAGGTACTTTTTTTGAAAAAGGAATTTTTTTTGGAAAAAGGTACTTTTTTTGGAAAAAGGTACTTTTTTTGTAAAAAGGTACTTTTTTCGGGAAAAGGTACATTTTTTGGAAAAAGGTACTTTTTTTGAAAAAAGGTACTTTTTTTGGAAAAGGGTACGTTTTTTGGAAAAAGGTACTTTTTTTGGAAAAAGGTACTTTTTTTGGAAAAAGGTACTTTTTTTTGGAAAAGGGTACTTTTTTGGAAAAAGGTACTTTTTTTGGAAAAAGGTACTTTTTTTTGGAAAAAGGTACTTTTTTTGGAAAAAGGTACTTTTTTGGAAGAAGGTATTTTTTTGGAAAAAGGAATTTTTTTTGGAAAAAGGTACTTTTTTTGGAAAAAGGTACTTTTTTGGAAAAAGGTACTTTTTTTTGGAAAAAGGTACTTTTTTGGGAAAAAGGTACTTTTTTTGGGAAAAGGTACTTTTTTGGAAAAAGGTACATTTTTTATCCCCTTTTTGCCCCTCCCGATAAGAATTTCCAAAAATGCCGTCTCAACGGACGTCTACACCGGTCGAGGAACCTACATACCAAATTTCAACTTCACAGCTCCAGTAGTTTGAGCATGCCGTCAAGGGGGAGACTTTTTCCCCTTTTTGCCCGTCCTTGTAAAAATTTCCAAAAAAAATTTCTTGGTGGATGTCTACGATAGTGGAGGAACCTTTATACCAAATTTCAACTTCCTACCTCCAGCGGTTTGGGCAGGCCGTCAAGGGGGGCCTTTTTCCCCTTTTTAACCCCCATTTTTACAACGTCCCTGTCCAAAATTCCAGAAAGTACTTTCCAGAAAAGTTAGCCCATACTCCAAGGAACACATATCTTAAATTTCAGCTTTCTAGCCAAAGGGGTTTTGGCAGGCCGCCAAGGGGGAGACTTTTCCCCTTTTTGCCCGTACCGGTAGGAATTTCCAAAAATCCCGTCTTAGCGGACGTCTACGCCGAAAGAGGAACCTACATACCAAATTTCAACTTCCTAGCTTCAGCGGTTTGGGCTGGGCGATGTTGAGTCAGTCAGTCATTCAGTCATTCAGTCATTCAGTCAGTCAGTCAGTCAGTCAGTCACGTTATTCTTTTATATATAGAAGAAGATATATTTTTTTTACTCGAGTAGCCAAGCCTAAGCCAATTTTAGCCAAGCTAAAATCAACCAATCAGAACAAAGTATTTAAAAATAAAATGTTCTGATTGGTGGATTTTTGAAAAATTGATCAATAATATTGAACGTGTATACCCTACTTAAGATATAAATAATGTTTAGCAACCCCCCCCCCCCCCTTGAGTGAATCCTGGATCCGCGCCTGCATGGAATGTGTGATATTTGAAGTAGTAGGGTAGTCATTTAGTAGTTGTTGTTATGTTTTATGCCAAATTAAGGATGTTTGATAACTTTGTTCGACATAATTATTTTAAAATTTCATTCCTATGTAGAAATTGAAGTTTATACATAAAACAACAGTATATTTGGAATTAAATAAACCTAATCCCAGCGAAACTTGTATTATCACAGATTTTATTATTTGAAAAATTTTATTTTAAGAGCATAAATAATTCTATGTTTTAGAATTTGCCGTTAACCAGTTCCAGAACTATTGCGTGTTAATATTTTAAAGATATAATTATAAATGAAAGGATGGTACGCCATTATTGCCAAAACATATACAGATGTAAAAATCTTAATTAATTTGAATCAACCATTTAAATTGATCAACTGATTTTAAGATGTGTAATATCAGAGGTGAGGGCACAAATACCAATCGTATCCGACTGGTCACAAATTGGCTTCGAACCAACACTTTCCAGTAATAATAACTCAAGATTTTTACGATCAACTGATTTTAAGATTAAGGCCCTATGCTCCTTATAGGAACGATGGGAACATATATTTAAATTGAAAACAATAAAGTGACAATTTTGTCAAATTTTGTTCTTGAATTTTTTAAAAATTTTCCGTTGATTTCTATAATTTCTTCTTGAATTTATTTTTATAGTCAGCTTTTATTTATTTAGAAGATTTTATGATTTCTCGACAGTAAGAAATAAATAAAATAAAAAAGTGCCTTATTGAAAAACTGACACAGTGCGGTAAAATACTGCCAACATTGCGAGTATATGTTTTGGGCTTTATATCAATTTTTTGTTGGTTCATATCTATCTAATATAAGCATTTAGTTATTCGAATTGTTTATACATTTTTTTTTGTTTAGTTGTTGTTTTATTTTTAGAAAACACTTGGCTTGTGGGTCAATTAAAGGAAAGAAATAAACATGCAAATTCACTTAACAATTATTATTGTGTTTTGCTGTTGTTGTTGTTGGTGCTGTGTGTATTATGTTTTTAAACATTTACCATCAACGTCCTCATCATTATCATCATCATCATCATTATTCCATTTGGACATGGGCCAGAAAATGTCACATGGTGTAGTGCTTGTGGCATAAAGTGTTAAAAGTACTACTCGTACATTCATTAGTTTATCGGCCAACAACTACAACATACAACATGAGATACGAAATACTAGCAACTCTTTTCCATTACTCTACACAACAAAACATTAATTTGTATATTTGTGGTTTATTTTTGAGTAAGTACTTACGTGTACGTGCAACTAAGTGATGCATAATATCGATAAAAAAAATTATATTAACATAGACAAATTAGTTAGATGTTTAGTAAATAATATGTGATCTTTTGTCGAATTTGATGAACTTTCTTTTTAAACTTATTTATTGATAGAAAAAATTTAATTTAGTTAAATTTTGTTCTTTTCCCTACGATAAGGCGGCTAATCGCGTTTCAGAAAAACAAAGTTGTGCACATAGAAAACAAATTGTTTGGCATTTCATCGGAATCAATGAAATGTTTTCGTTATTCAATAATTTTAATTGCAGTTACCTAAAATTCATCATCAGAAAAGTTACTTTTAATTATGAAGAGAAAATATATAATATTCACCGGAACACTATCAAATTGTCCAAAGTTTTGGCTTTTTTAACCAATATTGAAAAAATGTTAACTTCCATCCCTAATATCAGAAAATTAAAGCTCGCCAAAAATCATAAAACTTTTAATAAGGAAGTTTTTCGATAAACCTAGTAGAAATTTTTGTATATATTGGTTGCCGAACGTAGGGGTCGCCTTTAAAAATTTTTTTTATTGAATTTTGCCTTTATAACAAAATACTGGTCTCCTCGAAAATCGCTTTATCACACTTTAAAATCCGACTTTAAATGCCAAAGCTATAACGAAAAATTAAAAAGGAGGCGATTTCAAAAAAAATTTTTTTTTTTTGAAATCGCCTTCCAAAAATACTTTTTATTGGAGGGTGTACGGCGAACTTTTTTTTGAGGTACGGTCTAATGTATGTATTTATATACGGTAGGGTGTCCCTTATAAACTGTTTGATCGATTTTTGACGCGCATACCCCAAAATGGGCCATTTTCGGCCGCAAATAGAAAAAAATCGATTTTTTAATTTGGGATCATTTGAAAAAAAAAATTGAGGGGTATGCGTGTCGAAAATGACAAAACACTTTATAAGGGACACCCTAATATACGTGTATAGGCGTTTTAAAAGTTAAATCCACGTTTGTGGGACATTTGAGCGCCAGTTCTGAATAAGTACGAAATCAACCCTTAAACACATTTAAAGTTCTGACTTATTTCTGGTATTGAAGTCGAATTTTCAAATTTGATATCTTCAAAGGCTTATAACAGAATTTTATGGCAAATACTTTTTAGAAATATCTTAACCCTCTAACTCTTCAAATTACTGGTATTTTTTTAAAAAGGGGCCCAAAAAGTCCCTTTAATTGAAGAGATAAAGGATTAAAATGTTCCACAAAAATGTTTCTCGTAATGTTCTACGTAACTTTGTCTAACACATAAAAAAGAAGATATAAATGGTTTCCTATACCGATTCCTAATAAATATTTCATGTACGTATCTGCATCGTATCAATGCTAAACTTCCCAGTGTAGAAAATTATTACCAGATATGTGGTTATGTAACTACATAATTGGTAATGGTAACTAGTTACTTTTGTTATTACATTTCTTATTACCTTTATATGGCGATGTCGCGAAAAATAATGAGTTATGGTTACGCACCAGCATATGAAAAATCAAAAAATATATCGTTACCTATGTGCTTACCAGTGCTGACCAAAATAATGAGTCTAAAAATAGATGTTCAAAAAAATAAATTATATAAAAAAAAATATTTTTTATTGTACATTTTTTTTTTTAAAAATTTGCTGGTGCGGGAATCGAACCTTGGTCTGCAGATTGCCAGTCAATAGCTCTACCATCTGAGCTATATCGACATGTAATATTTAATAGACAAAAACATAATTGACCTGCTGCACACAAGTAAGCTTACTCGCCAACATACAAAAAATCAAAAAATATGTGGTTACATATATTCTTACCAGTGTTTAAAAAATATTGAGTCTAAAAATAGGTTTCAAAAAATTTTAAAAAAAATCTAGAATATTATTTTTTATTTGAAAAAATTATAAAAATAAGTCATTATCAGGAACTCATTATTATATGTTTTAAAATAATGCAGAAGGTAAGTGGGTGTCATTACTGGTAGTCCAAAAAATAATGATATGGCATTACCGTTTCTACACTGGGTTACAGTATTTATTGTCTTATTTCATATTTTCAAAAATCAACCAATCAGAACATTTTATTTTTAAATACTTTGTTCTGATTGGTTGATTTTAAAAACATTGATCAATAATATTGAACGTGTATGTTATGTTTGCCTTTAGGCTTGGCTAAATATAAGATAAATTAAAGCTTATTTTAAAATATTATTTATAATTTATAATTATTTATAATAATTTTATAGAATTCGAAAAATGGCAGAAATTTTACGTGTCATAACAAATAATTAAAAATTTGTTTTTCTAAAATAAATTTATATTAAGAAGAAGAAGAAAAAATGTTATTGAAAAATTTAACAGACACGTCAGTGATTAGTTTATGTGTCGATTGACAAAGTAATTTTTAATTGTAAATTGGTCTCAATATGGAAAACTTTTTGTGTAGGCCGTGACCGGAAATTAAAGCGGCAACCATCTACACAGGCTCTGACTGTAGCATCAGCTCTTAATGAGATACACTACGGTCGGCATATCAATAAGTGTGGCTAATTGAATACATAGCGTATGTTTGTAATCACAAGAGCCAGAATCAACTAATACTTGAACAATTTATTTTTAAATTAGTATGTTTCCTCTCTTAATCCAATTGTTAACTGCTTTTCACAATTTAAATACTTTTCAGATCAAATTAAAAAATAAGACCAACATGAATTTTTTAGACACATGCATTCTACTTTTAGATTTTTGTTTATCTTCCAATCTCCTCCGTGTCTCCTTGTTAGCAAATATTGCCACACTGACATATATGGTTTTTACGTTCAAGTGCAGGCAATTTGTGTATATTGGAGACGGACTGCCTACAGAGCATTTTTATAATGTATTTTAGTACACAGTATTGTTTTTAACATCATATAAACCAGCTAAAATTAATATTGTAATTAATATGCATTTTATCAATTTAAATTTAAATTTAAGAAGAATTAAAAACACATTAATTTGCAAATCAGACTAGATCTAGGGTCTGCCTTTTTCTATTGGACAGGCTTCATCGGTGATTTTTCATTAAATTGTATTATTATTTATATTTTATTGTCAGATTTTCTCTATAATTTTTCAATAACCCGTCGGCTGTAGGCTGTGTAATTAAAAAGTTATAGGCAATTTTGTTACTAACTTTAGGCAAATTTTAAAGTTGTTTTCAATATTCGTGATGTCATGTTTCGGAAACCGAAATGGTTTGGGCTCCGATATTTATGTTTCATTGAGTTCTAGTAGGGTATTGTAGTTGTAGAGAATTTAATTCAAATCGCATATTCATATTTTTTATGGACTTCACCGCTAGGATACCTTAAATTGAATATTTGCTAAAAAAACATCAAAAGTTATAACCCTAATTGACATTCAAATTTACAATTGAATATTGTTATAGCCAAGGGCTTACTTAAAAACTGCGAATTCAAATTAAATATAAAACAAAAATCTAAATCACAAGATGTGTTGAAAAATTGTTTTCTTAAAAAAAATTTTTCATTTAATAACCCAGTCAGAAATTGCTACTGGTACAAAAAATCAAGGACTGGCATACTGACTGGCAGAACACTCATTTCGAACGCTTTGATAGTGGATAGTAAAAATCAATGCACTGGTGGAGCAATGTTTTTATAAAAATGATGACTCTTCGTTAGAAAAGTTTTGTAGTCGTAAGGTTCGGAGTTCAAATCCAGTTGAAGACAAAAAGATTTATTTTTTGATTTTGGTTTGTTTTCCCAATGCTGGCATATAAGTTCCAACAAACTTTTTTCCAGCGCCAGAATTTTAGCGCAACCAGTATTTGTCCAGCCGCTATCATTCATTTATATTTTTAGCCACCAAATATTATATGTCTCGTTTGCTTAGTGGGAAAGCTGTCGCCTGCCTATTTAAAGGCCGGGGTTCAAACCATGGTAGGACCAAATAAAATACATATGAACTTTTTTAAATTTTATTTTGGAAAACGTATTTCTACACTTAAAATATTTTGTATGCAAATGTATTTAAAAACAAAGGAAATTTCACTTGAAAACAGCACCACTAACAATTCACTTAATTCAACCAACATATGATATTCTATTGTGTTTGGCTGTTAATAAATAGAACCAGAAAGTTGTCAAAACAACTAACAAAAATTACTTAGGTACACACAGTTTGATTTATTAGAAAAAAAAATTATGCAATTCTCAGTATTTTTTGTTATTTGTTTTTAAAATGACTTACGAATGTAGTTAATATTTCTATTCCTTCTGAAAATGAATTGTAATTTCATTTGAAACAATAAGACCGAATTACTATTTAAACATCTAACAAATTCTTGCTGCAGAAGTTCCCTGAGTGTTAACAACCTATTTATTGGTGTTGCTAGCGTTTTTCCAAAGTTAAAAATTTTGTTTTTCCGGTGCTTTTCCTGCACTTTTGGAACATTCCTTTTTTTGCTAATGATGTTATCATTTTAGGAATGGGAATGTGAAAGTAATTGTGCCACCTGTTAAAGTGCCTTGCCAGCACTTTCCTGTGTGTATTTTTCTGACTGGGAATAAAAAAACAAACAAAATTATTTATCAAATAATTTGCAAAGCATTTGACTTTTATGCGTAGTTTCTTTTTTCCTAAAGAAAAATAATGAAAAAGTTATGCCAAACTTATGATTAGTAAAATGATGAAATATATTCTTAAGCTTTGATGATTTCTGCAAATAAATTTTTGTGTTTTTCTCTTATTTGTTTGTTTGTAAAATTTCTTATTGCCAATAATACTTATGTTTAAAATGCCAAAAAATTCATAAAAAAGAAAACTTTCTCTTCATTGATTTTGACTTTGAATACGTACAATATCCGGTGGCATAAGATTTCGACAAATCGCACAAATATGCAAAGTAGTCATAATATTGCTTAACTCCAAGTTAAATTATGAGAGGTACGTTTTATGTTCACATCCTGTTTTATACCTTTTTTCGGTTTGTTCTCGAATTTGTTTGGTAAATTGTTTGCAAACAAAACTTTTTTATGCATCAACTAATTTCAATCAGCTAAAAAAAATATATATATATTTTCCCGAAAATATTATCCAACAAGTTAGAAAAACAACATAACTTTGTCAATAATGCTAAACTTGGAAAACAATTCGTACCAAAAAGTTTCACTACATGCATTTTTGTCCTTTTATTGTTTGTGGATTTATTTTTCCATAATCATCAAAGCAATATTGGTATTAAAGGAATTTATATTTTTCTTTATTTTAAGAAAAATATCTTAAAAAATTTATAAAAGTTAACATTTTCTTTAACCTGAAACAAGTCAGTTTTTATAGTTAAATGGTAACTTTTTTCAATTTTCAGTAGAACTTATCGAGTTTATTTGACAACCGTTTCAATGCATATGAAAAGACAAAAATATTTTCTATAATATTTTCACTCATTGAATTTTTTACAGATACGTTTTGTTACTATAAGCTTAGACTAATGATGCCTTAACTGACATATCTATTTCGGATGCCCAACGCGGCTGAAAAGCTAAAAGTTTCAAGACCCCAAAAAAGCAAAAAAACATAAAAATCCACTATCGCCATTTTGAAAACTCTCGAGTCGATTTTACCCAACGTACCAATTCGGAAACAAGAAGATATTATCTAACAGACAGCACATAGCTCGGAATTTCTATCCATTACCGAACGAATTGGGGTTTCAACTTTTCAAACAGCCCAGCAAAAATGTGGAAGCAGTAAAAACGTTTACTGCTTCCTTACTGCTACTTTTACCGCTTCTAAAAATGTATAGCTTCGTAAACAGCACAAATGAAAGGCCTAAGTTGATTAATTGCTTACATCGCTTTTTGCTGCGCTTTTCAAAAAGGCATGAAATGAGCAATACATTTTGAAAAAAGTTATTTTAATGAAAATAAGGAGTTCCACTGAAAATAAGAGGCATTTTCTCTTCACGGAAAAATATGCAGGAATACTGTGCTTTTCAGAAGCCATGATTTTAAATAGTTGAAAAGCTTTATAATATGCACTTCCGAGAAGGCATGTATTATCGACATTTTAAAAGAAAAATAGGAGCACTAATTAAAAGCGGTGAATTCATGCCTTTTCGGATCTCGAAACAAGTGCTTTCACTCAAGCTATCTCGAACAAAAATCAGGTATGATATCATCAATATTGCAATCGCTTCACTGCTCAACTTTCCCTGACAAAACTGCTTCCAAGCAAGCAGTAGTTTCTGCTGGGAGGTTTTATAGAATTATAACCTATCCAGTTGGAAATTTCGTAAAGACATCTTCACGACATCTGAAGACACCTGCTGATATTTTCACACAAATGTAAAACTATAATCCGAACATTTCAGCAGGAGGTCAATGTAATGCATAAATGATGACATATCTTTATAAATTCGTCACCGATATTTTTAGCACGTTTCAGCAAGTTGTCATCACCACCTCAACTTTTAAAAACTGCAAAAAAATTTTCGTGTTTTTCTTATCCCTATTTCCAATAATCAATTTTTATACTCTATACTCTCCAATATGAAGTATTTTTGCAAGGCAATTTCAAAAAAAATTTTTTTTTTTGCCGTACGTAGGGGTCGCCTTTTTCAATTTTTCGTTGTAGCTTCGGCACTTAAAGTCGGATTTTAAAGTGTGAAATATCGATTTTTTTGCCTCGAGGAGAGCAGTGTTTTGCTATAAAGGAAAAATCCAATGAAAAAAAAAAAATTAAAAAGGCGACCCCTACATTCGGCAACCAATATATAAAAAAAATTTCTACTGGGTTTATCGAAAAATTCCTTAGAAAAATTTTAATGATTTTTTGCGAGATTTAATTTTCTGACATTATGGTGGTAGCAAATGAGATATGGTGGTTAACTACTAGAACGGGATACTTGAGATCAATGGCCCTCCTTGCAAAAATACTTCATATTGGAGGGTGCACGACGCACTTTTTTTCCTGTAAGGTGGTACGCTCTAGTGGACACGGTATAATAAGTTTGTGCTGATGTTTGTAACAGCAAAAGATATCCGCTTTTTAGTATACAGATCGACTCAGAATACCTGTTTGTTTCGATTTAACGATGTCCGTCTATTCGTCCCTCTCTCTTTGTGACCATGTATTTTTGTGCGCACGCTACATGTAAATATTAAGCTTTGTTGATGAAATTTGGGACACCGATTTACATCAAAAATCAATCCATGTTTAGACCCATATAAGGGCCACTCCAAAATTGGCTTATTCGCAAGCTACAGGAAGCAAGTATTAAGATATTTTAACGTAGTTCCGTGTACCGATTTCTATCGGCTTAAGTAGGAACGTTATTGATTTTGGTTAAAATCGGTCCATATATAGACCTAGTGTCCATATAAAGATCCCTCAAAAATTGGCTTTTTCCAATACTACAGGTCCCAAAAACGTAGATATTTGAATGACAGTTGGTACATCCATTTACATGGGACCATGTACATGGCCTATTGATTTTATTTCGAATCGGTTCATGCTTAGACCTTGTGCCCTTATAAAGGTCCCTCAAAAAATAGCATGTTTGCATGCCACATGTCGCAAATATTGAGATAGTGTGATGAAAATCGGTACAATAACTTATATTGACCAAAGGATGACTCCTGTTAATTATGGTTAAAATCGTTCCATGGGTAGATCTAGAGCCCATATAAAGCTCTCCCAAAAATTGATTTGGTCGCATGCTACAGGTAGCAAATACGAAGATATTTTAATGAAATTTGTTACTCCCACTCACATGAGCTCAAGAATAAAGTCGATTGATTCTAGAGAGGATGGATCGATATTCGGTTCTATCGCCCATATTGATTAAATTTCCGCACTCACAATATTTTATACTTAAAAAAAACAACTTAAAATACATACTAAATTAATTAAAAACACAATTAAAAAAAGACTACTGATTTTTCATTATATTCAAACTATTTTGCTATTTATTTGCAAACATTGTTTAAACAATCCTTAAAAGAAATAAAAATAATTGAAAAGTCTATTAAAACTATCATCAATTTTTAACTGACCAAACGTAGAAAAAAAAAAAACGATTTGGTGGTTTGTTTTTTCATATTTGAAAAATTTTTTTTTTTGTTTAATTTTCAAAACACTACACCATACACAACACACACGTTCATATTTTTATTGGCAATGTTTGTGTGTATAAGTAAAGAATTTCTTGTAATTTGAATTGAAATACTTTTGTATATAAACAAACTATTTTAACAAAAACGAAAACCGAAAATATTTGAATTTTTTGTTTTAAAACAGAAAACAACGAAATTATTTAAATAATTTTTTCTAAAAATAGAAATTTAAAAATCAAATATTTGACGGAAAATAACAACTCCTACAGACGATACATATTTTTTTATAGTTTGTTTTTTTATTGATAGATAAAAAAAGTTAAACAATATGTTTCAATTTATTTTAATTGATTCTTCAATTGAAAACAAACTTTACCTATTTACCAACAATTATTTTAATTTTTGCATTTAAAAATACAAAAATGGTTTTTTCGGACTTTCTATATCTCTATATATAAAAGAATAACGTGACTGACTGACTGACTGACTCAACATCGCCCAGCCCAAACCGCTGAAGCTAGGAAGTTGAAATTTGGTATGTAGGTTCCTCTTTCGGGGTAGACGTCCACTAAGACGGGATTTTTGGAAATTCCTACCGGAACGGGCAAAAAGGGGGAAAGTGTCCCCCTTGACGGCCTGCCAAAACCCCTTTGGCTAGAAAGCTGAAATTTAAGATATGTGTTCCTTGGAGTAGGGGCTAACTTTTCTGGAAAGTACTTTCTAGAATTTTGGACAGGGACGTTGTAAAAATGGGGGTTAAAAAGGGGAAAAAGGCCCCCCTTGACGGCCTGCCCAAACCGCTGGAGGTAGGAAGTTGAAATTTGGTATAAAGGTTCCTCCACTATCGTAGACATCCACCAAGACGGGAGTTTTGGAAATTTTTACAGGGACGGGCAAAACGGGGAAAAAGTCTCCCCCTTGACGGCGTGCTCAAACTGCTGGAGCTATGAAGTTGAAATTTGGTATGTAGGTTCCTCGACCGGTGTAGACGTCCGTTGAGACGGCATTTTTGGAAATTCTTATCGGGAGGGGCAAAAAGGGGACAAAAAAAGTACCTTTTTCCAAAAAAGTACCTTTTCCCAAAAAAAAGTACCTTTTCCCAAAAAAAGTACCTTTTTCCAAAAAAAGTACCTTTTTCCAAAAAAAGTACCTTTTTCCAAAAAAAGTACCTTTTTCCAAAAAAAGTACCTTTTTCCAAAAAAAGTACTTTTTTCCAAAAAAAAGTACCTTTTTCCAAAAAAAGTACATTTTTCAAAAAAAATTCCTTTTTCCAAAAAAAGTATCTTTTTCAAAAAAAAGTACCTTTCTCCAAAAAAAGTACCTTTTTCCAAAAAAAGTACCCTTTTCCAAAAAAAAGTACTTTTTTCCAAAAAAAGTACCTTTTTCCAAAAAAAGTACCTTTTTCCAAAAAAAGTACCTTTTTTTCAAAAAAAGTACCTTTTTTCAAAAAAAGTACCTTTTTCCAAAAAAAGTACCTTTTTCCAAAAAAAGTACCTTTTTCCAAAAAAAGTACCTTTTTCCAAAAAAAAGTACCTTTTTCCAAAAAAAGTACCTTTTTCCAAAAAAAGTACCTTTTTCCAAAAAAAGTACCTTTTTCCAAAAAAAGTACCTTTTTCCAAAAAAAAGTACCTTTTTCCAAAAAAAGTACCTTTTTCCAAAAAAAGTACCTTTTTCCAAAAAAAGTACCTTTTTCCAAAAAAAGTACCTTTTTCCAAAAAAAGTACTTTTTTCCAAAAAAAGTACCCTTTTCCAAAAAAAAGTACTTTTTTCCAAAAAAAGTACCTTTTTCCAAAAAAAGTACCTTTTTTCAAAAGAAGTACCTTTTTCCAAAAAAAGTACCTTTTTCCAAAAAAAAGTACCTTTTCCCGAAAAAAGTACCTTTTTCCAAAAAAGTACCTTTTTCCAAAAAAAGTACCTTCTTCCAAAAAAAGTACCTTTTTCCAAATAAAGTACCTTTTTCCAAAAAAAATCCTTTTTCCAAAAAAAGTACCTTTTTCCAAAAAAAGTACCTTTTTTAAAAAAAGTACCTTTTTCCAAAAAATGTACCTTTTTCTAAAAAAATGTACCTTTTCCAAAAAAAAAAGTACCTTTTCCCAAAAAACATAAATTTTTCCAAAAAAAGTACCTTTTCCAAAAAAAGTACCTTTTCCCAAAAAAAAGTACCTTTTTCTAAAAAAATTTTCCTTTTCCAAAAGAAGTACCTTTTCCAAAAAAGTACCTTTTTCCAAAAAACATACATTTTTCCAAAAAAAAAAAACAACTTTTTAAAAAAAAATACCTTTTGCAAAAAAGGACAAATAAAGTACTTTGTAAAAACAAAGTATCTTTTTCCAAAAAATTTCGTTTTTCCAAAAAGTACCATTTAAAATAATATATAATTTCAAAAAAACTACTTTTTTTCCTCCACCCACGGATATCTCCACTAAAACAAGGTTTCTTGATATTCGGCATAGACGTGCGCTAAGACGGGATTTTTGGAAATTCCTACCGGAACGGGCAAAAAGTGGAAAAGTCTGCCCATAAACAGCCTGCCCAAACCACTGGAGGTAAGAAGTTGAAATTTGGTATAAAGGTTCCTCCACTGTAGTAGACATCGACTAAGTTTGTATTTTTGGAATTCCCTACAGGATATCCCAAAAGGAAACTCGGTATGTGAGTTCCTCCTTCTGTGTAGGCGTCCGCTTAGACGGAATTTTTGAAATTCCTATCGGGAGGGGAAATAAGGTAAAAGTCTCCTCCTGACGGCTTGCCCAATCCCTTTTGGCCAACCTAAAATTTTAAATATGTATTCCTTGGAGTAGGACTAACTCACCGGCAACGTAATTTTTCTATTTTGGAACAGGAACATAGTAAAAATGGTGGTTGAAAGGGAAAAATGTCCCCACTAACGGCCTGCCCAAACCGCTTAGGCAATGCAGTTGAAATTTGGTATGAATGTTCCTCATCCATCTCAGATAGCCGCGAAGATGGAATTTTTGTAAATTCCTAAAGGGAGGGGCAAAAAGAAGAAAAGCCTCACCTTGGGGGCCGGAAAAAACCCCTTCGGCTAGAAACCTGAAGCTTAAAATGTCGGTCCCTGGAGTGAGGGCTAACGTATTAGAAAGATACTTTTTGAATTTTGGACAGGGTCGTTATAAAATGGGAGCTCAAAAAGGGAAAGTTGCCCCTGAACGACCTGTCCAAACTGCTGGAACTAGGAAGCTGAAATTCGGTACTTAAGTTCCTCTCAGCCTGCTCAAACTGCTGGAACTAGGAAGCTGGAATTCCCTGTCGATGGATTTTCGGAAATTCCTACCGATAGGGGCACAAATAGTAAAAGTTGGCTAGAAACCTGAAATGTAAAACATATGTTACTTGGAGTATCTGCTCACTTACCGAGACGGTGCTTTTTGGACAGGGACATTGCAAAAATGGGGATTAATGAAGCGAAAAGTGCCGCTTAAAGGCCTGCCCAAACCGCTGGAGGTAGGAAGTTGAAATTTGGTATTAAAGTTCCTCCTCTATTGTAGACATCCGCTAAGATGAGATTTTTGGAAATTTCTACAGGTAGGGTCAAAAACAGGAAAAGTCTCCCCCTTAACGGCCTGGCCAAACTGCTGGAACAAGGGATCTTAAATTAGGTTCCCTCTCCAACGTTGGCGTCCCCTAAGATGGTATTTTTGGAAATTCATACCGGGAGGGGTAAAAAGTGAAAAAACTTCCCCCTTGATGGCCTGGCCAAACTGCTGGATATAGAGACCTAAAATTATGTATGTAGTAGGTTCCTCCTCCAACGCGACGTCCTCTAAGACGGAATTTTTGGAAATTCCTACCGGGAGGGGTAAAAACGGAATAATTCTCCACCTTGATGGCCTAACCGAACCCTTCGGCTAGAAACCTGTAATATATAATATGTTTTCCTTGGAGTATGGGCTAACTTATCGACAAGGCATTTCTAGGACTTTGGACAGGAACGTGGTAAAAATGGTGGTTCAAAAGGGGAAAATTGCCCCCCCCCCTTAACGTCTGCGTCTTTAGCTAGAAGCCTAAAACTTAAAGAACAAGTGTATATGAAACACTAAAATTAAGAAACGAGTGGGATTGAAACACTACACAAGTGGAATGAAATGGATATAAACGTTGAACGAGTGGAATTGAAATTATAGACAATGCAAATGGATTGGAAGAGGGAATTACGTGTTCAAACACTATCAACGGAATATGAAACTTATGTAGCATTGAAACATACTCCCCAAAAAGTTAAACAAATTTTCTGAAAGAGAAAAAACCTTAGAAAAGGAATGGAACTTATATATTCCGATATTTAAACTTTATGTAACGAAGCACCGGTGGAAGAAACCGACGCAGTAAATTTTCCAACTGAATTTGTGAATTTACTTGAATTGCCAGGTCTACCTTTACATAAACTGGAATTAAAAAAAAACTTTAAGACACGCTAACAACGTAGCTTTGCCCGCTATTTTTAATATTATAAAATGCTTTCCAACCCTGCTTTACGTTATTTATTTTCATTCAAAACACAAATGAACAAAACTACTTACGGGTCTATCTACCTAAGTTCGCACTTTACCAAATTATCTTAACATACACACGTATATTGCAATTTATTATGGATTCATTAATAACAATCCACTTTCATGAGAAAAAGTGATCAAATATTTATTTATTTTAAACACATTGTTGTGCAGAATTATTTATTTGTGGTGGCTGGGTGAAGGCTTTGAATAAAAAAACTTTAAATAAAAAAACGAATTTAATAAAAATTGTGGGGGGCGCAGCTCCCCCCCCCCCCTTAACCTTTAAGGCACGCTAACAACGTAGCGGGCTGCGCCCGCTAGTTTTCATATATTTAGTTAGAATATTCTTCCACCTCAAGTCCAAATTCCAATATGATATTGTCATATTAGATTTTTATTTGTTGTTTCAAAAAGGGTTGATCATTTTCATGATAGATAATACAATTGTTTCGTAGACATCACTCTACTCTTCAGTTGTCCGCAATAAGAAAATGATAACTTTCTTACTCAAACCGAGACATTACATAAGGTACAAAAAACCAACGGGATGAGAATTTTGTACTTTCGTATATGAACTGTCTGATTTTATGTAATTGTTGCTTTCAAAAAGGAGTTGATTTATAACTGGTTTTACCAAATCAGACAGTTCATATACGAAAGTACAAAATTCTCATCCCGTTGGTTTTTTGTACCTTATGTAATGTCTCGGTTTGAGTCAGAAAGTTATAATTTTCTTATTGCGGACAACTGAAGAGTAGAGTGATGTCTACGAAACAATTGTATTGTCTATCATGAAAATGATCAACCCTTTTTGAAACAACAAATAAAAATCTAATATGACAATATCATATTGGAATTTGGACTTGAGGTGGAAGAATATTCTAACTAAATATATTTACCTATTTACGTTTTAAGCAAACCTAATATTAAGGAAAATCAAAATTTTTTACCGTTTTTCTAAATTGTCATCATTTTTTATACCAATTTTAACACAACTAGGGTATTCAGATATCGGCTTTTTATTTTAATCGATTAATCGTTCAAATAATTACTCGGGTTTTATTCTTAACCGATTAATCGAATAAAATTTAAAAAAAATCGATTAATAAATTAATCGAAAAACATTTAATGTAAAATACTATACATTAGACCGACTCACCTTATATGGACAGAAAAGAAACAAAAAAGTGCCCCCCTCAAAATAAACCTTGGTTTGTTTTATGACGATTCCCAAAATATTTCGGGTCTAGGAATGAGATCTCACGAGCTGGACCGTTTTTAAAAAATGTATTTTTTTTAAAAACTCACTTTTTTTCGTGAGTCGGTCTACTATACATACATTGTTTTATTTTTAATAATTGTACTAAAAAAAGGAACAAAAATACATTCAGTAACTCTTCTTAAATTCATAAAAATAAAAAAATAAAAAATAATGTTCTTTAGTTTGACTCTAGATCATAAAGTAATATCACTTTCTGTTTAAATTATTTTTCAAATTAACTTAATTATTACTTGTGAAAATTGAATCATCTTTCTTTAATTTGAAAAATAATTTAAACAGAAAGTGATATTAATTTATGATCCAGAGTCAAACTTAAAGAAAATTCATTTACAAAATAGAAAGATCAACTATACATCTCCTCATTCATAAAAAAATGTAACAACTGAGATATTATTTTGTCAATATTTTAATTTTTTCTGTGCCCTCTGTCACATATTCAAATTTCATCTAAATCATAGAGAACCACAACGAAATGAGTTAAGGAGTGAAAAGAATATAACAACACGTATATTTATTTGTATCTCTTTCGTATGCATCAAACCAGTGGGTATCTATCCACCTTATCTCGCTCAACCTTCGCTAAATTTATTTGGTCGCATTTTTTATAAATAGGTTTTCTTATGCATTTTTCTCTTTGCCCGAGTTTAGCCCGAGTTCGCTAATTATAGAGAGAACCGTGAGTAGCATAGTCAATCTATAAAATGTATAATCATTGATCAAACATAAAAAATCGTAAATGTAGAGAGAAATTCTGCTGAGAATTGATTTTTCCTCTACATTTACGTCCCTCCATCCCTTTTTTATTTGCTAAAGAATAATATGAATGCAGACTGCTTATATATTATTATATCGAGCATTGATATTGAAGATATTTATTAACGCTCTACTTGAGTTTAAACCCGTATACACTTGCTTTTTCCTTCACTTTTTCTTGAATTTTTCTTAGAGTTTTTGTTTGATTTGTTTCTATTCTTTTTCATCTTCTTCGTAAATAGACAAAAACTAAAAAAAAAACCCTAAAAAAAGTCACGAAAAAGAGAACAAAAAAAGCTAGTGTCATACGGGCTTAGGCCAGGCTGAAATCCGAATTTGTTTGTTGAATAAATTTTGGGATTTTAGTAACCAGACTGGTCGGCATACCCGACTTTAACGATTTTACTTGTTCTTTTTCTTCTTATTTTCATTGTAGTTAATTTTCTTCTATTAAAAATTAAAAGTTTTCCATTTGGTATCACACTCACCAAGATTCGAACCTGAAGACTTATGTTTGGTAGTTCGTCGCCTTACCAGTTGACCTAAACCATAATAATACAAATAGTTTACTAAGTTCCCTACATTCCATTTGCCAAATTCAAATCTTTAAATTTTATTTGAATCTTCCTGTATTCAAATATTGATTTCATTTGAATGCTCCTGCCAAATTTGATTTTTTTTAAATTGAAATGGAATACATACGATTCTTAAATCATACGCTTTTAGTTTTGAAATCTGTATTTATACCCTACACCACTATGTGGTCAGGGTATTATAAGTTTGTGCTGATGTTTGTAACACCAAAAAATATTGGTCCTAGACCCACCTTATAGTGTACCGATCGGCTCAGAATTTTTTTCTATTTCGATTTAACGATGTCCGTCCGTCCGTCTGTCTGTCTGTCTGTCCATGCATTCTTGTGCGCACTCTACAGGTCGCAAATATTAAGATATTTTGATGAAACTTGGTACACCGACTTATGTCGGCCCAAGGACGACGTCTATTGATTTTGGTTAAAATCGGCCCATGTTTAGACCTAGTGCCCATATAAGGGTCCTACCAAAATTATATTATTTATACGCTGCAGGTCGTAAATATTAAGATATTTTGATGAAATTTGGTACACAGATCTGTATTGGCCCAGTAACGCAGCCTATTGATTTAGGTGAACATCGGTCAATGTTTAGACCTAGTGCCCATATAAGGGTCCCCCCCAAAATTATATTGTTTATACGCTGCAGATCGCAAATATTAAGATTTTTTGATGAAATTTGGTACACAGACCTATGTTGGCCCAGTTACGTAGCCTGTTGATTTTGGTGAACATCGGTCCATGTTTAGACCTAGTGCCCATACAAGGGTCCTACCAAAATTATATTGTTTATACGCTGCAGGTCGCAAATATTAAGATTTTTTGATGAAATTTGGTACACAGACCTATGTTGGCCCAGCTACGTAGCCTATTGATTTTGGTGAACATCGGTCCATGTTTAGACCTAGTGCCCATACAAGGGTCCTACCAAAATTATATTGTTTATACGCTGCAGGTCGCAAATATTAAGATATTTTGATGAAATTTGGTACACCGACCTATGTCAGCCCAAGGATGAAGCCTATTAATTTTGCTTAACACCGGTGCATGTTTAGACCTAGTGCCCATATAAGGGTCCCCCCAAAATTATATTTTTTATTCGCTGCAGGTCGCAAATATTAAGATATTTTGATGAAATTTGGTACACAGACCTATGTTGGCCCAAGGACGAAGCCTATTGATTTTGGTGAACATCGGTCAATGTTTAGACCTAGTGCCCATATAAGGGTCCCCCCAAAATTGGCTTGGTTACAAACTGCAGGTTGCAAATATTAAGATTTTTTAATGAAATTTGGTGCGCTGACTCACATTATAGAAAATTTTGACACAAGCCCCATTTTAACCCATTCTAATTTCGGATCCAAA
Source organism: Leucophora obtusa (assembly GCA_949987735.1). NCBI lineage: Eukaryota > Metazoa > Arthropoda > Insecta > Diptera > Anthomyiidae > Leucophora > Leucophora obtusa. The sequence continues at coordinate 58,030,446 of OX465299.1, read as the reverse complement.
CATTAGTTGGCTTTTAACCAGACTGGTGTAGGGTGTTGTATAGTCGGCATGCCCGACTTTGACCTTTTTACTCGTTTTTTTTATAGATTTCCAAGGAATGTGCCCCAAGTGGTACAAAAAAAATCTAAGGTTGTCTCGATTTAGGTTGTAGTGTGAAAAATTTTGAAGTTTTTGTTTTTTTTATTCTTTTGCACATTCTTATCAAAGGAATGAAAATGGAATTTCAGAGGTGCATCTGTGGACATATTGTTTATATTTTAGTTTGTTGTTGTTGTGGAACAAATATTGTACAAGGTGGCACAAAAGTCATCAGCCTATCAAAAGATTATGCACTCAAGATAATAAGTCTGTTGGCTGAACAGAAAAATTTGTTACTTTAACAAAATTTTGTCCTATTTTTTGGCTTAAAATAAAATTTGTTGATTTTAAAACATTTTTTTGGTAAATTTAACAAATCGGAATTTAAGTAAAAAATTAGTAAAACTACGGTTTTATTTGTAATTATACTGAGTCGTAAAATTTGTTAAAATTTAGGGTCTCGAGACCCAGGCCTAGTCTATATCATCTAAGGACACTCCGAAGGAGCAAACATTTTGTCCGTTTTGCTCTATATCGCTTAGTTTTCGAGATATGGGCAATTTTATGAAGTGGAAAATTTTTATTAAAAATTTCCGAGGATCCAAGGCCCCACCAAGGTTCATTTTTGGATAGAGATAATCTTTCTACGGGGGTATTACATGGTTAGGAGTAGTCGAAATTTTCATCCGTTTTGCTCTATCTCTCTATACCCCGGAAAATTTTTTTGAATTGGTTGCCTTTGAATCTGTTCAAGAACAGGTGTTTTTAACACCTGTTCCGTGGAGCAGGTTCTAGAACTGATTCCTGGAAGTCAAAATCGAAGGTTTCACTGTCGCAGAACCTATAACTGGTTCTAGAACCGGTTCCAAAGCAACCTGTTCTAGTTTGGAGAAAAAGAACCCGTTCTTTTGGGACAAACTCAAACAAAAACCACCGATGACAGAACATAAATTAGAACAGGTTGCATGCAAGTACAAGTTGTTCTACAACCGGTTCTTTGTATTTCACAATTTTGCTGGGTATTTTTAAATGAAGATAACTAAAATCTTTGTTGAAATGCGTGTTTCAACTAAAAATTTGTTCAAAATTAGTCGAATGGATTTGAATAAAGTTTTACAGATTTTTCTATTGACGTATTATTTTAAGTGTATAATTTTAGCAAATGGCGTTAGATATCAGTTCTGCTTTGACATTTGTGAAGTAAACAGATACAAAATACACGTCAATAAGACATGAATCCCTATACTCCTCAAGAACGCGAAATATTTGTTGACTAGGGGAAGACAACTTTCATCAAAAATCATCATGAGCGACAAGGCCAATTTCCATCTCTGTGGATATGTGAATAAGCAGAATTATCGCTTCTGGGGCACCCAAAATCCGGGTATAACTCACGAAAGTTACTGTATGTTCAAACTTCATATTTTTAAGTGTAATTTAATATTATATACATTTAAATATTTATTTTGTAGATTCGCGATTTGTTTCCATAAACAAAGAGTTGAAAAATCGGTTTTACTTGAAACCTTTTTCTTCATATGCAGCCTTAGGTGGATTTTCATAAATTTTATGTAATTTTTCATAAGATTTCCACAGATATATATTTCAATATTAAAATATTTCAAACTTATATCAAATTAATAAAAGAATGAGTTTTTGGGATTTTTCTTACAACAAAAACAGACCAAAAATAGGTTTTTTGTTGTAGCCTCTGCCCTCTGCTATTTCATTTAATCTTAGAGAACTAGAGATGGCGGTGTAAACAGCAAAAAGCTTTGTATAATGTAAACTTCTATCCGCCATATGAACACATGTTAAACTTCATTTCCAGCTGTCAACTCATTCGTATAGTAACAGTTGTTCAAAAAAGGCGCTTCAGTGATTTTTTTATAATGGAAAAATTAGAAATTCGTGGTGTGATTAAATATTTACATAAGAAAGGTTTATTGGGACAAAAAACTCATAATAAAATGGTGAATGTGTTAGGTGAAAGTGCTCCTTCATATGCAAAAGTAAAAAATTGGGTTGCTGTGGTCATACAAGCATTGAAGATGAACCACGAAGTGGACTTCCAAAAACTGTGACAACGCCAGAAATCATAGCTAAAGTCCATGATATGGTATTAGGCGATCGACCAGGCGATGTGTGAAATAGAGAATGCCATAGGCATCTCAAATGATCGAGTAAATTTTATTTTCCATCAAGAATTAGAGATAAAAAAGCTTTCTGCAAGATGGGTGCCGCATTTGTTAACAGTTGACCAAAAACGCATTCGAATGAAAATTTCTTAAGCTTGTTTAGATCGATTTAAGCAAAATAAAATGGATTTTAAGCGCCGTTTTACCTCTTTTTAAACGTTTTTAAAACATTTTACCTCGAATGGTTATGCAATGGCAGCTGTAAACGATTATTTTCTGGAGCTTCAGGAAAATCATTTAAATCAGGGGATAGAATTGCTAGAAAAACATTGGACTAAGTATATTGAAGTCTAAGGAAAAATAAAATAATTTAAAAAATCTAGCTCTTGTTTTTCATTGTTATGCTAAGAACATTTCGAACTGCCCTCGTATATAGTAGACCTTCTTATAAGTTTTTTTTACTAGAGAATAAGAAAATAATAATTAGCATATTTGACAAATACTTTAAATTTGTTTTTAGGTTTCATAGAAAAGTGGTGTTTGATGCATTAATATTCCAGGAAATTTGCAGCCAGTTCGATATTTCTTTATTTCTTTATTTATTTTGAGTCTATAGAACAGTGTTCCTTTCAGACTAATAATAATAATAATTTAATTTAAATAAATTCATTTTTTTAATTTATTCAACATTTTGTAGCAAAAAATTCTTAAAAGAAGGTTTTGATGTATTAAATTCTACCATATGATTATTATTCAAACAATTAAAATCACGGAATGATCTGATTAATGGGCTATTCAATATATAGTTGCTACGATGACAACTAACATTGAATAAATCATTACGACAAAGTGAAATAAACGGAACTTTAAAATATATTTTTTATAACAACCCGGGCAATCAATATTTCCATTAATTAAGTCAAAAATAAACAACATTGTCTGAATCTTTCCGCTCTTTTCTAAACTTTCCATACCTAAATATTGACAACGGGATTTATATGATGGTATCGGCTGAATAAAGTTCAAATGAGGCAACGCATAATTGATAAATCTTCTTTGATTTCTTTTAATACGTTCAGTATGAGTTATGCAGTAGGGGCTCCAGATTATGGCACCATACTCCAACTTGGATCTCACAAATGATGAATACAACAATTTCAAGGTGTATGGGTCCGAGAAATCTTGGCAATTTCTTTTAATAAAAGCAAGTGTAGAATAAGCTTTTGGAATTAACTTGTCAATTTTAGAATTAAAAGTTAATTTATAATCAAATAAAATTCCTAAATCTTCAACTTCATTAGCAGTTTTGATTACATCACAACCTATTCTGTACGACACTTGTATTGGATTCCGAGCACGTGAATATGTAACATGGATAAATTTATTGAAATTAAATTTTAAACCATTCCTAGTACACCAATCATTCAGATTATCGATATCATTCTGTAATTTTCTAGCATCATTCAAACATTTAACTCTATAAAATATTTTTAAGTCATCAGCATAAAGTATAAAACGTGAATCATTAAAACACAAATATATGTCATTTATTAATAAATTAAAGAGTAAAGGACCCAGTATGCTCCCCTGAGGAACATACTGTAAAAACTTTGAAATTTGAAATTGTGGATCTCCCAACACGAAAGCCATGTTGCTGGGGAATTATTAAAGATTTCGTAGCAAAGTACAATCTATTGCACACATCATGTTCAAAAATTTTAGATATAATAGTTAACTACTATCTATCTAGTTAACTTTGAAATTGACCTATAACAGGCAACATTCTCTCTGCGCCCAGATTTAAAAATAGGGGAAATAATAGTTAATTTCCAACGTTCGGCGAAAACACCATCTTTCAAAGATTTATTAGAAATTTCCAAAATTGGAAACAAAATAGACCATGAACAGTTTTTAATTAAACGAGTAAAAAGGTTAAAGTCGGGCATGCCGACTATACAATACCCTACACCAGTCTGGGTAAGAGCCAAAAAATGTTTGGATCCGAAATTCGAATGGGTTAAAATGGTGCTTGTGTCAAAATTTTCTATAATGTGAGTCAGCGCACCAAATTTCATTAAAATATCTTAATATTTGCGATCTGCAGTTTCTAACCAAGCCAATTTTGGGGGGACCCTTATATGGGCACTAGGTCTAAACATGGACCGATGTTCATCAAAATCAATAGGCTTCGTCCCTGCGCTGATATAAATCGGTGTACCAAATTTCATCAAAATATCTTAATATTTGCGAACTGCAGCGTATAAACAATATAATTTTGGAGGGACCCTTATATGGGCACTAGGTCTAAACATAGACCGATGTTCATCAAAAGCAATAGGCTTTGTCCTTGGGCCAATTTATCTCTGTGTACCAAATTTCATCAAAATATCTTAATATTTGCGACCTGTAGAGTTCGCACAATAATGCATGGACAGACAGACGGACGGACGGAAGGACGGACAGACGGACATCGTTAAATCGAAATAAAAAAAAATTCTGAGCCGATCAGTATACTATAAGGTGGGTCTAGGATAGGGTGACCATTCGTACAGATTTGATCAGTACATGTACTGATTTTTGGTCACGTGTACTGATTTAAAAGTCGTGTACTGATTTGTACTGATTTTTTAAAATTTGTACTGATTTTTTGCATTTAAAAAAATATTAAATTTTTTTAGTAAAAAAGCCAAAATGCAAGTACAATGTAGTTTTTTTATAGGATAAATTTTTATGAATGTGACCGGTTTTCTTTACCATACAACATTCAAAATGATTTTTCTATATGAATCATGTATCAAAGCTCAAGCCTACTGAATGAAGTACAAGACTACTGAATTTAATTCTTAAATGTAAAAAAGCGCATAGAAATCACTCTCGAATTTACGAAATGTAAACCAATCTTGTTTTAAATATTTTAAAAGTATTTCTTAATCTAATATGTAGTTTCATATACAGAGAAGATTCGTGGTGAAAACCGAATCCATCAGATGCTTCCATTTCGATAATAGAAATGGACTGCTGCATTTGACTGTGATAAAAATATTTTAATTATCCGGTTGTCAGAGCTACTGTCAGAATGATTCTGTTTTCTGAATGTAGGAAACGACCTCAAAAGCTGAAAATTTTTTCGTATAAAAATTCTTAAAATTTGAAGAAATATATGTGGGTATTTCTACTAAAAAAATTTCGAATCATTTTTAAAAATGTTACGTTTTTTCGTAGAAACACGTAGTCAAAATGTGAAGGTTTTCTATTTCAGAAATCATGCAGAAATTAGCAAAGAGAAGAAAGATTTGTTCTGACAACTAAATTTGTAGGCAATCGATTGGTTAATTTGTATCTACAGAAAATTAGTTTAGACAATGCAATTTGATAGTGACGACAGAAATTCGTTGGCCTGAATAAAAATTCGGAAGAATTAACGTTCATACTATCCTGGTGTCATATTTGACTCCATTCGTAGCATGGCTATATTTCATCAATCTGTTACAAAAAAAAACTAGAAAAGGAATGGTAACAGATCATTGAAATTTCTAAATATGGGGTCCATTTCATGGACATTTTTTTTTTGTTTTGGGGTATGTATAGGGAGAAATGTGTAAGGTTTTAAAGGATGGTATGATGGTTAACCGAAAAATTTTATTGCCTTAACCAAACCATTCGGTTGACAACAAGTTAGGTTGGTTGCACAATTATTTTTTTGATGATAATATTTTTTTAAAATTTGTACTGATTTGAAGTCGGAAAAAAATGGTCACCCTAGTCTAGGACCAATATTTTTTTGGTGTTACAAACATCAGCAAAACTTATAATACCCTGACCATATAGTGGTGTAGGGTATAAAAACTACACAACCCATCAGCATCAGCACGAATGAATTTTTCGTCTGTAAAATAGCCTGTAAAATATCATCCTCTAACAAGACAAAACGACCCAGATTTGCATCCGCAGTAAGAAAATGTTCGGGCAACACACCATTACCATGGAAAGATTTTATAAAATTTGACTTAAAAAATGTTGCAGAAAAATTAGCAATATCCACAGGATTATCAGAAGATAAATTTTCATATACCATTAGAGAGGAATATTTGTAGATTATTAATTTTTTTTGGCTTTTGAAAAAATAATAAAGAATACATTATGACTTACAAGAAAATATATATATTTTTTTTAATTTTTGGGAGTTTAACATATTTAATTCTTTTGGGCTATTAATATTTATCAGGATAAAATTAAAATTTACAAAACTAAAATAAGTACTTTTTTCTTTATAAATACTATTCAAATTGCAATAGATTTCGATAGAGACATTAAATTTCATATAAGTAATTTATTATGTCCAAAAGAAAGCCAAATTTGCCAATTTGGAACTCTTAAAACTCAGTTTGAAATCTTCGAAAAATCGCTGAAAACCTCTAGTCAGCATAAGTATATTTTTCCTTTAATTAAACAAAAGTTTTGCTAATTTGTTTTTTTTTTAATGAGAATATAGTTGAAAAATGTTCTACTAAAAAATGTTTTGATATGAAAATTTAGTCGAAAAAAGTTTAATTTCATCATTACCATGAAAATGGCTTTCGATTTTTTTCTGATCTGATATAATTGACAAACCAAATGACGTGATTTTTACATATTGAATTGTATTTACAACATTTTAAATAAAAATTAATTTAGATAGATATAAAATATACATAGAATTAAATGATGTTATTATTTTATGAATAAATAAATACATACTATAACAGAAAATACAACACAAATTAGAGGTAAAATCAATTATATTATTTTGCATAATAATTAAGCTTAATGCGAATTATCCAAGGTATATGTTACACACAAAGAAACATTAACTAACATGGACAACGACAAAAATATACAAACATATCCATCTAACCAACATCAACATGGATATTTTACAACATAACATCAACAACAACAAAATATATTAATATCAACATAAATCCCATATGGAATTAAGTGAAAAACTAAATTTTACTAATCGAATTTCAACTATTAAATAATATAATAATAATATAAACTAATGAACCTTTTTATATACCCACACACATAAACAACATCACTACAACTTACATAGTTTTACTAACACATACTCATGCAACATATAAAATTCAATAAATTATAAGTGAATAATTTTATAATACTTTGGCTTAATGTATTTAAGTACAGAATTCTATTCCTGAAGCTATGAAAACTCACACATCCATAAATATTTATTTATATTTAGTAAAGGATGTGTCTTTATTTTTTTTTCTTTCTTGTAAACTCGTTGACATGTCATAGTTTTTGTAAGTCGCATATGTGTGTGTTTTAAGTTCATGATTTTATCTGTGTATTAGTTTATAAATCTTAATGACATTATAGATAAAATATGTTTTATACGATTTTCTCTATTAAATCTGCAAAAAGATGTAGAAATGCATAAAGTGAAAAAAAAAACAAAATGTAATTATTTTTATTGCTTAAGTACTTCTATTTGAAATGACATTTAGTGGTAGATGAAAATAATTTTAATTTAATTATAAATATTATTTATAATCAGGTTATAAATATGAAAATGAAATTAAAACAAACCATAATGTTTGTGAATGAAATGGTGGTAGATATTCCGATAGGATCGAAACAAGAATTGATAGATTTTTTCTTAAACTAATTGAGCAGAATTTTCCTTCACCAAGTGCGTAAATCTTTTTCTCAAGTTTTTTTTTTCCAAAAACTATTATTATTATTATTATTTGTGAAGTTTGCTAATGCTATAATTTTTATATTCTCTCCATTTTAAACAGGGGATTTTCTTGTGCAACTACACTAATAGAAAAAAGTCAGTAAAAAATGTAAAAAAGTTAGTAAAAGATTTAGTTAAAACTACTAAAAATTAATTAAAAATTACCTTACAGAAAAAATTGCTGAAATTAGCAGATTATTTTTGCTATATATTTGTAATACAGGAACAGCAAAAATAAAACTGTTAAATATACAGAAATTTAGTTACATTTGAGCTAAATTTTTGTTAATGGAAAATAGCAAATTAACCTGCTAAACTCAGCAAATAATTTTGCTAAATGGTTAGCAGCCTAAAAATCACCAAAAAATTAACCCCTCATTTCATAAGTGCTTTGTAAAGTTATAGCAGGTTTACAAAACGTCATTTTCATACAAAATTTTTTCATTAAACCTCCTATAATTTTACAAAGTGTTTATGAATTTAGGGGTTAAAATTTTCGAATTTTTGTTTTAGATTTTTTTTAAATGCAAATAAAAATCGAGCCTTTTGAAAACAGCAGTTTGCAATTTTTTAGAAAATATTTCCGCTGTTTTAGCAGAATAGACTGCTATTTGTATTCAACTAAATTCAGCTTAAAAATAACAAAAATTTTGTAGATATAACAGTTTATTTTTGTTATTTTTAGTCAACTAATATTTAGCAAAATTTTCTGCCGATTTTACAGTACAATTTGCTATTTCCCATTAACTAAAAGTTAACTTAAATATAACTAAAATTCTGTAAATTTAACTGTTTTTATTTTACTAGTATTTAGTAAAAAATCTGCTAATTTTAACATAATTTTTAACTAATTTTTAGTAACTTTTTCTGCTATTTTTACAGATTTATTTCTATGAGTGTACAAATCAAATCTTAAAATTGCTACCTGTATTATTTAAGCACACTGTGACGTATGAGTATTATCATTGCATTAAATATTAATCATACGTACTGTATCCCACTAATATATACCTACTAAAAATAAATAAAATCTGCAAAAACTAATTACAACTTTTTTAATTTTCGTTTGGTGGAAAAATACCATTCCATATAAGTATCTGATTATAATATACATACATATTTCTATCAAATTCCATTAACATGTTCATTTCATTTACATTGATTTCCATCGTATTAACGAATTACTGGTTATATGTTCATTAGAATACACAAAAAACTTGTATTCAAAAGTTTTTTAGTCTAATTTATTATAATCTCTTCTCACCTATAATTCATTCATTACTTTTGTTAATATGCCAAAATAAAATAACAAAACATTAAATAAAGAAACTTTGCACCTCATTATTTAGCTATTTGTCTTAATGTTGGCAAAATAGCAAGAGAAAAAAAAAGAAGAAAAAAACGATACAAAAACTGAAAATAATTAAGAAATCTTAACGATTTCTTCAGCAACCAAATAAGAAGCAATATAACGCAAAAAAAAATGTTTATGTAAGATTAAGGAAAAGTTTTTAATTTACTCTCACTCCCATGAATTTTTGTTGTGCGTTTTTTGTTTTTTTTTTGCCAAAATAAAAATCTTTTGGGAAGTAGTGCATTAATTAACTTTTACTTTATAGCAATATTTTTGTTTATTTTGTTTATTCATTAGATTTTATATGTGTGTTATTGTTGTTGTGCTTTTTATTTTCATGTTCATTATAATGCAGTGCACTATGGTTCAGGCAACATCTTTTTAAAACTTTTGTTTTTTAAAGTAAAAAATCAGACAATAGGGCTGCTTAAACACCGCCATCTAACTGAAAAATGCTTATAGGGCCAGCTTTATAATCAGAAGTAAGATTGATTTTTTCTTAAATTTTACTTGAAATAAAATTTCTGACTTAAGAAATATTTAGGAACAAAATTAATGTTAGTTCTGACTATAAAACTAGAACATATTGTTTCAATAGCGTTCAAAAAGTTTAATAACAATTGAAAGAAAGCCTGGAACCTGTAAAGCAAGATGACTCAGCAATCGTACCAAAGCCGATAAAGTGGAGAAGCTGTTAAGGGTGAAAACTTTTGTGGAAACTAAAGCCAACGTTTGGGTTAAAATATTTAAAGTTTGGGAAGCCACCGACAGAAATGAGCAAAACTGTCAAAAATATTTTAGGGAAAATACACTTCAGCGGGCATACACAAAAAAACGAGTAAAAAGGTTAAAGTCGGGCATGCCGACTATACAATACCCTACACCAGTCTGGGTAAAAGCCAACTAATGTTTGGATCCGAAATTCGAATGGGTTAAAATGGGGCTTGTGTCAAAATTTTCTATAATGTGAGTCAGCGCACCAAATTTCATTAAAATATCTTAATATTTGCGATCTGCAGTTTGTAACCAAGCCAATTTTGGGGGCACCCTTATATGGGTACTAGTTCTAAACATGGACCGATGTTCACCAAAATAAATAGGCTTCGTCCTTGGGCCAAAATAGGTCTGTGTACCAAATTTCATCAAAATATCTTAATATTTGCGACCTGCAGCGTATAAACAATATAATTTTGGGGGGACCCTTAATGGGCACTAGGTCTAAACATAGACCGATGTTCACCAAAATCAATAGGATTCGTGCTTGGGCTGATATAGGTCGGTATACCAAATTTCATCAAAATATCTTAATATTTGCGACTTGCAGTTTGCAACCAAGCCAATTTTGGGAGGACCCTTATATGGGCACTAGGTCTAAACATGGACCGATGTTCACCAAAATCAATAGGCTTCGTCCTTGGGCCGACATAAGTCGGTTTACCAAGTTTCATCAGAATATCTTAATATTTGCGACTTGTAGAGTGCGCACAAGAATGCATGGACAGACAGACAGACGGACGGAGGGACGGACGGAGGTACGGAAGGACGGACGGACAGACGGACATCGTTAAATCGAAATAAAAAAAAATTCTAAGCCGATCGGTATACTATAAGGTGGGTCTAGGACCAATATTTTTTGGTGTTATAATACCCTGACCACATAGTGGTGTAGGGTTTAAAATATGACTCCCTCTGGAATAAAAAAAAAAACTTAAGAATTAGTGACGCCGAAAAATGAATCAAAAAAAGAGCTCAAAATTTATTATTAAAAGTTCATATTTTTACATGGGAGTGTTTCATCAAACAGGGACTACTTTTTTGATTCAAATATGGCTCAAAAAATTATTTAAAAAAAATTTATTTTTGCGCCTTTTATGATTCATTCGTTTTATAAGGCTCACATTTTCGCCCAAAAAAATTATATATTTAAAAAAAAAATTAAAAAAATTTTTAAAATATGTATTTTATTTCAGTAATCTTTGACTCATAGAATAAGATTCCTCAAAAAAGTATCCAAATTTTTGTGGCTAGTAATTGAAATCAATTTGAAAGCTAATCAGGTAGAATAATTTTTTCTTCAATTGTAACTTTAATTAGAAAATGAAGAACAAAATTAAAAAATTCTGATATAAGAAATGATTTGTTCAGATTTTTATTTCTATAATGTTTTATTTATTTTAAATTTATTGAAATTAAAAGTTGTTTTCTTTAAAAAAAAATTATAAATTTAAACAATGAGTAAAATCAAAAGTAAATTTTATTTTGTATTTTTATTGCAATTTTGAAGTCAAGGAAAATTTATCTAAAATACATATTGAAAATTAGGAATAAAATAAAATACATTAAATTTTATTATAATTCAATACAAAATAAAATTTTAAAACAAATATTTTAAGACAATAGTTGGATTATATTGTAATAAAATTATGATCCATAAAAAATATATTTTCTTTGATTTTAAAATTTTACCTAAAAATATTGATTAATATTCGCTTTTTATTTTATTACACTGTTTATGATTTCTTAGTTGAATATTTTTTTAAAAGAAAAAATAAATAAAAAAAATTGTTCTTATTAAAATAAGGATTTTCGATGTACATACGTATAAAACAATTTAAATTTTGTTTTATATTTTATTCTTAAACCTACATCCAGAAAACAGATTCAGTTCTGATAACCGCATTTGTAGCCAATCGCATGGTTCGGTTGTGGTAGAACCGAAACTGTTTTCTAGGTGTACAAATTAAAGAAAATTTACTTTAGCAACTTTTGAATATCCTGGTTGAGTCTCATTTTCACCTGTCATTTTTAGACCGGTGATATTTTCATCAGTCAGACAGACTGGTACTTTGAGGGCAGGAACAGTTTTCCAGAATTGGTATAGTTGGTAACCACATACAATTGTAAATGTTCTCCATCATACTGGATTTGCCATATTTTATTATGAATTCATGATCAGTTTTGGTTTCCAGGAATGTTTGTCCCCTTATAAACTGTGTGAACTTAGAAAATTTGCAATTCTGAAGTCATTAAATTGCAGTTAAAGTTGTGGAAAATATTTCAAATCGCAATAATTTAATTTTGATAATCGGTTAAGTGATATTTCAGAAAATCACTTTATTAGTTAATTTATGTACGCCCAATGCGAATATAATATAATTTTAAAAATGAAACCGATAGAAACTTAAGGGGGGTAAATACTGTAACAACTGCATTTTAAAGGGCACATTTGACGGTTGTCTAAAATTCAATTAACGATATTTTTAATATTTTATTTTTTTATTTAAAAATCGTGTTATTGTAGTATTTTTAGAAAATATAAGTTTTATATTTCCACAGCCAAAATCGACAGAGTTGCCACTTCATTACAGGCCTTTTTAAAAATAGGCAAACTCGGACTGTACAGTATACCGTACCTCAAAAAAATAGGTCGCCGTAAACCAATATGAAGTATATTTGAAAGGCGATTAAAAAAAAAAATATATTTTTTTTGCCGAATGTAGTGGTCGCCTTTTTTAATTTTTCATTATAGCTTTGGCATTTAAAGTCGGATTTTAAAGTGTGATATATCGATTTTTTTTCCTCGAGGAGACCAGGGTTTTGCTATAAAGAAAAAATCTAATAAAAAAACTACGTTCGGTAACCAATATATAAAAAAAATATCTACTGGGTTTATCGAAAAACTTCCTTAGCAAAAGTTTAATGATTTTTTGCGGGCTTTAATTTTCTGATATTAGGGTGGTACATTAGGGTTGTAGCAACTGAGATCTGGTGGGTAACTACTAGAACGGGATACTTGAGGTCAATGGCCCTTAGAGCAAAACACTGGTCTGCTCGAGAGAAAAACATCGATGTATCACACTTTAAGATCCGACTGTAAATGCCAAAGATATAACGAGAAATGTAAAATGGCAAAAAAACCTTTTATTTTGAAAACTCCTTGCAAAAATACTTCAAATGGGAGGGTGTACGGCGCACTTTTTTTTTTTGCCTGTAAGGTGGTATGCTCTACTGTACAGACTTCACGATTTGTCGGAAAATAAAAATGTAAAGTGATTCTTAATGCCAGATAAATTCTCTAGTCCTAATCGTGGCCCGATTTTTAGTTTTTAATTCTTTTTTAACAAAGTTGCCACATGAACTTCAAAATTTCAGAAAAGTCAAGAAAAAACAATTTTGCTTGGGAATATAAGATTTATTTGACTGAAATTCAAAAAAGGGCCACGATAAAGACTACAGTTTTTTATTGACTACGAACGCAAAAAACCACATCGATATCGGTTTACCCGCTTTGGCTGTACAGTGGCAGCCGATTTTGAACTCATGGTTGTGGGAAAACGTGTTTAAAGTTTAAAATTAATTTTACGCTTAGAAAACAGAAAAATTTTTAAAAATCGTGTCTGAATAAAATTTATATCTCCTAGTTTTTTACCTGTGCACCAAATTTGGGTGTTGGATAGTTGATATACTAAAAATAATATTCTTAAAAACGATGACAGAAAAATTATTATACATTTCATTTCGGTCAAAATGCTATAATTTTGTATATTTTCTAAATTGTTTTGTATTTCTTTTTATACCCTACACCCCAATCCCTGAGCCATGGGCGATTTTTTTGCCTCCCCACAAATCGACCCGGCCTAGTGGTCAGGGTATTATAAGTTTGCGCATGGATTATTAAATCGACCCGCCCTACTGACCACATAGTGGTGTAGGGTATAAAAAGAAATACAAAACAATTTAGAAAATATACAAAATTATAGCATTTTGACCGAAATGAAAACACCAAAAAATATTGGTCCCAGACCCACCTTATAGTATACCGATCTACTCAGGATTTTTATACCCTACACCACTATGTGGTCAGGGTATTATTTTTTATTTCGATTTAGCGATGTCCATGCATTCTTGTGCGCACTCTACAGGTCGCAAATATTAAGATATTTTGATGGAACTTGGTACACCGACTTATGTCGGCCCAAGGACGAATCCTATTGATTTTGGTTAAAATCGGTCCATGTTTAGACCTAGTGCCCATATAAGGGACCCCCCAAAATTATATTTTTTATACGATGCAGGTCGCAAATATTAAGGTATTTTGATTTGGTACACCGATTTATATCAGCCCAAGGACGAAGCCTATTGACTTTGGCTAACACTGGTCCATGTTTAGACCTAGTGCCCATAGGCACCCCCAAAATTGGCTTGGTTATAAACTGCAGGTCGCAAATATTAAGATATTTTAATGAAATTTAGTTCGCTGACTCACATTATAGAAAATTTTGACACAAGTCCCATTTTAACCCATTCGAATTTCAGATCCAAACATTAGTTGGCTTTTAACCAGACTGGTGTAGGGTATTGTATAGTCGGCATGCCCGATTTTAACCTTTTTACTCGTTTATTTTTTATATACATTGATTAATTTTGTGGCTTATAAAAAGCCATCAGTACCTGCCTCAAATAATGTGCCCTCGCCCACAATCGGGGAAACGTTATTGCCTTTCTTTAAAGACTGCGTTCAACTCTTGCATTTTTGGTTGTAGTTTTTTCTTTTTGTTCTGCTGTATTATGCGAAATAAGATGTCTAATAAATTCAATGAAATAAAAACATTCCCAAAAATATAGTAAACAAATTTAACGCATAGAATATTACTTTGAGACTAAAACATATTTTACAAAAACCCATGTGGAAATTTTATTTCTTATATTTATTTTCTTCGAAAACTCGGAGCATATACTGAAGAGTATTCTCTATCCAAATAAAATATAAACAAAATTTTTCCTAGAGTCGATACCCCCTTAATCGATTTTTGCGATCCATTACCGGCAACTGAATATTTTAACAGATTTTTAAACTTATATTTTCAGCCGATTTGGAATATTTTTCCCCAACCGATTTATTTAAATAACCAAATCCCATGTCAATTTCTTGACCCGTTTGCAGCCACCAATAAAATTTCAGTTTTTACATTTTACTTTAATTGAAAAATTTAAATAATTCGATTATTGTAACTAAATAATTCAGTTGCTTTCTCTTTATATTTGTCTCATTTTATTCAAAAAATATAATTTTTCAACCCAGTGTACCCAGTTGGATTGTTGATATTTCTTTGAATATCATCCTGGTATGGTGAAGAAATGATGACTATGTTTTTCTTACAAATGAAACTGAAAATTAAGGAAAACAACACAATAACAGCAGCAGAAGCACAAAAAGTTTTAATGAGTAATTTAGATACTCGCATTCGTATTTAGGCTCTACTTAATTAAAGTTTAATAGAAATTAATTAAACTTTTTGTTTTAGTTCGTAAATTTATTTTAAATATTCATTTCAAGCATTTTTGTTAATTAGTAGTAAAAATTATTTAAAAATACACTTTTTTGTTGCAATGTTTAATTGTAAACCCCATCAGATTCTGGGGATTTATTCCTTTCTCCTCCTATAAACCGGCATATGCTCTTTTGCAATGAAATTTATACCATATGTTCGATACGACAAATAAACAATAAGTTTTACTTTCAAAATTTCATATGTTGTCCAACTTAAGTGATATGGGTCAAAATAGGTTTCTTCCATAAGCACTTAAAACTTCTACTTTCATTTCAAAAAATATCTATAGGTAGGTATAACGTATAACATTTTTTTTTGGGATTTCATAAAATATCATATCATACAACATATAAAAAAATTTTCTTTTTTGGGATCTTAAAATTTTACACGTCAAACTTTCGGCTTTTGAGCCTAGAGAGCCGTTCGGAGGTAGAAAATTGTTTGTCAGTAAGGCCTATAGTTCTACTTTCTGAATTAGTATGATTAACAATTTTATACCATAAAATAAAACAACACTAATGAGGAATACAATTTTCGTAATTTTTCGAAGTATTCAGACTTCAAGCTGCTGTTAAAAAGATTGGGAGGAACTATTAAGTCAAAGCATGATTTTTTTTGCTCGGAATTGTCGCTATCCGATTGATTAAGAAAATTATATAGGCTTGATTCAAGAAATCGCTAAACTCGCTTACGTTTGGTAATACAAAATGATCAGTTGACAACTGCAATTAATTTATCATAACTTAGTGATTTTTTTAACTCAGTATTGCTTTTCAGAACAAAATCCGTTAAAAAATGGATTTGTAGTTCAAAAATCATATTGATATTCGTTGTAATGACCAACATTTTTTTTGTAGCAATTTATTGATCTGTGTGCTCTAATTTTTTGTTATTTTTCTAACAAATGAAAAAAAAAAATGTTTTATCAATTATATACCCCAGAAACATTTTATAGAGCAGAAACTACATATTTATTTATTTAAGTTCTTAAATTTATTAAGTATTTTTAAAATAACCACAACTATTTTACAATTATTTTATTCTAGAGAATCAATTAATTAAAAATCTATTTTGTATTGATATTTTTTGAGGTTAAATATATTTAAACAATATATTTAAATATTAAATACACCTAATATGTTGGTAATTAAACTATTATGGGCTCAAAATTTTATTAAAATTCAATTTCAATTTATCATCAATGAATATGTAGCTATTTAAAATATAAACAAATATGCTATCACAAAATACCTCAAAACTATTGGAAAACCAACAAAACTTATTTGTAAATCTGCAGAAAAATATCTCTTTGAAATGTTACAATATAGAAGTATTTTATAAAATACTATTTTTATTTACATATATTTTATGATATAGGTGGTCAGTACAAAAAAAACCGATGCATAGTGCCAAAATATGAAAAAGAATATGAAATAGGCTATGGAATACATATGAAGCTTTATATCTCATACCTACCACTATTTATTTGTCTGATCGAGATCTAGCTTGGAGCTGTTATTGCCCCATAAGAAACAAGATTAATATTAGAAGCCATTTTCTTCATATTCAATTGGGGATTATTGTCGCCTGCGCAAGAAAAATTTGATGCTCGCAAATTTCTAAAATGGGCATTATCTCAATTTTTGGTTTTAGGATTATGTCCGAAAAATTTTCGGTGTTTGCAAAACAGTCAAAATATATGTAAATTGCACTTGATCAACAAGAGGGTATTAACTGAAAATTTTTAAAATTTCACTTTTTGCAAGAAATCAACTAACAACATCAATATCTAACTACTGTAAAAATTTCAACGTATTCTGATTACTCTTTCATCTCAAAAACCACATTTGACACCATTTTCGTGATAGTGCAGTATATATATATATATCAACAAAAGGTATTAGAAAAATGGTAATAACTCCAAAAATAGATTTTTTTTTGCAATAATTGCAACAATTTTAAAGAAAAACAATGTGAATATATTTTTTAATGGAATTTGCTTATTATAATGTATTCGGATTTTCAAATTCTCTTGAAATATAACCACAAACAGTTTTTCACCTCTACTGAAAATTTTAAAATTTTGAGTTAATACCCTCTTGTTGATCAATTGCGAAATGTGTGTTGTGATCATTTCTATTGCGATTATGGTCAAAATATTTGCTAAGTAGTATTTATATATCAAAAAATGCTTTATTTAGCGAACACGGAGTTGCACATATCCCGCAGAAGAAAATCCTTAAGAAAATAAATTCAGAAGGCCGACTAAATAAAACATTTAATCAGCGGAACTATATTGGCAAGAAAAAAAGAGTCTCCAAGTCTGAAAATTATTACAGAATTAAAAAGTATTATGACTAGGGTTTTTCTTTTCCCGAACTTTATCATTTCCCGGGACAGCGGGATTTTTTCTAGAATTTCCCGGGATCCCGGGAATTCCCGCTCGTTAGAAAATAAGTAAATCCGACCTATGTTGTACTTGAAAAACTCAGTTTCCGTCAAAACACCGTCGGAAAAAGTCCATTTTTTGGTTGTACCCAAGACAAAATCTACTTAATATATGGGTGATATCAAAAAATGTGATAAAAACCGTGTAACCAGCTAATTTCTAATGCATGGATTACATTTGAGTTATATGTTGCGATATATATCAGCGCATTGTCACCTGTTTTACAAAATTTATAACAATCTGACCAATTTTTGGTTAATACATAAAATTTCTGACCAATTTTATAGGCCAAATGTAAACTCCGTAACAAGTAACTCATAAGGTTTTTTAACTTTAATAGCTTATATTTTAATAACCAATAAAGCTAAACACTGACTGTAAGAATTTTTATGAAAAGGAAAAGTGCAGTTTTTAATAAAAATTAATACATTTTACAAACTTTTTCGTATACCTTAGCTATCACGACTTCAACTCTCTAACGATTTTTCGTCATAATTTTTGATAAAAATGCATATACCAGAATTTTGGAGTTATCTATTATTTATATTGCGAAAAGTATAATGTTATTTATACTCAAATGATCGTTGGACTGTAAGTAATCATCCAGTATAACAGACTTGAAGCTTTTCTGCAGCATGTAACATTCTCGAGATGAAAAAGGATGTCTTTAACAAGATTTGAAAAAATGTTGTAAACTTCGTTCCTAAGAAGTAAGTAAGAAAAACAATGTCATATTTGGATTCACCTTGTAGGCATCATGCGATTTTGTTTCGGAAAAAAATTCTGACAAAGCGTTTCTGAAAGAAAATGAAAAAAGTAACCAAATGTAAACTCCGTAACTGTAAACTACGTAACCACAAATGTTTGCATCAGATTTCATTCAAATAAATGTACATAAATGTTTAAAATATTTTAAAATAACCATAAACAGAGGTGATTCAACTTATATTTATGCGTCAAAAGACGATTCAACTAATAATTTTGCGTCAAATCAAAAAAAGTTATCAGTTTTTTACCCTAAGCTGCTGGAGCGAAAAACGATTGCTTTTGCATTTCATTGGTTTTGAATCGATATTTCGAGTCATTACTGACATTAGTTTGACAAATTAAATTGGTTTCACACAATTTAAGAATTTTTTGATCGCGAAATGTTATGTTTTTAATATATTATTTTGTAACTGGGCAACCGCTGTTTGGATTTTAAAAAGTTTTATATTTTTGTAAAGCATTTAAAAGGACCAAAAATACAAAATTAAAAAAAAAATAAAAATTTTTTTCGTGGAATGAATTGTATTTTTATTCGCGAAACCCAAATACGAAAAACTAAAAAATTGCAGAAAATTCGTACGCAATTTTTTTGTTATATCTTTTGCTTGCAGAAATGTAAACTCCGTTACAACAAAAAAAATTAAAATATTGCAAAAAAAGTTATTGCGACAACTTGTAGAAGAGATTTTTTGCAATTAGGTTTATAATGACTAAACTTACTGATTCCATTAAGAAAAAACCGAAACATTAACACTTTTTGCTTCACACAAATTTGGCCCAAAAATTTATCACATTTTTTGATTTCACCCATATTCAGAAAGAAGGGCTAAATACAAAATACCCACTTTTTCTAGATCAATTCGTTTAACAGTTAAAGTCGCAAATTAATATTCGGTAATATATTTTTACGGAATGCCGTCTCAATTAAAAAAAAAACTCTTTGAATTATATTAACTATGTATTAATTCTCTTTTAAAACGAGAAACGAATTGATTTAGAAAAAGTGAAAGACATGGGACTCTTCATCCCTGAATATATTAGAATTGTTAACGGGTGCATCTTTGTGTCGGTCGGTGAAATAACAAATTTATTATAATGAAGTTTTAGAGAGATTTAAAAGAATATTTTTAGTCGAGTAAATAGTGAAGTTCTGGACCATGTTCTTTATTTTTTGGTTTGGGCCTTATACAAATTTAAAATTTCAACCCTGGTTTATGTATTACGATAAAAAACGATACTTAGGGCCAGTTTTATAGTTAGAACTAAGATCGATTTTTGCTTAAATACTTCTTAAAAATGAAACCGAAAAATTTATGTTTCTAGGTATTTTGTTTCTATGTAGATATTCAAAACTATTCGTCCAGAATTATTTTTATAAAAAGTTTAAAAGTGACTACTTTTCACAAAAATTTTTAGGCAAATTCGCCTAAATCTTTTTATAAAAATAGACACTAAAATATTATTAAGGGAGTGTGCGAACTGGCTAAATAAAATCTGAACTAAATTCAGGTTTCTAAAATTTCTATGAAATATCACCAATTTTTATAAGTGGTTACAGAATCGTAATTTATAATTATTTAGCTTTACAAAAAGTTATAAAAATAAAAAAAAAAAAAAAGAATTTCAATAGTTTATCTCTCTCTTTTCCTGACCCAATAATACTAAACTTAAATAAATATGTGATAGAGGACACAAAACTATTTGATATGCATTTTTTCGGACCGATGTCATGCCAATCATAATGATTATATTCCCCATTTTAGTTTGGAAGTTATGACCGAAAAGTTTTTTGGGTGTTATGAAATATCACCAATTTTTACAAGTGCCCTGCGCGAAATGAAGGGTTAATTGATCCAATACTGATAAGCATATAGGTAACGACATATAATATGTTAATATCTGAATATGTTAATATTCTACAAGATTTTCTAAATAATATTCAAAAGAATAAAAAAAAAACCCATTAGAGATTTAAGTTTTCAGCGAACAAATTAACTGAAGTATATTTTTTCTACAAACTTTTGGTATTTTTTTAGTCTACTAATATTCGCCAAAAAGTTGTATTGATTTTAGTAAGAATTTTTTCATTTGCAATTAGGGAATGCATTAATTGCATTTTTGAGTTCCCGCATTCCCGGGAATTTGGACCGGGAATCCCGGGATTTCAAAAAATGCAGTTTAAAATAATAAAGTTAATTATTTCAAATTTTCTTATGCAAAATTTTCCAACCTTAGGCTTTTACATTAGGCTTGTTCGTATACTTACTAAATTTGCTACTTTTACCACTACTGGAAAATTTCAAAAAGTAACCAAAACAAAGATTGAGTGAAAGTAATAAGATTTTCGAGTAAACGAACACACTGATTAGTTTTAAAGCCACTCAAATTGTGTTTGTATAAAAATTTTGAATCGCACTTATTCTGTGCAGAAATAAAGTCAAATTTGTCTATTGATTTTTAATAATTTTCAAGCAAGTAAAAATTTGTTAATTTTTAAAATTTTTTTCAATTTTCTAAAATTATTTTCTATATTAATATTTTTATCTATTTTTTTTTTGACGGACAAATTTTTTAGTCTAAAAATTAGGTTCAGTTTATTCAATTTTTAAAAGTATATAATTAGACTTATATAATTTCTAATATAAAATTAATTCTTTCCCACTATGAAAATTCCAAGAAAAACCACCTGAGCTTTTTCGCGATCATGAAAATTTGAGGTCCTTAAGACATTTTATTTATTAAAATTTTTAAATTATTATAAAATATATCTAATATATTTCCCTTGCGGGATCCCGGGATCCCGGGAATTCTTAATAAATTTCCCGCTTTCCCGGGAAATCAAAAAGTGCGGGATTTTGCATTCCCTATTTGCAATCGATTAGGAGTTAATAGAACTTTTGCTGAGATTACTATTTTTATCGGTAAAGATCAGCTCGCTGGTTTTCAGCAAAGATGAAAGATGAAGGGCTTTAAATATGGCAACACTGTGCGCGGGATGTTGAATCTTAGAACAATTGTTGCGCGCCATCTGATGAAGAATTGGCGAACTTTGTTGAATCTTTTAAGTGCTATGGGAACACCGAAGGAGGACGCTGAGTTATGTATGAGGTATAGAAAACCTGATATATATTATTTTTCATGAATTGATGTTGCCTTGGCTGGGGATCGAACCCGCAACCTTACGTGTACCAGTCCAACGCGCTAACCATTACACCACAGCGCCCACCACACGGACACTGCAACATTTTTGTTTACTTTACTGACTAACGATTGAATTAAAAGAGCTATTAGTACACTCATAGAAATAAATCTGTAAAAATAGCAGAAAAATTTAATAAAAATTTGTTAAAAATTATGCTGTAGAAAAACTGCTAAAATTAGCAAATGTTTTTGCTAAATACTAGTAAAATAAGAACACCAAAATTAAAACTGTAAAATTTAAAGAATTTTAGTTATATTTAAGCTAACTTTTAGTTAATTGAAAATAACAAGTTTTTCTGTAAAATCTGCAGAAAATTTAGCTAAATATGAGTAGACTAAAAATATTAAAAATAAGCTGTTATATTTATAAAATTTTCGACATTTTGAGCTAAATTTAGTTGAATGCAAATATCAGTCTATTCTCAGCAGAAATATTTGCTAAAAAAATTTAGGCTGCTGTTTTTAAAAGGCTCGATTTGCCCTTATATGGACACTAGGTCTAAACATGGACCGATTTTAGCCAAAATCAATAGGCTTCGTCCTTGGGCCGACATAGGTCTGTGTGCCAAATTTCATTGAATTATCTTCGTATTTGCGACCTGCAGCGTGTAACCATGCCAATTTTGGTGGACCCTTATATGGGCACTAGGTCTAACCATGGACCGATTTTAACGAAAATCAATGGGCTTTGTCCTCGGGCCGATGGAACTCAGTGTACCAAATTTCATCAAAATATCTTAATATTTGCGACCTGTAGAGTTTTAGCCTTTTGAATTTCGGATCCAAACATTAGTTGGCTTTTAACCAGGGTATTTTATAGTCGGCATACCCGACTTTAACTTTTTTCCTTGTTTTTTTTTTTTTTTGTTAATTTCCCTTAATTTTTTCTCCAAACTCTAATAAAATAAAAATTTGTGATAGTAAAAAATATATAAAAGTAAGGATTTTTTTGGTTCTTTTGGAAGAGAATTTTGTTTAAAGTGAATGTTTTTTTTACGAACAATTTTTTGGAAAACTGATTGAATTAAAATATAATTGAATAATTATCGTAAGTAACTTAGAAATTTTAATTGGTTTTATATTAGAATTTTAATTAAAGTTTTAATTTATTTAATTAATATTTTATTTGATTTGAATATGCAATTTCAATTAAGGACTTAATACATATAATTAATATTGTAGTTTATATTTCTCTATGGATTTCAATTAAAATTTTAATTGATTTTTATCTACTAATAGCAACTAAAATATTCAATGATATAATTAAAACTTTAATTGAAAATTTTGATGATTTTTGATTAAATTTTTAAATGATATGTTTAAAACTTAAGTTGAAAAATTTTCAATTAAATTTTTCAAAAACGTTCAATTGATATAATTGGTTCGAATTTAAATAAATTTTAATAGCATTTACAAATGTTTTAATCGAACTTCGACTTTAGTTTTTTCTGTGTAAGTGACAAACTTTTTTAAGTGTATGATTATACTGACTTCGAACCGTCCAACTAATAATAAATTGGTACAATTGAGATAAAATGCATTGTATATAGAATACTAATAGGTAAACAATAAAGCAATGTGGGGCATTTGAGTGTTATAAGTACGTCTGTATATGTGTAGTACACAGAAAAAATAATTAACCTAAAGCTGCCTACAAGCTGCCTACAAAATGGGCATTTTCTGATGAATTTTCTTTCGCGTATGCCAATGTATCGTGTTGAAATTGGTGTTTTCAAAATTTTTTGATATTTTGTGTTTCCAAACTCAATCTTCCATCGTGTGTGTCAATGTTACTGTTTTTGCTGTGTTAGTTCATTGAGAGCAGTCATGCTGTGAGTTCCTTTTGTAATTACATATTTAAGAAAATGAAAATGACGACAATTATAAATAAAGAAAACTGGATTAATTTTATAAATGAATATATTTGCGGGAATTATGGGACATAAAATATGATAGCTAAAAAAAATAAAACTAAAAAAAACATCAGCATATTAACAAATTAACAATTAACAAATTAATTAATTTGATTTTTTCCGCGCATATTTGATGTGATCACTTCGACAAACAAACAGAACTGATGTTTCGTTTGAGGTTTTGTTTGTATGTCGCATCGTCTGTATTAAAAAATGTAAAAGAAATGAGACACATGTCCTGTGACGAATGCTCCTCATGTGTAGGCAGTAGTGCTGGTAAATTCGGTTACTTTTCAATACTCGATACTACTCGATATTTTTGATTTGGATACTCGATACTACTCGATGCTTTTAACGGTTTTAAAATTTGAAATTTTTTAAAATTTTTTAGTAAAATTCTTTAAAAATGTTTATGGTAATTCAGTATTTAAAATTATTAACATATTTTTAAACATTTCATCAACTATTCATTTTCATAGTTTTTAAACATATAATTTTAAATATTTTACTTTTGATTTTTTGTTTTAGCAGAGTTGTAGTTTTGTGACAAATATTTTAGTCATATTTTTGTGGTAAATATTTTAGCGGAGTCACATTCTTATATATTTTGACTGTCCAAAATGCAACTCTGAAAATATCGAGTAGTAGCTTTGAGTATCGAGTACCCAAAAAAAAAAGACAAATACTCGATACTCGATACCCACTACTCATATTTTTACCAGCACTAGTAGGCAGCATAAAATATCGAATTAAATATATGATAAAAATAAAAACTGTTTTAAATCAAATATTTAATGGAATCAATTAACATTTTTATTGTTTCAATTAATCGTATATAGTTTTTAGTAATTAATAGCATCATTTGAGTGATATGTGCAAAATCAATTAAAATTTTAATTACCCGGCTTAAAATCGTCATATATGGATTCATACAGGTTTAATGTGTGCTCGTGCTTGCTTATAAACCTGCATGCTTTTCCATACATGGATACATAAATCTCCATACATGCATCCACATATTTTCACACATGTGCATTGACGAAATTTGAGGTAATATCTACATGTATGTTCATGAATTATGTTGTATGTTCATGTATGAACATTCATGAACATCCACGAAAATGTGTGATCATACGTGCAGATATTACCTCAAATTTCGTTAATGTACATGTATTTACATACATATATGGATGAACGTTATGCACGTACATACAGGCATGTTTATGAGCATGCACGAACATATGTATATTAAACCTGTATGGATCCATATATGAAGATTTTTACCTGGGTAATTTAATAAATTTCGTAATTAAAACTCGTTTTTAATTTTGTATAGTGTAATATTTTTGAAACACAAATTCAGATATTGTACTTCACTACTTAAAACCACAAAAACATGTAGGTACAACATTTAGGTATATACTTTACAGTAGCATACTTTAAAGCAATGAGCAGAATTATACCACAGACTATTTTTTAAAATACATGTTATTTCCAGTTTTATAGCTAGAGTTTTTAAAATAATTTCCAAAAAAAAAGGATTAAAAACTTTTCAAAATTATTTTATTTTAAAATATTTACCATCGTAGTTTCTTATAATTGATGGAACAATTTCAGACCCCACTGTAGTATATATGTATGTATTTTCCAATATTATCATTGAATGCCTGCTTTTATGCATTATGTTAACAAATATTGAGTTTTAAATATCTCTATAATACTTTTTTTTGTTTTAATTTTACTCGACAAGAGCAGGTGTGTGGTTTTTGTGTTTGAAATTTTATGAAATGTTTTGTTAAAATTTTATTTTTGTTGTTGTTGTTATTGCTGATTTTATTGTTTTTGTTAAACAATTTTCTATCATCAACATCATATTGAAAATTGTATTTGTGCAATTGACCAAATATACAATTTGTAAAAGTAGTTGTGGTTTGATATGGACACGCATTGTTATGTTCGAAGCTGACGAGTATAAGCAATTTTTTTTTCAAAATTTCCATATGTGTGGAGTAAATATGATTGTCGAGACATTATAAATCATAATATCCAACAGAAAAAAACTTCTAGACATGTTTTCAATTATTTGTTTTTAAATTGTTAAAAATAAATGGAAAATTTCGATTTAAAATTTCTGCTAAAATGTCCTTAAATTTCAAAAAAGTGTTAAAATCTAAAAAAGAAACTGTAAACTGAAAATCTACGAAAGAGTAAAGACATGGTTGAAGCGGAAAATATTTTAATATATAGAAGAATTACTTAAACTAAAAAAAAAAAAATAAAACACTGGAATTATGTAAAGCCACTAAAATTGGGAAATATCTTTTAATTTTATAAAAATGTGCTAAATAGGATAAAATACAGAAACAAATTTAAAAAAATTACAAATCGATTTAATTTTGTCTGCAACAGCAAACAGATTGTGGAGCTTATATGCCAACGGTGGGCAAATGCCGTCCTTTGTTGAATTTAGTGCGGCCCTTGTTGAAATTCAAATTTCCATATTTTTGAATTTTTTTTTGGATTATCTTTACAAGTTTTTTATTTCTAAAATTTGTGGATACAAAATTAGTGCCAGTTTTCTAATCAGAACTAAAATCCATTTGAAAATTTCTTACTTACACTAACAAAAAAAGTCCTTAAAAAATTTAGTTAAAACTACTAAAATATAGTTGAAAATTATGCTGAAGCAAAAAACTGCTAAATTAGCAGATTATATTTGCTATATATTAGTAACATAGGAACAGCAAAAATAAAACTGTTGAATATACAGAATTTTAGTTATATTTGAGCTAAATTTTTGTAAATGGAGAATAGCAACGTGACCTGCTAAAATCAGCAAAAAATTTTGCTAAATAATTAGTAGCCAAAAAATTCACAAAAAATTTATAATTTCGAATTTTTATCGATTTTTTTTTTAAATGCAAATAAAAATCGAGCCTTTTGAAAACAGCAGTTTATAATTTTTTAGCAAATGTTTCTGCTGATTTTAGCACAATAGACTGCTATATGCATTCACTAAATTTAACTTAAAAATAGCAAAAATTTTGTAGATATAACAGTTTATTTTTGCTATTTTTAGACTACAAATATTTAGCAAAATTTTGTGCAGATTTTACAGTACAATTTGCTATTTTCAATTTACTAAAAGTTAGCCTGAATATAACTAAAATTCTGTAAATTTAACAGTATTAATTTTGCTGTTCTCATTTTAATAATATTTAGTAAAAAAAATCTACTAATTTTAGCAGTTTCTTCTGCAGCATCATTTTTAACTAATTTTTAGTACTTTTTCTGCTATTTTTACAGATTTATTTCTATGAGTGTACCTAAATGGACGTAAAATTACAAAATGTATTGGGATATACATAAAACTGGAAATGTTTATGTCTATTTTTATCAATCGTGAATTGTTATAAGGTCAAGCCATGTGCGCCAAATTTGGGTAAAATCGATTCATTGACAAAAAAATGCCCATCATAAAAAATGCGTTTTAAGCGCTTAAAATGAAAAAAATTAAATAGGATTAAAACAGGAAACCATGTGAATCCTCCATTTTAGGTATAGGGTTTGTTCAGTGAACTTATGTAAAATACTACAGGGAATATTTTTGTTGAACATTTTGACCTTCTAACTCTTTAATTAAAGGAACTTTTTTGGCCCTTTTTAAAACCGACAATAACGACCTGTAAATTGAAGAGTTAGAGGGTTAAAATGTTCCGCAAAAATATTTGTCATGAAATTCTACTAAGACTTTTAAGACATCATCATTGAAAATTTAACTTCAGTGCCAGCAATACGTATAAAATTGAAATGTGTTTAAGGGTTAATTTCGTACTTATTCCGAATCGGCGCTCAAACCAGGGAGAAACCAGGGGAAGCTTCCATTTTAGGTACAGGATGTGTTCAGCGAGCTTATGTAAAACACTATGAGGAATATTTTTGTGGAACGTTTTAATCCTATAACTCTTCAACTTACGGGTCTTTTTTGTACCTTTTTAAAAAGGGGCTAAAAAATTCCCTTTCATTGAAGAGTTAGATGTTTAGAATGTCCCACAAAAAGGTTCCTTATAGTGTTTTTAGCGGTGATACTTTAGTGAATTTGCTCCCAAAGTTCAAAGATAGATTTTTTTTATCAGCTGGTAATTTAATTAAAAAATGAAATATATGTAGGTTTTATTATGTGAATGAGATATTAAAAAAAGAGTCTTTAAAAAGAAAAACATTTTTTGATTTCTACAAAAAAATTGGTAGATATTTTTTTTAAATATAATAACTAAAGGTCTATTCCTAACAAAAAAATAATAATATGAAAATCAATTAACGTTTTTTTAAAATTTTTTTAAATATATTTTTAACTCCACAATTTTCTTGAGCGTAAGGTTTGTTTTTTATGTATAAAAAGTTATTTATTTTGATATTTCGCTACTCCATTATGTAGCATCTTCAGGAAATAACAAGTTATCGAAATATCGAAAATAAAGAACTTTTTATACATAAAAAATAAACCTTTCGCTCAAGAAAATTGTGGAGTTAAAAATTAAAAAAGAAGGTTAAATAAACGACAAGAATTTTTTTAATATATTATCAAACTTTGGTATTTTTTAGGATTTTAACTAAAAATTAGATATATTTAAGGGTTTATTAATGAAATAGGTAATGTGTTTTTGCCAAAGCTTAAACTTTTTTTTTTAAATAGTATTACCTTAATTTTTCGAAAAAAGTTATACAATTTTATTAAATCTAAGAAAATTGAAAACTTTTTCGTAACCCATGAAAGATGAAATTACAAAAATACATTTTTTGACACTTGAAAATTTTTTTTATAGTTAAATTAAGAAACTGGTTCTTTTCTTTATTTTTCTTATACAAAATTAAAAGAGCAACAAAAAATTTTAGCATCAATTAACATAATTTTTTTTAAAGTTCCATTTAACTTTTGATATTTTTAAGCTCCCAGCAAAAATATTGTAAAAATTCAAAAATTAATTTGATATGTTAATTGCAGATTTTTTTACAATTTTATTATCTTTTGTGGATTTGAATATATTGGAATATTTAAAAAAAGAAAATTTTAAAGATATCTCTAAAAATTAATATTTACCAAATTTTTTTGTAAGATCCAAAAATTTCATCTTTTTTTATTACATTTTATGTTGAAAATTTTGCCATTTTAGCGACCTCTAGTGTAAACAGAATGAGTTACTCGAGAAAGGATAATATTTACAAGATTAAGCAATTTAAGTAATATATATAAAAAAAAATATTTTGGTCGAAATCGGAGGCACAATTTTGTTTTAATTTTTGTCTATGGGACAAAGTACTGTG
This sequence comes from Leucophora obtusa, assembly GCA_949987735.1. NCBI lineage: Eukaryota > Metazoa > Arthropoda > Insecta > Diptera > Anthomyiidae > Leucophora > Leucophora obtusa. The sequence goes on along the minus strand of OX465299.1, from coordinate 58,001,145 downwards.
GCGCGGCTTCAGTAATTAATATAAGGTGAAAATTTATGCGCCATCATGCCCAAGTCAATGTGTTTGTTGTTTTTTTTTATCTACGGTGGCGTATAATTTTTCCCCTTATGTTAATTGCTGAAGCCGCGCATGACATTTACATATATACCTGAGATGTTTAATTTTTTCAGCCAAATTCTTAAGGATGATGTAGATATTCATGATCTATACCAAAGATTATATATTTTATACACACAGAAAACAGATTCGTAGTTCCAACCGAATTTTTCGCCAACCGAATTTTTGTAGTTCCAGGTACAACCACTTTAATTTATTTTTAATACCATTGTAATTACCAAAATTTATTTACAATTTTTGAATTTTTGTTGTGTACTTAATGTTTGTGGATTATAAATTCTATAAATAGAAAAATAAGTTCCACAAAATTTATTTAAAAATTAAAATTTTTTATGTCCCTAACTGGGATCGAACCGGCGACCCTCCGCTTGTAAGCCCATTCCTTTTTCTCTAAGCTAAGCTCTATTAAATTTTTTTAGTCAAATTTGAATTTCTTCAGCTTTGCATATTTTGTCTATAAATAAAATTATATCAACAACAGAAAATCAGTTACCGTTTTCAGCCCATTGCTTTTTCTGTATCTTTTAATTTGAATCAATAAAAAAATTATTTAAAAACGATTAAAAAGGTTAAAGTCGGGCATGCCGACTATACAATACCCTACCCCAGTCTGGTTAAAAGCCAACTAATGTTTGGATCCGAAATTCGAATGGGTTAAAATGGGACTTGTGTCAAAATTGTCTATAACGTGAGTCAGTTTTCTAATATTTGCGACCTGCAGTTTGTAACCAAGCCAATTTTGAGGGGACCCTCAAATTTTAGTAGGCTTCGTCCTTGGGCCAACATAGGTCTGTGTACCAAATTTCATCAAAATATCTTAATATTTGCGACCTGCAGCGCATAAACAATATAATTTTGGGAGGACCCTTATATGCGCACTAGGTCTAAACATGGATCGATGTTCACCAAAATCAATAGGCTTAGTCCTTGGGCCAACATAGGTCTGTGTACCAAATTTCATAAAAATATCTTAATATTTGCGACCTGCAGCGTATAAACAATATAATTTTGGGGGGACCCTTATGGGCACTAGGTCTAAACATCGACCGATGTTCACCAAAATCAATAGGCTGCGTTATTGGGTCAACATAGCTCTGTGTATTAAATTTCATCAAAATATCTTAATATTTGCGCCCTGCAGCGTATAAACAGTATAATTTTGGTAGGACCCTTATATGGGCACTAGGTCTAAACATGGACCGGTGTTAACCAAAATCAATAGGCATCTTATTTGGGCTGATATAGGTCGGTGTACCAAATTTCATCAAAATATCTTAATATTTGCGACCTGCAGCGTATAAACAATATAATTTTGAGGGGACTCTTATATGGGCACTATGTCTAAACATGGACCGATGTTCACCAAAATATATAGGCGTCGTCCTTGGGCCGATGTAAGTCGGTGTACCAAGTTTCATCGAAATATCTTAATATTTGCGACCTGTAGAGTGCGCACAAGAATGCATGGACAGATAGACAGACGGACGGACAGAAGGCCATCGTTAAATGGAAATAAAAAAAATTCTGAGCCGATCGGTATACTATAAGGTGGGTATAGGACCAATATTTTTTGGTGTTACAAACATCAGCACAAACTTATAATACCCTGACCACATAGTGGTGTAGGGTATAATTATTGAATAATGAAGAAATTTCGTTGGTTGCGATAGAATTCCAACCAATTTATTTTCTGTGTGTAGATTGACTATGCTTACTCGCGGTTCTCTCGATAATTAGCGAACTCGGGCTAAACTCGGGCAAAGAGAAAAATGCATAAGAAAACCTATTTATAAAAAATGCCACTAAATAAATTGAGCGAAGGTTGATCGAGATAAGGTGGATAGATACCCACTGGTTATACCTTTTTGTTGTTGCTATATTTTTTTATCTCTCTTAACTTTTATTATTTTTTTTATTATTAGTTAATGAAATCTGATGATTCTACTACTTATAAATATCTATTTTTATTACTTAAGATAATATTTTCATTATTATTTATAAAAATGTTTTACAGTATTTAATTTTAATATATATAAATTATTTTAATTTTTTGTAGTAGCTTTAATAATTAATCATATATGGTCCTAAGGGCTTTGGTTATTTAATTTAATGAAAATAAATTCTGTATTTACTTCTTATGAAAAAAAAAAAAAAATAATAATACCAAAAAAAAATTTATTTATTGTACTTAGTAGAAAGAAAATTATTTTGTATAATAAATTCATTCATATTAGTTTAAAATTGTTTCTGGGATATATCACAGCTTATTACTTATGTAAGTACTTTAGATACCTACTAAAAACTTGTTACTCACAAACTTGATATTTTCATCTACATACATATGTAAAACTAGACATTACTGAAATACATTTTATATAAATTTTAATTTTATGGTTATAGAATAAAAAATTTTAATTTTACCAACCACATTATGATTTTACTACATTTGATTGCTGGTGGTGATATCTTCATATAACAAAATGGTTTTTGTGGTTTAATTTTGCATAACGTTGATGGTTTTTAATTATGAATTATTAAAATTGTTGACAATTTTTTTGAAATGAAATAAAAAGCAAAATCAAATACAATACATACGTTAAATGACAGGATTTAAATAAAAAAGTTAAAGGTGTGTGATTTATTTTTTGTGGCCATATTTATAAAATAATATTTAAAAAAAAAAATTTAAATTAAACACATGGTCATAAGTTGACGATTTCAAGCAGTTAATTTGTGTACAACTTTAAATAAAAATGCCTACAAATCACTGTATGCTAGAGGAGCCTTGGGCCTATTCGGAAATGCATCACTGCTTTGTAGGTGATGCGTAGCGTGTTCGTAAAACCATCAGCTGGCAACACTGCAATTGTGAGGTGTTGACTTTTATCAGCATTGCCAACTATTCACAGATGTAAAGCAGTGATGCATTTCCAAACTGGCCCCTTTTGTTACAATTAACTTAGATTTAACAATCAAGAATTATCAACTTATTACCAGCGCTATGTGTATTTGTATATATACCACTCAGATAAAATGAAATCGCTTGATTTAGTTTGTTTTTGGTATTTAAATTTTTAATTAGGTTATATTGTTCATTTCGTAAGTATTTATTTATTTATTTAAAATTTATATAATGTCATATTGGCTTTATAAATTGTGGTTTTGAATATTAATTTGCAAAATATTTAAAATAAATTGTAATGAGCCTTAAATATTCAAGTTTAGTTTAATGGTTAAAAATAATCACGGGTTATTGGTTCTTATAAAAATTCACATATATTTTTTAAACTGTGATTTTGATTTTTAATTTACAAAAAAAAAAAAATGTGAGTTAAAGACCGCGTTCTCAATCAGAAATATTTATGTGGGTACACAATAACTCGACTTTCTGTAATCGGGTCTTAATCAAATAATTTTTCTATTTTAAGAAATTAAAAATAAACAAAAATATCTAAATTAAACCAAAATCCAAAAAACGGTCATTATATCAGCAATCATAAATTTGGTTCTTAACCTCCTTATTAAAGTTTAGATTAAAGAAAACAATATTTTAACTCAATATTGTAGTTTTCAAATACTTTTCAACTGTTACACCCAGAAAATAATCTCAGTTGTGGCCACCGAATTTGTTGCCAATCGACAACTATTTTTATATTAAATTATATTTTTCGTCGTGAAAACCAATATTCGATTATCTACTTCAATAATGTGTTCCACATAAATATTTAATTGAAACTAAAAACTTTTTTTGAATTTTCTGGTATTGAACCAGGTTAATAGTTCACACTCTTACCCACTGCACCACAACTACTTTTATTTTCCTTAGCCATATTTACTGTTTATACATATGAATATTTAATTTTAATAAAAAAAAAATAAATTTTTGTCTTTTCCGGGATTTGAACTCAGAAATCCGGCGTGCTCCTCACCCACTACACCACAAACACTTATTAATTTTAATGTCTAACTTTGAATTTATGTGCTTTATTTGGAAAACAAATACGGTATAAAATTCATTTACCAATTAATACACTCACAATATATTTTCCATAACCGATTGAGGTTTATTTGAAAAGTAATAGGTAAAGTTTGTTTTCAATTGAAGAATCAATTAAAATACATTGAAACATATTGCTTAACTTTTTATATTCTTCAATAAAAAACAAACTACAAGAAATATTTGTCGTCTGTAAGATTTGTTATTTTCAGTCAAATAATCTATTTTTAGATTTCTATTTTTAGAAAAAATAATTTAAATAATTTCGTTGTTTTCTGTTTTAAAACAAAAAATTCAAATATTTTCGGTTTTCAGTTAAAAATTGACGATTGTTTTAACAGACTTTTCAATTATCCTTTCATTTTTTAATTGTGTTTTCAATTAATTTAATATGTATTTTAGGTGGTTTTAAACGATAAAATATTTTAAGTGTATACATAGTGTAGAAAAAAAATTTTTGGGATGAGATTTGAGCCACCACCCTCAAAAATTGAAATTTTGTCAATGCCTGACCTTCCAGACATCTACACCATAATCTACACCACAACCGATTTGAAAATTGTATAAATTAAATTTGAATTTAAAATATTTTGAAATATTTATTTATACTACAAAAAGAAATTTAAACAAACAAATGTACCCAACACACAATTTGAATTTATAAAAATAATTTGAATCTATCGCACGACTAGAAAAACTGAACTTCGTTTTATATCTAAATTCTTTTGTTTGTTTGTGTTTACGATAACGATATTATCGAAATTGATTGCCAAATTTATTTGTATTGTTAGTAAAAATGTTTAAATTGATTTGATAATCACGGGGTTGCCGGGTTGTCAAAATGTGAAGAAATCTCGATGATGTCAGCTGCTAGCAATAGGGTCGGCATATACGACTAAAATATTTACCATACAAATCGTTTTAAATGTTCACCATACAAATCGTTATAAAAACTAACCCCTAAATTCATAAACGCTTTGTAAAATTATAGGAGGTTTATTGAACAAATTTTGTATGAAAATGACGTTTTGTAAACCTGCTATAACTTTACAAAGCATTTATGAATTGAGGGGTAAAAATATAAAATACTAAAATAAAATTTAAAAACAAGCTTTTCTATAATGCCCTTTGAGGGGAATTTTTTTACAGAGTTTTTATTTTTAATTTTGTGTGGAAGTAAAAACGAAAGATTTTATATTTTATGAATTTTTTTTTATTCTCAAAAAGTTTTATGCATGTCAGAAATTAAATAAATACTGGGTTCTGAATTTTATTCAAATGAAAATTTAACTTAAAAAATCAAAAAAAGTAAATATAACGCAAGTTCTTCTTAATTAAAATTAAATTTTATAACTGCAGTTAAACACAAAATTCTAGGGACTTTGATTTATGTAAATTGGTATTTCTAGTCAGTCGACTAATCTTATTCTCATCTAATTCAGAGAGTATTGTCACTTTTAAGATAATTGTCGTCAAACAGGATGATTTTAAAATCTTAAGTAATTTTATGATAAAAATATTTTTGTGCAATTTCGCTCCAAAGTTTAATATCGAAAGACGCTACACAGAGAGCATTTTGCTGGACGAGTTTTAGTGAAAGTTTTCAGTAAACTGTTGAAGTTTTCTTCACAATATAAATGAAAAATTTGTGAAATTCGATGAAAAAGCTTCGTATATTTTATGAATATAGTTTTAGTGAAACTTTTTCATGGAGCGTATGAAACTTTAAGCAAATAAAATGAAATTTTTGATAATATTTTATGAAAAATTCCATTAATTCAATGAAAAGTATCAATGGACGAGTTCCCGTGAAACTTTATCGATTTTATGCAAAAATTCATTAATATCATGCAGATAATTCTCTCAGTGTATCTTTATTCTTAATTTCTATAGAGGGGAACGCAATAAAAATATAAAAGCGGTGGAAATATTGTTTCTCAGAATGAAACTTTATATTTATACAAAAACAATAAAATAAAAAGTATAATCTAAGTTTTTCAGATTTCCATTTCCTCTAGTGGAATATTAATTCCAGTTAGGGCCTTTCTGCATTAAGCATTAAATTTATATACCAAAAATTTGAAAAGAGCAGCATATTCGTTGTTACATTTAGGGCATTTCTTTTAACTATTATATTTATGTGTGATGGGTAATTTGAAATTTAAAAAGATAGATTCAAATAAAATAAAAACAATTTGAATTAAAAAAAAATGTTTATGAAACTATTTGCATCAATATAGTTTGGCTCAAGGGGTAAGGCGATGTACTTCTAAACCAAAGGTCGTTGGTTCGAATCGTGTCTGGTGTTGGAACAAAACAAAAGTGCTTTGAATTTAAAATGAAAAAAAATTAAATTAAAGAGAAATTAAATAAACAAAGAACGTGTGTGTTATGTGTGCAGTGTTTTGAAAATTGAAACAAAAAAAAACTTTCGAATATGAAAAAACAAACCAAAAAATCGTTTTTTTTACGTTTTTGTCAGTTAAAAATTGATGATTGTTTTAACAGACTTTTCAATTATTTTTATTTCTTTTATGGATTGTTTAAACAATGTTTGAAAATAAATAGCAAAATGGTTTGAATATAATGAAAAATCAGTAGTCCTTTTTTTAATTTTGTTTTCAATTAATTTGATATGTATTTTAGGTTGTTTTTAACGATAAAATATTGTGAGTGTAGTTCTGTGTGTTATCATCAAAATCCACACTTCGGTTGGTTCTACAGAAACTCGACTTTAAGGTCATATTTGATTAGGATACCCGTATTTGCAGCTAACACTTTCGACTCTTGAAATTAGTGTTGGTAACTTCGGTTACTTTTCAATACTCGATACTACCTGATATTTTTGATTTGGATATTCGATACTACTCGATAACTTTTAATGGTTTTTAAATTTGAAATTTTTTAAAATTTTTTAGTAAATTTTTTTTGAAAATGTTTAAGTTAATTCAATATTTTTAAATTTTTTCACAACTATTCATTTCGTTTTTCATAGTTTTTTAACATATTCTTTTTAATATTTTACTTCTGATTTTTATCTTTTAACAGAGTTATAGTTTTGTGATAAATATTTTAGCGGAGTCACATTTTTATATAGTTTTTCTGTCCAAAGTGCAACTCTGAAAATATCTAGTAGTATTTTCGAGTGTCGATTACCCAAATAAAAGACAAATACTCGATAATCGATACTAATATTTTTACCAGCACTAATTGAAATTTCTTTAATAAAGGTTATAGGTAACACCAATTTTCTTGTATATTCACTAAATAAATGGCTGCTTCTACTGCAAAGAATTACTAAACTGATATTAAATTTAAAATTGATTGGAGGTACCAACAATTTGTTAAAAGAATTGTTTTTTAATTCATTTTCCCTATTTTTAATACCTAGTAAAATTTTTTGGTGTAGTATTCAATTATAGGTACCTCCAAATAAAATAACATCCTGGCAAAATAATTTTAAGGGTTTTGATCGGATTCCAACCAATCTTTTTCCTAGGTGTATATTTTGTTTTTTAATTAATCCTATAATACATTTTATTTTATTCGATTTATTTCTGATTTTAATGTAATATAAAGTCATAAAAATATTAATTAATAACTATTTTTATTTTAAACATCTTTTTAGAAAAACGTTCTTTGAGATAAATCCATAACAAGCTATTTTGGGTTAGTTCTATGTAATGTTATTTTACGTGCATTCTATTGCAGATTTTTTTCATCAGTTTTGTAACAGATTTTTTCGGCTTACAAGGAAGGACTGGCAGATCTTAATGAGCTTCGGATATGAGAAAAATTAAAAGGACACGTATTTTTTTAGCTCATAATCTCATATTTAAGTGTTGAAAAATGGGGTAAAAAAACGGAAAAATTTTTAGTTTCTTCGGTTTATTTCATATTTGTTCCAAATTAACTAGTGTCATGCGAAAGACATTTGAGAGGCCTATTTGCCGGTTTATAAATCAAGCTCAATAGACCGTACCTTACAGGCAAAACAAAAAGTGCGCGGTACACCTTCAAATATAGAGTACTTTTGTAAGGCAATTCCAAAAAAACTTTTTTTGCCTTTCAAAGTTTTTGTTATAGCTGTTGTATTTAAAGTCGGATTTTAAAGTGTGATATATCGATCGTTTTGCCTCGGAGAGATCAGTATTTTGCTATAAAGGAAATATCCAAAGAAAAACCATTTAAAAAGGGGACCCCTACGTTCTGCAACCAAAAAAATTAAAAAAAAATATCTGCTGGCTTTATCGAAAAACTTCCTTAGCAAACCTTTAATTTTTTGCGAGCTTTACTTTTCTGACCTTAGAGTGGTACATTAGGATGGTAGCAACTGAGATGTGCTAGGTAAATACTAGAACGGGATACTTGAGGTCAATGGTCCTTAGAGGAAACTATTGGCCCCTCGAGAGAAAAACATCGATGTATCATACTTTAAGATCCAACTGTAAATGCCAAAGATATAATGAAAAATGGCGATCTTAACTTCGGCAAAAAAAAATTTTTTTTTTTGGAATCTGCATGCGAAAATAATTTATATTGGACGGTGTACGATGCATTTTTTTGAGGTACAGTCTAATGCTCAACGCAAAACATCAAAATTTAAGGTGTTTTTTTATGGGGATGTATACAGTATTAAGGGCAAAAATTCATACGCATAAATCCTTATAATACTTAAGTGAAGAGGTGTTTCGGCTTTTTTTCGACATTCGGCTTACTTCCAGTTTGAGACGATTTTTCCCGAAGGTGTATATACTAGAGTGTCCCTTAACAATAGATTTGTCATTACACCCCCCAGTTTTATTGGAAATGGTCCCAAATGGAAGAAATCGATTTTTTTTTTGGAAAACGTTAACCCGTGCCGAAAGTTGGACGAAAATGGCCCGTTTTGGAAAAAAGTGTATTACTATTAAAAATTCCCAAAATTCGGAATTTCGAAAAAAAATTAGTTTTTATTCCATTTATTCATTTAATATAGTCAAAATCATGCATACATGAAATTTTGACTTCATCGGATATCATTAAACCACTTTAGCCTGGAATCCAAAATGACCCACGAATTTGATAAAAATGCAAAAACGTGTTTTTTTAAAAATTAATTTTAAAGATTTTTTAAAATGCCTAATTTGGAGATGTCGATTGCTATTTGTACCACATAATAGTTGATATTAAAGAAAAAAAAATAAATTGGAAAAATGATAATTCGAGTTTGCTTTTGGAGCGACTGCTTTTCAGGACATTTTACAAAAATTGCTCATTTTGTCAAAATTTTTAAAAATTTCAATGTTTTCATCAAAATTTACAATTGAGATTTTTTTTTATCAATTTAACGGCTTTACAATCTCGTAGTCATAATTAATATTAAGTCCAATGGGTCTTTTCTGACCCCAGGCCACTAAGGGTTAAATTTTTTTTTAAAGAAATGAAAAGACAATTATAATCTAACCAAACTTGAGTGCTGTTTTTCCGAAAACCGTGTAAAATTTGATGAAAACATTGAAATTTTTAAAATTTTTGACAAAATGAGCAATTTTTGTCAAATGTCCTGTAAAGCAGTTGCTCCAAACACAAACTCGAATTATAATTTTTCCAATTTATTTTTTTTCTTTAATATCAACTATTATGTGGTACAAATAGCAATCGACGTCTCCAAATTAGGCATTTTAAAAAATGTTTAAAATTAGTTAAAAAAAAAAAAAACACGTTTTTGCATTTGTATCAAATTTGTGGGTCATTTTGGGTTCCAGGCTAAAGTGGGTTAAGAATATCCGATGAAATCAAAATTTCATGTATGAAGCCTTATTTTTTGAATTGTCTACAATTGTCGTTACATATTTTATCGTGGGATTTTTCTGATTGTGCATATATCACAATACTTTGTAAATTATGTTAAGTTAGTTTTAAGTTGAATATTTTAATAAAGCACATTAGTCGACAGTAGTTGATGCCGGAAATGACGATGATCTCATGGAGAACATTTCGGTGACATACAGTAAACAAAAAAAAAAGTTGGACACATTATACATTAAAATAAAACGAGCTGCAATCAATATAAATAAAAGACAAAAAACGAAAGAAGATATTGAAGAGCATAAAATTACTGTTAATTTTACGTACAATGGACTTATGTTGTTTGAAAAAAAAAAATTTATTTTATATAGTTGGACACTTTTTTTTTTTGTTCACTGTATCTTTATGAAAATGAGCTCTTACTTAGCAATTTTCAACTGGACAATACCCCAATCCATATAGTTCGAGTTGTTTCTGGAAGATTTTCTAAAAAAAATAAAGCATTAATGAAATGGACAGCCCTCACGCCGGATCTTAACCTTGTTGAAAACATATGGGGTCAATTTAACTATTAAAGGGATCTAAAAGAAAAAATCACTCGGGTATGGAATGAAATCGATATTTCCTAGTTTCAAAATTTGTTGCGTTCTATGCCACGAAGTGTGAAAGGGCTTTTTGGAGTGTCCGGAGGACAAACCTATTATTAGCCGTTTTTTCTAATCACTTGGATTTAATAAATCCAGAAAGTATTTCTAAAAGTGCTCAACAGATGGGGTTAGATTTTTCCTATTTTAAAAAAATTTTCTGTCCGACACTTCTTTCACCCTAATTTTTAATACCGAATTCGATGATGGAGGATTCAACTTTAACTTTTAATTTATAATTATATTTTACATAAAACAGCGATAAACAGTCTGCCTTTTCAGTTTTATCACTTCAATTTATATTTTTACACAATTGAAAAATTCCATTGCAATATTTAATATTCACTAATTGGATTTAATTAAATTACTTACTGTAGAGTGAAAAATTGCCATTTCTATTTGAGCCATTTCTCCATGTCTAAGGTGAAAAATATGTATTTGGTGACCCATATGAAAATCGAAATATATATGAACGTACATGATCATACATGCACTTGTATATGATCACGTATGGGCATACATGATCATATACGTCCATGCATAGTTCAATATATGACCATACATTATCTCATATATTTCCATATGTTTTCGGATCCGAAATTTGAGGGTATATGACCATACATGTTCATATATGAACATATATGATCGCATATGATTCATGTATGCTCATATATGATCATATATGGCAATATACCTCCATATACCCTCAAATTTTGGATCCGAAGATAAATGGAAATATATGAGATAATGTATGGTCATACATTGAACTATGCATAGACGTATGTGATCAAGTGTGAGTATGCATGATCATATACTAGTCAGTGTATGATCATGTATGTTCATATATATTTCGATTTTCACATGGAGAGGTGTATTTTTTTTTCTAAACACATTTCATAAAAAAAAATTTAAGAAAAACCTTTATTTGTTAGTTATTCAATTTTTTTGTTTCTCTTTTAATTTTTATTCGTATTTTTTTCTGACATTAAATTAATAGGCTGTTTCATATATTTGTGCTTTTATTGTGGATTTATTAAATTCAGCTTTTTTTTAGGATTTAATAAATCCATTTTTTGTATGAAAAATTCTAAATCCAGGTGATTAAAAAACTCGCTAATTAATTGCTACTTAATTTAATAAAACAAAATTGCCATTTTCTAAATATATTTATTTCCTTCTGAAATTAAATTTAATTTTTTAATATATTTTTAATTTTTATTAACTGTACATTGCTGAATTACCATTATTACATTGATTGTTATTCGTGTTTATTTTCCTACTTTTCTTTTAAATAAAAGTAAAAAACAATAAAACAACCCTTCGAAGTATATTTATTTCTTTGAGTGTAGATTGCGATTCTGTAATCGTTATGTAAACAAATAGATATATCCAACAGTCAATAGCAAAAAAAAAAAAAACTAAAAATAAACCTCTTCGCTTTGTAAATCTATTTCCTCACCTATTTTTCCAGGAATTTCTATAAGCAAAGGAAAAAAATTAGCCCTATTGTATTCACAGATTCATTTAGAAAATTTTCCATATTTCTTTGAACACCTCTAGTATACATACTCTCCTACATAAGGCCGTTATATGTTTGTAACCGTCTAGGTCACAAAATTATATTTTTCAGTAGAGGACACATTTTTGTAATTTGATTTTTTTTTAATTTACTCGTCCTGAAATACATACTTTTAAATAATATCAACATGCTAAATCCCGAATTTCGACAAAATTTTCTAACAAAATCGAATAGTTTTTAAATTGTAGCGATTTATTTACTTTGGTGAATATCACTGCGCAACAAACGGTTTAGGGCCTCAAGCATTTTAAATGGAAACGAAAGTATTTGTATATACAAATGGAACCCCGCTGTATGTTATTCGTGCTGAACCACATCACAATTATTTTTTATAGCAAAAAAAAAAAAGAATTCAAAATTCTTTGTGTATTTAAAAGCTTTGATTTTTTGATGTATACAGCGGCAATGAGAATGTTAGAAAAAATGACATTTCAGTAAAGCACGAAAAATAAGGAAATTTTGCTTCAATTATTTAAAAATGAGAAAAAAAGACTTAATCGCTTGTTACTGGGAACCGCAGATATATGCTTTATTAAAATTTGATTTTCAAAACTACACACACTTTCCGGAAGCTATTTAACATCCGGTTAGTGGATAATTTCATAAAATGTCACAAACATACAAATAAGCAATTCATATTAAACAGATATTTAAAAGAATTAATTAACACATTTAAATAAATTGTTATAAAACAGTTCATATATAAAGGTACAAAATTCTGCTTCCGTTGAATTTTTGTTCCTTATGTAATGACTCGGTTTGTATATGCAAGTCATCATTTTCTTATTGCGGACAACTGATGATTTTGGGTGATGCCTACGAAACAATTGTATTGTCTGTCATGAAAATGATCAACCTTTTTCAAACAACAAATAAAATAAAATATGGCAATATCATATTAGAATTTGGCCTTGAGGTAGAACAATATTCTAACTACAAATATTAATATATAGAAAGTCCGAAAAAACAATTTTTGTATTTTTTTATGCAAAAATTAAAGTAGTTCTTATAAAAACAAATATTTTGCTGGGTATTCTATCTTCATCATAATGAAATTATTGAGATATCTTCGAGCAATTTGTTGTCAAAAAGTTGTCAGGAAATTATCAAGAAAATAAATTTGTTAAAAATAAATTTATTTTCTAGATTAAAAATCAATTTATTTTCTTGTTGCCTTTTTATTACAATTTATCCCAGCAACTGATATATCGCAGACCACTTAATCAAGAAATTTGAGCCCATATTTTGAAATTTCTTGAAATGATCTACCAGAAAAACATTTTTGTATTCTATTAAGATACTCAGATAAGAAGTATTTTTGCTCTTGCGTTTTGCAAACACGTTTTAAATGAATGCCAAGTAGGACAGAATTTATAAACATCTCCAATTTTTCTTAGGTTTGAGATTAACAGAAGAATAAACATTATTTCAAAAGTTATAAACACATTATTAATTTGCAAATCAGACTAGATCTAGTTTCAGCCTTTTTTTATGGACACCTCAAAAAAAAAGTTCGCCGTACACCCTCCAATATGAAGTATTTTTGCAAGGCAATTTCAAAAAAAAGTTTTTTTTGCCGAACGTAGGGGCCTTTTTCAATTTTTCGTTATAGTTTCGGCATTTAAAGTTGGATTTTAAAGTGTGATATATCGATTTTTTTGCCTCGAGGAGACCAGCGTTTTGCTATAAAGGAAAAATCCAATGAAAAAAAAAATTTAAAAAGGCGACCCCTACGTTCGGCAGTCAAAAATTTATACTGGGTTTATCGAAAAACTTTCTTAGCAAAAGTTTAATGATTTTTTGCGAGATTTAATTTTCTGACATGAGGGTGGTACATTAGGGTTCTAGTAACTGAGATGTGTGGGTAACTACTAGAACGGGGTACTTGAAGTCAATGGCCCTTAAAGCAAAACACTGGTCTCCTCGACAGAAAAACATCGATGCATCATACTTTAAGATGCGACTGTAAATGCCAAAGATATAACGAAAAATGTAATATGACGACCCCTACGTTCGGCAAAAAAATTTTTTTTTTCTATTCAAAGAATAGAGTTCAAGATTTTATTAAGAATATATTAGGGATTAAAAGCTCTAAAAATTGTTGGAATTCCTTTTTTTTATTTGTCCAGTGCAGCTATTTTATTTCTGCGGATTTCGAGAAAACTGCGATTTTTGTCATTTATTAGCTGCCAAGCAGGATTGTTTTTCTTATTTTTTTTAATTCCATATATTTTTGGCCAGAATATTACAACATAAGATCAAAAACTGCAGTCCTTTAAATTAGGACCAAATATACATCCAATAAGTAGCCCATATTTAACGTCAAAATTCAAATTTTAGTAGATTTTAACATATTAATATAACAGATATTTCTGAGCGTATAAATACACTATGCGACAGTTAAAATCGGGATGGGATGAAACCAAAGGGAAATGTTATATCGGTCAAAAACAAGTTATACGTGTCCCGGCGTTTTGCTGGGTCACCCCTAGGAATCGAGATATATCTTCTTTTTGACATAACTCGAGAACCACTAGTCCGATTTTGCTCAAACAATTTTAAAAAAATTAAAAATTACAATTCCTTTAATCTGTTCATATAACGTTTTTCTATATACTCAACATTTTTGCCGGTAAAAATAAATGTTTGTTACCGCTACCATAAAAATCAATAACCTTTTGTTTATTACTTTTTTTTAATATTTTAAGCAAAAAATATTTTTTTCTTCATACATTTATTTTTACCGGCAAAACTGTTGAGTATATAGAAAAACGTTATATGAACAGATTAAAGGAATTGTAATTTAAAATTGTTTGAGCAAAATCGGACTAGTGGTTCTCGAGTTATGTCAAAAAAAAGACCACCAAAGGTCAAATCGATATATCTCGATTCCTAGGGGTGACCCAGCGAAACGCCGGGACACGTATAACTTCTTTTTTACCGATATAACTTTCCCCGGTAGTTTGAACCCTTCCCGATCACTGACCCCTACCATTTGTCTCACAGTGATATTAATGAGAGTTGATTTTATTTTCTTACTTTATATGACCCTATTATGAAAATATCATCATCAGTTGCCATGTCTGTTTTTAACAGATTTCACGTTTTATTGGCATATCAGAAATATAATTTACTGAAAATCACGGTTTTAAATCATTTTAATTTAATTTTGATACAAAATATTAAAATTTTTTATATCTATTATAGAAAATTTATGTTATTGTTGTGTTAAATGTAGGTAAATGCAATATTTGCTAAAAAAATATTAAACTGCAGAAGAAATATTTGCTAAAAAATATTAAACTGCTGATTTCAGCAGGCTCGATTTTTATTTGCATTAAAAAAAAAAATCGAAAAAAAAACAAATTAAATTTTTTTTTGCTGTTTATTTACCAAAATTGTTTGATGATTTTAGCAGGCTAAGTTGTTATTTTCAATTATTTAAATTTTTGCTCAAATAAAACTAAAATTCTGTAAATATAACAATTTTACTTTTGCTGTTCCTATCTTGCTAATATATATCCAAAATAATGTGCTACTTTCAGCAGTTTTTTCTGCTAGGTAATTTTTAACTAATTTTTAGTAGTTTTAACCCAAAGTTTTACAGACTTTTTTCTACTAGTGTTTGTATGATTAATATAGAATTAACTAATATTTATGTTGGTTTTCGAATCTACTATTCTCAGGTTACGGATTCCAACAGCAGAATCTACTATAACAAAAAATTACAAAAGTCTTTTTTCTGATCTATATTTTTCTTTATTTCGGATATCCTTGGGACATAAAATTACATCAAAATTTAGTTGTGCAAATAAAATTTTTTATAAAAAATAATAATTTCTTTTAAAACTCTGCATTATATACAAACATAATAAAATTGTACATTTTACATTTATATTAATTGGCTTCATTTCAAATGCATACAAAATATTATAATTTTTTTGCGTATTGCACATTAAAATTCATATTAAATTATAGCAATTAAATTCTTTGAATATCCTTCCTTTAAATAATAAATTGAGTGTTGATATTAATTCAAAGGATATTCCAAAATTAAATTAGTTTTGATTACTTTATTTTAACAAAATGGGATTTTATGCAATCAATGAACTTTAAAAGGAATTTAATTAAAAATTTAATCACAAAGAAATACATAAACCTTATTAGAATGACTTTAAAATAAAAATTAGTTAAAATTAATAAAACGTTTTCCTGTTTTTTTTTCCATAAGACCAATTTTTTTTTTTTAATTTTAGCAATATTTTTGTTAAATTTAGCAAACCTATATTTAAGAACAAAACCAATCAAACTAAAGTTTTAATTGTGCTTTTAAAATTTTTTTAAATTTATTAATATTACTAAGATTTAAAGCTCTATGGACCTTCCCTGGATCTGGGACGTGGTTTGATATTCCGAAGAAACAAAAGTTGCGTAAATTTTGCTCTATATCGTTATCGAGGTATGGGTTCTTTTACGAAAAGGATATTTTTCTTATTAAGATTTTCCATGGTGCAATAACCCAGCAATATCCATTTTTGGATGGAGATAACCTAACTACACTACATCTATGAGTGTAGTGTGGTTAGAGGTAGTTGAAATATTCCTCTATCCTCTCCTAGTTTTCGAGACATGAGCCATTCTAGAAAATTAGACGGGGAAGAAATTGCACCCTTTTGGAAACCTCGCATACGCCATCTACCTTGTAATAACAGAAGCATTAAAGTATTAGTAGTATATTTTAACAATAAATTTTTCAAAAATTTATTAATTGGGTTCTTAAATTATTACAAACCTGGCTCAGAAGTTCATTTTTCTTTTTTGCGGAACATTTTAACACTGTTAATCATCAATTTCAGGGACTTTTTGACCCCTTTTTAGATATGGACTAAAAAGCCCCGTAAGTCGAAAAGTTAGAGGGTCAAAATGTTTCGCAAAAATATTTGTCATGAAATTCTACTAAAAGTCTCTGTAGACATCAAAGTTGAAAATTTAACTACAATGCCAGAAATAAATCAAAATTTAAAATGTTTTTAAGGGTTAATCTCGTACTTATTTAGAATTGGCGCTAAAATGTTCCACAAATCTGGATTTTAGGGGGAAACTAAGTGAATCTTTCATTTTAGGTATAGGATGTGTTCAGCGTACTTATGTCAAATACTACGAGGAACTCTTTAGTGGAACATTTGAAACCTCTAGCTCTTCAACTTACGGGTCTTTTTTGTCACTTTTTAGAAAGGGGTCAAAAAAGTCCCTTTAATTGAAGAGTTTAACCCTCTAACTCCTATCGTGTTCCTATTAGAGTTTTACATAAGTTCGTTGAACACATCCTATACTTAAAATGGAAGATTAACGTGGTTTCCTATGTCGATTCACAATAAACATTTAAATAAGAGGGGGAAATTTAACCACCTCTAAAATGAAATTCCGATTCAAAACGCCGACACACGATATTTTTTTTGATCTCGTTTATCAGAATCCATTGTCAGAAATATGTAATTTTCAAAAATGTTCGAAGTTGTTGTACAGTTTAATTAGTATACTAAAAAATAAAAAATTAAAATGTTAAAATTTTTTTTCAATTGTTTTTTTTTATGGAAATAAAAATGGAGCTTTCTGAACGTTAAAAAAATATAGTTGAAAATTGATTGGGATATCAAATTACCATAGTATAATTCTAGTGACCATTAGCATTTTTCGAACTAATCATATTATTTTTTTATAGACCAACACCCAGCGGATGTCCCCTACTAATGCAGTGATATCAAAGAAAATAGGTTATAGGAAGGACGAAATAGGGAGTAGTATCTGTGGATATTTGATTTAAATTTCCCTATATTGTAAGTATCTGGAAAAACATCTGCTGGGATTTTATTCCGCATACGGCTGTTCTATTAGTGAACGAAATTTTCCCTGTAATACATTATGCAATCTACTGTGTAATAGACTACAAACGGATGAGATCTACTGGAAAAGCGCGTATTTCTAATAAAAACATGGGCTCGGGGTATAAGTTCACTTATATCAGCAGAACACTTCCCATGGTAATATCGATAGAACAGTATAACCCAATCCACATAACGACTATGCCCCAGTGAGTCAATAGAACTGGATACCCTACTATCATTGATGAGCGCCAACGGCCTCCTTTGCAAAATTGACTTTAAAACTCCTGCCCATATATGGGAGTTTTATTCCATCTTCGGTTGTGATATAGGTGGAGTAATTGGTAAGGATATCAGAAGGAGTGAAGTTGTTTCTACACCGATTAAGAAATCCTACACACTTGAATGCTTCTTTCGACACTTGAATAACGTGATTTTTCCAGGAGACATCACTTTGGATTCTCATGCCGAGCACATTAAGAGCTACTATTGATATTGATACCACCCATATAAACAGCTGACGTTGATGGATCCATGGCCCTATAGGTCCGCAAACAACATTTGGTCTTTCTTGCATTACAATCGACAATATTTATCTGCGATCTCCACTCGGAGATTATCAACAGGTCTTGATTAAGAGCGTCATTCATAATCAGCCTTTTGCATCCAACCGCCAGAATGCTTGGCCTATGATCGAAGAAAGATGGATGACAAATGTTGCTGTCATCTGCGAATAGGATTTGAATACCAAACCAACACCAAAAGCAATAAGCTCTGACATGAGTTCATTATGCCGCACACTATCAAGTGCCTTGGAAATGTCTAGAGTAACCACTTTGCTTTTACTAAATCTGTGAATGGACCGACTGCAACCCTCCGAAAGAAACGCCGTCAGGTCTCCCGAATAATGACTTCTACGAAAATCGATTGTTGAAAAGTGAGCTGGACTCGAGATAATCAGCAAGATGGTAATTAACCATGTCCTCCATAACATTCGAGAGGGCAGAGCAGATCGCAATTGTGCGGTAATTGTCAGGGTTAGTAGCCGCACCCTTTTTGGGGACTGGCTGGACATTGGCAACCTTCCAATACGATGAAAAGACACCTGTGCGGTACGACATCCCAGGAAAATTTTTTAGAATCGGTAGCCAACCACACCCATTCTACAACTGGTTCCACTGCAACCGATTCCATGAAACTGGTTCCGGAACCAGTTTCTGGGATCCTATATGGAAGGTGTGGATCTGACTGCATTTTTACGCGTCTAGTTAAACCAACATATATGGCTAGGGTTAGTCGAAGTATGCTTTAGAGGAAAGAATAAATTCATTCCAAGTAAAATCTCGCTCTCTCATCATCTCAGCGGCACCAACGTCGTTGTATAGAACACAAAGTTTAAAGTTAAACTGCAATTAAATGTCTTCCTCGCCTCCATGTTTTTGGGCTTCTATACAGAAACCCGAAAAATAATATGTGTTTCCTGATTTTGAACTTATCCCAGAGAGTACTCAGCATCATTACGAAGGTATACCGCAAGTCTCGTGTGAAAGATAAATAGTGATAAAGGTGGATCAGCATCCCCATTTGCCTGGGTTTCACATAAGGCCAAAACATCTGGCCGATGGAAAGGAATGTGAGCACATGCCGAAAAATAATTCGTCCTAAATCCCCGTATATTGCAGAAGTATATTATAAATTTACCCGACGTTACAAGATAAAGAAAATTAAAATCAGTACCCTTACGTTACATCACTGGGAACGATTGTGTCATCACTTAGGATCATATTATGATCACTAGAATCATGTTATGAAGATTACAAAATACAATCATAATCTGATGCTCTAAACTATCATAACATAATTCCCTTTTCTCTGCATGTAAAATCTTTCCTATATTTTCCATAGGAGGGGACCCTTAATTTTCTAATAATTATTCCTAACCTTCTCTACTACATGAACAGCACGCAGAGAAAATATATGGTTGCGATATAATCACGGCTACAAAACTATGATCCCTATTGCCGTACATGGTTGTTTCAATCATATTATTAATGTATTAATCACACTTTACAAGTTATATGGTCGTCTATAATCATTTTATAGTTTAAATGTTTCCTTTTTTCGCTTATCATATTTTCCTCTCGGCTACAATCATATATTATCCGGTCAACTATATTCCTCTCTTCGAATTACAATCGTATTATTATTTGTACTGAGAGATATCTTGTTCACACTCATTGGTATGGTTTCGACAACTATGAGATGGTCAGTATATCTTTTTATGAGTGTCATCGATCAGTTAGCGTCATTCTTGTTTCAGATTTTGGGAAAAGAAGTTATAAGACTCAATCAAAGAAAATAATACATAATAAAAAAAAAAAAACAAAAAAAACGAAAACAACTTACTGATACTCATTTTAATAGTGACATTGTTTGTAGAAGAAAGAATTCGGTCTAACCAGGAACCTTCAAATTAGATTTTACTTTAAAGTGCTCAGTAGAGCGCAGGCAAAAAAAAAGTGCGCCGTACACCCTCCAATATGAAGTATTTCTGCAAGGAGGTTTAAAAAAAAAAAATTTTTTTTTTTTTTTGCCGAACGTAGGGGTCGCCATTTTACATTTTTTGTTATATCTTTGATATTTACAGTCGGATCTTAAAGTATGATACGATATGATATGATCGATGTTTTTCTCTCGAGGAGACCAGTGTTTTGCTCTAAGGACATTTTGACCTCAAGTATCCCGTTCTATTGGTTACCCACCAGATCTCAGTTGCTACCACCCTAATGTACACCCTAATGTCAGAAAATTAAAGCTCGCAAAAAATAACTAAACTTTTGCTAAGGAAGTTTTTCGCTAAACCCAGTATAAATTTTTTTTATATATTGGTTGCCGAACGTAGGGGTCGCCTTTTTAAATTTTTTTTAATTGGAGTTTTACTATATAGCAATTTTTTTTTTGAAATTGCCTTCCAAAAATACATCATATTGGAGGGTGTACGGCGATTTTTTTTTTTTGAGGTACGGTCTAGTGCTCAGCGTTATAAAATAAGTAAAAGGTTATTCAAAAAATGTTTTTTTATAAGTTTTGTACTAACAGCATGCGCGGTTCCAGCAATTAATATAGGGGGAAAAATAATACGCCACAGTAGACAGATACATTGAGTTGGTCACTGAGGCGTATGCTTTTTCCCCTTATATTAATTTCTGGAACCGCGCATGACTAACAGCTTCTTTTTTGTACGAAAATCAAATTGAAGAAATGTACAAAATTGAAGAAAATGTGAAGAGTCCACAAAATAATCATAATATGTTTCTAGTGATCATTATATGATTCTAAGTGATCACAAAATTTTCGACAGATCACTGGGAATATATTATTATCATCAGGAAAATATTATGATTATAAGGAAAATATTATGATGATTTTTGGATGTATCGGGAAATTTTAATCCAGCTTGAGCAAAATACTGGGAGAATACTATAGGGATTATAGGACAATAATATGATAATATGCAGGACTATAATATGATAATATTGAGAGAATTTTATAATCATAGTGCGATAATTTATTGACCATATTATGATAAAAATGAGGTAAAAGTATGATTGTGGCAACTATGTAATAACATGATTGTCGCAATCATAAACTCAAAAATATATGATGCTCTTAGAATATGAGCCCTATGCTCCTTGCAGGAGTAAAAGGAACAAATATATATATTAGAATATGATCATCCCAACCATGTTTTTTCTTTGCGTCAGGTTATAATGAATTTGAGCTGATATGACATGTGATGATATGAAATATTTTTAACATCAAAATGATATTGCACTTAGACCCTAACGCCTGTTCACAACCAACAAATTGCAAGCAAATTCTTATATACCTAAGGCCACTTGATAATATTTAAATTACTAACAATGTATTTATAATCGATTTCCTGCAACAATACAATAATTCAAACAATTAGTAAATTAAATTGTAAAGAAAAATTGTACATTAGCTACATTAACATTTTCGCACTTGTAAAGATTTTCTTTGTTGGAAATAAACTATGGCTTTATAAAGTACGAGGCTAATCATAAAAGTGTCTTTCAAATATTAGTGAACAAGAATTTGGCATAAAATTGGATTGTAAAATATGAGGGCACTTTATAAAATTAAAGTCAAATATCTATATAGATTTCTGTGATTTTATTTGATATAGAGTTGTGTATAGTAAAGTTCTAGTTTTCAAGCTATCCCTCGTAAGCAAGTAATACATTTTTAGTTCCTCTTCCTTTTTAACCGACTATATTATATTCAAGTTAAAAACTATATTCTTTTGCGTTTATGAATATACGAGTATAATTTAGCAACAACTATATTTCACACAATTCACCATTCTGTGCATTGCAGTAAGGACAACTAAAAGTGGACAGGATTATCGAATTGAAATATGATAGGTAACAGATTTATCGAAATTAGTTTGAATTCTGACATAAATGGTACAGCTGCACAGGTAGTTTTAATGTTAAGTTTTTCAAAATTGTTTATCCAGCACGGTTTTCTGGGGAGACTTTTTTTAGGAGTATTCATTATTCTTATGTTTCACTGTACTTGTTGTGAGCGAACAAAGTGTAAATTACTGCTAAATTTCTTTTATGGCCACTTTTTTAACTTGTATTGCAATATTTCATTCCCTTTATCTAAGAAAATACTTACAAGTGCGTTTTTTAACGAATATTAAAAATATTTTTTCATTGGCGTTAGTTTTGTATGTCTTTTGGCTATTAAAATGGAAGAAGAGAAGGAGTAAATGGTCCTTTTACAAAGAGTTGATTGTAGCATTATTATGCTTTCAGCAATATTGGTTTTCTTTTAGAATCTATATCTTTTCTGTCTTTGCTAAAGAAGATATTATAATTGATTTATGTTTAAGGAAATGAACGAAATAAAGGAATTAATTAATAGTGCTTTTTAATAAATTTTAACAAAAGTAATGCAAAAAGTGTTTTTTACAATATTTACAAGATTTTTTTATTATTATATTCTGGTTGAAACGGACAAAATTTACGTTACAGAGATACTAAAAATCATATGCCGCTCGCAGCGAATTAGCAAACTCGGAAAATAGAACAAATAAAAAGAGAGAGATCCTTCGATAGTTGAAGATGCTGTAGTTTTTTTTTATCATAAGCAGCAATGGAAAATAATTAATAAAAATTTAGTCAGTTTAAAAATAAAAATTTCTTATTAACAATCAATATATCGGACTTCTAGACACACGCACCAAATTCTGTTTTACTTCTTTTAAGCCTGAGTTAAGAGAGGCAATAATATGCGTAGCATTTTTCTCATACAAATTTTTGACGTATCGATGAGCCATTATGGTGATTTAGGTGGTTAAAGCCAAATTTTTATTTAACCATATAAATCACTTTGATTTTAACCTCATAAATCGCCATGATGTGTAATCGATACGTCAAAAATGTGTATGACAAAAATGCTAGCCATATTATTGCCTGTAGATATGCTTATGTAGTATTTTTCTGTAAAACCTTTACTTTAAGAGTTATGCGCAAATAACTTTAGTCCATTTTTAGGGCTAAAAGCCGCGGGTTACTGTCCTGTTTTAATCCGAGAGGATCAATTTTCGCGGGGATATTATTTTTTACGCCCAATCTACCAGAAAGTGCGTGTGCAGGTGAGAAAATATCGCTTTTGCACATATGGGTGCTCTATTGAGCGCCTTCAGATTGGCACGAAATTAACTCTTAAACATATTTTAAGTTCTGACTTATTTCTGGCATTGAACCTCAATTTTAAACTTTGATGTCTTGAGAAACTTATAGTAGAATTTCATGACAAATATTTTTGCGGAACATTTTAACCCTCTATCTCTTCAACTTATGGGTCGTTTGTGGCGTTAGTTGGGGAGTTAGAGAGTTAAAATGTGCCACAAAAACATTTGTTATGAAATTCTACTATAAGTCTCTGAAGATATCAAGGTTTAAAATTTAAGTTTAATGCCAGAAATAAGTCAAAACTTAAAATATGTTTAAGGGTTTATTTCGTACTTATACACAATTGCCGCTCAAATGCCCACAAACCTAAATTTCAGGAGGAAACCATGTGAATCTTCTATTTCGTGTAAAACACTATGTGGAGCATTTTTGTAGAATATTTTAACCCTCTAACTGAGCTTACGAGTCTTTTTTCTCCTTTTAAAAATGGGGTCAAAAAAGTCCCTTTAATTGAAGAGTTAGAGGGTTAAATAGTTCCACAAAACTGTTCCTCGTAGTGTTTAATATAATTTCGCTGAACACATCCTATACCCAAAATGAAAGATTACCATGGCTTCCTAGTGCACATATGTAAAAAATCTATAACTTATTAGATTTTAGGCTTTCTGTCATGGAATGGACGAAATATTAAAAAAAAATTATTTTGCCTTTAATCTACGCTAAATTACCTATCATATGATGAAGAGTATACGTATTTACAAGTCTCCAAAATTAAATGAGAGACATTCAAAGTTTATTTTTGACAAACAATTTTATGTTTACCGCTTAAAACACCACTAACGGTCATGGGAGGGTTAAAAGTTTGTATAAAGAAAATGTTTGCCTTTTCATTTTGTAAACAACAGCTTTGTAACTTAATCACCAGAAACTTCTAGTTTAAGAGTTATAGATGGATAAATCCATTAACCCTTTTTAGGGTTATTTTGGCCTGTCCGGTTTACATCGCAGAAACCCAATTTTTGCACACATCTTATTTTTTACTCTCATCCTATACGAAAATGTGCGGGGAGCTTCAAAAGTAACACTTCTGCACATATGGGTGCTCTAATACACAACTACTTAATTTGAAAGTACATTTGAGGTAAAAAATCTATTGAAAATGGATTTCTACTTCACGATACCTCATTTCGCCACATTTTACTTCCAAACTAATTTGGGCTTTACCCAGGCGTAAATATAACGTATCTCTGCGTAGCTGAATTAATGAGTTAAATAAGAACAGAAGATGTGTTGTGTTTTTTGATTTTTCTTTTCTAACCAGTTAGCCGTGTAGGTCAAATAATTGGAAAGAGTAATTAAAAGACCCTCATATAACCCAAGATCCACTATACGTATGAGTAACAAATATTTATAGTTAAAATTGCTCATACGCACTGAAAAACAAATGCAGTGAATTGTCTCTTTATTCATGCAAATTTATCACTAAAACTCAAACCATATTAAGAAATAAAAATATATATGTATGCACAGCGCATGCTACGGGACATTTGTTCCAGCTACCGTTTAGTATGGAGACATTTGTTAATTTTGGGGACTGTCCTCAAACTCTTCGTAGGTCAAGCGCATAGTATGAATACATTTTTGACTAATATACAGCATAGTTTGGACATACATATGAGTAATTCCTAAAAACTTTTAATATTTGGGGTCACATTAATCGTGTTTTCTTACACATTACCTAATTTGAACTGTTCAAATTCGTTCGCTGGAATGACTTTATGCAGGGACCGTTATAGCTATGAAAGTTTAAAGTGGAAAATATAAAAAAATAAAAAAATCCAAAAATGCATTTCTTAATTTAACCCTCTAATGCTCTTTCTTCTGATTGTGATAATATTTAAACTACAAACGAATGTCCCACCAAATTTTATGATTTTTTTCCTTATAAAAAAAAAATTAATTTTAATAAATCTTTCTAGTTAACTATGAAATAAAAAAAATTATTGTATAAAGAGGAGAATAATTTAAACCTTTTTGTTAATAAAAATAATAAAATTATTATTATTATCATTCAAATTTATTTTATTTTTTATTTATTCAAAGAAAAACATAGTGCGTATAAACGGGTGTATCGGACTGTATTTGAGAACTAAAGTGCTAAAAGTAATGCTAAAATTACTACAATATCGTTAAACTTCAAAATTTTTTCATATGCCACCGGTTTTTGAATAAAGCATCATTAATGCTTTTACCTGGTATACATAGTATCTTATTTCTATAGGCTCTTTGGGTGTGCCTCGTCTTTTTATAATAAGTTAAAATCACCGCATTTATGGCGTATAATTATCTTTATTCAAAATCCATGCACGAAATCGCTATCGTGCATCGCTACCATTCATATAATGCACTTATCTTAGAAAAAAATACCTTCAGTTACCATTTCAATGCAAAAAAATAACAAAGGTTTTGCAATTTTTCAAAAAGGCCATAAAGTTCTCGCATTTCAATACTGTAACGTGTGTCATCGATTTGACTGTGTGCAACGTAAAAATACTTTGATCACGCAATGCACTGACCCATTTAAGATAATATTATTAGTGTGCCTCGCAATAAGGTGTTGTTTTGAAGACTTTCACATTTTCTGCATTAGATTTTGTCGTGCTCATACTATATCCCCGTTTCGGGCACATTATCGTGATATACTCGTAATAGTGCGTATTTTTGGCACGTATCAAAAAATATGTAAATTTTTTATTACATGAAGGGTCGCAAATTTTCTGTCCAAAAATTGCAGACATTTAAAAATTTGAAAAATGTGGTATCAGAATTTTCAAACCTTTTGAATACTTGATAGTGCAACAATTTTGCTTAAAATATTTATTTTCTAGAAGTGCTGTGAGTAATTTTTACATACATCATTTTATTATGAACAAGACAATTTTAAAAAAAGGAAAGCCATTTTTTAAAAATTTAAACTTTTTGGCGTTTATAACTCTTGAACGGAAGTCCTTGCAACATTTACTATTTCCAATCCGTGCGTAAGAAATAATTAATAAATTAAAAAAAATACCAACGTTGTGAAAAGTTTCTAGGAATTTCTCATATACTCACGATATTTTCCCCCAAAAGCTACAGAATATGTACACTAAAACAATTGAATGTTAGTTGGAAATAGGATTGCGCACTTTTCTTTTAAAACAATTGAATTTTGTCGTTTATTTTTAACTGTTAGTTCATTAACTGACAAAGTCGGTAAAAATAATACATTTCTCGTTTATTTTAAAACTGATTACTTTGTAATAATTGATTGTTTTTAACAGATAATTTTGAGGGTATATTTTAATTTATACAGAACGTCCGCATTCTTTATTAAATGACTGATAGAAAAAGTTAAAAAATATATTTCTTTCCAATTTAATAGCTTATTCAATTGAAACAACTTTACTGATTTATTCTTTAAATAACTATTAAACTTTTATGGTAAAATTATGGTGAGTGTACTAAATCGCTTCGACTCAATATTTATTGTCGTAAAAGGATTAAATCCATTAGCTACAGAATATATTTTTATTCCAAAATTTATACTATTTTTCTTAAAATGGTTTGCATTTTAGTGATCAATTTTCACGAATAAACAATGCATTTGTTTATCAGTGCGTATGATCAATTTTAATTATACATTTTTGTTACCCATGCGTATAGTGGATCACGGGTTATATGATGTTGTTTTAATTACTATTTCCAACTATTTGACCTACATGGGCATTATTTGAAAATTCACTTAAATTGATTAAATGGTTATTCGGGTCGGTTAATCGACAAAATTGGTGATTAATCGATTTTTTTGTTTTGTCAATAAAAGAACGAATATGTGGTTTGTTTTAAATATCAACACTCATAAAAAAAGCTTGTACAAATAGCTTAGAATTATGCTAAAATAACAAAAAATAGTACCAATATTTGCGCCAGCAGAAATTTCAACGATGTTGAGAATCATGGTCTGCTAAATTCAGGAAAGCTAAATTTTAGCAAAAAAAAGTTAGTTCAAGTACAACTATTTGGAAGAAATGTTGTTTAAAGGAAATGAAAATTACTCAGTTGAAATCAGCATATTTTTTTGGCTAAATGTTAGTTAATTAAAAACAGGTAAAAAATGCAGTTCACATTCAAAAATGTAGAAGAATGTTCCTTTGATAGAAATGAAAATGGGTCAGTTGAAATCTGCAAAACATGCTGCTGAAATTAAAATCACTTTTTGTTATTAATTTAATAAAAAGAAATTAATGTAAATATTGTTAAATTAATTTTCGAATAAATTACACAATCGAAAAACACTATTTGCACTAAATATCACTTTAATTTTCTTGCCAATATGTGTGCCAGCGGAAGTCCCCAGCAAAAACATGGTAATGACAAGTCATTAACTTGAGGATTACCAAGTAATATTAGGCCATTACCTTTTGCATTACTAGAAAATACAAAATAATGACTTATTGGTAATAAGTTATAGAAGTGCTTATATATCGTTGCAAAATAATCATTTACTGGTAATTGATTAAATAAGTACCGATTTAGTCTTTTTTATATTATTTAATATTTTATTTATTACTTTGTTTTAAACTAAATATGAAATTTTCAACTTGACCAACAATTTCAATTATATCCTACCTTCTGAGTAACCATTTATTCTATCTTTGTGAGTAACTACTTATTCTTTCACCAAGGGTAACTCATTATTCTAATTTTTTTTGTAAGCGTGACGATAATGACCGCGTGCTACTTACTCGCTTAATTACTTGGTAAGGTCTGTTTTTGCTGGGTTGTATTGTTTGATTCCTTTTGATCGTCTACCTGCAGGTACAATTTAAAAAAAATGTTAGATGGCTGAAATAAAAGACAAACAATATTTAATAGTATTTACGGGAATAAATGTAGTTCGTATTATAAAACAACTCCCATTATTTTATTTCTTTAATAAAAATTTTAACTGCGAAATATTAATATATAAGTATACATCCGTTTTCTTTAGTGTTCCTTTGTGGGCAGAAGAAACAAAAGAAATCATGTTCTCATCATATTTCTTATTTTATTTACTGGAAATTTCTTAACAAGCACCATATTGTTTTTATTTGTATTGGTCAACAAACATACCAACACACACTTAAACAGAAACAAGCATCATCAATGGTTTAATCATATAAATGCTCACACACATTAAAATACTCTAACGCCCCTATCATTTTCTTTTAAAAACTCTATCATTAAAAAAGTTGCCAATAAATTTAACTAGATATGCTGATATATTGTCAAATTCATTAAAAAAAAAAAAAAAAAATATCAGGAGGAAAACAATAGGGGACATTAGTTCAACTGAATTAGAACGCTTAGAGTTAAAGAGTTTTTCTATTAATGCAACTCTTCAAAGTTTTAATAAATTAAAAATTAACTTGCAGAAAAAAACTGCAGAGAATTATCATCACTTCAGTAATTAAATTTCTTCATAGTTTCAATGAAAATTGTCACTGGAACTCGTCCATTGAAACTTTTCATAGAATCTATGAAACATGTTTCATTAAAGTCAATGTTTATGAAAAGTTCACAAAATTAATGAAACTCTTCATAAAATTAATAGGCCACTCGTCCAATGAATTAATCATTCAGCCAATGAAGAGCTTCATAAAATCTATGAAGCAATTTCATTTACTATTATTTATTATAGTTGGTTGTTGTCTTTGGTAAGCTGGAGTGGATAAATAAAAAGTACTTAGCAAATGCAAAAGGCGTAATAAAATCGTAGCATATTTTACGGATGTACAAAATATATCTAAAGCAGTGAATCCCAAACACTTGTTAGTACAACGAAGATTAATGGGCTTTTTACACGTACACAACACGAACGCCAACGAAACAAAAAACAGAGAACGTAAAAAACAACAAAAAAGCATTTAGTTGCAGGTCGACATGCGCTGTGTTTGATGAAATAAGTACACTGCAAATATTTTAGAACAATCTATGAAATTAAAATATGTATATGTATGTATTAGGGTTTGGGATTCCCCGGACTTTTTTATTTTCCGGGAAACGGGAATATTTTTTAACAAAATTGTTAATGAAAACCACCTATATAAGTAATTTTTGTTAAAAAAACACTATTTCAGAACAAATTCAGTCTGTGTACCCAAGTAAAAAAGTTTTGAAATAGTCATATATTATCATATAAAATTTTGTATAATTATATATTGGAACATATATACCAAGATATAATTATATAAAATTTTACGAAATTATATCCTAAATATATAACTATATCTTGTTATATATTGCACAATATATGGTGCAACATATTACAATATCCGATTATATATTGACCTATATATAGTTACATATGCCTCATATTATTATGTATAATTGTATCGAATTACATATCATTATATCTAGTTGGATATGATTATATTATATTTGATAAATATGGATGAGGACAAAATCCGGATAAAATTGTATCAAACCATATCTTATTCCATCAAATTAGATCTAATTGTGTAAAATTAGATCTAATATTAGATCTAATATCATAACACGATCTAATTTGATACAATTAGATGTTCTCATTTTTCGGATGTAGTTATATATAATATCAAAAGTCATAAATTTTTTTTAGTAGGGTAGTGAGATATCAAAGTAAAAATATCAGAATGTTGAACATTTGATTTCACATAAATTACTCTAAGCACTGCCAAATGAATTGCATGATTCCAGCAGAAAGCACCCACTACTTGACTGTCGATTAGATATGGTGGCCACAATGTTATTTTCCAAAGACAAATAAATTTCTTATTTCTACAATTCTTCTTATTTCATCAGCATTACACCTTCCTGATATATAAACTAACCCCAGGATATAAAATGAATTATTTCCGTTTATAAATATGTTGAAATATCTCTTTTGTGATATTCTTTTCCATTCATCTAAGATTATAGTAAATCTCCTATTGTTAGAAATATTGCTCGATATTTCTTTTATCGTGATAGATTTTACATGATTGTAGTAATTTAATATAATGTTCTTTACATCGGTTTAATTTTTTGGCAATGCCATGTTTTTATTAAAAAAACTTTCTCTAAAAAACGAAGATCTAGTTATGGTGCGGATTAACATTCCGTCGACTGCGGCTAATTTGGATACCATTTGAGGAAATGTTTGCCCTACCCATAAAAAGTTCAATGCCTATTCAGCTTACACTTTTTTCTTCGGGTGCTTTGCTGGAACGTTATTCTTGTTGTTGTTTTCTTCAAGAGAAGTTGCATGACCATAAATTTTTTTTTTTTTGTGAACCAAATTTAGATGTCGGATAACCAAATTTAGATACCTCCGTTAACCATTAGTCTTTTACGGCAGATATTGCACTGCGCTGCATTGTCTTTTTTGTGAAGTATTTCCATACATCATATATTAGTTTGAAAGCAGGTGTATTAGAATAAAGTAAACTTGAAAATATCACATTTATTAATGAAAACTTAACTTATAAAATTATTGGCCCTTAATATAAAGGAGTATTTTTAATTTAAAGTCGATTTTATTTTTAACCATACGATTTTTTCATTTTGTGAACGAAAACCTTACAAAAATATTTATATTTTCAAACATTTTGATAGGTTGAAAATAAATTAACCACCCAGGTGAAAATGTTCATATATGTCCATATATAGCAACATATATGGGTTCATATATGGGTTCGGATCCGAAATTTGAGGGTATATGGACAGAGCTTTGAGGAATTAATTCCTTAATTCAATTTTTCAATTCTGAATTAAAAATTCGATGAATTAATTCACTAAGCTCCATATATTGAATGGAATTAATTCATATTTGCTTTCGTTTGATTTATTTTCTTACGAATTAATTCAATAGCAATATTTCTTTTTATTAAATCAAATGAATTAATTCACCGGTGAACGCGTTCAATTTTATAAATCGAACAGAAAAAAAAGTGAATTAATTCCTTACTGAATTAATTCACCACTGAATTCATTCAATTTCATTTTCATTCAGTGAATTAATAAAAAAATGGTTTAATAAAAAGAACTATTGCAATTGAATTAATTCTTTGAATTTGTTGTTTGATGGACGCATTCAGTTGAATGCATTCAGTGAATTACTTAAGAAAAGGAATTCATTCAATTCTAGAGAAAATTGAATTAGATTGGTAGTGAATTCATTCAAAAAGGAATTAATTCTTCAAAGCTCTGTATATGGTCATATATGGAGATATATGAATGTTCATATAAATTTTTTTTTTTTTTTAATAAAAATATTGCTTTTTTTATTCAAATTAAATGTAAATATTAAAATTCTATTCATACGTTACTAATGAATTTGTACATTTGAATGAAATTTAGAAATTATGAAATTTTTAATGGACATAAACATTTTACTTCAAGTTTAGAAATTATTTTATAACTGCTTTTTGATAATTTAATGATTGTTTATACACTAATAGAAAAAAGTGTATACAAATTTTAGTTAAAGCTACTAAAAATTAGTTCAAAATGAAAAACTGCTGAATTAGCAGAGAATTTTGGCTAAATATAAATAAGATAGGAACAGCAAAAATGAAACTGTTTAATATATTTACAAAATTTGAGTTATAATTGAGCTTAATTTTAGTGATTAGAAAATTAAATTGTAGTAGTAGACAAAAAATTTAAAATTTTCAAAGTTCCTTTTTCGTTTTTTGTTTTTAATGGAAATGCAAATCTAGCCTTCTGAAATCAACAGTTTAATATTTTTAGCAAATATTTCTGTTGATTTTGTAAACTGCTATTTGTATTGAACAAAATTTAACAAACATTTTTTTAGATACAACAGTTTGTTTTAGCCATTTTTAGTTTTCTAATATTTTGCAAAATTTTCTGCAGATTTTCTAAATTTAGCAGTTCTATTTTTGCTGTTTTTATCTTACTACAACATTTTCAATTGTATTACAAAATCTATCATTTTATTTCAGAAGTTATCAATTGTTTTTCAGATTTATCAATTGTATTTCAGAAATAATCTATTGAATTTCAGTTTCATCAATTGTATTGTAGAAGTTGTGAATTCTTTTTCAGATTTTCCAATTGTATTTCAGAAATAATCAATTTATTCCTAGTTTTATAATTGATTTTCAGAAATTATCAATTGATTTTCATATTAATCAATTGTATATCAGAAACTACCCATTGTATTTCAGAAACTATGAATTGTATTTCAGAAACTGAAAATTGTATTTCAGAAATTTATTAATTGTATTTCAGAAATTCGCAATTGCATTTCAGAAATTATCAAATGTATTTTACAAATAATCAATTATATTTCAGAAATTATCAAATGTATTGTATTTCAATATTTTTTGAATCCGCTCACATAACACTGTGAGACAAATGGTAGGGATCAGTGATCGGGAAGGGTTAAAACTACCGGGGAAAGTTATATCGGTAAAAAAGAAGTTATACGTGTCCCGGCGTTTCGCTGGGTCACGTCTAGGAATCGAGATATATCGATTTGACCTTTGGTGGTCTTTTTTTTGACATAACTCGAGAACCACCAGTTTGATTTTGCTCAAACAATTTTAAAAAAATTAAAAATTACAATTCCTTTAATCTGTTCATATAACGTTTTTGCCTAAAATATTAAAAAAAAAGTAATAAACAAAAGGTTATTTGATTTGTATGGTAGCGGTAACAAACATTTATTTTTACGGGCAAAACTGTTGAGTATATGGAAAAACGTTATATGAACAGATTAAAGGAATTGTAATTTTTAATTTTTTTAAAATTGTTTGAGCAAAATCGGACTAGTGGTTCTCGAGTTATGTCACAAAAAAGATATATCTCGATTCCTAGACGTAACCCAGCGAAACACCGGGACACGTATAACTTGTTTTTGACAGATATAACATTTCCCGTTGGTTTCATCCCATCCCGATTTTGACTGTCGCATAGTGTAATTACCCCCATGACAAGAAAAACTTTAAACATTACCCATATATGGAATAATATATGAATTCATATATGAAGATATATGGAATATATGAACCAATATATGGACCAATAAATGCAGTATATTATCATATATGGATTCATATATTTGAATGTATTTACCCATATATGCTTCCATACATAACATATATGTTCATATATGATCATGCATTAAACCATATATGCTCATACATGAAACCATATATGAAAATATATGAACATATATTATCATTTTCACCTGGGCAATCAGAATGCTCTAAAAGTAAACCAACCCGAGTAAAAAAAATTGATCTCGCGCAATATCTAATTATATCCAATTTGATATTGTTTAAGATCTGCTGTAATATCTAGCTGATCCAATTAGATCTCAAAATTGGGTGTATCCAATGATATCGTATTAGATCCCATTGTATATATGGGGATAAACTAAGATCAAGTTATATCTCAAAATTGGGAGGTCCAGTGATATCTTTGGGGATAAACCTAGATCTATTTTGATCCGAAAATTGGCGGATCCAGCTATATATTTGCGGATATTTTTAGATCTAATTTGATCCGAAAAATGGCGGATCCAATTAGATCCAGCTATATATTTGGGGATAAACTTAGATCTAATTTGATCTCAATTTTGGCAGATCAAATTAGATCCGGCAATATATTTGTGGATAAACGTATATCTAATTTGATCCGAAAAAGTGGCAGATCGAATTAGATCTAGCTATATATTTGGGGATAAACTTAGATCTAATTTGATCCGAAAAATGGCACATCGAATTAGATCCAGCAATTTATTTCGGTATTAAAATGGCAGATCGAATTAGAAACAGCAATATATTTGGGGATTGACATCTAAAAGTATCCATAAAAATGACAGATAAAATTAGATGCGGCATTGTATTTGGGTACTATGTAAGATCTCTTTTTATTTGGGATTAAATAAGATCCCAGACATATATTGCCAACTGTTCAAAAAATAATAGACTGGCAGAGCACTGATTGTATAAAAATTACAATATTTTGTTAAAATAAGGTTTAAACTCAGAAGGTAACGAGTTCAATATGCATTTCTTTTACAAAATGAATTTATTTTTATAAAATTAAAATTTTTTTTCTATAAATTTTTTTATAAAATTATATATTTATTTTTTTATTAAATTAAAATCTTTGAATAAAATAATTTTATTTACATCTTTTTGACGCTCTACACCATTTCCAATTGTATTAATTGTTTTAAGATTTATCAATTGTATTTCAGAAATAATCAATTGAATTTCAGTTTTATCAATTGTGTTTCAGAACTCATCAATTATTTTTCACATTTATGAATTGTATTTCAGAACTTGTCAATTGAAGTTTAGTTTTATCAATTCTGTTTCAGAAATTATTAATTGTATTTCCGAAATTCACAACTGTATTTCAGAAATTATCAAACTGTATTTCAGAAATTATCAATCGTATTTCCTAAATTATGAAATGTATTTGAGAAATTTTTCTCTATTAGCTATGAAATTCTGAAATAGATTTCATTATTTCTGGACACAACTAAATAAATAAATAATTAAATTTGCGTAATATTGTAGTTTCTGAAGTGCAAATAATATTTTGTGATATACAATTAAAATTTTCTAAAATACATTTAATAATTTCTGGAATACCTTTTTTCGATGCTTATAAGTTAGCTCGAAATGCTTTTATCATTCATTTAATTTGTAGCTCTCACACATCTATAACAAGTCTCGTTAGATTAGAGTGTAGAGGTCTTGGCTGACAATCTGGTGGACTGGGTTAAATTTCATGTTTTTAAAAGCAAATATTAAAAAAGTTTTCTCAATTTTTTGAAAAATGTTTTTTGAAATCTATTTTTTGCAAAGATAGTTAATGCAACGTTCTGCCAACGCATAACCGACCATCGCCAACGGTTTGCCAGCATATATTGTTTAAATTGTGCCATATATGACAATATATTGTTTAAATGACACCATATATGTCTATATATTAATATTGTTTAAATGACACCATATATCAATATATATGGGACTATATATGGTAGCATATATTATCATATCTGCATCTGTATTAAAAATGTCGTTCATCAGGTACCATATATGAGCTATATTGTTGAAATGGCATCATATATGACAATATATGGTTTAAATGTCACGATATATGGTAATATATTGCTTAAATAACACCATATATAAATATATATTGCACTATACATGGTAGCATATATTATCATATGTGGAACTGTATTAAAAATATTGTTCATGAGGTACCATATATGGGCATATATTGTTGAAATTGCACCATATATGATAATATATGGTTTAAATGGTACCATATATGATAATATATGGTTTGAATGGCACCATATATGATAATATATGGTTTGAATGGCACCATATATGATAATATATAGCTTAAATAACACCATATATAAATATATATCGCACTATATATAGTACCATATATTATCATATCTGGAACTGAATTAAAGATTTGGTTTATGAGGTACCATATATGACCACATATTGTTTAAATGGCACCATGTATGATAATATCTAGTTTAACTGTCACCATATATAATTATATATTGTTTAAATGATACCATATATAATTATATATTGCTAAAATGCCACCATATATATTAAGATATAGTTCTATATATAACTATATATGCAATAAGATCAACCATGTTATGTAATATATAATTATATATGCCATATATAATATTATGAAGGCCGATATCTAATTAGATAAAATTATATATGGCATAATATAAGGAAAATTTTTCGGAAAAAACCTCATATATAATTATATATGGATATACATAACCACATGTCTAATTATATATTGTAATATATGCCACATATGATTATATATAATTTTTTTTACTCGGGAAGTCAAGGTAAATTGCCACGCATTTGAAAAATTTAGATAGTAAAGCGATTATTTGTAAGAAACAAAACTTATATTTCTTCTAAACATTTTACCAAGTTTTTAGGTTTCACTACTTAAATTTTGAATAAGTTATGCGAAAAATTTTTATTAGTTGAAATGCTCCTAATTACTTGGCAAAGACTTTTTTGTGTGTCAAAGAAATTGATTCCCTTTTAAAAGATTTTAACAATGACATTTTTGTTTTGGTATTTAAAATGCTTTTTATGACTAAAATTAAAAAATCTTATTCTGAACAAAAACAATTTAAAAAATTTAATATTTTTAAAATTTTCCGTTTTCCCGGGAAAAATATATTATTTTCCCGGGAATTCCCGTCAAACTGTTCCCGAGATTTCCCGGGTATTCCCGCCCGGGAATTCCCGAACCCCAAACCCTAGTATGTATATATAAATTTATAAAGTTTAAAAATCTCTGAATTATAATTGTTTATGTTAAAACCAATTACAACGCAGAGTTTTTTAACTTTATTGTATTTAATAAATATAAAATAATTATTTTGGTTTTTTTCTTTTTGGTTTTTAAATTTATTAATATTTATAACATTATTTGTCTATTTTGTTTACCCAATACGGTATTGCAAATAACTCATGTACCAATTTTCTTAAAGAATATCTTTTTTATTACCTATTATGTAATTGCTTTTATGTTTATTTCTTTTTTTCAAATGGAAAAAATATATTTTGTGCATCTACTTTGACGAATTTATATCACATGTGGTCGCAGATAGATGTGTTTTTGTGTTTTTTTGGGGTGCCAAAAAAATAATTGAAAGCGACTACATTTTGCAATAACTTCCTCAAATCGTGTGATAAAAAAATAAGTTTTCATTATGTTAGACCTATAATCCTAAGCTTTCAGAAAATAATAATTTGATTTTGATAAATGCTTAAAAAGTGTGAAAATATTAATTTTATGTTAGTGCCTGCCTCTGGGGCACCATCACCAGATGGCCCCTGGAGCTAGGAACAGATGGTGATTCCCTGCCTAAAATGCTCTATAAGACTTTTCTATATGTTTAAAATATGTTCAATAGTAAATTAGTACAATCGTGTTCATTCTTAAATTTATATTAATTATTCAGTTTTTTGTAATTAAGAAGAATCATTATATTATAGTTTTAAATATTTGTTTTTTAATGTAGTGAAGATTTATTGATTAAAAAGAATCATATACCTTAAAGAACTTATTCTAAATTATTTATTTCAGTCATTCAAGCATTGACTTTGCCGTATTAACAATATTTTTTTGTTGAAATTGTATCTAGCTCTTTTGGCGAATATCCCCCAGGTTTGGGGCAGTTACGCCGATTTGGTTTACTTTGGAAATCATAAAAAAGTAATAGAAAATATGTAAATAATTAGAATAAAAATCATAGAAATTACAGATCTTCAATTTGAAAGTAAATTTTGAAAAATAATTTGGGGTTAAGAAATTACAGTGTTTTGAAAAAAAGTGGCGAAGGATCCCCCCTCTACCCTAAATACTATTGAACAATTTCATGTATATAAAGAACATTTTCATTAAATTTATGGAGATCTAATTTATGAAATTCAATGAATTTTTTTAATGAAATTATGAAATTTTATGAAAGAAAAGTTATAAAAAATTTCATAATATTAATTAAATATTATATACATAATGAAATTCTTCATTGGTTCTGCGAAAAAAATTCTATGAAATTATATCATTAATATCATGAAGGATAATTCTCTCAGTGTGGGAATACCAGCATTAAACTGTTAAATATAAAAAATTTTAGTTATATTTTAGTTAAATTTAGTGAATAGAAATAACAATTGAAGCTATTAAAGTCAGCAAAAATTTTCCTTATAATTAGGAAATTAAGAAATCACAAAATGTTTTAATATTTTTAAAGTTTTCCCGGACTTTTTAAAGCGAATAAAAATCTATCCTTCTGAAATCAGCAGCCTAGAATTGTGTACCATATATTTCTGTAGATTTTATCAGAATAATCTCTTATTTGCATTTAACTAAATTTAACTTAAATATAAACAAACTCTTTTAAACACAACCACTTGATTTTGACATTTTTACTGGCTCAGTAGACAAAATTATTATTTTAACAGAATAATTTGTCATTTTCAGTTAGTTTCAAAAGTTATTTCAAATATAACTTAAATTTTCTAAATTTAGCAGTTTTATTTTTGCTT
This sequence comes from Leucophora obtusa, assembly GCA_949987735.1. NCBI lineage: Eukaryota > Metazoa > Arthropoda > Insecta > Diptera > Anthomyiidae > Leucophora > Leucophora obtusa. Next base: position 57,962,258 of record OX465299.1, on the reverse strand, counting down.
ATCTTGCTAGTTTTTATATAAAAAAATAATAATAGTAATAATCTGCTTATTTCCACAAGATCCTTTCTAAAAAATTTCAAACAACTTTTCCTGCATCTGGAACTATTTCTAATTAATTATAACTTAAATTTGAATTAAGGAATTGGTTATAGTGGAACATTTTGTATAATTGATATGGTTCTGAACAGTTTATAAAAAATAACTCTTGGGGTCTTGAAGGCTATGGAATCATAATCAAAATTTTTCTAATTTTTAAAAGAATTATGTTATAATAAAAGAGTATTTTAAATTTAAAGTCGACTTTATTTTTATTCATACGGTTTTGTTTTTTTTGATTTCAAAATTATATATTTTTGCTTTCTTTTACGAATTTTAGAAGACTGTATATATTCCGTTGAGCATATAAAATTATTAGACTCCTGAAGGAGAAAGTTTTTAAGACCAACTTTTCCAAAACGTTTAAAATTTGCATCTTAAAAACGCAATGTTCTACTAAAGTTAGTCCACGAAAAATGTTTAAATAATTTTTGAAGAGTTCAAAATTATTTTCAGTCAAAATACACTATTATCGTCATCTTCAAGCCCTGGCATCGAACTAAAGATCTTCCCCATTTTTTTCTATATTCTACTAGCTCTTTCCTTATTATATTTTAACCCTTTGAGGACCATACATTTTCTGCCAAAGCGATTTTTAAGTTTTTACGGTTTTCATGAGCTCTGACCTAATAATAGCTACGCCAAGAAAATTGACTCTGTTGAACCCCTCCTTACTCCTCATTTCGCTTGCCTAAAATATTTGCCATTTGACGACCCTGCCTTTCCCTACGAAACGATTTTTGTTATTATTTTATTTTCGTGATCTGCAACTAAATTATAGATAATTCACAAAAAATTGGCCTCATTATCCCCTATCTTGCCCTTCATTTCGCTTGTCAAAGTTTGTGCTTTTTACCCCACAAATGAAGTTAACCAACTTTGGGTGGTCGCTATGGGAAAATGCATACATGGGACTAATTAATTAGGTGGACTAATTAATTGGTGATTTCATTACCATTGCATTGATATCAATTGTAATGAAATTATTTTCATTACCATTTTTTTAATTAATGGTAATGATTCTAAAATTTAATTTCATTGATTAATGCCAATGATTTTAAATTTCATTACCATTGATAATGAATAAATTAAAAAAAATAATTGCCATTGACAGAAAAACGTAAAAGTGATCATTTGAAATTAAATACTACTTTCCATTCCATTGTTATTTGTATCTAGGTAAAGTTTAACGGAATGGAATGGATGCTCCTTAAAAAATTATGTTTTATGACTTCCCCGGCCAAACCCGTTGTTCGTTTTCATTTGCCTGAATTTTTTTGTAAACAAATGGTTTTTAATCAATTGTAATTAGTTTTTTATACACTAGTGTAATTTCATTATCATTAGTAATGATTTTTCTAATGAAAAATATTTCATTACCATTAAATGTTAATGAAATATTACCATTAAATGTTAATGAAATATTTTTCATTGTCATTAGTATGAACTAATGGTAATGAAATTTCAATGGTAATGAAAAATTCCCATGTATGGGAAAATGGGACCAGGTAGGAATTTACCGCCTACTACACTTTTATTGCCTTAACCCTCCTCTACAAATCAACTTTCGACATATTCACTCCATCTTTTGTCTGGGAAATTATAAGTGCGAAAAACCCTTTGGCAAGCATACTTGCCTGTGGCCGTCAAAGGGCTCAAAGCATATGATGTCATTCTTGTTAGTGTTTGGCTTTCTAAACACTTCCTGTAATTTTTTTATACAAAACTAAACAATTTAGGAAAGTTAGAGAAAAAATAACGGAAAAATTGACATGAGAAATTTATTTGGTTATTCTACAAATTTCAACCGATTATTCGTGTAGAGGAGATTAATCGACGAATCGCTTAATCGAATTAATTAATAATTTTAACTAACACTACATAACAAAATCAAAATTTTTACAAAATAACAAAGTTCTGGCAACTGATTTTGGTAGAGGGACAAAAAAAATTAAAAAATATGCGCATATCGTCGTTTTAAAAGTTTACGTCTGGCCCTATCTTTTCGGGGGTTAAATTTCCCCCCTTTTGCAAATGTTTGTTATGAGTCGGTATAGAAAATCTTTTATTTTAAATATAGGATGTGTTCAGTGAACTTATTTAAAACACTATGCGGAACAGTTTTAAGGAAATTTTTGAACCGTGTAGCTCTTCAATTAAAGGAACTGTTTTTGTTGGCCCCATTTTAAAAATATACAAAAATGACCCGTAAATTGAATATTCCACAAAAATGTTCCTCGTAGTGTTTTACATAAGTTCCTTGAACACATCCTATACCTAAAATGGAAGATTCATATGGTTTCCCCCTAAAATCCTGGTGTGTTGGAAATTTCAGCGCCGACTGTGAATAAGAACGAGATTAACCCTTAACCACATTTTAAATTTTGACTTATTTCTGGCTCTGAAGATTAATGTCTTCAGAGACTAATAATAGAATTTCGTGACAAATATTTTTGCCAAATATTTTAACCCTCTAACTTTTCAATTTAAGAGTGCTATTTGTCCCTATTTAAATAGGGGCCAAAGAGTCCCTTTAATTGAAGAGTTAGAGAGTTGAAATGTTCTACAAATATGTTACTCGTAGTATTTTACATAAGTTTTCTGAACATATTCTATACCTAAAGTGGAAGATTCACATAATTTCCTATGCCAATTCACAATAGATAATTACAAAAGGTGAGAGATTTTATCCCTCTGAAAAAACATAGGTCCTGACGTAAGCTTTTAAAACGCCGATACTTCTATATATTTTTTTTTTGGTCCCTCTACCAGAATCAGTTGCCAGAATCTTGTTATGTTTTTGTGTTGTTCAGTAAGCTTGTTTAATCCAACAACAACTAGCAGAAATTCAGCGAATTAGCTGTGCGTCTTTAAAATGGTTTTCAGTAACAAAACCCTCACTTGGATTCGTGTAAATATTAAAGATTTTTAAATTAAATTTTTAATTCTATATTAGGAATTTTCTTTTACACTTTCACATTTGTGAATTTAAATGTGGAAAATGGTGCGTTTAATACTTAATATAATTTTTTTTCGAATTCAAATACCGTTACATAACGACCATAAACAATCATCTTCAACAATCCTTAACCTTAAATCTATTTCTATAGACAGAAATAACATTGGCAACAATAACGCTTACTAATACAAAACAACATTCTTGTGTTATATATACAATGAAGGCATTTTAATGCTAATACTGCTTCTATTTTGGAAGAAAAAAAAAATTATATTTGTAAATAGAAGTTAGCTGTAACCGACTTTATTGTACCCATAAATTTTTTTAGATTATTGGGAAACCTTGCACAAAATATTGTAAATGTAAGTTTAGAGATTCAAGCATCTTTTTCATATCGATGGTCATCACGTGACATTAAGTTAGATTTAGCTAATTCAAACAGAGGAGTAAATTTAATCAAAATTGGATTAACTGTTTAATCGAATACCATAATTAAACCATATTTCATTCTGTTTTATTCACTGTTAATGCACCATACTTTGGGGTACTATTTCTAAACGACTCTGTATTCAAAATATTTTGGCGCTGTTAGTTAATTTTTTCTAAACATTTTACTGTCAAGTTAAACTTTTACACTGGGTCTCCTAATGCAGTGTTATATTTAACTTAACTAATAAATAAAAGAAAATGTCAAAAAATTATATACAAAAGAACAAAAATTTTTAGTTTAACTAGTAGTGAACTCATAAACTCTTAATATGAATGTCTTTAAAATCAACCAATCAGAACAAAGTATTTTAAATTAAATGTTCTGATTGGTTGATTTTCAAAAATTGATCAATAATATTGAACGCGTATGCCCTATTTAACTGCTACAAACCTAACCTAAAACTAATAACACCCTCATATTCTTTCAGTTTTTGAAAATCATTAATGGCAAGAACATCAATGATGGTCATAAATTTTGTTAAAAATGTTACACTTCATATACATTTTGTACAATTTTTGTTGCCATTTAAATTTTTAATGAAAACTTTGCAGTTAACAGCACCTTTTTCCTACTACGAGAATTTCGTCTTCAAAGGCAACAATATTATAAAATTTTATTTTTTTTTTAAGAAAAAAAACTTCATCCTTATAGAGTTCAGTATATTTTGAGGGTTGCATATCCAAAAAGCATTTTATTGTTTTACCATTATTACAGGTGTGCTTAAACAATTTTTATGACCTAAAAGATGGCTACAATTCGTATAAGAGACTGTATGTGCGATATGTATGATACTTTCCAAACCAACTGTCCAGATAAAAAAAGGTATTCTCCATTTCAAACTTACAGTTTTTATTGTGCTATATAATATAATTAAAGCGTTGAACAACTTTTGAAATTTTTACAAAAGGTGAGCGCAGTAGGCGCGGATTTATTTATTTTTAATATATTACACTGTTCAAAAAATCAAATTTTTTCCAAAATAAAAAGTTTCTGACAACTGATTTTGGCAGAGGGTATGAAAAAAAATATACGTGTATCGGCGCTTCAAAAGTTTACGTCTGATACTATGTTTCTTGGGGGTTTCAATTTTCGCCAATTTGGCAAATGTTTATTGTGAATCGGCATAGGAATTCATGTGAATCTTCCATTTTATGTATAGGATGTGTTTAGCAAACTTATGTAAAACACTACGAGAAACATTTTTGTGGAACCTTTTAACCCTCTAGCTCCCCGAGTAAAAAAAATTATATATAATCATATGTGGCATATATTACAATATATAATTAGACATGTGGTTATGTATATCCATATATAATTATATATGACGTTTTTTCCGAAAAATTTTCCTTATATTATGCCATATATAATTTCATCTAATTAGATATCGGCCTTCATAATATTAGATATGGCATATATAATTATATATTACATAACATGGTTGATCTTATTGCATATATAGTTATATATAGTACTATATCTTAATATATATGGTGGCATTTTAGCAATATATTATTATATATGGTATCATTTAAACAATATATAATTATATATGGTGACAGTTAAACTAGATATTACCATATATGGTGCCATTTAAACAATATATGGTCATATATGGTACCTCATAAACCAAATCTTTAATTCAGTTCCAGATATGATAATATATGGTACTATATATAGTGCGATATATATTTATATATGGTGTTATTTAAGCTATATATTATCATATATGGTGCCATTAAAACCATATATTTTTTCATATATGGTGCCATTCAAACCATATATTATCATATATGGTACCATTTAAACCATATATTATCATATATGGTGCAATTTCAACAATATATGCCCACATATGGTACCTCATGAACAATATTTTTAATACAGTTCCACATATGATAATATATGCTACCATATATAGTGCCATATATATTTATATATGGTGTTATTTAAGCAATATATTACCATATATGGTGCCATTTAAACCATATATTGTCATATATGGTGGCATTTCAACAATATATGCTCATATATGGTACCTGATGAACGACATTTTTAATACAGATGCAGATATGATAATATATGCTACCATATATAGTCCCATATATATTGATATATGGTGTCATTTAAACAATATTAATATATAGACATATATGGTATCATTTAAACAATATATTGTCATATATGGCACAATTTAAACAATATATGGTCAAATTTGGTACCACATCAACATTTTGAATACAATTCCATATATGGTTTAATTTGAATAATGTAAAACTGTATGGCGCTATAAAAAATATTATCAGATATGCTACTTCATTAACAATATTTATAATACAGTGTCATATATTGTAATATATGTATATCATTCAATATATATTGATGTATGGTAATGGTACAATAATTCCAATATCAGTTGAGATACAATTTGTGGGTCCATATCAACAATTTGTTCACGTACATTTAACATATATATTTGTACATTTAAGTTATAATTTATAAATACTTTATAAAGTTAAATAGTTCCATAAACCTCGTCTAACTGTATAGAATGTTTATGAATATACGATTTAATGTATAATAATTACAACTACAAATTGGTGCCATTATCTAAAATTTAATTTAATGTTAACTTATAATAAAATAAAAATGTATTTCCTAAAAATAAATATATAGTGTTAATTAATGTTAATATACAATAGGTTTAAGTTGAACATCCCAGACAGAAAAATATAATCGGCACAATGCTGGCAAACCGTTGGCGATGGTCGGTTATACGTTGGCAGAACGTTGCATTAACTATCTTGGCAAAAAAATAGATTTCAAAAAACATTTTTCAAAAAATTGAGAAAACTTTTTTAATAGTTGCTTTTAAAAACATGAAATTTAACCCAGTCCACCAGATTATCAGCCAATACCTCTACACTCTAATCTAACGAGACTTGTTATAGATGTGTGAGAGCTACAAATTAAATGAATGATAAAAGCATTTCGAGCTAACTTATAAGCATCGAAAAAAGGTATTCCAGAAATTATTAAATGTATTTTAGAAAATTTTAATTGTATATCACAAAATATTATTTGCACTTCAGAAACTACAATATTACGCAAATTTAATTATTTATTTATTTAATTGTGTCCAGAAATAATGAAATCTATTTCAGAATTTCATAGCTAATAGAGAAAAATTTCTCAAATACATTTCATAATTTCGGTAATACGATTGATAATTTCTGAAATACAGTTTGATAATTTCTGAAATACAGTTGTGAATTTCGGAAATACAATTAATAATTTCTGAAACACAATTGATAAAACTGAACTTCAATTGACTAGTTCTGAAATACAATTCATAAATGTGAAAAATAATTGATGAGTTCTGAAACACAATTGATAAAACTGAAATTCAATTGATTATTTCTGAAATACAATTGATAAATCTTAAAACAATTAATACAATTGGAAATGGTGTAGAGCGTCAAAAAGATGTAAATAAAATTATTTTATTCAAAGATTTCAATTTAATAAAAAAATAAATATATAATTTTATAAAAAAATTTATAGAAAAAAAAATTTTAATTTTATAAAAAAAATTTTAAAATTATAGAAAGAAACCTTCTGAGTTTAAACCTTATTTTAACAAAATATTGTAATTTTTATACAATCAGTGCTCTGCCAGTCTATTATTTTTTGAACAGTTGGCAATATATGTCTGGGATCTTATTTAATCCCAAATAAATGGAGATCTTACGTAGTACCCAAATATAATGCGGCATCTAATTTTATCTGTCATTTTTATGGATACTTTTAGATGTCAATCCCCAAATATATTGCTGTTTCTAATTCGATCTGCCATTTTAATACCGAAATATATTGCTGGATCTAATTTGATCTGCCATTTTTCGGTTAAATTTAGATCCAAGTTTATCCCCAAATATATTGCTGGATCTAATTTGATCTGCCATTTTTCAGATCAATTTATGTCTAAGTTTATCCACAAATATATTGCTGGATCTAATTCGATGTGCCATTTTTCGGATCAAATTAGATCTAAGTTTATCCCCAAATATATAGCTAGATCTAATTCGATCTGCCACTTTTTCGGATCAAATTAGATATACGTTTATCCACAAATATATTTCGGGATCTAATTTGATCTGCCAAAATTGAGATCAAATTAGATCTAAGTTTATCCCCAAATATATAGCTGGATCTAATTGGATCCGCCATTTTTCGGATCAAATTAGATCTAAAAATATCCGCAAATATATAGCTGGATCCGCCAATTTTCGGATCAAAATAGATCTAGGTTTATCCCCAAAGATATCACTGGACCTCCCAATTTTGAGATATAACTTGATCTTAGTTTATCCCCATATATACAATGGGATCTAATACGATATGATTGGATACACCCAATTTTGAGATCTAATTGGATCAGCTATATATTACAGCAGATCTTAAACAATATCAAATTGGATATAATTAGATATTGCGCGAGATCAATTTTTTTTACTCGGGTCTTCAATTAAAGGGAATTTTTTGGCCGCTTTTTAAATAGGGACAAAAAAGTCCAATAAGTTGAAGAGTGAGAGGTTAAAAAAAATCCGTAAATATATTTGCCATGAAATTCTACTACAAGCCTCACAACCCGTGTAAAAAAGTTTAGATCTGATCAGATCTTTTTGAATCTAAATAGATGTGATTGAATCTTATTGGATCCTGTACAAGATCTCATCAAATATGATCAGATATGGCATATGTGATAATACCTTATGGCAAGATCTGATCAGATCTACTGCCAAATCTGTTCAAATCTAAAGTCATCGACTATTGTGCCATTTATGCCTAGATCTGATCAGATCTAATTAGATCTCAAGTTTGTCCCCAATTTTGAGATCTAATTGGATCTGGCCAGATATGACTAGATCTGATCAGATCAAATTAGATCTCAAATTTGTACCCAATTTTGAGATCTAATTAGATCTGGTAAGATCTGGCCAGAACTGATCTTTTTTAAACGGGAAGACACAAAAGTTTAAAATTTAACTTCAATCTAGGGTTATGGGACATTTGGGCGCCAATTCTGAATACGTTCAAAATTAACACTTAAACACATTTTATGTTTCGACTTATTTCTGGTATTGAAAATTAATTTTCAACTTTGATGTCTTCAGATACTAATAGTAGAATTCCATGATAAATATTCTTGGTGAACCTTTTAATCCTCTGGCTCTTCAACTTACGGATCGTTTCTGTCACAAATTTCCTTTAATTGAAGAGTTAGAGGATTGAAATATACCACAAATATGTTTATCGTAGTGTCTTGCATAAGTTCGGTGAACACATCCTCTACCTGAAATTGGAGATTCACATGGTTTCCTATGCCGATTTACAATAAACATTTGCAAAAGTTTTCAGTTTTGACTTTTTTTCGGAACATTTTAATTCTAAAGGCTTCATTAGTCTAATCGTAAAGTAAAAAAACGTATCTGTAATCAATTCAGTGTGCTAAAATAATATAGAAATATATTTTTATCTTTTTTCTACGCATTGAAACTGTTGTCAAGTAAAATCGTAAAAAAGTTCTGTTGAAAATAGAAATTTTCTATTTTATTACTAGACATTTAATTCTATGCACAAGAAAAGGATAAAAAAATACAATATTTTTACCCCTCAATTCATAAATGCTTTGTAAAGTTATAGCAGGTTTACAAAACGTCATTATACCCTACACCACTATGTGGTCAGGGTATTATAAGTTTGTGTTGATGTTTGTAACACCAAAAAATATTGGTCCACCTTATAGTATGCCGATTGGCTCAGAATTTTTTTTATTTCGATTTAACGATGTCCGTCTGTCTGTCTGTCTGTCCATGCATTCTTGTGCGCACTCTACAGGTCGCAAATGTTAAGATATTTTAATGAAATTTGGTGCGCTGACTCACATTATAGAACATTTTGACACAAGCCCCATTTTAACCCATTCGAATTTCGGATCCAAACATTAGTTGGCTTTTAACCAGACTGGTGTAGGGTATTGTATAGTCGGCATGCCCGACTTTAACCTTTTTACTCGTTTTCATACAAAATTTGTTCAATAAAACTCCTATAATTTTACAAAGCGTTTATGAATTTAGGGGTACGTTTTTATACTCTTTTTATTCATTATGAGAATGATACGTTACTTTTTTTACGATACTTTCAAACTAATTTGGGCTTAACTCTTCAACTTACGGGTCTTTTTTGTTTCTATTTAAAAAGGGCCCAAATAAATCCATTTAGTTGAAGAGCTAGAGGGTTAAAATATTACACAAAAATGTTCCCCGTAGTGTTCTACATAAGTTTACTGAAAACATCCTAAACTTTAAATGGAAGATTCCCATGATTTCCTTTGCCGATTCACAATAAACATTTGCAAAAGGGGGAAACTTTAACCGCCCCCCCCCCCCCAAAAACATGGGCCATTCGTAAACTTTTAAAAACGCCGATACACATACATTTTTTTTTTGGTCCCCTCTGACAGAATCAGTTGTCGTCCTTGTAATTTTTTTTCCATTGTGCAGTCTAATTTATTATAATTTAATGCATTTTTTAATTGGGAATTAGTTATGAATTTTTGGTTTAATAGAATACTCAATTTATGTAAAACTAGCGTGGAGTTTTTCTTTTTATTGTAAAAAAAGCCAGGATATTTTTCTTTCCACACAGAAAGTTTCATAATGTTACTCAGCTTGGATATAGATACAGGGTTTTTAAGAAATGTTTCCATTGAGAATATTTGCCATATATAATATTCAAGGAATATTTTCTCCAAACCAACCGGATTTACAACATAAAAGAAAAATATCTTAGCTTTTTTAAAAAAATATTCCAGCCGATTTTTTGATAAATTTAGTTTTCTTTTATACTAAAAATTTAGAACTAGTTCTGAATTAAAAAAATTTGTTTAAAACCTCTTTTCCCGTAGTCAAATCACTACACCCAGAAAACAAATTCAGTTCTGATAACCCCATTTGTGGTCAATCGCATGGTTCGGTAGTGGTAGCCGAATTTTTTAGTTGTGGCAACAGAAAACGAATTAAGAGAAGACTAATTTGACCATGAGAACGGAATTTCAGTTGTATTAAGAATAATTTGGTAGCCGAAAATGAAAAATGCATTTGATGCAACTGAACCATTTAATTGGGGTTTTTAGCACCGAATCTGTTTTCTGGGTGTAGTATTTTTCGAATTCCATGAAATTTTACAAAATAATAACTTAATTTATCAATATTAAACCACGCCTACACCGCCCACTTTTTGTAAAAATTGCTCAAAAAATTTAACATTGATACGACTTCCTTTTTCCTGTAGCGGGGCATTTGGCTTTAAAAGCATCATATAAGCAACATTTTGGTATTACTGGGTACGTATTAAAAGAGTCCAAGCAACATGACTCAATGCGTATAGTGAATATTGACTACAAAGAAGTTGATCCTTTTAGAACTCACAGAAATACAAAAGAAAGGAAAGAAAAAAATATACAAGTACACTCTAAAGAATAGTTAAATGTATAAAATAGAGTAACCAGGTAGAAATCAACATATTTGGATCCATAGCCGTTTGATCTAGGTTCCACTATGATCATAAACATGCTGAAAACAATAATAGGTCGGTCAATAACTGAAAACAATTTTCAGTTATTGACCGACCTACCACCTGGAAATATTTATTTGGGTGTAAAACTACCTCCCCCCACAAAATATTGGGAAAATCGTATATCGGGAAGACGTGCCGCATCGCTGAAGTAAGAAAAGCGGATTGCAAGGGGAAAATATAACATTTTTTTTTTTTTTTTTTTTTTTTTTTTTTTTAATAATAAATACAGCATTTATTTACTTCAAATTACATAACCAAAGCCCTGGGGCCATATATGATTAATAAAAGCTACTACAAAAAAATAATTTAAATAAAGATAATAAAAAAAAAATAATAATAAAAATAAATAATAATAAAAATAAATAATAATAAAAATAAATAATAATAAAAATAAATAATAATAAAAATAAATAATAAAAAAAATAAGTAAAAAATACAGTAAAACTATCATATAAAAAAAATACTGAAAACATTATCTTGAATAATATAAATAGATATTTAAAAAAAAAAATAATACAATCACCAGATTTTCCTAAGTGCAGCGATAATAAAAAAAGAAAAGATCGAGAGAGATAAAAATAGTAGCACAAATAAAAAGCTATAACTCATGAATAGCTACATAATCCTTAAGCTTTCGCCTAAAGACCTGGGGTGAAAAAGCAAAACCTCTCAGGTATAGAGGTAGATCGTTCCATATTCTTGAAAGCCTAATCTGAAATGATCGCTCGTACATAGTAGTATGATGTGTTGGATAAACCAGTTGGGGGTTTCTTTCCGAGTTGGACAAAAGAAAGTTGTCAACTATATAGTCCGGAAACCCATTAACCATTGCTTTGTAAAAAAATATCAATAACCTCATACCTACATAATTAACAAAAGAGCACCCAAGAAATTGGATTACGTACGGAGTCACATGAGAGCGAAGTATTAGGCCGAAAACATATCTAATAATTCTATTGAAAATCTTGGTAAACCTATTAAATTCACCGCCTGTGGTACCAGAAAATACCTCGACACAATATAATATATGAGGCATCAACAAGGCATGTGCCACACGCATCCTAATTGGGAGAAGCAGATATAAGTCAAGAGAATACAACATTCTCAACAAGAATGATATTTTCGAAGAAACGTTATTAATATGCGATGAGAAATTTAAATGATTGTCAATTAAAACTCCAAGGCATTTAATCTTATCCACAAATTCAACTCTCATGCCATCGAGAGTAACCATTATATTATCAGTATCGAAACCAAAACCCATTAACTTCGTCTTTCTTGGATTGACAACAAAACCATTGCCAGAAGACCAAGATATAACCTCATGTATGATGAAATTTACAGCCTCTTCCAAGACATCTACAAATTGCGAATCGGCATAGCAAAGAAACTGAACATCATCCGCATAAACGTAAGACTGACATGATAGACCATTCCCAAATGTAAGAAGATCATTCAAGTAAATCATGAACAGTAGTGGGCCAATAACAGACCCCTGAGGTACACCACTGGTTATTGGTTTCGTTAATGAAAAAGAATCGCCAATCGAAACAAACTGACTTCTACAACTCAAATAAGAGGATATAAGTTTACAAGCTTGTGATGAAAAATCAAACAAATTAAACAGTTTGTCCACAAGTTTCGAATGTATCACTCGGTCAAAAGCTTTAGATAAATCCAGTGAAAGAAGAACTACATTTTTACCATTATCCAAAAATTTTCTAATCGAATCCGTTAGACCAAGAAGAAGGGCACCAGTACTATACCCACGACGAAAGCCTGACTGAGATGAGTGTATTAAAGAGTTACTATCAAGGTGTAGGATCATTTAATCTTTTACAATATGCTCAACCACCTTCGAGAGAATCGGAAGGACAGATATCGGACGCAAATTATCCAAAGAGTTGGAAACACCTTCCTTTTTTATGGGTATCACCCTAGCTTTCTTCCAATCGTTAGGAAAGACGGAAGTAGTAAAAATAGAATTAACCAACCGAAGAATATGGGAAGACACAAACGGAAAAACTAAATTAATAAATTTCAATGGTAAATAATCATTACCTGCAGCATTAGATTTAATCTTCCCCAATGCTGCGCGCAATTCTCCCAGATTCACACAACGAAACGAAAAACCACCACCTAAAGTACCCCCTGAAAAATCCATTGAATTGGGATTATCATCTATCTGACACGAAACAAAATAGTCATTTACCTCGTCAGCATTAGCAGAGATAAACTGATTATCAGTCTCCAAACAACCATTTCCCCTTAAATAGCTCCACATTTGTCTAGGACTAAGATCCCTAAACATGCTTGAATAGGCACGCCTCTTAGCTACCCTAATAACTCTCTTTGCACGATTTCTGTGCTCACAATAAACAGCCCAATTCAGTGAGGTAATATTTGTAGGCTAAGTCTCGTAAAGATATATGATAGACAATATTAGGGGAGTTAAACCAGTCAACAGACTTAAAAACTATCTTACGCCGTACGACAGGCACTAAGGAGTGTAAAACATAGAGGTTAGCCATAAAAACCTCCAATTGAAGATTTACATTATCCGTTGCATACATTCCACTAAAATCAAGAGAATGAACAGTTCGTTCTAAAACTTCCATATTCACAGAATTATAGTCCAAGTAGGACACATATTGTTGGGAAGTAGGTTTCGGAATATCGACAGCAATAAAAATTAGTGAATGGTGCGATACTCCTGGACACTGCATTTGACCAGAAGTACTCACAACAAGAGAGGGACTCATTAGAAAATAATCAATAAGGGACGTAGAATCCTTATTAATATCATAATGAGTGGGGGCTGAGTTGTGATGGCACACTAAGTCCAGCCTACTACACATTAGCCGAACCAAATTAGATTTCCTACTACAAAACATATTCATATTAAAATCACCCATAATGCAAACATTTGCATATTCAACAAGAATATCTCCCATAGATTCCTCAAAAACATTTAAATTACCATTAGGCAAGTAACTCACACCAATTAAAATTTTCATGCCCCGAAGGATCACTTCAGCGAATATAGATTCTGATTCCCCATACCTATCAGACCTAAAAACTACCCTATATTCAATCCCCTTCGAAATAAGTAAAGCCACTCCACCACCCCTTTTAGGCTTTGGGCGATCACTTCTACAAATATCATATCCCGGAATATTAACACTCTCGGACAATATATCAGGTTTAAGCCATGTCTCACTTAAACCAACAATATCCATAATATTTCCCTCAAGTATGTTCCTCATTTCATTCAATTTGAATGTCGAAGAAGAAGTATTAAAGCTGTTTATATTGTAATGACCTATCTTTAACTCTCTCTCAAAAGTTATAAAGTTATTACGAATTACAGAGTTATCACTGCAAACAGGACCTAAATTTATAAAGCTATTCATCTTAAAATGTATAAAGGAAAAAAGAAAATAAATAAAACTGACAATTGTATAAAAGATAAACAATTAAAAATTCGAATAAATAGCAATCTGACGCCAAGGAAATTAATTGCAAGAAATCATCAGATACGTTATTAAGAAAATTGGTTTAAAAAATTATAAATGCAAATAAAAATACTATTGTTAAAAAAACCATTAACTAATCAAAAGATAACTTATGACCAAAGAAGACAAAAAAAAGCAAAATCCAGCTTGTCTAAAGGAAAAAATTACTCACGAAAAAAGTAAAAGTAATAAAACTTATAAAAACAACTAGTCTTAAAAAAAGCAGCTTAAAGCTCAATAATTTTAAGAAAAAGTTATTTTGGAGCAAAAAATCCAAAAAAAAAAATTTTTAAAAAGAAGAAAATATGAGTAAAAAACTATCAAAAACAGTAAATTTTGTCTTCTCTGCTTTTGACAACAGATATAGCAGTAGAGTGAGCCAAAAGCTACTATATCAATCAAAAAGATTGATATTTTAAAAACACTAAAGAATCGGGAGTTGAAGCGAATTGTCTTTCCATATTGTCATATGAAATTTTGTGTAATTATATATTGAAACATATTTATAAGACACAATTATACAAATTTATATCTTAGATATATAACTGCATATTGTTTTATATAGCACAGTATATAGTGCAACATATTACAATATCCAATTATATATTGACCTATATATGCTACATATAGTTATGTGTAACTGCATGGAACTATACCATTATATCTAGTTGGATATGATTATATTATGGTTGATACATTTGGATGAGGACAAAATCCGTATAAAATTGTATCGAACCATATCTTATTCCATCAAACTAGATATAATTGTATCCAATTAAGTATAATAAGATCTAATACGATATAATTTGATACAATAAGATGTTCTCATTTTTCGGACCCTACTAAAAAAATTATATGACTTTTGATATTATATATAATTATATCCGAAAATTCAGAACATTTAATTCTATCAAATAAGATCGTATTATGATCATATTAGATCAAATTTGATGGAATAATATAATATATGATACAACTTTATCCGGATTTTGTCCTCATCCAAATGTATCAAATATAATATAACCATATCCAACTAGATGTAATGGTATATAATTCGATAAGCTACTATATCAATTATATGTGGCATAAGTACCCTACGGCAAATTTTAACCAACTGTCACCGAACTGGCCCCTTTACATGGCGTTGTCATAGGAGGGGGAAATTGACCCCTTGTGACATGTCACAAGACAAATCCCAGGACAGGTCCCTGAACTTTGTGTTTTTATGAGAGCTCAGTAACCTGTCCTAGGATTTGTCTTGTGAAATGTCACACTCTATTTCATATAAAGAGGCAAGTTCGGTGACAGTTTGTTAAAATTTCCCGTAGGGTAACTATATATAGGTCTATATATAATTGGATATTGTAATATGTTGCACTGTATATTGTGCAATATATAACAGGTATATATGTTCCAAAATATAATTATACAAAATTTTATATAATAATTATTACTATATCAAAATTTTTACTTGGAGATATAATTATATCAATATCAAAACTCAAATAATTTTTTATAGTATGGGTGTGAATTCTATTTGGAGTTTTTCGTATTTGATTTTAAAACCGAACGAAAATAACACTCATTGTGAAAATAAAAAAACTATTATTTATCGATTTGGCAAGTGAAGCATTCAAATATTAATCAGATTACAACTTGCATAAGCGTGTATAAAAAACAAGAAAATTAGAATTCGCGATCTCCACAATGATGCCCCTATTCCTTAATGACTAAAAACTCTCTGTGCCAAGTTTCAGCTAAATCAGCTTTTATTTAGAGGTAGCAGAAAAAGTTATATTTTAAGAATTAGTAATTTATCTCTAGAGTAATTTATAAAGGGTGGTCCAACTATAATGCACGATGTTAACTATGAGTCACACCTAGACGTCAAGTTTTTTGCCCAACTTAATTTGACATTTCTTTGTTTCAGTGTTCGAAAATTCAACCATGACCATTTCAAGCGTCGTCAATACGCCGAATGGTTGGTTGAACAGACAGAAGTGAGTGGTGACTTTACAAAGAAAATCATCTTCAGCGACTAGGCACACTTTCACATCAGTGAATTCGTTAACAAGCACAATTGCCACATTTGGACAAATGAGAATCCACGAGTGATTGTTGAAAAGCCGATGCATCCACAATGGTAAAGTTTATAGGCTGGCGGCGTCATCGGGACATACTTTTTCGAAAATGACGTCGGCCAAGCAGTTACCGTGAATGGTGTTCGCTATGGCGAGATGATAACGGACTTCTTGTGGCCAGAAATTAAGGATATGGACCTGGACGATATGTGCTTCCAACAGGATGGTGCCACTTGCAACACAGTCAAGGAAACAATGGCTCTTTTGCGCGAGAAATTCAATAGCCGTGTTAACTTACGTCATGGCGATGTTAATTGGCCGCTACGATCATGTGATTTGACACCGTTGGACTTCTTTCTTTGGCGATATTTAAAAGAAAAAGTGTACGCCAATAAGCCAAGAACAATTCAAGGGCTAAAGGATGAGATATTTCGGCACATTAACGAAATTGAACCTCAATTATATCTTAGAGTCATTGAAAATGTGGATCATTGGATAGAGGTATGCCACCGAAGCCGTGGTGAGCATTTGGCCGATATTTTGTTTTACACATAACTGTCATAGATGCTTCTATCATAATAAACAACATTAAGATACTTCTCTGAAAACTTTTTGTTTTATTTACAATTAATATCTTGCATTTTGGTTGGACAAGCCTTTATAAAAAGTAGGGTTGATTTTAAATTGAATTATTTATTAACGTGTACGCTAATATTTATAATTTTTTGAAATCTAGTCTTAATTAATGTGGAGAAAAGGAATTTGAAATCAAAACTTAAATAACTTTTAAGTAATTCGCGTTTTTTTTAATTATACAAAAAAATACATATTTTAGTTAGAATTTCCAAATTTTGCGAAGAGATGTAATTAAAAATTCAACTTATTTTTGCATTGTATGCGCAAATTTTTCAAATCTGATCTCTATTTTAACGAGGATTAAGAATCAGCAATCGAAATTCAAACAAAATTTTTGGTTTATGAATTATTCGCGGTTTTTGAAAATTCAAAAAAACTCAAGTTTTCTGAAGTCTTTTAATAACTACCTGTAAACGGTGTCATCGAAAAATCCAATCTGTTATTCTTTTGCAATTTACTTATCAAGTACCTTCATTATATATAACACTGATTTTAATTTTAAAAACGATAACAGATATCCTTGCAAATAAACTTAAGATTTGACTTTTGTTTTAATATTTCGGTATTGTAGCTTGCTATAATGTTATTGCTACCAAAAATCCTATCTCACATAACAGGACATTCCGTAGATATATATTAATGCAAAAAGAGATTTTCGTAATAGTAAATATAAGATCAGTATCAAAATTGAATATTTTTTTGTATGAAGTTTTCAAATTTTGCGAAATCCGCTACTACGATTTAAATTTTGATTTCGTATTCGTAATGTACACATAAAAATAGATTAGATTTGATATGTCGCGATCATAATAATTATATTTAATTTTTCTGATTTTTTCCATTATTTTTAATTACCCATGTGAAAATTGAAATGTATATGAACATACATGATCATACATTGACTAGTATATGATCATGTATAGGCATACATGATATCATATATAAACATATAAGGTAATATATAGGCATATATCATGTATAGGCATACATGATATCATATATAAACATATAAGGTAATATAACATCAAATTTCGGATCCGAAGATATATGGAAATATATGAGATAATGCATAGTCATACATTCAACTATGCATGGACGTATATGTATGGCCATGCATGATCATATACTAGTCCATGTATGATCATGTACGTTCATATATATTTCGATTTTCACATGGGTAATTAAAAATAATAGAACAAGTAAATATAAGCTCGAAACTTCAATTGCTGTGCAACCTCTAAACAAAACTTTTTTGGAGATTTTTTTTATCAGACCATATTTGTTTTCGTTAGTGGCATATTTTTAGGGTTGTGGAGTGTGAGAGTTAAAACTGTTTTTTTTTTGAACAGTCTAATGCACATAAAATTGTATCCGTCTTTGACTTTGAGAAGGGTTAAAATATCGCTGATATATATTTATATATTATTTAAACTAAATTCATAATTATAAAGAGACAAATTTTCTTCCAGTGCATCTTATCTTAAATAAAAAAAAAAAACTCTTTCTGCAACTCCCTTATGCAATTTTGCACGTTTTCATTTCATTTCTTTGTATATTTTTTCTCGATATGTTTTTATGTATTCTCATGTTTGACTGCAAAGAAATTTGTTTAAGAAATCTATAAAAATCATTTCTTTGTTTCCTTTTTTCGATTCTTCAATTTTTGAATGCGCTCTATCCATCCAACACCTTCATATACTAATTTTTTTTTTCTTTCGAAAAATCCATTTGAAAATGATGAAAAATGTTTTCCTACAACCAAATATGGCATGTAAAAGTTTTTTGGTCATATTAGTTTGTGTTACATTGTGTATTGTTAAAGTAACTAGTTATGTATGAAGTTGTGTATTCTTGGTCTTTGAATAACATAGTAATGTATTGTATGGATGTTCTGTAGGGTAAAGTTTATTTTAATAAGTAGAGAATATATTTAAAGCTAATTTTTGCCTTTTCATAGTGTGCATTGGGTAGGAGTGTGAACTACTAATTGAATAGTCTGGTTCCAGTTCTGAAAAATTAAATTTAAAAATTAAAAATAAAAAATTTTCATGTAGATTACGAAGATTGTTACAATGAGTGTTATTTTTGTTAATTTTAAGATCAAATATGACAAATTCCAAATACAATGCACAATTTAGTTTGCAACAAGTAGAGAAAAAATTTATAAATAAAACTTTCCTAGAACCAATGGTTGACAATTAATGGATTTTCAAGTGCAGCCAATCACTTTCATGAGATTGTGTTTCTCTCTAGGTTATAATGTAGATTTTAGCTTTTGTATATATGTCAAATTTCCAAGTTAAAAAGATTTGGAGAAGTAAACTCAAAAATTTTTACTTATTTATTTCATATTACAACGAAAATCACATTTTTTTAACAAAGTTATTATTTTTCTCTGTGTTATAGTTGTTGCTTTGACTGAAGCTCCTTCAATAGAAAAGCAATATATGTTGTGCTTTTTAACATTCAAGCTTTTGATTCTATTTATAGTGATTAGAACGAAAGCAAAGAACTTTTACACGATTTTTTGTTTTCTGTATTACACCCTAATCCATCATGCCTTATAAATGACTAACATACTCATACTCATTGTCTGTGAGTATTTTATCGTAAATTTTAGTTGAGCTGAAGATTGTTCCAATGAGTGTTATTTTTGTTCGGTTTTAAGATCAGATATGACAAATTCCATATAGAATTCACAATTTATTTTACAACAAGTTTGTTTAATTTTTATTGTAATTTTTAGTTTCTGCCAGTTTACTTTTTTTTTCCTCATTTTTCGACTGTCAGTCCGATGTCAAATGTCCAGTCTAGGATATTCAATTAATCGAATTTTTATTTTAATCAATTGATCGATTATATAGCTATTTAGGATTTATTCTTAACCGATTAATCGAAAAAAATTAAAAAATTTATTAATTAATCGAACAAAAATGTATATAAAATTATATACAAATTTTGATGTACTTTTAATAATTTTATTTAAAAAAAAGAAAAAAATAATATCAGTAACTCTTCTAAAATTAATAAAAATAAAAAACAAAAATATTAATTGAAAGCATATTTTGTCAAAATTTGTATCTTATCTGTCTGCATATAACACATACTATGTGTTATAGCAGACAGATAAATAGTGAATATTATTCACTATTTTCTTAAATTGGCTGGAATTACTCCGTATACCTTTTAAATTTTGCATTTCCTAAAGTTAAAACTGGATTTGCCAGAAGGAAACGTAACGCTTTTTATATAAGAGCAGAACAGTCCCAGCAAAATCTCAGTAATGGGTGCTCATTACTAATATCTAAATAATAAGAAGTAGAATTAGGGTCTACTGCATATAATACGATGTCAAAACTCATTATTTTTTGTTCGACAAGGTCGTCTTTTAACCCTCGAAGTGGCACATGGTTCTGGCCAGACATATTTCATTTTCATGCTTCAATTTAGCATACTTCTATTTTAGGTACATGGCTGTAATTTCAGGTAATCTCCCAAAATATTGTTGGCTTTCGATGTATAAATTAATAATTGAAAAAAAGTCCTTGGAACAGGACAAAAAAGCCAAATAAAAAATCTTCACCTTACTTTTGGTACATTTTGTATGAACGCATAGGCAAAGCACATGGCACGAGTTGGAAATTTGTATTTACTTTATTCTTTTATGCTTCTTTCTTTCTTCTGATTTTGTTTGTGAGTTAGTTATTCATTGAACGTTGAACAGTGAAGAAGTAATCTAGTTTTTGTGCGGTAATTTTGAACTTGTGAATAATTTTACGCAGGTAGATTTGTTGCGTTGTTAGTATATTATGGCTGATGAACTGGAATTTATTTATAATACACGCTTGCGTAGCGCGAATTTGCAACCCCAATTGTCAGAGGCATTAGTGCGTGATTTTCAAAGTCAGGTAGAAGCTGATGAAAATGATGATGTTTTTGAAAACGATGGTGACGACACTGCTGATTATGTGCCAGAAGATGATACATCAGACATAGAAAATGATTTGGAAATTGAACCTAACGAACTTTATGAAAGTGATGAAGACGTAGATGAAGAAGAAGAAAGTGGAAATGATGCTAAAGCAGCAAATGAAGTCGACTCAGGCTGTTTTTATGGTAAAGACGGTACTAAATGGAAAGAAACTGAACCCCCTGCATCTCGTTTGCGCCAGCATAATATCATGCGTTTTCAATCTGGAACAAAAACAAGGCTCACCAATCCAGTTGAGGTATTCAAGCTATTTTTCTCAACCAATATTACGTTCGTCATCATTAGTGAAACAAATCGGCATGGGCGAGAATCAATTAGAAAATGGAATGAAGAACATCCAGAGTCTACCCAAAGAAAATGGATTGATTTGACAAGCTCTGAGCTAGATGCATTCATTGGGATTTTGTTGGCTTCTGGTCTCAGCCATAATAATATGCAAGACTCTAGTATATTGTGGCGTTCTGATTCGCTGCCCATATTCCGTGCGGCTATGTCGCACAAACGATTCATTACTCTGTCCAGATATATTCGTTTCGATAATAGTCGTACGCGGGCATTCCGACAGCAAACAGATAAAGCAGCTCCTATCCGGGACCTTTGGAATTTTCTCAATGAAAATCTGCAAAATTATTATGAACCTTATGAAAATATCACCATCGATGAGCAGTTGTTTCCGTATCGTGGGCGCACAAAGTTCACCCAATATATCCCATCAAAACCTGCAAGGTATGGGATCAAAGTTTGGTGGGCATGCGATGCTAAGACTAAATTTCCATTGAAAGGAAAACTATACACTGGAAAGGAAGGAGACAATCGGGAGATAAATCAAGGTGAAAACGTTCTAATGTATTTCGCAAATTGTTACGCAAACAGCGGCAGAACAATTATTTCTGATAATTTTTTCACCTCATTGAACGGCGCTAAACGACTTGCTGCTATGCGACTGGCATTTGTTGGCACCATTCGAGCAAACAAAAGATGTCTTCCTAAGGAAGTTATGAAGAGCACCAGACGACCAATTCTTTCAGGTGTGTTTGGTTTTCATGAAAATCTTGTTGCACTTTGCAGCTACGTGCCCAAAAAAAATAAGGCAGTCAATTTAATTTCAACCGTGCATTACACGAAACATGTTGAAGGCGTAGCCATGAAACCGGAAGCAATTTTATTTTATAATTCAACTAAAGCAGGAGTCGATACGATGGATCAAATGCTAACTCATTACACAACAAAACGGTCAACCAGACGCTGGACATACGCGGTTTTCTGCAACATGATTGATGTGATGGCATTGGCAAGTTACATTATATGTAAGCTAAATGATGAAAATACAAGAAAAGAAAGAAGACGCATATTTTTATATAAACTTGCAAAGCAATTGGTACTGGCCAACGTTGAAATTCGCATCAATAATCCGCACATTGTGGCTCAACCAACAACTCGTATAGCATTTGAAGCGTTCTTTGGGAGACCTCTCAATATAGCAAACCTTAATGTGGCTTCACGCAGTGGTCCAGACACATTAGCTGCCAAAAAAATTTGCAGAATTTGCCTGCAGCAAGGAGACAAAATACGCCGTAAGACACGCTTTTTTTGCTGCAAATGCAACAATCCTGTTTGTCAGCAACATTCAAAAGTAGATTATTTATGTTTTTGTTGCCTTCCGCAAAATTCTGAATAAAAAAATCAATGTATTCTTCATAATAATTTTCTATTTTGTCATAAACATTTATTACTTTACCCATAATAAAGAGAAATATATATAGAACAAAAAAATTGTTGCACTTTTCATTCCAAAGATTTTTTCAGGTCTATTTTTTCTTCCTCAGGTAGCTAATAACATAGTAAAAAGAAATAGAAACACAAAATATAACAAATATTTTCCTATCTTAGTAAAAAATTTAACGGCAAACAGCCCTTATTTCCATACAAATGCATGTAAATGTATAGGGGTCTGGCCAGACACCATGTGCCAGAACTAAGGGCTCAAAATATGTGCCACTTCGAGGGTTAAAGTAGTTGTCCATATTCGCTGCATGAAAAAACGCACAAAATTTGTAGACGCGCTTACCCGCTCCATTACAAAAGTATATAAAGTAAGTAGTTACCAAAACAAGTAGTTATTGGTGTGCTTATACGCAGTTAAAAAAATAAGTGGTTACAAGTTGTTAAATAATACGACTTACTTATATAATTACTAGTGGGTAAAAAATACGTAGTTACCAAATTCACATTATCTTTATAAATAAATAAGTAGTCGCGCATTAGCTAGACTGCTTATAAAAACGGCTTCGCCTAACAAAATTAACTAGTACTGACGCCGAATTATTAGTAAAAAATTTTAGTTTCATTATATAACCACTTATTTGGTAATGAAAGATTTTACTGGGATGGTGTTCATCTTGGCAACTCGTTTAAACTCGTCCACCTAATATTTTATAGTTATAAACGAAGCAGCAGGCTCTTTCCAGAGTAGAACCAAGGTCGGCTTTACTACACTCACAATATATTTTCCATAACCGATTGAGGTTTATTTGAAAAGTAATAGGTAAACTTTGTTCTTAATTGAAGAATTAATTTAAATACATGGAAATATATTCCCAATAAACACAGAAAAATGAAAAATTCAAGTGCTTTAAATATGGCTGGAATTCGGCTTTATTTTAGGTATTTTTTCCAGTCAAAATCAAGTTAATACAAATTGAAATAATTTGTTTGTTTTTCGTTTATTGTCAGTATTGAAAACTAAAATAAAAACATCCAAATTCACAATTTTCCTGTAGTGATTCTAATAAAGTCTGAATTTCTTCCACGGATTTTATTCAGAAGGTAAGTCGCATATATTTGGAGCTAAATTCAGTCCTTGTATTCTCTTTTTTTCTTATTTCAGAAAAGTCATGCAAACTTCTACGCTTCTAGAGAATCTAGAAACCAGTGAAGGAAACAATTGATACATTAAAGGTGTTATTCTCAAATCAAGAATCCAAAACCAAAATCAAAAATGTATATGTATGTTAAAAAGAATAAATAAATTATACTAAAAATAATCAAAATCGTGTTTTTATGGCTTGGTTTAAGCTTGAAGTTAGGGCTTGAAAACAAGTGTTATTATAATGTTGTTTGAACTTTAATTGAACTGTGATTCAAGGCTTGAATTGAAGCATATTTACACTGTTATGTTCGACTGGAATTCCAGTGTCCCTTTTGCTGGAGTATGCTATTGAATTACAGTGTAAATCAAGTATAAATCAAGGCTTGAAATTGGAAAATGTGACTGGAATTATCCTTGATTTCAACTTGAATTCCAGCAAAATTGTTTATTGGGATTGTTTAACTTTTTATATAAGTCTATATATAAACTACAAACTACAAAAAAATATGTATCGTCTTGATATTTTCAGTCAAATGTTCTATTTTTAGTTTTCTGTTTTTAGAATAAATAATTTAAATAATTTCGTTGTTTTCTATTTTAAAACAAAAAACTCAAATATTTTCGATTTTATATTTTGTTAAACGAGTTTGTTTATATACCAAATTATTTCAGTTCAAATTATAAGAAATTCTTTACTCATAGACGCATGCATAGCCAATAAAAATATGAACTTTTGTGTTGTGTGTGTTGTGTTTTGAAAATTCAAACAAAAGAAAAAAAATCTTACAAATATGAGAAAACAAACTACAAAATAGTTTTTTTTTCTAACGTTTTGTCAATTAAAAATTGAAGATTGTTTTAACAGACTTTTCAATTATTTTTATTCCTTTTATGGATTCTTTAAACAATGTTTGAAAATAGATAGCAAAATGGTATAAATATAATGAAAAATCGGTAGTCCTCTGTTTAATTGCGTTTTCAATTAATTTAATATGTATTTTATGTTGTTTTTAATGATAAAATATTGTGAGCGTACTGGTCGGACTGAGACCTTTCATTTGAAAATTCTGGATTACATAACGGTGACCATGTGTACAAATTCACTGAGATTGTTTACTTTTGATTACTCGAAAAGAAATACCAAACAACGTGGCGGCTTTAAACTAAAACATATAGTTTATGAAGTTGCTATTTTTCACTAAAGTAATATTTTTGAAGCTACTGCCGCCATCTCTATCGTACATTTAGTTGTTGTCTAACTTGGAATTTAAATATTCATATGTATGGAAGTAAAATATATTATACATTTCTAAATTTTAGTATAATAATTAAAATTTCTGTTCCTAATTTGAATACATTACTCGTATTATAATTACCAAAATAATGGAAACTGGTGGTAGATTACACTGAAGTTGAAAAAAAATTGTAAATTTATTGGAAAAACGAATACGAGCATTACAGCTGATGTAGAAGTTATTATTTTTTCAGTGTTGATTAGAAAAGCCAATATTTTTGACAATGTGACAGTGTTTTGGTTAATATTATATATTTTCTGTTCGCAATTAAATTTAGCTTTTCTGGTGACGGATTTTAAGGAATTGCAATAAAATTATTGGAAAACTTAAAATTTCATTGCTTGCAATAGAATTCCAACTACTTTATTTTATGAATATAAAAATATTTGTTGGGATGTAATTTTGAATGTCGTATTTAAGGAACATTTTAAGACTAATTCGCTCCTCAGCCAAATTGGAAAAAGTTAGGAAGTCAAATTTTTCAATTTGTAGCTAAACTTCCCCTTTTTTATTAAATTTCACACTCAAAATGGCATTATGTTGGCCCAAGAAAAATGTTTCACCATCAATATTTTTCCATAATGCCTCTAAAACCAAAGAAAAAAAAAACACCGATCAAATATCTTTTCTTTTGCCTGAACAGTTCAGTCGGACACCATTAGTTACCATTTTACACACATTTTTAACCGAAATTTAGCTGTAACCTTAATGTTCAGGCATGTGTATTGAAAAGTTAGTGTAGTTGTTATCTTTTTTGTTTTGTATGTTGAATTTTTGCTTTTGTCTTGTTTTTATCATACAGCTTTCCGACAGTAACAAACAAACTCTGAATGTAGCAAGCAACAAATCGAGTTTTGCAAATAAATGAAATTACTTTCCGGTCTAATGACCATCATCTGCTGATTTTATTAGATTTGTTTTTATTTTCTTCTGTATTATTATTACTGTAGCCGTTGTTGGGATTTTTTATTATTTTCTTAAGAAATTATTTTGCTATATTGAATAAAAAAAACGAAAATAACAAAAACAAATACGAAATTTTTGTATCTCAAATACAAACTTCAAATTAGTGGTGGGTACTGAAATGGAAGGTGCTAAATAAAAACAAAAAACAAACTTTTAAATTGGCTTTTTTTTGTTGAAAAATAAGAAGAAAGTTAAAATCAGTAAATTAAGTAGTTTGATTAAAGTTTAAATAATATGGAGAGTATGGATGTGTATAGACTTTGTTTCTGGAAAAGTATTGCAACAAAGAAAAAGGTAATCTGGTTATTATGAAAATTTGAATTTTCGGATTTGCTAAGATTTAACACAAGTTGAAATTTGTACACCTTCACCCAATTTTCTAATTTTATTGTCCACCATAGAAATAGAACTGTAAAAATAGCAGACGTGACATCACTAAATACTAGTAAACGTAAGAATAGCAAAAATGAAACTGCTAAATGTACAGAATTCTAGTTATATTCGAGTTAACTTTTAGTGAATGGTGTTATTTTCAATTACCTAAAATTTTACTCAAATATAACTAAAATTCTACCCCCTAAATTCATAAACGCTTTGTAAAATTATAGGAGGTTTATTGAACAAATTTTATATGAAAATGACGTTTTGTAAACCTGCTATAACTTTACAAAGCATTTATGAATTGAGGGGTACATATTTAGCAGTTTTATATGTGCTGTTCCTATCCTACTAATATTTAGTAAAAATAATTTGCTAATTTCAGCAGTTTTTTCTGCAAGGTAATTTTTAAATAATTTTTAGTAGTTTTAACTAAATTTTTTACATACTAATAACTAATATTTTTTTGTCGACCTTTTTGTTGTAATTTAATTAATAAATAGTTAAGCTCGAGATCAGTTTTTTATTTTCGATATTTCGCTATCCTCTGGAAAGAATCTTCTGGTAATACTAGTAGCAATAATCAAAAATAAACGATACAAACATCTTAACATTTAATATTGCACGCCATTTACCTTTACTAGTGCAATATTAAATGTAAAGATATTTTTATCGTTTATTTTTGATTATTACAACTCGTATTTCCAGAAGATGCCGTCCGAAATATCGAAAAAAATAAAGAATAATCTTATTTAAAACTGACCTCGGGCTTAACTATTTATTAATTAAATTTTTACAGACTTTTTTTCTACTAGTTTATTCTAATTAAGCTTCAGACGTAGACTCTTGAAGAAATCGAAAAATTTTTTTCTTATAAATCTATAGCACTTCAAAACAAATTTACAAGTAGCTCCAAAATTACAGCCTATTGATCTCTAAAATGTTATACTTATTTTTTAAATTTCAACTGAAGTTCTCTTAAATTTTTGATAAGTGGAACCATGGAAGCGTAATTTTAATGCCAATAAAAAAATATATTATTCTCAATAAAACTATTTTCTATATGTAGAAAATAGAGTTTGCTAAAAACCGAAAAATTTGAAAACCGCGGTTTCGGTTTTTCGAAATTAAAAAAACCGCGGTTTCGGTTATTTTTCGGTTTTCTTGTGATAGTAATAGACTTGTTTTAAAATAATTAAATATTTATAAAATTAACTAATTTAACACGCTTAAGATATTTATTAAAATTCGACTGAATTTCTCACTAGAATAAAGGCAATAATGCAATTTCGTGACCTTTCCGGGAAAAGAACGCGGAAAACCGTTATAAATTAATATGTTATTCTTTTCTCGTCAACTAAAGCTGTATTTTAAAGAGTTTAAATTTAAATTTTAGCAATTTGTTTAAAACGAAATAAAATTACAATTTTATAAATTTCGCGGACTACAAAATTAGACTTTTTGAAAAATACGCGGTGAAAATCTGAACTGACTATGTGAAACTCAATATCTCTTAAACCACATGACTTTTTGTTGCAATTTTTTTCTAAAATTATAATGGGTTTATGTTATCCGTAATAATAAAAACAAAAAAATTCTTTAAAGTAATATTTAATGGAGAAAATGTTCGTTACAATTAAATACAAAATTTTGTAAAATAGGAGCTGAGCTCATTTCGAAAATCAAGATTCAATAATATGCAATTTAATTATTTATTTTAAATGATTAAAGTATTTATTAAAAACCGACTTATTTTTGTCGGTTTTCGGTTTCGGTTTTGAAGCTTGAAAAACCGCGGTTTCGGTTTCGATTAAAACCGAACAGCAAACTCTAGTAGAAAAGTTCTATCCATTTAAACAAAAATAAAACTTCGATTCCCTGAAGGTTCTTAAGCAGACTCCCCCTTTAAGCAAACCTTTAACAAACCCAACTTCTCGTTCCACAGAATCTAAAAGTTTTTTAATTTATTATGCAGAATAATTTTTATAAGAATAATATCCCAGAAAAATCTCAGTAATGGGTGCTCATTACTAATATCTAAATAATAAGCAGTAGAATTAGGGTCTACTGCATATAGTTTGGTGTCAAAACTCATTACTTTTGTTCGACAAGGTCGTTTTTGTAAGTAGTTGTCCATACTCGCTGCATGAAAAAACGCACAAAATTTGTGCACCCACTTACCCGCTGCATTACAAAAGTATATAAAATAAGTAGTTACCAAAATAAGTAGTTATTCGTGTGCTTATACGCAGTTAATAAATAAGTGGTTACAAGTTGTTAAATAATACGACTTATTTATATACTTACTAGTGGTTAAAAAATAAGTAGTTACCAAATTCACATTATAAATAAATAAGTAGTCGCGCGTAAGCTAGTTTCAATGAAATTTGAAAGATTTTGCTGGGATATCTCGGAATTAGAGACTTTATCTAGAGAAGACTTCAAAAATTGTGTTCGTTTTACGATAAATTGCTGTCAAGATATATTGACTTTTCTTAGTTTTTGTATTTGTTTAATAATTAGTTATTAAATCAAATTATATTCAATAAAAGGTAAATTATCTATTTTTGTCTATTGGCTATAATGATCAGGTATATATGTATAAATAAAAGTCATTACCTAGAATCAAATTAAATTAGAAATTTCATATTAACAATTAACAAAAATATTTCAATCAAATTCAAGCTAACTAGTTTGCCAATCAACTTTAAAACCAATTTTCGTTAATTATCCCAAAGCATACCAAAGTATGTGCCTATATGAACTTGCATATTTGTATACAGGGGTTTGCCAATATAGCATGGACAATTTATAGATTTATAAAAAATTATGAATTTCATCAAAATCGGTTATTTTTCGGGTATCCTAATTTCATCATCTTGTTTTAATTTAAATTAAACTCATATATTGTTAAAAGTAGAGTTTGCATTTCGGTTTTAACCCTTAGGGAAATACCGCATAAAAAAGTGCGGTTACGTTTAAATTATTGTACATTTAAAACCAGATTTTTAAAAAGAATTTACTTTAGAATTTCGAAATTTTTACAAAACAATTCGTGACAATGTGTGTTATTTTTGTTCGGTTTTAAGATCAAATATGACAAAATCCAAGCTTATTTTACAACCAATAAAGAAAAACTTACGAAAAAACTTTCCTAGAAAAAATGGTTAACAATTAAATTTTTCACCGCCTTTCCTCTCTTCTCTTTTCTCTCTTTCCAAAGAAAGAAACGCATTAAATTTCCTGACTGTTGCTTCTTTTTGAAAAAAAAAAAATATATTTATTGGTGTTTCGAATTCCGTTAATCGAATAACCGATTCCTCCATTAATGGCCTCTATTTCGGTTAATGTCGAAACAAATAATTTAAAACTCAAATAATTATTCGACCCGAATAATCGGTTAAAATTGGTTACATTTTTAATATGTAATTTTTTGCTTCATTTTTTCCCAAAAATTAATAATTTTCTTAACTTTGGCTAAAAAATTGCAAGAAACGTTTAAAAAACACTAATACTAACTTAAATACGATCAAATTGTTTCAAAATCAATTGAAAGAGAAGCCTTTAGATACAAATTTTTAAGCAACTCCAAGCAAGTCCACATTGGCTCATATGAATAAAAAATAGATATTACTTATAGGGGGAAATACGGGGTTTTTTAAGCAATTACTTCACAAATTTAGTCTGCTTGGGAGTAGACTAGAAATTTAATTTTTTTATTTTCGTTTACATTTCATGCTATTTTACCAGCCAATTAGTAAATTTGGAGTTAAAAGCCATTCCTAAGCCCAAAGTAATTACTTCGAAGTAATTGCTAAGTTTTATTCATATGACCCATTAAACCAGCGAGACACGTCATGGATTTTAAGATACTCTTAAAACGGATTTGTTTTACATTATCGCAATTAATTTTTTATAAAATATTTTTGAATTTTTTTTAACAAAATAACAAAGTTTCTATTTCTAAAAAAATGCTTTAACACTGCACTGAAAATAGTTTGTAGTTTAAATTAACTGAAAATGTAATTTAAAATAAATGAAAAATCACTTGAAAACCAGTCTACTAACTTTTCATATAAAGAACTTTTCATTTATTTTTAAATGTTAATAAATTAACTACAAAATCTTTAAAAAAGAAATGCTTTTGCATTTATTTCGTTTTTATAACTTTCAGAAAATTAACTACAAAATCCGTAAGAATAAATGATATGTAGTTTATTTCATTTTTTAACTGACCTAGAAATCTAAAAGAGTTTCTTTTTTTAACAAAAAATTTTAAATGAAAATATTAACTGTAACATAAAATCCGTATTCCTATGTAATTTGTTTTTTAAATAAAAGACAAAAACAGTTGTAAAATATATTTCTTTTCAATATAACTGAGTAATCATTTAAAATTAAATGTACGGATAACTTTTTAAATAAACTACAGTCAGTTACTGTAATAATATTTGCAGTGTGTGTTTGGCTGGAGCAGACTTTAGGAAATACAATAGACAATTTTTTATTTCTGTTTTAATTCTTTTAAAATGTAGAATTAATTTTCAAAAGTGAGAGCAGTTTTTCAGCCTCTAGTCGATGATTTTATTTATATTTATTAAAACAAAAAACAGTGTGTATTAATTTTTAAAATTTTATTATTGCAAACATAGAATTTCTAAATGCTGAGAAACTGCTCTCACTTTCGGAAATCTGTGATAAAGTTCGAACAAACAAACCTGTTTGGGATTTGACATCTGTTACTGCACACTGAGGGAATTATCTACATGCTTTTTATGAATTTTTATATTGATTTAATGAAATTTCGCTGTAATTCGTCTATTGAAAAACGGAGGTGATTGGAGGATAAACAAAAATCCAAAAATAGAATGTTTGTATGTGTCTTCTGAGTAAAAAATATAACAGAGAGCTGAATAGGAAAGAAAACAACGAAATAGTTACATTACATTCAAGGCCTTACTTGGGTCAGATGCTTAAGCTGTCGCACTTTAGTATAGTTACGTTTGTAATGTGGGAGCATGTGTTCGATTCCTACAGCCGAAGGGTTGTTGAAAAAAATTATCACATAGAGACAATCTTACAATAAAAACATACACTCAAAATAGTGTGTAATTTAAATTAACTGAAAGTGTAATTTAAAATAAATGAAAAATCACTTGAATACCGGTCTACTGACTTTTCATTTAAATCAAAAGAACTTTTCATTTACTTTTAAATGTTAGTAAATTAACTATAAAGTCCTTAAAAAATTAATGATTTTTTCTTTTATTTCGTTTTTTTTAACTTTCAAAAAATTAACTACAAAATCCGTAAGAATAAATGATATGTAGTTTATTTCATTTTTTTAACTGTCCTAGAAATCTAAAAGAGTTGCTTTTAAATGAAAATTAACTGTAACATAAAATCCGTATTCCTATGTAATTTGTTTTTTAAATAAAAGACAAAAACAGTTGTAAAATATATTTCTTTTCAATTTACTGAATAATCATTTAAAAATAAATGTACGGATAACTTTTTAAATAAACTACAGTCAGTTTCTGTAATAATATTTTCAGTGTGTGTTTGGCTGGAGCAGGCTTTAGGAAATACAATAGACAATTTTTTATTTCTGTTTTAATTCTTTTAAAATGTAAAATTAATTTTCAAAAGTGAGATCAGTTTTTCAGCCTCTAGTCGATGATTTTATTTATATTTATTAAAACAAAAAACAGTGTGTATTAATTTTAAAAATTTTATTATTGCAAACATAGAGTTTCTAAATGCTGAGAAACTGCTCTCACTTTCGGAAATCTGTGATAAAGTTCGAACAAACAAACCTGTTTGGGATTTGACATCTGTTACTGCACACTGAGGGAATTGTCTACATGCTTTTTATGAATTTTTATATTGATTCAATGAAATTTCGCTAGAATTCGTCTATTGAAAAACGGAGGTGATTGGAGGTTAAACAAAAATCCAAAAACAGAATGTTTGTATGTGTCTTCTGAGTAAAAAATATAACAGAGAGCTGAATAGGAAAGAAAACAACGAAATAGTTACATTACATTCAAGGCCTTACTTGGGTCAGATGCTTAAGCTGTCGCACTTTAGTATAGTTACGTTTGTAATGTGGGAGCATGTGTTCGATTGTTGAAAAAAATTATCACATAGAGACAATCTTACAATAAAAACATACACTCAAAATAGTGTGTAATTTAAATTAACTGAAAGTGTAATTTAAAATAAATGAAAAATCACTTGAATACCGGTCTACTGACTTTTCATTTAAATCAAAAGAACTTTTCATTTATTTTTAAATGTTAGTAAATTAACTACAAAGTCCTTAAAAAAATAATGATTTTTTCTTTTATTTCGTTTTTTTAACTTTCAAAAAATTAACTACAAAATCCGTAAGAATAAACGATATGTAGTTTATTTCGTTTTTTTAACTGACCTCGAAATCTAAAAGTGTTTTTTTTTTTTAACAAAACATTTTAAACGAAAATATTAACTGTAACAGAAAATCCGTATTTCTATGTAGTTTATTTTTTAAATAAAAGACAAAAACAGTTAAAAAATGTATTTCTTTTAATTTTAACTGTAAAATCATTTAAAAATAAATGTACCGATAACTTTTTAAATAAACTACAGTCAGTTACTGTAATAATATTTTCAGTGTATAAATAATTAATACAATTTAATGGGAAATCACTTGCGACGCCTGTACATACAAAAAAAAAATCAAAAAGTAGATCTAGTCTGATTTGAAAATTGTGATGTGTTTATAATTTTTAGAGAAAAAAGTTTATTCTTCTTCTTAACCTCAAATCTATTAATTAAAATTGATTAAATTGCATATTAATTAGAATATTTATTGCAGCTGCCTATGTATATGACGTTAAAACAACACTTTTCATTGAATTGTTGCAGTTTTGTAAAAAAAAAAAATTTCTTTGTAATTTACTTGTAATTTCTTTCTTTAATTTGAAAAATAATTTAAACAGAAAGAGATATTAATATATATGAAATAAAATCGAACGAAAAGCATTAATTTACCAAATAAAAGATCAACTATACATACCCTTCATTCGGAGACTATTAATTATAGAGATAGGAAATCAAAACTTACACTACTCACCGGTAGAGGGCAACTATTTAGTATCAGTTTAGTATCAGCTGAGCCTATATTTTAAAACTCAAAAATTGCTGAAAGCTGCTCAAAATAAGGAAAAAACAAGCGCGGGATACATTTAAATAATAAAATTTGAGATATCCGTTTGTCTTTTTCTGCTTTGTTTTTATGTTATTATTTAAATTTAAATAAAAAAATTAAATTGACAATTTTTTGAACAAAGTACCATCTACTTAGTGATTACGATGTTTTTATAACTTATTTTGTTGGTGATGCCATACCCCTGCCCTCATTCATTTCATATTATTTATTGAAAATTATATACACCCAATGAAAAATCTTTTTTTTTTAATTTGTTTTGCATTAACTTTGTGAAGAAAGGTGCGTTTACAATGATGGAGTACTCCAATCTGTAACAAATTTAGTTGTTTTCTCTTTCTTACTAATACATATTTGTATTTGGCTATCTTTTTTTATTCCACTCCATGAGTTAAAATTGTTTGACTCTGGAGTACAGATTTGTTGCACTCTAGAGTTAACATCACTCTGTTAACTGTTTAACATGACAAATATAACTAAAAAAGCACATCACTAATTTGTTCACATCTCTAATTGTCCACAAATTATAGAAAAATATTGAAAAATAAAAGCAAATAGTTTCAATTTGTAATAATATATAAAATAAAAAATTATTTTATAATAATAGCAGTGAAAGCCATGCCAAGATATTCGCAAAAACTGCGTAAGTACTGAAACGTCACATATTTTTTTTGAAGTAACTCTACTCTGCATTGTGAACAGTTAACATTTTAATCTTTGCTACAGAGTAGAGCCACTCCACCACTGTGAAAGCACCTGAAAACTTCATTATTTTTGTGAAAATTTTCATTAAAACTCGTCCAATTAAATTAAATTAAGTAAATTATTTTAAAAACTTTTTATTACAAAATAAAAAAACTATTATAATTAATTTTAATGTCATAATTAATCTTATTATAAGATTTTCATATTCTGTAAGGAACTTTTATTCTATAGACCTTAAATAAAAAAAATAAAAAATTAGCTCAAAATTTGCTTATTGTTAATGGCCCTTAAAAACCGAAAAGACTGAGTATTTAGCAATTATTTATGATCTTCTCAGACTAGAAATATTCGACAAAATTTTTTGCTGATTATGGATTAGGACCATTTTATATTCGGGAGTATTATTTTAGGGAGTACATTTTAGTTATAATCTTTAAAATCGAAATGCGGAAGATGGCTGCGCTGGGTTAAGACTTATCAGCATCTATTTACACTGTGTCTATAAGAATTTGACCAATGGCTATTTGTGTGCAATCGTTGGAATTTCAATTTTAACTAATTACTCACATACCATGTTTGTGTCTCAAAATTTTACTTTGAGCATTAACTTAAATAACAACAACAACAGCAATACTTCCAGTTATAATATCTAAAGGTATACTAAAATTATATACAAGGCTTAATATTTAATTTACAGAGAGTAGAAAACAACCTGCAACTGTATAACAACATAAGAATTATCTTTGTTATAACAAGAAGTAAAGAGCCGAAAAAAGGATGCAATACCATATGGATAGTTAAATAAAGCATTATAACGAATTACTTACTATGTGAGGGTGAGATGTGAATAAGACTGAATTTTGTATATATAGTATAAGGAAAATAATTGTTAACCCATTAAATGTGGTAGTACGAATTAAAAATCATATTTTATAATTTATGCACTAATGACTTAAAATTTATAAATGACTTACAAAACACATTTTTCATATAAAATACATTTTATAAACGTGTCAAAATATTTTGTACTTACGCTGCAAATGCATTTAAAAGAAATTAAAATTCAACTGGAAACACTAACACTAATATTTCATTAAATTGAAATTATTGTACATTTTTGTTTATTTTTCATAAAGTGAACCACAAATTAGATAAAACAACTGGCAAAAATTAATTATATAAAATTTGTTTTGGTTTATTTTTTTTTTTTTTTTATT
The DNA here is from genome assembly GCA_949987735.1 of Leucophora obtusa. Classification (NCBI taxonomy): domain Eukaryota; kingdom Metazoa; phylum Arthropoda; class Insecta; order Diptera; family Anthomyiidae; genus Leucophora; species Leucophora obtusa. The sequence continues at coordinate 57,926,212 of OX465299.1, read as the reverse complement.
TTTTTTAGCAAAATAATTATTCAGTTATTTTGCATATATGGATATTACGAATTCCCAGTATTTTATTATATCAAACAAATGCACTTAAAATTTACATTTCTTTTATTTTTATTTCAAACAACAAAACTGAAATACTAGTTAAACTACTAAAAAAAACTCTGACTGCAGAAATTCTATGAGTGTATGTATATTTTGAATTCATATTTTTTTTTTAATTTTCTACAAAATTTAATTCGTTTCCTATCACAAAGGGTTAATTCAAGTATCTAAATGCATGTATTATAAGTATAGCTAAGGTAGATTTGGTTCTAGCAGGTACTTCTGATATACGTCGGTACGTGTATGAATATGATATCAAAGTATTGGTATTATTTGCTCAAAACTCAAGTCCTCAAGTGTAGTTTGTATTACAAGTACTACTACTACTACAACAAATATCAAGTAATGTTAGATGATGAGTGTAGGTGTGTTATATGCACTATGTATTTGAAACACCTGAAACACCAATTGTTTACCACCAACTACAACTTAACATACATATTATATTATTGCAATAGCAATGGCAAGAAATGCTACTAAATTAGAGTATGGAAACCAACTTACTATGTGTTTTAATACTTATAATATCATACTACTTCAAGTTGAAGGATTTTATGCATATGTGTGGTACAATTCTCTATACTATTTCTGGTATTATAGCATCTATCTTTGAGTGTGTGCATGTGTGTGTGTGTTGGCATGTGTCTGGATATTTGATCAAATTGAATTTTATATTTAAATGTCAAGTTGTTAAGAAACATTAGCTTCAAGTTTTCTTTACTCGTTTTTGTGCATGTATTTGATTGCATCAAATGCAATTGGTTTATGTCAAACGTATTTCTATATTTGATTCTATTTCTACTTTGACTTCTACTTTTACTGTTGTTACTTCTGCTTCATTTGATAAGCAATGAACCAATTGTATTTCCTTTTTCACTAAAGTGTGTGCTTGTGTATATTACACGCAGTACAGAATAATTTGAATTACAAACTATTGATATAATACTTATTTAAGTTTTCCTGGTTTATGGTTTATTATTTAAATTTATATAAAGATTGTTAGTGAAATGATTTTCAAAGCTTTATATATTATAAATTCCAGTAAAGATCATAAAGAAAACAGCCTTCGTTGACCTCATGTTTTCTGATTTTTATCAAATTCAGTACATGAAAGCTCTATGGAACCATTAAGGTAAATCCATCTTTATTTCCTTAAAATTCCAAAAATTCGCGATTTTCATTTTTATGAAAATCAAAACAAAGATTACTTTGTCTGAATTTGAACACCCAGAAGTTCCATAAAAAGGGGCAAATTTCCGCATTAATCCCCCGGCACAAACCTCTGGCGCCAGGTACTTAAAATTTAGGACTTGTGTTCCTGAATTCGCCACAAATAATCTCAAAGTTGGCATTTTTGGACATTTCTATGGGATAAAAGGATAAATGTCTACCCTTTTACGTACTGCCAAAATCGACTGCAACGAAACTTTGAAAATTAAGTCAAAACATTTCAGTTAATAAAAAACGTTTAAGTAAATTTTTAACAAGTAATATTATCACAGAAGTTATATCGACCCAATAGAAAAAGAGATGCAAAAATATTAGAAAAAGCACTACAATTAATAATCTAGAAGTACATATTTTATAACAGAAACACTACGGATTTTAATATTTACTTGTTATAGAAAAAGAGTGCACCCGCTGGACATTTTTCCAAATAAGAACATAGTTTGACAAAAATTTAAAATGTTTGGCATGATCTAAACGCATTCATAAAAAATTTTTTTAATGTTATTTTTGCTCCCAATAGAATTCACAATTTATTTTACAACAAATATAGAAAAAACTTATAAAAAAAACTTTCCCAGAACCAATGGATGACAATTAATGCATTTTCAAGTGATACCAAGCACTCTCATCAGTTTGCCTTTATGGGGTTCTCTCTAGGTTATAATTTTGATTTTATTTTTTTTTTTTATTTATTTTTTTAATAAATTTTACCTACATTTATTTATTACATTTATACCTTACATTTATTTATTGAGATCGAGGCATTGAGCTTTTCTACATATGGCGTAATAAAACTGATAAAAAAAATTGTATTAAATTCTGTATTGTAATAGAATTTTAATTAAGTTCGTTATAGCTTAACTCTACTGTACATCAAAAAAATTTTTTTTTATCTCTGTAACAGGCGCGGATACAAATAATCCTATAATAGACAACGATTATTTTTGTAAACAGCCATTTTAGAATTTTACATTTAACAAATATTTTTAATTTTGAGATTTTGTGTAGATTCTTGGATTTAAGAATTCTTTTTGTTTAGGAAACCTGACAGATTATACATTTTTCTAAGAGATACTTTTCAATTTTTTTTTATAATGAGCTTTTCTTATAGATTCAATATGAAACCATTAACCATTTTATTCCAATTGAACAAATGTTTGGAGGCATTTTACTGAAAAATTAATATTTTGTGTCAGTTTTGTTGTCAGAACTAAGATCGATTTCAAACAAAATTACTTAAGAAATATTTAAGAAAACAAGGTTACAGGTTAAATGTATGTTCATGCATGCTCATAAATATGCATTCATGTCCATACATGGATACATAAATATCCATACATGCATCATATATGGCCACACATGTGCATTAACGAAATTTGAGGTAATATCTACATGTGTGTACATTAGAGCGTACCACCTTACAGGCAAAAAAAAAGTGCGCCGTACATAAAGTATTTTTGCAAGGAGGTTTCAAAAACAAATTTTTTATTTTTTTTGCTGAACGTAGGGGTCGCCATTTTACATTTTTCGTTATATCTTTGGTATTTACAGTCGGATCTTAAAGTATGATACATCGATGTTTTTCTCTCGAGGAGACCAGTATTTTCCTCTAAGGACATTTTGACCTCAAGTATCCCGTTCTAGTAGTTACGCACCAGATATCAGTTGCTACAACCCTAATGTACCACCCAAATGTCAGAAAATTAAAGCTCGCAAAAAATCATTAAACTTTTGCTAAAGAAGTTTTTCGCTAAACCCAGTAGAAATTTATTTATATATTGGTTGCCGAACGTAGGGGTCGCCTTTTTAAATTTTTTTTAATTGGATTTTTACTATAGAGCAATTCCATATGAACACGATCAAAATTGGCAAATTTTTGGACGACCCCTCTCCGATTTTAAAATAAATAGTCTCAATCGATTGCCCAGCAAAAAATAATGTACCTACATATTTTTTTTTTTTTTATAGTGACTGGTTTAGTGGTGGTGTACACCACTGTCATGTGACAAAATTGAAGAATTCTTCATAAGGGACCTCATTGAAAGTTGTTTTAAAAAAAACTACTAAAGCGATCGCAACGAGTGATAGCTCGTTGGAAAGGTATTGAATCAGGCTTTAATTGAAAAATAAAATTTTCCTAATTTTTCTCAGAAATTTACCTTTTTTCCCATGAAAATTAAATTTTCCCATGAAAATTAAATTTTCCCATGAAAATTAAATTTTCCTGTTTTACACAGAAGCTCCTAAATTTTCCGGCTAATTTTTTTTTTTTTTTTGGATTCCTCATAATTTTTACTTTAAGAATCAGCAATAAAAAAAATTGGCCCCGACTCCTTGTTTGGACAGGAGAGGAGCATTTAAGAGACCACCTTGTTCTCATTGTTTTTATATTTTTTATAATTGAATTATTTGTAATTATTTAACATTATTTTATTTGATTATTAAAAATACATTTTAAAAATTATTTTACAGTTAAAAATACATTTATGAAGAAAAAATCAATTTTTTTTAAGAGCCCCAAGTTGAGTGTGTAGTGAATATGGTCTGCCTGCCTTCACAAGATCGGCTATAAATCCATGGATAATAGCAGCAGTGGCATGTAATGGCACACCAAACCCGGCTGAGGCTACAGGTCATAAAATGTTTTGTAAATTTTTTAAATTACCAGGTAATAAATATTTCGTCTAAAATGACACGTGCAGAAACAAGTCATAAAACACGGATTTTCCATAAATATGGCGAAATATTTATTACCTGGTAATTTAAAAAATTTACAAAACATTTTATGACCTGTGGTCGGCTTATTGGCAGTAACCAATTAAGTCCCTCTTTAAAAAACGTTTTATGACCAGTAGTTCACGCAAATTTTCCTATTAAAGAAAAGTAAATATCGCTTATTTTTTTTTACCTATTTTTTACCAAAAAATAAATATAAATACTTCACACACTCTGAGTCAAATTTTAGTTGAATACTAAACGTGAAAGTGTTAAAGTGTTTTTTTTGTAAAGTAAAGAGTGAAGCTGTAAAGACAATTTAAAGTAAAATGAATAAATTTTGCTGCAATCCGTTTAACAAGAGTGGACATCGTTCGAAAAAGATAAAAGTATTAAAATTAACTGGTGTTTCGAAGCGATACATGAATGAATTAAATATACAATACGGTGAAGAAGCAGAATTCATTTGCCCCAAGTGTAAAATCGATTTGTCTCAACAAGCAAATGCATTGAAACAAATGCAACCACAATCCGAGAGTGAAATGACAATTGAACAAAATGTTTCATCTGATAGTGAGGCAGACATTCCGATGGTCAATATGTCTTTGAGTCCTTTGAATGAGGCTATTACCACTTTAGGTGAATCGCCTATTACAAAAAGAAAGTTGCGAAGTGAAAAATACAGGAAAGAGAAAAAAGGCAAGGTTATGAGTGCAATCGCGACAATATTTGATGAAGGCTCTGATAACGAATGCAGTTAAGCAGATGACGTTGATGACGGCAAACAAATGATTGAGCAGTTGAAAAGAAAATTCAATTTAGCGACCACTTTTCCGGAGAAATATCTCATATTATCTGTGCTGCCTCAATCATGGTCTATACGCAAGATTTCTGAACAGTTTCAAACATCTTTTTACATCGCGAGAAGAAGCAAAGAATTAGTTCGACAGAAGGGCATATTGGCGACTCCCACCAAGAAATTTGGCTCAAGGACCCTCAGCAAAGCAACGGTGAAATTGATTCAAGATTTTTACTGCAATGATGACAACAGCCGCACCTGCCCAGGTACACGTGACTATGTTATCACACGTGAAGATGGAGAAAAAGTACACAAGCAGCGCAGATTATTATGTAATCTATCCGAAGCATACCATCAGTTCAAAGAGAAATACCCAGCAGAAAAAGAGGGATTTTCTAAGTTTGCCATCCTACGACCAAAAGAATGCGTGCTCGCATTAGACAGGCACGGAACGCATTCAGTCTGCGTTTGCATGTTTCATCAAAACATCAAATTAATCTTCTTTCCATGCAAGAAATTGAAAGTATTTCACGGTGAAATTGAAACATATAAGGACCTCCTGTCGAAGTCGTTGTGCACTTACCCCACGGAAAATTGTCATCTGTCCAAATGCGACAATTGTCCGAAGATTGACGAGCTAGAGCAATATTTGGAGGAAAAGTTTGAACAGCTGTTAATTCAGGAGGTGCATTTCAAACAGTGGATAATTAGCAGTGGCAGATGTTCCCTTGAGACCGTGGTAAAGCAGATTCCGGAATTCATCGAGGAATTCGGATTCAAGTTGAATGAACTGAAGGCGCACCATTTCATATCCGAGGTGCAATCGAAATTTCTAAAGGAAAGTAAGGAGAAATAAGCCCAAAATGAATTCATTGTGATAAGCGACTTTGCCGAGAATTACACTTTTCTCGTTCAGGATGAAATTCAGGCTTATGACTGGGCAAACGACCAGTGCACGGTGCATCCTTTTTGCATTTATTTCAAAAACGAAGATAACGATCTACAGACCGTAAGCCTTGTTGTTGTCGCGGAGAGTTTAGCTCATAATTATGTGTCCGTTTATTTATTTCAAATGAAACTGTTTGAATTCTTAAGATCAAAATTCGATGCAATCGACAAAGTAACGTTTTTCTCAGACGGCGCGGCTTCTCAGTACAAGAATAAAAAAAATTTTTACAATCTTTGCATAATTGAAGAAGAACAAAACTGCAAGGTCGAGTGGCACTTTTTTGCGACGTCCCACGGTAAGGGCCCATGCGATGCGTTAGGGGGAACCCTAAAACGCATGGCGACTAAGGCAAGTTTGCAAAGGCCATATACTGACCAGATCTTAAATGTACAACATTTGTTTTCGTGGATTCAAAGCAAGGAAATTGCCATTAACAAAGTTTTATGCACTCAAAAAGAACACGATGCCATGGAGCGACGAATTCAAAACAGATATAATAATGTCAAAAGTATAACTGGAACGCAAAAGTTTCATTGCTTCATACCAAATATTTCTGATATGTCAATTAATGTAAAGCGGTACTCTTCGTCTGCCGACGTGCTAAATTTAAAGTTACTTTAATTTTATAATGATGCCAAGACAATTGAAATTTTTAATAAATATTGTAATTAAGTATAAGCAGCAAAATAAGAAAGATTTTTTCTTCTTAAATGTATTTTTAACTGTAAAATAATTTTTAAAATGTATTTTTAATAATAAAATAAAATAATGTTAAATAACACTATGGAACATTTTTGGGATTATTGTCTGGGGGGTGAGAAATTCCAAGTCAGGGTGATGGTACTAGGTCAGTATAGTAAAACCCTCAAAGAGTTTGGCGTTCGTATGTGTCATTTTTTTTTTATGACCTTTTAAATTTTTTCCTTATCTTGATGTTTTTTCGCTTAGTTGTAACTCGAGAACCACTTGTCCGATTTTGATGAAACAAAGTTAGTTATTTTTTTTGCCTAAAAATTAAAATTTTTTATGAATTTAAAAAAAAAAATTTTTAATTTTTAGGCAAAAAAAAATTTTTTTTTTCCACAAATTTATTTTTACCGGCAAAACTGTTGATTATAAAGAAAAATGTTATATGAACGGATTAAAGAAATTGTAATTCTAAATTTTTCTAAATTTGTTTCATCAAAATCGGACAAGTGGTTCTCGAGTTACAACTAAGCGAAAAAACATCAAGATAAGGAAAAAATTTAAAAGGTCATAAAAAAAAATGACACATACGAACGCCAAACCTAGAGTTTGCTGTTCGGTTTTATTCGAAACCGAAACCGCGGTTTTTCAAGCCTTAAAACCGAAACTGAAAACCGACAAAAATAAGTCGGTTTTCAATAAATACATTAACCACTTAAAATAATTAATTTCATTGCATCCCAGTGTACAATTAGAATCCGAAAAGACTTATAACAGCTAGGGTTTTTCTTTTCCCGGACTTTTTCATTTCCCGGGACAGCGGGATTTTTTTCTGAATTTCACGGGATCCCGGGAATTCCCGCTCGGTACAAAATAAATAAATCCGACATATGTTGTACTTGAAAAACTCGATTTCTATTAAAACACCGTCCGACAAAGTTCATCTTTTGGTTGTACCCATGATAAAATCTACTTAATATATTCTAAAAGGTGGGCTAAATATAAAATATTCATGACTTCCACTTTTTCTAGATCAATTCGTTTAATAGTTTAAATCGCGAATTGCGAATTTAGATAATATATTTATATGGAATGCGGTCTTAATTTTAAAATGAAATATATAAACTAAATATTAATTCGCGGTTGGAACGGTTTAACGAATTGATATAGAAAAAGTTAAAGACACGGGTATTTTAATTTCTTCCCTTCTTTCAGGATATATTGGAATTGTTTATGAGTGCAGACTTGTGTCGGACCAGTTTTATAGTCAGAACTAAGATAGATTTTTTGCTTAAGTATTTCTTAAATATGGAATCCAAAAATTTGTATTTCTAAAGATTTCGTTTCTGTGCAGATTTTCAGAAGTATTCGTATAGAATTATTTTATAAAAAAGTTTAAAAGTAAGTATTCTTCACACAAATTATTACGCAAATTCTCTTAAAGATTTTTATAAAAATCGACACTACATAGAATATTATTAAATAATATTTTATTCATCTTAACACATTAGATATAGTGAAAAATATAATTTAACACTTATCAACATGGATTTATGTTTACTATCAACATGGATTTATGTTGTAGGTTAAAAAATAATTAGAATATGCATTTAGAATTAACGGTTGGTTGTCGTTCATAAATCTGTGCTTCATAAGTTGTCGATCAGAGTTGAATTCCAAGCAGCTGGATAAAAATAACATTGTAAGAATTTCGTTGATGTTAGTCTAATTGAGTTGTTTCAATTTGCTTATTTGTTTCAATTCAATAAATAGTTCATCATCAATTATTAACCCATAAAAGCATAGAATATTGAGGATGGGTTTGTAGCAGGATCCGAAAATACGTATTCTATCCTGCTGTCCTTATCGAATTTTATAAATTTTTATTCTATGTATGTAATTTACTTGTAAAAATTTTATCATCTCTCTTTTAATTTCAAAATAATTTAAAGGAAAATGTGATAATATTTGATCTCAAATTTAACAAAAAACATTCATTAAATAGTTCCTTAATTAATTGGTAACTTTTGAATAGAAATTTTTTATCCGCAACTACTTAAAAAGAAATTATTTAATTTGGATAGTTGTACTTTAAATTAACTTATAAAGAAATCCAAAATAATTTGAAAAAGCATCTGCATAATATTTAAAAAATACAATTGAAATAAAGGAATAGCAATTGATATTTAAATAAACTTATTTGAAGTGAAAAAACCTCAAAATACTCAATTGAAAATACGAAAATATTCCTAACTTTTAAATGCCTGATGTTTTCGGAGGTATTTGGAACTGAAATACTGATGTTGAAGGTTTAACTTAACCAAATTCAACTTACATCCAAAACCAATTTGGCCTAAATTATATGTTTTCTTATACTAATTCAGTTTATTAAATTTTAAATCGCATTTTTTAATATCAAATATTTCTTGTTTAAATTAATTTCAAATCAATGCTTTAAATTTAAATTTATTTAGCTTCAAAAATTGCAATATTTAATAGCTAAAACTTCTGTAAAAGAATAAAAAAATCCCGGGAAATCCCGCACAAAATTCCCGGGATTGCGGGATTGAAAAAAGGGCAGAATAAAATTTTTATATATAAAAATTAACTGAACAAAGTCAAGAGTCTTTTAAATGCAAATACTATCTGTGCGATATGTCAAACAAAAATCCTAAGCATTTAAATTTTATTATTTTTTTTTTTTTTAATAAAGTTTCGGGCTAGAAAAGTGATTTTGTGCGTTCCCGTACTTTTTGGCAGTTTTGTCATTTAGGGAAGGAATTTTTTGCTTACTGTCATTTTATGTTTTATAATATCGGCCCTCATATTTTCTTGATATGAAAATTCTCATATTCTAAAAATATTTCCAAGAAACTCCTTTTTTTACATTAAAAAAAAAAATTTGTTAATACTCAGTCCTAAAAAAATATCAGATTTGGAATCATATTTTTATAAAAAAAATCACACATCTTAGGAAAAATGACCGCATTTAAAATTTTTTTAGTGTTTTTTTGTATTATTTCAAAGAAATTTTAGACAAATGTAATATCATTTCATATTTTCTAGGACTTTAGAATTTTTTTTATTCGAAAGCACTAAAGTTTTTAAAAACTTTAAGTCAGGGGTATGGCATTCCTGAAAAAATAAGTTATAACAACATCGTTAACACTAGATGGAACTTTGATAAAAAAATTGACAATTTTCTTTTTTTATTTAAATTTGAATAATAACCCAGCAAAATATTGGTAATGACACCTCATTACTATCTGCATTACCCAAAATGATATATCATTACCTTTTGCATTATTTTATAATATAAAATAATGACTTCCTAATAACGGCCTTTTGTATTCATTGTTTCTAAATATAAAAGAATGACTTACTCGTTATAGTTTAAATAAGTACTTTTTACACAGTTAAATTTTATACATTTTTATTTATTATATGTAAATATGTTTTATGTTTAAATTTTTATGAAGAGTCCTAAAATTACACACTAGAGAAAACTTAAATTTTTCTGAATGTATTTCCTTAAGCTAATAGTATTTGCCTAAGTCCTTATTTTTAAGAATATAATGGATAACCACTTATAATTCAACTTTTTGTAAGCATGTGTGTAACCACTTATTATTCAAAATCTCATAACTACTTATTTCTCATTTTTTCGTAAGCGAGCGGGTAAGCGTAACTACTTATAAAAACGACCACGCCAAACAACAATAATGAGTTTAGACGCCAAAAAATAAGTTGTGCGGAGCTATGCATTTCTATTATATAACCACTTATTTGGTAATGAAAGATTTTGCTGGGAACAAACAACAAAGCAAAAAAACCAACAGATATCTCAAATTTTATTATTTCACTTTATTTATTCAATGCGCTTATTTTTTTCTTATTTTGAGGAGTTTTCAGCAATTTTTGAGTTTTTTAATATAAGCTCAGCTGATACTAAACTGATACTAAATAGTTGCTCAGGTAATACCACATTTCAGCGCCCTCTACCGGTGAGTAGTGTAAGTTTTGATTTCCTTTCTCTATAATTAACAGTCTGTGCTTTAAGTTTATTAGTTTTTTTTTTTTTTTTTTTTTTTTTTAAAGAGAAGCAACACTCAGGAAATTCTTCCTATTAATTAACGTGTTGCTTCCTTTGGAAAGGGGATAGAGAAGAAGTGAAAGGTGGTGAAAGATGAAGGGCTTCAAATATGGCAACACTGTAATTGCGCGAGATGTTGAATTTTAGAACAGTTGTTGCGCGCCATCTGATGGTAAGTTGGCGAACTTTGTTGAAGCTTTTTAGTTCATAGGCCTGTTATATTATTTTTCATATAGATTTTTTTCTTAAATAAGAAATCTTTTAAGATGCTGGGTCTGACTATAAAACTGCCCTTTAAGCACTTCTTCTATATTACACCTATTAGATTAGGAAACATTGTTGTGTTCGAAAGACTTTTTGACACTGGAACATTTTTTATGTTCTAGGTTTGATATGAAAGTTGTGGACTTTGGAGTAATTTTTCTTATAAAATAACCGCAGACATTGCAAAAAAATTTTATAGTTTAGGGCATATACCCATTATTATATTCTGAGAATGTTTTTCATACCAGAATCCTCATTGTGTTTCCAATGGAATTATTTAATTTTAAAATGCAGAACGTTAAAATCTAGTGATTATTTCAGTAGAAAAGTTTGTAAATTAAGCGATATTTTCTCTTAAAAGTGTTTGGATTCTGTACTGCGATTTCGTAACTTATTTATGACAAAATTTGGTAGCTGAGGAAAACATTTGTTGAATATAGAAAATTATATCGCTAAGACAATACCATAGAAAATTCTTCTAAGATTATGTTAAAAATTTTTTGATTAACCCGCACATTTTCTTAATAAAAAAAATTACAGAATAAGCTTCATGTTTACCTAACCGACAGTTGAGTTTAATATAGATATATTGAGAAAATCGTTAACTAAGGTAGAGGACAGCACTCATGAAGCAGATTTTTACTAAAAAAAAACTAACTAAACATTCAGAAAGTATGGAAATGGAAGAGATTTTCCCGAACCAGTTCTTTGGTACTTTTTGAAAGAACTTTGCAAACTATGCTAAAACATATATTAAAACTTCTACACTTACAATATTTTATCCTTAAAAGCAACCTAAAACACCTATTAAATTAATTAAAAACACAATTAAAAAAAGGACTACTGATTTTTCATTATATTCAAACAATTTTTCTATTTATTTTCGAACATTGTTTAAGCAATCCATAAAAGAAATAAAAATAACTGAAAAGTCTATTAAAACAATCATCAATTTTTAACTGACAAAACGTAAAAAAAACGATTTTGTGGTTTTGTTTTACATATTTGAAAGTTTTTTTTTTTAACTCCACAATTTTCTTGGGCGTAAGATTTGGTTTTTATATATAAAATGTTCTTTATTTTCGATATTTCGCTACTCAATTGTGTAGCATCTTCAGGAAATAACAATTAAATTAACAAATTATAAACAATTTGAAAAAGTTTGAAAAGTATTTGGCTTTTCAAATTGTTTATAATTTGTTAATTTAATTGTTAATTCCTGAAGATGCTACACAATGGAGTAGCGAAATATCGAAAATAAAGAACATTTTATATATAAAAAACTAACCTTATGCTCAAGAAAATTGTGGAGTTAAAAATATAGATATTTTAAAATAGTTTTCGTATTTAGGTTTACTTTCAATGGGGATAATAATAATTGAAATCTCAACGTTTACACACTGAAAATATTATTACAGTAACTGACTGTAGTTTATTTAAAAAGTTATCCGTTCATTTATTTTTAAATGATTATACAGTTAAAATAAAAAGAAATATATTTTTTAATTGTTTTTGTCGTTTATTTAAAAAATAAATTACATATAAATACGGATTTTCTGTTACAGTTAATATTTTCATTTAAAATCTTTTGTTAAAAAAGAATTCCATATCGATTTCTAGGTCAGTTAAAAAAACGAAATAAACTAAATATCATTTATTTTTACGGATTTTGTAGTTAATTTTTTGAAATTAAAAAAAAACCAAATAAATTAAAAATCATTATTTTTCAAGGATTTTGTAGTTTATTTATTAACATTTAAAAATAAATGGAAAGTTCTTTTGATTTAAATGAAAAGTCAGTAGACCGGTTTTCAAATGATTTTTCATTTATTTTAAATTACATTTTCAGTTAATTTAAACTACAAACTATTTTGAGTGTACATTTTCTCATCTAACGTAACTCATTCACGATACTTTTTAAACAGTTTTACTGACGTTCGTGCGACTATACTGCCACTATTATAAATGCTAACTGTATGGAATTAATTTACACCTTAAGCGGTTTAATAATGTTGATCTTTTTCGAACTAATCAGCCCTAAAAACATATATACTGTTCGTCAAATCATTTTGTCCAGCCAGATTGGGAATTCATTATGCGCCACCGGGTATCGATCTTGCGGCCACAAGATTGCTAGTCTAGCTTTTTACGGCTAAGCTGTTCTTTGATATGAATGTTGACTGACATATGAACACAACTTTGCATTGTATTCTCTTGAATACAAGGACTTGTGAAACAACTGCAAAAGATGCATTGTAAATCAATGTTTTTTTCAATACTTTTTTCACAAGTGCATAAAAAGCAAGTTTTCAAAATTTCTATTTTATTTATTTCTTAAAAAAAAAAAAAAATAGGGAATTTACACATATTAATTAAAAATATTTAAAAAACCAAAAAGATAATTAAAGAAATATTTCGAGGTAAGAACTTTGTATTTTTAAAATAAAAACAATTTCTTGGACAATCTTTACAATTACATTTGTACAGATATTAAGATGAATGCTTTAAATATTTATTTTGATTCAATTTACTCAATGTAAAAGTATTCAGATATTTGGCAGATAAACATTATATAATTTTCGAGTATTTTTCAACTGACTATAATCTTTATATAAAATTCCATTTAACAGCTTTGATTAATTATTTATTTTATTTGACTTTGTGATATTAAGAAAATTCAATTATTTTTGTTTATACATAAATTATATTGCAATTAGAAAAGATTTTAAGACAAAGTACATAAAAAAGCTGAATATAAAATTATATTAATAACAGATTTTAAAACAAAATACAAATTTTATTGAATTTATCCAACCAAATGTATTACTTAAACTTCCAGTTAGTTATTAACAGTACACTGTGCAAATGATGCTAAACCATTTAGGATATTTACTCTTTTATAATTTTATTCTAATCGCATAGTTTTTTTTTGAATATTTTAAAATAAATGTTTTTATATACAATAAACCCCATTTAAAAACAAAAACACATTTTCTATAGCTTTGGGTTTTTGTTTTAATCTCAAATCATATCAAAAACATGCTTGATTAACTTTTTACAAACCATTTAACAAATAAGCAATAAAAATCAAAATATTTTCATTTGGCTAATAGTGCAATTTAAGCTAATATGATGTGAAAAGGTTACACACAATAAGTACTAAAATTCAATAAAAAAAAAATAATGTTAGGGCATAAAATCACATTTGCAGCAATAAAAGTAGTAACAGTTCTAAAGGTTATAGTAGTTTATAAGACTGTAAACTTTACAATGACGCATTAAAAAAAATATGTCACCTTATGTTTGCTAAAGTTTTTTGCTTCAATTTTCATTACAATAAAATTTCAAATTAACATTTTTATATTCAACAACACTAACTATGGGTATTACTAATTTAGTTACGGAAAATTTTTAATAAAAAAGTTTATTTGAATTTCTTAAGGCTCAACATATGTTACCAACAATTTGCAATTGTCAACATTTGCTTTTTTTAATTTATTTACTTTTTTTTTTTTTTTTGGAAAAATATTAGATTTTTAATTTTATTAAAAAAATTACCATAATTGACCTTTTTGTCAAGCAAGTGGTGTGGCTTAATTTTATGTGAATATTATTATAACTAAAGGTCATATTTATTATTGGTTATACTTAGGGAAAAAATGTATAGTTATTTCATGCTGGCTTAGTGAACAGATTTCTTTCTAAGTATTTTTTATTTATTAAACCTTTATCAAATTAATTTTTTTTTAATACCACAGTATAGTATAAAATTTATTTTCATCCATAATGCATTTAATAAATCTTTTAAACACTTTTTCCTTTTATATTATTTTAAGACCCTATACCGCTACATAACAATATAAAATACCAGCAGGCAAAGCCGGCTTACATTGTTAATGTGCCTTAAAGTTTATTTTGTTCCAGATTATGTTGTGGTAGAGCTGGGAATTTAATTAAATTTAAAATTCTGTTGGAAAGTTTCAGGTTCTTCCAACACTGAATGGGTTTCTTCTATCACTTTATTAATTTATAGCTTAAAAGCCAGATAATCCGTTCCCGGTAGTTTTAGATATCAGAATATAGGGTAGCACTATAGTTCCTCAACCAATAATTATTTTACAAAAATTACTTTTAAATTAAAGATCTACAGCATATAATTATTTGCATATTTTCTATTATTTTTGAAATTATTTTTAAAGTAATCCAAATCTGCGAAACTGTCCCAAACTTGGGGGTCATTCGCCAAAAGGACTGCATACAATTTCAACAAGAAAATTAGTTTTTGCAGCAAAATCAATGTTTTTATAATTGAAATAAATAACATAGAACAAGTTCTTTAAGATGTCTGATTCTCTTTAATCAAAAAATCTCCGCTATGTATAAAAAAAAATTAATAAAATTATAATAAAAGGAGTAAAATGTTAAAGTCGGGCATGAGGAATATCAACCACAAAATCTTCGAAAAGTTGAGGGGCAACACGTTCTAATCAGAAATCCCGAGGTATAACACCGTCGTTGTTGAAGGGAAGAATGGATGCGGATGTAAGCCCAAAATTTATATGTACGAGAAATGTAATATGCATCTGTACAGAAATTGTTTCAATCAAAACCATGAATAATAGCATTTAACTAGTTTTATTTCGGCTATTTCCTTTTATTTTACGATTTATTTCAAATCGTAGCAATATGGATTTAATTTAATATCATTATCCAAAAACTTTAATTATTTTTGTTCCATTTATTTCGAAAATAATGAAATTAATCAATAAAACAATAAATAAATCCAAAGTGTTCACACGCATACAAAGTTGACATGTAGGTTAAGCGCCAGTGTTCGAAATTTCGAACAGACTTCTGAAAAAAAAACGGAAAATGGAAAAAAAAAAAAATGTTGACCAAACTTTTGCAAGCGGATCCTAATTACCCTAAAAATTGCTTTTTTTAAAAAACAAAAATAAAAATTTAATCTCAGAGTTAATCAGAGAATGGGTTAAATTAGTATGTTTTTTTGCTGAAGTTAGCACTCGGTTTTGAAAAATTAGTAATTTGTGTTACTAAAATCAGCAGCGAAAATTAGTAAAAAAAAATCCGTAATTTGTAATAGCAAAAAATATTACTAAAAAAGAAAATTGTACTAAAAATCAATACAAAAGCAGTAAAGTGCGATTTATAACTGTTAACAAATGTTTTTACTAACTTTTTTATCTGAGTGTATAAAACACCTATTTTTTACAAAATGCCTACTGCAAGGAACACATATTCTTATTTCCAGCCAAAGGGGTTTGGGAGGCCGTCAAGGGGAGAATTTTCCTCCTTTTATTCGTCTCGGTAGGAATTTCCGAAATTTCCCTCTTAGGGAACTTCTACACCGGAAAGGAATCTAGGTATAAAATTTCTATCTCCAGCCGTTTGGATTGGGTGATGTTGGATCACTATTCCAATAGCCCTTCTAACTAAGGAACAGACAAAAAAACAGAAACACACTCTCAAAACAATTCCGTTGTGACAACCGAATTTTTTCCAACCAAATTCGTTCGGTTGCTGCAACCTCGTAATGCGGTTGCCTCAACCGAATTCAGTTGTGACAGCCGATAATTCGGTTGCCGCACAATATTATTAGATATGTGTATGGATTAAAAAGGTTTGATCATGTTTCCTCTGTTTCAAATAACCTTTACAGAGTCTCTTTCGAAAATCTAAAAAAAATTCGCACCTTGATGTTCTTGCATAAATTAATAAATAGTCAAAACCCCAGGTATTTATTTGACAAAATACGTTTTTTCCAATTGCCACGAAACCGAAATATTGTAATACCTCGACATCAATTCCTAATGTCTGAATAGCAATTTTATGTACATGCCGCTCGTCTTTGGAATAATCTTCCACTAAGTCAACAAGTAAATAGCAATGCTAATAGTTTCAAAACATTTTTATTTAATTTTTTCAATTAATTTTTATTTTTTTCTCTTTTTGATTATCAATATTGTTATATTTGTAATAAATTTGTTATGTTAATAATTTATAATTAATTAATAATATGAAAATAATTTTTTGTAACGTAATACGCTCCTGTACTATAAATATAAGACTCAGTCTTGTTGTACAGGAAATGGAATCAATTAAATAAATAAACAAAATCATATAAAAAAAAAAAAAAAATCGTTCGGTTGCCTCAACCGAATTCAGTTGTGACAGCCGATAATTCGGTTGCCGCATCCGAATTGAAATCGTATTCGGTTGCCACAACTGAATTCCGTTGGAGCAACCGAATTACGAGGTTGCAGCAACCGAATCAATTCGGTTGGCAAAAAATTCGGTTTTCACAACGGAATTGTTGTGAGAGTGCAGGAAATTCAACTCCAACAAATCTTGTAATTATGAGTTAGACCAAAAACGCCCAAATTTAAGAAAATCAACTCGAACAATCCTTCTAACTGTTGGACAGATGGAAAAGGAATAATGTAAGGTAAGTAAATTAAAACAGGCCTTATATTACATTTAAAACAAAAAACGAAATAAAAATAACCAGGTTCTAGCAGAGGGGACCAAAAAAGAATATACGTGTATCGGCGTTTAAAAAGTTTTTCCATAGGAAAAGAACTGTAATTACAGTTAAAACAACTAATGAATACCACACAAACAACTGCAAGGTAGCACTGTCAAAGTTTTTTGAGTGAACTTAAAACAATAATGAATTTGATAAAATATAAAGTAGAGCATACACGTTCAACATTATTGATCAATTTCTCAAAAATCAACCAATCAGAACATTTTATTTTTAAATACTTTGTTCTGATTGGTTGATTACACTGTGAGACAAATGGTAGGGGTCAGTGATCGGGAAGGGTTCAAACTACCGGGGAAAGTTATATCAGTAAAAAAGAGGTTATACGTGTCCCGGCGTTTCGCTGGGTCACCCCTAGAAATCGAGATATATCGATTTGACCTTTGGTGGTCTTTTTTTTGACATAACTCGAGAGCCACTAGTCCGATTTTGCTCAAACAATTTTAAAAAATTAAAAATTACAATTCCTTTAATCTGTTCATATAACGTTTTTCTATATACTCAACAGTTTTGCAGGTAAAAATAAATGTATGAAGAAAAAAATATTTTTTCCTAAAATATTAAAAAAAGTAATAAACAAAAGGTTATTGATTTTTATGGTAGCGGAAACAAACATTTATTTTTACCGGCAAAACTGTTGAGTATATAGAAAAACGTTATATGAACAGATTAAAGGAATTGTAATTTTTAATTTTTTTAAAATTGTTTGAGCAAAATCGGACTAGTGGTTCTCGAGTTATGTCAAAAAAAAAGATATATCTCGATTCCTAGAGTTGACCCAGCGAAACGCCGGGACACGTATAACTTGTTTTTGACCGATATAACATTTCCCGTTGGTTTCATCCCATCCCGGTTTTGACTGTCGCATAGTGTTATAAAAACATTGATCAATAATATTGAGCGTGTAAGTTTGCCTTAAAAAATAATAACATATAGGCCATGTGCGAAGTGGCTTAATAATTTCTAAACTAAATAGATATTGATAAAAGAGTTTAAAATTTCTTTTAAAATTTTTTTCAAGTTTCATAGCAATTTGGAAACCTGAATTTAGTTTAGATTTTATTTAGCCAGTTCGCACCTACCCATAAAATTGAAATAATTTATAATATGGAACCTACACTGGGTAGTCCCGAATTTCGAAAATTTAAGAAAATGTCGAAAATTTGCACCCAATCGATGCTTGTTAAAGAGTTGATTATGGGAAATTCTACTTATAGTTCGCTACTCGCGTTTGAAGTTGACCTTGGTAGGGTTTTTGTTTTTAATTTTTCTCGAGTTCTTTGACAAAATGGAGCTCAAACGTTTGGTAGTGCTGATTATAAGTACACTAAAAATATTATTACAGTAACTGACTGTAGTTTATTTAAAAAGTTATCCGTACATTTATTTTTAAATTATTATACAGTTAAAATACAAAGAAATATATTTTTTTTTTAACAGTTTTTGTCGATTATTTAAAAAATAAATTACATATAAATACGGATTTTCTGTTACAGTTAATAATTTCATTTAAAATATTTTGTTGAAAAAAGAATTCTTTTTCGATATCTAGGTCAGTTGAAATTTAAAAAAATGAAATAAATGAAAAATCATTATTTTTTAAGGAGCTTGTAGTTTATTTATTAACATTTAAAAATAAATGAAAAGTTCTTTTTATTTAAATAAAAAGTCAGTAGACCGGGTTTCAAATGATTTTTCATTTATTTTAAATTACATATTCAGTTAATTTAAACTACAAACTATTTTGTGTATATTAATGGAAAATATTTTACAAAGGCCTGTAGAGTAGTTTTAGTTAACCGTAGCATCATTTAATTTGAAACGACTCATTTATATATGTTTTATTTGATAATCTACTGTAAATATCAACGTAAATTTGTTGATTTTCAGCATATTCACAAAATAAGGTGGTCAAAATATAATAATGTCACCAAAATAGCATATTTTCCATATAAATGCACTGAAATACATTGGGGGGGTTATACATAGTGGGTTATAATATTAAATGTAACAAAAATAATACGAAACACCTAAGCACGTATGTGCCCTTCGAAAAATTGTTGCCAATTTTTATGAATTAATAAAAGTAACAATCGTCATATATCCGTCTTAAAGGATGCTGTAAACCATACTCGTATTATATGTACCAATAAGAATTTCACCAACACATTCAGTTTGCAAAAAAAAAAAAACAAAATTCGTATGTATTTAGAGTTTCAGAACACGTATGTATGTGTATATTCCAACATCACATCCAGTTAACCAAACATTTGTTAGTTATTAAATTTTTGTTCTTGTTATTAACTACAACTACGATTATAAAAAAAACTGTAACAAGAATTTTCACTTTATATGCAAACCTTATAAAAAAATAAACATCATATATAAAATTACAGCAAACATAGCACACACTATATATAAATCAGAGTTTCTCAGTTAAAACTAAGAAGCCACCTTTAGCAATTTCAATATGTTCTAGATACATTATATTGGTATTTTTCCTATCAATAAACAAAACCTACACAAATTTTACTGAGAATTTGAGTTTTTTTTTTTTTTTCAAAGGAGTTTTTACTTAAGCAACCCTGCTAAAAAACAAAGTCCCATGAACGCATAGGTAGTAAGTGTAGGTTATTATATGTGTTGCTGTGAGTATGTTGTAAAAATTTATATTTTAATACATTGAATTTATTATAGGGGGTTCAGCTATTTCTTCTCAAAAACATCATATGAATTTCGCTGGCAAAATTTAAAAATAAGGATATAAGTGTGGAAGATTTTATAACCAACGACAACATGTTGTGCGAAATTTGCTTAACATTAATTTTTTGTGATGCTATTTTTTTTTTTGTTAATAATGGTTTCTTACCTTAAATTCATGTTTTCTTTATATGCGGGAATATACAATTTGTTGGAATACAATTTTAATATTTTTTCTGGTTTTTAAAAATATATTAAAAAATACACACTGACAAAAATAGTATATAAGAAGAATAATTGATCTGTTGAGGAATAGGTACACATTAACGGTGAGTCTCATACTGTAGATTTAACTTAAAATTTTTGAGAGTTTTGCATAAGTTTAATAAAAATTAGTATAAATGCTACTATTTACAAAATAAATTCTCTCAAAGTTTTCAGATTTCTAAACCATTTTGTGTCTGAAATATAAAGTCTTGAAAATAAAAGATTTTCCGGAAATTATGCAAAAGTGTCCTCACATAATTGCTTATAACTTTGCATAATGTAAAATTTTACCTATTTAAGGAGACAAAATTATATACATTAGAAAATAATGAAGCTACTCTTATAAATTTTAGAAGAAGCAATATGTAGGTTTGGTGAAAACAAACAACTGCAAAAGTTTAAGTCTGATATGATTCATGTAAATACTTTCGTGGTACAATAATAGAAAAAAGTCCTTAAAAAATTTAGTTAAAACTACTAAAAATTAGTTAAAAATGACGCTACAGAAAAAAACTACTAAATTAGCAGATTATTTTTGCTATTAATTAGTAATATAGGCACATCAAAAATAAAACTGTTAAATATAAAGAATTTTATGTAGGTTTGAGGTTAAGAAGAAGAATAAACATTTTTTCAAAGTTATAAACACATTATTAATATGCAAATCAGACTAGATCTAGTTTCTGCCTTTTTCTTTGGAACAGACGTCATCAGTGATTTTCCATTAAATTGTATTATTGTTTATATTTTATTGTCAGATTGTCTCTATATGATATTTTTTTTCAACAACCTGTCGGCTGCAGGAATCGAACCTATGCATTCCTACATTACAAACGTAACTATACTAGAGTTCGACAGCTTAGCCATCTAACCCACGTAAGGCCTTGCTCATAGTGTGGCTAATTCATAGTTTCAGCTTTCTGTTATTGTTTTTTTGCTCTCAGAAAAGATCAAACAGACATACAAACATTCTACTTTACATTTTCTTTGTTTATTTTCTTATCTCCTCTTTGTCCCCTTTTCTCAAATGTTGCCACACTGACGTATGGTTTTTACGTACAAGTACGGTCAACTTGTGTATATCGGAGACGATCTGCCAGCGGGGCATTTTTTATTTTTCTAGTAAAGTGTTGTTTTTTCAGACGCGTCATATAGACCAAATGCAATTAATATTGTAATTAATATGCATTTTTTTATTAATTTCTAATTATGTAGGTTTGAGGTTAAGAAGAAGAATAAACATTTTTTCAAAGTTATAAACACATTAAAAATCTGAATTTTAATTATATTTGAGCTAGATTTTTGTAAATGGAGAATAGCAAATTAACCTGCTGAAATCAGCAAAAAATTTCGCTAAATAATTAGTAGCCTAAAAAATCACCAAAAAATTAAAATTTTCAAAGATTTTTTCGATTTTTATTTTAAATGCAAATAAAAATCGAGCCTTTTGAAAACAGCAGTTTACAATTTTTTAGCAAATATTTCTGCTGATTTTAGCAGAATAGACTGCTATTTGCATTGAACTAAATTAAGCTTAAAATAGCAAAAATTTTGTAGATATAACAGTTTATTTTTTCTATTTTCGGCCTACAAATATTTAGCGAAATTTTCTGCAGATTTTACGGCACAATTTGCTATTTTCAATTAACTAAAAGTTAGCCTAACTATAACTAAAATTCTGTAAATTTAACAGTTTTAATTTTGCTGTTATCATTTTACTAGTATTTAGTAAAACAATCTGCTAATTTTAGCAGTTTTTTCTGCAGCATCATTTTTAACTAATTTTTAGTAACTTTTACTGCTATTTTTACAGATTTATTTCTATGAGTGTACTACTACCTCCGAACATATACTCTGTTGTTTAATTTCAAATCTGTTGGCTAGTTTTTGAGTTATAGAGATATTCGTAAGACGTATCCTGCGTTTATCCTGTGAGTCCTGGAGAAAAAATTTTAACTGATTTTACAATAAGAGACTCTAAACTAGTTTTATTACTATCGATAATGTACGCCAGATCGTAAATGTATTTTTGGCGATTTTTCAATTATTTATCCCTTTTTTTAAAAGTTAATTTTTCCAAGTTTACTAAATTTCACTTTACATGCTTCTCGCTTGAAAACCGTTCCTTGAAGGCAAAAAGTACGCTATTCTCTCCCATTAGTGTTTGTGTTTATACACACAACCCGAATTCGGTACGCTACGGGGTGTGAATATGTGTTGAAAGTACAGTACATAGTCATAGTGTTTGGGTTAATCAGATAATTGTAATGTACCACATTCGGTTTGTGTACAAAGACACAACCCCTAAAACGATAGATACGGTATGTGTTCCTTAGCTATACCCTACCCTACATGTTGCGTACAGTTTATGTTCCTACTATGCTATTAATGAATTTCTATATTAATTCAATGAATCATTTTCATTAAATGAATGCTGTTTTTCATAAAATTTTATGAAAAATTTCTTGTTATTTGTTAAAAATTTTATAAAACCTATGAAAAAGTTTCATTTAAAATAGTTTCATAAAAGTAATGAAGCTTTAGTTTAGTTTAATGAAAATTCTTTTAAAACTCCTCCAAGAAGATTCTCTTTGGGTATATCACTAAAGATTATACCTAAGCTTTAATCATAATCATTAAACTGATTTGGAATAAAAGGCAACTCTACTTTTGATAACAAATGATGTAAAACGAATCAAGTGTGTCTTATTCTTCAATTTCGCTTCCAAAATCATACACTCACAATGTATTTTCCCTAACCGATTGAGGTTTATTTGAAAAGCAATAGTTATAGTTTGCTTTTTGAAGAATCAGTTAAAATACATAGAATTATATTGTTTAACTTTTTGTATAATTCAATAAAAAACAAACTACAAACAAATACGTATCGTATTTAGGAGTTGATATTTTTAGTAAAATCTTCTATTTTTAGTTTTCTTTTTTTAGAAAAAATGATTTCGTGTTGTGTTTTGAAAACACAAAAAAAAAAACTTTCAAATATGAAAAACAAACCACAAAATCGTTTTTTTCTATCATTTTGTCAGTTAAATATTGAAGATTGTTTTAACAGACTTTTAAATTTTTTTTATTTATTTTATGGATTGTTTAAATAATGTTTGAAGATAGATAGCAAAATGGTTTGAATATAAAGAAAAATCAGAAGTCCTTTTTTAATTGTGTTTGCAATTAATTTAATATGTATTTTATGTTGCTTTTAACGATAAAATATTGTGAGTGTAGTTACAATTTGGTGTTTGTAGCATAAATATGTCGCCTCTTGACAAAAAATATCCCACCTTCGAAGTTTTTTACGATTCTTTAGATACGCATTTTTCTTACAGTGTAACAAATCGTTGACACTTCTGCCAGTAAACTCCAAACAACACCTGCTCTGTGGAATTATAAAATATTAATATAAAAAAAACCTAAATAAGTATGAAAAAATATGAATGTGAAAAACAACATAAACGGAAATATGGAAATAAGCAATATAAGCGACAAATAAACACCTAAATACACAAGAAACAACAACAGGTGAGCGAAATTTTCTTAAGATATTATTTTATTAATATTTTATGAAAATGTTAGAAGAACAAAAAAGAACAATTGTAGGTTAATTGGAAATAAAAATTAATAACAGCAAAAGAAGAAAACAAGCGCTAAGGCGACAATTAACTAAAATGAGAAATAAAATGCAAAATTACAAAAGTAATAACGATATTAAAAATATAAAAAATAAGACAAATTATGAAAACAAAACTTTTTAATAAAAATTTGACTTATGAAGATAAAAGTTTTAAATTAAATTTGAATAATTTATTATTTCAATATACAATAAAATCATAAAGCTTCACAATGCACTATGGGTAAACAAATTCGTTTTATAAGGATAAAATAAATACCAAGCAGACAAAAAAATATGAAATCATTTTGCACACATTATAGTTATAATCGATGTCGAATATCCTCAACAAATGTAATTACATGAATTCATATATAATGGGATTTAATTATAACTGTATAAATATATTGTTATATCCATAAAATGATCCGATATAGTTGTATCAGTTTTTTTTTATCAGTTTTTATCTAAATGCGTCAGTTTAGATGTTAACTGATTAAATTAATCAGAGGAAACTGTATCCGATTTTCGACCCGACACAATTATATCGGTTTATATGGAATAGTATCCATTTAGATCGTAATTAGTACAATTTTCTATAAATCATATATAATTGTATCCGACATTTACCTAATACAATTGTGTCAAATAGTGGATCCGAGTTTAAACTGATATAATTGTATCAGGTCAAAATTTGGATATATCTAAATAAGTTTGTAGAAAATTGTATATATTTGGATGTAAACTTATACCATTAGATAAAATTGTATCAGGTCAAAAATCGGATACAATTTCATCTGATTAATATATAATTTAATCAATTAATATTTGATACAATCAGATAAAAACTGATAAACTACTGATGCAACTATATCGGGTAATGTAACGAATGAAATGTTATATGGATCACACTAAGTTATATATTACGATATAGAGTTCTATATTATTTTTTTTTAGAAGTTGTTATTTTGTGTATATTTTTGTCACTGCTTCACTATTATCCCCACCCATAGTGCATTATTTGACACAAAGCAATAAATTTATATATTCTTTTTAAGCTTTTACTTGGCCTATGTTCAAAAATGTTGAATATTTAGTTTTAACCGATTCTTTTTTTCTCACGCTAAAAATAAGAAACTTTGTTGTTTTTTTTTTGTAGCAGCAAGGACCAAGTTTTTCTAAATCTACCTTCTGCCGCAACTGTCAACCGAAAGGCAAATAAAACTTCTGCTTTGCCAGACACTAAATCCACAAAAGTCCAATTGAAAAGTTTTTGTTATTTTTTTTATTAGTTTTTGCACGACACAACTAAGTATGACTACAACTGCAATTTCAAATGCGTACAGAAGTTTAAGTTAGAACGTAAAATAGTAGAAATCTAAAATCAAGTTAACAATTTTTTTATTAATATAAGCAAAAATAGAAATGTCTATGAAATACACACTCAAATTTGAAAGTCAGTAAAAGATTTATGAACTTGAGTTTAGCTTGGTTTCCATCAAGGGTTAGACTTGTCACATAAACGGCGCTGCGACATGGTCTTTAAGACACTTTTTTAGTTGGTTTATATTTGTAATCAAAAAAGTCTATAAAATCTGGTTTTTTAATAATAGCTTTATTTTGTCTCATGCCTATTAACGTTAAGTATTTAAAGCAAATTTACGTTAAACCGATTGTAGTATAAAAAAATTTTAAACAGGTTATTTTATAATTGTTCCGTTATACTTAAGTAAAAATTTTTAGGTGGTAACGCGAATAAGTTATGTTAGATGTGTGTTAACGGATATTGTTAATTCGAAAACACAGATAATATTTGTTGTGCAGAGGGTAGGTAAGTTTCCAGTACTTAGAAAGTTCATTTTGTATTCTATTCTGACTTCAAGTAGTTATTTACCTTTTTCCAGAGTTAACTTTGATTCCAATATTGTGTGTTTAGAATCGAAGTCTTCTTGATGACCAAGGGATGTTAAATATTCGAGGTATTCAATTCGGATATTATTGTGTTTAAGAGGATATAAGGCGGCAGATATCACAAGAGGGCAATGCATATTTTGGCTCAAAACAGTTAAATTTCCCGTAATAACAGTAACATTTTCAGTAGCCATTACAGACTTTTTCGGTTGAGTGTATATATTAGATAATAAATTAAATAATAACACTATGCTAGTTGAAAAATGCAACAATCGGGGCATCCGGTGGGTAAACCTATATTTTTACCCAGGTTATTTGTTATTCCTCTAGTCAGCTTTCGGGTAAAAATTATCAAAATCGGTGTAGCGGTTCAAAAGTTCTGAGTAAAAATGTTAGGACACTTCGAAATTTTGTATACAAAATTGTACTTTTTATTGCTGCGTTGAATGTAGTGAATTGAAGTGTATTGAAGTGAAAAATTTGCATAAAGATTTTTAAGGTGTCCTCACATTTTTAATCACAACTTTTGAACCGCAAGACCGATTTTGATTAGTTTTAACACAAAGCTTCTTGGTAGAGTAACAAATAACTGAACTAAAAATTAACGGTAAACAAATTGAAGAATCGAGTGTTTTGGGGTGCTTGAAACCATAATCTCTCAAACTAAAATATATATTTTTAAGAGCTAGATTCAGCGTACCCGAATTAGTCTTACCCACTGGGTGGCCCACCTGTCGTGAAAAAAGTCTCCGATTCGTGCACAGTGAAATAAATGGCATAGTACATTCTTTTAAACGAAAATTGGGTAGTGTCTCTTTTTAAATATTTTCTATAGTTTTATCTAATTCGGTAGATTTTAATGATAAAAGATTTTGAATGTATTCATTGCAACACTGCAGGATGTTGTACCTTAATTTTTATCAACGCTAAATTTAAAACCAAAGTCTTAAGTCCGCAAACCGTGACACAAGACTTAAATTGTAAGAAGACTGAATTGGCCGCGGCTGCCGCCAGGCGCAGCAGCAAAGCAGAGAGGCTGATTTAGAGTAATGTTGATCTCGTCTCTACAGGCTGCGCATCATTAATAATTTTCTCCACGTACATCACCATCATAGTACAATCGGCTTGTTCCTCACAGTTATCAAAAATGTCTACGTTTCGAGTTTGCAGCATATAAATTTTACTGAAATTTGATGGTGATTGGATAGAAAAAAAAAATTCGGGCAGTAAGTCGGTGAAAAATTTAATGAGTGGGTGCAAGGCAAAACAAGTTATTATATTGTAGAATTTTAAGTTATAGTTTGTCGTTTCCTCAAAACTGTATACACACTTGAAAACAGCCAGAAGATGTAGAAGTTATTGTAAATTCCCATTACTGCGCCTATGACTAAACTATGCAATTCAAGAAAAAAATTTAGATCTAGAAAACTAGATCTAGTTTGATTTGGAAATTAATAATGTGTCTATAACTTTGAAAAAATGTTTAATCCTCTTCTTAACCTCAAACCTACTTAATTAAAATTAATAAAAATGCATATTAATTACAATACTAATTGCATTTGGTGTATATGACCCGTTTGAAAAAACAGAACTTTACTAGAAAAATAAAAATTCCCTGCTGGCAGTCCGTCTCCGATATACACAAATTGCCTGCACTTGTACGTAAAAACCATACGTCAGTGTGGCAATATTTGTGATAAACGTGACAAAGAGGAGATAAGAAGATAAACAAAAAATTTAAAGAAGAATGTTTGTATGTCTGTTTGATCACTTCTGAGAGTAAATTATCATATAGAGACAATCTGACAATAAAATATAAACAATAATACAATTTAATGGAAAATCACTGATGAAGCCTGTCCATAAAAAAAGGCAGAAACTAAATCTAGTCTGATTTGCTAATTAATAATGAGTCTATAGCTTGGAAAAAATGTTTATTCTTCTTCTTAACCTCAAACCTACTTAATTAAAATTTTATTTTCTTTGTGGAATTTCGTATACTTTACTATTTTGAATTTTTTAAAAATATGAAGAAATAAATGTATAAAGAAAAAAATATTTTTTGTCTAAAATATTAAAAAAAAGTAATAAACAAAAGGTTATTTGATTTTTATGGTAGCGGTAACAAACATTTATTTTTATCGGCAAAACTGTTGAGTATATAGAAAAACGTTATATGAACAGATTAAAGGAATTGTAATTTTTAATTTTTTTAAAATTATTTGAGCAAAATCGGACTAGTGGTTCTCGGACCTAGGAATCGAGAAAAAAGATATATCTCGATTCCTAGGGGTGACCCAGCGAAACGCCGGGATACGTATAACTTGTTTTTGACCGATATAACATTTCCCTTTGGTTTCATCCCATCCCGATTTTGACTGTCGCATAGTGTAATTATATTACCTCAGTGTTGCCAGAAGCTTTCGTTCCAAATATGCTAAATCAACCAAAAAAAAATGCTAAATTCTGCTAAATCGTGAAAAAAAAGAAAAATATCGTTGCTGCGCCTAAGAAGATAGCTATTTGTTTTAAAAAATTATTTATGTAACACCTAAATTAGGTCCTTATTTTGTGTCTTGGCCATGTTTTGTGGAGGTAATTCTTTTATAAATGAAAAGCTTCAAGTTTGGTTTATATGTATGTGTGTAAAAAATAATTTCTAAAAAGTTCCACAACAGGCTGAAATGAAGCAGATTGGTAGGTCTCCTCACAAAAAAGTTTTTCAACAAACAGCTATTTTCCTAGGCGCAGCGGCGATATGCAAAAAATATTTTAAACAAAAAATCACAAGGATGTTGAAATATTCATGGTGGTCAAAATCTGCTAAATTACCACATACAAAAATATGCCAAAAATCCGCTGCGTAAAAAATATTGCAATATTTGCTTTATTAGCCGCGCTTTTGTGATTACAATATACACTTTCTTATTTTTGTGACATGCACAAAAATAAAGTGCTTTCCCGTACGTACCCAAAGTTACCGAAATTTATCCAAAGTTACAGAAATTTACTTAAAAGCGTTCCCGTACTCGAAAATTGTGTAAATACAGTAGTAAGTAGTTTTGTCATTTGGTGCGAGGATTTTTTGCCTACTCTCATTTTACCGAGCTGTGCCCAAAAAAAAGGACAATATAGAGGCAATCTTACAATAAGATATAAACAATAATATAATTTAATGGAAAATCACTGATGAAGCCTGTCCATTAGAGCGTACCACCTTACAGGCAAAAAAAGTGCGCTGTACACCCTCCAATATGAAGTATTTTTGCAAGGAGGTTTCAAAATATAATTTTTTTTTTGCCGAACGTAGGGGTCGCCATTTGACATTTTTCGTTATATCTTTGGCATTTACAGTCCGATCTTAAAGTATGATACACCGATGTTGTTGTTTCGAGGAGACCAGTGTTTTGCTTTAAGGGCCATTGATCACAAGTATCCCGTTCTAGTAGTTACCCACCAGATCTCAGTTGCTACAACCCTAATGTACAACCCAAATATCAGAAAATAAAAGCTCGCAAAAAATCATTAAACTTTTGCTAAGGAAGTTTTTCGCTAAACCCAGTAGAAATTTTTTTATATATTGGTTGCCGAACGTAGGGGTCGCCTTTTTAATTTTTTTTTTAATTGGACTTTTACTATATAGCAAAACACTGGTCCCCTCGAGGCAAAAAAATCGATATACCACACTTTAAAATCCGATTTTAAATGCCAAAGCTATAAAAATGGCGACCCCTACGGTCGGCAAAAAAATTTTTTTTTTTTAAATCGCCTTCCAAAAATACATCATATTGGAGGCAGTGTTGCCAGGTTAATTGGATACAAAATCGTCAAAATATTTTTTAAAAAATCGTCAAAATCGTCATTGCGTTTTGAAATATCGTCAAAATATTGTTAAAAGTCGTCAAAGCTTTAATAATCAAATATTTTTATTATTAGCCGTTTTTTCTAATTACTTGGATTTAATAAATCCAAAAAGTATTTCTAAAAGCGCTCAACAGATGGGGTTAGATTTTTCCTATTTTAAAAACATTTTCTGTCCGACACTTCGTTCACCCTAATTTTTAATACCGAATTCGATGATGAAGGATTTTACTCAACTTTTAATTTATAATAATATTTTACATAAAACAGCGATAAATAGTCTGCCTTTTCAGTTTTATCACTTCAATTTATATTTTTATACAATTGAAAAATTCCATTGCAATATTTAATATTCACTAATTGGATTTAATTAAATTACTTACTGTAGAGTGAAAAATTGCTATTTCTATTTGAGCTATTTCTCTATGTCCAAGATGAAAAATATGTATTTGGTGAGGTGTAGTTTTTTTTTTTCTAAACATATTTCATAAAAAAATTTAATAAAAACCTTTTTTTTTTGTTAGTTTTTCAGTTTTTTTGTTTCTCTTTTAATTTTCATTCGTATTTTTTTCTGACATTAAATTAATATGCTGTTTCATATATTTGTGCTTTAATTGTGGATTTATTAAATCCAGCTTTTTTTTGGATTTAATAAATCCATTTTTTGTATGAAAAATTCTAAATCCAGGTGATTAAAAAACACGCTAATTATAACCCTAAAATCATAATATAAAATGTAAAAAATCATCCGGTTTTCGGTATCAGCTGTAATTTAAAACAAATTCTAAAATGTTAGTTTTTTATTTTAATGGTGGAAGTGAAGGAAACTTTCAATGTAAATTGATTTTGTAACAAAAAGAATTTCTTTTGAAATAACGCAACACTTCACCGAAGTGTTTTAGAAAATAATCCTTTAATACTCGTATCTCCAAATTTAAAACAATTTTATGTATGAATTGAAAATTTACCATATACTGAAATTTATTGTTCGAAAGAAAAAGTTCATTTTAAAAAAATTAGTATCAAAAACACTTTAGATTTCAATGTACATACTTAGTCTAGAGATATTTCACAGATACGTACTAAAGAATTTACGTGAAAAAAGAGCCCGATATGAGGTATCCATCCCTTCGAAAAACACATTACATTTATTAGTGATTTAGGAAAAACTATTTTAAATAAAAATAATTACCAGATTCTGTATTAATTTTCCTATAAAAAACCATCAGATTCCAAAATGACTCCTAAAATAAAAATTTTATTATAAATATTTACAAATTATCTGAATAAATTTATTGATTTAGATCATGGAAAAATAACGTATTTTTGAACAATTGTTGCTATATTTCCTATTGAAAAAAATCGTCATTTTGAAGAGATAAATCGTCAAATCGTCATTTGGCTATTCTCGATAGTAAAAATCGTCAAAATGACGATAAATCGTCAAAACTGGCAACATTGATTGGAGGGTGTACGGCGAACTTTTTTTTTGAGGTACTTTCTAATGTACATTCAACTACTATCCAGTGCGTATGAGTGATTTAATTTATAATAAATTATTACTCATACGCTTCATTGGACAAAACTTAACTGCTATGGTGTGATTGCTGCTCGTATGGCAGAGGATCTATATAAGAATATTGAAGTAAAAACTATAAAATGTTTAGTAAAGTATTTTTACCCGTCGTATAGGACAATCGTAATTAATATTATAATTAATTACTAAAGAATTCCTCTAAAGCTCATTTACAGAAAGATCACTTTCTTCTTCTTCTTCTTCCTGCAAATGATTTACAAAATTGTATTTACATAACGCACTTTGGAATGCCATATGAATTGATGTTACCTTAACCAAACAACTTGAATTTAACAACATTATCGGTTTGTAGTTACTTTTTTTTTAGGAGCATTTCTTATTTTTATCAAAATTGCAAATGTTTCATATTAAGCTTAAAAGGTCTGAAGATTAATTATTAGTATCCTAATTGTATGGTTTTGGTATTAAGTAAATGCATATAACATCTGCACTTTGATTCATTAGTGATGCGTATTACAGTATTAAGACAGTAATAAGTCAGGCGTATTATTTGTATAAGAATCAAAATACTATATTACATCCTACATACATTTGAAATGTAAACAATAATTAAAATTATACGCCTTATTTGTTTTTATAGGCTTATTTGAAGTTGAATATTCGTAGTTATTTACAAAGGTGATCGGATAATTATTGAGACTTAATATAAAAATTTTATAAATTCAAGAAACTAGCAAAAATTAAGGATTTTCCAACAATTTTCAAAATAGTTGCAAAAATTTATGGGTTAAAACGAGAACAATATAATAAAAATTGTATTTCGGAATCTACAATTGATTTTGCAGTAATTTTATACAGTATATGATTTATTCAAATAAAATACTTTGTCATTATTTTCAACAATAATATAAAATACAATAAGCGTTTTTTTAATCACCTGGATTTAGAATTTTTCATACAAAAAAAAAAATGGATTTATTAAATCCAAAAAAAGCTGAATTTATTTGTCTGGGTTTACATATAACACTAAAAGCACAAGTATAACAATAAAAGCACAAATATGTGAAAAACTCTGTTAATTTAATGTCAGAAAAAAATACGAATGAAAATTAAAAGAAAAACAAAAAAATTGCAAAACTAACAAATTAAATGTTTTTCTTAAAATTTTTTGTATGAAATATGTTTGGAAAAAAAACTACACCTTACCAAATACATATTTTCCATCTTGGACATGGATAAATAGCTGAAAGAGAAATGTCAATTTTTCACTCTACTGTAAGTAGTTTAATTAAATCCAATTAGTGAATATTAAATATTGCAGTGAAATATTTCAATTGTGTAAAAATATAAATTAAAGTGATAAATGTGAAAAGGCAGACTGTTTATCGCTGTTTTATATAAAATAAAATTAAAAGTTAAAGTAAAATATTTCATCATCGAATTCGGTATTAAAAATTAGGGTGAAAGAAGTGTCGTACAGAAAAATCTTTTTAAAATAAGGAGAATCTAACGCCATCTGTTGAGCACTTTTAGAACTGCTTTTTGGGTTTATTAAGTCCAAGTGATTAGAAAAAGCGGCTAATATCTTCCTATATTTAGTTATAATATTGTTCTACCTTAAGTCAAAATTCTAATATGATATTGTCATGTTGCATTTTATTTGTTGTTTCAAAAATGTTGATAATTTTCATTTTAGACAATACAATTGTTTCATGTGCATGACCTCAACTTTTAAGTTGTCCGAAATAAGAAAATGATAACTTGGATTCACAAACCGAGACATTACCTAAATAAGGTACAAAAATTCAACGGGACAAGAATTTTGTACTTTTGTATATTAACTGTGTGATTTGGTAAAACCAGCCATAAATCAACTCGTTTTGAAAACAAGGGTGATTGATAGAATTTTTTTAGCAGATCAATTGCAAATTGATATAAGAGCGTAGTGAAAAGGATATGATTAAAGTATTCAAAAAAAGCACATCATGTTGCTTTAAAATGGTAGAAGTCTATTCTGTAGTCACTTCTTCATATAAATTTCCGTGTTAATTGTACCGGTGGTCACGAAAATTTTGCCTCGTTTGCCACAACTGCAAATTGGTTACGACACGAGAAATTTTCTTGGAAACTTTGTTCTTCTTTGGGTCTTATATTTATCCGGGACATTTCCTCTAACATCGGCAGCATAAAATTCTTGGTCAGAAAGCTGAGAAAAGTCGGAAAGGAGGTATGTTTTGTCATCCATTAGGCAACATTCGTACTTTTTCACAAAATTGTTGTTAAGCTCTTTTTGTTCTTCGCTCATTTTTTCGCTGAATAACCAACCAATGTTGCAAAAGTTAGATAATACATACTTATACATATTTTTAAAAATTTTAAAATTAAAAAAATATTAAATTTAAACAACTTAACTATAAATATAAAAAAAAGCAAATTAGAAGCAACACTTAAGTGATTTTCTTGGATGTTGCTCAGAAGTAATTCTAAAAAAGCTGTAAAAATATACTATAGCATACTTCGAAAGCAGTAAAGCATTACTTTCATTGCTGGGCAATTTTTTAATTGATATTATTACCACTCTAATAGAATATTTTTTCAATTACTTGTTTACAATTTATAATAGAATCATTTGAGTGAAAGTTGCCAAATCAATTAATGATTGTATTAGTACAGTCAGTTTCGTAATTAAAACTCGTTTTAAGTATTTTCTGTACACAATTCAATCGTTATTACAATACAATTGTCCTTGTAAAATTCGACTGAAATCTTAGTTAAGGATAATATGGATTAAAAAAAATCTTAGTAAGAGATTGTGTAAAACAGTAGATTTTTATGTTGTTATATTCTCAGACAACCAACGTTTGTGAAATGTTAAACTTAAGTATCATTCTGTATTTGTTTATGGCTGATTTCTTCAAAGAGATGTTTGCTAAGTACCTTATTAGCAATTAAAAGTAAAACATAGAAATACACAGGTATACACTAGACTGGTCCTTATTTAAAAAGTTGCTCCGAAACCGCTACCTGGGCTTTATTCTATGAGATTACTTCAAAAACTTGTCCAGAAAAAATTGTACCTTAATCGAAGATTTTTTGAGATATCCCTGGTTCTTTAAAATTTTGAAATAGGATTTATAAGGGGAGAATTACTTGTTTGCTCTTTTTTTTTTTGAAAATATTGTCTCTTAAATAATTGTGTTTCTGAAAAATTTCAATACACTGAGAGAATTTTCATCATTTCAGTAATGAATTTCTTCATAGTTTCAATGAAAATTGTCACTGGAACTCGTCCATTGAAACTTTTCATAGAATCTATGAAACAGGTTTCATTAAAGTAAATGTTTATTAATAGTTCAGAAAATTAATGAAATTCTTCATAAAATTAATAGGCCACTCGTCCAATTAAAAAATCATTCAGCCAATGAAGAGCTTCATAAAATATATGAAGCAATTTCATTTACTATTATATATCGTCATATAAAATCAAAAAAAGCCGTAAGTTACATAAAATTCAAAATGGACTTTTTGATCGTTCATGATGAACCGTATCAAAATACATATTCCTGCAAAATTTTATACTCCTACGACTAAAGACGACGATTTTATTAACAAAATTCTAAACAGCCCCTAGCGTAAGCGCAAACAATTTTAAAAATTTTTTTGCTTCTCCTGTACATTTGTTTAAATGTAACTTACGGCTTTTTTGATTTCATATGACGATATTATAGTTGGTTGTTGGCGTTGCTAAGCTGGAATGAATAAATAATAAGTACTTAGCAAATGCAAAAGGCGAAATAAAATCGTAGCATATTTTACGGATGTCCAAAATATATTCTAAGAAAGAATTCATTAAATTAAAAAGTTTCTTAAAACAAAAATTTCGAAAAAATTAATATGATTTATAAAAAAAATTTCATAGTCCAAAATTAATAATAAAAAATTAATTAAAAAAAAATAAAAATTATAAAATATCGCAATAAGCACATAGGTTTTAAAAATTCAAGTGCTTTAGATTTAGCTTGAAGTAAAGTAGATTTCAAATTCTAGCATTTGTTTATTTAACAAAAATATTTCAAACTTGAAATTTTGTTTCCCTTTCGCTGGAGTATGCTATTGAAATAAAATGTAATTAAAGTTGTACTTAAGCCTTGAAACTGGAAAACAGGGCTGGAATTGAACTTGTTTTCAACTTGAATTCCAGTGAAATTATTTATAGGGATTATTCTCTCAGGAAATGACGATATGTTATAAAAAAATTTAAAAAAAAGTAAATACTATTGAACAATTTCATAAATATACAGAACATTTTCATTAAATTTATGGAGATCTAATTTATGAAATTTAATGAATTTTTTTAATGAAATTATGAAATTTTATGAAAGAAAAGTTATGAAAAATTTCATAATATTAATTAAATATTATATACATAATGAAATTCTTCATGGGTACTACGAAAAAAATTCAATGAAATTATATCCTTAATATCATGAAGGATAATTCTCTCAGTGTAGAATCATAATCTAGACTGAAATAGCTTTCTAAGAAAACAAAACATCTGAAATCGGTTGTTAAAATGTAATAAATTCTGAAAATCGTAGGATTTTCTATAGAAATTGTAACAAAAACAATTTCTATAGAAATAACGCAACACTTCACCGAAGTTGATTTATAGGAAGAAGAAGAATAAAACATTTTTATTGAAAACATTTTTATTCACCGAAGTGTTTTAGAAAATTACCCCCTAATTGAAAAATTCCAAAGACTGGATTTTTTTCCAATTTTCTATTATTGAAAAGTAAATGGGGAATATTGAAAATATAAAATTTTTAAATTTTGTTATTTGTTGTTGAAATATAATAACATAGAATTCGAACATATATTACTAAATAAAATATTAATTACTAAAATAATCGAAAATAATTACTTAATACAATACTAATCTTGATAATCGGGGGTTTCTGCTGAAATACAATCAAAAATTATAAATTTTATATGCATTTCAGATTAGAGATTGTTGAAAAATCAGAAATTTATTCCAAATAAACTAAAATGCATTGATGAGAAAAATCAATAAAATTGAAGTCAGTTTTGTTTTAAACCTGTGCCCGACTTTAAGCATATATTTAAAATTCATTATTTTGCGCCACATCCCCATTTTAAACTACCCATCCCAGGTGAAAATGTTCATATATGGCCATATATGGCAACATATATGGGTTCGGATCCGAAATTTGAGGGTATATGGCCATATATGGAGATATATGAATGTTCATATAAATTTTTTTTTTATTTTTTAATAAAAATATTGCTTTTTTTATTCAACTTAAATGTAAATATTATAATTCTATTCATACGTTACTGATGAATTTGTACATTTGAATGAAATTGAGAAATTATGAAATTTTGTAATTTAGAAAATAAAATTAAATTGTAGTAGTAGACAAAAAAACATCACATAAAATTTAAAATTTTCAAAGTTGCTTTTTCGTTTTTAATGGAAATACAAATCTAGCCTTCTGAAATCAACAGTTTAATATTTTTAGCAAATATTTCTGTTAATTTTATAAACTGCTATTTGCATTAAACAAAATTTAACAAAAAGATACAACAGTTTGTTTTAGCCATTTTTAGTTTACTAATATTTTGCAAAATTTTCTGCAGATTTTCTAAATTTAGAAGTTTTATTTTTGCTGTTTTTATCTTACTGCAACATTTTCACTTGTATTTCAATATTTATCATTTTATTTCAGAAGTTATCAATTATTTTTCTGATTTATCAATTGTATTTCAGAAATAATCAATTGAATTTCAGTTTACTCAATTGTATTGTAGAAGTTATGAATTGTTTTTAAGATTTACCAATTGTATTTCAGAAATAATCAATTTATTTCGAGTTTTATAATTGCTTTTCAGAAATTATCAATTGATTTTTATATTTATCAATTGTATATCAGAAACTACCAATTGCATTTCAGAAATTATAAATTATATTTCAGAAACTGAAAATTGTATTTCAGAAATTATCAAATATGTTTTACAAACAATCAATTGTATTTCTGAAACTGGCAACTGTATTTTAGAAATTGCCAATTGTATTTAAGAAATTATCAAATGTATTGTATTTCAATATTTTTTGAATCCGCTCACGTAATTACCCCCATGGTAAAAAAAAACTTAAAACATTACCCATATATGGAATAATATATGAATTCATATATGAAGATATATGGAATATATGAACCAATATATGGACCAATAAATGCAGTATATTATCATATATGGGTTCATACATTTGAATATATTTACCCATATATGCTTCCATACATAACATATATGTTCATATATGATCATACATTAAACCATACATGCTCATACATGAAACCATATATGACAATATATGAACATATATGAACATTTTCACCTGGGATGTGAAAATCGAAATATATATGAACATACATGATCATACATTGGCTCGTATGTGATCATGCATGGTCATACATAGTGATATACGTGCATGCATAATTCAATGTATGATCATACATGATCTCATATATTTCCATATACCTTTGGATCCGAAATTTGAGGGTATATGGAGGTATATGGCCATATATGATCATATATGAGCATACATGAATCATATGTGAGCATATATGGTCATATATGAATATGTACGGTCATATACCCTCAAATTTCGGATCCAAAGATATATGGAAATATATGAGATCATGTATGGTCATACATTGAACTATGCATGTACGTATATGACATTGTATGCCCATGCATGATCATATACAAGTCAATGTATGATCATGTGTGTTCATATATATTTCGATTTTCACATGGGTAATTAGAAGTAATAAGAAAATCAACTACCAGGGTAAAGTTTCTGTTCCAAAAAATCGGTTGGAGAATGCTAATTTTCTTTTGTAACCCCTTCTACTGACAATTCTCACACCGACAACTTTGGACTGAAATTGATTCAAAGCAACCCAGCAAAATTTTTATGAACTGGTTGCCTTTGAATCTGTTCCAGAATAGGTGTTTTTACCACCGGTTCCGTGGAACAGGTTCTAGAACTGATTCCTGGAAGTCAAAATGGAAGGCCTCACTGTCGCAGAACCGGTTCTATAACTGGTTCTAAAACCGATTTCAAAGCAACCTGTTCTAGTTTGCAGGAACATAACCTGTTGCTTTTGGGACAAATTCAAACAAAAATCACCGATGATAGAACATAAATTAGAACAGGTTGCATGCAAGAACAAGTTGTTCTACAACCGGTTCTTTGCATCCGACAATTTTGCTGGGAACCGCTTATGTACACTCAAAAAAATAAGTTAGTAGAAAAATTAGTAAAACGTCTTGTATATCAAGTGTACTAGTTTTCAGCAATTTTTTTGCTGAAATTCCGTTTTCAGAAAAAATTTTAGTTATATTTTTTAGCACTAAGCTAATTTTGAACTAATGTTTTACTAATTTATTGTAGATGTCGCAGCTTGTCTGGAAACGGAAATGACAAAAAAAGATAAACAACTCTACACATATTCTATATTTAAATTTTCTGCAAATAAATTAACTAAAGTAAAATTTCGCTACAAGTTTTTTTAGTTTTTTTCAGTCTACTAATATTCAACAAAAAGTTTAGTGATTTTAGCAAGAATTTTTTTCATTTGCAGTCGACTTAGTGTTAGCAAAACTTTTGCTGAAGATTACTATTTTTTTGGTAAAAATCAGCTAGTTGATTTTCAGCAAACCTTTTGCTGAAATTACCAACTTTTTTGCAAGCACGCTCCTGACTAAAAATTTGCTAACACAGCAACATTTTTTGCTGACTTTACTGACTTTTTTTTTGAGTGTAGCTCTCAAAGTAAAACGAGTTGCTCTATAATCAGTTCTGTAACTAGTTTTAGAACTAATAGAACTAGTTCTAGAAGTAATTTTTCATCAGTTATAACTTACATATAAGATCCGTGGAGCCAGTTCTATGGAATCGGTGCTAGTGGAACAGATTCATTTGCAACAAATGTAAAAAATTTTTCTGGGTAGTTACCACTACCAAATAATGGTTTATTTAACCCAATTATATAAGGGGTTTCCACAATAGGTTGCCTCAAAGGTTACCACTACATATGTGTATTGGAAACTACATACATTAAAAAAAAAAACATATTTTTTTAGCTGAACCACATACAAAAATATATTTCTAACATTTTACTAGATTCTGAACAATTGAAAAGTGACCCTTAAGCTGGCATAAAAAAACCCCACAAAACAAAATCAGACAATATATAACAACCAGAAAAACAATTGGCAAATGACAATGACATGTAACAGATCATCAAAACTAGTAACAAAATTAAAATCATCAAATATGTAATAGAAAAACAACTACGAACTTCGACTACATAAAAAAACTAAATAAAAATCTACAAAACAATCAACAAACTGTTAAAGACCAAGTTAAAAAACGAATAACAACAAAAATAAAACAGAGAGCAACAAAAAAAAAAAAAAAAGATGAAACAAAACTTTACTGAAATGGCGAAAAACTTTTTGACGCCAAAGGGCAAATGAAACACATACACACACTACAAATACAAGTAGACATGATGAGACAAATGTTCTGTACGAGAAAAATAAAAGAATGTAAGGGAAATATAAACAAGCTGTTTAAAGTCCACCCAAGTTCATATGCTGAACTATGGGACAGGATTTTGTTACTCATGCCCTCAATCCCATTTTTAAGAAAACGCAGCAAAAAAGAGATGCCAAACTAGTAGAAATAACATTACAATTAATGATATTTAGTACTTCTTTTTTAACAGAAACACTAATGAGTTCCCATAGGAGAGGAGCACTTCCAATTCGAAATTTTTTAGTACTTTTTGAACGAGGGCAAAGGAAATCCTTGTCATCAATTAAAACAGACCGTAAAATTAGAACACACCGCGAAATTAGAAATTATTTATGAGACAACCAACCGAAGTTTATTGTCTTCCCAAAAGTTTAGCTCGATACTGGCCAGTATCGCACTATTGTAGTTGGGATTAACCACCCCGTGTGTGTAGCAACTTGAACTACCCTACGAGAAAAGGGACCGGTCTAAAGTGACACGGAGGATAGGTCCCAAGGGGGGCAGGGACCGGTCCTTGATCGGTCTTTTTGTTTGAAAGAGACACGTCAATTTAATATGGCGTTGTCATTCGAAGGGATCAATTGCCACAGTTTAGAGACCTTGGGATATTTAAGGTGGTGGGTCTAAAAATAGCTTTTCAAACAAACTAATAAAAAATTAAGAATTAAAAAAAATCTACTTGGGGTCAATTAGGACTCGATAACACAACGTTCTGCTGGCAAGGCAAACGCTCCACCATCTGAGCTAATGTTGCTTGTGCATAATAATTGCTGATGGTGAAGTTATAAAATTTGCGTTTCTGTGTTTCTGTTCAAATAAGCAAATAAAAAAAAATAAAGAAGAAAAAATATAAAAGAAAACAAATTAATACACACACACAAATATAGTGGAAGTGCCCTGAATATAACCCAGATTAACCTATCATGGGATAGGTCCTTTAATGACTCGTTAACTCGTTTTTGAATTAGCCTTAATTAAATTAAATTAAATAAAAATTAGAAAACTTTACTTCAAAAACTCTAACAATATAAATAAAAATTTTAAAAATTCCCCTTAAGTTAAAACAAAAGTTAAATGAAATACCAATTGTTAAAACTAAAACAGCTTTAAAAATAAAGAAAAAACGTTGAAAACACAAAACTTAAAATTTCTTAGGAAAAAAATAATAGAAATTTAAAATAAGAGCTAATACTAAAAAAAAACATAAAGTTACAAATAAATAAATGAATGAAATAAATAAAAAATATTTTTAGAAATATGCAGCGAATTTTGTTTTTTTTTATTTCGGTATCGGTCAAGTTTTTTAAAAGCAATAGTGAAAATGAAGGATCAGAAAATACTTACAAAATTAGTTCATTATTTTTTGCTCATATTTGTACTAATTTAGTAATATGCCTTCGGTTGACCGGCCACGGGATAGGTCCTTTGAGGGCAATTGACACCTCATTCCCCGTAGGGTACTTATTCGAATTAAAAAATTAACCAAATGAGAATTGTATGTGGCTGAAAAGCAAATCACACAAATATATAAAATAATAAACAATAGTGTTTGCTTTAACATACACACACATCAACTTGTATGCAGTACGAAAACAACATACATATGAACCCATATAAAGAACAGAAGCAGTGCCCATATCGTATTCACACTACGTAAAAATAAATATTATCGATAAAGTGCATTTACACTGAATTAAATTTCAATTATGTAAGTAGCGCAATTGGAGCGGTAATTTACGATTTTACAAGCTATGAGACCCATTTCGGGCTTAGAGATAGTGTCGCCATATGCCAGTTTAAACAATTTTTCCCAGTTTTAAGGGATATTTAACAGTTTTCCAGTTTTTCATTATAACTGTATTTTTTTATTTTTTTCATATCAAAATAGCATATTTGTTCTATTTATTATTACCCAGCATAACTTTGGTAATGGGTGCGATAAACTCATGAATTACCTTGTAATGTGTACTATTTACAAGTATAATTATTGTTCAACATAAAGTAATTAGTTATGGATAATTAAATACATAGTGCATTACTTTATAATGAATTACACTTACCTTCAACATTATTTTAAAGCATAAAGTAAATAGTTACCGAAAATTGACTACATAATGCATTACTTTGTATTGTATACTCTTACACTTCAGCATTATTTAGAACCACAGAATAGTGAGTTACCGATATTTGATTACACAATGCATTTCTGTACTCTCTTTAGATTTATCATTATTTTAAAACATAAAGTAATACATTACAGAATGTTGATTACATAATGCATTTTACCTAAATATAAAGTAATGACTATTACAATATTAAATACTATACTTCGATAATTTTTTTTTATAAATTTTATAAATATTTTCACACTGGCCATTATTGCCCAGGAAAATTTTCTGTTCCAAAGAACCGGTTGTACAATAGCTACTTTTCATTCACAACCCCTTCTACTGTCGATTCTAACACCGATTCTTTTTGTTTGAAATTGTCCCAAAAACAACCCCTTCTATGGCTCCAAAGTGGAAGCGGTTGCTCTAGAATCAGTTCTGGAACTAGTTCTGGAACTGATTCTACGTCACCCACACCTTCCATATAGGATCCCAGGAACTGGTTCCGGAACCAGTTCCATGGAATCGGTTGCAGTGGAACCAGTTGTAGAATGGGTGTGGCTGGCTACCGATTGTAAAAAATTTTCCTGGGTGGTAGCAGTCAGCAGAGAAACCTTAAACTGATACCGGTGACTTGTAGCGCTTTGTGATTAGTAACTCTGCTGAAGAATGTTTTATTTGTGTTGTTTTTAAATACAACTTTTCTATATTTTCCTTTAGTTTAAAAAAAAAAATTTTTTTATTATATTTGTATGTTTTTATTTGTCGTTCTTACAAAACAAAATATTTTTAAAATCAACAACAACAAATGTATCACTACCCAGGAAAATTTTCTGTTCCAAAGAATCGGTTGTACAATAGCTACTTTTCATTCACAACCCCTTCTACTGTCGATTCTAACACCGATTCTTTTTGTTTGAAATTGTCCCAAAAGCAACCCCTTCTATAGCTCCAAAGTGGAACCGGTTGCTCTAGAATCAGTTCTGGAACTAATTCTGGAATTGATTCTACGTCACCCACACCTTCCATATAGGATCCCAGGAACTGGTTCCGGAACCAGTTCCATGGAATCGGTTGCAGTGGAACCCGTTGTAGAATTAGTGTGGTTGGCTACCGATTGTAAAAAATTTTCCTGGGTAATTGCTCAAAAGTAGCAAATATTTTTTAAGCTATCAAAATATGATATCGCTACCTGAGTGCTCAGTTATGATATTTACTATTGTTTATTTACTATTGTTTAACAACCCGGTGAAAAATCTCCATATATGAACATTTATGGTTCAACCACATATGTATGGATCCGAAAACTGAGATAACAACTAAGTACATGTTCATATATGGACATATATGAACATATACATTAATTAAATATATGCAAATACATGCGAACGTTGCTGTCCTTTATTATAAGGTTGTATGTACTATAGATATAAATTTATGTATGACATTCAAATTAGGCGCTACATATGTTACTTTTTTTATTCATGGCATTAAATGTAATTCCAT
Source organism: Leucophora obtusa (assembly GCA_949987735.1). Lineage (NCBI taxonomy): Eukaryota > Metazoa > Arthropoda > Insecta > Diptera > Anthomyiidae > Leucophora > Leucophora obtusa. The sequence goes on along the minus strand of OX465299.1, from coordinate 57,882,667 downwards.
ATTTATGCAAATATGAGTTCCTTTTACACATATGGAAAAATGTAGTCTTCCAAATATGTTCATATACAAGTCCCGTTTGCATAAATTGAATAACATATACTTCCATATTTGTCCATACATGAGTGCCATTTCCATATATGAAATTACAGATGCCTCCATATATGTCTGTATATGAAATCTTTCTCCATATATGGAATCACATATACTTCCATATATGTTTACATAAAATCCATATATGTTGATAAAAAATCCATATTTGTTCATATGTGTCCAAACATAAACCATATATGAACATGTTTGAGCGAATATGAGTATTTTTCACCGGGAACGTATTTTTCATTTCTTTTTTAGTACAATTTTATTTATTGATCCCAGTAAACCCTTCTATTACTTTTATATTACAAAAGCTATTATTTTAACAAGGGCATGTCCATCGAGATACCTCCTTGCCTAGTAATATGTTATTATGAACTTACATGTTACGCTCTAGTTATCAAATAACTTTAAAATAATATTTTTTTCTCTTAAAATTAAAATTTTTTTTATATTGAGTTAAATTAAATTTAAATATCAAATCGACCATTGTTTGGAATCGACCCCTTTCGATTTGGATGAATTTTCGTCAGAACTTTTCTTTCATCATGTAATGAAGTTTTGCCAAAGGAAAAGAATTACAAAAAATTTTTTTTTCAAAGTTATGCAATTTTTAAAATTTCAAAAAATTACATAATTTTTCGCATTTTTTGTTTTGGTATGAGTCTGTTTTTTGAATATCTCGAAAACTATAAAACCTTTTACGCCCAAGTGCATGGGGAGGTGAAAAATAACACTTTTGCACATATGGGTGCTCTTTGAGAGCCAATCTGAAGAATCAAAAAATTAACAATTAAACACATTTTAAGTTTTGACTTATTTCTGGCAATGAACCTAAATTTTAAACTTTGATGTCTTCAGAGATTTATAGTAGAATTTCATGACAAATATTTTTGTGAAACATTTTAACCCTCTAATTCTTCAACTTACGGGTTCCTGAAGACATCACAGTGGCAAATTTAAAATCAATGCAAAAAATAAGTCAAAACTGAAAGGCTCTAATGCATAAACTTTTCTTAATTTTGCGTTAAGGAGTGCATTTTATAAAACATTATTTTTCCTTAATAAACGTTTATTAAGAAATGTCATGCATAATCTTTAAATAACAGTTTGTTAATTTCTCGTTTTATTCTGGCAACACCATTATAAAATGTGTCTCCACTTTTAAATAAATTGTTAGTGATTTATAAAGTTAGTAAACGATTGACTCGTTAATCATAGATGAATAATGTTGTTTTGAAGATTTTACCAAAAAAAATAATATATAATAAATCTAAACTTGATGAAATATCTACATACATAAATACATATCTTGGTTATATAATAGTGTAAGATAATATTTTAAAGACAGTTTAACACAACGAATACTGAAAGTATTCGAATAACGAATATGTTTTGATTATATCAATATCACTATTTTGTTTAATTTATTTTTTATTTTATTTATACAACCAATTTGAGAAAACTTAATGAAAAAAGGTTTTAATGTTGCAACTGTTCCATGTTTTTTTAATTTTTTGGCTTCAAAATGTTAGATTCCAAATATTCTTGGGTGGATGACATTTGAAAAATCCTTTAAATAAATGAAAACTGAATATTTTTGATTTCAATAGAGTTTTTTTATATTCCAAACTATATGAAACGCTTATTTTAGGCATGACCCTATTAAAGGATTAAATTACTCCACAAAAATATACCTCGTAGTGTTTTACATAAGTTCGCTGAACATATGTCATACACAAAATGGAAGATTCACAGGGTTTCCTAGTGCACATATGTAAAAAATCCATAACTCAGAATAAGTTTTGGGGCTTTCTGTCACGGAAAGGAAACATTAAATGAGAGACATTCAAAATTTAGTTTTGACACAAAATTTGATGTTTACCGCTTAAAACATTACTAACGGTTATGAGAGGGTTAAAAGTTTGTGTAAAGAAAATGTTTGCCTTTTCATTATGTAAGCAACAGTTATGTAACTTAATCACCAGAAGCTTCTAGTTTAAGATTTATAGATGGATAAATCCGTGAATCTTTTTTAGGGTAATTTTGAGGATATAAATATAAACGGCCTGGCCGTTTACATCGCAGAAACCCAATTTTTGCACAGATCTTATTTTTACTCTTAATCTATACGAAAATGAGCGGGGAGCTGGAAAAATAACACTTTTTCCCATATGGGTGCTCTAATATATACCATATATATTTTATGATCATTTCAGTAAATGAGCTTGTGAATCATTAAGGCATATGATGCCAATAAAATATCTTAAAAGGTTAATATAAATCGGATTTTTCGTTATCCTGAAAACCTATTAAAAATAACATCGCAGCAGAAATTCGGAAGCGGTAAAATTGATTAGTGCTTCTTTTCTGCTTCGTTTACTGCTTCTGAGGATTTATAGCTTGCAGAAGTGTGTTAAAAAAGGCTATAGAGTTTTGTTTACCACACTTTATTGCTCTAACAAAGCACGAAATAATGACAATGATAACCGAATTTACTAGCTAAAAGCTGTGATTTCATGCCATTATTTGGAGCTATGATAGAAGCGCGTATCGGATATCGAAACAAGTGCTTTCACGCGAGCTATCTCAAACAAAAATCATGCCTTATATCAGCAATAATGCAAGCGCTATACTATTTTCTTTCCCTGACGAACCTGCTTCCAAGCAAGCAGTAATTTTTGCTGGGATAGCGCTTCTTGCATTGCCATATAGTTCTAGTGACTTTAACCCACTGTGCATAGGCAAAAAGAGAGACAACATCCAATGAACGGCAGTGACAATGACGCCGCGATTGTCACAACAAGATAAGATATATCACAGTTAAACTGTGTTGAAGAGAGCAGTTTGCATGGCAGACAAACTAACAAAATGTTTATCTGTTGGTCTGTGTTTTTTTTTTTTTGCTAGACAACATTGTGGGGTGTTGATGATAATGATGAGCTTTCATGAAGTGTGGCAAAATTTATGGGTTTAAATGAATACTAGACTATAGGAATATTTAAAATCCATAGAGGGGTCATATAAATACCATAACAATTTAAGTTAAAGTGATAATATACAAAACATTAAGCTTATCTTGTATTGTGTTGTTGCCTGTGTATGTGTGTTTAAAGAAAATTTATTTACGTATTTGGAATTGAAGCTGAAATTTTCATTAGCATCAGCTACGTTTACTCACACTTTTATAATTTCAGACATATTTACTACAACATTTCATTGAAATGTTTCAGCTTGGTTAGAGTATCTGTTATCCTGTAACCAGAAAAATATCCGCAGGTTGTAAACAAACATCAACATCAACAAATATGTACTTATCTGGATATCTACTATATATACATAGATAAATATAAAATGAACATTCATTTAACTGGGGAGAAGTTTTTTAGGGGCTCTAAAACTTAACCAAATGCAGACATAAGGCTTAAGTAATTTATATGTTAGTCACACATGAAATAAATAAGGAAGACGTAGAAGAGAATATTTTTTTTTTAATTACAACTTTGTTAAAACTGGGATGTGCTATCTTAGATAATTAAAACTTAAGTAATGCATTGATCTAGTAGCCATTCTTAGCTTTGGAGCAGTTAGTTCATAACAAAAGTAAAAAGACCATCGGTTTATTTTGGAAAATTATAGTTGTTTGGATTATAAATACCATAACTTAGGGTCACTTTAAAGCCAGCACTGAGTTCGCAGTTTTATTTAAATTTTACTTAAATAAGAAATTCTGTTTAAACATTGCACTAAGTGCTGACTTTAATACGGACTCTTTAGTACTATGACCTTAATTTTCCTAAATATATCTTAAAACTTTTTTTTATTTATTTATAAAAAAAAAACCTTCGATTTACCGCCATCTATTGATCGTCAAAAGAATCAGAGCGTTATATTTCTTTAAAAGTTTCGTTCCACAATACAAGTTTGTACAACACATATTTTACATATAATATTCGAATAGCAAATATTTTATAAAGAACCATATGCATTGAGTTGTTTGCAAAACTTTTGGTTGTTGGTGTCACTTTGAAAACTAACATCATATGTCCACAAATTTGTTCATTACAAACAACTGAAAGGAAAAACTTTTTCATAGAGAAAACCAAAAATTTGAACAGACATACCAGTACAGCTTGTTGTAAGAATGGTAACACAACATACGAGACAATTAAAATCAGGAAACATTTTAATCTGCTTAATAAGGTATTTTAAAGATGCATAGAAAACATCCAATATAAGGACCAAATGGAATCATAATAAAATAAATACAGACTCATAGATACACACATATTAACATACATTTAAGAAACACACACTTGATACCTTTGTAATACCTTTGTGTATGCTGCTAAACTGGAGTACTGTTTTAGAGTGTCTCTTACAACCAAAAGCTATCATAACCACTCGCTTGTTTAAAAAGAGCTTTTATAAAAATTCTCTAAGGAAAAATAGAAATCTACATTTAGAAAGGGGTATCGTGCCTCACTGACTGACTGATTGAAAATAGCCAAACCCAAACCGTTGGAGATAGGAAGTTGAATTTTGGTAAGTAGGTTCAGCCTCTGACACAGATATCCACTAAGACGGGATTTTGAAAATTATTATGGAGAAGTGCAAAAAAGGGCAAAGAAAAAATTAATTTTCTACAATGGAATTGTCCTAAGAGTGTACAAACCATACGTTTAAAGTTTGAAGGTACCACGTTTTTTTGAATTTTTCTTTGGAGCCCTTGATAGTAAACGATCTCAGTGAATTTGAAAACATGGATTAAATTGGTCACCATTATATAATTCAATACTTTCATTTGAAATGTCTCAGTCTGGCCAATATTAAAGCCGAGCTAGATTCCACTCTGGAAGATTCTGTTCCTTCGTTTACGACTATAAAATATTGTGTTGTAGAGTTCAAACGAGTCCATATGAAGTGCCAAAATGAACACCGTAGTGGTCGACTAGTTGAGGTGGCCCCGTCAGCAAGGGTTAAGAAAACCCACAAACTGATATCGGCAGAATATGCGTGAGCTAGTTAAAGTGACAGACATTTAAAAGAGTGCAATACATCGCATATTGGCCGAATATTTGAAGACTAGAAAGCTGTGCACAGGATGGGTGCCGCACCTGCTCACAATCGAACAAAAACAGCATCGTCAGGATGCTGCAATAGAGTATTTGACGATATTTCACGGCAATAAAGACGAGTTTTTGCATCTATTCTTAACCATGAATGAAAAATTGGTCCACCATTTCAAACCTGAGACAAAGGAACAGTCAATACAGTGGACTGAAGTGAGGGAATCATATCGAAAGAAGGCGAAGCTAGTTCCATCTGCAGGCGAGGTTATGGCGTATGTTTTCTGGGATGCGCGTGGGATAATTTTTATTGATTATCTTTGAAAACAAAAAACAATCAAAGGCGAGTATTATGCAAACTTAAATACTCCAACATTTAAGTCATGAAATTAAGGAAAAAAGCCGCATTTGGCTAAAAGGCAAGTGTTGTTTCATCAAGACAATGTACATATTCTCACATTCACTATTGCGATGGCCAAAGTCAATGAACTAAAGTTTGAATTACTGCATTACGCACCTTATTCGTCAGACTTAGCTTCCTCGAATTATTCCCTTTTTCCAAACTTGTAAAAAAGGGCTCGGTGGCAAAAGATTTTCCAAAAATTAAGAAGTGGAGTCTGCGGTTGATGGCTACATAGAGGAGCTAGACATTTCTTGCTATAAACAGGGTATCGAAGCTATTGAGAATCGCTGGGAAAAGTGTATAGAACAAAAAGGAGACTATATCGAGAAACAAAGAAAATGTTTCCCAAATTTGTTGTGTTTTCTTTTTTACATCAAGTAGTTATGTGACTGATCAGAAGCCTGAAATTTCAAATACATGTTCCCTAGAGTATGGGCTAATTCACTAAGTTGGGGTTGGTTGGACAGTAGACCGTACTTCAAAAACAAAAGTTCGCCGTACACCCTCCAATATGATGTACTTTTGGAAGGCGATTTCAAAAAATTTTTTTTTTTTTGCCGACCGTAGGGGTCGCCTTTTTTAATTTTTTGTTATAGCTTTGGCATTTAAAATCGGATTTTAAAGTGTGATATATCGACTTTTTTGCCTCGAGGAAACCAGTGTGTTGCTATAAAAGAAAAATCAAATGAAAAAAAATTTAAAAAGGCGACCCCTACGTTCGGAAACCAATATACAAAAAATATTTCTACTGGGTTTAGTGAAAAACTTCCTTAGCAAAAGTTTAATGATTTTTTGCGAGCTTTAATTAGGGTGGTAGCAACTGAGATCTGGTGGGTAACTACTAGAATGGGATACTAGAGGTCAAAATGTCCTTAGAGCAAAACACTGTTCTCCTCGAGAGAAAAACATCGATGTATCATACTTTAAGATCCGACTGTAAATACCAAAGATATAACGACAAATGTAAAATGGCGACCCCTACGTTCGGCAAAAAAAAAAATAAAAATTTTTTTTTTTGAAACCTTGCAAAAATACTTCATATTGGAGGGTGTACGGCGCACTTTTTTTTTGCCTGTAAGGTGGTACTAGGGTTTGGGATTTCCTGGACTTTTTTATTTCCCGGGAAACGGGAATAAAAAAATTTTATTCCCGGGATTCCCAAACAAAATTGTTAATGAAAACCACCTATATAAGTAATTTTTGTTAAAAATACAAATTTAGTCTGTGTAGTGAGAATTCAAAGTAAAAATATCAGAATGTTGAACATTTGATTTCACATAAATTACTCTAAGCACTTCCAAATGAATTGCATGATTCCAGCAGAAAGCACCCACTACTGGACTGTCGGAAACAAACCGTTTCATCACATTTGGCCCATTAGATATGAAGGCCACAAGTTATTTTCCAAAGACAAATAAAAATCTTCTAGTCTTATTTCTACAATTCTTCTCATTTCATCAGCATTACATCTTCCTGATATATAAACCAACCCCATGTTATAAAATGAATTATTTCCGTTTATACATATGTTGAAATATCTCTTTTTTTATATTCTTGTCCATTCATCTAAGATTATAGTAAATCTCCTATTGTTAGAAATATTGCTCGATATTTTCTTTTATCATGATATCTTTTAGATTATTGTAGTAATTTAATATAATATTCTTTACATCGGTTTCATTTTTTTGGCAGTGCCAGGTTTTTATTATAAAAACTTTCTCGAATAAACGAAGATCTAGTTATGGTGCGGATTGACATTCCGTCGACTGCGGCTAATTTGGATACCATTTCAGGAAATGTTTGCCCTACCATAAAACGTTCAATGCCTATTCAGCTTATACTTTTTTCTGCGGGTACTTTGCTAATTTTAACTGGAACGTTATTCTTGTTGTTCTTTTCTTCAAGAGAAGTTGCATGACCATCAATTTTTTTTTTGTGAACCAAATTTAGGTGTCGGATAACCAAATTTAGATACTTCCGTTAACCATTAGTCTTTTAGGGCAAATATCACTGCGCTGCATTGTCCTTTTTTGTGAAGTATTTCCATACTCCTGACATTTTATTCTTTAATATAAAAGAATATATTAGTTTGAAAGCAGGTATGTTAAAATAAAGTAAACTTACTTGAAAATATCACATTTATTAATGAAAACGTTACTTATAAAATTATTGGCCCTTAATATAAAGGAGTATTTTAAATTTAAAGTCGACTTTAATTTTAATCATACGGTTTTGTTCATTTTGTATATGAAAACCTTACACAAATATTTATATTTTCAAACATTTTGCTCCAATGCTCCAGAATGCTCCAAAAATAAACGAAGTCAAGGTATACTGCCACCCAATATTTTAACTAAAGTCGACTTTAACTAAAATATACATTTGAAAAATTCAGATAGTAAGGGCGATTATTTGTAAGAAACAAAACTTTTTTTCATATTCTTTTAAACATTTTACCAAGCTTTTAGGTTTTACTACTTTAATTTTGAATAAGTTATGCGAAAATTCGTTATTAGTTGAAATGCTCCTAATTACTTGGCAATGATTTTTTTTTGTGTGTCAAATAAATTGTTTCCCTTTTGAAAGATTTTAACAATGACATTTTTGTTTTGGTATTTAAAATGTTTTTTATGACTAAAATTAAAAAATCCTATTTTAATCAAAAACAATTTAAAAAATTTAATATTTTAAAAATTTCCCGTTTTCCCGGGAAAAATATATTATTTTCCCGGGAATTCCCGCCAAACTTTTCCCGGGATTTCCCGGGAATTCCCGCCCGGGAATTCCCGAACCCCAAACCCTAGGTGGTACGCTCTATTGGACAGGCATAGAAGTAGGTCCATCGCACTTGGAATGACCATAGGTAACCTAGGGAAGAAAAATAAAGGGAGAAAAAACTGGAAAAAGAAAAAAGGGAAAGAGAAAGGGAGTTGGTGATACGCTCTCTGGACAGCTGGCCACTTGCAGAAAAAGTGTCAGTTTGAAAAGCAGTCAGTTTTAGTAGCTGAGTAGCAATCTAGCTACGTTCCTATCTGGGTTACTAACCCTCCTAAAAAAAATGTTAGTATAAAAGTCTGTTAAACGCGTTCTTGTGCAAATTTAAATGTTACTGACACTTTAGAAAACATTTTTTTCTATTGTTGTTTATACATGAATGGATGTCACTACATTGCTAGATCTGTCAAAACAACAGAGTAGTACATTGGAAGATGACAAAGCAAATTGTGGAAAAATTTTTGTTGTTGTTTTTGTTTTTCTTTGAACAAGAAATTCTCATTGAGTTTGTAATTTAACTTAACAAATATTTCCAGAAATTCTAAAAACGACGTCCCCTGACGATTTCCTTAGACAAGAATAAATTCCGGATAGGGACATGCCTACAACGGATTATTTTTCACAATTTGTTAAATACGTTTGGGATTTTAGCATATTTAATTCCTTTAATGCGTTCTGATTAAATTGAACTAATATTTCTGTTATTTAGTTTAAAAATTTAGGATTGAACTAATATTTTTTGTAAATCTAATTTAGCATTGCAATCACTTTCATCCGTATTTGAACTAACTTTGCATGCTAATTTTTGGTAATTTGTGTTTTTTAACTTTACAAAATTTTCAGCTAATTTAATCCACAATAATTTCCTAATTATTATATTTTTGTGTCTTTGCTTTCAATATTACATATAGATGGTGCTATATTCTATTTTTTTTATTATATAACCGTAAAATAGCTGGTTACTCGGAAACTAAGCGAGATAGAGCAAAATAGACACAAATTTTTCAGTTTATAACTATTATAAGCCACTACCAATAATAAATATGGGCTTGTCTAGGGTCAGATCCGGGAAGTCGAAATTTTAAGCGACATTTTAACAGTAATAGTTAAATCAGGTAAAATTCCAGCTGAATTCAGCTCAAATTTCCTATCTAGTTTAATTAAAATTGCCTGTTTATTTAGCAGTATGTAAAATTTAGCTTACTTAAATTTAGCAGACCATGATTTTCAACTTCATTGAAATTTCTGCTGGCTCAGATACAGGTACTATTTCCTGTTATTTTAGCAGAATTTTTAACTAATTATACGAGTTTTTTTAATGAGTGCAATTATCATTGTTATTACAATAATTCAAATAAAAAACAACCGCAATGCAAAAAATATTAATACCCATGTGAAAATCGAAATATATATGAACACACATGATCATACATTGACTTGTATATGATCATACATGGGCTTACATAGTCACATACATCCCTAGACCTGGACGATGTATAACCATACATGATCTCATATATTTCCATATATCTCCGGATCCGAAATTTGAGGTTATATGCCCGTACATCTTCATATATGACCACATATGCTCATACATGATTCACATATGCTCATATATGATCATATATGGGCATATACTTCCATATACCCTCAAATTTCGGATCCAAAGATATATGGAAATATATGAGATCATGTATGGTCATACGTCGAACTAGACATGGACGTATATGACTATATATGCCCATATATGATCTTATACAAGTCAATGTATGATCATGTGTGTTCATATATATTTCGATTTTCACATTTACAACAACATCCAAAATTTTTACTTCTTTTATTGCAATTTTGGAAGAGAAAGAAGAGAGTAGTGCTAAAAAATACGCTTCTTGTTCTGCATTGCTTCTAAAATCGTGTCTATTATTTACTAGGGTAGTTTTTGTTGGCAGCCGTAATAAGTAAAGAATTTCTGATTGTCTCAAAATACTGCAGAAAAAAAATTTCGTACAGTGACCTTTATACCTATTTGTACGAATGCTAAGTTTCTAATTAGAACAAAATTTTTCAAAATTTTTATTTTTATATTTCTTTCCTTTTTGTACATTCATACAGGCCTTGTTTTAATAATATATTATTAATAATATGTTACAATTAGAAACTTAGCATTCGTACAAATAAGTATAAAGGTCACTGTACGAAATTATTTTTCTACAGTATTTTGAGATAATCGGAAATTCTTCACTTATTACGGCTGCCAACAAACACTAATTCTGCAAAAAGTAGACACGATTTTAGAAGCAATACAGAACAAGAAGCGCATTCTTTAGCACTACTCTCTTCTCTGTCTTCCAAAAATGCAATAAAAGAAGTCAGAATTTTGGATATTGTTTGTATTCTTATTGTAATGTGTTGCTTTGAAATGGAATATAGCGCATAAAAACCATGCCATTCATAATATCCGCAATAAACGAAGTGCTATTTTTTACTGCATTTTTGGAAGCAGCTTCTTTTATTGCGGCTATGTGATATGATTTGTGTTTGCAATGTCTCACTTAGAAGCAATAAATTGCAACAAAAATACAACAATATCACAAACTCTGCCTTCTTTTACAGCATTTTTGGAAGGGAGAGAAGCGTTAAAAAACGTGTTTCAAGTACTGGAGTGCTCTAAAATCATATATATTTTTTGCTGGGAAATTATATTTCGACAATAAAATTTTAATATAGCCCTACTAAGAGATGGTATTTGAGAAAAATTATTTTTATTCGGTTGTCCGTGAAGTCATCGCTTGGAGATCGGCTACTTATTGAAATGCCCTCGAAGTAGAAGTTGCCATCAAATCCACTTAGGAGTATGATTATTATTACGGAGAATAAATCAAATATCACTCATACGCCACATAGTTTATAATAGACAGGAAGATTAAAATATGGGTAAGAGAATAAGCACAATACAAATGGGAAAGGAATCTTAAATCGTGACGGAAAAAAAGTGAACAAAATAGCAACGGAAACGGAATCTCACTTTTACAACACAGAACACATAGAAAGTCAACTTGGTTATATTTTATATTTTTCTTCTTGACACATTCCAACGTATTGTTGTTGTTTTACATTAGTTAGAATAAAAGGCGATGAAAGTTTTATTGTGTTATTGCTGTTTTTTATACATTTTATAAATGTATAAAGTTAAATCCTTTGATATTACTAATCCATGTGCATGACGAAATCAACCATGTAATCGTACTATACTTGTACTGTGAATGAAATTGTGTGAAAATCTGGCAACATTAGTAAAATAATCTGAGAGTAAAAATAGGAGAATAAGAAATTCCGTTGAGAAAATAAAATAAGTTTTATCTCTCACGGAAATCGTTGCACGATTTTAATTGTCAAATTGTATGGAAAAAAACGGGGAGTATAAGCATTGTGCTTATACTCTAATGTTATAAATTCACCGGCAATTTCAAAAAAAAAAAAATAAAAATTTTTTTTTGGCCGAATGTAGGGGTCGGCTTTTTCAAGTTTTCGTTATAGCTTCGGCATTTAAAGTCGGATTTTAAAGTGTGATATATCGATCTTTTTTGCTTTGAGGAGATCAGTGTGTTGCTATAAAGGAAAAATTCAATGAAAAAAAATTTAAAAAGTTTAATGATTTTTTACAGCTTTAATTTTCTGACATTAGGCTGGTAGCAACTGAGATCTGGTGGGTAGCTACTAAAACGGGAGACTTGAGCTCAATGGCCCTTAGGGCAAAACACTGGTCTCCTCGATAGAAAAACATCGATGTATCATACTTTAAACCAGATGATTCAATTTTTGTTTTTGGTGACTTTAACTTGCCCTCAGTTTCTTGGAAGCTCTTACCAGATTCTTTTTATTATGATCCTACACACTCAAATGATTGGATCGATGTCTTTTTTAATAATCTCTATGACTTGTGCCTTTTCCAATTTAATGGTGTTTGTAACGAATATGGAAAACTGTTAGATTTGGTGTTTGTGAATGAACCTACTGATTGTTCATTAACTCGAGCTATTCCAATTTCCAGACCTGAGGATCGTTACCATCCTACCATTGAAATTACTTGTAATACTCCATGTGTTAAACGTAAAACCATGGTGAATAATGAAAAAGTCTACTGCTTCAAACGAACAAATTAAAACAACTTAAAATATCTTCTAAGTAATACAAACTGGCTTGATGAGTTATATATCTCAAATGGCAGACCATCTTCCATCGATTCTATGATTAATACTTTCTATAAAACTATTTTTGAATATTTAGATGAATGTGTTCCGAAAATCACTGTGTTTAAACAGTCAGGTCCTCCTTGGAGCTCAAGACAGCTATATAGACTAAAAAACATAAAAAACAAATTTTACAAAAAATATAAAGAATCCGGATCATCTTTTACTTATGGTAAATATTCAGTATCACGTGCTGAATATAATTTACTAAACATGAAGCTGTACAATACAAGGAGTTCACTGATCCAATAATTAATACACATCTTTGGTAAGACCAATCATCGAATATGGTTCTATTATCTGGGATCCTGATTACGATATTCACATAAATCGAACAGAATCTGTCCAAAAACAATTTTTATTGTTCTGCTTAGGGAACTCAACTTGGAACCCTTCTGAAGCTCTTCCATTCTATTCAGTTAGACTTGAACGAGTTAAATTGCCTACACTAGAAAGCCGAAGAAGAATGCTTAATATTATGGTTTTAGTTAATTTGCTTAATGGTAATGTTTGTTCTGAATTCCTGCTTAATAATGTTAAATTCAACGTTCCTCAACGATCAACTCGCAATTTTACACCATTGTATCTTCAGGTCTTTCAAACAAACTACGCAAATTCTGATACTTTTCGTAGAATATGCAGAGATTTTAATGAGATGTATAATTGTATTAACTTTTCTTTGAGTGTTAGTGTCATTAAACTTAGTATTATCTTGTTTTTAAATACATAGCCTTATAATATTGTTTGTAATTAAATTAAATAATATTGTTTGTAATTAATTTAAATAATATAGTTTGTAAGGACTTAAAATCCATAGACTTAATTAAATAAGCAAATAAAATAAATAAGATCCGACTGTAAATGCCAAAGATATAAAGAAAAATGTAAAATAGCGACCCCTACGTTCGGCAAAAATAAAAAAACAAAATTTTTTTTTTCAAGTGCACGGCGCAATTTTTTTTTTGCCTGTAAGGTGGTACACTCTAATGCACATATTTGTAGAAACAATATACTCCAAATTTCAGTCCGCGTAGCCTACGAAAATCAGTCGTACTTAAGAAATTAAAAAAAAAATTGTAAAATTCAATTTTTCTCTAAAGTAATATTATTTTTTTGCTTATTGTAATTTTCCTTTCTGTAGTTATCCAAATGTGAAATATGAACTTTTTACCTTGCGTGGGTCAAATCTGACCCATACAATTTGTAAATAACCAATAACTGACAGTTTACAATAATTAAAAATTTAAATTATAAGGAATACATACTATTGGAGTTTGTCTCAGTATTTTGAAAATCCCTTTAGAAAAACGTGTAAGTCCACACAATGTAATCGATTTCGTGTACGTCACATTGTGTGTACTTACGAAATGGGATACTTGTGTATAACAATTGTATATGAAATTAAAAACATTTGAAATTTTACAAAAATTTTGTCTAACTTACATGCTGCTATACTTGTGTGTACTTACGAAGTATATTGGCTTGTGGGCCATTACAATGCGGCCATACCCTGGGTAAAGTAAGCCAGCTTGTGTGTAGAGTTTGAAAGCACTCGGGGATTCTAATAAGTACACACAAGTATCTCCGAGTACTTTCAAACCCTACACACAAGCTGGCTTACTTTACCCAGGGTATGGCCGCATTGTAATGGCCCACAAGCCAATGTACTTCGTAAGTACACACAAGTATAGCAGCATGTAAGTTAGACAAAATTTTTGAAAAATTTCAAATGTTTTTAATTTCATATACAATTGTTATACACAAGTATCCCATATCGTAAGTACACACAATGTGAAGTACACGAAATCGATTACATTGTGTGGACTTACACGTTTTTCTAAAGGGTTTAGGATAAAAATAAAATATAAAAAAACAAAATTTTTTGAAATCATGTGGCAATGTTTCTTTTCTGAAATTTTCAAGAAATTGACTCTTTCTCATATTTTAGACGATTTAATTAAGAAAGCAACTAATATTTCTACCCGAAATTTGAATTAAGTGGTGTCGAAATGGCAAAAATTATAAAATCGTAAGAAATTTTCATTTTGTATAATATATTTGAAATAGCGAATATGTAAGTGCTTGTGGAAATGCAAATGCAACTGGCACTTATAGAAAACATACACTTAAAATATTTTGTATAAAAAGATTCCGACAGATGTGTTTAAAAACAAATGAAATTTCACTTGAAAGCAGTACCACGAACATTTCATTAAATTCGACGTACATTTTCCTTCGTTTTGGACTGTTAAAAGTATGAAGCACAACTAACAAACATTATTTAATATATTTTTTTTTGGTTCATCTTTTTAAAATCTTTTAAAAAACAAAATGAATTTTACGAATTCTCAGTATTTTATATTACTTGTTTTTTTAAATGACTTGCGAATGTAGTTAAAAGTTTCATTTCTTCTACAAATGAATGTTATTTTCAATTCAAACAACAACGCTGAAATACTAATGAAACAAATAACAAATTCTGACTGCAGAACTGCCCTGAGTATTTGTTTCTGGAAGGTGACAACATAAATTTTTTTTTCCTTGATATTTTAAATGTTGAATAACACGCCAAGAGGAGAATAAGAAATTCTCATTGAGTCTGTAATTTAATTTAACAAATATTTCTGGAAATTCTAAAAACGTCTTCCCCTGACGATTTTCTAAGATAAGAATGAAATCCAGACAGGGATTTCAATAGATTATTTGTCATTTAGAATTTTCATTTAGCAGAATTAGAATTCCTTTCAAATCTCTTACGATTTTTAAAAATAGTGGTAACGAAGTATCGGGCTTTTAAGTTTGTACTCGTATTATAAAAAAAGGTATAAATGTATTTCATTTAAAATAAAGTCGGTTGTTCTTTTATGCTTTGGTTCATTTTTTTTGGGCAAGATCTTCCTTAGTTTTTATATTTTGCTCTGTAAGTAGTTGTGTGTTTGCGGTTTTCTTTAGGATTTTAACATGTTTTGGTTTCTTTTATTAACATTTATGAAAATAGTGAGGTGACATTCATTTTTAGACTTTGAGGTTTGTTTGGTATAAAAAGAAAGAAAAAAAAAAAACAACACCGACCCCACTATAGTTACAAAAAATATTATATATTGTTTCAAGCAACGAATTTGGCCACCCACGTTCATTCAAAATAATGGTATTTAATATCCCAATAAGCACATAGGTTTTAAAAATTCAAGTGCTTTAAATTTTGCTTGAAGTAAAGTATATTTCAAATTCTAGCATTTGTATATTTCAAAAAAATTCAAACTTGAATTTTTGTTTCCCTTTTGCTGGAGTATGCTATTGAAATAAAATGTAATTAAAGTTTTATTCAAGCCTTGAAACTGGAAAACAGGGCTGGAATTGGACTTGTTTTCAACTTGAATTCCAGTGAAATTGTTTATAGGGTATATATCTTCTAAACTACTGATCTGTTCAGATTGATCAGAAAAAAAGTATGTGTAGATTTTTAGCCAGGAAAATGGGTTGCTAAAAAGGGTAAAAGCACCTCCCATAACGATCTACCCAAACTTCTTTGTCTAGAAATCTGAAACTTAAAGAATGAGTGGAGCTGGAACACTAAAACCAAATGGAATAGATATGAGAACGTATGTAATTGAAACACAAGAAAAGTGGTAAAGATGAAATGGAACGGGAAACGAGTGGAATTAAAGCACTATTTAACAGGAACGAAATGGAGTGGAAGCGAACGCGAGTGAAATTTTAACACTGAAATTGGGGGAAAAAAATTAAATGAACAGGGAACCAGTCCTACAAAAAATACAGTTAGGTTAAGAAGAGACACATATTTATTAATATTTTTAAGAGTCGATAGAGTTATGTATAAATAAATGTCACTATATTCCTATATCTGCCAAAGCAAGAGAGTAGTATTTTGGAAGATGACAAAGCAAATTGTGCTTATTTTTTGTTTTTGGTTTTTCTTTTATATTTCAAATTATAAATACCGATCCTCGGCAAGAAAAAGATATTCTCATTGAGCTTGAAATTTATGCTAATAAATATTTCTAGAAATTCTAAAAGTGTCGTCCCGTGACGATTTCCTCAGGCATCGATTTCCTCCGGATCGGGATATGTCTTCACGGGATAATTTTTTACAATTTGTTGAATAAATTTTTGGGATTTTATCACATTTAATTAATTTAATACAATCATTGTTTATGCCGATAAAAATAAATTTGCTATAAAATATATAGTTTAACATAAGTGTCTTCCTATTTCGCATGTGTATGCATTTTTCAATGTGTGTAAGTTAGTGCCAAGTCTAAAAATGTATGTGTAAATTATAGCCTTCAGTTTATTTTTGCGGTAAGTTTTAATTCCACAACAGCAAAAAACAAATCTTGTAAAAGATGCAAAAAAAAAAAGAAATAATAATAATAGGAAGAACCCAACTCCCTTGTCTGGCAACTAACGAAATTGTTTAAATGGTTTCCTTTTCTATACTTTACCCAAGCAACAACAACAACAAAACCGACGAACAAACTAAAAAGTCGTTGCTGTTTTCCAGAGCATAACATCAGAAACAACACTCAAACACTTAATTGTTAGCTCAGCATGTAACCATGCTGCAGAACGATGAATTTGCTAAAAAGTTGTAAGTAATTTACTTTTATTTTACGTATGTAAGAGTATTTAAACATGCACTGTCCCAATTGTGAGTGGTTAAAATTTGGACCTAAGTAGTTAGAATACATAATGTATTATTTGAGAATTTCACATGATATTACTTTTCTGATTAAATAATAGCAAAATCTTTACTGAGGAAATTATGCTTTCATTGTATTTTTCCAAACCAAATTGCATTCCGAAGAAAAAAAATTAAACAATTTAATTCATAAAATTCATACATCAATTCTATAGTTCGCGTGGAATATGGATGGAATATTTATGCACGTAAATTTTAGATATACATATTTTTGTATATAAATACAATTATTTACACATACAAATAAAGACATATATATTGTACAATTAATATTTACATATGCATTAAAACAATACTTATTTAAACTTTTGTGCTATTAACATTGAAAAAAAAAAAACAAATATATTTAAAATATAAATATAAGAGGGATTTAATAAATAAATCCTTAGCTCATAAGGGGGTCTCCCGCCTCGGACATGCAGATCTTAGTGCAGCATTTTTTACGATGCTCCGGAAAAAATATGGCTAAATTTTTGTGTTACTTTAATCCAGTGCTATTCATTTCATGGGACAATTGTCCCTGCTCAATTCACATGTATTCTTAAGCGCTGAAACAGCGACGAATGAACATGAGTGCGGATGTATGCTAATTTTTTTTTAATGTACTGAAAAAAAAAAAATAATAACAACGTACGACAAATATTTTATGATTATAAATGCAGACTAAAGATATTTTATAAATATTTAAATACAATGTAATCATTGATATTGACTTAAAAAAAATCGAAACCTATTGTTTTACATGAAAGAAGCCACCCTTATGTATGGATGTATTTATTTTTTTTTTCTTTAAAAAATTGTATTTTCGTTTATATTTATTTCCTTAAAACAGTGTATTATTTATTTATATTTTCCGATAGTACTTCACTTTTCACACAAAACATTTTCATATTTTTAATAGAAAATAAATTCATACAGATTCTATTAACACATTCAACATTTCTTACAGTGCAATTCTCATTTTCTCACTAACACAACTACACTTTTACTTTTGAACAGCACTGCTTTTCTATAGGGTCCGCCAAATAACTTTTTTTTTTGAAAATGCTATAAAAAAAAACTACTGAATATTTTCTCAAATTTCTTTTTTTTATTTGAAAGTACAATCCTTCCGGTTAATAATGGAAAATAATTTCATTCATATGGCTGCCTCGGCTGGCCATGCAGTAGCCTACACGATCGGCCCAATTTTTAAGCACATTATCGATTGTGTGCAGCTGTATTTCACCAATGGCTTCACGAATATTGTCCTTTAAAGCGTCAATTGTCTCTGGCTTGTCGGCGTAACACTTATCTTTGACGGCACCCCACAAATAATAGTCCAACGGTGTCAAATCGCAGCTCCGAGGTGGCCAAACGACATCAGCTCTGCGGCTGATAATGCCATCTTCAAAAACAGGGCGCAAAACATCGAGTGTAGCTTCGGCTGTGTGGCACGTAGCGCCGTCCTGTTGAAACCAAATGTTACCAATATCCTCCTCTTCAATTTTTGTGAACAAAAATTCGTTCAACATGGCCCGATAACGATCGCCATTGACTTCGCACACATTCTGCAACATTACCATGATTTTCAAAGTAATGTCGCAATATTTCCCAGCGTTGTTCAAGCGTATACACAACCATATTCGTTCAGCGGAAGGATAAAACTAATTATCTGTCAAATCAGACATGAGCTAAGTTACCATTCACGAAATAAGCACTAGTTGAAAAAAAAAGTTAGATGGCGGACCCTATAGTTGATATAAGTCTAGTTGAGGCATAACATTTTTAACGAATTAAAAAAGTTAATGCAGTTTTTTGTTTTACACATATCTTTTAGTCTCATATACTCAATATTCTAGTTTTGGCCAAAATAAGAAGATGCTGGCCCACTCTGTGCGTTTGCGTTTCTTTCTTTTAGTCTCATATACTCAATATTCTAGTTTTGGCCAAAATAAGAAGATGCTGGCCCACTCTGTGCTGGAGCCGAAATATTTTGAGAATCATCGTAAAACCAACCAAGGTATATTTTGAGGGTGGCACTTTTATTACTTTTTTCTGTCAATATAAGGTAAGTTGCTTTAATATGTATATATTAGACTGGCCCTTATTTATAAAGTTGTTTTAAATACCGCTTCCCGGGGCTTATTTTGTGAGGTTACTGGGAAAACTAATCAAGAAAAAAATTTCAGCTCAATCAAAGAATTTTTTAATCCCTGGCTCTCCAAAATTCTGCACACGGTTTACAAGAGGAAAAAACACAAAAGTTATAGCTCATGTTCCGATTTTTAAGTTAAATCCAATCCCCAAATTTGTTCTCAACTCAATTTTTAATCAGTTTTTAACAAAACCAATTTTTAAAATGAAACTTGATTAACTAGCTCCTAGTATTGGGTATATAAAATTAAATTTTAGAAAGAGAATTTACAAAATGGTGATAATTCATATCCCCAATACTGCACTCAAAATTTTAACAGTTAATACATAACTTTTGTTTGTGTGGTAAACAGTACTAGTTGCCTTTAATTGCAATTATAATTGTTTTCCTCTGGAAAAACAATAAACAACGATTATGACAGTTATTTAAGAAAACATCTGATGAACTTAACTTCCCTACTAAAAAAATTTTATGACTTTTGCTTTAATATATAAATATATATTATTGTATCAAATTAGATCAAATTATGTTCATATTAGATCTAATTTGACACAATTAGATCTAATTTGATGGAATAAGATATGGTTTGACATAATTTTATCCGGATTTTGTCCTCATCCAAAGGTATCAAATATAATATAATCATATCCAACTAGATATAATGGTATATAATTCGACACAATTATACATAATTATATGAGGCATATGTAACTATATTTAGGTCGATATATAATTGGATATTGTAATATTTTGCACTGTATATTGTGCAATATATAACAAGATATAGCTATACATTTAGGATATAATTTCGTAAAATTTTATATAATTATATCTTGGCATATATGTTCCAATATATAATTATACAAAATTTTATATGATAATATATGACTATATCAAAACTTTTTACTTGGGTTATTTAAACAGTTGTTTAAATAAGTTATTTTTATGATCATGACAAACAGCTACCTATTGAGTATTTTTTCAGTAAACAGTTATTTTTGTTAGTTATTTAGAGAATAAAAAATTTCTTCGAATCTTAAAAACCCTTCAGTTAAGTATTTGTAACCGTCGCATAGGACAATCTAATTAATATTATAATTAATTACTAAAGAATTTTTTCTAGAGCTGATTTACAGGAAAAAGAAGACGAAAATATTTCTATTTGAGAAACAAAAACAAAATTTCGTCACTTTGCTTTCGTTTAGACAATTTTTGTAGCACATAAACAGGGGCTAAATTTGCATTTTTGTTTTGTTAAAAATAAATAAATCGACAAAATTTCTACAGAACTTCAATAACAATTTTGAAAATTTTTATATCCCAAACTTAAGTGTTAAATTAAAAAAAATAAAATCGCTTTATCTGGCAACACTTAAATTATGTGTCTTAAGAATAATAATATTTTTATACCCTACACCATTATGTGGTCAGGGTATTATAAGTTTGTGCTGATGTTTGTAACACTTATAATTTTTTTTTATTTCGATTTAACGATGTCCGTCTGTCCGTCCGTCCGTCCTTCCGTCCGTCCGTCTGTCTGTCTGTCTGTCCATGCATTCTTGTGCTCACTCTACAGGTCGCAAATATTAAGATATTTTGATGAAACTTGGTACACCGACTTATGTCGGCCCAAGGACGACGCCTATTGATTTTGGTGAACATCGGTACATGTTTAGACCTAGTGCCCATATAAGGGTCCAACCAAAATTATATTGTTTATACGCTGCAGGTCACAGACCTTCGTTGACCCAAGAACGAAGCCTATTGATTTTGGTGAACATCGGCCCATGTTTAGACGTAGTGCCCATATAAGGGTCCCCCCAAAATTGGCTTGGTTACAAACTGCAGGTCGCAAATATTGAGATATTTTAATGAAATTTGGTGCGCTGACTCACATTATAGAAACTTTTGACACAAGCCCCATTTTAACCCATTCGAATTTGGCTTTTAACCAGACTGGTGTAGGGTATTGTATAGTCGGCACGCCCGACTTTAACCTTTTTACTCGTTTTAAAATAATTATTGTAGATTTGGTAAAATAACGCGAAATATAAAGATTTACGGCGCTGTTCTCAAATCCGAATCCACATTAAGAAATTCTAAAGTGGAACACTCCGAACATTTTTGTTGTTTTGTGATTCACATCCACAAAAATTTTTGTGAAATATTCCGTGTACACTCTCAGAACAATTCCTTTGTGTCAACGGAATTTTTTGCCAACCGAATTGATTCGGTTGCTGCAACCTCGTAATTCGGTTGCAGCAATCGAATTCAGTTGTGGCAACCGAATTCAGTTGTGGCAACCGAATTAGATTTCAATTCGGTTGCGACAGCCGAATTCGATTTCAATTCGGTTGCAACAACCGAATTATCGGTTGCCACAACTGAATTCGGTTGAGGCAACCGAATTACGAGGTTGTAGCAACCGAGCCAATTCGGTTGGAAAAAATTCGGTTGTCACAACGGAATTGTTCTGAGAGTGTATAAAAAGCTGGGTGGAAGTAAAAACGAATGCACTTTTTTTCTATGAAATATTTATTAAATTATTAAAAAAAACATTTGTGAACAAAATTTTGAAATGTTTTCTTTGTATTTTCACTAAAATATTGAAATTTGTAGAACATTTAATACATAAAAAAGATTATTTTAAAAACTGTCTATAAATTTTAACATTTTCTTTCGGAATAAAAAAAAGAGGAAGAAGGAGAAAAAATGATTTAATCAAAATTTCAAATTTACAGCCTGTTTATTTAAAAAGAAACGGAAACTATACGAACGATAGTAAAACGAACGATCACGTAAGATATTTGGTTTATGTATCACGATTTATTTAGTTTCGTCTATACTAAGGTGTATTACGTTATTTGTCATCTGCTTGTTTTGAATAAAAGGATTGCCATAAAATATTTTTAAAATTATTAAAAGCTTTCTTAACATTTTTGTTTAAAATATTAATCGATAGTCACCCTTTTTATATTTTTGACAAATATATTTTTGTAATAAATACCCAGTGTAGAAATGGTAATGACATATCATTATTTTTTGGGGTAACAGTAATGACACACACTTTCCTTCTGTATTATTTTAAAACATATAATAATGAGTTACTGATAATGACTTATTTTCATCATTATTTCAAATAGAAAATAATTTTCTAGATTTTTTTGAAAATTTTTTTAAATCTATTTTTAGACTCAATATTTTTTAAACACTGGTAAGGATATAAGTAACCACATATTTTTTGATTTTTTGTATGTTGGCGAGTAAGCTTACTTGTGTGCAGCATGTCAATTATGTTTTTATCTATTAAATATTACATGTCGATATAGCTCAGATGGTAGAGCTGTTGACTGGCAATCTGTAGACCCAAGTTCGATTCCCGCACCAGCAAATTTTATAAAAAAAAAAAATACAATAAAAAATATTTTTTTTTATATAATTAATTTTTTTGAAAATCTATTTTTAGACTCATTATTTTTGTGAGTACTGGTAAGCACATAGGTAATGATAAATTTTTTGATTTTTCGTATGCTGGTGTGTAACGACAACTCATTATTTTTCGCGACATCCCCATATAAAGGTAATAAGAAATGTAATAACAAAAGTAAGTAGTTACCATTACCAAGTATGTAGTTACCAGGGACCGTAACGGTTATAAGTGATATCAAAAAAGTTCTTTTATAACAGTTATTTTGTGATTTAAAAAAGAAAAAACCCATCTAAAACCGTTATTTTGCAACGTAAAAATAAAAGGTCGGATAAAACTCTTAAAAAGAGAGTTTTACTTTCCCGTCATAAAAAAAAACTCATTTGAAGAGTTTTATTTTCCCGTCATAAAATAAAAGTGATTTGAAGAGTTTTAGTTTCTCGTCATAAAATAAAACTCATTTGAAGAGTTTTATTTTCCCGTCATAAAATAAAACTCATTTGAGGAGTTTTATTTTTTCCGTCAGAAAATAAAACTCATTTGAGGAGTTTTATTTTTCCGGTCAAAAATTTAAAACTCATTTCATGTAAATTGACAACCTCATCAAAAATTAAACTAAACATGCCAAAAATTACTTTGAATATTGTGCACCAAATTGCTTTCAAACTGCTCATCTGCTTACTCACTGCTTAAATATCATCATTCGAACATAATTTTTTTGTTTTAACTGGGTTACAAAAGAAATTGTTATTAAATATTATTGTAGTATAACGTGTCAACTTTACGCCAATACCCAATTTATACAGTGGTGACGATTTTTTTATTCAAAATTTTACAAATGACGATTGACGATTTTAGAATAAAACTTCGTTGTTGTTTTGTTTATTATCTCTTTATTTATCATAACCATCTAAATGAAACCCAATTGTGACTGCATAAAGAGATAAGAAATAAAACCATAACAATTTAAAAAGGCACGTTTTTATTATGCATTTTTGCTTTTCGTATGTAAAGTTATAAATTCGGTCAAAATTTTCTACTACGTGTTTTTAGAGGATTTGCTTGTTTTTGGAGTCGTCTGAGTTTAAAAAATAATAATTTCAAAATAATTAGTGTTGGAGATTTATGTTATTTTCTGATTCTTTAATAATGTTTAGTTTCTAACCCTGATTTAAATTTTTTCTCTTATTATCATATCTTTGCTTTTTAAATTATTCTCATCAATACTCTTTATATACTTTGTTAAACTACTTAAATATCATAGCGCAGGCACGTAGCTAGGAATTTATTTAGGGGGGGGGGCTTTTCAAAAATTGTTTGTTATATTTAAGTTACTTGATTTTAATACTGAAATTATATTTTAATACTTTTTCGAATAAATTTTTATTTATTTATAAATTGACAAAAACTGTACAGTGTGTTCCTGCAACCCAAGTAAGCGTTGAAAGAGCATTCTCTGCTCTTAAATTGGTATTAAGCGACCTGCGTTCAAATCTTTCCGCAGAAAATTTGGGAAAAATTATGTTTATTAAATTAAACAAATAAATTTTTAACTCTACTATTTTCTTGAGCTTAAGGTTTGGTTTTTATTTATAAATTTTTTTTTTTTTTTTTTTTTTTTTTTTTTGATATTTCGCTACTCCAATGTGTAGCATCTTCAGGAAATAACAATCATTTAATTGTTATTTCCTGAAGATGCTACACATTGGAGTAGCAAAATATCAAAAATAAAAAAAAAAATAAAAAAAAAAAAAAAATTTTATAAATAAAAACCAAACCTTAAGCTCAAGAAAATAGTAGAGTTAAAAATTAAAAAAGAAGGTTAAATAAACGAAAAGAATTTAAACAAATAAATTACTACACACATTTTATCAGGTAGATTCAATAAAAAAAGACTGCAAAAATTAGTAGAATATAGAAAATGAGTTTTATTTTAGACGTAAAAAGTACAACTTCTCGAAAGATTTTTATTTTATGACGGTTTATTTTATGACTGCAAAAAATATGAAAATAAACAAGGTGAGTTTTATTTTAGACGGAAAAAATAAAACTCCTCAAAAGGGTTTTATTTTAGATGGAAAAAATAAAACTCCTCAAAAGAGTTTTATTTTAGACGGAAAAAATAAAACTCCTCAAAAGAGTTTTATTTTAGACGGAAAAAATAAAACTCCTGAAAAGAGTTTTATTTTAGACGGAAAAAATAAAACTCCTGAAAAGAGTTTTATTTTAGACGGAAAAAATAAAACTCCTCAAAAGAGTTTTATATTAGACGGAAAAAATAAAACTCCTCAAAAGAGATATTTTATTTTTTCATTTAAAAATAACTGTTAACTGTGGAGCTGAGATTGTTTTTTTAAGATCACCATAGATTCGGAATGAGCTCTTCAATACGAATAACAGTATAGGTCTCCGTTGCCTCTAACATGAAGAGTTTTTGAGTTGAAAATTTCTAGATAACTGTTATTTATGGTCCCTGGTAGTTACATAACCACATATCTGGTAATGATTTTCTACACTGGGATCCTATCTCTATAATTAATTGTCTCTGGCTAAATTTATACCTATTTAAAAATTTTATAAATTCTTAAATTTGTATGGAATATTTATACAAAATTCGAAAAAAAACAAACCTATTATATTTTAATTTTTAAAAATCAGTTTTTCAATTCTGATATTTGTGGCTTTGGAGGCATATTAAATGCACATGAAATAGAAAGTTGTTTAATTATTAAAAATTTTAAAATCATCTGCAAAGTTCTGACACTTTTCTAGGTTCATAATATAACGATAGTTGGTGGTGTTTGAAAATAGATAAGCATACAATAAAATTAAAACAATAAATTGTGTCAATGTGTTAATGACTGCATACACAATATCTAGATTTTAACATTCATGTTTATGAAAACTAAAAGTTTCCATAACCATTTTATACACAGAGACAAAAATCATGTTAAATGAAAATATGAATAATCAAATAATACCTTATTAAAGTAAATATGATACTAGTTAAAATAAAATTTTTCACACTTGAATTAATAATTCAACATTTTGGTTTTAGTTTTTGTATTCTACAATCAATTTTGATTAATAACACAAGATATGTAGTTTGAGTTCACATTGATTTTAAAATACTATTTTCTATATGTATAGTGCACAAATTTATACATACACATATTACACAAACATTCATAAAATATTCATATATTTTTTAAAAAGTCAAACTTTATCAACATGAATTTCTACTTTAAATAAAGTTTCTTTAGAAATTAAAAACTATAAATTTTAATTAAAAGTACTGCAGTTGTATTAAAAATTTAGTAGCTAGTTTTTTCATTAATAAACAAAATTTTTAATAAAAACAAAAACACAGTACAGGTCTTAATAATATCAAATTATTAAAAATACTATAAAACTATGAACTACATGCATACTTTAATTAAGCAGATTTTTATAACCAAAAGATATACTAAATATATTTATGAGTGTGTAAGAGTAACAAATACATAATGAAAATTATGTAAAATCAGCTTAAAATAAATACAAGTAAAACACTATTTTCTTTTTTCAACTGCAACACTTACTAACAACCAACAACAGCAACAACTAATTCACTGAGTTGGAAAATTAATTGTGTGCAGTAAGACTTTCTTGTTATAGTTGTTTTTTTATTTTTCCTTTTTTTCGTATTTTGTATCCTTAAAACCACAGGCTTACAATTAAAAACAACCGAAACAGGGTAAAAACTGTTCAAAAGTAAGTGAAAAGTATGAAAAAATACAACAACTATAAACATTAATTAAAATATATAACAAAAATGCTATAAGCAATTTATATTTTTGTGTATGTTTGTACAGGCCAAATGTTTAATAAGATTATCCTTATATATGAGGACACATGATATAATTGCAACTTTCTATTAAAAAAAATCCTACTTAAAGTGGTAAACTTTCAGTCTCTAAGAGTGAATTTTTATTCAAACCAACCAACGAAATTGAACAAATTTAAATTTAAGTGTCTTAAAAATTAGAAGTGGGGAAAATTCCAACGAGCTATAAACTTAACCAAATTCAATAAGATAAAATAATAAAAAAAAATACATCTCACAGAAACTGGCTAATTTGAGTAAACATGTCAATATAGTGCCGGTATTTAACCGGAATTTAGCTTAACCGCTATTATGGTTAAATCTCTCGGTTATTACCGGTTATAAAACATTTTCTGAACCTAATTGTTATGTTTTGTATCAACACAGTACAGCAAAATAAGAAAAATTTGATGCATCGCGTCTGCGAAATATCATTTTTAATAGACATTGGGAAGCAGATCACGAAAATGGCCTTAGAATTTCATAGTTAGCTATAGTTTTAGAAATATTTGTGAATCAGTTTTTGATAAATAAAATTTCTGTTCCTAGTCTCAGTATATTATTATAATTACCAAAAAATAATGGGAATTAATGGTTAAAGCTACTAAAGTTGAAAAAAAAGATTTAAATTGATTGGAAAAACTGATACTTTGGATAGAGTGATCGATTTTATTGAAACACAACTGATACTATATTTTTGCTGCCGATATTTTATTGAAATGACTAAAATTTCGATAAATGGTTGTTGTTGGTATTGAAGGTAATGTAGAAGTTAGTATTTTTTCTATATTGGTTAGAAAAGCCAATATTTTGGATAACGTGACAGTGGTTTGGTTCATCGTATATATTTTCTGTTCGCAAATAAATTTAACTCTTCTGATGATGAATTTTAAATAGCTGCAATTAAAACGAGTAAAAAAGTTAAAGTCGGGCATGTCGAGTACATAATACCCTACACCAGTCTGATTTAAAGCCAACTAATGATTTGATCCGAAATTTGAATGGGTTACAGACTTGTGTCAAAATTTTCTATAAAATCATAAAAGAAGAGAAAATATAGCCCATATGGGCAATGGGTCCAAATATGGACCGATACTATTTTTTTTTTGATGGACCAACACTCAGGGGATGCCCCCCTATTAACGCAGTGCATTGTGTTGGTATTAGGAAAATAGGTTATGAGGAGGAGGAAAGAGGGAGTAGTGTTTGTGAATATTTGATTTAAATTTCTCAACATTTAAGTAACAGGGAAGACTTCTGCGGGGAGTTTATTTCACATACGGCTAGTGCGAGTGATAAACGAATTCTCTCTATGGTGCGTCGTGCGATCCACTGGACAATCGACTACAAACGGATGCGCCCTACTTGATAAGCGAGTATTACGAATAAAAACTTGGGCTTTGGGGACAAGTTCACTTATCTCAGCTGAGCACTTCCCATGGTAATATCGATAGAACAGGGTCACACAACCCACATTCCGACGATGCTCCAATGAGTCAATAGAGCTGGATACCCTATTGTCATTCATAAGCGTAGACGCCCTCCTTTGCACACGGTCCAGAAGCTCCAAAATAGACTTCGAAGCTCCTGCCCATATATAGGAGTTGTATTCCATCTTCGGTCGGAAATAGGTGGTATAAATAGTGAGTA
Source organism: Leucophora obtusa (assembly GCA_949987735.1). Lineage (NCBI taxonomy): Eukaryota > Metazoa > Arthropoda > Insecta > Diptera > Anthomyiidae > Leucophora > Leucophora obtusa. The sequence goes on along the minus strand of OX465299.1, from coordinate 57,854,275 downwards.
AATCGGATGGAGTGAAGTACTTCTTGCACCGATGTAAAAAATCTATACACTTGAATGCTTCTTTTGACACCTGAAAAACATGTTTATTCCAACGGACATCACACTGAATTTTCAACATACAACATTGGGTCTTGCGTGCATTAAAGTCGATCTTATTCGCACGACCCCACTCAGAGATTGTAGAAAGGTCACGATTCAGTGTGTCATTCATAATCTGCCTTTTGCCCCCAATCTCCTCAGGGCTTGGCCTACGATCGAAGGAAAATGAATGACAAATGTTGCTGTCATCTGCGAAAGAGTAGATAGGGTTGAAAGTTCGACCAAGAAGATCATTGAGAAAGATAAGAAATAGGGAAGGAGAAAGAACAGAACCCTGCGGTACGCCTGAATTCAGCTGAAACTCGTCGGATGAGACCCCATCTATAACAACACGAATAGTGCGATCTCTGAGAAAGCTCGAAATTTAGAATCAATAGGATTTTTCCTTGGGACCATGTGAGTCAACGAACCAAATTTCATTGAAATATCTTCGACATGCAGCGTGTAACCAAGCCAATTTTGGGGGGACCCTTGTATGCGCGCTAGGTCTAAACATGGACCGATTGCAACCAAAATTATCATTCATCAAAATATCTTAATATTTGCGACCTGTAGAGTGTTCACAAAAATCAGGGTTGGCAGGCAATACCGCTAAAATACCGTTATCGATTCAAAACCCTTTCAACTGACTACCGTTACCCCTAAAATACCGTTACCGAAATACCCGGAATACCGTTATCCTTAAAATACCGTTACCGGAATAACTGAAATACCGTTATCCTTAAAACACCGATACGGAAATAAATGAATAATCAATACCCTTAAAATACCGTTACCGAAACAAATGAAATATTGTTATCACTAAAATACCGTTACCGTTATTTTTAATTTTCTGCTTTTGATAATTTCACGTGGTTATTGAGTATTTTTTGTACATTAAGTTGATAAATTGGTTCTGTTTTTAATCTCGTTAGTTTTTTGTAAAAAAAAATACGAGTTGCATCGAAATAACTGACTACCGTTACCCTTAAAATACCGTTACCGATATAACTGAAATACCGTTATCCGTAAAATACCGATACCGAAATAAATGAAATAGCGTTACCCTTAAAATACCGTTACCGAAATAACCGAAAATTTCGTTACCCTAACGATAACCGTCTTCGTTTCGGTTACAATCCATGACAAAAATGCATGGATAGGCAGACGGACGGACGGAGAGACGGATATCGTTAAATCGAAATAAAAAGAGATTCTGAGGTGGGTCTGGGACCAATATTTTTTGGTGTTACAAACAGCACAAACTTATAATACCCTCTCCACGTAGTGGTGTAGGGTATAATTATTGAATTACGAAAAAATTTCGCTGGTTCCGATAGAATTCTAACCAACTTATTTTCTGTGTGTGCACTTAAAATAATACGTCTGTTGGCTGGACAGAAAAATTTGTTTCTTTAACAAAATTTATTCCTGTTTTTTGGCTTAAAATAAACATAAACTAACCACTGACGAGTCTTTGCACAGAAAAAAATAATTCATACATGTAATGAATTTTTTTATTATATGTATGAATCTAACATTCTAATTTTTTCCCAAACCTTTTTTCTACAATGTATGAACTTGTTCATACATATAATGAAAAAAGTCATGACGGATTTTTTTTTAAATAATCGAATTATTTCTGCTGTAAATTAAATGAATGGCTGATTTTTTAATAAAAGCGATTATTTGGGTCCATATGATGCGATTTATTTTTATGCTTATTTATTTAAAAATGATCATAAAAATTTTAAATAAGATTAAATACTCGTAAATAAAAAAATATTTAATATATGAACAATCTGCTAGCGTATCTTGAACAATTTCAGAAAGCCCCAAGTAACATGTTGATTTAAGAACAATCTGCAGACTAAATTGAAGTTACCGCTTGAGAATTGACATTATCCAAAATTATGTTTCTTCTACGAAATGGGCCATTCTTTATTTCAACTAGAAATGGTTATTCAAAAGAATAAAAAACTGTTGTTTAATAAATAATGTAATATAAATCAAAATTGAACATACCTCCTCGCCATCCATGTAAACTTTTTAGCAATTATTTGATAAATTTATTTTCCAAAGCAAAATTTCTGACAATTGTTTCCTATTTCAAACTAATGTGTTTTTAAAATATTTTTGAATATGAAAAATTTAGAATAAATTCATACATTGTATAAATTTATTCATACATATTATGAATTGGAATCAATGAAATCTATTCATACTATATATGAACAAATTTGGTTCTGTGTGGGTGAGACGAAACTGCGGCAGTCTGGTGATTCCCTTGTGTCTGTTAAATTTTTTAATAAAAATGTTTTCTTCTTCTTCTTCCTATAAATCAACTCTAAAAAATTCTTTAGTAATTAATTTTTGTCGTTTATTTAACCTTCTTTTTCAATTTTTAATTTCACAATTTTCTTGAGCGTAAGGTTTGTTTTTTATATATAAAAAATTTTTTATTTTCAATATTTCGCTATTCCATTGTGTAGCATCTTCAGGAAATAACAATTAAATTAATAAATAAACAAATTATAAACAATTTGAAAGTTTGAAAAATTTGAAAAAATTTTTTCAACTTTCAAATTTTTTATATATAAAAAACAAACCTTACGCTCCAGAAAATTGTGAAATTAAAAATTTAGTAATTAATTCTAATATTAATTACGATTGTCCTATGCGACGGTTACAAACACTTGACTAAAAAAATTTGTTGATTTTAACAAATTCTTTTGTTAAATTTAACAAATCTATATTTAAGTAAAAAATTTCTAAAACTTCAGTTTTATCTGTAATAATACTAAGTCGTAGAATTTATCCCAATTTAGGGTCTCGGGACCCTCCCCGGGCCTAGTCCATATCGTGTGAGAGCATATAAGGGCACTCTAACGGAGCAAACATTTTGTCCGTTTTGCTCTATCTCTCTTACTTTTCGAGATATGGGCCATTTTATGAAGTGGAAAATTTTTATTAAAAATTTCCGAGGGTCCAAGGACCCACCAAGGTCCAATTTTGGATAGAGATAACCCCTTTCGCTGGGGTATTAAACAGTTAGTGGTAGTCGAAATTTTCTTCAATTTTGCTCTATCTCTCTTAGTTTTTGAGATATCGGCCATTATAAAAAACCGGGAAGGGACGAAATAGCGCCATCTTTAAAACTTAGGATACATTGGTGTAACATGAAAATATTATAATTTAACAATAAATTTTGTAAAATTTAACGAATGGGTTCTTAAAAATTAGTTTTAAAATTTTTTAAAAAGTAACACTCAAAATTAGTTAAAGTACTGTGGATTTTTAGTATTGTGTTAAAGATAGGGGATATATCGGATAGGGAGACAAGGGCAAGGTGGACAACCTTGACCAATTGTAGGATATCTCGAACCCTATGGCCACTGCCTGATCCGGGGAGGACAAAGATTCTTCTTGGATTTGGCAAGCGGACGGTCGGGATGCTTGTAGGAGTTCTAACGGGACACGGCCGAATGGCTGCGCGTTGGGGTTACGCCCAGGCGGACTACTGCAGGGGCTGTGGGGACGAGGAGGAGGAGGAGACAGTGCATCATCTGCTTTGTGAATGTCCGGGACTGAAGGAACGGCGACTCAGATATCTGGGGTGCAGGTTCTTCGACGACCCGGACAGTCTACGCGATGTTTCTCTGTCTGGTCCTGCGAACTTTTTAAGGGGATCTGGATGGTTCTAGATTTCTCGGGTCGTGGTATTTCTTTCCATGTGGGGAGAACTAAGGGAATCACAATGGGCCCTATGGCCTCCAAGTGAACTTGACGTTCTGGCGGGCTCCCATTCAACCTAACCTAACCTAAATAAAGACAACTAAAATCTTTGCATAAATCAGTGCTTAAACTTAAAATTTGTTAAGAACGAGTAAAAAGGTTAAAGTCGGGCATGCCGACTATACAATACCCTACACCAGTCTGGTTAAAAGCCAACTAATGTTTGGATCCGAAATTCGAATGGGTTAAAATGAGGCTTGTGTCAAAATTTTCTATAATGTGAGTCAACGTACCAAATTTCATTAAAATATCTTAATATTTGCGACCTGCAGTTTGTAACCAAGCCAATTTTGGTGGGACCCTTATATGGGCACTAGGTCTAAACATGGACCGATGTTCACCAAAATCAAACTTGTTCGTCCTTGGGCCATGACAAGTCTGCGTACCAAATTTCATCAAAATATCTTAATATTTGCGACCTGTAGAGTGCGCACAAGATTGCATGGACAGACAGACAGACAGACAGACAGACGCATGGACGGACAGACGGACATCGTTAAATCGAAATAAAAAAAATTCTGAGCCGATCGGTATACTATAAGGTGGGTCTACGACCAATATTTTTTGGTGTTACAAACATCAGCACAAACTTATAATACCCTGACCACATAGTGGTGTAGGGTATAATTAGTCAAATCGATTTGAAACAGGTTTGACAGATTTTTCTACTGACGTATTATTTTAAGTCTAGGAAAAATTATTCTCTTTAGTTTCATACATTACACATTCCGACAGTTGCAGTAATATTTCCTATATGGCAATTCCACCGATAGGTCCATCGTGACCATTTGGCATGAAACCCATTCACAAATTGGCACATGGATTGTAAACTGGATAAACTCGTTTAGCTTGCTAAAGAATGAACATCGAAATATCATAATTGCTTTAGACCAAGCGCGGTGAACAAAATCTTCAAACTAGACAAGTGCACCTACTCTGAGGATTACAAACACTAATAGAAAACAGTCTGCAAACATTTTTTGTTAGATCTGCTAAAAATTTTTTAAAAATCTTGCAGAAAAACCTGCTGGAATTAGCCGATTATTTTTACTAAATATTATTAACATGGTAAAAGAAAAGATAAAACTGTTAAATATATATAATAGAATTTTAGTCATATTTGAATTAAATTTTAGTTAAGAGAAAATAACAACTTAACCTGTTAAAATAAACAAAAATTTGCTGATTAATTAGTAGGCTAAAAAAAAGAAAAAAAAAAAAAATCAGAGACTTCCCATTTCTTTTAATGCAAATATTTCTGTTGAATTACTAAATTTATTTTATAAATAACAAAAGTTTGTGAAAATTGAAATGTAACTAAAATCCTATAAATTTAGCAGTTTTATTTTTACTGTTCTTATTTTTCTAGAGATAAGCAAAACATTTTCTAATTTCAGCAAATTTTTCTGGAAAAAAAAATTTAACTAATTTTTATTAGCCTTTTCTGCTATTTCTAGAGGTTTAGGAGGCCAAGTATTTTGGAGTCCGAAATTGGCGTCAGAACGCTCTATCAAATTTCCCTACCGAATAATATGCCTTTTTTTCTTCAACCAAATAATATTAAAAAATTTTACCTATTTTTCAAATGTTTCCGAATATACTTCCTGGATTTGTTTATAGAAATATCTAGTATGAATACTCGTAAAGCTTTAATATGTGCAACTTCTCAATCAAACCTAAATTATTTAAGTACAAACACAAAAAATAAGGGCTAACCGAATAAAAAGTTTATTTAGTTTGCTGCAACCTACACATATGGGTAAATTCTGAATATTTTCAAATGCTAAATATGTTGTTGTCAAAACCAATATTCAGTTGCACTAACCTATTTCAGTCATAGTACAATCATAGTAGAATCTCAGTGGAAAGCTGGTAAAATTATTTTTTTTGCAGGAAAATACATAGTATTGTTAAAAAAATATTGAAACATAATCTCATACTAAAACAAAGCTGTACGGGGAAATAAATGCTACACCACCTTGTTTTCACACTCCGTACCTTAAGTTAAGTTATATCTCAAATCTTAAACATTTCCATAATAAGTGCAACAATTCTTGATAATTTGTCCTTTATTATATTAACATAGACTTACAGTAACTCGAGAAAATTATTTACTTAACACTCCTTTCGTTGGCCTAAAGGCACTTTGAATATAACAGTTGTCCCTATGTGTGTTTATGTTAATTTGGGTTTTGTTATTATTAGTGTTATATAAATTTATATGTGTGTGTCTGTGTATATACGTATGAAAGCTGGTGTCATAATTCAAAATGTTAATTGTATATATTAGATTTATACATATGTACGTATTGTATGTACAAACAAATATGTTTTTGTATGCAAATGTTTATGAAATTTCACTCACATTTATTGTATATAAGAAGCCATTGTTTATAATCCCAATTGATTAATATTTGTATATATTTCCATAAATGAGACGAAATAAATTTGTAGTCCATACTCTGCATATTCCCTCTATATACCCAGCAAAAAAAGAGTTTCCGAAGCAGTAGAAAAAGCATTACAATTTATGATCTAGATGTACTTCTTTTTTAACATAAACACTAAAGATTTTAACATTGAGTTGTCATAGGAGAGTAGTATTCCTACTTTAACAAGTTCTTTTTGCCCATTAAAAGTTAAAAAAAAAAAAATCTTTACAAAAAAAATTATATTTCTTTTATTTTACAAACGTTTTTTTATTGCCGCCACCGGGAATCGACCTTGCGACCTCACGATTGCTAGTCTAGCGCTCTACCGCTGAGCTATTCTTTGATATGAAAGTTGACTGGCATAAAAACACCACTTTGTTAATGCGAAATAATGTTCCTTATTCTCTTCAATAAAAGTAAATAAAGTTATTAAACAAGTGTAAAAGGTGCACTCCAATTCAATATTGTTTTCAGTACTATTTTTACAGGTGCATAAAAAGCAATTTCTCACCATTTTTTTATATACACATATTTTTAAAAATTAAAAAAAATACTGATTTTAAACAAATTAATTATAAATATTAAAAAAAAAATAATAAAATAAAAAAAAATGAAAAAAATATTGGTCCCGCCGGGAATCGAACCAGCGACCCTCTGTTTGGAAATACCAAATGATACCAAAATCACTTTTTAGGATCACGTTTAGAGCAATTACTCCTTAGAAGCAATACTGAAGTGATTTTTTGGATGTCGTTCAGAAGTAATTCTAAAAAAAGATATAAAAAAGTAAAAACGGATACTGTGAAAGCAATGAAAGAAGTGATTTTTGAATTTGTTCAGAATAAATTCTAAAAAAGCTGTAAAAATACATTAACGCCCAGTGTAGAAAATTATTACCAGATATGTGGTTATGTAACTACATACTTGGTAATGGTAACTAGTTACTTTTGTTATTACATTTCTTATTACCTTTATATGGCGAAGTCGCGAAAAATAATGAGTTATGGTTACACACCAGCATACGAAAAATCAAAAAATATATCGTTACCAGTACTGATAAAAATAACGAGTTTAGAAATAGATTTTCACAAAAATAAATTATATAAAAAAAATATTTTTTATTGTATTTTTTTTTAAATAAAATTTCCTGGTGCGGGAATCGAACCTGGATCTACAGATTGCCAGTCAATAGCTCTACCATCTGAGCTATATCGACATGTAATATTTAATAGATAAAAACATAATTGGCCTGCTGCACACAAGTAAGCTTACTCGCCAACATACAAAAAATCAAAAAATATGTGGTTACATGTATCCTTACCAGTGTTTAAAAAATATTGAGTCTAAAAATAGATTTCAAAAAATTTTTTAAAAAATCTAGAAAATTATTTTCTATTTGAAATAATTATAAAAATAAGTCATTATCAGTAACTCATTACTATATGTTTTAAAATAATGCAGAAGGTAAGTGGGTGTCATTACTGATAGTCCAAAAAATAATGATATGTCATTACCGTTTCTACACTGGGCGGATACTTGTGAAGCATTGAAAGAAGTAGTTTGTAAAGCATTACTTTAATTTTTTTTTTGCTGGGTATTTATATTTTTGTGTTGTTGTTGTTGCGTTATTTACATTTGGTCTGTGGAATTGTGTAACAATCAAAATATAAGATTACATTATAGAATGCATATTTATTATGACCTAAAGGGACCCATCATATTATTTATTAATTAATGGCCTAAATTACATCATGTATTAACATGAGGGAGAAAAAAAATGTCATGAACCAAGAAGTGAGATATAAGAATATTTATGTATATGTATGAATGCTTGTAAATATGTAAATTATAAACAAAAGTATGTATGAGTGTCTCATTGTTTATGTTTTAAATTTAATAAACCCGATAAACGTTAGGGAAAATAAATGTTTGCTTACACAAAAAATTTGTTGAAATCCCCCAGATACTTTTATGCAGTACCCAAACCAATAGGAGAAATTCTACAACAGCTTCATAAACAAAATGCCAACACCATTCAACAAAAATCGATTTTTTGCACAGATTTTAAATAAAACTATTTTAAACTCTTTTGGTCTCCACTTTCCAAATTATAACACCTTGATTTCTTAATCCCCGACCCAGTAAAAAAATCTTTACGGTTTAGTAATGCTGAGAAGTTCTTTATATTTCTACCTTATATCTCTACAAAGAAATTAGATTTGCGAATAAAGATGTGGAAAAATATTCAAAAGATAATTATAGGACCCGAGAAGAATCATAAAAATTTTAAAATTTCCACACAGTAACAATATATTTACCATTTCGGCAAAAAAATGTAAATCATGCTTTAAACCCACCTTCTTTATTGCTTCCAAAATGTTCATTAGCGTAGTTTTACTATTGCACTTTTTTTAAAAGTAATTTTGAACAGTAAAACGTACCACCTCACAGGCAAAAAAAGTGCGCGGTACACCTTCGAAAATAAAGTATTTTTGCAAGGCAATTTCGAAATTTTTTTTTCCCGATTTTTTTTTTATAATTTCGGCATTTACAGTCGGATATTAAAGTATGATATATTTTTCCTCGAGAAGACCAATGTTTTGCTATAACAGGGTTTACCCTTCTCGCATTGTCATATAAATTATCTATGTCTTATTCGAATTCGCAAATCTGTTACTAGCGGATATACAGAAGCTATAAATGTATATACATTGAATGTTGCATAACTGAAGCCAGATCCTGCAACAATCTCGGACATCAGTAGCGCCCGATTTCACGAGCACCATTCGCTGCCTATCCTGAAAGGTCCATCGCTTTTCAACCACCCTGCATAAAGTAATTCATATACACTCCTTTTCATAACTATATCCGCACTTTCAGAAAAATGGATTTGGAAGTTAAAAATGTTGAGTAAAAAATTAAATAAAATAATGTAATATTAGGTAAAGTTCACCTGATTTTAATTAATACCAAAAATTTCATTTGGCATCCGCCATTGTACACTGTCCACCAATTTTGTTCATTCATTGGCCTTCAAACCCGAGTTTCTGCTCTTTTGAGATCAAAAACTGTTTGATACTATCTTTTGAACTAAAAAGAAAAAAAAAGAAATAAAAAAAAAATAAAAAACAAGAAAAAAGCGTCGTACGTTTTTGTACGACAGCGACTTGTACAAATGCATACCCGTCATGCAGTGCCACGTCGTACAGAAATGTACGGCACAAAAGACCTATATAAAATAAAAAGTAAGCGGTAGAATGGACTAGGGATATCTCAGAAATCGTTTTTTATCACTAATACACTCATTAAACAAAAAAAATGTTTGGCCTCCTGGGAAGGTTTTCGTCAAAACCGCTTGGCACTCAATGTGTTAAAAATTTTTTAAGAAAACAAAACGTGCCTTTTATGCATATGCCAAGGGGTTATGCGATGATGATAAATATTTGCAAATCAGGTTATACTATTCACTACGGTAATAATTGCTGGTTTTAAGGTTACAAATTTTGAATAGATGCACATTCTATCTTCTGGTAAGAGACTGTTTAAAAATTTAGTGTGATCCACAGATTCAGCCTTTATTTAAGTTCTACATATTTTACTCAAAAAGGCTTAGCAGTTATGCTATTGCCATTCTTTAACTTTCAATAAATATTGGTTTGGACTATCAATAAATTCAATAAAATTCTTTAACTTCCTAAATTTTCTTCTTTTGACAAATTTGAATATTCAAATTATTCCTACGAAAAGTCTGTGACTCTTAGTTATGACTAAATTCCCCATATATTTGTTGTTGCAAAGTCTTAATAAATTATATTTATTCAAAGTTTTGTTTGAAAACTTCAAAAAAATTAAGACCTGGTATTGATACAATCATAACATTGACAAATAAAATTTGAATTTTTTGAATTTTATTGTTGTTTTGTATGAAAAGTTATGACTCTAAGGCCCATTATTATAACTTACCTTTAAGGGTCGTGTTATTTAAAAGTAACTTTAGCTAAAGTGGGCAATAAAGTGACCTTTAACTATTTTTGGTTATCACAACTTCCTTATAAAATAAAAATAAATTTTTTGAAAATATGGCAATACCAAAGCAAAAACCGATTACTTTTGACAAATTAAAATAGTTCTTAAAAATACATAGTGGCAACGACGTACTTTTATTTATTTATTTGCTAACAACAAACAAACAAACGAAAATTAAAGTTTCCTAAATTGTGTGCAAATAAAAAAAATTGTTAAAAAAATATTAAAATGTCGACGCCGAACAGAGAAATGAACCCATCAGCAAGAAAGCGATCGAAAAACTACACGGCAGAAGAAGAGGTACTGTTGGTGGAATTGGTGGATGGTCACAAAAACTGCATCGAAAACAAGAAGTCAGACGCCGTAATATGGAAGCAAAAAGAAGAGGCATGGCGAAAAATAGAAAAGGAATTTGCAGCAACAATTGGTACACACCGGCACTGGAAGGCATTGCGTGATAAATACGAAATGATTAAACGTAAGTCCAAGTCAGAAATGGCTGAGCAAAAATTGGAGACGTATCGCACAGGTGGCGGAGTGGTATCTACAAAAGTCAGCAGTGTGTCAGAAAAAATAGCTTCCATGCTGGGAGATACGGCCACTGGCTTGCAAAATATTTATGATAGTGACTCTTGTAAGTACATATGGGGTAAAACGGGGTAAAAAAAATATTTTCCAAGTGCCATGTCACCGATTTTGATGAAATTTGGTGGAAAGTAAGTCCATGCCAAGAAAAGCTTAACCCGAAAGTTGGAGCTTTTTTTGAGCTTTTTTCTGGGGTTTATAAGCTTTCAAAGAAATCAGGAGCCTTTTTTTTATTTTCAAATAACTTTAAAATGGAATAAGCTACACTTTTGAAATTTTCCAAAAATATTCACAACAAAATTGTGTTTTTAAAAATTTTTTTTTAAAAAAATTAGGTTGAATATTTTTTGGAAAAAAAGTGCAATTTTTCAAAAAATTAAGTGTAGCAAAAAACACCCATCCTTCGATTTTTTTTAAAAAAATATATGTTAAAGCGGCATTTGTTCCAAACATTTTGCGGGGTAGGGCACATTGATGGGGTAAAAAATGAGGGAGTTATAGCCAATTTTGTGATGCAACCTCACAAAATTGTAAAAAATTTAAAATTTAGTTTTCAAGTTTATATGTATAATATATTGCGTTTATTATTTAATTCGTATACTATTGTAAAAGTGTCATAGTTTATTATTAATATATATTTATATTAAACTAAATAAATTAAAATCTAACTACTTTCAACTCTAAACTATTTGATGTGGTTTTGACTTTCAGCTCATAATCATTTATAGCAGCTATATGATGGATACCAAGCGTACCTTTTACTGTTTTACAGGTTTCAAACCGAGACTTTAAATAGTCTGCAGACTCCTCATAATCTTTTTTAGAGCAAAAGAAGACTTTATAACTTTTTGCATGCTTCTTTGCCCACTCGAAAAGCTTTTCCGCAGTCAAAATTTCATCTTTCGTACCTTTCTGTAGGCAATATCGTCTAGCTGTACGTTTTAGTGTGCCCCCAACACCATCACAAGCACCTTTTCCGTGCGCGGTAGCAAAAAAATTCCATTCTGCTGCTATGGAAAAGTCTTTGCTGTGATTCATCAAATTTATGAAGTTTTTTTTATTTTTATATTGCTGTGGTGCTCCGTCAGAAAAGTATTTTATTGATTTAGTGGATGTGAAGTTATTCTTTAAGTCTTCAATAAGTTTTCGTTGAAACATATAAACTGCAATTGTGTCATGCTCCAAACAATCAGATATGCCAACGTACGAAATATGGTCAACTTTGGATGTTTCCTGATTCCTGTAATAAATTACAATCGGATGAATTGTCGCTTGATTATTGTTCCAGTGAAAACCTTGAACTGCTTCTTGAACAACGAATGCAAAGTTTTCTGAAAAATCTAGCGTCACCAAAAATTCACCATTTTGTAGGTTTTTTTTACAATCTTTAAAATACTGGGCTTGTTCTGTAGCGACAAAATCATGATAAAGTAATTTTGGCAATTTATCCATTAGAGTCGAAACAAATTCTTCTTTAGTGTCGGTCAAAGTTTTTAAAGTGCATCTAAATATAACAACCGATTTTAAAATACAAGTATAAGTAAATACTAATTAAAGCCACATAATAGTAACCTGTCTGTAGCTATCCATTGTTTATAAGTAACATCATCAAATGGTTCATCATCAAAACCTTCCAGTAATTTATTTTTAAGGTGAGTTTTGTTTGGGCAGGATTTGCAAAGGCCTTTGTAGCATTTTTCACTTGGAACAGAGCATATAAATTGTTTGAGTAATAATTTATATGAACTTTTGCCATCAATAGGAAACTCCCAAGCTTTCGCTATTTGGTTTAAATTGCCACCTACAAAGGCCATTAAAAACTTATTAATCAAAAATTCATTAACATTCAGTTCTAATTACTTAATGGTCAATAAATTGGTCGTGCTTCTCCAAGCGTATTTATAAAATTAATAAATACATTTACCTTCGGTCATGAGTTTAACATTTTGATGCATAATGCACACACAAACGGTATGGGTTCCAGAAGCCCCTGCTAAAACGCACTCTTGTGGACGGAACTCCGCGAACTTAGTGAACCCAACTTTATGGTTTGGAAACTGTTGTTTAAACATTTGGTACAATTCGTTCAAATTACAATATACGAGTCTTTTCTGAATTTTTTCTTTTTTGCCAACACTGTTTCGTATTGAGACGTAATCTTTCATTCCTGGCAGCTCTCTTGAATTTTCGTCGCTTAAATAAAATTGCTTAATCAAATCAACTGTCTCACTTGACAATCCTTGTCTTGGTTTATCGTCGGGAACACTTAAAATACCCTTTTGCCTTTTGATTGCATTACATTTGTAAAGCAATGTGGTAGAACAGCCAAAATTTTTTACTACATCTGAAGTTTTTAAAGAAGATGGTAAAATCGTCAAAATGCGGCATTTATCTTCTCTGAAATTTCGAAAGCCAAAATCAGAAGTTATAACAATGATCACATAAACGTTTCCACTTTACCGCGTAGTGTTTTCAGCCTTAAACTTTTTTTCTAGTGAAGTTATAATTTCATCGAAAGCATTAACTTTGTCGTCATTAGTGGTAGAGATCTGCATATTTGATATATTTTCCAACCTTTCCTTAATAGTTTCCTGAGCTGCTTCGGCTTTTCTAGTAACATATTGTTTATTATAAAGTCTGTTAAGAAAATAAACGTAATAATTGACCCCGGCTAACGTTAAGATAAAAGAATATAGGAAGAAAGTGTTACTGTTTACAAACCTTTTACCATCGATTTTGGTTTGATCAAGAGCAAGAAGTGCAGTGTTTACTTTGTTAAGAATTTCTTGTCGATCTGATACATCGAAAGGCTCAGAATCATTGTCTGATGAGCTTGAACTTAAATTCGTGTTAGTTACCGGTTCATATTTGTCAGTATCAATTCGGCAATTCAGGCATATTACAGCGTTTTCAGGAACAAAGTCAAATTTTAATTTATTTTTTGATGAAAGTCTTCTTAATGCAGTACAACCTTCAAATTCAGAAAAAAATTTTAAATGTGCAAAATATAGTCAAAAGCTGTGAACATACGAGAAGTGCATTTTCCAAAAGGATTCCAGCAGTGTTTTTTGTCGGGTTACTCATTTCTGATTATAGTAACTAACGATGTATTTTCCAAATCAAAGACATAAAAACGCCAGAGCTTAATTTATTTTTATTTTTCTTTTAATTGTGCACAAGAACTTACCGAATCACAGCTGACTAAATAGTAAACAAAAAACAGGTGCCACTGAACATAAAAAAACTAGAAAAACAGACAAGGTGACTTTGTATTGTCGTAAAATGTTTCAGCAAGAAGAATACCAACAACATATTTACAACTATTGTTTAAATTGAAGCACATACGATAAATACAATAAAAAGCATACCATCTTAAATTTTAAATTTTTTACAATTTTGTGAGGTTGCATCACAAAATTGGCTATAACTCCCTCATTTTTTACCCCATCAATGTGCCCTACCCCGCAAAATGTTTGGAACAAATGCCGCTTTAACATATATTTTTTTAAAAAAAATCGAAGGATGGGTGTTTTTTGCTACACTTAATTTTTTGAAAAATTGCACTTTTTTTCCAAAAAATATTCAACCTAATTTTTTTAAAAAAAAATTTTTAAAAACACAATTTTGTTGTGAATATTTTTGGAAAATTTCAAAAGTGTAGCTTATTCCATTTTAAAGTTATTTGAAAATAAAAAAAAGGCTCCTGATTTCTTTGAAAGCTTATAAACCCCAGAAAAAAGCTCAAAAAAAGCTCCAACTTTCGGGTTAAGCTTTTCTTGGCATGGACTTACTTTCCACCAAATTTCATCAAAATCGGTGACATGGCACTTGGAAAATATTTTTTTTACCCCGTTTTACCCCATATATACAAATTTATAAAGGAATTATTCTTTTGCAGTTTCAATACTAAAATTGAATTGTTTTTTTTTTGCAGTAAATGTACTTGATAGTATAAATTATGCAGATCAGGAAATCTGTATTGAAAACGTTGACCAAAAGCAGACGAGCAGTGAAAATGTATGTTTAATTAATAACATTATTGACAGTTTTTTTTAATATGTACATTAGAGTGTCCCTTGAAAATACATTTGTCATTACACTCTCCAGTTTAATTCCAAATGGTTCCAAATGTATGAAATCGATTTTCAGTTTTTTTTTGGAAAACGTTAACCCGTGTCAGATATGGAATTCTGACTTCATCGGATTTCATTAACCCATTTTAAATTAATTTTAAAGATTTTTTAAATGCCTAATTTGGAGATATCGATTGCTTCTTTTATACTATAATAGTTGTTCTTAAAGAAAAACAAAATAAATTGGAAAAATTATAATTCGAATTTGTGTTCAGAGCGACTCCTATCCAGGATATTTTATGAAAATTGCTTATTTTAAATTAATGTTTTTCGTTCAATTTGAGATCATATTATATTATTTTCTTTTTAATTTATTTTCAAATTCAACAAAGATGATAAAATTTTTACAAGTAAATTACAGAGAATAAAAATTAAAAAAATTAAGATATTTTGTCAAAAATTAACCAAAATTTCAACGTTTTCATCAAAGTTTGCACAGTTTTCAGAAAAATATCAACCAAATTTGATTAGACTATTATTATCTTTACTTTTGTTTAAAAAATATTTAACCCTTAGTGGCCTGGGGACAAAAAAGGCCCATGAAACTTAATTTTAAATATGACTACTAAAGACCCACTAGAAAAGTTAATTTAAGGGACATCCTAATGTACATATTTATGTATATTGTTTATACTTTTCTCAGTTTGGTGAAGAGATTGTTGTAGAGAGCAAATCTGACTGGTCAAGCTGGAGACCAACGACTTTAAAACAAAAGAAGTCAAAAGAACTGGTAGTTGGTGCCAAAAGAAAAAGAAACTTAGAAGATGAAAAGATAGAATTAACAGTTTTGCAGCAAAAGTATTATAGGGACGAAAATACACGTGCCCAGGAGAAGCATGAGGAGGAGCTCATATCCTTAAAATTAAAAAATGAAATTCTGCAGCTAGAATTGGCGGAAAAAAAAGCAAAAATGTTATAAGTTAAAACTTTCTCTTCCTTTTTTGTTTTTAAAAACTCAAATTTAAATTTTCATTTAGTTGGTTTTTAATTTAATTTTTATTGTTGTTTTTATATTTTTAAAAGCTAAAATGTGAATTTTACTTTAGTTGTTTTTTATGTTAATTTAATTTTTATTGTCTAGTCGTCCTGTGAATTTTGTAAAAGACTGAAAGTATATAAATAAAATGTGATGAAATGAAAATATTTAATATTTTCATAAATAAACGTACAAATGAAAAGTTTTATACTTACTCTGTAAAGTAGTTTTCTATTAAAATAGTTCTTGCCATTGAATTGATATTGCTTAAAATGGAGGTTTGCCCTATGGGGTTATCAGGGACAAATTCTTCTGGAGATTCTGGTATCAATGTTCCTTCTGTTGATGGAAGTGGGTCTTTTGCAATAATAGCAATATTGTGAAGAACAGCACATGCCACAATAACAGCCATTTTAGTTTCGGTAGCCAGTCGCAAACCTGATGATAATACTGGGAAACGTCTCTTCCAAGCTCCAAAACATCTTTCAATCGTGTTACGAGTACGAATTTGAGATTCATTATAAAGGTTTTGTGGTCTTGTACATGGATTCAGCAAAGGGGTCATCATATAGTTGCATTGTTTATATCCAGAATCACCTAAAATAACGTAATTTTGAAAATGACCTTCTTCCATACGGAATTTTAAACGGCTGTTTTTAAATATATTGCTATCGTGTGCTGATCCAGGCCATCTAGCAACCAGATCTTGAAACATTAGTTTAGAATTGCACACTGCTTGAACGTTAAGGGAAAAATAACCTTTTCTGTTGCGATATATTTCTCCGTTGTCTCCTCCTGGCGATTGAATACGAATGTGGGTGCAATCAATGGCTCCGATAACTTTTGGGAACTTTGCAATTGCAAAGAAATCTGTTGCTGTTTGCTGCATTCCTCTTGCATCGGAAGGAAATTTAATATATTCTTTCGACAAAGCAGCCAAAGCAAATGATGTTTCTTTGACTACACGACCTGCTGTAGACACGCTAACACCACAAAAGTCACCCACTGTAATCAGGAAACTGCCACTTGCATAAAACCTTAGCGTTATTAGTAATTTAGTCTGAGGTGATACGGAATAATGCCTAGAGGAAAAATTTATTAATTGTTACACAAATTATAAAAACATCGGTACAAACCTCTGACTATTTGACTGTAAAGACCTGCGAATTTGTTCCAAAATAAATTGAAATGTATGTTTTGATATTCGAAATCTTTGCACAAATTCAACTTCGTCGTAATATTCAATATAGTCCACTTGCTCGCGAAATTTTTTAGGCTTTCTGCTTTTAGACTGAGTATCTTCAAAAATATCCTCTTGTTCATTTATATAAAACAAACGTGGTCTGCTTTCAATTTTTAATTTTTTATTTGCAAAATTAAATTAATATGAGGTTAGATTTTATTCAAAGAGCAGAAAATATGGCAACTTCAAATGCATAAACCTTACGTTAAAAGTTAAAAGTAAGATGAACTTACCTTTAGCTTATCGGTCACTTTTAGCTTAAAGTATACTTATAATAACGAAAACATAATTATCTGTCCGTTAACATCCTAACTTTAGCTATTGGCAAGTTATAATAACGGGCCTAAGTCTTAAAAATAGGCTTAAGACGGTCACAATATGTCACAAGTAGGAATAGGCACCTATGCATACTTGATTTGTAGAAAATTGTGAATTCAGTAATGCTTTGAAAAGAGCACGACCTCACAATATTTCAAGGGAAGTACAATTTGACGAAACTGGACGGAATAAGCGAAACAGAAGCTTGAAACAGAACTGCATCACAATGTTAAGATATTGTTTTTTTTAAAGGTTTTCAATAATTTATTTAAAAGCTATATTGAACTAATGTGTTATTAGGGTATTCAATTAATCGGCTTTTTATTTTAATCGATTAATCATGCAAATAATTATTCGGGTTTTTTTCTTAACCGGTTAATCGAAGAAAATTTTAAAATTATTCGGTTAATCAAAAAAATTTTATGTAAAATAATATACATACACTTGTTATATTTTTAATAATTTTATTTAAAAAAGGAACAAAAATAAATTCAGTAACTCTTCTGAAATTCATAAAAATAAAAAAAAAATAATAATTGAGATGAGATTTTGTCAATATTTTTATTTTTTCTGTCTCCTCTTTCACATATTAAAATTTTATCCAAATCGGGGAGAACCACACCCGAAAAAAGAATATAAGACCCCGTACATCAATTTGTATCTATTTCTTAAGCTTAAATTAGTTTGGAAGTAAAGTGCGGCGAAATGAAGTATCGTGAGGTAGAAATATATTTTCAATAGATTTTCTTACCTCAAATGTACTTCAAAACTAAGAAGTTGTGTACACTGTCATTAATTTAAAGTAAACAGCTAACACGATACTTTACGATTTTATGTTGTTTTTGTTTTTTCTTTGGGATTTAAGATATTTAAAACTATGAAATTCTCATTGAGTTGAAGCTAACAAATATTTCTAGAAATTCTTAAAGGTCGTCCCTTAATTATTTTCTTAGGCCAGAATGAAATCCGGATAGGTACAAGCCTACAGCAAATTATTTATCACAATTTTTTAAAATTTTTTTTGAGTGGTTAGCACATTTACTTTAATAAAAAATTTACATTTTTTAAATATTTTTGTAATTTTCTACCAATTTCGATTAATCGATTAATCGTATGAAATTATTCGAATTATTCGTTATTCGAAATTTGGACATTTTAAATTATTCGAAAAATTTTTGGGAAAAATTGTTCGCTTAATCGATTGAATACCCTACTAATTATTAAGCCTTTCTTTACTTAAAATTTGGGGTTTATATTTGTTAACTTGACCACCTTAAATAAAATAATCTCATATTTCATAAAACAAACTCCTTTGTAATTATTTAAGTTTACACAGAAACATATTTTTAAACTACAAAATTCAACTTTTCTATCATAAGTTACCAAAAGTTAATACTACACTCAAAATAATACGTCTGTTGGCTGGACAGAAAAATTTGTTACTTTAATAAAATTTATACCTGTTTTTTTGGCTTAAAATAAAATTAGTTGATTTTGACACTTTTTTTTTGTTAAATTTAACAAATCTAAATTTAAGTAAAAAATTTGTAAAACTACAGTTTTACCTGAAATTATACTGAGTCGTAGAATTTTTTATTAAAAATTACCGAGGGTCCCAGGTACCGCCAAGATCAATTTTTGGATAGAGATAACTACCCCTTTCGACTACCCATTTCGCTAGTCTTTGGGGTAGTCGAAATTTTCACCAATTTTGCTCTATCTCTCTTAGTTTTAGAGATATGGGCCATTTTAAAAAATCGGGAGGGAAAGAAATAGCGCCATCTTTAAAACTTCGGATATATTGGTAGCCCCATCTATTGGGTAATAACAGTAACATGAAACTATTATATTTTAACAATAAATTTTGTAAAATTTAACGAATGGGTTTTAAAAAATTAGTTTTAATTTATTTTGAAAATTAACACTGAAAATTAATTCAAGTACTGAGGATTGTTAGTATTGTGTTAAATGAAGATAACTAAAATTTTTGCTTAAATCAGTGTTTCAACTAAAAATTTGTTTTAAATTAGTCAAATCGATTTAAAACCGGTTTGAAAGATTTTTCTACTGACGTATTATTTTAAGTGTACTTATTTACATTTGTGTATGTATGTGTACCTACCTATATTAGGGGATAACTTTTTATATGGATGAAGAAAACAATCGTGCACTTTGATCTGCCCCCAAGAAATGTTCATTTCTGTATAGAAATACATCATACAAAATATTAAGTTGATCATATAAGAGAAGACGTGCAGCATCGGCCATGAAATTTTAAATACGATTTGGAAGGGGAAAAAGTTTTTTTTTTTAAACTACTGTCTTATATATAATACTATTTTTGAAAATGAATCTAGACTGCATTACATTGTAACAAGGCATAAAAATCTAAAATCAATTGGAAAATATTTAAGTAATTGCAATTCCCCCGGACCATTGTAGGGTTAAATTAAGAAAATCGAAAAAAATTAAATATTTTTTTTATTAACTTACAATGTTACATTTTTGTGACTCTTGGATTATGCTAGCCTAGCCCCAGGTATGGCCAAAGATGGGATTTTACTTTTTATGTTTTTTATATATTTTGAAAATTCTAATTTTGAGTTTTTAAAATTTGTTTAAAAAAAATTCAAAAGTGTGGCAAACGCACAAAATTTTTTTTCCTTCAGAAAATAATTCTACTTAAAATCACAAATAACAAAGGGTTCTTCAATAAGAGCGCTACAAAAGTTTTTTTAAATAAAACAAAAACGGTTTTGGATATCAATGAAATTCTTTATTCCTGTGAAAGTACGTTCGATGCCATTATGTATGGAAATCGATCTCTTTTGCATGGCCACCACGGGCACGCTTGCAGAACTGCAGACGCTGAACCCAATTTTCGACGGTTTTCAAGCATAAATCGGCCGATATTCGTACGAAGTATAGCCATAGATTTGACGTAGCCCCACAGGAAATAGTCCAACGGCGTCAAATCGCACGACCGAGGCGGCCAATCGACTGGACCATTTCGTGAGGTAACACGTTCTCCAAACTTGGTTTGCAATAAATTGATTGTGACATTCTCTGTGTGGCTTGTGGCGCCGTCCTGTTGGAACCACATGTCCTCCAAGTCCATATCATCCAATTGGGGCCAAAAATATTCGGTTATCATTGAACGGTAGCGATTCCCATTCACAGTAACGTGCCGGTCTTGATCATCATGGAAGAAGTACGGCCCAATGACGCCGCCGGCCCAATGACGCCGCCGGCCCATAAACTGCACCAAACCGTAATTTTTTCGGGATGCAATGATGACTCATGGAGTACGTGTGGATTGCTGTCTGACCAATAACGCATATTTTGTTTATTGACGAAGCCATTCATTCCCAGGAAAATTTTTTACAATCGGTAGCCAATCACACCCATTCTACAACTGGTTCCACTGCAACTGATTCCATGGAACTGGTTCCGGAACCAGTTCCTGGGATCCTATATGGAAGGTGTGGGTGACGTAGAATCAGTTCCAGAACTAGTTCCAGCACCGATTCTAGAGCAACCGGTTACACTTTGGAGCCATAGAAGGGGTTGCTTTTGGGACAATTTCAAACAAAAAGAATCGGTGTTAGAATAGACAGTAGAAGGGGTTGTGAATGAAAAGTAGTTATTGCACAACCGATTCTTTGGAACAGAAAATTTTCCTGGGTTGTGACGACCATAAATTGGACGTAGCGCTCTTAACGTTGAGGCCACTGACTCCGAATTTCGGTAGTAAATTTTAATAATTTCGACTCGTTGTTGGCTCGTATATCTTTCCATCATGAAATGGCAAACCTTATTGAAGAGAAATGTCAAAAGAACGGTAAGAAATATGGCGTCGTTTGCTATTCCTGTCTTTATACTTTTGTAGTGTCCCTGTTGAAGAACCCACACGCAAAGAAAAAACATGGTTGGGATGACCATATTCGAAGAGCATCATATATTTTTGGGTTTATGATTGTGACAATCATGTTATTACATAGCTGTGACAATCATACTCTTACCTCTTTTTTGTCATAATATGGTCAACAAATTACTATGATTGCAAAATGCTCCCAATATTACTTAGCATATTATAGTCCTACATAATTGTCCTATTATACCTATAGTATTCTGCCAGAATTCTGCTGAAGCTGAATTGAAAAGATATGCATATTTTAATTGACAATATTTATTCAATGACTAATTTACACATATATAAAGATAAAAATAAATTATGGAAGCTATAAAATGCAGAAATATATTGCTAAGAATACAATTTCACAATACATCCAAAAATCATCATAATATGTTCCTTATGATCATAATATATTCTTGATGATCATATTATTTTTCAAATGATCATATTATTGTCATGTCGAAAATTTTGTGATCAGCTAGGATCATATTATGATCACTAGGAACATATTATGATTATTTCGTTCACTCTTTATATTTTCTCCAATTTCGTACAGTTTTTCCGTACAAAATGAAAAGCTAAATGTAGCACTACTTATTATGGACGCTCTTCAGAATTAATTTTTCTGTGTGAGTACAAAAAAATCACTTTTTTATCACTTTTTACTTATTTTATAACACTTTAGAGTACAATCTAATTTCAAGTTTCCTGGTTAGACCGAATTCTTTCTTCCACAAACAATGTTACTATTAAAATGAACACCAATAAGTTTTTCTTTTATTTCCTATGGTTTTTGTTTTTTTTTTATATGTTTATTTTCTTTTATTGCTTCTTGCAACTTCTTTTCACAAAATCTCGAACAGCAATGACGCTAACTGATCGATGACGCTCATAAAAAATTTACTGACCATCTTATAGTTGTCGAAATCATACCAATGATTACGAACATGATATCTCTCAATGCAAATAATAATATGATTGCAATTCGAAGAAAGGAATATGGTTGTCCAAAAAATATATGATTGCAGACGAGAGAAAAATATGTTAACCGAAAAAAGAGAGAGATTTTAATTATAAAATGATTATAGACTACCATATCATTTGCAAGGTATGATTAATACATTAATAATATGATTGCCACAATTAGGTATGGCAGAAGGGAACATAGTTTTGTAGCCGTGATCATATTGTAACCATATCTTTTCTCTGCGTACATGCGGAACTAGTTTCCGTTATATGATCACCTGCAATTTTTTCATAATATATTTTGATACATAAGCGAACATTTTTTGGAGGGGTGGGGGCCTTAAATTGCAAGTTTCAAAATAAGGTTCATCCTAATTTACATGTATAGCACACATGTAGTGTATATGGATATGTATGTATGTATGCTAGCTGATGTTAAACATCAATTTAACCCAATGTTATTTGAAGCATAAACTGCAGGTGTGTGTGTTGGAAAATTTACGCGAGTGAGTCAAGAAATTAGTTTGCTAATTTAAGGATTTGTTCATCATAGAAGAACAAAAACAAACACCTAACCAGCATCAAAATAAACGCACTAGAGAAATAAGGTTTACTGCGTATGTAGAGTAGAGTGGACCGAAACTAATAAAATGTCAAATTTTAAAAACGTTTTTTACTAAGAAGTAGTGCATGGGCAAGATAATTTGTAAAAGTCAAAGTAAATTAAATTACTTTGAGATTATAAAATGTTACTTGAATTATTTGACAACACACCCAAATGTTAATTTTTAACAATTTGTTATTACATGCCAAAATTTAAAAATTTTAAATTTGTAATTTTCACTTATATAATTTTTTTTATCAAAATAACAATTATAAAACACAGTCAAGAAATTATTACATAACACTTTTCAAAGCGCAAATATATAATATTTTTAAAGTTCCTTACGAAAAATTTTACAGAAAATTTTCTAGAATATATAAAAATATTTTCTGTAAATTTAACAACATTCGCACCACTATGCTACGCAGTATGTGTATTAGCCCAGAGTAAAATAAATTTTTTAGCACCCAACCTTTTTCAACACACAGGAAACTCTAACAAATTGTAATCCATGAATTTTCCTAAGTTAATTTAACCAAGAGTTTTAAAAGGTAATTTATTTTATACCAAACACCTACACACTGCACACACATAAACCAACACACACATACACATTTTTACATCTGCACACTAACACAAAGATGAAAAGCGAATTATTAAGAAAATTTATAATGGAAAAAAAGATTTAAAGGTAATCTTAGCAAATTGAAAAACATTTGACTTTCCTAGTTGACATTTTCTTTGTGTAGGATAATTTTTTTATATTTAACAAACACAGTTACAAATATTTTTGCATGCATATGTGTATTTGTGTGTTTCACATGACATGTCAAATTGTTTATTTACAAATTCAATGTGATGGATAAACATCACATTGTATTTTGCTTCATGCAAAATATGGATAGGTAATTTTCAGTCCTTACATTGAACCGAACGTAGAATAGTCGATGATAATCCTGTTAATGATATTTGTTCTGATTGCTATAAAATTGTAGTGGAAAAAACGAAGGGTCAGACTTAAATTGGAATTGAAGATAATAGAAAAATTAATCAAATTTTTGTACCAAGAGATGAATCGTTAAATTGATTAATAAACTTCTTTTACTGATTGGAAAATATTAGAGAATCATAAATTTTTGCAACCGTAATTTTTTGTCCTTAAAATTGAGGGCGGTAAAAGGTTCTATTTCGTACCCCACCAAAAACGAAACTTTCTTTGTAACAGAAACACTAATGATTTTAATATTGAGTTGTGGTAGGTACGGAGTACTTCGATTTCCACAATTTTTCAGTCCTTTTTGAATTATTGCAAAGGAAATTTTTCCCATCAATTGAAAGTTCAAAAAAAGAAGAAAAAAATCTTCAAAAATGCGATTGTCCTATGCGACGGCTATTTAAAAAAAAAGGATTGCGCCACTGATTGTCTGCGACTTTAAGATTTCTAGTCTAGCTCTCTCCTTCTGAGAGCTAGTGTTTCATATGAAAGTTGACTGGCATAAAATACCACTCATTCATTGCGAGATATTGTGCCTTATTCTTTTCAATAAAAGTAGGTTCATTAAAGGTTCATTCCTTTAACTGTCAAAAACAAAATAAAATATAATTTGAATTTATCGAAAATTTGTTTTTAAATACATTTTGTATTAAATACATTTGCAGCGGAGTAAGAGAGTTAGAGCAAAATTGATGAAAATTTCGACTAACCCTAACGGGCAATACCGCAGCGGAAGGGGTTATATCTATCCAGAAATGGACCTTGGCGGGGCCTTGGCCCTCGGAAATTTTTAATAAAAATTTTCCACTTCATAAAATGGCCCATATCTCGAAAACTAAGCGAGATACAGCAAAACGGACATGCCCTCACATGATATGGGCTAAGCCCGGGGAGAGTCCCGAGACTCTAAATTTTAATAAATTCTAAGACTCAGCATAATTACAGACAAAACTGTAGTTTTGCACATTTTTTACTTAAATTTAGATTTGTTAAATTTGACAAAAAATGTGTTAAAATTAACAAATTTTATTTTAACCCTCGAAGTGGCACATATTTTGAGCCCTTACTTCTGGCACATGGTGTCTGGCCAGACCCCTATACATTTACATGCATTTGTATGGAAATAAGGGCTGTTTGCCGTTAAATTTTTTACTAAGATAGGAAAATATTTGTTATATTTTGTGTTTCTATTTCTTTTTACTATGTTATTAGCTACCTGAGGAAGAAAAAATAGACCTGAAAAAATCTTTGGAATGAAAAGGGCAACAATTTTTTTGTTCTATATATATTTCTCTTTATTATGGGTAAAGTAATAAATGTTTATGACAAAATAGAAAATTATTATGAAGAATACATTGATTTTTTTATTCAGAATTTTGCGGAAGGCAACAAAAACATAAATAATCTACTTTTGAATGTTGCTGACAAACAGGATTGTTGCATTTGCAGCAAAAAAAGCGTGTCTTACGGCGTATTTTGTCACCTTGCTGCAGGCAAATTCTGCAATCTTTTTTGGCAGCTAATGTGTCTGGACCACTGCGTGAAGCCACATTAAGGTTTGCTATATTGAGAGGTCTCCCAAAGAACGCTTCAAATGCTATACGAGTTGTTGGTTGAGCCACAATGTGCGGATTATTGATGCGATTTTCAACGTTGGCCAGTACCAATTGCTTTGCAAGTTTATATAAAAATATGCGTCTTCTTTCTTTTCTTGTATTTTCATCATTTAGCTTACATATAATGTAACTTGCCAATGCCATCACATCAATCATGTTTTGTTGTGTAATGAGTTAGCATTTGATCCATCGTATCGACTCCGGCTTTAGTTGAATTATAAAATAAAATTGCTTCCGGTTTCATGGCTACGCCTTCAACATGTTTCGTGTAATGCACGGTTGAAATTAAATTGACTGCCTTATTTTTTTTGGGCACGTAGCTGCAAAGTGCAACAAGATTTTCATGAAAACCAAACACACTTGAAAGAATTGGTCATCTGGTGCTCTTCATAACTTCCTTAGGAAGACATCTTTTGTTTGCTCGAATGGTGCCAACAAATGCCAGTCCCATAGCAGCAAGTCGTTTAGCGCCGTTCAATGAGGTGAAAAAATTATCAGAAATAATTGTTCTGCCGCTGTTTACGTAACAATTTGCGAAATACATTAGAACGTTTTCACCTTGATTTATCTCCCGATTGTCTCCTTCCTTTCCAGTGTATAGTTTTCCTTTCAATGGAAATTTAGTCTTAGCATCGCATGCCCACCAAACTTTGATCCCATACCTTGCAGGTTTTGATGGGATATATTGGGTGAACTTTGTGCGCCCACGATACGGAAACAACTGCTCATCGATGGTGATATTTTCATAAGGTTCATAATAATTTTGCAGATTTTCATTGAGAAAATTCCAAAGGTCCCGGATAGGAGCTGCTTTATCTGTTTGCTGTCGGAATGCCCGCGTACAACTATTATCGAAACGAATATATCTGGACAGAGTAATGAATCGTTTGTGCGACATAGCCGCACGGAATATGGGCAGCGAATCAGAACGCCACAATATACTGGAGTGTTGCATATTATTATGGCTGAGACCAGAAGCCAACAAAATCCCAATGAATGCATCTAGCTCAGAGCTTGTCAAATCAATCCATTTTCTTTGGGTAGACTCTGGATGTTCTTCATTCCATTTTCTAATTGATTCTCGCCCATGCCGATTTGTTTCACTAATGATGACGAACGTAATATTGGTTGAGAAAAATAGCTTGAATACCTCAACTGGATTAGTGAGCCTTGTTTTTGTTCCAGATTGAAAACGCATGATATTATGCTGGCGCAAACGAGATGCAGGGGGTTCAGTTTCTTTCCATTTAGTACCGTCTTTACCATAAAAACAGCCTGAGTCGACTTCATTTGCTGCTTCAGCATCATTTCCACTTTCTTCTTCTTCATCTACGTCTTCATCGCTATCATAAAGTTCGTTAGGTTCAATTTCCAAATCATTTTCTATGTCTGATGCATCATCTTCTTGCACATAATCAGCAGTGTCGTCACCATCGTTTTCAAAGACATCATCATTTTCATCAGCTTCTACCTGACTTTGAAAATCACACACTAATGCCTCTGACAATTGGGGTTGCAAATTCGCGCTACGCAAGCGTGTATTATAAATAAATTCCAGTTCATCAGCCAAAATATATTAACAACGCAACAAATCTACCTGCGTAAAATTATTCACAAGTTCAAAATTACCGCACAAAAACTAGATTACTTCTTCACTGTTCAACGTTCAATGAATAACTAACTCACAAACAAAATCAGAAGAAAGAAAGAAGCATAAAAGAATAAAGTAAATACAAATTTCCAACTCGTGCCATGTGCTTTGCCTATGCGTTCATACAAAATGCATAGGGGTCTGGCCAGACACCATGTACCAAAAGTAAGGTGAAGCCATGTACCTAAAATAGAAGTATGCTAAATTGAAGCATGAAAATGAAATATGTCTGGCCAGAACCATGTGCCACTTCGAGGGTTAAGCCAAAAAAAAAAAGAATAAATTTTGTTAAAGTAACAAATTTTTCTGTCCAGCCAACAGTGTATAAATACCACTATATTTTTCGCAAAGTAATTGGAAGATATCTGCAATTCTGAGGCACGATATTTTCTCAAAAACAATCTCTGTGGTTACAGTAATTTTGACTTAGCTGCACAACCAACGTTTGCAATAGTTTTTGTGCAGGTAAGCCAAAAACGCAGCAAAGTCAAATTATTTACCTGCCTTAATGTGCAGGTATACCAATATAGACTGAAAACAAACAAAAAAAATGAAGCTAATGATGACAACTTTGTGCTTTGCACCAGATCTTGCGATTTTTATGGTTAAAAAACGACTAAAGTAGGATATTCTTGTCACAAAATGAGTTGACAACACATTTATTTTATGTGTGTTTTTTTTTTTCTAGAATTGAAAAACAAAGGATAATGCAAGAGGTGGCTAACGGCAACCTTTTTATAAAAATAATGAAAAACTGCCAAAAATATGAGGCACACTGAAAGAATTATCCTTTGTGATATTAATGATATAATTTCAGAGAATTTCTTTTGCGTAGAATCAATGAAAAATTTCATTATGTATATAATATTTAATTAATATATTGAAATTTTTCATAACTTTTCTTTCATAAAATTTCATAACTTTATTAAAAAAATTCATTGAATTTCATAAATTAGATCTCCATAAATTTAATGAAAATGTTCTTTATATATATGAAATTGTTCAATAGTATTTACTTTACAATATTATGATGAATATTTTTCGAATTCTGAAAAAATTTTTTTGGTCGCAGATCATAATTAAGATTAATTTTCAAAAAACTGAAATTATTTGTACATTAAATTAAATTGTATTTGTTTAAATCGATTTTAATCAGGGACGTAACAGTTATAACTTTTATTCAAAAAACTGATTGTTTTACAATTATTTCTCGTTTGAGTATTTTTAATATTCTGTTTATTTGCTCTGTTTGATTTTTATTTTTAATTCAAACAAAAACAATCCAAACACGATTTTTATTTTTTCAAAAATAATAAAAGTTATTTTGTGATTTTTTTTCTTTATCAAAAAGTAACAATTAAGAACATAAACCAAAAGCCATAGAACCAATGACTTCAAAAATTATAATATCCTGATGATGTCAACTAGTGTTAATAAAAGATTGAACAGTGATTTAAAGTGAGTAAATATGTATATTCCAGCAACTTCCGGCATTCAATTTAGGTCAATTTTTAATTTTTATTTTATTACCAAATAAAAAAGTTAGTGCTTAATTTTTTCAAAAAAATCATTCTGTAACTTTTATAATAAGTTTTAAAATAAAAATCAAAAAACAACAGAAATTTATAGAGTAAAATATAAAAATTGAAAAAATTATAATCTTTGCCAAACCTTGTGATTTTTTGTGCAATATGATTTATAAAATATAGTGCATTATTGAAATATTATAATTAAATAAATTTGGGTGGTGACTTTTTTAGAAATATAACAGTTATTTTGGGTCTCTGATTTTAATATTTTAGTTTTAGAAGAAAATAAATAATAAATGCGGTTAATTTTTAAATTTTTCGATTTTTAATAAGTTTTATGGTAGTAATGCTGAATAAAAAATAGGTGAATGTATCTTTTACGTCGGTACCTACAACTAAAACTGCTTTTATTTTTCTACAGCTTCACCTAATTTTTTAGTAATACTGACCAAAACTTATACTAAGCAATAATTGGTCTTATTCAAATTCGGCCCTTAGAAAAGAAATTGCTGTAGAATTATGAGTTCATTTGACCGCATAAATTCGATTGGCACCAAATTCGGTTGCTACAACGAATCTGTTTTCTGGGTATAAGTATTCAATCGACTTTTGTTCAATCGATTTAAAAGTTTGGGAATTCAATCGATTTCTAGATTATTCGATTTCGAAATTTTGAAAATAAGTATTTACATTATTAGTTTTTATTAACAGTTAAGGTCCGATTACTGAATTTCAAGTTAGCTTCTAACTGGGAATTTAACTGACACATTTGTTGTTATTCCCCATATAAAATTTTAACTGAACTGGCAACTAAAGTTTAACTACAAATTCAATAATCGGGATAAGTCCACAAAAAAAAAATAATTTACAGTTGTAAATTATGGGAAGATACAAAATAGAATTGAATTCAACATTCAAACAGAATTAAAAAAAAAAAAAGAAATCCAGCACTTCAATTTCAGTAAAGGGCCTGACAATAATTTATTAATGACTTTCAGAGTTTGAACAGCAGTATACTATAGGAGCCCCACTCATTAAAAAATTGAGAGCTTGTCCCTATCTCATGTAGTTGTAGTGGTATTAATAACCATATGTACAAGTAAAATCACAAACACTACTTCATTTTTCCAAATGACAGAAAATGAGTAAAGCTAATAACACTGTGAGACAAATGGTAGGGGTCAGTGATCGGGAAGGGTTCAAACTACCGGGGAAAGTTATATCGGTAAAACAGAAGTTATACGTGGCCCGGCGTTTCGCTGGGTCAACCCTAGGAATCGAGATATATCGATTTGGCCTTTGGTGGTGTTTTTTTTTTGACATAACTCGAGAACCACTAGTCCGATTTTGCTCAAACAATTTTAAAAAAATTAAAAATTACAATTTCTTTAATCTGTTCATATAACGTTTTTCTATATACTCAACAGTTTTGCCGGTAAAAATAAATGTATGAAGAAAAAATATTTTTTGCCTAAAATGTTAAAAAAAAGTAATAAACAAAAGGTTATTGATTTTTATGGTAGCGGTAACAAACATTTATTTTTACCGACAAAAGTTTTGAATATATAGAAAAACGTTATATGAACAGATTAAAGGAATTGTAATTTTTAATTTTTTTTGAAATTGTTTGAGCAAAATCGGACAAGTGGTTCTCGAGTTATGTCAAAAAAAAGATATATCTCGATTCCTAGGGGTGACCCAGCGAAACGCCGGGACACGTATAACTTGTTTTTGACCGATATATCATTTCCCGTTGGTTTCATCCCATCCCGATTTTGACTGTCGCATAGTGTAATTACACTATGGTTGGAAATATTTCAAGTAATAAACATTTTGCATAACTTTTAGAAATTAAGAATTAAACTCTAACCCCTAAATTCATAAACGCTTTGTAAAATTATAGGAGGTTTATTGAACAAATTTTGTATGAAAATGACGTTTTGTAAACCTGCTATAACTTTACAAAGCATTTATATTGCAAGGAATGAATTCTTTGCGATTGCTTAAATATGAATTCATTCGACTTTAAAAGAAATCGAAAGGTATTTTTAGGGAATTCATTCAAAATAGAATTCATTCTTCAAAGCTCTGTTCCAAACACGTTGTTTCAGTTTCATCGTAAACGAAAATGTGTACGGCTATTGTACAGTTTAAATATTTAGTCAGGGAAAAAATCTTTTTTTAAGTTTAAATTTTATTCATGGTTGAATTAACAAGCTAGTAAATGCATTGCATATTGCATATACAACACTTAGGCGTATGATTTATATTAATCATACAATTAAAAATAAAGTATACGCCACATACATATAAGGGAAAAACTAAATGCGGAAATATTTACTCGAATATAAATACATACAGTTGTGGACAGGAATTTAAGTCAATTTAAGTTTTTTTACCCTACACCACTACATGGAGAGGGTATTATAAGTTTATGCTGATGTTTGTAACATCAGCAAAAACTGGTGACTATTGTAGATAGAAATAATGCAAGACTTAAGGAAATTTTATAGGATTTCCAAAAATATACAGTTTGTACAGAACCAATCAGTACTGCCTAAATTTTACTATGTAATTTGATAAAAGGTTGATATCTCTAATTTTTCGTTAAAATCCACGCCCACTTAAAACTAGTGACAAAATGAAAAAACAAACATTACGTAATAATTCTATACAATTTTCTGCACCACTATTTTGATCTTTAAAAATAAAGGCAACAACAATAAAATTAGAAAAAAAACTTGAATTGACTTAAATTCGTGGCCACAACTGTATAACGAAAATATCCAAACAAGCAATTTCAGAGAGCTCAAGAAAAACATTTTTAAATGCCTCATAAAAATTATTATTTGATTAAAAAAAAAAAAATAAAAATATATTTGGTTAGAAAATATGAACCCTCAAAAATGAATCCAAAAAGTTGTCTCGACTATCTAAAAAGCTGTGATCATTTTTCAGACTCAGAAAGAAAAATTTAGATTCCATACGTTCTTTTTTCTGAATCATTTCCGAGGGGACTCTTTTTATTTATGAGTCCTAAGTGATTATCGTTGTTTGCTGTTGTTGCCTCCCATATAAAATTTGAATTCAACTGTTGTCTAAATTTTAACTGAACAATCAGTATTCGGGCCTAAATGGCTTAGATCGACCCATTGTTTTTAAAGTGTGAAATGAAACAAACCAAATTTTGCACTAACCTTTTTTATATCTGCTGTCTTGAGCTCTATGATAAATGATTTGTGACGTTCATATGTGTTTGTGTTGATTGAAGCGCAAATCAAATTTACCATAATAATTTTTATCTCCTCATCATATAGTTACTACCTCTTTATGTCTTCAGTATAAAATTATATCCATCTCCAACATATCAGCAATACCGTCATCTTGAACAACATCTTGCATATTAGAATTTAGTCTTTAAATAAGTCTGTGTATTTAAGATTCATCCCCATTTGATTGTTTGTGCTTTTTTGTGTAGGAGTTAAATAAATTCATTTTCAATTTCTTTGATAATTCCTAGGATAAATGCTATCACATTAGACTGAGATCAATGGATTTTAAATATTTCTTTTTATGAACACGTTTTTTTTTTTTGTTTAACACAAACTCTTTAAATCAGGTGTTTTATATAAGTGGCTGTATACGTGTTTCATCTTCAAGTGATGGTATAAAGTTACTTAAAATTTCATAAACAACTTTAGATTTTGATTTTGTTATCACAAGCAATTGTCACACTATGATAATAAGTATAATGGTATAAGATATTATCTTTAGTTTCTTAAAAATTGATTATGTAGTGGCATAAACATACCCAGCGAGCAAAATGTGGATAATTTGTTGAGGGTTTTATTTGATGAGTTGAAAAGTATTCAAATCAACACACATTTTCAATATTTTGATATATTGTTCACAAATGGCTGAGTATTTGTACAAAAATATGAGTCTTTTAAAAGGAATAAACACGATAAAAAGTTATTAAATAAAAAAACTTATTAAATATAAAGCTGGTTCTGAAGGTACTTGTAAATAAATCTGAATTATTTATGAACAATTTAAAAAAGGTCTCCAAACTAAAATTAATTTTGAGCCAATAGAATTTTTCTTGAAACCTTGTGTAATTTTTGAATCATAAAAAGAAGGCTGGTTTGGATGAAAAACATTCATACAAAAATTTTAAATTTAATTATAATATTTTGTGACCATTTTTATTTTCTTTTTTGGAACTCGTTTTCTAGGCGAGTATTTGATTTTCGAAGTACATTCACAGAAAATCTCTATTCAACATTTGCTAGCTGTTCGAGTATTATTTTTATTTTTTGATTTCAAATGCAAAAAATTTTAAGAACAGAAATAATATACAACAATATTTATAAGTCACTTAGGCCCGATTACTGAATGTTCAGTTAGCTACTAACTGCGACTTTAACTGACACATTTGTTGTTGTTTCTCATATAAAAAGTTAATTTAACTGTTGGCTAAATTTTAACTGGACATTCAGTAATCGGTCCTTAAAAGCATATTTTATAAATTAAGGACTATACGTAACATCCATTTTATTCAGTAATTTTTTTATAATAACTAGTTTTGTTCATTTATTTTTTACTAACAAAGATAATTTTCGAATTAATAAGACTGATATTACTACACTCATTTAAATATAAAAAATTTACTACCCAAATAGTAAAATTTTAAGACTTTTTATTTGTTTTTAATAGAGATAAAAAATCAAATGACTAACCAAATTTAATGAATTTACACTTAGCTTTAGTAAAAATATGATATAAAAATGACTTATATAACAGTAAAATTGAATGCATTTTCTATTATTTTGGTACACTAAATGAACTTCTGCAGTCAGAATTTGTTAGTTCTTTTAAAGTTTTATTGTTTTAAGTAAACACAACATTTATACACAGAAAAAAGAATAGGCACCAACAATGCAATTTGTAAAAGCAATCACATTTTCTTTTAAATTGAAATTCTATTCCCAACAATTTCTTTGTTTGCAATATTTGTAACTCGTTTGTAAATTGTTATCCTTTATATAAAAATTGTTTAAAAATAAAAATTCAAAGTCACAAAAAAAAATAAATTTTTTTTGGATTTACAAATTTCTTTGTTGGTGCCTTTTTAAAAAGTTTTTATTGTATTTACAAATTTGCTATCAGAAAGGTGTTTAAAAACTATATTAGAATTTTGTAAATTCTTTGTGTGAAGGAGAAACGTAAATTTTAATTAAATTTGTAAGTCATTAAATAAAAAAGTAATATAAATTAATGAGAATTCGTAACATTCATATATACGTAATTATATAATTTTAATTCTTTCTGTAAAATATGGCATTAAAAATTCCGATTTAAAATCTTACAAAATACTCTTTCTTATTTTTTAACGAAATCTTTAAAATGTAACTAAGAACATAAACATACTTTTATTCATTTTCGCATTTATTTAAAATTTATTAAAATAAATTCATTTGTTTGTGATATAAAACCGTGAAAATAATAGTAAAAATATTTTCATTTTGTCCTTATCAAAGATGGAAAACAAATCTACGTATGTTTGTTTGTACGTATTGCCAATTAAAATACTCACAGTCAGCGATAATACGAAAACTCGGTGCCATTGGAGAGGCAAGACATTTTCTGCTTTTGTAATTTGTTCTTTATGAAAGAGTTTTTTAATTGAAATGAAAACGTATTTTAATTCTGCCACCCGTACTACTTAGCAACCAGATAATGAAAAGGGAAAATTTTCTTATGTTCATACTCATATCTTTGTAGTTCCAAAATGCTGGATGTGATGATAGTGAGGTTTTGAAAGCAATAAAAGATGTAAAGACAATTTTAGTAGGTAAAGAAAGACTTTAGAATGCATTACTCTAAATTAAAAAAAAAAAAACTCAACAGTCAGTTGGAAGAAAAATCGTCCGAATAAATGTGACTAGGAACTAGAAATAAAATGATTTCTTTATAAGAAAATATTTTTATAGATTATATTTATAAAGGCTGTCCACGCAAAATCTAAAACTTTAATTTTTTTTTAAATTGCATCCAATGGACGTGATACTGGTGAAAAAATGGAACAAAATATTTAAAAAATCGTTTAGCCACCTATTATTTTACGTGACATCTCCTTAAAAAAGTAATAGGAAAAGCAACTAATAATTGTAGGCACGTAATGGGTTAATTGGTCAATAAGGGCTACATCCATTAGAATGTCTCTTAAAATACGGTTTGTCGATTTCCCTTCTCTATAGTTTTGATGTAGTTGGTTAAAAATGGAAGAATTGCATTTTTTTTTTTTTATGAAATATAAACGAAAAAATTTTAAAAATCGTTATCATTTGCGCTATTTAAAAAAAAAAACAAAAACTGTTGTAACTATTTTTTGGAAATTTTTTAAAAAATAAATGGAAGTCATGCAAAAGCCAGAGCTGTGCATATATTCTATTAAGGTAATCAGAATACAATGAGTGTTATTTTTGATTTTTGTTCGGTTTTAAGATCAAGTATGACAAATTACAAATAGAATTCACAATTTATTTTACAACAAATAGACATGTGATTTTCATTGTAATACGTAAATAACTAGTAAAAATATTTGAATTTTTTTCTCAAATCGAAATTTCCATTTATACAAAAAACTTAAGTCTACATTTTAACCTACAGAGAAATCCATAAAGACAATCTGATGATAGTGCTTGGTAGTACTTGAAAATGCAATAATTGTCAACCATTGTTTCTAGAAAAGTTTTTTTTATAAGTTTTTGTCTCTATTTTTTGTAAAATAAATTCTGAATTCTATTTGGAGTTTGTCATATTTGATCCTAAAAGCGAAAAAAAAACAACACTCATTGTAACAATCTTCAGATCAACTAAAAAATCTATGGTAAACAAAATATTTACTGCAATTATTTACAATAATATTTTTAGCGAAATTATAATTGTTTTATTTTTTAAAAAACGTGTCTAATGGCAAACGATGTACATATGTTACAAAAGAGAAGGTTGCTCTTAATTTAACAAGCAGACTTCTGTAATGTATCAAGAAACAACAACAAACGAAGAAAAATGTTATTGTGCCAATAACTGCTTTCGTATTGCTTGGAATTATTGCTTTAGGGACACGTTTTCTAGCAAATGGGTTATCTTTCGAAATACGAAAGCGATTATTGCCACAATAAAATTTTTCTTCCATTCAATAAGATTGAGAAATAGCCATAGTGTTGCTACGTTTGCTGGGATTTAGTTAGGACAAAAACACATCTTTGAAGAGTTGAATTTCGCAGAGACATATAATATAGAGATACAACATCGATAATTTTTTAAACAAACTGTAGATGTCGCTAGCATGTGGGAAATTTTGTCAAAGGATGAGATACAACATCGATAATTTTTTAAACAAACTGTAGCTGTCGCTAGCATGTGGGAAATTTTGTCAAAGGAGGATTTTATTTTGTCAAGTGAGGTTTTAACAGAGTTGTCAGGTAAGGGGATTTGGGCCCAAATTAGAAACTTCGACTTCGGTTTGGGGACAGATTCAAAAATTGTAAATTTTAAAAGATTTAGTTTTAGGCCGAAAATAAGAAGAATTTATATTCGTATTATTTTAAAGTCCATCAAATAAGGTCTGTTAGAGTACTTCAAAATTTCTACAAAATATTTGAATTCTTGAAGAAATGTTCTCTAAGGCTCTAATGCATAAACTTCTCTTAATTTACCGCTAAGGAATATAATAGTTAAAGTATTAATTCTCTTTGTTAAACGTTTATTAAAAAATATCATCATGCATAATCATTAAATAACAATTTGTTAATTTCTCGTTTTATCCTGGCAACACCCTTATTTAATGTGCCTCCGCTTTCAAATAAATTTTTAGTGATTCATAAAGTTAGTAAACGATTAACCATAGATAAATAATGTTGTCTTGAAGATTTTATCAATAAAAATAATTTATAGTAAATCAAAAAATCATAAAAGCAATTTTTATACATATCTTGGTTATGTTTCAATTTCAATTTCAATTTATTTCTTATAATATTTATATTATTTACATTTGACTTAGAAGCAAAGAGTTTAGGAACTTCGTTCCTTTTCTACTTAGATATATAAATATATTTTTTTAATTTATGAAATTTATGTACATTCCCTACGGGAAATTTTAACAAACTGTCACCGAACTGGCCCCTTTATATGAAATAGACTGGTCACTTTTACATGGCGTTGTCATAGGAGGTGGAAATTGACCCCTTGTGACATGTCACAAGCCAAACCCCAGGACAGGTTCCTGAACTTTGTTTTTTATGAGAGTTCAGTAACCTGTCCTAGGATTTGTCTTGTGACATGTCACAAGGAGTCAATTTCCACCTCCTATAACAACGCCATGTAAAAGTGACCAGTCTATTTCATATAAAGGGGCCAGTTCGGTGACAGTTTGTTAAAATTTCCCGTAGGGTTATTATTAAAAGGAAGGAAAAAAATTTACAAAAACCTTTATGAAGCAGAGGTATAAGATAAAAATGAGAAAAAAAAATAAAGTAGATAAAATTATGATGAGATGAGTTCATTGATATGTACATGTTGTGAGAGTTGGCATCTTCCATTAAAATTTAGAGTCAATCTTTCGATTTTATCCAGAACGAGTTGGAAGCCAGCGAGAATATGTAGGCGTCGGGTGGAATAGTGCCATGGTAGTTTAAATATCATTTTAAGTAGCTTATAAACACATAATCTTGGTTATGTAATAGCGTAAAATAATAGTTTATTAAAGACGGTTTAATACTAAGAATACTGAAAATACTCGAATGACGAATATAATTTATTTATTTATTTGATTTCTATGCTACAAGATTACTTCTTATGAATATGAATATGTTTTGATTACAACAACATCACTATTTTGTTTAATTTATTTTCTATTTTATTTGTACACGAATTTGAGAAAATTAAATAAAAAGAGGTTTAGATGGTGCAATAGTTCCAGATTTTTTTAATTTGTTGGCTAGAAAATGTTAGATTCTTCATATTCTTGGGTGGATGACCCTTAAAAAAGTCTTTAAATAAATGGAAACTCAATATTTTTGGTTTAAACAGAGATTTTTATTTTCAAAACTTTATGAAACGCTTATTTTAGGCTTGACCGTACTTTTAACAAATTAATAAATTGTTCGTTATTAAACGAATTATGCATACTATTTTCGCCAAATTAGCTTAAAAACGTTTAACTTAACTGCTGTAAATATTTATAAATCTTGAAATAACGAAAAGCAACCAAGCTCAATAACACTATGGAACATTTTTGGGATTATTGTCTGGGGGGTGAGAAATTCCAAGTCAGGGTGATGGTACTAGGTCAGTATAGTAAAACCCTCAAAGGGTTTGGCGTTCGTATGTGAAAGTAATTAGTTTTGGCACTTTTTTCCATTTTGGATTTTTTATGAATTTTTAAAAAAAAATATTTAAATTTTTAGGCAAAAAATACTTTTTTCCCTTCATACATTCATTTTTAACTTCGAAAGTGTTGCACATATAGGAAAACGGTATAGAAACAGATTAGAGAAATTGTAATTCTAAATTTTTCTAAATTTGTTTCATCAAAATCGGACAAGTGGTTCTCGAGTTATGTTAAACTACGTTTTTGCCAAAATGTTACAACTAAGCGAAAAAACATCAAGATAAGGAAAAAATTTAAAAGGTCATAAAAAAAATGACACATACGAACGCCAAACCCTTTGAGGGTTTTACTATACTGACCTAGTGCCATCACCCTGACTTGGAATTTCTCACCCCCCAGATTGGCTGTTGTACTGTGTAATTAATCAAAAAAATAATAATTTTCAAAATACTGAAGTTATTACATGCAAAGGACTCAGAAAAAATAAATTTTGTGTAGATTCAAAAAGTACCAGGGTTTTCATATAATGTATTACATACTTTCTGAATTATGTAAACTCTACTTTTGCAAACTTAATATTCAAAATAGTTTGCAAGCCCTAGAATTTACAACTACTAGATTTACACTTAACCAAAAACTATTAGTTTTTAAAAAATACTCATATTTAAATACTTCCAAATTCCACACAAATTATAAAAACAGATTTCACCATAATGAGTTTCGTGTGAAAATTGTGTAGAATTTTTTCTCTCGAACATTTAAAATACGACTTTTATTTTGAAACAGTGACATTTCAGCTTAATTGTGATTTGTCTTTGGTTTAATAATTTTTTTTTACTTTCACAATTCTAAAAAAGATTTGAGGCCTTAAAACTTCAAGTGCAAAAGTAAATATTTCTTCATAAAATATTCAATTTTATTTACTTTGCTGAGTCATTTCTTAATAATTTTCTGGACTTAAGACCGATTTTAACTTAGCTCCTATTTTTTACTTTTAAATTGAGTTTTTGTTTAAATTAAATGGAATTGGGCATAACATAGGGGAATTAAACATTAAAATGGGAATGAGCTAAAACTTTTTGGGCAACACTGCTCCCCAATAAAATGAAGCAGTATTGCCAGAAAAAACAAAACAGTAGTCAGCGCCATCTGCTGCATTAAAAACTGGTATTGCCATTACAAAGGACCATGTGAGACCCCTGGAATTTCGTTCAATTAATGCTGAATACCGATCTTTTTGAGAGGTTAAGGTTTCATTTCGGAAGTGGAGATGCTCATCGTCAGCATCATTGGAGGATGAGATAAATTGAGAGCACATAATTCCGTAAAAAATCGATTATTACAAACATCATCTCCAAAGAGAAAAGAAAAACAGATACAATGAGAATTTTGATGATATCAACAGTAATTCTGGTAATACTTATTAAGTTGCTGTTAACTTACCTTGATATGAAGGATGATGAAGATTTAGTCATCAGTAACATCGTAAGTAACATATGATGATGAAAATTTACCACAAGGTAAATAAATGGATGCTAAATGGGCGCCTTTTGTGCTGTTTGGCATTCAGCATAAAAAGCGCTCATTCAGCATTCAAGTTAAATTAAAATCTATTCAGAGATAAGGTCATTAAAAAATAGTGAGGGCAGATATTATTCAGCCTCTAGTTCAGGGCTGGCAAAACTATGACACGCGTGTCAGTAGTGGCACGCGAGTGGATTTTAGGTGGCATGCGACGTTTTGAACAGCAAAAAATTCAGTTAAATGTTAAATTTCGCTACAAAAATGTGTGATTTAACTCCATAATGGTAAAATTTTTCATAGAGCTTGTAAATCGTCTTTTAAAATAAATAAAACTCTGTATTGCCACCATTTTTTGTTTAAAGAAATATGGTTAATACAGAACTCGCAAATTCGGTTATCAGAAAATTCTGGGAAAATTTAAAAAATTCTAGATTGAAAGAAGTTTAAATGTTTCGATGAGAAAATGCCTCATAAATAAAAAGTACCAGAAAATTGAACAAAAATGGAAAACAACTTGTAATAAAATTGGATCTAAAAAATTATTTTTTTAAGGGAAAATAGGTGCTACGAAATAACCCTCAATAAAATAAAGGCTGAAAATAAGTTTCATAATGAAATAACCTCCTTTGTTGGAATTTGAAATTGGGCTTTGATAGTGTGTCGCAGAGCCATTTCATCTGAAATAGAAATTTCTCTGTTCAAATCCATAATATTCGCTTTTCATTCATTATGGTGATGAAAGCAGCGCGATTTATTTTAACAATTTCAAATTTTTTCCCGAATCATATTTTTGAACTAGTTTCTTACGTACTTAAGTCCATAATGGCGCCCAATAATTTAACTTTTTTGACAAAATGACTGTTTTAATTTTATTTCATTGGGAATTTTTTCATAATGAAATAATCTCAATATTTAAAGATTAAATAAACCCCCAAAAATTAAATAACCGTCAAACATTTTTACGTCATTTCTTGGATGTTATTTAATTTTTTCCTTTGGGGGTTATTTCATGGGGGTTATCCGTAGCGCTGATAAATATGTACATTTGCAGTGATATTTTTAAGAGAAATTTTAAAATTTTTTAAAAAAGAACTTTTTAAAAACAACTAAATTCAAGGTGGCACGCAAACAAATTTTTGCAAAAAAATTTGTCCGTTTCTGGCACGCAGCGCAAAAAGTCTTGCCACCCCTGCTCTAGTTCGATGTTTTTATTTTCTATTTATTTAAGTAAACACCGTACATATTAGTTTTCAAAATTTTGTTCTTGCAAACAGGATAGAAAGCTGTTTCGGACGACTTTACTCCCCCTCATCAGTATCAGCGCAAGATCATAACCATAAGAGATTATGACTAAGGTTAGTTTGATTACTTATGTGCAAAACATAAGAGCTTATACTGAACCCCTGTTTAAATAAATGAGAATTCTGTATACAGAATTCTCATTTGAAAGCAAAATAATCAATTTTGGTCTTTAAAAAATTATAAGAGAAAACAGTTTAAATTTTATTGTTCCAAAAAGTTTCCTGGCAATACTGTTCAAATATATATCCAGGTGAAAATGGGATCGCATGTGAACATATGTGATCATATATGGTCTGGTATATGATCATATATGGGCTCATACATATATGGCTACAGCTGGTCATATGTGTCCATATATAGCACATTCATTATTACTAAACTTAATTATTCTAATTGTAATATAGGGTATAGAGAACAATAATGGCAAAAATATAGATTTTTGAAAGTAAGAATTTACGAAATCTTACAAAACTTAAACGGATATTATATGTCTTATCGTTATAAGATCTCACTTTCATATTCTCTATAAGCCCTTAAATAGAATATTATAATTTATGCAAAACTTGATAATATTAAAAGAAACTCATCGATTGAGCTGTAAATATCAAACAAAAAACCAAAAAGTTTAATTAAAACAGTTGCAAAAAGGATATCCCAGAAAACTTGCTATTAGTTTTTATGAATGAAAATTGATTATAGGAAATTCTTTTTTTTTTCTTCTTTTGGTAAAGAAGACAAAGATAAAACTTTGGCTGAAACTTAACTTTTACTTGATATGTTATCCAACAACGCAAATATTAATAGAAAATGAAAACGCAACAAAGAAAATTCAATTTAAGGTTCATTTTCTTTATTGTTTGGGGATAAAAAAATATAAAACTTTTGTAAAGAAAATTGGCTATTAGCGCCTAATTTTAACAGCCAGCAGGTGAATGTTTTCCAACACTTTACGCTCTACTCTTTTCTAAACCTTAAAAGTAGGCAATGAATTTGTTAAACATAACACAGCCTATATATAGGCTTTACAGAGAATTTAGTTTGTTTCTGTTTTAAACTTTAATTGCCATTTAAATGGGCAACACTTAAAAAAGAATTACAACTTTCTTCTTCCACTTACTTGCCTTTGGCTCCAGGCTAATAAAATTGAAAAATGCAGCCAGCAAAAAACTGTGGAGAACTTTTGCGAATACAATTTCGCACATAATACTTTTATACACACACACAAAACATTTGGAAAATAATTCTAAAAAGTTTTCTTTTTGCTTCTTTATTTTTCTTAGCCAGAAGCAAAAAAGGAAAGTGGAGGAGCACAATGATACTCAATAATTTGTATTCTTTTTTGTAGTCCACCAAAAGCAAAAAGCTGGCTATTAAACCCTCTTTTGCTGTTGCCAGTGGTCTATTAGAAATTAAAAAAGGGGCCACAATTGGGCAATCATATACCGACATAATATATAGCCAAACAAAAGGCGAAAAGCACTTCATCCTTTTCCACTATTCCCCGCAATAAAAGAAACCAATGAACAAAAGCGTTGACAACAATTTACAAAAATTGTTTTATTATTTCCTTGTAGTTTTATTCGTGTGCTTGTGTTAATGATATTTCTATTTAACTGAAAGGAACCCTTCGTCGTTTTACCTTCACAATAAAATATGAGTATCTTTTAAATAAAAAATTTAATCTCTAAAAGGATTGTTTGTTTTTTATTGTTGTCTTTTTTCACGGGGACAATTTATAGCATTCGCGATAATTTAAATAAGAAAATAACAATTTTCTTTTGGAGAAATTAATTTGAAATAATAATAATTAAATCTTAATACAAAAACAGCTAGTTGATATTTTAAAGCAAGATCTGGAAATCTGCTGAGGAAAGCTATCAAATTAAAACAATATTTAATATATGAGTAGCTGAGATGCAAAACTCGTT
Organism: Leucophora obtusa; assembly: GCA_949987735.1. Taxonomy (NCBI): domain Eukaryota; kingdom Metazoa; phylum Arthropoda; class Insecta; order Diptera; family Anthomyiidae; genus Leucophora; species Leucophora obtusa. The sequence continues at coordinate 57,811,262 of OX465299.1, read as the reverse complement.
CGTTACACTTTAAATAAATTTTGGGAAGAATCAAAAAACTTGCTGCGGCTAATTAAATTAACCAAATTAGTTGAATGCTTTTAATTCTTAAATGTTATGCCATTCCTGATTAAAAACTCAACAGTTGAAAAATTGACAAATTTTCTCACAAAGCGCCAAAAGAACTGTCAGAATCAATTGTCATCTGGTTTTTTTATTTATGTAACGAAAGAGTTTTGCATCTCAGCTACTCATATATTTATAAAAATCTGGATAGAACTATATAGAGTTCACCTTAGCTAGATAATCGCATTAAAAAAATTTGTTTTCGTAATTTTTTATAAGATTTATTTTTTATTAAATTTATTATATTATTGTTTTTAAAATTTAATACTTGTAGTTATGCTTTTAGATGGGACTAACTAATTGCTGGTTTCATTATCATTGGAGTGATATCAATGGTAATTATTACATTGTTTTTATTATCATCTTCTTAATTAATTATTTAAAGCTTTGATATTTTCTTGACAATAGTTTTACATTCTATTACAATTGATAGTGCATTAATTAAAAAAAAAAATAATAACCATTGACAGATAAGAATGAAAATGGCGAAAATTCGTTGAAATCAGGGATGGAAATATGATCATTTTAAAAAATTAACGAGTTAGATATATAAAATAAATAATTAATATACGAGTACAGAGTCTATAGAGTTTTTCTGAAAAATTCGATTTGATAACAAAAAGCACAAAGCAAAGAAGGAAGGTTTCCCAATTGGTTTTTACAAATTTTAATGAATTTTTGATATCGGAGAAAAAAAATAAGATATTCGTATTTTGCTTTTCTAGCGGCTCAATCGGCTCCTTGAAAAATGACACCAATTAAAAATCGCCTGAATGCGAAAAATTTTAAAATTGCCATAATTTTGGGGTCATTTTGATAATTAAATATTGCCCCACTATTAAATATAAAATTTGGCCGTAATCCAAACTGAACAAATGCCCCAAAAAAAAAAAACAAAAAAAAATTAAATAAATTAAAAAAAAAAAAAGAATTTTACAAAAAGGAAAAAAAAACCAAATTTCATGCAATATACCAAAATGAAAAATCACCCCAATTAAAAAAAAAAATTGTCTTGTCTCAAACCAATATAAAAAAGGCTCCAAATTTATTTAAGAAAATTGTTATTTATTAGGTTACAATGTTATCTTATCCCAGCAAAAAACATGCTTCGCTGGATGCAGCTTTGTAAGGGAATAAAAAAAATTAATCCCTTACAAAGCTGCTTACGGAAGGCATGATTTTTCCATACAAAGGGCCCGCTTTTAAGCACGTTCTTTTGTGAGAAAAGGCGCATTATTCCTTGCTGAAAAATTGCAGTAAATTAATGTTTTTAGTAAGTGCATTTAACCGCGAATAAATTTATGCACTTTTTTTGTGGGAAAAAGTGCTTTATTTGCTGCTGAAAAAATGCAGTACATTCATGATTTTTCATTGAGCGCATTTAAACACGACTTCCCAGTCAGAAATCGCCAGTGGTACAAAAAATCAAGCACTGGCATACCACTGGGTAACCACGGTATTAAAAATAAATGACTGGCAGAACACTCATTTGGGACGCTTTGCCAGCGTTTGCGAAAAGCGTTTTACCAGTATTTGTTTTACAAAAATTTCCGTGGTTTATAAAAAAAACCACTGGCAAAGAATTGGCTTAGAGTGATATGCCAAGGTTTGTAACCAGTGGTTATCCAGTGCTACCTAGCCAATGCTACCAGGCGTACAAAAATCAATTCACTGGAAAAGCAATGATTTTATAAAAATGCTGACGCTTCGTTAAAAAATATTTGTAGTCAGAAGGTTCCGAGTTCAAATCCGGTTGCAAGCAAAAAAATTTTTTTGGATTTTTTTTAATTTAAAATTTTTTTTGTTTTATAAAATCAATTTTTTTGTTTGTGGGAAAGCTTCCTTCAAGACCAACTGTTTTTTTGCGCTCCAAACACTGGCATACGAGTTACTAAAAATTGTTTGCCAGTACTAGCATTTTGGCACAGCCAGTAGTTGTCCAGCTATTATCACTCATTTATGTGTTTAGCCATTAAATATTATATGTCTCGTTAGCTCAGTGGGTAGAGCAATCGTCTGCCAATCTGACGGCCTCGGTTCAAATCACGGCAGGGTCAAAAAAATTCATATGAACTTTTTTTTAATTTTATTTTGGAAAATATATTTTCAGACCACCTATTTATTGGTTTTGCCAGCGTTTTGCCAACGTTTAAAAATTTTGTTCCTCCAGTGCTTTTCCGGCGCTTTTTGAACAGCCGGTCCTTTTGTCTAATGATGTTATCATTTTGGGAATGGGAAAGCACTTTTTGCCAATACTTGTACCACCTGTTAAAGTGCTTTGCCACCGCTTTCCCGTTTGTATTTTTCTGACTGGATTCTTATTCAAATAAATAAATGCATTTATGTGGCGTCTCTACATTAAACTCTAGTAAGGCAATCCTACACTGAAAATATTATTACAGTAACTGACTGTAGTTTATTTAAAAAGTTATCCGTACATTTATTTTTAAATGATTATACAGTTAAAATAAAAGGAAATATATTTTTTAACTGTTTTTGTCGTTTATTTAAAAAATAAATTACATAAAAATACGGATTTTCTGTTACATTTAATATTTTCATTTAAAATGTTTTCTTAAAAAAGAAATTCCTTTTCGATTTCTAGGTCAGTTAAAAAAACAAAATAAACTAAATATCATTTATTCTTACAGATTTTGTAGTTAATTTTTTGAAATTTAAAAAAACGAAATAAATGAAAAATCATTATTTTTAAGGATTTTGTAGTTTATTTATTAACATTTAAAAATAAATGAAAAGTTCTTTTGATTTAAAAGAAAAGTCAGTAGACTGGTTTTCAAGTGATTTTTCATTTATTTTAAATTACATAATTAATTTAAACTACAAACTATTTTGAATGTACTAAAAAAGAGTAAAACACGATTGAGATGATTCAGATTTCGTGCGCATTAATCGTTGGATAACTTACATTTTATTTTACTCCCTTACAACCTGCTTCTTCGTAACGGAATAGCGTAGAACTATAATTTTTTAAATAACTTGCTTACGATTTGCTTCGTTTAAGGCAGTTTTGAAGGGTACACAATAAAATTGCAAAATTTTTTGTGTATTGTATACGCATAAATTGGCGCAACTCTGTAAAGCAGAATTTGTAGCGCTTTTTTAAGCGCTTCCTATTTTTACTGCTTCCAAAATACTAAAATTTTTTTGCTGGGATGTTATGTTTATGTATTATTTTTAGATATCGCAACAACCCTGGGTGGAGAACAAAATGTCATTAGTTTAATTGGAAACGCCTACAGGAATGCACGCGGAAAGTAATTTTTAATTGTTTTAAATATTGTAGATAGCATCAAATATATAACCAGAAACATTTGCAGTTTTCACGATGAAAATATACCCAGGACAAAAACGAGTCTAATTATTTAGTAAGCAGACCGTTTGTCTATTCTACAAAATCTACCCTTGAGGATTTTGAAGCGTTCCAACTGGCAGGATATGTTATCCCAAGAGATAAAGAAAATCCGAGACAATTTTATAATTTTATCTTAGAAAAGAGTTTCTCCTACTGCATATTTTCGTCGATGACGTCCAATAAAAAATATTTAATTTTTGTCACTTTTAAAATTACTTCTGCCGGTACCCGAAAAGCTTTTCTATTGTCAAAATAATGTGTGCACTGTTTTTCTTTTGCATAAATTGTGTTCACGGTGGTACCTTCGTTAACGATGTGGAACAGATCTAATATATATTGAATGCTTAGATGAGATAGATTTTTATTAATTGATGTAAGAGTATTAGCACCACAAATGGCGTCCATTAATTATTTTCCATTGGATACAGCAGTGTTCTCTCAGATAAGGTCTATGGACTTCATCGACGAAAATGTGCTGTACACTGATAGAATTTTCGTTTATACTATTAATGAATCAATTTCGTTAATCTGAATTCATTGATTTAATGAAAAATTTTCATTGAATTAATGAAAAATTCATTAATTTAATGAATTTTTTCATTATATATTTTCAACTAACCCGTAAGATATGCTATAATTTTTATAAGGGTTTTGAATTTGCTAATTAGTAAAATAGATATATGTTCCAGTAATGAACGCTAGGGTTGCAAACTGAAATTATTTAAATATAAAAGTCCAAATAATGACATCATTTTGTTTTGGCTATTTAGATCAATGGATAACGCGGTAGTGTTTACATTCTGGTGATTGCGGGTTCAAGTCGAGTTCATGGAGATGTCAAAAACGGTATAAAAACAAAAAAAGAAATATATGTACACTGATAGAATTATCGTTCATACTATTAATGATTCGATTTCATTAATCTGAATTCGTTGATTTAATGAAAAATTTTCATTGAATTAATGAAAAATAATTTTTTCATTATATATTTTCAACTAACCCGTAAGATATGCTATAATTTTTATAAGGGTTTTGAATTTGTTAATTACTAAAATAGATATATGTTCCAGTAATGAACGCCAGGGTTGCACAATGAAATTATTTAAATATAAAGGTCCAAGCAATGACATCATTTTGTTTTGGCTATTTAGACCAATCGGTAACGCGGTAATGTTTACATTCTGGTGATTGCGGGTTCAAGTCGAGTTCAGGGAGATGTCAAAAACATTATAAAAACAAAAAAGAAATATGTACATGTACAAATAAAAACGAGTAAAAAGGTTAAAGTCGGGCATGCCGACTATACAATACCCTACTCCAGTCTGGTGTATTGTTTGGATCCGAAATTCGAATGGGTTAAAATGGGGCTTGTGTCAAAATTTTCTATAATGTGAGTCAGCGCACCAAATTTCATTAAAATATCTTAATATTTGCGACCTGCAGTTTGTAACCAAGCCAATTTTGGGGGGACCCTTATATGGGCACTAGTTCTAAACATGGACCGATGTTCACCATGGTCAACATAGGTCTATGTACCAAATTTCATCAAAATAACTTAATATTTGCGACCTGCAGCGTATAAACAATATAATTTTGGTGGGACCCTTATATGGGCACTAGGTCTAAACATGGACCGATGTTCACCAAAATCAATAGGCTACGTTATTGGGCCAATATAGGTCTGTGTACCAAATTTCATCAAAATATCTTAATATTTGCGACCTGCAGCGTATAAACAGTATAATTTTGGTAGGACCCTTATATGGGCACTAGGTCTAAAAATTAACCGATATTCACCAAAATCAATAGGCTACGTTATTGGGCTAACATAGGTCTGTGTACCAAATTTCGTCAAAATAGCTTAATATTTACGACCTGCAGCGTATAAATAGTATAATTTTGGTAGGACCCTTATATGGGCACTAGGTCTAAACATGGACCGATGTTCACCAAAATCAAACTTGTTCGTCCTTGGGCCAACATAGGTTTGCGTACCAAATTTCATCAAAAGACCTTAATATTTGCGACCTGTAGAGTGCGCACAAAATTGCATGGACAGATAGACAGACATCGGACGGACAGACGGACATCGTTAAATCGAAATAAAAAAAATTCTGAGCCGATCGGTATACTATAAGGTGGGTCTACGACCAATATTTTTTGGTGTTACAAACATCAGCACAAACTTATAATACCCTGACCACATAGTGGTGTAAGGTATAATTAATAAAATAAAAATAAACAAATAAAAAAACGCAAAAAAAATATATTTTTTTCAATTAGTTTTTATTTAATGAATACGTTTCATCGATTTAATGAACTCGTTCTTTGGGGACTTTTCAATGAAAAAATCATTGGATTAATGAACAAATTCATTAATACTATGCACAAAATTCTATCAGTGTATGTACAAATAAAAATGAATAAAAAAATAAATAAATAAAAAAAAAAAGTAACGCAAAAAAATTTATTTTTTTCAATTAATTTTCATTTAATGAATACGTTTCATTGATTTAATGAACGCGTTCTTTGGGGACTTTTCAATGAAAAAAATCATTGGATTAATGAACAAATTCATTAATACTATGTACAAAATTCTATCAGTGTAGGAGAAACTCTCTTCTATGATGAAGTCGGTGTAAAATGGTTTCGGATCTCCGTCATCTGTTGAGATACCAAAATTGATCCTTACTCTTTCCATTTAGAACACTTCAGTAACTTCTAAGGCAGATTTGGACAAATGGTTTTCTTACTAAATAATTAAATCCATTTCTTGGGGAGTAGCATGTTTTTATTTTTGTCAAAAAATCTGCAAATATTTAATATTTAAAATTATATATTTAAAATTGTTAAATATTATCTACAACATGCATTAATGTAGACAGATTTAATGGTACTGGGTTGTTGCGAAATCTCAATATTCCATTCGGGAATTTCGGGCCATTTCTCATTAAGAAAAATTACCCAAAATCAAAAAAGAAAAAATAACTCCTAAATCCGGAAAATTTTTTGGTAGTTTTTACAATGAAAAACTTCAAATAGGAAAAATTACCCCAATTAAACTGGAAAAATTACCCCAAATTTTCGTGTTGTTGTCTTCAACAGATAAGCTTGGGGCCTTTTCCAATTTGAAAGAAGCCAATGTAATGTTTGTGGGTTAAAAAGTGGGAGAAAAACAAATTATTTTTCTATGAAAACTTTTCTGAAATTGACGAAATTTAGACTTATTTCTACACACTAGACTGTACCTCAAAAAAAAAAAGGTCGCCGAACACCCTCCAATATGAGGTATTTTTGGAATGCGATTTCAAAAAAAAAAAATATTTTTGCATAGCCTTTTTAATTTTTCGTTATCGCTTTGGTATTTAAAATCGGATTTTAAAGTGTGATATATCGCTTTTTTGCCTCGAGGAGCCCAGTGTTTTGCTATAAAGGAAAAATCCAATAAAACAAAAAAAATCTGCTGGGTTTATCGAAAAACTTCCTTAGCAAAAGTTTAATGAGTTTTTGCGGTCTTTAATTTTCTGACGTTAGGGTGGTACATTAGGGTTGTAGCAACGGAGATCTGGTGGGTAAATACTTGAACGGGATACTTGAGATCAATGGCCCTTAGAGTAAAATGTTGGTACCCTCGAGAGAAAAACTTCGATGTCTTACACATTACGATCCGACTGTATATGCCAAAGATATACCGAAAAATGTAAAATAGCGACCCTACGTTCGGCAAAAAAATAAAAAATTGTTTGAAACTGCCTTGCAAAAATACTTCATATTAGCGGGTGTATGGCGCACCTTTTTTTTTGCCTGTAAGGTGGTACGGTCTAATACACACCTTTAAAGTACTCGAGAAAATAACAATTTTTATATCCATATTGCCCATGTCGTGTCCCAGGGTTGTCACTTATTTAAAATATTTAAAATATGGGTTAAAAAGGCGCTATGAGAAAAACTCGAACCAAAGCCGAATGATAACGAATATTGAAAAAACCTCAGACGCCGTCCGACTAAATTATATGGGCACTATTATATACTGGTATAAATTTGAACTAAAACCAAACACAATTTCCCACACAAATGTGCTATTCGAAAATAAATTAAAATACAATTGGGTAATTTTTACCCCTCTTTTTAATCTATAAACATGATATTGGGCCGCTGAAAATAATACTCGTACGTGTACCTTATTTTCTTCTCCTCTATCACATACACGAATTTCATTAAGATTGGAGGGAACACATTGGGATACCTCCCTTGTAAGTAGTAAGTATGACATTTTTTTTAGCTATTATTATAAGTTATATAGTTAAAGTCGGCCACGCCGATTACTTGACACCCTACACCAAACTAGCTGAAAGCTAACTTATGTTTTAGTGTGAAATTCGAATAGGTTGAAATGTGCTTGTCTATAAAATTAAAATTTTAGGAAATCTAAAAATAAAACATTTGACTGAAAATATCAATCCCTACGGAAAATGCGTATTTTTTGTAGTTTGTTTTTAATTGACTGATTCAAAAAGTTATGCAATATGTTTCTATGTATTTTAATTGATTCTTCAATTGAAAACAAACTTTAACTTTAAAATAAACTTCAATCGGTTGCGAAAAATATATTGTGAGTGTAGGCACTAGATCCTTAATCTTTATGCCGAATAAAGTCAGTGTACTAAATTTCATCAGAATATCTTAAAATTTGCGACCTGTAACCTGCGAAAATGTCCATTTGTGATGGCTTTGTATGACTCTAGGTATAACCAAGGACCGATTTTAAAGAATATGTTTTGTCATAGCATTGGTATTTCCAATAAATTTGCTCGGAAAATACATTGATGAAATTCGTACACTCATAGAAATAAACCTGATAAAATAGCAGAAAAAGCTACTAAATTCACAAAAAATGAGCTTGCAGGAAATAGGCAGATTTTTTGCTAAATACTAGTAAGATAAGAACAGCAAAAATAAAACTGTTAACTTTGCAAATTTTTAGCTATATTTGAGTTAACTTTTAGTTAATTAAAAATAACAAATTATATTGTAAAATCTGCAGACAATTTTGCTTAATATAAGTAAAATAAAAGGAGCAAAAACAAACTGTTATATCTACAAAATGATTACTATATTTGAAATAGATTTAGTTGAATGCAAATAACAGCCCATTTTGCTAAAATCAACAAAAACATTTGCTAGTAAAATTGTAAACTTCTGATTTCAGAAAGCTAGACTTTTATTTGCTTATAAAAAATCGCACAAAACAACGTTGATAATTTTAAATTTTTTTGTGACTTTGTAGTCAAATTGAGCAAAATCTTTTGCTGATTTTAGCAGACTAATATCAACCATTAAAACTTGTATTTAAAAAAATTATTTTTGCTCTTCCTATCTCACTAACAGTTTGCAAAAATTATCAGATAATTTCAACAGTTTTTTCTGCAAGGTCATTATACCCTACACCACTATGTGGTCAGGGTATTATAAGTTTGTGCTGATGTTTGTAACACCAAAAAATATTTGTCGTAGACCCACCTTATAGTATACCGATCGGTTCAGAATTTTTTTTTTTCATATTTAGTTAGAATATTCTTCCACCTCAAGTCCAAATTCTAATATGATATTGTCATATTAGATTTTTATTTGTTGTTTCAAAAAGGGTTGATCATTTTCATGATAGACAATACAATTGTTTCGTAGACATCACTCTACTCTTCAGTTGTCCGCAATAAGAAAATGATAACTTTCCTACTCAAACCGAGACATTAAATAAGGTACAAAAAACCAACGGGATGAGAATTTTGTACTTTCGTATATGAACTGTCTGATTTGGTAAAACCAGTTATAAATCAACTCCTTTTTGAAAGCAACAATTACATAAAAGTACCCTTTGGGTACTACTTATATGTATGTATGTCTGTTGTTAATACATTTTGTAAAAACAACTAATTTTAAACTCAAAACAAAATAAATATTTGAATGAGATTTTAGCCGTGGTGTGGTTATTTTCAACAATTATTTTAATTTTTGCATTAAAAAATACAAAAATTGTTTTTTCGGACTTTTTATATCATGAAAATGATCAACCCTTTTTGAAACAACATATAAAAATCTAATATGACAATATCATATTAGAATTTGGACTTGAGGTGGAAGAATATTCTAACTAAATATGAAAATATAAAAAGTCCGAAAAAACAATTTTTGTATTTTTTAATGCAAAAATTAAAATAATTGTTGAATTTTTTTTTTATTTCGATTTAACGATGTCCGTCTGTCCGTCCGTCTGTCTGTCCATGCATTCTTGTGCGCACTCTACAGGTCGCAAATATTAAGATATTTTGATGAAACTTGGTACACCGCCTATGTCGGCACAAGGACGAAACCTATTGATTTTGGTTAAAATCGGTCCATGTTTAGACCTAGTGCCCATATAAGGGTCCTACCAAAATTATATTGTTTATACGCTGCAGGTCGCAAATATTAAGATATTTTGATGAAATTTGGTACACAGACCTATGTTGGCCCAAGGACGAAGCCTAGTGATTTTGCTGAACATCGGTCCATGTTTAGACCTAGTGCCCATATAAGGGTCCTACCAAAATTATACTGTTTATACGCTGCAGGTCGTAAATATTAAGATATTTTGATGAAATTTGGTACACAGACCTACATTGGCCCAATAACGCAGCCTATTGATTTTGGTGAACATCGGTCCATGTTTAGACCTAGTGCCCATATAAGGGTACTACCAAAATTATACTGTTTATACGCTGCAGGTCGCAAATATTAAGATATTTTGATGAAATTTGGTACATAGACCTATGTTGGCCCAAGGACGAAGCCTATTGATTTTGGTGAACATCGGTCCATGTTTAACCCATTCGAATTTCGGATCAAAACATTAGTTGGCTTTTACCCAGACTGGTGTAGGGTATTGTATAGTCGGCATGCCCGACTTTAACCTTTTTACTCGTTTTTAACTAATTTTTAGTAGTTTTAACATAATTTAATTTAATTTTTATTTGTAAAAATTTTAAAAAAGTTCTTACTATGTTATTTTGTAATAAGGAAATAATTGGTCTCGAACTAGGGTAACTAATTTTTGTCTTTACTATTTAGATTTAACTAAAATTTTTAAGGACTTTTTTCAGTTAGTGTACTGTTTTATGTAGTAAATTAGCATTTTTCGCAAATTTGACAATTTTTGTGTTATTTATAACGCATGCACACGCACACTAAGAAAACGAATTAATCAAGCACGAGCATTTTTATAGTACTCACGCTTAAGTGCTCACGCTCACGATCAGAAACACCGTAAAATTTACTAAAAATCTATGATGAAACAACTAAACACATATACACTAATAGAAAAAAGTCCGTAAATAATTAGTTAAAACTACTAAAAATTAGTTAGAAATAATAATGTAGAAAAAATTGCTAAAATAAATAAAACTGTAAAATGTACAAAATTTTAGTTATATTTTAGCTAAATTTTTGTAAATGGAAAATAGCAAATTAACCTGCTCAAACCAGCAAAAAATTTTGCTAAATAATTAGTAGCCCAAAAAATCGAAAAAAATTTTAAATTTTCCAAGATTTTCCATTTTTTTTTAAATGCAAATAAAAATCGAGCCTTTTTAAAACGGCAGTTTACAACTTTTTTATCAAATATTTCTGCTGATTTTAGTAGTACAGACTGCTATTTGCATTCAACAAAAAACAAAAAAACAAAAAACAACAAAAATTTTGTAGATTTAATAGTTTATTTTTGCTATTTTACATCTACTAATATTTAGCAAAATTTTCTGCAGATTTTACAGTACAATTTGTTGGTTTCAATTAACTAAAAGTTAGCTTAAATATAACTAAAATTCTGTAAACAGTTTCACTGATGAAGCCTGTCCATAAAAAAGGCAGAAACTGGATCTAGTCTGATTTGCAAATTTAATGTGTTTATAATTTTTTAAGGAAAGGTTTATTCTTGTTCTTAACCTCAAACCTACTAAATAAGTTTTAATTTAGTTTTTCTTATTTTACTAGTATTTAGCAAAAAAAAAAAAATCTGCTCGGTATCATTTTTAACAAATTTTTAGTAACTTTTTGTGCTATTTTTACGAATTTATTTCTATGAGTGTACGAATCACGTACGAGTTAATTATTCTTACCCACATTTCGTGTCGTTCACCCATATCGAGGTTAAACTTAAAAAATCATGATATTTTCCAATGATAGCACATAAGCACACTAACTGTGAATTGCTTCATAGTTTTTTATATGAAATATTACACTGTGGAACAAATTCAGGTTAGCAAAAGTTAGGTCGATTCTGAGAGTGAGGGGTGAAAATAGAGGCTAAATTAGAAGACCCGTATCGCGGCGTTTGCTTATGTTAGTTCGAATTTTTTCATGTTGTTTATATGGTATTTTGGTATTAACTCGTCGACTAATTGATATTTTTTAAATCTGTAAAAGCCAAATTATTGCTAGAGACCTGAACAACAATTAAAATTTTTAAAAAAATTGATTTGGTTTATTTTTTTTTTTTTTAATTATTGTTTAGTCTGTAGCTATAATTTGGCTTTTACAGATTTAAAAAATATCAATTAGTCGACGAGTTATAGCCAAAAAAACCATATAAAAAATTCGAACTAACTTAAGCAAACGCCGCGCTACGGGTCTTCTAATTTAGCCTCTATTTTCAGCCCTCACTTTTAGAATCGACCTAACTCTTGCTAACCTGAATTTGTTCCACAGTGTTATTTTATCGTTATTTTTTGAATTGAAACCCCTTTCGTTACTTCTATAAAATTATATCATTTTCTAGTTTGCTTGTTATAAATAATCACTTAACAATATTTGAGAATGAGTTTTAAAGACTTTTTTCTCATCAACATCACTTAAGTTTTTGTGGCCAAGTGTTAATAATATTATTAAGATATTTTTTTTTTTTTTGGTAGAAGTCTTTGTGTTTTTAAAATCTTTTGTTAAACGGATATTAATGCCGTTAACCAGAACTAAATTTATAAATTATCTGCTTAACAACAGACAAGGATTTTGGATGAACTGTTTTCTAATGTTCTTTTTTTTTTGTTTTGTTTGCTTTTTTCATAACTACCCAGTGTAGAAAATCATTACCAGATATGTGGTTATGTAACTACATACTTGGTAATGGTAACTAGTTACTTTTGTTATTACATTTCTTATTACCTTTATATGGCGATGTCGCGAAAAATAATGAGTTGTCGTTACACACAAGCATACGAAAAATCAAAAAATATATCGTTACCTATGTGCTTACCAGTACTGACAAAAATAATGAGTCTAAAAATAGATTTTCAAAAAAATAAATTACATAAAAAAAAATATTTTTTATTGTATTTTTTTTCGAATAAAATTTGCTGGTGCGGGAATCGAACCTGGGTCTACAGATTGCCAGTCAATATCTCTACCATCTGAGCTATATCGACATGTAATATTTAAGAGATAAAAACATAATTGACCTGCTGCATACAAGTAAGCTTACTCGCCAACATACAAAAAATCAAAAACTATGTGCTTACATACATATATCCTTACCAGTGTCTAAAAATAGATTTCACAAAATTTTCAAAAAAATCGAAAAAATTATTTTCTATTTGAAATAATGATAAAAATAAGTCATTATCAGTAACTCATTATTATATGTTTTAAAATAATGCAGAAGGTAAGTGGGTCTCATTACTGGTAGTCCAAAAAATAATGATATGTCATTACCGTTTCTACACTGGGTATGAGACGGTTTCTTAACTTTATGATCTCCTTGGTCCTATGGATTCTCTAAATAACACAGAATGACAAAATCTTAACTTTTAAAAATTAATAGAATTCTGACCACCAACTCTATACTTTTATGATATGCTGATAATAATGGTGTACCTTATGTTTCGATATAATTTACAGATTTTCCACGAAACGGCTTCAATAATTGTCGGTTTTTCATGCAGTTTTTTAATACAAAAATGTTCAGATACAACCCATATAAATATTTTGTATTAAAGTGTATGCACATGATTTCTCGTCGTATTTACGAAACAGATTTGAGGCACATAATTTGATATTAAAATCACTTTTCGGATTTTATGTATGGTTTTAGGTATTTTATGCTTTTAGCCAATTCAGTCGCAGAATGTAAAATCGATTTTAATAAATAATATGCCTTGGTAAAAAAGAAATTAAAATAAAAATAATAAAAAAAAAAAATTATTTGTATTAAGCAACTTACTTAAATTCGCGACTTTTAAAAAATCTTATATGCTGGCATATCTTTTAAATTATCCCCAAAGACCAACTTTTAGTACCCTCGAACACAAACAGACAAGGTATACTAAGTTTATGCTAATGTTTGTAACACCAAAAAAATATTGCACCATATCGACTCAAAATCACTTTTTGTCTGTCCATCCATTCATCGGACCGTCAGTCAATGTATTCTTCTGCGCACTATACAGGGCGCAATTATTAAACTATTTTAATGAAATTTGGTTTTACTTGATTTTAGAAAATCGTTCTCATAGACAAAACATATGGATTTTATTCAAACTTGGTCAATGCTTAGACCCCGTACATATGTAGGTCACCAAAAAAATGGGTATTTTCGCAAGATAAATTAAGATATTTTGATGAAATTTGGTATACGGAACCCTATCGGCCCAGGGACGAAGTCTAACAGTTTCGTTTAAAATCGGTATATGTTAAGACCTAATACCCATATAAAGACTCCCGAAAATTTGTTTGTTCTCACGCTACAGGTCGCAAATATGAACATATTTTACAGAAATTTGGTTCGCTGCTTTGAAAGAAAACAGCCTATTGATTTTAAATAGCATTTGTCGATATCACCCATATGGACAAAACTTCCGATTTTCTCTTAAAAACACTTAACATTAAGTAAAAGCAAAATTTCTCACCATTGTTCTTGTTTTTTTTTTATCATTTTATAGACAAATTTTGACGCAAGATCATTTCAACCCACGCAATTTTCAGTTCCAAACATTAGACGTTACACATATTTACTCTCTATCTTTCCGAATATGGAAAAACAACACCTTTGCCTATTTCTATTTCAAAGGTGCTGTACTTCACACCCGTATCTTTTCGAAATATGGATCTTTTATGAAAGTTTTTATAAAAAAATCGTTTAAGAGGTTAGTTTTTATAATAAAAGAATAAATATAGGTGAATTTTATGATATTTTTCAATATAAAATTGATTTTTGGTCATTTTAAAATCATGACAATTTTTTTGAAATTAATAAAAAAAATTATATTTGTGGCAACCGGAGTTTCTGCAATTTTGGAAGAAAAATATCCCAAGAGACGGGATTTACTAAACCGTTCAAACTGACAGCACTGCATTTAAATATAATGTTAGCACTCTAGGTGTTTCCGGAACTTTCTAATATAATGCTGCCATATGTAATTTAGTCAGTCAGTTGATTATAAGCGATTGTGTAATTCAATCGGGCTCTAGTATTCGTTGGCAAACTTGTGTGTTATACAGTTGTAAAGTAATAAAGTATTAAATAAATAAGTGTATAAGGTCAAAATCTAACAAAAGAGTGTGTGTTATTTTAATTACATAGAGCATCAACCCGGTTTGTTTAAAGGAGATAAACCTAGGCTTTTGAAGGTAAAACGTAACAGTTGGTGTCTGTAGTGGAATTGGTTATTGTAATTGCAATAAAAAAGAACCCGGTTTATCTAAAGGAAATGAGCCAACGTTTTTAAAAAATAAAAACGTAACAATATTGTAGAAAAGTCGTTAAACACTTACCTAATTGAATGCATTTTCTGGACAACAACGACTTTTAAAGGCAGATCCCGCATTGAATTGCTATCCCGCCTTTTTATATTTTTGTCTTCTAAACATATTTTTCATAAATTTTTCCACAAACAATAACAAAATCATTTAAAAGCGTTCGATTCTTATTTAGTTATTAAATTTCAAAAGTTTTGGAGTTTTTAATAAAAATAAAGTCATAGAACATGATCGTTTCGAAATTATGTATGCTTTAGACTAAAATCATGTTTGAATAAATTTTTCCTCACCATTCTCTTGACTATCTTTAACAAAAATATTTAAAAATTCACAATACTCCAATAAAAATTTTTCGCAAAAGAGTTTTAAAATCAAGAAGAAATTAGCACTGAAATCAAATTAATTTTGTTTTTTTTATCTAAATAGACAGACGGACGGACATCGTTAAATCGAAACAAAAAGTGATTCTGAGTTTGGATTTATTTCTCATATTTATTATTCCCTACACCACTACGTGGACAGGGTATAATAAGTTTGTGTTGATGTTTATAACACCAAAAAATATTGGACCTAGACCCATCTTTTAGTATACCGATCAACTCAGAAACACTTTTTGTTTCGATTTAACGATGTCTGTCTCTCTGTCCATTAGACCGTACCTCAAAAAAAATTTCGCCGTATACCCTCCAATATGAAATATTTTTGGAAGGCGATTTAAATTATTTATAGCTTCGGCATTTAAAGTCGGATTTTAAAGTGTGATATATCGATTTTTTTTGCCTCGAGGAGACCAGTTAGTTGCTATAAAGGAAAAATCCAATGAAAAAAATTTAAAAAGGCGACTCCTATGTTCGGCAACCAATATATACAAAAAAATTCTACTGGGTTTATCGAAAAATTTCCTTAACAAAAGTTGAATGGTTTTTTGCGAGCTTTAATTTTCTGACATTAGGGTCGTACATTAGGGCGGTAACAACTGAGATCTGGTGGGTAACTGCTAGAAGGGATACTTGAGGTCAATGGCCCTTAGAGCAAAACACTGGTCTCCTCGAGAGAAAAATATTGATGTATCATACTTTAAGATCCGACTGTAAATGCCAAAGATATAACGAAAAATGTAAAATGGCGACCCCTATGTTCGGCAAAAAAAAAATTTTTTTTTTGAAACCTCCTTTCAAAAATAACTCATATTGGAGGGTGTACGGCGCACCTTTTGCTCTACTGCCCATTAGACCGTACCTCAAAAAAAAGTTCGCCGTACACCCTTTAATATGAAGTATTTTTGGAAGGCGATTTCAAAAACAATTTTTTTTTTGCCGAACGTAGGGGTCGCCTTTTTTAATTTTTTGTTATAGCTTTGGCATTTAAAATCGGATTTTAAAGTGTGATATATCGACTTTTTTGCCTCGAGGAGACCAGTGTATTGCTATATAGTAAAAATCCAATTAAAAAAAATTTAAAAAGGCGACCCCTACGTTCGGCAACCATATATGAAAAAAATGTCTACTGGGTTTAGCGAAAAACTTCCTTAGCAAAAGTTTAATGATTTTTTGCGAGCTTAAATTTTCTGACATTAGGGTCGTACATTAGGGTGGTAGCAACTGAGATCTGGTGGGTAACTACTAGAACGGGATACTTAGGCTCAAAATGCCCTTAGAGCAAAAGACTGGTCTGCTCGAGAGAAAAACATCGATGTATCATACTTTGAGATCCGACTGTAAATGCCAAAGATATAACGAAAAATGTAAAATGGCGACCCCTACGTTCGGCAAAAAAAAAAATAGAAACCTCCTTGCAAAAATACTTCATATTGGAGGGTGTACGGCGCACTTTTTTTTTTGCCTGTAAGGTGGTACGCTCTACTGTACATGCATCCTTGTGTGCAGTCTATAGGTCGCATATATTAAGATACTAGCGGGCCCAGCCCGCTACGTTGTTAGCGTGCCTTAAAGGTTAAGGGGGGAGGGCTACGCCCTCCCCACAATTTTTATTAAATTCATTTTTTTATTTAAAGTTTTTTTATTTAAAGCCTTCACCCAGCCACCACAAATAAATAATTCTGCACAACAATGGGTTTAAAATAAATAAATATTTGATCACTTTTTCTCATGAAAGTGGATTGTTATTAATGAATCCATAATAATTTGCAATATACGTGTCTATGTCAAGATAATTTGGTAAAGTGCGAACTTAGGTAGATAGACCCGTAAGTAGTTTTGTTCATTTGTGTTTTGAATGAAAATAAATAACGTAAAGCAGGGTTGAAAAGCATTTTATAATATTAAAAATAGCGGGCAAAGCTACGTTGTTAGCGTGTCTTAAAGTTTTTTTTTTAATTCCAGTTTATGAAATTCAAGTAAATTCACAAATTCAGTTGGAAAATTTACTGCGTCGGTTTCTTCCACCGGTGCTTCGTTACATGAAGTTTAAATATCGGAATATATAAATAAGTTCCATTCCTTTTCTAAGGTTTTTTCTCTTTCAGAAAATTTGTTTAACTTTTTGGAGAGTATGTTTGAAGGCTACATAAGTTTCATATTCCGTTGATAGTGTTTGAACAGGTAATTCCCTCTTCCAATCCATTTGCATTGTCTATAATTTCAATTCCACTCGTTCAACGTTTATATCCATTTCATTCCACTTGTTTAGTGTTTCAATCCCACTCGTTTCCTATTTAGTTTCTTAATTTTAGTGTTTCATATACACTTGTTCTTTAAGTTTTAGGTTTCTAGCTAAAGACGCAGACGTTAAGGGGGGGGGGGGCAATTTACCCCTTTTGAACCACCATTTTTACCACGTTCCTGTCCAAAGCCCTAGAAATGCCTTGTCGATAAGTTAGCCCATACTCCAAGGAAAACATATTATATATTACAGGTTTCTAGCCGAAGGGTTCGGTTATGCCATCAAGGGGGAGAATTATTCCGTTTTTACCCCTCCCGGTAGGAATTTCCAAAAATTCCGTCTTAGAGGACGTCTGCGTTGGAGGAGGAACCTACTACATACATAATTTTAGGTCTCTATATCCAGCAGTTTGGCCAGGCCGTCAAGGGGGAAGTTTTTTCCCTTTTTATCCCTCCCGGTATGAATTTCCAAAAATACCATCTTAGGGGACGTCAACGTTGGAGAAGGAACCCAAATACCGAATTTAAGATCCCATGTTCCAGCAGTTTGGCCAGGCCGTTAAGGGGGAGACTTTTCCTGTTTTTGACCCTACCTGTAGAAATTTCCAAAAATCTCATCTTAGCGGATGTCTACAATAGAGGAGGAACTTTAATACCAAATTTCAACTTCCTACCTCCAGCGATTTGGGCAGGCCTTTAAGCGGCACTTTTCGCTTCATTAATCCCCATTTTTGCAATGTCCCTGTCCAAAAAGCACCTTCTCGGTAAGTGAGCACATACTCCAAGTAACATATGTTTTACATTTCAGGTTTCTAGCCAACTTTTACTATTTGTGCCCCTCTCGGTAGGAATTTCCGAAAATCCATCGACAGGGAATTCCAGCTTCCTAGTTCCAGCAGTTTGAGCAGGCTGAGAGGAACTTAAGTACCGAATTTCGGCTTCCTAGTTCCAGCAGTTTGGACAGGTCGTTAAGGGGCAACTTTCCCTTTTTGAGCCCCCATTTTATAACGACCCTGTCCAAAATTCAAAAAAGTATCTTTCTAATAAGTTAGCCCTCACTCCAGGGACCCACATTTTAAGCTTCAGGTTTCTAGCCGAAGGGGTTTTTACCGGCCCCCAAGGTGAGGCTTTTCTTCTTTTTGCCCCTCCCATTAGGAATTTACAAAAATTCCATCTTCGCGGCTATCTGCGATGGATGAGGAACATTCATACCAAATTTCAACTGCATTGCCTAAGCGGTTTGGGCAGGCCGTTAGTGGGGACATTTTTCCCTTTCAACCACCATTTTTACTATGTTCCTGTTCCAAAATAGAAAAATTACGTTGCCGGTGAGTTAGTCCTACTCCAAGGAATACATATTTAAAATTTTAGGTTGGCCAAAAGGGATTGGGCAAGCCGTCAGGAGGAGACTTTTACCTTATTTCCTCTCCCGATAGGAATTTCCAAAATTCCGTCTAAGCGGACGCCTACACAGAAGGAGGAACTCACATACCGAGTTTCCTTTTGGGATATCCTGTAGGGAATTTCAAAAATACAAACTTAGTCGATGTCTACTACAGTGGAGGAACCTTTATACCAAATTTCAACTTCTTACCTCCAGTGGTTTGGGCAGGCACTTTTCCAATTTGTGAGACTGTTTATGGGGAGACTTTTCCCCTTTTTGCCCGTTCCGGTTGGAATTTCCAAAAATCCCGTCTTAGCGCACGTCTATGCCGAATATCATACCTTGTTTTAGTGGATTATATACTATTTTAAATGGTACTTTTTGGAAAAACGAATTTTTTTGGAAAAGGATACTTTGTTTTTACAAAGTACTTTATTTGTACTTTTTTTGGAAAAGGTATTTTTTTTTAAAAAGGTGTTTTTTTTTGGAAAAATGTATGTTTTTTGGAAAAAGGTACTTCTTTTGGAAAAGGAAAATTTTTTTAGAAAAAGGTACTTTTTTTTTGGGAAAAGGTACTTTTTTTTAGAAAAGGTACTTTTTTTGAAAAAGGTATTTTTTTGAAAAAATGTATGTTTTTTGGGAAAAGGAACATTTTTTTAGAAAAAGGTACTTTTTTTGGGAAAAGGTACTTTTTTTGGAAAAGGTACTTTTTTTGAAAAAGTTATTTTTTTGGAAAAATGTATGTTTTTTGGGAAACGGTACTTTTTTTTTGGAAAAGGTACATTTTTTTAGAAAAAGGTAGGGTAGAGGGGGGATCCTTCGCCACTTATTTTTCAAAGCACTGTCATTTCTTAACCCCTAATCATTTCTTAAAAATTACTTTCAAATTAAAAATCTACATATCTTGGCTTTAATTTCTATGATTTTTATTCTAATTATTTGCATATTTTCTATTATTTTTTTTAATGTTTTTCAAAGTAACTCAATTCGGCGTAACTGCCCCAAACCTGGGGTATATTCGCCAAAAGAGCTAGATACAATTTCAACAAAAAAATTTGTTAATACAACAAAGTCAATCTTTTAATAACTGAAATAAATAATTTATAATGAGTTCTTTAAGATATGTGATTCTTTTTAATCAATAAATATCCACTACATTAAAAAAAAATAATTTAAAACTATAATATAATGATTTTTCAAAATTACAAAAAACTGAATAATTAATATAAATTTAAGAATGAACACGATTGTTCTAATTTACTATTAAACATATTTTAAATATATAGAAAAGTCTTATAGAGCATTTTAGGCAGGGATGCACCAACTCTTCGTAGCTCCAAGGGCCATCTGGTGATTGTGCCCCAGAGACAGGCACTAACATAAAATTAATATTTTTTCACACTTTTTAAGCATTTACTAAAATCAAATTATCATTTTCTGAAAGCTTAGGATCATAGGTCCAACATAATTAAAAATTATTTTTTTATCACTCGATTTGAGGAAGTTATTGCAAAATGTAGTTCCTTTCAATTATTTTTTTGGCACCCCAAAAAACACAAAAACACGTCTGTCTGCGACCACATGTGATATAAATTCGTCAAAGTGGATGTCAAGGAAAGGTAATTGAAAAATGCACAAAATATATTTTTTCCAATTTTTTATCTCCCTTAACATCGGAGAAAAATGGGATTAGTGTATGTGCCCCACTGGCGAAGGATCCCCCCTCTACCCTACATTTTTTGGAAAAAGGTACTTTTTTTGGAAAAAGGATTTTTTTTTGGAAAAAGGTACTTTTTTTGGAAAAAGGTACTTTTTTCGGAAAAAGGTACTTTTTTTTGGAAAAAGGTACTTTTTTTGGAAAAAGGTACTTTTTTTGAAAAAAGGTACTTTTTTGGAAAAAGGTACTTTTTTTTGGAAAAAGGTACTTTTTTTGGAAAAAGGTACTTTTTTTGGAAAAAGGAAATTTTTTTGGAAAAGGTACTTTTTTTGGAAAAAGGTACTTTTTTTTGGAAAAAGGAACTTTTTTTGGAAAAAGGTACTTTTTTTGGAAAAAGGTACTTTTTTTTGGAAAAAGGTACTTTTTTTTGGAAAAAGGTACTTTTTTTGGAAAAAGGTACTTTTTTTTGGAAAAAGGTACTTTTTTTGAAAAAAGGAATTTTTTTTGGAAAAAGGTACTTTTTTTGGAAAAGGTACTTTTTTTGGAAAAGGTACTTTTTTTGGAATAAGGTACTTTTTTTGGAAAAAGGTACTTTTTTTTGGAAAAAGGTACTTTTTTTGGAAAAAGGTACTTTTTTTGGAAAAAGGTACTTTTTTTGGAAAAAGGTACTTTTTTTGGAAAAAGGTACTTTTTTTGGAAAAAGGTACTTTTTTTTGAAAAAGCTACTTTTTTTGGAAAAAGGTACTTTTTTGGGAAAAAGGTACTTTTTTTGGGAAAAGGTACTTTTTTTGAAAAAAGGAATTTTTTTTGGAAAAAGGTACTTTTTTTGGAAAAAGGTACTTTTTTTGGAAAAAGGTACTTTTTTTGTCCCCTTTTTGCCCCTCCCGATAAG
Organism: Leucophora obtusa; assembly: GCA_949987735.1. NCBI lineage: Eukaryota > Metazoa > Arthropoda > Insecta > Diptera > Anthomyiidae > Leucophora > Leucophora obtusa. Next base: position 57,789,446 of record OX465299.1, on the reverse strand, counting down.
AATTTCCAAAAATGCCGTCTCAACGGACGTCTACACCGGTCGAGGAATCTACATACCAAATTTCAACTTCATAGCTCCAGCAGTTTGAGCAGGCCCTCAAGGGGGAGACTTTTTCCCCTTTTTGCCCGTCCCTGTAAAAATTTCCAAAACTCCCGTCTTGGCGGATGTCTACGATAGTGGAGGAACCTTTATACCAAATTTCAACTTCCTACCTCCAGCGGTTTGGGAAGGCTGTAAAGGGGAGCCTTTTTCCCCCCATTTTTACAACGTCCCTGTCCAAAATTCTAGAAAGTACTTTCCAGAAAAGTTAGCCCCTACTCCAAGGAACACATATCTTAAATTTCAGCTTTCTAGCCATAGGGGTTTTGGCAGGCCGTCAAGGGGGACACTTTCCCCCTTTTTGCCCGTTCCGGTAGGAATTTCCAAAAATCCCGTCTTAGTGGACGTCTACCCCGAAAGAGGAACCTACATACCAAATTTCAACTTCCTAGCTTCAGCGGTTTGTGCTGGGCGATGTTGAGTCAGTCAGTCAGTCAGTCAGTCACGTTATTCTTTTATATATAGAGATTGGTACATTTAGTACAATTTGGTACATCGACCTACGTCGGTTCAAGGACGAAGCATATTGATTTTGATTAAAATCGGTCCATATTTAGATCTAGTGCCCATTTAAGGTTTCCCCGAAAATTTGATTTTTTATACTTTGCAGGTCGCAAATACGAAGATATTTCAATGAAATTTGGTTCGCTGACTCACTGGTCCCAGGGACAAAGGATCGGGTCCATATTTGGACCTATCGCTCATATTTGGCTATATTTCCGATTTTGTCTTCTTTTATCATTTTATAGAAAATTTTGACACAAGTTCATTTTAACCTATTCGAACTTGGGATCCAAACATTAGTTGGCTTTTAACAAGACTGGTGTAGGTTGTTGCTTATATAGTCGGTATGCCCAACTTTAACTTTTTACTCGATTTTCCATTAAGTTATGGGTTAAATTTTTGAATACAATTATATCCTTTTATATATTTCGATATAATTGTATAACAATATCGCTGGAGTAATATACCATAACATTTAATCATATTCCATTTCACAAAATAATCAATAATTATATAAAAATAATTTTTCCTTCGAGTCACGAACCCATAACTATATAAAAAATTTTCAAGATATTCGTTAAATTGTGGTAAATTTAATTTGATAAATATTTATATAACAGAGCAATTGGTGTGAAATATAATATATCGTAGTTACGTCTGTATATTCAAATGTATTTCTTTTACTATTTCCTATATCCAATAAAATTATTTTTATAATTTATTTTATATTTTAGAGTAAGAGCCTTTAAGCTTTGTTTATTTTAGAATATTATTTCAAAATCTATTTTTTAGAATATATTTTGCTCTTAGCACACAATCGTAAAAGAACATTTATATTTGTTTGAACATTAGGGTGACAGTTAAAATTCAAATTTGTTTTTCTTTTTTGGATATCGGGTGACAACTTTTGCCCCACCTATATTATTTAAGGGAGGGGTGTTTTGGCTTTTTTTCAATATTCAGCCTACTTCGTGTTTGAGATGAAATTTTCCTAGTGCACATATAAAATAAATCTATAACTCAGAATCGGTTTTTGGGATTTCTGTCATGGGATATTAAAAAAAAACTTATTTTGCTTTTAATCAATGCTTAATTTCCTTTTATATGATGTGGTGAAGAGTATACGTATTTACAGATCTCCAAAATTAAATGAGAGACATTCAAGATTTAGTTTTCACCCAAATTTTGATGTTTACCGCTTAAAACACCACTAACGGTCATGAGAGGGTTACAAGTTTGTACAAAGAAAATGTTTGCCTTTTCATTGTCTAAACAACAGCTATGTAATTTAATCACCAGAAGCTTCTAGTTTAAGAGTTATAGATGGATAAATCCATGAACAGTTTTTAAGGTAATTTAGAAGATATAAATTTAAACGGACTGGCAGGTTTACATCGCAGAAACCCAATTTTTGCATAGATCTTATTGTTTACTCTCAACCTATCCGATGATGAGCGGGGAGCTGGAAAAATAACACTTTTGCGGATATTGGTGCTCTAGTGGACAGGTTATATTGAGTTTGTGATGATGTTTGTTGCATCAAACAAATTTGATTTAACGACGTACGTCCGTACGTTTGTCCGTCCATCCGTCTGTATATGTTTTCTTTGCTTGTAAAAGAGTTTTTAATATGTGCCCCTTGATTATGCATTAAACACATAGACGACTACAGCCTGTCAAAAATCAAATACACACGTTTATATGAAAACGATTATTTTGACACCAACACAGCTACACGGCTACACGACTACTTTTGCCGCTGTAGTCAACTTAGGTTAATTTCTAATTTTGTTGGCTACAAAACAAAAATAGTGTTGACAATATAACAAAATATGTCAAACAAGACAATTTTTCCCGCTAGAGGCGAAATGAAATCGCTAGTTCTGACTAGAAAATCACCGTTTTGTCAACACTGAAGAAACAGCTGTTTATATTTTACAATTGTTTGAAGGTTTCATTAATTTATATTTGGAAATAATTTTATTGTGATGTTTTGTAAAAAAAATGGATCTTACAAAATTAACAAAATATTCCTCAGCCATTATTTTAGAAGCACAAACCAAAAAAGATTAATATTTATCAAAACGTCAAATTTTTAGTATCAGATGTTTACTATGTTGCTGTCGTTTTCAAAAAAATTAAGTAGCTGACTACACGACTACAATTGTCGCCAGCAGCATTTGTAGTCGTGTAGTCGTGTAGCCGCAGTCGTCTATGTGTTTAATGCATTAGACAATTAATTATTAGGAGTAATTTAGGCTTTAACCTACTAATATTTATGGATTAGTTTTCAAATGAGTATCAAATTTTTTAAATAAATGTTACACTAATTCATATACATTTTTTAATACATTTATAACTATTCGTGAAGTTACAAATCATCCAATAAATATTCTAAATTAATGATCTAATTCATAAACTTTTATAACAGTCTTATTGCAGGATTTTCAGCTAATTTGTGAAAAACAGTATTCATATTTGCTTAATAAAGAAGAAAATAATAAAGGTTTATAGTTGGTACTCATTAACTTTAAACCTTTTATAAAGTTTGGCAGCCACCATTTAATTGTTAATTATTTCATTTTCAGGCATGAAATGATTTATTAAAGCCATCCCGTCCCTAGAATTTGTGGCTTCCAATAACTTGCATCCATCAAACTGAAAAAAGCTACAACAATTGCGTAGCCAAAGACCTTTTTCGAAAACATTTCCAAAAAATGTAAAAACAAAATCAAAAAGAAAAACAAAACAGTAATGATGTACAGACTGTCAAAACATTATTCGAAATTCGATTACTTTTGTATGCTTCGAATAATATGTTCTAAAAAATTACTTTTTTACACACATTTCCATTGATTTGCTTTATAAATAAAAAAATATTTTTAATGGCTTTTAAATTTATCTTAGCACATCATTAGTTCTGTAATTTAAGAAAATACATTTTCACTTCCGATTACCGGGTCAATGGTTTACTAAATTTTTACATCACTTACGACTTATTTGAGAGAAGAGAGAAAATAAACAATAGTGTTGCCAGTATCAAATCCAAAAATTAATTTATAGTTAAAATACGATTATGAATCAAGATTTCTAATAACTCTTTATTAAGCGAAATATGTACTTTAACAATAGCAAGCTTTAAATACCAAATAAATTTTTTTATGAATTAGCACATAAATTTTTACTGTGTTATTCGAAAACTTTTAAAATAGCTTAATTACAGATTTTTAAGCTAATTTGGCAAAAAGAATATTCACAAATGATTAGTAAAGAAAAATTTATTAAACACTTAAAGCAGGGTATAGCTTAAAATATCTGTTTGATAAAGTTTGGAAAAAGAAAACCACTGTAAAAAACTAAAAAACGTGAATTTACAATGATTAAATGAATTGTTTAAGAGTCATTCACACAAGAATAGATGGAATACAACATTTTGTATCCAACCAAAACAAAAAAACTGCAAAAATTCCAAGACTAAACTCTTTTTTCGAAAGTTTTCCCAAATTTGCATGAAAATAAAATAAAAACAAATTCAACAAAATAGTGATGCATTTATAATAAAAACATACTCGATATTCGAATACTTTCAGTATTCGTAATATAAAAATATCTTTAACACAATTTTTTCCCATTATTACTTCTCAGTAATGTTTAAAAATCGTTTTTTAATATGTTTTGGTTTGTAATAAAACATTTTAATTTCCAAAATTTACAAAATAATATATTTACCTACAATTACCGAGTCAATCGTTCACAAAATTTATGTATCACTAACAATAAAAAGAGAGAATATACAAAGTGTTACCAGAATGAAAAACAAAATTAATAAACTTTTATTGTATGTTTTTGAATACAATTTTTTAATAAAGGTTTAATAGAGATAATGAATGCTTTAGCAAATTCATGTTTTAAAGCTAAATTAAGAAGTTTTTTTTGAATACCAGCGTTAATGTTAAGACAAAAATGATTGGTTTTAATTACACATGAGAAAATTTCAAATTGAACGGGATATGTGACATCCCGAATAGCTATAGTTGCATATAATTGCAATATTTGTACGTTAATGGTATTTTTCGATAGCATTGTATTGAAATATATATTGTCAATTTTATATATACATACATATTTTTTTATCATACCTGCACAATCTTGTTTGAATATACCTACATACATACAACAGAATATTTTAGTTGTATTTTATTCAATTAAACCATACAGTAGCAAATTTTATTTTTGGCAAATATTCATTCCTCTTCTCATAAAGGAAAAATGAAAAACAATATGACAAATATTTGTTATACAAAAATGATAAGAAATTTTCAATTATAAATTTTTCTTTTTAAAATACTATTTGAAAAAAAGAAGGATTTATACAAATACTAGTATTTATATTTGGATAAAATAAAACTTTATATAAATTGCTACAATTCTATATAATTTTATTTAGTAAGGCAGACCCGTAGGTGTAAGGAAATAATTTAGTAACCACTACTAGTACAAGAACAAAATCTTGCAAAATTTTGTGTTCTAAAGTAGGCAAATACTACAAGTCGCATTTAATCAGTCCCGAGAAATATTTTTACATTAATAAAATATGTCCATAATGCTTAAAAAATATCGAAATTCGCTCCTACTCTATAATCTTACAATATATGCTAGAGAGTTGTTCAAGCAGTGAAATTGTCATTGCAGGTGATTTTAAAGTCCAAAACTCTTTTTGGATCGATCACTGGAGCTACTCATTTTCCGTTGGCAATAACGTTAAGCTCTTCGCTGAGTTCCACCACTTGGCGCAGCTAGTAAATGAATCAACGCTTATTACGGGTCTTGAAGGGAAACATCAAAATAATCTCAACTTCTTTCTCACTTGTCATACCATTTAATATGCAGTGATAATGCCTTCATCCAGGAAGGCAAAAATGCAATGTTCCAAGGTGCGGATGTTTTAAGTTACAATACATTCTTTTGATTACAGATTTTCCGCTTCCATAATTTATTTTTCGTATTTATTCTATAAAGACTTTTAAACTAAACCCTGGCTTATTTATTTCGAATACCCAGAAAACGGATTTGGTGCCGACAACCCCATTTGTTGCCAATCGAATGGTTCAGTTGAATCAAGTGAATTTTTCGGTTGCGGCTACCGAATTATTCTTGATACAACTGAAATTCCGTTGCCACAGTCAAATTAGTCCTGTCTCAATTAGTTTTCTGTTGCCACAACAGAAAAATTCGGCTACCATAACCGAACCATGCAATTGGCTACAAATGCGGTTACCAGAACTGAATCTGTTTTCTGGGTGAAGGATTGGAATGGAAGCAAATTGTTTGGGAAAACAAATTTTTTTTTCTAGGTGCATAATTAAAAAAGTAATACAACAAAACAAAAATTAATAAATTTCTGGCTACGACCTTGGTTAACGGTATTTTAAATTATTTCGTTTGGGTATTTTAGGGTAAATGCTATCTTAAATTATTTCGTAGCTTATTTTAAGATTAACTGTATTTTAAAATATTTCGTTAGTGTTATTTTAAGGTTAAGGGTAGTTATTTGAAAAGGGTTTTATTTATATCGTTATTGCCATTTTAGAGTTAGTGTTTCCCAACCATGATAAATATGCATCTCAGTTTTTCAACGCCACTGCTTTACCATATAAAATCCCAGCAAACGCTATTGAGTAAGCATTTTTTTATTAGGTAAATTATCGGACATAATCAAAATTGATTAATTAACATTTGAACAATCTCTGATATGCGGAGACTAGTATTTTGTTATAAAGGAAAAATCGACTGAAAAAATTTTAAAAAGGTGACCCCTACGTTCGGCAACAAAAAAAAAAAATAAAACAAATTTCTGCTGGATTTATCGAAAAACTTCCTTAGCTAAAGTTTGGTGGTTTTTTGCGAGCTTTAATTTTCTGACATTAGGGTGGTACATTAGGGTAGTAGCAACTGAGATCTGGTGGGTAAAGTCTAGAACGGGATACTTGAGTTCAATGGCCCTTAGAGCAAAACATTAGTCCCCTCGATTGAAAAACATTGATGTATCATACTTTAAGATCCGACTGTAAATGCCAAACGAGAAATGTATAAAGGCGACCCCTAAGTTAGGCAAAAAAAAATTTTTTTTTTAACCTACTTGCAAAAATAATTTAGATTGGACCGTGTACGGCGAAGTTTTTTTTGAGGTACGGTCTAATATACATCTCTATATAAAACCACCTAAAATGTTGATATTTTCTGTTTGCCATAAACAAATAAACATTTTTAAGGGGGGTAAATACTGTAACAACAGAATTTTAAGGGGCATATTTAAACGGTTGTCAGAAATAATAATAAATAATAATATTTTTATCATGTTATTTTTTTATTTAAATTATATGTTATTGTGGTATTTCTAAAAAAATATTAGTTTTAAATTTCTTCAACCAAAATCGCCAGATTTGCCACTTCATTACTGGCCTTTTTTAAAAAAGTCAAAATCGGTTGCCACTGAGCAGACTTTAATATTTATCGGAAATAAAAATTAAAAGTGATACTTAATGCCAGATAAATACCCTAGTCCTCATCGTGGCCCGATTTTAATTTTTTTAATTTTTTTTAACAAAGTTGCCACATGAACTTAAAAATTTCAAAAAAGGCAAGAAAAAACAATTTTGGTTTGAAATATTAAATTTATTTGACTGAAATTCAAAAAAAGGGTCACGATAAGGACCGCATCGATATTGGTAAACCCGATTTTGCTGTACAGTGGCAGCCGATTTTGAACTCATGGTTGTGGGAAAACGCATTTGAAGTTTAAAATTAGTTTTACGCTAAGAAAACAGCAAAATTTCAAAAAACCGTGTGTGAACAAAATTTATACCCTGCAGTTTTCTACATGTGCACCACATTTGGGAAGAATCGTCTAAAGAATATTTTATATATTAACCCAAATATTCTTAAAAACGATGGTAGAGAATTTATTAGACAATTCATTTTGGTCAAAATCTTTTATTTCGTATATTTTGTAATTTGTTTTTTTTATTTTTTATATACATTGATAACTTTTATGGCTTATAAATAGCAATCAGTACCTGCCTCATATAACATGCCTTCGCCCCACTATCGAGGAATCGTCATTGGCTTTTATTTAAATACTGCGTTCAATTCTTGCATCGAAATAATATTTATAATAAAGACAATAGCCGTTTTTTCTAACCACTTGAATTTAATAAATCCAAAAAGTATTTCTAAAAGTGCTCAACAGATGGGGTTAGACTCTTCCTATTTTAAAAAAATTTTCTGTCCGACACTTTTTTCACCCTAATTTTTAATACCGAATTCGATGATGACGGATTTTACTTTAACTTTTAATTTATAATTATATTTTACATAAAACAGCGATAAATAGTCTGCCTTTTCAGTTTTATCACTTCAATTTATATTTTTACACAATTGAAAACTTACATTGCAATATTTAATATTCACTAATTGGATTTAATTAAATTACTTACTGTAGAGTAAAAAATTGCCATTTCTATTTGAGCTATTTCTCCATGTCCAAGATGAAAAATATGTATTTGGTGAGGTGTAGTTTTTTTTTTCTAAACACATTTCATAAAAAAAAATTTAATAAAAACCTTTTATTTGTTAGTTTTTCAATTTTTTTGTTTCTCTTTTAATTTTCATTCGTATTTTTTTCTGACATTAAATTAATAGGCTGTTTCATATATTTGTGCTTTTATTGTGGATTTATTAAATCCAGCTTTTTTTTGGATTTAATAAATCCATTTTTTGTATGAAAAATTCTAAATCCAGGTAATTAAAAACACGCTAAATGATAAAAAAAAATCGTTCCCAAAAATATTGTATACAAATTTAATGCATAGAATATTACTTTGTGACTAAAATATATTTTCCAAAAAAAAACATTTGGAAATTTTATTTCTTCTAATTTGTAATTGATATTTTCTGAGCATATACTGAAGAGTATGCTCTATCCAAATAAAATATAAAAAAAAATTCGGAAACAAAATGTTTCCTAGAGTCGATACCCCCCTTAACTTTTCTTTTTAACATAAGCGGATTTTTTAAATATTTATTTATATTTATTTTATTTTTTTTGAGGTAATTTTCTAATTTTTAATTTAATTATGATCAACGCAAAATACAAGTCAACTGCCATTAAAGTACCTATCCCCTTAAGTTGTCTAAATTGTGGCAATTGGTTATTTCCAATGACAGTGCCATGTTAAAGTGACGTGTCTCCTTCAAACAAAACCGGTCCCTTTCGCCGTAACGTGTAAGTACACTAAACTCCAATTACACAGAAAAAATTATTGAAAAAAAATTCAATTAAAATTTTGTTTGATTTCCAATTAGGGGTTTTCTTTTCCCGGACTTTTTCATTTCCCGGGAAAGCGGGATTTATTTTAGAATTTCCCGGGATCCCGGGAGTTCCCGCTCGTTAGAAAATAAATAAATCCGACATATGTTGTACTAGAAAAACTCAATTTCTATTAAAATACCGTACGACAAAGTCCATCTTTTAGTTGTACGCATGAGAAAATATACTTAATATATTCTGAAAGAAGTTCTAAATATAAAATATCTATATCTACTACTTTTTCTAAATCAATTCGTTTAACAGTTTAAATCGCGAATTAATATTAAGGTTATATATTTGTATGGAAGGCCGTCTTAATTTTGAAAAGCAATTTGAAATATATTAACTAAATATAATTCTCTTTTCAATCGGTAAACGAATTGATTTCGAAAGAGTGAACGACAGTGGATATATTGGAATTGTTAATGGGTGCAAACTTGTGTCGGACGGTGGAATAACAAATTTATTAAAATGTAGTTATAGAGTTTTGACACAAGCCCCATTTTAACCCATTCGAATTTCGGATCCAAACATTAGTTGGCTTTTAACCAGACTGGTGTAGGGTATTGTATAGTCGGCATGCACGAGTTTAACCTTTTTACTCGTTTTAATTTAATTTTATTCATCATAACTAAATTTATATAAATTAAAGTTTTCATTTATAAAATTCAAATTTTAATTGAAAATTTTTATGAATTTTGGTTAAATTTTGAAATGATATGCTTAAAATTTTAATTGGAAAAATTTCAATTAAATTTTATAAAAAAAAATTTAATTTAATTTAATTTATAAAAAAAATCTAATTGATATAACGATTTTCTTAGTTGGTCCGAATTCAATTAAAATTTTAATTGTATTTACAAATACATTAATCGAAACCCTATTTTAGTTTTTTTCTGTGCATACAAAATATTTTTAAGTAATTGATTTTTAGCGAAAAATAAAACACATTATTAATTTTTTTGCTGGGATATTAGATTAATAAGAAGCAATAGACAAAAGTTTACTTTTTACGAAGCAATAATATATTTTTTGATTTTAATCCATCTAATATCAATATGCTTCATTCTAATAAATTTTGCAATTTATATTAAATATAATATTTTCTAGACAGTGTTGTTGTTACTGGTATGTTCTATAATTCACATTCTTATTCCAACCTAAAGATAAGAATTTTTTTAGTATTATTTCACATGTCCAAATATATCATTTTATCATTTCGTTGGTGGCGGGCATCAAGATATGAATCTAAAAATTTAAGAAATGTAATAGAAATATTTTGTATCTCAGAACATGCACGAAATTAATAATAAAGTTTATATAAAGAAACTATAATTATTATTATTTATCAAAATAAAATTATTAAATAAATTATAAATTATGTAAATTGTTTTTTTTTTCAATATGCTAATTTCTTAAAAATTCAATTAAAAACTTGTTTCATTATTATAATAAATAATTTCTGTTGGTTAATATTTTTACTCCAGCTGTGTGTAATTTCAAATTAAAATTCAAGTATTATATCCAGGTCATGATTAAAAAAAATATTTAAAATTTTTTATTTTTATTGCAAAAAACTTTTTTTAAACCACATTTTATTTATTCATAGTCTTTTTACTTAAATCGTTAATATTATTTAATGCATAAATTGGATAATTTTCTACTCATTTAACTGGAAAATTAAATTTGCTATAAAAAATTTACAATGCTGGGGCTGGCTTATCATTTAAAGTATGTGTATGAGTATGTGAGAATATTTGTGACTGTATTGATAAAATTGTATAAGAATTTCATAACAATTGTTTATCGTTTACACGGTAATTAAATAAAAAAATAACTACCTACAGGATACAGAATGAAAAACAATTCAATAGAAAAATAATAATATGTGAAAATATTGAATTAATAAACTGCAGTACATTGAGAGAATTCTGGAATTCGTATATTGGAAATTTTCATTAGCAGGTTTACATGAAATTGTATGAAAAATATAAATTTATTTATTAAAAGTTGCTTACAGGTAATGAAAATATTTTATTGATAACATATTCATAAAAATATGAATTTTTCGTAAAATTTCATTAGTTTTCATCGAATAGAATTCTCTCTGTGTAGGGGGGATTCACATTTATACATATTATTTTAATACATTTTAGGGTGGCAGATAAGCAAAATGTTGTGTGGTTTTGTATTGGCCAAAGTTTGAATATTTTGGGAATTTTAAATAAAATGTACTGGCGGCGCTTTATATTGAAAATCGTTTGATATTATGCCTATGCGATATAAATGCCACATAAACCTAAGTACTACAGTGTTAAAAATATACCAGTGACTTGAAATTTGCCTTATATGAACATTTTAAACAATTTTGATGCAGGGATGAGCATCTTAAACTTTGGTAATGTTTAAAACACTTTCAATTCTTATAATAATAGAAAAACTGCACTTAAGTGTTACAATTTACCTAAGGTTCACTATAATACCGGCCCCTAGTTTGATTTTTTTTTTATTTTTATATAAGCTGTTTTTTGCTTTTACTTCGAAAAAAAGGGATGCCAAAGCAGTAGAATAAGCATTAAAATTAACGATTTGGATGTACTTCTTTTTTTAGTAGAAACACTACCGATTTTAATATTGAGTTGTAATAGGAGAGGAGTATCCCCATTTAAACATTTGTTCAGTATTTTTTGAACGAGTGCAGAGGAAACTTTTTCTCATCAATGGGCGCTGTGGTGTAATGGTTAGCGCGTTGGACTGTTACACGTTAGGTTGCAGGTTCGAGCCTCAACCAAGGCAACATCAATTTATGGAAAATAATAATACGTATGAGTTTTTTCTATCCCTCATACATATTGCAGCGTCCTCCTTCGCTGTTCCCATATAACAGGGCTATGAACTAAAAAGCTTTAACAAAGTTCGCCAACTCTTCATCAGATGGCGCGCAACAACTGTTCTAAGATTCAACATCTCGCGCAATTACAGTGTTGCCATATTTGAAGCCCTTCATCTTTCACCACCTTTCACATCTTCTCTATCCCCTTTTCAAAGGAAGCAACACGTTAATTAATAGGAAGAATTTCCTGAGTGTTGCATGTCTGTAAAAAAAAAAAAAAATTCTGCGCAAAAAAAACGGTTTTTTTATTTTACAAAATTTTTTCTATTGCCGCCACTTGCGACCTCAAGATTTTAGCTCTCTACCACTGAGCTATTCTTTGATATTGAAGTTGGCTGGCATAAAAACACGGCGTTGTTATTTTGAGATTTTGTGTTTTATTCTCTTCCATAAAAGTACTTACTAAACAAGTGCAAAAGTGCACTCTAACTCAGTATTATTTGTAATACTACCCAGCAAAACCACACATTACCAAATAATGTATAAAGTATAGTATAGGGTTCGATGCATTACTTTACACCTTACTTAACTGATCAATTTTACACGTGATAAGCAACGTATGATGAAATGATAAAGTAAGTAGTTACTTATTAAGATTAAAGGCTTCAAATATGGCAACTTGCGATTTATGGCCGTACCCCCTCCACCCTTAGAAATTTTCGTTTTGATATAGAAATAGATCACAAAAAATAATTAAGGCGATCGTAACAATGGGAACACGTGCCGCCTCGGCCCTGAAATTTTAACTATGATTTACAAGGAGAAAAATTACTTTTTTAGCTTTTTTGAAAATACTGGTCCTTAAATAACCGTATTTATAGAAAATGTGAATAGAATCATAATCTAGACTGAATTACTTTTATAACAAGGCATAAAAATCCAAAATCTGTTGGAATAATTAAAAATGATATAACCCAGCCAGCAATTTCGGAGCGCTCATAAATAAGATTTTTAAATGGCTCATAGAAATGATTATTGTTTTTTTGAAAACACTCTTTTTTTTGTAGAAAATATGAACCCTCAGAAAACAATCCAAAAAGTTGTCTCTACAATCTAAAAAGCTGTCTCAAAACGAGGGTTCATTTTTCGGACTCAAAGAAGATTCCAAAATTATTTAAATTTATGAAGAAAATATCGATTTTATACGTTCTTTTTTCTGAGTCATTTCTGAGTACGCAAGGGGCTCTTTTGGACGGACCACTTTCATAGGAAAAAGTGGAAAAATGTTTATGTTTTTGGAGCTCATTTCTGAGTCATTAATGATCATCTTTGTTTGCTGCGAAATTATGAAAATCATTAAAAAATAAAATATTTTTTTTTTTAAATTACTATGTTGTACTCTAGTTTTATTTCCAAGATCTACAAACATTCAAATATAAATCATTTTCTCTCTTGGATTATGCTAACCTAGTTTCTACATAAATTTTTCAGCCAGCCAGTATTATTTGACATAAAAAATGGGTAATTTTGTTTTTTTTCTGGAAAATGCTTAATTAAAGGTTTTTAAGTCGATTTTGATGTCAATTGGCACTTTGTTTACATTTAGAAAATTTGTGGTAATTTTGACCCCATGTTACTATATATAAAGTTTGTGTTAACAGAGTTATTTGGAAAATGTTCACCAAATTTCGCAAGAAACAACACAATGTTTTAATATAATTTCAGGAAAAATCTAAAACTTTCAAAAATTTTCACTTTTGACCTTGGTAAGGAAAGGGTTAACGTTGTCGAAGTTTTATAATTAACTGGTTTACTATTCTATTGATAATTTCCAGAAATACAGATATCTAAAAGCCAATATTTAAAAACGAAATTGAAAAAGGCATTTTTTCCCCTTGTAAATCATAGTTCAAATTTTGGGGCCGATGCGGCACGTGTTGCCATTATATGATCACCTTCATTTTTTGCATGATGTATTTTTATACCCAAACGGACATTTCTAGATAGGGGGCGGGTCACAGTTCGCCATTTTTTTCATCCATATAACGAAGGTCCATCCTAATCTACACATATAACATTTGATTACTTTAAAAGAAAATGAATTCCAAGCAAAATATTGATAATGACACCTCATTGCTGTCTGCATTACCAATAATGATATATCATTACCTTTTGCATTATTTTGTAATATAAAATAATGACTTCCTAATAACGGCCTATTGTAGTCATTTCTTTTAAATATTAAATAATGACTATTGCGAGTAATAGTTTAAATAAGTACTTTTTACAAAGTTAAATTTTATACATTTTTATTTATTATATGTAAATATGTTTTGTGTTAAAATTTTTATGCCGAGTTCTAAAATTACACACTAGCAAAAACTTTAATTTCTCCGAATGTATTTCCTGAAGCCAAGAGTATTGGGTTAATTCCTTATTTTTAAGAATCATTATTATGCGTTTATAAATAATCAGTGATCGACAAGTCATGACTTTTTGCTTTAAAATAATACAGAAGAAAACAACCCAATTAGAAATCGCCAGTGGTACAAAAAATCAAGCACTGGCATACCACTGGGTAACCATGGTGTTGAAAATAAATGACTGGGAGAGCACTCATTTGGGACGCTTTGCCAACGCTTGCAAAAAGTGTGTTTCCAGCATTTGTTTTACAAAAATTTCGGTGGTTTATAAAAAAACCACTGGCAAAGAATGGTCTAAGGGTGATATGCCAAGGTTTGCAACCAGTGGTTATCCAGTGCTACCTAGCCAATGCTACCAGTGGTACAAAAACCAATTCACTGGTAGAGCAATGATTTTATAAAAATGCTGACGCTTCGTTTAAAAATGTTTGTAGTCAAGAGGTTCCGAGTTCAAATCCGGTTACAAGCAAACAATTTTATTTAGATTTTTTTAATTTAAAATTTTTTTTGTTCTATAAAATTAATTCTTTTGTTTGTGGAAAAGCTCTTTTAAGACCAATTGTTTTTGCTTTCCCAACGCTGGCATATTACTTAGTCCCAAAAAACTGTTTGCCAGTGCTAGCTTTTTCGCACAGCCAGTAGTTGTCCAGCGATTATCACCCATTTACCAAATATTATATGTCTCGTTAGCTCAGTGGGTAGAGCAATCGTCTGCCAATCTCACGGCCTGGGTTCAAATCACGGCAGGACCAAAAAAAAATACATATGAACTTTTATTAAATTTAATTTTGGAAAATATATTTGCAGACCACCTATTTATTGGTTTTGTTACCGTTCAAAAATTTTGTTTCTCCAGTGCTTTTCCGTCGCTTTTTGAACAGCCGATCCTTTTGTCTAATGATGTTATCATTTTGGGAATGGGAAAGCACATTTTGCCAGTACTTGTACCGCCTGTTAAAGTGCTTTGCCATCGCTTTCCCGTTTGTATTTTTCTGACTGGGAAGTTATCATTACAAGGCAATGCATTAGTATATCGCACGGTGTGTACTTACTAGAATCCACGAGTGCTTTAAAACTTTACACACAAGCCGGCTTACTTTACCCAGGATATGGCCGCATTGTAATCGCACACAAGCCAATATACTTCGTAAGTACACACAAGTATAGTGGCATGTAAGTTAAACAACATTTTTTTTAAAATTTTAAATGCTTTTAGTTTAATATACAATTTTCATACACAAGTATCCCACAATGTGAAGTACGCGAAATCGATTACATTGTGTGGAGCTACACGTTTTTCTAAAGGGTAATAATTATTTCTAAAAATTCTAAAAACCTCGTTCCCAGACGATTTCCTTAGGCAAGAATGAAATTCAGATAGGGACATGTTTGCAACAGATTATTTTTTATACTTTTTTAATTAAGTTTTTGGATTTTAGCACATTTAATTACTGTTTATCAGCATAGAAATAAATTTGGAAAGACTCTAAAGCCAACTGCAGCCAACTTTGTCAAGAATTTATATTTGTTTTGTAACTTTGGTCCATAGATTAGATTACAAGAATTCTAAAGCACGCTCTTCTTAATAAAATACATTTCTTTGTTTATTTTAAAAGATTTCTTTATTTAAAACTTATAATTGCTTAAAACTAAATGCACAATTAAAGAAACGGAAGATTTTTTCAAATACTTAAATGCTTTCTGCTTTTCACTTTTTAAATATATATATATTTTTTTAATTTAAATGATTTATGATATTTATTAATGGCTATGTAATTCTCTCATCCTATGTTAACAGCTTGTGCTTGCAAACAGGAAACGGTCTAGTTTGAAAGAAAACCAAAGATGAATTTAACAATTTTATGCTTAAATTATAATAAATATGACGAAATATTTCAGTAGCAATATTAAAAACTATCATTTTATCACTAAAAATGAGCAAAAAAAAATCAGTTTCCTGTTTGCAGCCACATTTAGTTTTTTTCTTTACTTACTAACTGAGAGAATTGCATACTTTTTATTTTACAAACTCTTTGTATTTATACAAGCAAAATTAAAAGTGAAAGTACATGAATAATTTTCAAAATCTAAAAGTTTTGAACATTTTTAAACTTCTAGTAATATTTTTAAATTCTGCAAGGAAGCTATTTAAAATATACAGTTCTATAATTCTTTATATAAAATAAAAAATAAAATTTTAATAGGTAGAATAAATAAGTGGGAGATGTGAGGGAGGGACAAACATAAATAAAATCATCTTCAATAAAATTAATAAATTCTTTCACGTAATTGTTGAAAATTTTCTTTACAAGCCAAACAAACAAACAATTTATTAATATAAACCAAAATTTTTATGAAATTAGTTTATAATTAGGGACATATTTATAATAACTTTTCAAATTAATAAATGTCTTATAAATAAAATAATTTTCCATACGAAATTCATTTTGTGAACGTTTTGTAAGGTTTTCAAATTATTATGCATAATCACTTTATTGCATAAAATATATCATTACCCAGTCAGAAATCGCCAGTGGTACAAAAAATCAAGCACTGGCATACCACTGGGTAACCATGGTATTAAAAATAAATGACTGGCAGAACACTCATTTGGGACGCTTTGCCAGCGTTTTACCAGTATTTTTTTTACAAAAATTTCGGTGGTTTATAAAAAAAACCACTGGCAAAGAATTGGCTTAGAGTGATATGCCAAGGTTTGCAACCAGTGGTTATACAGTGCTACCTAGCCAATGCTACCAGGCGTACAAAAATCAATTCACTGGAAAACCAATGATTTTATAAAAATGCTGACGCTTCGTTAAAAAATGTTTGTAGTCGGAAGGTTCCGAGTTCAAATCCGGTTGCAAGCAAAAAAATTTTTTTGGATTTTTTTTAATTTAAAATTTTTTTTGTTTCATTAAATTAATTTTTTTGTTTGTGGGAAAGCTCCTTCAAGAACAACTTTCTTTTTGCCCTCCAAACACTGGCATACTAGTTACTAAAAATTGTTTGCCAGTACTAGCATTTTGGCACAGCCAGTAGTTGTCCAGCTATTATCACTCATTTATGTGTTTAGCCATTAAATATTATATGTCTCGTTAGCTCAGTGGGTAGAGCAATCGTCTGCCAATCTGACGGCCTGGGTTCAAATCACGGCAGGGTGAAAAAAATACATATGAACTTTTTTTTAATTTTATTTTGGAAAATATATTTCCAGACCACCTATTTATTGGTTTTGCCAGCGTTTTGCCAACGTTTAAAAATTTTGTTCCTCCAGTGCTTTTCCGGCGCTTTTTGAACAGCCGGTCCTTTTGTCTAATGATGTTATCATTTTGGGAATGGGAAAGCACTTTTTGCCAATACTTGTACCACCTGTTAAAGTGCTTTGCCACCGCTTTCCCGTTTGTATTTTTCTGACTGGGTAGCTTAGGGGCTAAGTACCATCTTAGAAAGTGATTATTTTATATTTCCAAACCTAATAAACTAGATTTTCTCTGATTTTAACGAAATTTAGCAGAATTTCACGTTTAAGGGTTAAAACGTTAGCCGACATTTTTTTTTTATGATAACATGTCTGAATTTTATGAAATGGAAATTTTTTTGTTTACATCGTTAAAGTAGAGATATAATCTTGGGGCTTGTTCTGCGTTTATTTTTTATATGTAGTTTTGACAATTAAAAACGCACTACGGATTCTCTCTAAATTAAAACTTAATTTAATTTCTCTGCGTTTTTTCTCATACTCGCATATTTTCATTCTCACACTCATTACAATGTTGCCATATTTTCAAAAAATAATCCCGATATTTGATGATGCTCAGAGATGTTTATTCATGTTTATTACTAGTTTCGAACTTATTTAGCCTATCATTTTAATTTCATGATCTTTGCCGAAGTTAAAATGAAAAAAATATAAAAAATTAAAAATTTTTCTATACTGAAACATAGCTGGTGCTCTCCACACATATACTAAATGTACACACACACATACATGTAAAGAAAGTGTGAATGTATGTATATAAACAACCGTCACCGCAGCCACAGTCCTTTAATTTGTTTTTTCTCTCCGCAGCGGAATCCGCAGCCGCAGCTGCAAGGTTGTGTCTTTACTCTTAAAGTACTCGAAAATATAAAACTTTTGATACCCATACTGGCTATGTCGTAGATACAGGGTTGCCACTTATTTGAAATATTGGTTAAAATATCGTTTTGGGAATGTCTTTGTTATTTTTTTTTTTTGTATTTTTGCATGTTTGTTCCTAGGAAATTTATACAAATTGGGTATCAAATGAAAGGTACATTGAAGGTTTAGACAAACTTAAAATATTAAAAAGTTTTCAAGTAAACAAGTTTTGAACAACTTTGAAATAAATTTTTACCCCCTTATTTAGTGATCGATCCCCAGCGACGGCAACATCAAATTAGAAAAATAATCTGCCTGATTACGGTTGTCGAATTTGTAGTCGACATTCTCGACTCGATACGAAATAATTTTCTTTAAACCTTAAATGCATGGTGTAGCCATTTGGCAACATACAAGTTTTTTAATAAACTTGTATGCTTGATGCACAAAACTGTATTTTTGGACACTGGAGCCCTTTTATACAAAGTGTGCTTATATTTTAGCTCAGATTTTTTAAACAGTTATAGGAAAAATCTTGATTTTGCTTCGTATGTTTGTGAAAAATCTAAAACACACGTTTTTTTTTTTTTTTCAAAAAGTGTAATATTCACAAATGTTTGTTTAAATATTAAAAGTGGTATTCTCGCAATAAAATTCATTTTGGCGACAATAAATGAATAACTCGCAGTTTACAGATTTTTTTTCATACACGTTAAAATAATCACAATTTAGATCTTTGGCAAAAAACCATATTTTTCAATAAAAATCATCTTTTTTTTAAAATAAAATATTTTTTTATTTTTCTCGAAATGTACAGGCCTTTAGAAATCATATATAAAAACTGGTTAAAATCGAAGAGATCATGCATTTAAGGGTTAAATTCTAAATTATAAAGAATGTAATCTCTGGTTATAAATTTCTTACGATCGGATTATCATTTATGATAAATTAAGTTTCAAAATTGTTGAAAAGTTGTGTTTTAACCGATTTTATAGCAAATTGGACTTACTCTTGAGTTCGACTACGACAACTCCCAGCAAAAAAAAATTTTGTATTTTGGAATTACATTACATTACACAAACGATTTTGCAATTTGATTTTATACCCTGCAAAACTGCCTTAAACGAAGCAAATCATAAGCAAGATATTCAAAAAATTATAGTGCTATGCTATTCCCTTACGACGAAGCAGGCTGTAAGGGAGTAAAATAAAATGTAAGTTATCCAACGATTAATGCGCACGAAATCTGAATCATTTCAATCGTGTTTTACTCTTCTTTAGTAGGTTTGCCTTACTAGAGTTTAATGTAGAGACGCCACATAAACATGAGTCAGTCTGCATTTTGAAGTCGGAAAATGAATGCATTTATTTTCATAAGGAGTCGAGTTTAAATGCGCTCGATGAAAATCTTGAATTTACTGCATTTTTCAGCACCAAATACAGCACTTTTTCTCACAAAAAAGTGCATTAAGTTATTCGCGGTTAAATGCACTTACTAAAAACATGAATTTACTACAATTTTTCAGCAGCGAAAAATGCGCTTTTTCTCACAAAAAAACGTGCTTCCAAGCGAGCCCTTTGTATGGAAAAAGCATGCCTTCCGTAAGCAGCTTTGTAAGGGATTTATTTTATTTATTCCCTTACAAAGCTGCATCCAGCGAAGCAGGTTTTTTGCTGGGCTGTAATAAGGCTGAATATTTATGAGTTTTCTATCCCTCATACATATCGCGGCATGCTCCTTCGGTATTCCCACAGTGCTTAACACCACCGAAGTAAAATAATATAAAAGGGCTATGAACAAAAAGCTTCAAAAAAGTTCGTCAAACAGTTCGGCAACAACTATTTTAAAATTTAATAACTCGCTTAATTAAAGTGTTGCCATATTTGAAAGCCTTCATGTTTTACCATCTTTCATCTCTTCTCTATGTGTAATGTTGTTTCTCTTTAAAAGAAAAAAATTTGTGTCAATATGTTTAGAACCGAAAGTTATTTATTTTTGTCTCTTCCATCAAATATCCGAATGTCATCGAAATCTGCAGGAACCCAGAATAAAACTCTTCTTGTTAGCTTTAACTATGAAATAATTGATAAAACAAATGCCTATTTTGAAGACCTGAGAAATCGTATTACTTGAAAGGAATTGAAAAATTTGAGAAACATTGGACAAAGTGTATTGGGCTAAAGTGAAAGTATTTTTATGTAGTTTTTTATATATATAATTTTTTCTACAATAACTGCCTTTTATTCCAAAAGTGAAGATGTATTGAACCATCCTCTAAATAACAACAAATTTTACGATTTACATTTATATTATCAATCCCGATTTAAGATAATCAACAGGGGGCGCTGCACTATGCTTCGTCCCATGGACAAAAATAAAACAAAATTTGTCTCAAATTGTGATTAAAGAAGAATTTTTTTAAAGATAAGAAAGTAACTCAAACAAATGTGAAAAAAATATTTGGTGTGATTGCTTTTGCCGCCAAGAGAGGGCGCTAAACTCAGAGAATTTTATGCAAAAATTACTTAACAGAAAAATGGGTTTTAATTGTTTCACGAAAATAATTCTCAAAAATAATTTTTTTTAAAAACTTCTCCGATGATTTGTTTTTTAATTACTTCAATATATTTGTAGTCAAATTAAAAGATGAATTTTAGTTTATTTTTACAAAACAATTATTTTTTATTGCTACGAAAAACACATTTTTTTTTGTTGAAAATCCAAGAGTTACTTAAGTTTGATGGAGCATAAAAAAAAATTATATAAAATTAGATATATTTTTTTTTTCTTTTTTTGTAAGCTTATACTACTATATAATATATCATTCAAAAATTAGTTACTACTTTTTACCACAAATGCAAAAAAAAAATGGATTTTTTGAAATGCCTAAATTCATGATTTTTACACAAATTTCACGCATTTAAGAGTGAACCTTCCATTTTAGGTACAGGATGTGTTGAGCGGACTTTTGTAAAACACTACGAGGAACATTTTTGTGTAACATTCTAACCCTCTAACTCTTCAATGAAATAGGAATATTTTGGACCCTTTTTAAAAAGGGATAAAAAAGACCCGTAAGTTGAAGAGTTAGAGGGTTAAAATGTTCCACAAATTTATAAAACAATTTATAAATTTATGAAAAAATTTTATATATTGAATATCAATGAAACTTTGTCGGATGTTATGCAAGAATTAATTTATATCATAAAGATAATGTTGAAGTTGAATCTATGTTATGAATAATGAAATTATTTTTATAAAGACTGAACATAAATACAATTAAGTACAAACTATAAATAAAAAAAAAACTTATATTTATTTTTAAAAATGATGTTGTTTTAGTGTTATAATTAATATTACTTTTTTCATTATATAATTTTAATTAAAGTTATTTGTAAGAACTTGTTTTTCATATTGCAAATATTTTAGATTTGTAAAATAAAACTAATTATGCTTTTAAATATTTGAATTGTGCCTTTTTTCGGTCTATTTCATTTTTATTTAATATAAAATCACATTGCTTAACGGTTTTGAATACAATTTGAGTATGTTTTAATGCAATATTTATGAGTTAAATAGTTTTTTCAGCATTTATTTTTTTATTATAATTTATTTACTAAAATTAATTAATACAAAGTTTTTAACTTTATTTTGTTTAATGTTACGATATGAAATTTATTTGTTTTGTTTTTATATGTGTGATTTAAATGTCAAGTGCCATATTATATAAAACAAAATAATGAAAAATAAATCAAAAGTTTTAAACACACATAAATCAATTTCATTATTGCTAATCAAATGTTGGTTTGGAATCTGTTTTATTTATATATAAGTGATATACATAAGTAATTTATTTTATATTTGTTTTAATAAAATTTACATATGCTATTTTTTTTTTTATAATTAGCAAAAACTCTTGAAATTATTTAAAACTTTTGTAGTTGTTAACAGAATCAGTAGCGCAGTTAGAAAAATTAATAGAAATCAATAAAATTAGAATAGAAATATTTATTTAGGTTTCTTTTTAAAAAGAAAAAAAATCTTGAGGTGAAATTTTAATATGTTTTAGATCAATGGGCCTTAAATGGGAATAATAGGGTAAAGTAAACAAAATTTATAATTTTTCGTAGTTTTTCGTTCGGGTATAGACACCTACAGTTTTTGATAATGAGTTTTTGAAGATTATAATTTATTATTTTAAAGCCTCATTCATACTAAGTAAACCCAAAACTAGAAGTTTTCGTTTGTTTTTAGTTTTCGATTTGAAATTTGTGTGGGATTAGACAATGGAAAATACAATAAATAGTTTTGGGTTCGTATGAAGTCTTGGGTTCGGTATGAATGAGACATTAAATCGTACCTGAAATATTTTCAAATCCCTCCAAATGTGCCCAGATCGAAAAGTAAATTAAAATCTTCACAGCAAATCTTATACTAATCATCTTCAAAAATGTTATTGTTCTATTGCGCCACTGATATATACTTTTAGAATAAATTATTGCAAATTAAAAAAATGGTTTTCAAATGATATTAGGTATTTTAAAATGACATTTTTAATACTTTTGTGTTTATTTTTTGAAAATATTTATGTATGCTAATATTTCAAATTGAAATTCATGGTTTCATTTTATTTCGTTGTAGGCAGAGTTTATTAAGTGTTTGTTATTTTTATATATTTAACTTTTTAACTATTGCTATCAGTTCAAAAGCCAATTTAAATAGTTTTATTTTATTTTTTTTTTGTCATTTAATATATTTTTGTTTTTACCTATGAAAGACAGCTGTAATAATGTTTTTTTTTTATATTAACTTACAATTTATAAATGCCGTTATTATTTTATGATCATACTGCTTAAAACATGTATTATATGGGAACTTTAGTTGTATTGTTTTTACTCTTTTTCTTTTCTCAATAATAAAATTTTAAATTATTTCTTGTTTTAATAATATTGTTAGTTATTGCTATTGCTTTGAATTTGTTTAAATAAATGTTGTTTAATGAAAAAGTTTAATGGACGTTAGAGCGTTTGTGTTAAGTCCTTGTTGATATCAGACTGTATTTTTACGGAAAACTTCATTTGGATGTTGTTGACTGAAATTTTGACGTGTTGAACATTGCTGAAATAAAAGAGAATTTTGAAAAATGTAATATTAAAATAAATGTTTATGAAATATTTAATCAATAAATGTTTAATACTAGTTTATTTTAAATAAATATTATTTTTAATACAACATATTGAAAATTCTGAGTTTTTCAAAACCATTTAAAATTACTTGTATTTTTTAGCAAATCATCCATAATCCAATTGTCTAATCCCAGGAAAATTTTCTGTTCCAAAGAATCGGTTGTACAATAGCTACTTTTCATTCACAACCCCTTCTACTGACTATTCTAACACCGATTCTTTTTGTTCGAAATTGTCCCAAAAGCAACCCCTTCTATGGCTACAAAGTGGAACTGGTTGCTCTAGAATCAGTTCTGGAACTAGTTCTGGAACTGATTCTACGTCACCCACACCTTCTATATAGGATCCCAGGAACTGGTTCCGGAACCAGTTCCATGAAATCGGTTGCAGTGGAACCAGTTGTAGAATGGGTGTGGTTGGCTACCGATTGTAAAAAATTTTCTTGGGATGTTTATGATTTGAGCTCCCATTTATTCCACAAGTAAAGTAATTTAAAAATTTTTATACAAATTCATGCCATATTAGAAATTTTCAGAACAGAAAATATAAATTTGAATTTTGCGAAAAAGGAGACACGGAGGAGATTAGAAGATAAACAAAAATCTAAAAGTAGAATGTTTGTATGTATCTGTTTGATCACTTCTGAAAAAAAAGAATAACAGAAAGCTTGAATAGGAAAGAAAACTATGAACTAGCTACACTGCATTCAAGGCCTTACTTGGGTTAGACGGCTAAGCTCTCGAACTTTAGTATAGTTATGTTTGTAATGTAGGAATATGCACGGGTTCGATTCCTATTTTTAAATAAAAATTAAAAACCAACATGTTGACAACACTCATAGTACGGAGGAAAAATGTTTTGCCTCTTGTATTAGAAAAGAAGTAAGGCAAAAATAAAAAATTGTACTACCTCCGTTCCGAAAGGAGTTTAACATTTCTGTTTTTGCTGGCATTATGGAAGTTTTTTAAAAACAATTTTTTTTGGATAGTTTTTAGGACCTATCAGTGATTCTGAATTTACAGATAGTTTTCAAATTTGTTTTTTTTTTTTTTCTTTTTTGTTAATTATTTTCAAAGTTGAAAATTAGAATTAAAATAATTCTTTGATTTTGTGTGAAAAAATTAACAGAATTCAGATAAATTAGAAAATGTATTTTTGACATTACAAACATGTATGGAGTCTATATAATGCTTAACAAAAGTGATAATAATTACAAAATTCAACGTATGGGTAAAGAAAGTCTTCGCCGAGATGGCCTTTTACTGGTTTCTATTAAATGCAGCGAAGAGACAATATCAACAGCTCCGCAAAATATTGTTAATTAATTTTATTAAATACAATATCATTTTTTCTACCACAATAGTGGCACATGAACTGTTATTTTAACTTATTTTCTTTTATTTGAATAAAAACACTTTGCTTAGTACATGCGCGGTTCCAGCAATTAATATAAGGGGAAAAATCATACGCCACAGTAGACAAATACATTGAGTTGGCCACTGAGGCGTATGATTTTTCCCCTTATATTAATTGCTGGAACCGCGCATGGCTTAGTAAAATGTTAACATTATTTTGGAACAAAAAAATCAAGAGAAATGTCAACCATTTTTCGGAACAGAGGTAGTATTTATTTATACCAATTGTACAAAAACAAAAAACTTTCAGAATAAAGGAATTAAATGTGCTAAAATCCCAAAACTTATTTGAGAAATTGTGAAAAATGAACTGTTGAAGGATTTCATTCTTGCCTAAGGAAATCGTCATTGGACGAGGTTTTTAGAATTTCTAGAAATATTTGTTAAGTTAAATTACCAACTCAATGAGAATTTCTTGTTCTCGTCTAGGAGCGTTATTTAATATTTGAAATATCAAAGAAAAAACAACAACAAAGAATTTACCACAATTTGCTTTGTCATCTTCCAATTTACTACTCTCTTGTTTTGCCAGTTCTTTAATACAATTAATGTAAGTATTTCCCGATAAAAATAAATTTATAAAAACTTTCAGAATATTTCTTGTAACGGAAGACTTCGAAAACATATATCTTATTATTGTTTTCTTCATTCACATCTGATAACATTTAATATAAGATTTTTATGCTTTAATTTGCAGTAATATGCCACCACTTTCTAAAGAAAATATTAACTGTAACAGTAAACTCGTAAAAGCCAAAAAAAAAGTTGAAAAATATATTTATTTTCATTTTAACTACATAATCATTTAAAAATTAATGTACGGATAACTTTTTAAATAAACTACAGTCAGTTACAGTGATTATATTTGCAGTGAACTAAAATGAGATACAAAGAATATTTTTTGAGAAATTTTTAATTTTCTCAGTTCTAGAAATGCAGTCTTATAAAATCGAAAAAATATCGCAATGAAAGTTTTCAGTATCTGACCTAGTGTTAAAACTATAGCAATTTTATTTTACCAAAAAATTTTATGGTTTCCCAGCAAAAATATTTCTATAAAAAGTCCTTCTAATACGGTATTTTCATCAATGGATTTTATTGGCTTGTAGAAGGAAGCACTCATTTCTGATTCTTCGGATGTTGTTTCCTACTGAGCTTCTTTAAAAATGATTTATTGACATAATTTTTCATGGAATTTTTTTTAAAGCATTATATTATAATCAGGGACGTAACAGTTATAACTTTTATTCAAAAAAGTAATTGTTTTACAATTATTTCTTGTTTGAGTATTTTTAGTTTTCAGTTTATTTGCTCTGTTTGATTTATATTTTTAATTCAAACAAAAACAATCCAAACACGATTTTTATTTTTTCAAAAATAATAAAAGTTATTTTGTAATTTTTTTTTCCTTTATCAAAAAATAACAATTAAGAGTATAAATCAAAAGCCGTAGAACCAATGACTTCACCAATTATAATATCCTGATGATGTCAACTAGTGTTAATAAAAGATTGAACAGTGATTTAAAGTGAGTAAATATGTATATTCCAGCAGCTTCCGGCATTCAATTTAGGTCAATTTTTAATTTTTATTTTATTATCAAATAAAAAAGTTACTGCTTAATTTTTTCAAAAAAATCATTCTGTAACTTTTATAAAAAGTTTTAAAATAAAAATCAAAAAACAACATAAATTTATAGAGTGAAATATAAAAATTGAAAAAATTAAAATCTTTGCCAAACTTTGTGATTTTTTTGTGCAATATGATTTATAAAATATAGTGCATTATTAAAATATTATAATTAAATAAATTTGGGTGGTGACTTTTTTAGAAATATAACAGTTATTTTGGGTCTCTGATTATAATACAATCATTATACAATATGCTTCAAAACTATATACAGTAGAACCTCGATTATCCGGGTTGTTCTGGACCAGGTTCAGCACGGGTAATCGAAAACCATGGTTAAAAGAGTCATATATATTTTAACTAAATCTTTGGTATTTGAATGAGCCATTTCCACAAAAATACCCACTGAGATATCTTTAACTACTGGAAGCACGAGTAATAGAGGTAAACCACGGTTAATAGAGGTATGAAATCAAATACCAGCATACCGGTTAACGCGGTTAATTGAGGCCCGGATATTCGAGGTTCAGCTGTATAAAAAAAATTATATACGTAAATACCCAAGAAAATTTTCTGTTCCAAAGAATCGGTTGTAGAATAGCAACTTTTCATTCACAACCCCTTCTACTTACTGTCGATTCTAACACCGATTCTCTTTGTTTGAAATTGTCCCAAAAGCAACCCCTTCTATAGATCAAAAGTGGAACCGGTTGCTCTAGAATCAGTTCTGGAACTAGTTCTGGAACTGATTCTACGTCACCCACACCTTCCATATGGGATCCCAGGAACTGGTTCCGGAACCATTCTCTTGCAATCGGTTGAAGTGCTACCGATTGTAAAACATTTTCCTGGGTAACTTTCAATGAAATTGTTTAGGAAAAACAACTTCCGTCTTACAAAAAGCTCATGTTAAATTCATCGATGAAAATTCCGATTTTTTTATTGAAATATTTTTGCTGGGTATTTTTCGTTTTCATCTAAATTCAATTATCTTAACATTCTAACCAGCAAACCCTCCTCCAAGCGAGCTATATGAAATGACCACAAATGCGGAAAATGAGTATTTTATAATAAGAAATCCAGCTATTTCGATAAAAGACACAATTTACAAAATTTTTTGTGAAGAAACTTCTTATGTACCTACAGTAGACCGACTCGCGTTCTTCGCACCGTTTTGTTTGTTATTTTTATAGTAACAATAAATAAACTTTAAGTTGATTTTACGGTTTCTTATAGTCAATTATTGATAGTCAAAAACAAATAAAGATATTGTTAAATTAAATGAAAATGTGAGTAGACCGGTTTTTAACTGAAATTTTATTCGTTTTAAATTGTATTTTAGTTAATTTTACCGTCATAATTTTTTGTGTGTAAGAAATTTGCATCTTAGCTGAAGACAACATACTCAATATGGGTATCATATGAAAGGTTTCTAGAGGCGCGTCCAACGGTATATATGGCATGTCTTATTTTCAAGGATATTCTATAAAAATTTATGACTCTTTTGTACGGAGATATTTGTGATTGTAATGTCAAACTTACATATCATAATCTATATTCGATTTAAGTGAACACGTGTTTCAGATTTTTTTGAAATGTTTTGATCTAAGGGCCATTGACCTCAAGTATCACGTTCTAATATTTATCCACCAGATATCAGTTCCTATCACATTAATGTACAACCCTAATGTCAGAAAATTTAAACTCGCAAAAAATCATTGAACTTTTTAAACTTTTTTCATTGCATAGCAAAACACTGGTCCCCTCGATGCAAAAAAATCGATATATCACACTTTAAAATCCGACTGTAAATGCCGAAGCTATAACGAAAAATTAAAAAAGGCGACCCCTACGTTCGGAAAAAAAAATTTTTTTTTTCGTAATTACCTTGCAAAAATACTTTATATTCGAAGGTGTACCGCGAAGTTTTCTTTTTTTGCCTGTAAGGTGGAACGGTCTAGTGTACAGTAGGGCTATAACTTTTTAACATTTTTTGCAAATATAAAAATTAGAATACTATAGTCGAATAGGCCATAAAAAAACTATGAAGAAATACGTTTTTACTTTTTCTCTGGCGTTAAAAAAATTCACCCATCAAGAGCGATGAAGTTTTAAATTTGTATTTTATTTATTTTGTCGTAGATTTTAGTTGATCTGAAGACTGTAACAATGAATTATGAAAAATTCGAAATAGAATTTGCAATTTATTTTACAAAAAATAGAGAAAAAATGTATGAGAAAACTTTTCTAGAACCAATGGTTAACAATTAATGCGTTTTCAAGTGTAACCAAAACACTGTCATTAGATTGTCTCTATTGGGTTCTCTCTAGGTTATAATTTAGATTTTAGTTTTTGCATATATGTAAACTTTCAAAGTAAAAACAAATGGAGAAGTAAACTCAAACTTATTTCATATTACAATGAAAATTACATGTTTTTAACGAAGCTATTATTTTTCTCTATGTTATAGTTATTACTTTGACTAAATCTCCTTCAATAGCAAAGCAATGTATTCTGTGCTTTTTTAACATTCAAGCTTTTAATTCTATTTATCAGGGTTGGCAGGCAATACCGCTAAAATAACGTTATCGATTCAAAACCCTTTCAACTGACTACCGTTACCCCAGTTAACAGTGTACTCTTGATTGA
Source organism: Leucophora obtusa (assembly GCA_949987735.1). Classification (NCBI taxonomy): domain Eukaryota; kingdom Metazoa; phylum Arthropoda; class Insecta; order Diptera; family Anthomyiidae; genus Leucophora; species Leucophora obtusa. The sequence goes on along the minus strand of OX465299.1, from coordinate 57,760,215 downwards.
GTAAGACGCGTTTATAATGTCGGATCTAGATTCGATTTGTTCGTTCTGTTTTCATAATATTTCATAGCAAGAATTAATTACTTGTGCTGTTTGTAAACGCCACTTTCATAATATTTGTATAAATTTGAAAGATGAATACATTTTAAAATCATTAATTTCTAATAAAAACATTTGTATTCAATTGTAATAAATGTTTAATTTCTTCTAATGATAACTCATTATTTCAACGGTTTCTGGATGTGCAAATGTTACTTCTCAATGTGCCTTTAATTTAAATGCTAATAACTCCTATTCGGATGATGCTCTTATTAAACAAACTGACTCTAATTTGGAGTCTGATGTTGTTGCAAATTTTTTGGATAATAATAATAACAACAATAATCATTGGAGTATACCCGCGCTCAAAACAGGTTTAAGCTCTGGTTTACCTTTTGCTGATGTTTTGCAATCAACAAAAACAGCTTCTGTTGATTCCAAAGCTGTATACAAAAATCTAAACACTGTTCGGTTTCTATACCACTCTTCCTCTGTTAACCTTTACTCTTTATTTTTGTTCGTGAAGTCGGGAAAGAAAACTAAAACATGTTGGTAAACATTGTAAACAAATGAGAGATTGAGTGTTTTTTTTACACATTTCCCTATATAAAAATCATTGAGGTTGAGTAAGTTTTTTCAGATTTTAAAGAGAATTTTCAGATTTTTAAGAGGATTTAAGAGATTCCAATGTTGCTTCAACATTCAAAAAATTCCTGTGCCAACAAACATTTGTCAATAGTGTCAATTTTCGGTTTTTTAAAACTAATATTGATAGTTAATATAGTTTTATTTTTTTTAAAATATAGTTTATTTTAACAAAAACAATATATATTTAAATTAACAACAACGGTGAAAATGAATTATATATTATTTGTATAATAAAATAAATTATTTAAAAAAATTTTAAAATAATATTAACAAAAATTATTAAAAACAGTAGTTGAAAAAAATTTACTACACACATTAAAAAAACCCTAAATGGAAAATCAAACTTGACAACATTGATCAAAAAAGTTTTTTTCAAAAGAAAAAAATGAAAATGTTTCTCAAAATGCTCGTCCAACTGATTTTTTCTCTTAACAACATTATCAACATGTTTTCTGAGCCTTTCCCAAGTTCGCCACACAACAACAAAATTTGGTGAGGACGGTAGTCTCTCTATAGGTTTATACTTGTTGGTACTACTGCTAATGTTACACTTGATCATGAGTTGCCTTCTGTAAATACAAAAGCTTTAATGGTTACTAACAGTAAAGCTTCTGCTGTTAAGGCTACTACCAGAGAACTTATATTCTTAGAGAAGGTGCATTAGAAAGCTCACTTTTTTTTGAGCTTTCTATGGCGTGAACGATGAGGGCAAAAATTTGATTTTAGCAAATTCTACTTCATCACTAGATGACGTTAGTGTTCCCGTGAACTGAAGGGACAAATTATTTTTGTTTACGAAATGTGGTAAGGTAGGACATGTAAGAAATGTAATAGGCGAGCAGCAAAATTAGGATGGTTGAAAAAAACAAAAATCAAGAAATTTTTTTTTTCTTTTAGACGAGGGGGTTGCATATTATTACATGTTATTGTTTATGATATTTGGGTGTGCGGGGGTGTAGAAAATGATTTTTTTATTGGTGGATAGGTTTCTTGACATGGGGGTATAGTTAAATGTTTGTAACTTAAGGGACGAGGAGGGATGGGTAGATTTTTGTTTTAATGGGTATAAATTGCATTAGATGCGTGTGTATGTGCATTTTTGTTTACATTTGTAACAACAATAAGCTTTACACGCAGGAGCAACAACAATGTTTACAATGTTTTTTGTTTGTTGTTGTTTTGGTTTTTTTTATTTTGTTTTTTTTTTGTTTGGTGAAGCAAAAGATAAGCAAACCAACAACAAACATACTGTTTTTTATTGTTGGACAAAAATATTTTCTATCATTATATATGTACATATATATGTACATACATATATATGTAGGTGTTAAAACTTATTAAATTTTAATTTTTTTGAATTTGCCAAATTTCACTATTCTTTGAAATTTGGCAACATGGCTTGTGTTCGTATATTGTGTATTACAATTACTAACATAAAATATTTATGGATTTAAAATCTAAAAAACATCTTTATTTCTGTTTGTAAAAATGGTAATGTATATTTGAAATTTTTGAAATATTTGAAATATTTGCAATATTTCAAAAATTTCAAAATATTTAAAAAAAGGAAGCTAAGTATTTTACTTAACTACATATTTCATTTATTTCAAAATATTTTTATTTCAGCTTTGAAGTATTAATATTAACAAAATATTTATATTTCAGCTTTGAAATATTAATATTTATTTACTTACTCCAAATTATTTGAAATAAATAAAAAAATATTAATATATTAAAACTCAAATATAAATATTTGTTTACTTACTTAAAAACTTTTTTAAGTAAGTAATAAAATACTTATACTTGAACTTTCAAATATAATTACGAAAAATATTTCAAATTGTTAATTTAAGTAAATATTTTTAAGTAACTATACAGCTTTGTTCCTGGCACGAGCAAATTTTTTTTTAAAAACAATTAACAATAAAAAAATACTATATACATATGTAGGTAAATTATTTTTTCGAAAATCTATTTTTCAATACTGATAAGCATATACATTCAAAAGTGCTTGACAGTTACTACATGACAATTGTTTGTGTAGTAATCAGTAGTAGTTGTTTTCAACTGTAATTACTGTTGTTTTCCTATGGAAAAATATAAAACAATTGGTATGACAGTTATTTAAAGAACTAACAAGAAGTAGTGCAATTTTTTAGCACTTGGTTAAAGTAGTTATTTTTAATATGATAATAAACAACTACCAAAACAGTATTTTCACAGTAAACTGTTATTTTTGTTAGTTATTTTAAAAGCACAAATTTTTTTCAATTTCGTTTAATTTGAAAAATTCATGGTTAGTTTATATATGTTCCCAGTGTAGAAAATCATTACCAGATATGTGGTTATGTAACTACATACTTGGTAATGGTAACTAGTTACTTTTGTTATTACATTTTTTATTACCTTTATATGGCGATGTCGCGAAAAATAATGAGTTGTCGTTACACACCAGCATACGAAAAATCAAAAAATATATCGTTACCTATGTGCTTACCAGTACTGACAAAAATAATGAGTCTAAAAATAGATTTTCTAAAAAATAAATTATATAAAAAAAAATATTTTTTATTGTATTTTTTTTTTTTTTTAATAAAATTTGCTGGTGCGGGAATCGAACCTGGGTCTACAGATTGCCAGTCGACAGCTCTACCATCTGAGCTATATCGACATGTAATATTTAATAGATAAAAACACAATTGACCTGCTGCACACAAGTAAGCTTACTCGCCAACATACAAAAAATAAAAAAATATGTGGTTACATATATCCTTACCAGTGTTTAAAAAATATTGAGTCTAAAAATAGATTTCAAAAAATTTTCAAAAAAATCTAAAAAATTATTTTCTATTTGAAATAATGATAAAAATAAGTAATTATCAGTAACTCATTATTATATGTTTTAAAATAATACAGAAGGTAAGTGGGTGTCATTACTGGTAGTCCAAAAAATAATGATATGTCATTACCGTTTCTACACTGGGTTGTTATTGATATATTCCTAGCATGCAAATAAAAATCAGAAATTCTTATTGTATCACCAATCCATTAAAGCATAATAACTGAAGAAACGTTAGGAATTTTCGCTTTGAATTTTAAATATGCTGAAGTAATTACACATATTTTTGTAATCGAGAGAAAAAAAATTGTTTTCCCGACTAAAAAAGATATTATATAATCATATATCACCATATATAAACCCATATATACGTCCATATCTAATTTGATCCGAATATTGGAATATATAATTATATCAAGCGAGATAAGCATGTTATCTAACCTGATACAATTTGATCCGAAAAATGGGTCTATCTAACTTCATCAAATTATATATTAATACATACACAGAACAAATTTTGTTCATAAATATTATGAATTGCTTTCCTTAATTATGATTCATAATATGTATGAACATATTCATACAATTTATGAATGTTTTCTCGATATTCTAATTTCAAAACGATCAAGTTATTTTCAAAAAGAAATAAATTGTCAATAAATATTTTAATTTGTTTTTGTGTGACAAAAGAAAAATTTTTACCAACTTGACCGTTGTTTTGGAAAATTAGAAGATTAGAAGGTATGTGAAATATAATTGCATTAATCTGCAAAGTTGTTATAAGCCAATATCTTTTTTAATATCTTTTTAGATCGCAATTTTAAGTCTTTTCCTAGTTAATTTCTTTGGATTACAAAACGGAACCTCCCCTATTAGAAGTTTTTATAGTTCAGTGAGAGAAAGCAGATTCCCATGGATATAAATTTAAATAGTGCATTTTAAGTTTTTAAATAGTGCATTTCCTTGTGTTATATATTTTAATAAAAGTGCGTAATTTTTGCATACAAACTAAAGATTGTGTTAAAAACTGCCTTAATTTGTGCATAATATTGCTTAATTATTTATCTATTGAAAAAAAAATTTAAAAAATCCTAAAAACACATAATGAATGTTTTCATAATATGTAGAAACAAATTCATACATTGTAGTAAAAAGTTTTGGGAAAAAAAAGTCATGTTAAATTCATACAGTTTATGAACAAATTTATTACATGTATGAATTATTTTTTTCTGTGTATAATTTGATGAAGATTTTCAAATAAAATTTTAGTAAATATTGTTGAGATCACTTATTTTCATTCATATTAAATACTAATGCTTAATGTTTAGAAAAATTTTTGTTAATAAACTTGGAAATAGCTGACAAAATAAAACATTACAAAAATTTGTCGGAACAACTGTCTTATAAAATAAAAAAAATAACTTTCAGAATTAATTTTTTTTCACGGAAAAAATAACTGAACTTAACCATATTTATTTCAACATATGTTTTTCTTATTTTTATTTTTAAATTTAAAAATTGCAATTAAACTTTATAAAATTTTGTATAATTAGATATCATGTCAGATATAATTATATATAAAATAAATACAATTTTCTATTAACTTTGTTATATATTTTGATATAATATGGTTTATAAAAGCTTATATGCCATTATATATAATTATGTATGAACTATATTTGCAGATCTCTTAATATATGGCTGAAGACCAAATCGCATATGATTATATATAACGTTATATCAAACATATTTATAAAACCAAAGTGTTAATATAAATGTATATGGTTATATAAAGCCACGCATATAAACATTTAAAGTTATATCAAATCATATAAGATTATATAAAAACTTTTTTAGTCGGGTTTTTTATAAAAATATACTTTTATAATATCAAAAGGATTAAGAGTAAAAAAAACAATGGTTTTTACACATTTTGTCAGTTGCTTTAAAATTTTTGTAGTAAAAATTTTTCAGTTAATTTTACGATATTGTTAGTTGTTTTTAATGTATTTCTTAGTTATTTTTTAACACTTTAAAATAACAACATTTTTAGTTATTTTAAAGTTAAATGCCTTTGTCATTTTTTTAACTGCATATACCTTTTTTTTAACTGCCATTTTCAAGAGATTATACCGACAAACTTTTTTGAGTGTATATGACGACATTTTTTTTGGTTTTCTAAAATGCTGGCGTATAAGCACAACTCATATTTTGTTCGTAAAGACCGCTGCAAATGTAATTTAAAACAAATGAAATTTTATTTGAAAACATGACTACTACAATTTCATTAGATTAAACTTACATTTTCTTTTTGACTGTTAATAACACTATGCGACAGTCAAAATCGGGATGGGATGAAACCAACGGGAAATGTTATATCGGTCAAAAACAAGTTATACGTGTCCCGGCGTTTCGCTGGGTCACGTCTAGGAATCGAGATATATCTTTTTTTTGATATAACTCGAGAACCACTAGTCCGATTTTGCTCAAACAATTTTAAAAAATTAAAAATTACAATTCCTTTAATCTGTTCATATAACATTTTTCTATATACATACTCAACAGTTTTGCCGGTAAAAATAAATGTTTGTTACCGCTACCATAAAAATCAAATAACCTTTTGTTTATTACTTTTTTTTAATATTTTAGGCAAAAAATATTTTTTTCTTCATACATTTATTTTTACCGGCAAAACTGTTGAATATATAGAAAACCGTTATATGCACAGATTAAAGGAATTGTAATTTTTAATTTTTTTAAAATTGTTTGAGCAAAATCGGACTAGTGGTTCTCGTTTTTGACCGATATAACATTTCCCTTTGGTTTCATCCCATCCCGATTTTGACTGTCGCATAGTGTTATTAACAGTCAAAAAGAAAATGTAAGTTTAATCTAATGAAATTGTAGTAGTCATGTTTTCAAATAAAATTTCATTTATTTTAAATTACATTTGCAGCGGTCTTTACGAACAAAATATGAGTTGTGCTTATACGCCAGCATATTAGAAAACCAAAAAAAATGTCGTCATATACACTCAAAAAAGTTTGTCGGTATAATCTATTGAAAATGGCAGTTAAAAAAAAGGTATATGCAGTTAAAAAAATGACAAAGGCATTTAACTTTAAAATAACTAAAAATGTTGTTATTTTAAAGTGTTAAAAAATAACTAAGAAATACATTAAAAACAACTAACAATATCGTAAAATTAACTGAAAAATTTTTACTACAAAAATTTTAAAGCAACTGACAAAATGTGTAAAAACCATTGTTTTTTTTACTCTTAATCCTTTTGATATTATAAAAGAATATTTTTATAAAAAAAACAATTTTTTTTCTCTCGATTACAAAAATATGTGTAATTACTTCAGCATATTTAAAATTCAAAGCGAAAATTCCTAACGTTTCTTCAGTTATTATGCTTTAATGGATTGGTGATACAATAAGAATTTCTGATTTTTATTTGCATGCTAGGAATATATCAATAACAACCCAGTGTAGAAACGGTAATGACATATCATTATTTTTTGGACTACCAGTAATGACACCCACTTACCTTCTGTATTATTTTAAAACATATAATAATGAGTTACTGATAATTACTTATTTTTATCATTATTTCAAATAGAAAATAATTTTTTAGATTTTTTTGAAAATTTTTTGAAATCTATTTTTAGACTCAATATTTTTTAAACACTGGTAAGGATATATGTAACCACATATTTTTTTATTTTTTGTATGTTGGCGAGTAAGCTTACTTGTGTGCAGCAGGTCAATTGTGTTTTTATCTATTAAATATTACATGTCGATATAGCTCAGATGGTAGAGCTGTCGACTGGCAATCTGTAGACCCAGGTTCGATTCCCGCACCAGCAAATTTTATTAAAAAAAAAAAAAAATACAATAAAAAATATTTTTTTTTATATAATTTATTTTTTAGAAAATCTATTTTTAGACTCATTATTTTTGTCAGTACTGGTAAGCACATAGGTAACGATATATTTTTTGATTTTTCGTATGCTGGTGTGTAACGACAACTCATTATTTTTCGCGACATCGCCATATAAAGGTAATAAAAAATGTAATAACAAAAGTAACTAGTTACCATTACCAAGTATGTAGTTACATAACCACATATCTGGTAATGATTTTCTACACTGGGAACATATATAAACTAACCATGAATTTTTCAAATTAAACGAAATTGAAAAAAATTTGTGCTTTTAAAATAACTAACAAAAATAACAGTTTACTGTGAAAATACTGTTTTGGTAGTTGTTTATTATCATATTAAAAATAACTACTTTAACCAAGTGCTAAAAAATTGCACTACTTCTTGTTAGTTCTTTAAATAACTGTCATACCAATTGTTTTATATTTTTCCATAGGAAAACAACAGTAATTACAGTTGAAAACAACTACTACTGATTACTACACAAACAATTGTCATGTAGTAACTGTCAAGCACTTTTGAATGTATATGCTTATCAGTATTGAAAAATAGATTTTCGAAAAAATAATTTACCTACATATGTATATAGTATTTTTTTATTGTTAATTGTTTTTAAAAAAAAATTTGCTCGTGCCAGGAACAAAGCTGTATAGTTACTTAAAAATATTTACTTAAATTAACAATTTGAAATATTTTTCGTAATTATATTTGAAAGTTCAAGTATAAGTATTTTATTACTTACTTAAAAAAGTTTTTAAGTAAGTAAACAAATATTTATATTTGAGTTTTAATATATTAATATTTTTTTATTTATTTCAAATAATTTGGAGTAAGTAAATAAATATTAATATTTCAAAGCTGAAATATAAATATTTTGTTAATATTAATACTTCAAAGCTGAAATAAAAATATTTTGAAATAAATGAAATATGTAGTTAAGTAAAATACTTAGCTTCCTTTTTTTAAATATTTTGAAATTTTTGAAATATTGCAAATATTTCAAATATTTCAAAAATTTCAAATATACATTACCATTTTTACAAACAGAAATAAAGATGTTTTTTAGATTTTAAATCCATATATATTTTATGTTAGTAATTGTAATACACAATATACGAACACAAGCCATGTTGCCAAATTTCAAAGAATAGTGAAATTTGGCAAATTCAAAAAAATTAAAATTTAATAAGTTTTAACACCTACATATATATGTATGTACATATATATGTACATATATAATGATAGAAAATATTTTTGTCCAACAATAAAAAACAGTATGTTTGTTGTTGGTTTGCTTATCTTTTGCTTCACCAAACAAAAAAAAAACAAAATAAAAAAACCAAAACAACAACAAACAAAAAACATTGTAAACATTGTTGTTGCTCCTGCGTGTAAAGCTTATTGTTGTTACAAATGTAAACAAAAATGCACATACACACGCATCTAATGCAATTTATACCCATTAAAACAAAAATCTACCCATCCCTCCTCGTCCCTTAAGTTACAAACATTTAACTATACCCCCATGTCAAGAAACCTATCCACCAATAAAAAAATCATTTTCTACACCCCCGCACACCCAAATATCATAAACAATAACATGTAATAATATGCAACCCCCTCGTCTAAAAGAAAAAAAAAATTTCTTGATTTTTGTTTTTTTCAACCATCCTAATTTTGCTGCTCGCCTATTACATTTCTTACATGTCCTACCTTACCACATTTCGTAAACAAAAATAATTTGTCCCTTCAGTTCACGGGAACACTAACGTCATCTAGTGATGAAGTAGAATTTGCTAAAATCAAATTTTTGCCCTCATCGTTCACGCCATAGAAAGCTCAAAAAAAAGTGAGCTTTCTAATGCACCTTCTCTAAGAATATAAGTTCTCTGCTACTACTGCTGTTAAAGCTGCTGCTGCTGTTAATGATATTGCTATTAAAGCTTCTGCTGTTAAAGTTTCTGATGTAATTAAAGTACCTGTTAACTCAATTGCCGCTGTTAATTTTAATGGATCTGTTAGTAACAGTATTGCTAATTTGGAGGTTTTTAATCTAAATAACGTAATTGATGCTCAAAGTTCATCAAATTGGAGTAATGTTACAAAAAGGAAGAAAAACCTAAAAAACATAATTTCATAACTGGTGATAGTGATAATTCTGAATTGGATGTGGATCAAAAAATTAAATGGATCCACTTGTCGTCATTTAAGCCAACAGTTTCAGAAGAAAACATTTTATCATACGTGGCAAAACATCTTAATATTGCTAAGTCCCGCATGACATGTTATAAACTTGTAAAAAAAGATGCTTCGTTATCTGATTTAAAATTTGTTAATTTTAAACTTGGAATTTCAGCTGAATTGTATGAAAATCTGTTTAAACCTGAGTTGTGGACCTCTGACATTAGAATACGTCCTTTTCAGTTTTTTCAGAAAAAGCCGTTAGATCAACATCAATTGTAACATCAATCCACAATTTCTTAAAATTTTAATAAATTAGAGAATAATACTGTTTTAGATTTTAGTTATTCAAAAGATATGTTTAAACTTTAATTTAATTTAATTAAATTTCGGGATGCATCGAAATAACTGACTACCGTTAACCTTAAAAAACCGTTACCGATATAACTGAAATACCGTTAACCTTAAAATACCGTTACCAAAATAACCCAAATATCGTTATCTTTAAAATACCGTTACCGAAATAACTCAAATACCGTTATCCTTAAAATACCGATATCGAAATAAATGAAATAGCGTTACCCTTAAAATACCGTTACCGAAATAACCTAAAATTTCGTTACCCTAACGATAGCCGCATTCGTTTCGGTTACCATCCATGCTATTTATAGTGATTAGAATGAAAGCAAAGAGCTTTTACACGATTATTTGTTTTCTGTAGTACACCTTAACCCTCCCTCATGCTGTATAAATGACTAACATGTTGCAATATTACTTAACAATTTGAACTGTACCTTGTCTGTGAGTATTTTATCGTAGATTTTAATTTTTTATAAAAAATATCATATTTTCATTTTGTTTTATACAAGTAAAAAAAAAAAAAATAGATCGGTAATTAACAATTAGGGGTGAAGGGAGAGTTCCCCCCCACCACAACCGCGAAAATTTTTTTACTTTTTTTTTGTTTTAATTTCAATAAAAAAATGCAAAAATGTTTATTTTTCTAATTGATATAGAAATGTATTGTTATAGAAAATGAATTTATTGGGTGAAGTTGTTTTTTGCAAAATGATCCAAAATAATGTTTTGTGTTAATAATACAACAATGCCCATCGCGTGGTACTATGCGAAAAATTTGGTTAGCTATAGCCCTAGAGTACACTGTACAGTTTGGAAGCGAGAAAGTATCTAATTACATAATTTCTTAAAGCACTTGCTTAGAGTGAAAGGAACTTTCAACGTAAATTGGTTTTGTAAAGAAAACAATTTCTATAAAAATAACACAACAATTCAACGAAAGTTTTAGAAAATAATTCTCTAAATTAAAATTTCGCTAATAAGCACAAAGTATGATTAAATCTTAAGCTTTTTAAAAAAAGTCCCTACTTTGGTCCAAGGACAAACAGGATTCTACTGGAATACCTTTAAAGGTCATTCATTGTCTTAACTTCAAATAGACGAATTTTTATGAAATTTGCAAGAACGAATATATTTAGTATTAGTAGCAAAACTTCTAGTTTCTAAGGTGCATTTTGGATCAATTTCGCATTTCGCAAACAAATAAAATAGCTAGATCCTCTTAGGTAACAACACAAACAATGTGATTTTTTCATTGTGTTTATTTATATCTTGCTCAGAGGAATAATTTAAGTCTAAACCTACTAATTTTTATCCATTACTTTACGAAATTCACCCTAAACTTATTTTCACCCATACCGCTTAAACTAGGCAGCGAAACAAATTTTTGTAATGGTATGCCTGTTAGAGGGTTATGTGTTTACCTTGCTTATTACTGTTATTAAGGAATTAAATAATTATGGTCAGTAAATAATTAAATAATTCTAATCATGTCAGTCAAAGGTATTGGTATGTTCTTCAATAAATGTTTCTCACATTTACTATATAATAACGGTGATTTGTAGTGGTAATTGTAAAAGCATAACTATCCCAGCAAATATTTGCGTTGCCAAAAAAGTGGTTATATAATAATGAAACTAAAAACTGATGATGACGGTAAGTAGATGCACAAATTTTGTGTGTACTACGACTTACGAAAATTAATGGAGTCCAATCGAATATTCAGTTTCGGTCTCTGTTTCGAAAAAAAACGACATTCTGCAACTATTTGCTATTCGCAAAATTTTTACCGAACAATTGCAGACACCGAAACTTTTTTATATTTAATTTTTAAATAAAAAAAAAAAAATTATACATACGATACTAGTGTAGATAAAAATGCTACTGGTACACTCACAATATTTTATATTTTTTTACGTTTAAAACAACCTAAAATACATATTAAATTAATTGAAAACACAATTAAAAAAAGGACTCCTGATTTCTCCTTATATTCAAACCATTTTGCTATTTATTTTCAAACATTGTTTAAACAATACATAAAAGAAATAAAAATAATTGAAAAGTCTGTTAAAACAATCATCAATTTTTAACTGACAAAACGTAAAAAAAAAACGATTTTGTGGTTTGTCTTTTCATATTCGAAAGTTTTTTTGTTGTTTCAATTTTCAAAACACTACAACACACTTAACACACACGTTTTTTGTTTATTTTATTTCTCTTTCATTAAATTTATTTCGTTTTAAATTCAAAGCAATTTTGTTTTGTCCCAACACCAGACACGATTCGAACCAACGACCTTTGATTTAGAAGTTCATCGCCTTACCCCTTGAGCCAAACTATATTGATACATACATATAGTTTCATAAACATTTTTTTATAATTCAAATTGTTTCTATATTATTTGAATCTATCTTTTTAAATTTCAAATTTCCCACCAAACATGAATATAATAGTTAAAAGAAATGTCCCAAATGTAACAACGAACATGCTGCTCTTTTCAAATTTTTGGTAAATAAATTTAATGCTTAATATAGAAAGGCCCTAACTCGAATTAATATTCCATTAGAGGAAATGGAAATCTGAAAAACTTAGATTATACTTTTTATTTTATTGTTTTTTTATTAATATTAAATTTCATTCCGAGAAACAATATATCCAACGTTTTTATATTTTTATTGTCTTCCCCTCTATAAAAATTAAGAATAAAGTTACACTGACTGAATTATCTGCATGATATTAATGAATTTTTGCATAAAATCGATAAAGTTTCATGGGAACTCTTCCATTGAAACTTTTTGCTGAATTAATGGAATTTTTCATAAAATACTATCAAAAATTTAATTTTATTTACTAAAAATTTCATACGCTCCATGAAAAAGTTTCACTATAACTACAGTCATAAAATATATGAAACTTTTTCATCGAATTTAACAAATTTTTTATCTCAGAACTCAGAATTTTTTTTATTTCGATTTAACGATGTCCGTCTGTCTGACCGTCCGTCCGTCTGTCTGTCTGTCCATATTTCTTCAAAATATTAAGATATTTTGATGAAACTTGGTACACCGACTTATGTCGGCCCAAGGATGAAGCCTATTGATCTTGGTTAAAATCGGTCCATGTTTAGACCTAGTGCCCATATAAGGGTCCCCCCAAAATTGGCTTGGTTACAAACTGCAGGTCGCAAATATTAAGATATTTTAATGAAATTTGGTTCGCTGACTCACATTATAGAAAATTTTGACACAAGTCCCATTTTAACCCATTCGAATTTCGGATTCAAACATTAGTTGGCTTTTAACCAGACTGGTGTAGGGTATTGTATAGTCGGCATGCCCGACTTTAACCTTTTTACTCGGTTTTTATATAGCTATGTATACACTGACAATATTTTATCATTAAAAACAACCTAAATATATATTAAATTAATTGAAAACACAATTAAAAAAGGAAAGGATAATTGAAAAGTCTGTTAAAACAATCGTCAATTTTTAACTGAAAACCGAAAATATTTGAATTTTTTGTTTTAAAACAGAAAACAACGAAATTATTTAAATTATTTTTTCTAAAAATAGAAATCTAAAAATAGATTATTTGACTGAAAATATCAACTACAACAGACGATACATATTTCTTGTAGTTTGTTTTTTATTGACGAATATAAAAAGTTAAACAATATGTTTTAATGTATTTTAATTGATTCTTCACTTGAAAACAAACTTTACCTATTACTTTTCAAATAAACAGCAAACGGTTATGGAAAATATATTGTGATCACATTTAAGTAACGTTACTATGAATAATTTGAGCTTTTCATAAGTGCTTTTTCCATAGCTCTAGCAGTTTACCTCCCCCGTTAAGATGTGGCTTAACATTATTGTGTTTTTATATTTTGTTTTCATAAATAATCTTTTCTAAATTCAGTTTCCTGAATATCGTCGACCGGCCTGCAAATTGTCACAAGCGTTTTTTCAAGACCTCATTTAGTAAAATCATCATTAAGGCATATGATGCCAATAAAATATCTTAAAAGTAGATTTTGTAACATTTTTTTCGCTCTCCTGAAAATCTATTAAAAAACACATGTGACATTTTGCAGGCCGGTCGACAATATGATTTTTTGTTTTCTTTTTTTTTTAATTCAATATAACTACGCTCAGAGAGAACAGCAGTTAAAAAAGCGAACATTATAATTGTCATTTGAATTAATTGCAATTGCAGTTGCTTTTAACTTATTAACAGTAATTTTTAAATGCAATTGCAGTGAAAACTTTTTTTAGCTGTATTTGCAGTTAACTTTACCGACATAATTCTCTTGGTGAATGAGGAAAAATAATAAAAACATTGATAACAACCTTTTCAAAAGGGTTTCGGTTTCGGCCGAATCTATCTTAGTAAAACGAACATTCATTCACGTTTTCGGTATTTCCAAAACAACCAGGATCCAGCCGTCCGAATGGCATCGAAACATATGAATTAGACCCTAATTTTTCTGTTTATTAATTACTTCGATATAAGTAATATACACTAGGGTTATGACTAATTTTTAACAATAGGCAATAGGGTGTCCCTTAAAAATAGATTCGTCATTACACCCCCCAGTTTTATTGGAAATGGTCTGAAATAGAAGAAATCTATTTTTTTTTATCTCTCTCGGTTTTCTACATGTGCACCAAATTTGGGAAGAATGGGATACATATCTTTTTATATATTAACCCAAATATTTTTAAAAACGATGGTAGAGAATTTATTAGATACACCATTTCGGTCAAAATCTTTTATTTCGTACATTTTTTAATTTGTTTAGTATTTGTTTTTTATTTTTTATATACATTGATTTCTTTTATGGCTTATAAAAAGCCATCAGAACATTCCCCATATAACGTGCCTTCGCCCACCATCGAGGAATCGTCATTGGCTTTTCTTTAAAGAATGCGTGCAATTCTTACATCTTTGGATATAGTTTTTTCTTTTTGTTCTGCTGTATTATGCAAAATAAGATTTATAATAAAAACAATGATAAAAAACGCTCCCAAAAAATTTTGTGTACAAATTTAATGCATATAATACTATTTTTTAACTAAAATATATTTTACAAAAAAACATGTGGAAATTTTAATTCTTCGAATTTTTTCGAGTATGCTCTATCCAAATAAAATATAAAAAAAAACAAAATTTTTCCTTTTTTGATTTAAAGCAACCGCAGTGGCAAAGAGGTCAAACTGCATTTAGACAGCAGCCGAGTTAAAACATATTTAATCTATAAAAAGTGGATTTCGATTATAACGAACGCGCTCACTCAAAAAAGTTTGACAGTTGCTAGTAATCAATTGTAGTTGTTTTAACTGTAACTACTGTTGTTTTTCTATGAAAAATACAAACAAACTATTATGACAGTTATCTAAAAGCAACAACTAACGAAAAGTACTGTAATTTGTAGCAGTTATCTAAAACAGTTATTTTTGACATTATAATAAACAGCTACCAAAACAGTGTTTTTGCAGTAAACAGTTATTTTTGTTAGTTCGGAAAAAAATTAAAAATTTCGTTTAGTTTAAGAAAATTTTTGTTAGTTCTGTTTGTTATTATCGATATATTATTAATTTGTAAAAAACGAATTTTTTTTTTGTTTTAAAATTGTTGTAATAAAAATTTGTTAGATAAATTTAATTCTTTTTCTACAGTAAAAATAACTACATTTTGAGTTATTTTGTAAAAATATTTTTTGAAAAGAGTGATGTAAAAAAATGTAAAAGTCTTTTTTAATGAATGGTAACCCGGGAACAATAATTTCTAAAATTGTTCACATTATTTGCATAGCCAAATTTTCAATCTGTCACATGTTGTTCGCAGTGATGTTAGATCGCCCTCCTTTCCAAAGTTATAGGGCCTTAAATGTGTTGCTTCAAAGCAACGGCAGTGTCAAAGAGGTTACACTCCATTTAAATATCGTGCAAATGTTCACTATATTTTAGTTTTCGTGATATAAGGAGCGATTTCAAAAGATAAGCCGTAGCGCCTTTTGACTATCATATTAACCAACATTGTCTTACCTTCGTTTTTAATAATATTTCATTTAAATACTCCAGATTTTCTTAAATAACTTAGTAGTTCATTTCTTAGTGAAATACCCTGTATATATATGAAGACTTGTCTAATTAAAGCCTACAATATTGTATTTGCTTTTATCTATATACAGTATTTATGCTTTTAATAGAATAATATTTGCATGTATTTATGTTATGCTAAATAGATTTAACCACAACTACATACTTAGATATTCAAAGACACAAGTGTAAATACACATACAAATATACAATTCATTAGTAAATATAAGGGCAAAAAATAAACCATTTCATTAAAGTAGGTTAATTCAACACACTAACTGGTTAAACAATTAAAATTATTTATGTAAATTTAATAACATACCGCTTGTTTCTTTTCCCAGGATTTCATAGCAGTTTTATATTTTTCAAATTCATGACACCAGTCAGAATAGATTTTCTGATAATCATTGCTTTTGTTAGGAGGAGTGCATCTAAAAAAGAAAAAAAACAAACAAAGAAATTATAAAAAAAATTCTAAATTCAGTTCTGGTACTAAAGCTGTGTGCGAGGTGGCTTTATATGTATATTCTAAAGAAAATACCAATTTGAGAATTTTTTAAAAACTTTTTCTAATTTCATAGAAATTGGGAAATCTGAATTTAGTTTAGTTTTATTTAGCCAGTTCGCACCCACCTTTAATAAAAATTTTAATTTGAAAGTTAACACTTACCTATGAGCATCTACAGTTATATTATAACTGCATAATAGTGAGCCACCCAAATGACAATCATAACGACCACCATCAGCTTCATTTACGGATACCACCACCAAACCTCTTTCGGTAGTTTCTATGTACTTGGTAGGGCTATATTTGATTTCATAGCTGAAATGTAGAAGAAAAAAAGTACAAAATGCAAAGTGTTACAATTCGTTTTTGTTTAATTCTATGCTCCAAATTCCTTTCTTATATCGTTTATTTTTTTAACTCTGTGATTTTTTTCATAAACTTACCGTCCTTTATCCTTTGAGTGATGATACCAAGTAACTTGTTCATTTTTCAAGACTTCTGGTATTTTAACAAAACAACCCAAATGCACACTTTGTCCATAGGTGACAACAATTTTCTTTTTCAAAACACTTGAATCACAAATGTCACTGGTTTCATTGCCAACATCCTACAAATGAGACAAAAAATAAATAAAATGAATTTTTTTTTAACATACACACTATAAATTTTACAGCATTACAAGATCTAAAAAAACAGAGGTTCCCAACTAATCAAAAATATATATTACAATAAAAAAATGATTTTCATACATTTGAAGAATTATTGATAAAATTAAATGCAATTGTTTCATTACCCAGCAAAAAAAAATGTATGCAATGCTTTACAAACTACTTCTTTCACTACTTCACAAGTATCCACTAGTGTATTTTTACCGCTTTTTTAAAAGTTATTCTGAACAACTTCAAAAAATCACTTCTTTCATTGCTTTCAAAGTATCCGTTAGTATATTATTACAGCTTTTTAAAATTATTTCTGAACAACATCCAAAAAATCACTTAAGTATTGCTTTTAAAGAGTAATTGCTCTAAAAGTGATCGTAAAAAGTGATCTTCGTATCATTTGGCATTTCCAAACAGAGGGTCGTGGGTTTGATTCCCGGCGGGACCAATATTTTTTTTCCATTTTTTTGTTATTCCAATAATTTTTTTTTTATATTTATAATTAATTTGTTTAAATTCAATACTTTTTTGATTTTAAAAATATGTAGACTGTCCCTTAAAATAGTGATTTGTCGATTTTCGTTCATTACACCCCCCAGTTTTA
This sequence comes from Leucophora obtusa, assembly GCA_949987735.1. NCBI lineage: Eukaryota > Metazoa > Arthropoda > Insecta > Diptera > Anthomyiidae > Leucophora > Leucophora obtusa. The sequence continues at coordinate 57,742,324 of OX465299.1, read as the reverse complement.
TTGGAAATGATCCCAAATGGAAGAAATCGATTTTTTTTGTAGAACGTTAACCCGTGCCGAAAGTTGGACGAAAATGGCCCATTTTGGAAAAAAAGTGTATTATTATTAAAAATTCCCAAAATTTTAAATTTCCAAAAAAAAAAAATTTGGAAAATTTGGAGATGTCGATTGCTATTTGTACCACGTAATAGTTGATATTAACGAAAAAAAATAAATTGGAAAAATGATAATTCGAGTTTGTGTTTGCTTTCAAGGACATTTTACAAAAATTGCTCATTTTGTCAAAAATTAAACAAAATTTGAAAGTTTTCATCAAATTATAGACAGTTTTCGGAAAAACATCACTTAAATTTGATTAGACTATAATTATCTTTATATTTGTTTAAAAAATCTTTAACCCTTAGTGGCCTGGGGTCAGTAAAGACCGATGAAACTTAATATTAATTGTGACTACGAGATTGTAAAGCCATTAAATTGATGAAAAAAAATCTCAACTGGATAAAAATAATTATTTTATGTAACGTGATCCAGATGGGGTTAATTTTTATACTTTTGGTCAAAAACACCACACTAGGAAAATTACAGAATAACATCTTTCATAATTTTCGGAAAAATATCACTTCAAATTGAGCAAAAAAAATCTTTTTCCCATTTGATAAAAATTATTATTTTGTGTAACTTGATCCATATAGGGTTAATGTTTTGACTTTTAAACAAAAAAAAACCCACTTGGAAATTTTTAGAATAACGTCTTTCCAAATAGAAAGCAATAAATGCATAATAAACAAAAGCTTTTAATTAGAATCTAATACAATTACAAAACCTTTTTAACCCTTAAAAATAAGATTGGGGCTATAGAAAATTGCGCCTCTTCGTTAGTTTTGTACCCTCTATCGCATACCCCAATTTAATAAAAATCTGATAAATGTTATTCTGTAAATTTCCTAGTGGGTCTTTTTTTTTGTGAAAAGTGAGAAGATTAACCCAAAATAATAATTTTTATCAAGTTGAAAAATATGTTTTTATTCATTCAAAGTGATATTTTTCCGAAAATTATGAAAGGTGTTGTTTTGTAAATTTCCTAGTGGGTTGTTTTGGCCAAAAGTATAAAAGTTAACCCTATATGGATCGCGTTACATAAAATAATTATTTTTATCCAGTTGCGATTTTTTTTATCAATTTAATGGATTTACAATCTCGTAGTCATAATTAATATTAAGTTTCATGGGTCTTTTCTGACCCCAATCCATCAAGGGTAAAAGATTTTTTTAAACAAATGTAAAGATAATTATAGTCTAACCAAACTTAAGTAATATTTTTCCGAAAAGTATGTAAAATTTGATGAAAACAGTAAAATTTTGTTAAATTTTTGACAAAATGAGCAATTTTTGTAAAATGTCCTGGAAAGCAGTCGCATCAAACACAAACTCGAATTATCATTGTTCCAAATTATTTTTTTCTTCTTTAATATCAACTATTATGTGGTACAACTAGCAGTCGACATCTTTAAATTAGGCATTTTAAAAATCTTTAAAATTAATTTAAAAAAAAAACTCGTTTTTGCATTTTTATCAAATTATTGGGTCATTTTGGATTTCAGGCTAAAGTGGGTTAATGATAGCCGTTGAAGTCAAAATTCCATGTCTGAATCACTTTGACTATATTAAATGAATAAATGAAACAAAATACAAAATTTTTCAAAATTTCGAATTTTGGGAATTTTTAATAATAATACACTTTTTCCCCAAAATGGGCCATTTTCGGCCGCAACTCGGCACGGGTTAAGGTTTTCAAAAAAAAAACCATTTTGTAAATTGGGGCCAATTGTAAAAAAAATTGGGGGGTATGCGTGTCGAAAATCGACCAAACACTTTATAAGGGACACCCTAATATAAATATTTCAATTAATGTTTTAATTGATATTATTACTACTTTAATCAATTTTGTTTAAATTAATCGTATACAATTTTTAGTGATTAATAATATCATTTGAGTGATAGGTGCAAAATCAATTAATATTTTAATTAATATAATTAATTCCGTTGTTAAAATTCGTTTTTAGTTTTTTCTTTGTATGATCCGAAAAAGGTTGACAGTGCATCACTAATGACTTAACAATAACGGCTGGATTTAGTAAGTCCAGATTTTTCTTCATAGGAATCTCTGCTGTTTTTCTTGTTAATTCAGTTTACTCTTTTCAAATCCCTATAAAAAATATATTTGTTGCAACAATTACCTGCAATAGATCCAATTCATAGGGACGACATGTATTGGCTTCCTTATCCCAGCCACAATATGGATCACGCACACAACGGAAGCAATTGTCATAACGACGATTGCACATTGCCAAATCGATTTGCTTAACACGATGATCTGTTGCCACATACAATGATTTACGTGCCTGACTGATTTGCATTACCTGTATCGGTTCATTTTGTGCAATTTCAAAAATATCCAATAGCTTCGACAACGACTCACCATTACGATAGTATTGCACAATTTTGTAAATGCGTCCCAAATTGGTGCCAACATAGTAAACTGTATATTCTTGATTTAAGATATCGATTTTTATTCTGTAAATATTAAAAAGGGAATAACATATTAAAGAATTACTGTAAAATAAATCATTATTTTTGTAGTCATATACAATACGGATTTTAAAATTATAATTGAAAAAAAAAAAACTTGAATTTATTAAAAATCAATTCTTTTATTATGGCACAACAATACATTTAATGGCCATTAATATGATACCTTTTTGCAATTAAAGTTTTACAAAAGGATTTTAATAAATTCATATATTATTGAGTATGAGTTGTACGGGATGTATGTATTCCATATCCAACAACAATAACAATATTACCTGCAACAGAAACGTCATGGGCAACATGAAAAAAATAATCACAGTTACATTTTACAATACCTGAGATTTTACGCTTATATGGCCGGCTGCCTACAACTAGGGTTCGCAGAGATGTTTATAAGGGAAATACTTCTGGAGAAAAATATATATTTTGCAAAATTTTAAATTAAAATTTGAAAATTAATTTTTATTTTGAATACCAGTAAATGATAAATATTGAGTATTGAGTATTAGTTTGGGGACTATTATCAAACTCTTCCTAGGTCTTGCGAATGCTTTGAAAACATTTTTGAATAATATACCGCATAGTTTGGATACTTTTTTGGCGATGTCCCCGAACTATGGGCTGTACATATATATATATATATATATATCTATCTTTACATATAAAACAATAACGTGACTGACTGATTCAACATCGCCCAGCCGAAACCGCTCTAGCTAGGAAGTTAAGATTTAGTTTAAAGGTTCCTCCTCCAAAGTACACGTCTGCTAAAGTGATAATTTCGAAAACGGAAATAATTTCCGCGGGGCTTATGAACTGTCACCGACTCAATAGACTTTACAAAATAAAGAAATGAGAAATGAGAAAATGTTTTTATGCTTGGTTCTTAAAAAGCATTTTTAAAGCGCATATTGGTATTTCCAAATTTATGAAAAAATTTCCCTAAATCAATAATAGTCTAAGTTTGGCAAACTCTATTTATAACATGCTGTTCATTACTATTGAATTATATTTTTGTTTTTTATATAAAGCCCTATTTTTAATTCAATATTCAACAGTACCACCTGCAGCAGCATCAACATGTTCATAAAAATTCATCATCATACTCATGCTGCTTCTTTTGCTGACGCGTTACTGTGCTGTTGTGTTGTCCGCTTGATTGCCTGCAGTGTCGGTTGCATGGTAGTATTGGTTGGTATTTATGTGATCATACCGTCATTAAAATATAAGTATCAAAAAGTAATTTAATATTAAGTGGTATTATTACAATTACCATCAAAAATACATTTATTGATTTTTTATTACCATATAATAAATATTTTTTGATGCATTAATTATGTTGTTTTTTTCTGTCGTATTTCATAAGTATTTAATTAAACGTGTTCTTTTTATAATTAAATAATTACAAAACTATTAAAAAAGATAAAGTGATTGATAAGCGTAAAATGCATTACATTTTTAAGAAATATATGGGTATTTTAATTTGCACAAGGCTTACTCATTTTGAGAGACTGGGTTATTTATGCTGTAGCTACCCGTCAATAAATGACAGCTACCGTAAAATCAGACCAAAACCATGCAATGTATATGTCATGTTTAGTCATTTCCTTTAAAGATTTTTACAAATGCAGCAGTTTTTAATGGTAATAGTTTTATACCGCATTCGAAAAATAAGTAATTTAAACAGTTTCATAAATAATTATTTATAAAATTTGATTTTAGATCATAAATTAATGTCACTTTCTGTTTAAATAATTTTTCAAATTAAAGAAAGATGATACAATTTTCACAAGTAAATTACAAAGAATAAAAAATTTGAAAGAATTCGATAAGGCCAGCAAGACAGAATAGGTATATTCCTTTAACACAATCAATGCAAATGACACTGATAGCGAAAGCCGAAAATACGTATTCTGTCTTGCTGGCCTTATCGAATTCTTTCAAATTTTTTATTCTTTGTAACTTATTTGTGAAAATTGTATTATCTTTAATTTGAAAAATAATTTAAACAGAAAGTGATATTAATTTATGATCTAAAATCAAACTAAAGAACATTCATTTACCAAATAAAAGATCAACTATACATACCCCTCATTCATTTATAAATTTTTTTTATTTATGGTCTTTAAATAGCGTTCTCTAAGAGAAAATCAAAATGCCATTCCTCAGTATGAGGATAGCCATATTTTAGACAAAAATATATTTCAGGTAGGGAAACTATCGAAATATATTTTCAGAACGCAGAAATCTTAAATTTTTGTGGTTTAAAATACTTTTAACATAACAGACCGATCCTATCTAGAGTCAACAATCTTTGTCCTTGGGATCATGTGAGTCAGCGTACCAAATTTAATCGAAATATCTTCGTATTTGTGACCTGCAGCGTGTAAACAAGCTAATCCCGACAGTCCAAATCGGGATGGGATGAAACAAACGGGAAATGTTATATCGGTCAAAAACAAGTTATACGTGTCCCGGCGTTTCGCTGGGTCAACTCTAGGAATCGAGATATATCTTTTTTTTGACATAACTCGAGAACCACTAGTCCGATTTTGCTCAAACAATTTTAAAAAAATTAAAAATTACAATTCCTTTAATCTGTTCATATAACGTTTTTCTATATACTCAACAGTTTTGCTGGTAACAATAAATGTTTGTTACCGCTACCATAAAAATCAATAACCTTTTGTTTATTACTTTTTTTTAATATTTTAGGCAAAAAATATTTTTTTCTTCATACATTTATTTTTACTGGCAAAACTGTTGAGTATATAGAAAAACGTTATATGAACAGATTAAAGGAGTTGTAATTTTTAATTTTTTTAAAATTGTTTGAGCAAAATCGGACGAGTGGTTCTTGATAGAGTTTGCTGTTCGGTTTTAATCGAAACCGAAACCGCGGTTTTCCAAGGCTCAAAACCGAAACCGAAAACCGAACAAAATAAGTCGGTTTTTAACAAATACTTTAACCAATTAAAATAATTAATTAAATTGCATATTATTGAATCTTAAATTTCGAAAAGGCTCAGCTCCTAGTTTAAAAAATTTTGTATTAAATTGTAATGAACAGTTTTTCCAATAAAAATTGCTTTAAAAAATTTTTCGTTTTTGTTATTACGGATAACATAAAATGAGGCTTATAATTTTTAGAAAAAAATTGCACCAAAAAGTCAAGTAGTTTAAGAGATATTCCGTTTCATCTTCAGTTCAGATTTTCACCGCGTATTTTACAAAAAGCCTTATTTCGTATTCCGCGAAAATTGTAAAATTTTAACTTCATATTAAACAAATTGCTAAAATTAAAATTTAAATTCTTTAAAATACAGCTTTAGTTGCCGAAAAAAAATTAATTTATAACGGGTTTCCGCGTTTATTTCTTCTTCCGGAAAGGTTTCGAAATGGCGTTATTGCCTTTAAATATTCGAGTGACAAATTCAATCGAATTTTAAAAGATATCTTGGACGTATTAAACTATTTAATTTTTATGCATATTTAATTATCATATACACTCTAATTAATTTTTGTTTAAAATTACCCAACTTATAGTAGGAAACTGAACTCCTACTATAAATTGGGTAAATTTACTCTATGTGTGTAAATAAAAAATATTACACATATAACGTGTATGTTTGTGTGCACTAAATGCGTAAATTTACATTGCAAGTGCGTACAAAATTTTCAAAAAATTTCCTAAAAAATTATAATTTTTTTTTATCATACGATATTTTTCTTCTGTTTATTGTCGTTTATTGCAATTAAGTATTTTAAAATAATTTAAAAAATTCACGATTATTACTCTAAGAAATTTAGCCAATTACTTGAGAATGACCTCAATCGCGGCGCCAGCGATATAAACATTGTAACCTTGTTCCTCACATTGTTGATCCAAGAGAGTAATTTTTATTCACTTTGGAAGATTAAATATTTCAGCTGTATTTTGCGATTCAAGAAATTTCGGTGATTATGAAAACATCTTATCGGTTGAAGACGCATCCTCATTGGTGGAGCCTTTTTAATGGGTAATAGGCTTTTTTTTAATGGGTAGTAGGGTATGAATTACTATTTGTTTTTGTTTATTAATCTTTGTCTTCATTTTTGTTATTAATTTTAGTGTTTTTTTTATTGTATTTTTTGTTTAAATTTTTCAAATTAAGAAATGTCAATGTTTTTATTACAACTACATGTTAGTATATTTACAAAATTTGTGAGTAAAATTTGAATTTACTACTAATTTTAGTCACAAAGTAGTTAATTATAAACACATAATGCCTATTTTTACGTTATGTGCATTTTTGTATATGAAAGTGCGTACAAAATGATTTTACGCATTTGGTGTTTATATTTACTCACTATGCGTTATATTACACAAAAAATTACCCTTTTTATAGTAGTAAATTTACAACAATTTTTTAGAGTGTACTATTTAGTTCGAATATTGTTATATTTAATTATTTTACTATAATTCTATGATATCACAAGAAAACCGAAAAATAACCGAAACCGCGGTTTTTATAACTTTGAAAAACTGAAACCGCGGTTTCCAAAATTTTCGGTTTTTAGCAAACTCTAGTTCTTGAGTTATGTCAAAAAAAAGACCACCAAAGGTCAAATCGATATATCTCGATTCCTAGGGGCGACCCAGCGAAACGCCGGGACACGTATAACTTCTTTTTACCGATATAACTTTCCCCGGTAGTTTGAACCCTTCCCGAGCACTGACCCCTACCATTTATCTCACAGTGTAATTAGTATCCTAACATTTTCGAAGATTTTTTTGATTTTTTTTGTAAATGCAAATAAAAATAGAACCTTCTGAAAACAGCAGTTTACAATTTTTAAGCAAATATTTCTACTGATTTTAGCAGAATAAACCTTCATTTGCATTCAACTAAATTTAACTTAAACATAGCAAAAATTTTTTAGTTTATTTTTGCTATTTTTAGTCTACTAATATTTAGAAAATTTTTTTGCAGATTTTACAGCACAATTTGCTGTTTACAATTAACTAAAAGTTAACTTAAATATAACTAAAATTCTGTAAATTTAACAGTTTTAATTTTGCTATTCTTATTTTAGTAGTATTTAGTAAAAAAATCTGCTAATTTTAGCAGTTTTTTCTGCAGCATAATTTTTAGTAACTTTTTCTGCTATTTTTACAGATTTATTTCTATGAGTGTAGCTCTAAACATGGAACGAAACAAGGCTTCGTCCTTGGGCCAACATAGATCGGTATAACAAATTTCATCAAAAGTTCTTAATATTTGCGACCTGTAGAGTGCGCCAAGAATGCATGGACAGACAGTCACACGGACGGACGGACAGACGGTCATCGATAAATCGAAACAAAGAGTGATTCTGATTCGATCGGAATACTAAAAGGTGGGTCTAGGACCAATATTTTTTGGCGTTACAAACATTAGCGCAAACTTACTATACCCTGGCTACGTAGTGGTGAAGGGTATAATTAATTAGAGTGTAACGTCTACAATCATATATTATCTTGAAAATAATATTCCTAACTTTGAATTACAATCATATTATTATTTGAATTGAGAGATATAATGTTCACAATGGTATAATTTCGACAACTATAAGTTGGTCAGTATATTTTTTTATGAGCGTCATCGATTAGTTAATAGCATTCTTGTTTGAGATTTTTTCAAAAGAACTTTTGAGAAGTTGACAGCCAATAATACACCCAAAAAAACTTCATCGTAAAAGTTAAATAGTTATTTCGAAAGTAAATCAGGATAGTTTTTTCAGTTGAAAATAGCTAAGTTAACTGTTTTATTAGTCATTCAATAAACAAAATATACAAAATACGAACTTTCGGTGTAAGTTCAAATATTCAGCCGAAATTTTGTATTAAAAACAGTCAGTCCTTATAAAATAATTAATTTTAAAATAAACGAAAAATCTATTATTTTTACCGACTCTGCCAGTTAATAAATCAACAATTAAAAATAAACGAAAAAATACGATCGTTTTAAGCGAAAATTAGGTAGCCCTTTTTTAACTTATTTTCAATTGTTCTAATGTGCATATTCGGTAGATTTTAAGGAAAAAATATTTTCAGTGTACATTAGGCTGGGTCGATTTGTGGGGAGGCAAAAAAATCGCCCATGGCTCAGGGAAAATCGTATTCTAGGGATCAAAATAAGAAACTTTGCCGAAGGAACCATACCTCTAAAAGGAATTCTACTACCCCTAACTGTTGACTTTTGTCCCGTAGGGTCAAGTTTTGAAAAATCCCACTTTGACCCATTTAGAGTGCCCCAATCGAGTCCAAATGTATGACCGACCCCCACTAACTTTGGAGGGCCGATCCACCCATGCCAGCGGTACACCCCCTGGAACTCCCCTGGGGGGTTCCCCATACAAACATTTTAAAAAATCACCATTTTTGGCACTTTATTTTATTATTTTTTATTTATTTTATTTATTTTTATTATTTTATTTATTTTTTCTCCTTAGAAATTTATTTAGTCAGAACATATGTAAATGAAAAAATTAATTTAACTTAGTAATAGAAAAGAAAAAATGCCCAGACTTGAAAGCAAAAAAGACTTCAAACAGTAATTTTTTTTATTTTCTTTTCTATTACTAAGTTAAATTAATTTTTTCATTTACATATGTTCTGACTAAATAAATTTCTAAAGAGAAAAAATAAATAAAATAATAAAAATAAATAAAATAAATAAAAAATAATAAAATAAAGTGCCAAAAATGGTGATTTTTTAAAATGTTTGTATGGGGAACCCCCCAGGGGAGTTCCAGGGGGTGTGCCACTGGCATGGGTGGATCGGCCCTCCAAAGTTAGTGGGGGTCGGTCATACATTTGGACTCGATTGGGGCACTCTAAATGGGTCAAAGTGGGATTTTTCAAAACTTGACCCTACGGGACAAAAGTCAACAGTTGGGGGTAGTAGAATTCGTTTTAGAGGTATGGTTCCTTCGGCAAAGTTTCTTATTTTGATCCCTAGAATACGATTTTCACTGAGCCATGGGCGATTATTAAATCGACCCGCCCTAGTGTACATGTTAAACAAAAATACATAAAAAATAGAAAAACAACTTATTGGTATTCAGTTCAATAGTGACATTGTTTGTGGAAGAAAGAATTCGGTCTGCTCAAGAACTCTGGGCAAAATGTAGATTGTCAAACAACACAGCAAAAAAAATCATCAAAAGAAGAGAAAAAGAAGCAGTGATTTGGATTTTGATATTGTGAAAATTTGGTTCGGAACCAATGAATTTTACATAGGCCTGTCATAGAGTGGAAATTTTCTTTTTTGATCCTTTGGATGTTTATTTTAATTGGTGAAAAGGAATTAATTTTTATTCATAAAAAATTTAACCAAAACAACTTGTCTCAAAATAATTAAAGTTAGGTGCTTAACCATAGTTATAAATGTTAAATTTATATGGAAATATCTGTAGTTAGATAGATTGGAAAATACTTAATTTCATTCAGGATCACATTTTTCGAAGTCGTGAAAAAGAACTACTTTAGAAGCGGAAAATCAGAACTTAATGATACTTTGGAATCAATGAGAAATTGATTCCTTAAGATCACTTCCACTTTTTTTGCTGGGAATCTTCAAATAATATTAATAAAATAATTTTTGTTACTGTTTAATGCAAAAGTGTTTAGTGTTATAAAAAGTGATTTATTTTTTTAACATTTTGTACTCATGTAGAAAAAATTATATTCAAAATCGTCTATAATAAGAAGTGTGACAGATTATAGCTTCATACACTCAAAAAATAAGTTAGTAGAAAAATTAGTAAAGTGTACTAGTTTTTAGCAATTTTTTTGCTGAAATTCCGTTATCAGCAAAAGTTTTAGTTATATTTTTTTAGCACTAAACTAATTTTGAACTAATGTTTTACTAATTTATTTTGCTGCAAAAATTGTGCTGATAACCGCATTTATAGCGTGGACCAGATAGACAAAATGTAGATGTCGCAGCATGTCTGGATGTAGTACAGGCAACGGAAATGATAATTTAAAAAAAAGCAACTCCACACGATTTCTATATTTAAATCTTCAGCAAATAAATTAAATAAAGTAAAATTTCTCTACAAATTTTTTGAGTTTTTTCAATCTACAAATATTCAGTAAAAATTTTAGTGATTTAGCAAAAACTTTTTTCATTTGTAACCGGATAAGTGTTAGCAAAACTTTTGCTGAGATTACTATTTTCTATGGTGAAAATCAGCTCGCTGATTTTCAGCAAACACCTTTTGCTGAAATTACCAACTCTTTTGCAAGCACGCTTCTCACTAAAAATTTGCTGACTCAGAAATATTTTTTGCTGACTTTACTGACTTTTTTTGAGTGTACGAAAGAGCAATTAAAAAAAAAATTAAAAAAAAAAAAGTAAAAAATGCAGGGTATAATCATTATATTTTCCTCATGATCATAATATGATACTTAGTGATGGCGAAATTTTCTACATGACCATAATATGATCACTGGGAATATATATGATCGTTAGGAAAATACTGTGGTTATTAGAAACATATTATTACAATATCCGATGCATTCTAAAATTATAACTTTAACAATATTTTTCTACGCGCTGATCACATATTTCCATAATGTATTTTTATTTACGTATAAGTCATGTGAATTAAAAATGTGAATTAGTCATTGAATAAATATACATATGTACTACAGGGTCCGCCATCTAACGATTTTTTTTCAACTAGTGCTTATTTCGTGAATGGTAACACTTAGCTCATGTCTGATTTGACAGATAATTAGTTTTATCCTTCCGCTGAACGAATATGGTTGTGTATACGCTTGAACAACGCTGGGAAATATTGCGACATTACTTTGAAAATCATGGTAATGTTGCAGAATGTGTGCGAAGTCAATGGCGATCGTTATCGGGCCATGTTTAACGAATTTTTGTTCACAAAAATTGAAGAGGAGGATATTGGCAACATTTGGTTTCAACAGGACGGCGCTACGTGCCACATAGCCGAAGCTACACTCGATGTTTTGCTCCCTGTTTTTGAAGATCGCATTATCAGCCGCAGAGCTGATGTCGTTTGGCCACCTCGGAGCTGCGATTTGACACCGTTGGACTATTATTTGTGGGGTGCCGTCAAAGATAAGTGTTACGCCGACAAGCCAGAGACAATTGACGCTTTAAAGGACAATATTCGTGAAGCCATTGGTGAAATACAGCTGCACACAATCGATAATGTGCTTAAAAATTGGGCCGATCGTGTAGGCTACTGCATGGCCAGCCGAGGCAGCCATATGAATGAAATTATTTTCCATTATTAACCGGAAGGATTGTACTTTCAAATAAAAAAATAAATTTGAGAAAATATTCAGTAGTTTTTTTTTATAGCATTTTCAAAAAAAAAAGTTATTTGGCGGACCCTGTATATTAAATAAAACAAAACGTGCATAGCTTTTCAATTAAGCTGGCAAAATAATATAGGAATCATAATATGATAAGCAAGATTATAATATGATAATACTGTGATCATTTTGGAATCATAATATGATAAAAAAAGTATTTCGTAATAGGATTATCTTAATCATAAATCAGAAAATATATGATGCTCTGCGAATATGGTCATGGCAATCATGTGTTTTCTTTGCGTATAATGAACTTTTTTTTTTTTTTTTAGAAATATGACATTATCACTAAACAAGATAAAATAAAGCATTCCTGCTTTAAAACCGTAAAATATCCTAGAACTGAAACTTTCTCCAGTAAATTCTATTTGGGTACTTTGTTTAAAATCCCACGAAAAAAGTAGGTTGACTTAAATTTATTTTGGAAACACCAATTTAAAAGAACAATATATAAAATAGAAATTATTTTTTGTTAAATTTTCAAATGGAAAATACTGAAGGAATTCACAGTTTAAATGCTAATGTGCTATCGTTGTAAAATATCATGATTTTTGAAGTTTAACTTACAGAAAGTTGTCAGATTTACGATAAATACTAATTTTGTACTTAAAATAGCATAAACTGTGAATACCCTTGTAAAAATATGAACCTCGTATCTCTGTAAGGAAATACGAACGAAGAGGAAGAGAAAAATTAAAAATTATAAGTCCTTTTATAATTTGTAGATTTTAAAACTTTGGAAAAATCTTTAAATAAAAATTTAAATAAGTAATTTTAATTCGCAAAGTTAATTCCAAATCATTTTTTGATCCTTAAACGGAATACATGTATTACTGTAATTCCTGTGAATTTGAATTTTACAAAGCTTTCAAAGTAACAGATAACCAAATGACTAATGAAAGAATTTTTAAAAAATCGTTTTATTTTTTTTTTTTTTTAATACTATGTTGTAGTTAATTGAAATTGCGATTATGCTTAATTAATTTGTATGCATATTAAATAATACCAAATACACACAGAAACACATTTCACTTATGTATATACACGTACACAGAAAATCAGTTTACACAACTGTATTGACCATAAGTGACCTTTACACACGTAAAGGTAATTTGTGGTTATTGTAATACATAATGCTTAAATTATGGCTTAAATAAAAAGAACAGAATACAAATACAAAACGTAATAAAACGATTAAATAAAAATTGATTTTTAATTAAATTAAAAAAAGGGATATTAAAAAATAAAAAATTGATAATAAAACTAATTTAAAATAAATTAATAATACAGCTGATACAACAAGCTTTAAATAAAAATTAAATAAATATTTGCAAATTAATAATTTGTTTAACTTCTTTAGAGAATTAAAATGGTATCATATTAGTGGCTATGGGTCAAGTGAATTATGATAAATATTTAATTATATATAATTTTATTAAACAAAAACGCTATTATTTTTATTGACTGCGTTAAATTTACCATACTAAAAATGGCACCGCTTTAACATAACTTTAAAATTATTTACTTACTTGTCTACCACCAACTTTGTGAATACCAAATCTCTTTTGTAATAAACAGGATTATTGTGTTCATGATTTACCGCCTTATCCATAAGGGGATGCGAACGTATAAAGTTTAATACTGTATCCGGTAAATTTGAAGTATCATTGACACAAGTACCGGGACGAGGATCAGGAACACGTGAATTTAATACTGGTAACCAGGCTGAATTTGAAGATGATTGTTCTTTAAATTTACCTAAACGAGAAAATAAGAAATAGAAAAATAAAGTATGTTTATTTGTATTGTTTGACTACAGACTACAAAACAACAATTGCTGTTGTAATCCCAAAACAGTTTTTTTTTTGTTATTAAACATTTTCTATGTACATTTCTATTTAAGAAATCTCGAGAGTATATTTTAAAATTCTTTTTAAAAATGCACAAGGAAGTGGGGGTTTTATGTGAAAATACACTGAAAAAAATTACGAAGTTATAAAAATAAAATTATTGAAAAATTAATCATATTATGCTGTTTTACGTGAATAACAGAAGTATTTCGCCATATTAATTTTCACTGAAAATTGGCACGACTTTTTAATTCAGGAGAATTGTGTTATAAAAGGCCTAACCCATTTTTTTTTTATCAAAACTAGAACATAGGCAAGTGGAAAAACTACTATCTTTTGTTTTTTCTTGTTAGCTCAAAAATTTTAAGAAAGTGTTTATCTCGATTTCTTTTTTTTTTTTAACAATAATTTGTGGGTTCTACATGCATTTCTGAGCCAACCACTTTTATTTAACCTTAAAAAGATTGGATAATTTTGACACCAAATAACCATATAGAAAAAAGGGCAGTCGGGCCACTGGTGAGAAAAGGAAAAACGTCAAAATAAGGTGGAGTTATACAGTGCACCGATTGCACTGTGGATTCCCGGCACAAGCAAATTTTATTAAAATTTTTTAATTGTCAAAAAATATTTTTCTTATAAGCTTTACTTTTTTTTAAATCCATTTTTAGACTCATTGTTTTTGTCAATACTGGTAAGCATATACATACCCAGCAAAATATTGGTAATGACACCTCATTACTATCTGCATTACCAAAAATGATATATCATTACCTTTTGCATTATTTTATAATATAAAATAATGACTTCCTAATAACGACCTATTGTATTCATTGTTTCTAAATATAAAATAATGACTTACTCGTAATAGTTTAAATAAGTTCTTTTTACACAGTTAAATTTTATACATTTTTATTTATTATATGTAAATATGTTTTATCCCGGTGAAAAATGTCCATATATGAACATTTATGGTTCAACCATATATGTATGGATCCGAAAAATGAGGTAACACCTAAGTATATGTTCATATATGGGCATATATGAACATATACATTTATTAAATATATGCGAATACATGCGAACGTTGCTGTCCTTTCCCGGTGAAAAATGTCCATATATGAACATTTATGGTTCAACCATATATGTATGGATCCGAAAAATGACGTAACACCTAAGTATATGTTCATATATGGACATACATGCGAACGTTGCTGTCATTTATTATAAGGTTGTACGATAGATATAAATTTATGTATGACATTCAAATTAGGCGCTACATATGTTCCTTTTTTTATTCATGGCATTAAATATAATTCCATATTTATCCAAATATGATTTCCTTTTACATATATGGAAAAATGTATTCTTCGAAATATGTTCATATACAAGTCCCTTTTGCATAAATTGAATAACATATACTTTCATATTTGTCCATATATGAGTGCCATTTCCATATATGAAATAACAGATGCTTCCATATATGTCTGTATATGAAATTTTTTACATATATGGAATCACATATACTTCCATATATGTTCATATAAAATCCATATATGTTCATAAAAAATCCATATTTGTTCATATGTGTCCATACATAAACCATATATGAACATGTTTGAGCGTATATGAACATTTTTCACCGGGATGTTTAAATTTTTATGACGAGTCCTAAAATTACACACTAGAGAAAACTTAAATTTTTCTGAATGTATTTCCTTAAGCTAACAGTATTTGCTTAACTCCTTATTTTTAAGAATCAAGTAAGCAATCGGATAACCACTTATAATTCAACTTTTTGTAAGCATGTGTGTAACCACTTATTATTCAAAATCTCATAACTACTTATTTCTCATTTTTTCGTAAGCGAGCGGGTAAGCGTGACTACTTATAAAAACGACCACGCCAAACAAAAATAATGAGTTTAGATGCCAAAAAATAAGTTGTGCGGAGCTATGAATTTCTATTATATAACCACTTATTTGGTAATGAAAGATTTTGCTGGGTAGGTAACGAAATATTTTGATGATGATCCCCGTAAGAAAGTGATAAGTAAGTAGTTACCACTGACATACACATATGTACTTATCTCTATATATAAAAGAATAACGTGACTGACTGACTGACTGACTCAACATCGCCCAGCCCAAACCGCTGAAGCTAGGAAGTTGAAATTTGGTATGTAGGTTCCTCTTTCGGGGTAGACGTCCACTAAGACGGGATTTTTGGAAATTCCTACCGGAACGGGCAAAAAGGGGGAAAGTGTCCCCCTTGACGGCCTGCCAAAACCCCTTTGGCTAGAAAGCTGAAATTTAAGATATGTGTTCCTTGGAGTAGGGGCTAACTTTTCTGGAAAGTACTTTCTAGAATTTTGGACAGGGACGTTGTAAAAATGGGGGTTGAAAAGGGGAAAAAGGCCCCCCTTGACGGCCTGCCCAAACCGCTGGAGGTAGGAAGTTGAAATTTGGTATAAAGGTTCCTCCACTATCGTAGACATCCACCAAGACGGGAGTTTTGGAAATTTTTACAGGGACGGGCAAAACGGGGAAAAAGTCTCCCCCTTGACGGCCTGCTCAAACTGCTGGAGCTATGAAGTTGAAATTTGGTATGTAGGTTCCTCGACCGGTGTAGACGTCCGTTGAGACGGCATTTTTGGAAATTCTTATCGGGAGGGGAAAAAAGGGGACAAAAAAAGTACCTTTTTCCAAAAAAGTACCTTTTCCCAAAAAAAGTACCTTTTCCCAAAAAAGTACCTTTTCCCAAAAAAAGTACCTTTTTCCAAAAAAGTACCTTTTTCCAAAAAAAGTACCTCTTTCCAAAAAAAGTACCTTTTTCCAAAAAAAGTACCTTTTTCCAAAAAAAGTACCTTTTTCCAAAAAAAGTACCTTTTTCCAAAAAAAGTACCTTTTTCCAAAAAAAGTACCTTTTTCCAAAAAAAGTACCTTTTTCCAAAAAAGTACCTTTTTCCAAAAAAAGTACCTTTTTCCAAAAAAAGTACCTTTTTTCAAAAAAAGTACCTTTTTTCAAAACAAGTACCTTTTTCCAAAAAAAGTACCTTTTTCCAAAAAAAGTACCTTTTTTCAAAAGAAGTACCTTTTTCCAAAAAAAGTACCTTTTTCCAAAAAAAGTACCTTTTCCCGAAAAAAGTACCTTTTTCCAAAAAAGTACCTTTTTCCAAAAAAAGTACCTTTTTCCAAAAAAAGTACCTTTTTCCAAAAAAAATTCCTTTTTCCAAAAAAAGTACCTTTTTCCAAAAAAGTACCTTTTTTAAAAAAAGTACCTTTTTCCAAAAAATGTACCTTTTTCTAAAAAAATGTACCTTTTCCAAAAAAAAAAGTACCTTTTCCCAATAAACATACATTTTTCCAAAAAAATAACTTATTCAAAAAAAGTACCTTTTCCAAAAAAAGTACCTTTTCCCAAAAAAAGTACATTTTTCTAAAAAAATGTTCCTTTTCCCAAAAAACATACATTTTTTCAAAAAAATACCTTTTTCAAAAAAAGTACCTTTTCCAAAAAAAAGTACCTTTTCCCAAAAAAAAATACCTTTTTCTAAAAAAATTTTCCTTTTCCAAAAGAAGTACCTTTTCCAAAAAAAGTACCTTCTGCCAAAAAACATACATTTTTCCAAAAAAAAACAACTTTTTAAAAAAAAATACCTTTTGCAAAAAAAGTACAAATAAAGTACTTTGTAAAAACAAAGTATCTTTTTCCAAAAAATTTCGTTTTTCCAAAAAGTACCATTTAAAATAATATATAATTTCAAAAAAACTACTTTTTTTCCTCCACCCACGGATATCTCCACTAAAACAAGGTTTCTTGATATTCGGCATAGACGTGCGCTAAGACGGGATTTTTGGAAATTCCTACCGGAACGGGCAAAAAGGGGAAAAGTCTCCCCATAAACAGTCTCACAAATTGGAAAAGTGCCTGCCCAAACCACTGGAGGCAAGAAGTTGAAATTTGGTATAAAGGTTCCTCCACTGTAGTAGACATGGACTAAGTTTGTATTTTTGGAATTCCCTACAGGTTATCCCAAAAGGAAACTCGGTATGTGAGTTCCTCCTTCTGTGTAGGCGTCCGCTTAGACGGAATTTTTGAAATTCCTATCGGGAGGGGAAATAAGGTAAAAGTCTCCTCCTGACGGCTTGCCCAATCCCTTTTGGCCAACCTAAAATTTTAAATATGTATTCCTTGGAGTAGGACTAACTCACCGGCAACGTAATTTTTCTATTTTGGAACAGGAACATAGTAAAAATGGTGGTTGAAAGGGAAAAATGTCCCCACTAACGGCCTGCCCAAACCGCTTAGGCAATACAGTTGAAATTTGGTATGAATGTTCCTCATCCATCGCAGATAGCCGCGAAGATGGAATTTTTGTAAATTCCTAAAGGGAGGGGCAAAAAGAAGAAAAGCCTCACCTTGGGGGCCGGTAAAAACCCCTTCGGCTAGAAACCTGAAGCTTAAAATGTGGGTCCCTGGAGTGAGGACTAACGTATTAGAAAGATACTTTTTGAATTTTGGACAGGGTCGTTATAAAATGGGAGCTCAAAAAGGGAAAGTTGCCCCTTAACGACCTGTCCAAACTGCTGGAACTAGGAAGCTGAAATTCGGTACTTAAGTTCCTCTCAGCCTGCTCAAACTGCTGGAACTAGGAAGCTGGAATTCCCTGTCGATGGATTTTCGGAAATTCCTACCGAGAGGGGCACAAATAGTAAAAGTTGGCTAGAAACCTGAAATGTAAAACATATATATCTGCTCACTTACCGAGAAGGTGCTTTTTGGACAGGAACATTGCAAAAATGGGGATTAATGAAGCGAAAAGTGCCGCTTAAAGGCCTGCCCAAACCGCTGGAGGTAGGAAATTGAAATTTGGTATTAAAGTTCCTCCTCTATTGTAGACATCCGCTAAGATGAGATTTTTGGAAATTTCTACAGGTAGGGTCAAAAACAGGAAAAGTCTCCCCCTTAACGGCCTGGCCAAACTGCTGGAACAAGGGATCTTAAATTGGGTTCCTTCTCCAACGTTGACGTCCCCTAAGATGGTATTTTTGGAAATTCATACCGGGAGGGGTAAAAAGTGAAAAAACTTCCCCCTTGATGGCCTGGCCAAACTGCTGGATATAGAGACCTAAAATTATGTATGTAGTAGGTTCCTCCTCCAACGCAGACGTCCTCTAAGACGGAATTTTTGCAAATTCCTACCGGGAGGGGTAAAAACGGAATAATTCTCCACCTTGATGGCCTAACCGAACCCTTCGGCTAGAAACCTGTAATATATAATATGTTTTCCTTGGAGTATGGGCTAACTTATCGACAAGGCATTTCTAGGACTTTGGACAGGAACGTGGTAAAAATGGTGGTTCAAAGGGGAAAATTGCCCCCCCCCCCCTTAACGTCTGCGTCTTTAGCTAGAAACCTAAAACTTAAAGAACAAGTGTATATGAAACACTAAAATTAAGAAACTAAATAGGAAACGAGTGGGATTGAAACACTACACAAGTGGAATGAAATGGATATAAACGTTGAACGTGTGGAATTGAAATTATAGACAATGCAAATGGATTGGAAGAGGCAATTACCTGTTCAAACACTATCAACGGAATATGAAACTTATGTAGCATTGAAACATACTCCCCAAAAAGTTAAACAAATTTTCTGAAAGAGAAAAAACCTTAGAAAAGGAATGGAACTTATATATTCCGATATTTAAACTTCATGTAACGAAGCACCGGTGGAAGAAACCGACGCAGTAAATTTTCCAACTGAATTTGTGAATTTACTTGAATTGCCAGGTCTACCTTTACATAAACTGGAATTAAAGAAAAACTTTAAGACACGCTAACAACGTAGCTTTGCCCGCTATTTTTAATATTATAAAATGCTTTCCAACCCTGCTTTACGTTATTTATTTTCATTCAAAACACAAATGAACAAAACTACTTACGGGTCTATCTACCTAAGTTCGCACTTTACCAAATTATCTTAACATACACACGTATATTGCAATTTATTATGGATTCATTACTAACAATCCACTTTCATGAGAAAAAGTGATCAAATATTTATTTATTTTAAACCCATTGTTGTGCAGAATTATTTATTTGTGGTGGCTGGGTGAAGGCTTTAAATAAAAAAACGAATTTAATAAAAATTGTGGAGGGCGCAGCCCCCCCCCCCCTTAACCTTTAAGGCACGCTAACAACGTAGCGGGCTGCGCCCGCTAGTGTACCCATATATCTGGTAGTGGTGTTATTAATTTGAAGCTAAAAATCTGTTCTGCATACAAAAACTGTCTTAAAAAGAATTTTACAACAAAATGATCAGTAATTTGTGCTGTATTTGTATGAAAATTCTAATAATTTTTTTAGTTGATCTGAAGATTGTTACAATGAGTGTTATTTTTGTTCGGTTTAAGATCAAATTCCAAATAGAATTGACAATTTATTTTTCAACAAACAGTGAAAAAACTTATGAAAAAAGCAATGGTTAACAATTATTGCATTTTCCAGTGCTACCAAGCACTATCACCAAGCACTATCGTCTTTATGGGGTTCTCTCGAGGTTATGATGGAGATTTTAGATTTTTGCATTTACGTTAATGCAAAGTGAAAAATTTTGCGAGAACTAAACTCAAACATTTTTACTTAGTTAATTGCATTACAACGAAAATCACATGTTTTTACAAAGCTGTTATTTTTCTCTATGTTATAGTTGTTGCTATAGACTAAAGTTCCTTTAGTAGTAAAGGAAGTATTTGTATGTTGTATTATTAACATTCAATGTTTTAATTCTATTTATAGTGATTAGAACGAAACAAAGAATACAACGATTATTTGTTATTTTTTTTGTTATACCCTAACCCATTACGTCGTATAAATGACTAATATGTTGCAATTAAGAAATATTACTTAACAATTTGGACTGTACCTTGTCCGTGAAGTATTTTACCGTAGATTTTAGTTGATCTGAAGATTGGTACAATGAGTAAATTCTCTTTGAAACTTGTCATATTTTATCTTAAACCGAACAAAAATAACACTCATTGTAAAATTCTAAAAACTTCGTTAAAGATGCAAGTTAATTTTTTTTCTTAAAACCCAAAGAAAAAAAAAAAGAATTGTTTATATGTTTTAATTTTGCATCATATCATTTTGCCTGCAAAATGTCACATGTGTTTTTTAATAGATTTTCAGGAGAGCGAAAAAACTGTTACAAAATCTACTTTTAAGATATTTTATTGGCATCATATGCCTTAATGATGATTTTACTAAATGAAGTCGTGAATCATTAAGCCAATAAAATATCTTAAAAGTAGATTTTGTAACAGTTTTTTCGCTCTGCTGAAAATCTATTAAAAAACACATGTGACATTTTGCAGGCCGGTCGACGATATATAGTTTACCTATGCATATTTTGTTTTCAGTGTAACAATTATTCTTAACCGCATATTTTAGTAGCACATAAAGTTACTAAAAACCATAGTTACTCGTATATCCTTAAGGTGACAATAAACATCTGAAAAATGGCAGATCGATTTAGATCCAGCAATATATTTGGGGATTTAGTAAGATCTATATTGATCCGAAAATGGCTGATCGAATTGTATCAGGTTGGATGCAACAATATATAATATCTTGAGTAAAAATGTTTTTTTATATAACGATTTATGATTTTATAGAATTAAATATCGCTCAGCAATGTCATAAATATATAGCAACAAATATAGCTTTATATGCCCGATAAAACAAAACATTATATCTAGCATATGAAGTAATATCTCATTTAATATCGACCGACATTTAATCTTATCCAAACATATTACAGGATTAAATGTGATCCAAATAGATCTCAAAATTTGGAGATCCAGTAATATCCAATAATATCAAATGAACATCCTGGTAGATCCCAAAATACCCAATATATAATTTTGGAATGTATCATATTTTTTTCGTTTCATACATATGCATATTAAATTCGAAGTTACACAACAACTAAATGTAAGTATCTGTGGCGCAGGGGGTAGAGACACAGCCTTATAGCCTTAGAGATCTGAGTTAAAACCTCAACCAAGGCATTATATTTTTTTCTAATAATTTTTTTATTGATTCAAATTAAAAGATACAATTGATTTTCTGTTGTTAATATAATTTTATTCAAAAACAAAATATTCAAATTTGAAATTTGACAAAAAAATATATCGAGTTTAGCCTAGAGGAAAAGCAATGGGCTGACAAACGGAAGGTCTCCGGTTCTATCCCGGTTCGCGACATAAATTTTTTGAAAATTCTTTTATTTAAATTAAAAGACACAATTGACATGTAGTTGTTGATATAATTTTATTTATAGACAAAATATTCATACCTGAAGAAATTAAAATTTTAAATTTGACTAAAAAAATTTAATTAGAGGAAAAGCAATGGGAAAGTCGCCGGTTCTATTCCAGTTAGCGACATAAAAAAATTTAATTTTTAAATAAATTTTGTGGAACGTGTTATTCTATTTATAGAATTTATAATCCACAAACCTTAAAGTAATCTATTAACACAACAAAAAAATCAAAAATTGTAAATAAATTTCGGTAATTACAACGGTATTAAAAATAAATGAAAGTGAAAGTGATTGTACCATGAACTACAAAAATTCGGTTGGAACTACGAATCTGTTTTCTGTGTGTAATATGTATAATAGTTGAGGTATAATCGATCGAACGTCAACAAAACTTTTTAGGAAGTAACGTGAAAAAGTTTCGTTGGATGTGAAAACGTTGAGTTTTCAACGTTGATAATTATCCACGTTGCAAGTTAACGTGCATATGATTTTGTGTACTTTGAGTTTTTTTCGGAATTTATTTAAGTCGAAAACACAGCTAGCGATGAAATTTTAATGGTAATGCTAAACTCCCAGGTATGTATATGTTTTCTATTCATGATGAACAAATACTTTTAACCATGACAGACAAGCGGATGAAAACCAAGGCAACACCATAAAACACTTAATATATTTATTGTTAGTTGAACAACAAACTCATACCTATGAGTACATTCAACTTTAAATTGTAATCTTAACCAAAATAGAAGAGCTATGTTGTGATTTTACCAAAACTAATCCATCAAAATGGATTTATATAACAGACATATAGATTATACGTACGTACTATAGCCAATAAGCATTGAAAAATTAAAAATTCAAGTGCTTTAAATATTGCTTGAATTTGGCTTTATTTTAAGTATTTTTTTCAGTCAGAATCAAGTTAATACAAATAATTTGTTTGTTTTTCGTTTGTTGTCAGTATTGAAAACTAAAATTGAAAAATCCAAATTCACAATTTTCCTGTAGAGATTTTAACAAAGTCTGAATTTCTTCCAAGGATTTTCTTCAAAAAGGTAAGTCTCATTTGTTTCGAGCTAAATTCGGTCCTTATATTCTCTTTTTTCATATTTCAGAAAAGTCCTACAAACTTCTACGCTTCTAGAGAAAATAGGAACAAATAATGGAAACAATTGATACATCGAAAGTGTTATTCCGTGCGCAAAATCAAGCATCAAAAACAAAATGAATCCGTATGTATGTTAAAAATAATATATAAATGTTAATAAATTATACTAAAAATAATGAAAACCGTGTTTTTATTGTTTGGTTTAAGCTTGAAGTTAGGACTTGAAAACAAGTGTTATTATAATGTTGTTTGAACTTTAATTGAACTGTGATTCAAGGCTTGAATTCAAGCATATTTACACTGATATGTTCGACTGGAATTCCAGTGTCCCTTTTGTTGGAATATGCTATTGAATTACAGTGTAAATCAAGTATAAATCAAGGCTTGAAATTGGAAAATGGAACTGAAATCAAGCGTAATTGATTTTAACTTGAATTCCAGCAAAATTGCTTATTGGGTATACTATATAGTATATGGAATATGCAAAATTGTTATTTTTTCATCTACCCACATATTTCCCGGAGATTGGGCGTAAAAAATAATATCCACGCAAAAATTGGTCCTCTCTTATTAAAACAGGCCAGTCACCCGAAAAATTGACTAAACGTAGTTCAAAACTCCTTTGCGCTATAGCTCTTAAGCTAAAGGTTTTACAGAAGATTACTGAATGGGCACGTCTACAGGCAATGAAGTGGCTAGCATTTTTCTTATATATACTTTTGATGTAACAATGACGCGTCATGGTGGTTTAAATGGTTGAAATCAAAATGTGTGTTTAACCACTTAAATCACTTTGAATTTAACCACTTACATAAATCACCATGACGAGTCATTGATATGTCAAAAGTGTGTATGAGAAAAATTCTAGTCACATTCTGAAAAACCTTTAATTTAAGAGTTACAACGCAAAGGAACTTTTAACTTTGAAAAAATCACATTTTTGCACATATGGCTGCTCTATTGGGCGCCAAATCTGAGTAAGCACGAAATTAACTCTTAAACACATTTTAAGTTTTGACTTATTTCTGGCATTAAACCTAAATTTGAAACTTTGATATTTTCAGAGACTTATAGTAGAATTTCATAAAAAACATATTTGCGGGACATTTTAACCCTCTGACGCTTCAACTTACGGGTCGTTTATGTCCCTTTTTAAAAAGGGGCCAAAAAGTCCCTTTAATTGAAGAGTTAGGGTGTTAAAATGTTCCACAAAAATATTTGTCATGAAATTCTACCATGAGCCTCTGAAAATATCAAAGTTGCAAATTAAAGTTCAATGCCAGAAATTAGTCAAAACTTAAAATGTGTTTAAGGGTTAATTTCATACTTATTTATAATTGACGGTCAAATGTCCCACTAGCATGGATTTTAGTAGGAAACCAGCGAACTTATTTATTCCCTGTGGTGTGGCCATACCGCATTCTGAGGTATGGCCAAAAGTGGTAAATATTTTTTAAAGTATTTTCTAAATTCCAACTCCATTTTTCTCAAAAACTTGTTAAACCAATGGCCGTGCAAATAGCTCAATACTTTTTGTGAAACAAAATATTATGTGCCTTCAAACAGGAACGAACACATACTTGTTAATCAGGAATCGGAAAGGCTCGCTCGTTCGGTATATTTTAAATCATAATCCAAAGACTATAATACCCATATCTTAAACCAAAGTTTGGTGGTTAGGTTGCAAAAAAGAAATACGAAAAAAATGTTGCAAAAAGGAAAATTTGTGCAACAATATATTCGTCTGCAGAATGTCAATCGCTGATTAGCTCTTTTAAGTAATTTTCTGTCCTTTTTTCCATTCCGCTGTTATTTTGCAAATTTTTAAGTGCGATTCCTTAAAATTTATAATCTAGGGACTATGGTATCCAATTCATGCAATAAAATTTGGTGGTGAGTTGCAAAAAAAAGTCGCTAAAAAAAATTTGCAAAAAGGAAAGTTTTTGCATTAATATATTTTTTGTTTACAGAATGTAAATCGCTGATTAAGTTTTTTCATTTAATTTTATTAACATATAGTCTTTTTTCGCGTTTCGCTATTATTTTGCAATTTTTTAAGTGTGGTTTTTTTTTCAATTATAATCTAGGGACTAAAATCCACAATTCATAAAACAAAATTTGGTGGTTAGTTGCAAAAAAAAATCGCGAAAAATAAAATTTGCGAAGATGAAAATTTTTTTTATCAATATATTTGTTTGCAGAATGTAAATCGCTCATTAAGTTTTTTAATTAATTTTTTGAACTGAACCATAAAACCTTTTACGCTTTGCTCGATTTTTGTTTGCAATTTTTTAAAATTGATTTTTAAAAATTCATTAACTTAGCGACTATAATAAAAATTTATACACCAAAGTTTGGTACTTAATTTGCAAAAAAAAAAAAAAAATCGGTAAAATTATTTTTTCTACCATAAAGTCTATTTTCGCGTTCCGCTATTATTTTGGGGTTTTCTAAGTGCGATTTTTTTAAATTTATAATCTAGGAACCATTATTATTATTTTTTTCTACCATAAAGTCTATTTTCGCGTTCCGCTATTATTTTGCAATTTTTTAAGTGCAGTTTTTTAAAATTTATAATCTAGGAACCAGTAGTTTGCGAAGAAAAATTTGCGAAGAAAAATTTGCAAAACAGAAAATTTTGGCATCAGTCTTTTAATTAATTTTTTTGAACCACAAAGCCTTTCTTAGCTTTCCGCCATTATTATGCAATTTTGTATTTGTGGTTTTTAAAATTCATAATCTAGGGCTATAATACTATTTGATATAGTGCAATTAAGGTTCCATTCTTCGCTTTTATAATAACTAAATCATTTTGGATGGCTCGCTCGAGCTTTTTTTCCATCCCTAGTTACAATTGACATTTGAGTCATATAAAGGGAGCAAATAGTGATGTTTGATGTAAATATTTGGTTTTTATGAGTACATTGGTATTGGTTTGAATATGCTTCTGTTTGAAGACGCATAATAGAATAAAATATTTCTCAGCGTCCCGCAATCTAATTATAAAAAAAAACACTCTAATAAACACTCACAATATTTTGTCTATAAAAAAAAACCTAAAATATATATTAAATTAATTGAAAACACAATTAAAAAGGATTATTGACTTTTCATTATACTCAAACCATTTTGCTATTTATTTCCAAACATTGTTTAAACAATCAATAAAAGAAATAAAAATAAGTGACAAGTCTATTAAAACAATCTTCAATTTTTAACTGACAAAACATAAAAAAAAACGATTTTGTGGTTTGTTTTTTCATATTTAAAATTTTTTTTTTTTTGTTTGACATTCATATTTTTATTGGCGATGTTTCTGTGTATAAATTTATTGTAATTTGAATTGAAATAATTTCGTATATAAAGAAACTATTTTAACAAAAAAGAACCGAAAATATTTGAATTTTTTGTTTTAAAACAGAAAACAACGAAATTATTTAAATTATTTTTTTAAAAATAAAAAAAAATAAAAATAGAACATTTGACTGAAAATATCATTTTCTAAACACGATACATCTTTTTTTGTGGTTTGTTTTTTATTGACTGATAAAAAAAAGTTAAACAATATACTTCAATGTATTTAATTGATTCTTCACACAACAAACTTTACCTATTACTTTTCAAATAAACATCATTCGGTTATGGAAAGTTTATTGCGAGTGTACTCTTTGGTTAAACCAAAATGAAAAATTTGAGATTTTTACAATGGTAGTTTACATAGTATATTGTGTGAAATAAAATGGTAAATACTGAATAATTTTGCGATGGAAGGTATTTCATTTCAGCGGATTTGGAGCAGAATGCGATTTTTGCAATAATTTGTTTGTCAGGGTAAAATTTGTTTACTGGTTCTGAGATTCAATAAAGAATACCAATTGTATTTTGAAGCATATCACAAGACTTATATTCTAAAGATTTTACAAAAATGGGCCAACCTCCCTCGTTTCACCCAGAGGTCAAAAACCAAATTTTTGGTTATCTTATGCTTTTCAGCTAACCTACATACCTCGAAATATTTTGTGTCTTGTTACTTGATACGCATTTTTTTATTGCACTTTTTGTAAGGGAAAGAAGAGTATAAAAATTTTATTTTTTTTACAATCAGCAAATTTTAAGGGGTATCTCCTGTTATTGCTTTCCAATTAATGGCCAAAATTAATTGCTATCAACTAATAAAAACAATATAATTATTTTACAAACTTACCATTAAAAGCTGCTTGTGCCTCATTAATATGAAAACTGCATACCGCTGAACCGATTAAACCATTTGTACTTGTTGTAAATGTTGCATAAAAACGTGTCTTATCATTGGGTAATTGATAAACCGATTGTATTTCATTAAAATAAAATGGAAATTCACCAGAAATACTACAATTCAAACGAGCCTTCAAGTAGGTAGCCCAATTGTGTGCTAAAAGATTTTTGCCACCCACATCCTTTTTGCAGACACGAGCAATACGCGAGTACACCGCTTTGCCACAATTTATATATTCAACAGCAGTTTCACGGAAAAAGAAATAAACATATTCGCCAATATCAAAGGAGCCAACAAAATTTGGTTCTAAAGGGTAATAAGGGAGAAAAGAAAACACAAAGTATATAAAAGTTTGCTCATTATTATAAGATTTATTAAAAGATTTTTTTAATTAAATTTAGTTTGTATTTAACCTTTTCAAGCATTTGTTTTATAAAATAAATTTTAATTAAGTTTCTATAAATCTTTTATAATCACTTTTTGTTATAGATTTTTTGCTTTCTACAAAATAAAATTTATACTACATATTATTTTTTCTTAACGCTGGGTTTCATACTGAAGGTTTAAGAGTTAACTATTAGTTAAGCTGAAAAATTGTTGTTGTTTTGTATTTTGTTTTTTTATAAAATGTATCTTCGTTTTATCATTGAAGCTCTTAGATGATATTTTGCTTTCCTATTTTCTTTTATATGGATTTAATGTGTTATTGAACATTTTCCGCGAATATTAAAATTAATTAAAAACCACACAATCTTGTTTGTGACAATATATAAGGAATTTTAATGCACAATGGGTTAGATAAAGTATTTAATGGAATGTTCGATTAATTTGATTTAGGTACATATGCCAATATGAAATTTTCAAATCGTTATCGAGTTTTGTGATGTGTTTTATTTGTAAACAAGATTAAATATAATTCTCCTGAGTATTATATTCTATGAATGTGTAAATATTGAGAAAAAATTAATTTTTGTAATAACAATAACTGGCCTCGACGTCGAATATATTATTTAATTCGAAATTAAAAATAGGAATAAATACTATTTTCAATCAAATTTTTTTTTCTCAAGATTTTCTATATTTTTGAAAATTTACAAATAGAAATTTATTTTGATTAAAAAATACACTCACAATATTTTATCGGTTAAAACAACCTAAAATACATATTAAATTAATTGAAAACACAATTAAAAAAAGGACAACTGATTTTTCATTATATTCAAACCATTTTGCCATTTATTTTTAAAACAATTGTTTTAACAATCCATAAAACAAATAAAAATAATTGAAAAGTCTGTTAAAACAATCATCAATTTTTAACTGACAAAACGTTAAAAAACGATTTTGCGGTTTGTTTTTCCATATTTGAAAGTTTTTTTTGTTTGAATTTTCAAAACACTTCACACACAAGACACACACCTTCATATTTTTGTTTTGGCTATGTTTGTGTGTATGAGTAAAGAATTTCTTGTAATTTGAATGGAAATAATTTTGTATATAAACAAACTATTTTAACAAAAACGAAAACCGAAAATATTTGAATTTTTTGTTTTAAAACAGAAAACAACGAAATTATTTAATTAAATTTTTCTAAAAATAAAGCAGAACATTTGGCTAAAAATATCAACTCCTACAGACGATACATATTTTTTTGTGGTTTGTTTTTTATTGACTGATACAAAAAGTTAAACAATATGTTTCAATATATTTTAATTGATTTTTCAATTGAAAACAAACTTTACCTATTACTTTTCAAATAAACCTCAATCGGTTATGAAGAATATATTGTGAGTGTATATTAGACTGTCACTTAAAATAGCGATTTATCGATTTTTATTAATTACACCCTCCAGTTTTGTTAGAAATGGTCCTAAATGGAAGAAATAGATTTGTTTTTTTTTTTTTTTTGGAAAAGGACATTTGGATTCCAGGCTAAAGTGGGTTAATGATAGCCGATGAAGTCAAAACTCCATGTCGGAATCATTTTGACTATATTAAATGAATAAATGGAATAAAAAATAATTTTTTTTTCGAAATTTCGAATTTTGGGAATTTCCAATAGTAATACATATTTTTTGCAAAGTGGACCATTTTCGTCCATCTTAACGTTTTCCAAAAATAAAATCGATTTCTTCCATTTGTGACCATTTCCAATAAAACTGCAGGATGTAATGACAAATCTATTTTTAAGGGATACTCTAGTGCAATATATGCTATAGATGAAACCCAATTTGAAGTGGAAAACTGTTCACAATTTGTTAAATACGTTTGGGATTTTAGCACAATTAATTCCTTTAATGTTTTGTGTTTCATTTCTTAAGTTTTTGGTACTTTTTTTATTTCAGACCCATTGTGCACTTGTTGTATAGCAAATGCACTTACTCCATTGCTGTTTACAACACATTAACGATGATAATAAATTTGATTATAATAATTTTGGTTTTTTTTTTCTTTTTTACCAAAAACTAATTATTTTTAGTAAACACGGCTATGACAAGCAGCTATGATGATAGATTTTATTAAACGAAAGCAAAAGACAACAATTTTCTATAACAACATTAAAACTCTTTTGCAATATATTACATAAAAAACAAAAGATAAGAGATTCTAAAGATTTTTCATTTAATAAAAATCAAAGTATATTCTATTAAACTAAATATAACATTAAATAAAGAAATACCACTTAATAACTTGTTATTTTTAGCTAGGATTATTATTATTTATTTAATATTGTAATACTTTGAAGGGTTACACAAAAAACGACGATACTTACTGTCCAACCATTTGGAATCATATTTAAGAGTACGTTTAAATTTATATTCTAAACGTTTAGCAGTAAGATTATATAGATCCGTACGAAAGATGACAGTATCCGCTTTAGTGAATTCAGCATTTGTACCGGAATACTATAAGCAAAAAAATATACAAGATGATGGAAAAAATTATGTATGTATTTGTATAAAGAAGAGTTAACAAGCAACAACATGACGTTTACATTCAGAAAAAACAAACGTCTTAGAATAATAATAATGTGAAACAAAAATAATATTGTAGCTAAGAATATGGAGTTGATATAAACCAATCAACAAGAACACTATAAGGGACAAATTCTAATAATTCTGCAAATCATACTACAGTTCAAAAGTAAAGTTTTATCTATGATTACACTACTTTACAGCCATTTTTTTGCACTGACAACAAAATATGTCTTTTTTTATAAAAGAAAATAAAAATTTGTGTTTCTTAAATATTTTTAAATGTTGTTCTGAAGCTACAGAATTGAATAAAAACAATTCTAAACAATTCTAAAAATTAAAATTTATAACATATTAATTGTTGTTGGCCTGAGATAGTAAAAATGTCTCCGGCTGTAAAACTAGTGTAGCTTTAAACTCTATGTTAAGACCTTGTAATATATCTTCTCTCAAAAAACACGTCTCTATATAAACTAATGTTACCTCTTGCTGTGTAGTGTATATAAATCACTAAAAACAAATATTGAAATATTGTCGTTTAGAAGTAAAACTGAAACAGATTACTTTGTAATATTAAATATGCATAAATAGGTCTAGGCACTTATATTTACTAAAAATTGAATTGCACAGAACTCAAAACATTGAAATGAGGTTGTTTTTCAATAAGTAGCTTTAAATAAATAAAACCACAAATATTACTTACAAATCACAAGTATGCTTAACGAAATGTAAAATAAATATACAAGTAGCTAGCTAGATATTGTAACTTAAGATGATGTTGTATAAATAAATATAAAAAACCCTTAAGTGCACACAAAGCATCTTATAAAAATTTGAATATTTATTTAGTAAGACCATGCTAATATTTTCAACTCTCATAAAAATTATACACATTTTCAAGATCAAGCATATTAAAATGCTATATAAATATACATAAAACAAAAAAAAACGAAACATAATCTTAACGTAAAATATTTTATTTACTTACCAAGCCTGGTAAACCACCCGGGTTACCGTCTTCAACATAAATTGCTGTTGAATTGTCCAAAGGATCATAAGGACATTTAGCAATACCCAAACCAATACCCATCACGTATTCAGACCTTGGTAAGTGTGTTAAATTTGACTGAAAAAATATTAAAGAAAATACAGAAATAAAGTTTAGAAAAAGTAAAACTTGTTAAACTCTTTTAGCAAGATAAAATAATGAAAGACTATAGAAATTGCTTGCATTCGCTATGTCTGAACTAAAGGAGTGCAAAACTGTTATATATAGAACCACAGTGCGTATGATAAATATGATAAAAAATAATGTTAATCATACGCAACGTGGTTCAACAAATTTTTGAAATAGAATTTAAAATACACAATACTCAACGTATTTTTTCTCAAAAACAAAGCCGAGTAATGTGTTGAAACTTTCTAAATCGGTAGAAAGTCATCTGAGCTTTTTTTTGTAAATAAAAAAGTGAAACCACTTTTGCGTATTTTTATATAAATTAAGTTGTATAATATTACACTAAGAATTCAGAAGCACATCCGAATTAAAAGAAAAAAGGTTATTTTATTCAAATTTTGTATAAAAAAATTCTATTGAATGGTCAAATTTCTAGCATTTTCTAAATTAAATCAGGTAACTATAAAAAATATACTAAAAATGAGCTCTAAATTGGACAATATTTAACAACGCCTTCTTCACAAATTTTCTGGACAAATTGAAAAGTTTATTTAAATTATTATTCAAATTATATAGTTTTTATAATTTACTAGTGGGCAAGCCTGCTAGATTTAGCGGCGTGCCTTAGGCCTAGTTTTTGGGATGTCAGTTAAACCGAAAACGAATTTTGTCGTATCGGGTTAAAGTTTAAAATGTAATTTGTTTTGTATAGGAATTAAATATTTTTATGAAAATAAAATACAATGAAGGGAAATTGTGAAAATTGTTGCATCTTTCTTTAATTTGAAAATAATATAAACAGAAAGTGATATTAATTTATGATCTATAGTCAAACTAAAGAACATTCATTTAATAAAATACAATGTATTTTATTAATGTAAAAATCTTCAAAATAAAAGCCCCCTTCGATGAGATTGCTTATTAGGGGCTTATATAAAAAATAAATAATTTCAAAAATTATTATTCAGAGGAAGCTTAGGTTAAAACAAATTTTCTACTTTTTAAGTAAAAATAAAATCAAATAGGCACACTTAATAAATAACGATGACGATGTGAGAGCTGTGGTGTAACGGTTAGCGCGTCGAACTGTTACCCATGTGGTTGCGGATTCGATCCCCAGCGACCGCAACATCAATTTGGAAAATGAATGTGTATGATTTTTGTATCCCAAATAAAGTATCCCCCTTCACTATTCCCATAGCACTTAACCCCACCGAAGTAAAATAATATAACAGGGCTATGAAATAAACAGTCTCAACAAAAGTTCGCCAACTCACCATCAAATGGCGCGCAACAACTGTTCTAAAATTCAACATCTCACGCAATTCTAGTGTTGCCATATTTTAAGCCTCTCATCTTTGACCACCTCCTATGTCTTCTTTATCCCTTTTCCAATAAAGCAACAAATTCGAATATGAAGTCCAAATTTCAAATTGTTCAAAAGCTATTGAGACATTGTTGAAATAAAATAGATGTTTTTTCCTTAAAAGATTTCCAGGTTTAACAAAAAACATATATTCCTATAAATTCTACTTTCGAATAACACTGCTCTACAAAAAAAAGGTGAGTGTTATTGCAGTGGTTTTAGGATAATTAAGGGGTGCTGATTTCGAATCTGCAACCAGTTTGTTCAAATTGGCTCTAGGTTTTGCGCAATTCGAGATTTAACTTTTTTCAATTTTTTAGCCGATTTTTTCAATAAAAAATTTATAATTAACTATAGCCTTGGAAAGAAAACGCTTTATACAGTTTAAGCTTAATTCTGTGCCCTTTTTTCAAACTTATATGTGTATCAATATCTCAATAACTTTTCTGAATATAGTCGCTTAAAGTCAAGATTTAAAAATTTTTTAAGGTTTTTTTTTTTTTAATTTAAATATAAGTCGAAGTCCGATTTTGAATATCAAAGCCAATTTGGAAAGAAAAAGGTCCAACATTTTTGTGCATGTCATATTCCGTTAACAAATTATGTGCACTTTTAGATCCTTTTGTAATTAAATTTAGACTTAAACAAAATTTCCACAAATACAAAATGTTGACACAAAAAAAAGTGTTTGGTGTTTCCACAACAAAAAAAGTGTTTGTTCAAAAAAAAAAATGTTTCCACAAAAAAAAAAGTTTCCACAAAAAAAATAAAAGTTTCCACAAACAAAAAAAAAAAAAAACATTTTCTACAAAAAAAAAAGTGTTTCAACAAAAAAAAAAAAAATGTGTCTGCACAAAAAAAAACTTTCCACAAAAAACAATGTTTCCACAAAAAAAAAAGTTCCCTCAAAAAAAAAGTTCCCTCAAAAAAAAAGTTTCCTCAAAAAAAAGTTTCCTCAAAAAAAAAAATTTTCCCAAAAAAAAAGTTCTCTCAAAAAAAAAGTTTCGACAAAAAAAAATGTTTCGAAAAAAAATGTTTCCAAAAAAAAAACGTTTTCCACAACAAAATAATATTTTACAAAAAAAAAAGTTTCCACAAAAAAAATATTTCCAAACAAAAAAAAATTTCCACAAAAAAAAGTTTCCACAAAAAAAAAATGATTCCATAAAAAAGTGCTTCCACAAAAAAAAAAAAAAAAAGTTTCCACAAAAACAAATATTTCCACAAAAAAAAAGTGTGTCCACAAAAAAAAATTGAGATGAGATAAATGAGATAGGATGAGCTGAGATTAGATTAGGTTAATGCTATAAGTGCTACCTGGTTGTCATAGTAACGCCAAGGCTGGTTGTCATAGCAACACGAACATTTTGTATGGGAATTTATAGGAAAGTCTAAATGCCATATCTCCAGAACCACTGGGCCAATTTCGTGCAAACTTCACATAAACCATCTACAGCCCATCCTCAACGTACCCTGAAATTTTGGTTGAAATCGGTTGACCCGTTTCTGCAGTTAGTGGTGACATCAAAATATACACTTCTTTTTATATATATAGATTTGTTGAAAATTTAAATATAGAAATTGTGTAGTTTTTTTTTTAAATTACGAGTATCATTTCCGTTGTCTGTACTACATCCAGACAAGCTGCGACATCTACATTTTGTCTATCTGGTTGTTGTTCACTATAAATGCGGTTATCAGCACAATTTTCGTAGCAAAATAAATTAGTAAAACATTAATTCAAAATTATTTTAGTGCTAAGGAAATATAACTAAAACTTTTGCTGAAAACGGAATTTCAGCAAAAAAATTGCTGAAAGCTAGTACACTTCCCTACGGGGAATGGAACCGGTACCAGATGACACGCAGGATAGGTCCAAGGGGGCGGAGACCGGTCGTTTATCGGTCTTTTTGTTTGAAAGGGACATATCACTTTAACATTGCGTTGTTATTGGAAATGACCAATTGCCACAGTTTAGACACCTTGTGACAGTAAGGTGGTGTGTCTAAAAATAGCTTTTCAAATAAACTAATACAAAATTAAGAATGAAAAATAATCTACTTCGCGTCGGAGTAGGGCTCAATAACACAACCTCCTGCTTGTAAGGCAAACGCTCTACCATCTGAGCTAATGTTGCTTATGCGTGATGGCTGGCTGATGGTAAAGTTATATATTTTTCGTTTCTATTCAAATAAAAAAGAAAAAGAAAAAACAAACAATACAAGCAAATAAAAAACTGGAAAAGAAAAAGATAGAAAAGAAAACAACACTAACACACACACACAAATATAGTGGAAGTGCCTTCGGTATGCCCCCGATTGACCATTCGCGGTATAGGTCCTTTAATGGCAGTTGACTCGTGTTTTGCGTTGGCCATAATTAAATTAAAAAATCAATTAAAAATTAGAAAATTACCTCAAAAACTTTGATAATATAAATAAAAATTTAAAAAATTGGCCTTAAGTTAAAAAGAAAATTAAATGAAATACCAATTGTTAAAACTAAAGCAGCTTTAACATTAAAAAACGTTAAAAATACAAAAATTAAAATTTTTTAGTAAAAAATTATAAAAATTTAAAATAAGAGCTAAAATAAGCAAATCGTAAAAAAATAAAGTTCAAAATAAATAAAAGAATAAAATAAATAAAAAAAATATTTTAAAAAATTTTTTTATTTCGGTATTGGTCAAGTTTTTTAAAAGCAACAGTGAAAGTAATGAATCAGAAAATACTTAGAAAATTAATTCATTCTCTTGGGTTCATATTTGTACTAATTTAGTAATATGCCTTCGGTTAATCGGTCACGGGATAGGTCCTTGGAGGGCAATTGACTCCTCATTCCCCGTAGGGTTGATATACAAGACGTTTTACTAATTTTTATACTAACTTATTGTTTTGAGTGTACAATTTCAACCTTGAGTTATTTATTATGGAGTAAAAATTAATATATCCTTTTAATACAATTTATTGTTAGTTAAGATATTATCATAATTATTTATGATTTTGAAACCAATTTTTACCGTTAAATACCTGATACCCATTTTGAATCATACTTGGAATATTGTTATTGGAATTGAAATTTTATTGGCTAATGCTAATGCCAAAAAAAGTTCATTACCATTTAGTGCTACTGAAATTTTCTGGCATTAAAATGTATCCCACTAATGGTAATGAAATCGCAATAATGCCTTAAATACTAATTACAATTTAACAAAACAAGCATTTGTTAACTAAAAAAAAAGGGGATGGTTAGATTGCTTTACATTGGCTGTTTTACAAAAGTGGATCACTTGGGATCTCTCCCGACCCTGGCCTATTCATATTATCGGAGTGTGTTAATAATCCAATGGAACAAAAATTTTCGCTTAGTTTTCGAAATACGGGGCATTTCTTGCTTCAATGCTATGTTCAAGTTCCTATTATTTACAGGAATCAATTTTTATAACACAGTCACAGGGTGTCCCATTTTTAAAAAATTTTTTTTTTCAAATTACAGGGTAATAGAAATTAATACACTAAGATAACAAGAACTTCGTTCCCCGTTTCATTTCGTTTCCTGCGACAAGTATTCCAATTACCCTCGTTCCGCATTCCATATCGTTCCGATTTGCAACGATTTTCCAATCCATTGTCGGAGTAGGTTAATTTGTATTATTAAGTAAGTTGTTAAAAAAATAAAAAATGTCATCCTGTGACTGTTTTATAGAAATGGATCAATCGGTAGCTGTACAAGACCTAGACTGTTTATATTACTAGGATGTGTCCATTCCATATGATTTCGCAACGATTT
The DNA here is from genome assembly GCA_949987735.1 of Leucophora obtusa. Classification (NCBI taxonomy): domain Eukaryota; kingdom Metazoa; phylum Arthropoda; class Insecta; order Diptera; family Anthomyiidae; genus Leucophora; species Leucophora obtusa. Next base: position 57,705,503 of record OX465299.1, on the reverse strand, counting down.
TCCAATCCATTGTCGCAGTGGGTTAATTTGTATTATCAAGTAAATTGTTAAAAAAAAAATAAGAATAAAAAATGTCACCCTGTAACTCTTTTATAGAGTGGAGCCATCGGAAGCTCCACAAGACCTGGCCTGTTTATATTATTGGGGTGTATTAATACTGCAAAGGAGCAAAAATTTTGTCGATTTTGCGAATACGAAATTCTTTCCCCCTTCAATTATATTTCCTTCCCTGCGGCACATATTCCAATTTCACTCGTTCCCCATTTAATTCCATATCGTTCCGATTTGCACCGATGTTCCAATCCACTATCGGACTGTGTTAATTTGTAAATTCACGTTAATTGTCAAAAACAAAAATTAAAAATGTCACTGTGTTTTTGTTGTAGAAAAGTGGACACCTCGCGAGCTCCCTTGAACCTGGCTTTTTTGTATTATTTATAGGACTGTATTAATACTCACCGGAGCAAAAATTTTGTCTGCTTTGCATTGACAATTTTTTAAAATGGCCACTTGCAAGCTCGGAAATGATTACGAAATCTGTAGATTGGCGTTTACTAATGCCAATTCTTTCTTATAATTGAGGCATTAGTAATCGTAATGAAGTTACGATACAATTGTCATTAGTAGTGAAATTGATGTATTTCAAAGCATTAATCGAAATAATGATAATGCCAAAAATTTCATCACCGTTATTTTTAATATAATGCTAGTGAAATCGTCAATTAATTTGCCCAAATAATTAATTAGTCTCATGTATGCTTGGTATAAAAGTAATACAAAATATTTTATCATTATAGTATGCTTTGGTAATTTGAAATCCTGTAAAAAGGAATCTGACATGATGCAGAAAAAGTGGATACGCAATTTTACTCTACATGGTTTCTACTTATCATACAGATTTTTATATTTCTATTTTTCTAGTTATTTTAATCCTCTATCGGTACGACGAACAAATAAATTTTTTTTGTAATTTTCGACTAATTTTTGTGAATAAAATGTTTGCAAAATTAAATTCAAAAATCGGCAGTAACAGATTTGTGTGGAATTTTGTTAACTAAAATACAAAATTTTTTTTTTTTTTTCAATTGGTTATGAATTGTGGGCTGAAATGTTATTTACTCAAAAAAAGTGCTTTTAGAAACTCTGTGCGACAGTTCCAACCCAGAAGGAAGGTTAATTTGATTTTTCATTTAAAAAAGTACACTTCGAAGTTCTGCTGAATTTTATTATGGTGCTTTACAATTTTCTTAAAGTTGTAAAGCACCCCACATAAATTAAATAATTTTCAGACGTGCTATTTTGCAGGAAGAACAAAAAATTGTTTTGAAAAATTTAACGGACTCTTTTTTGGATATAATGGAATTATTCTTTGGATATACTAGTAGTAAACAAGATACTAGGCTCCAGTCAGTAAAATATTTATAAGAGCACAAATTTGATTATAATAAAAAAATTTTCATTTCGTTTACATTTTGAAATCATAATTTATTCTTATTAGAAAACGTTTTAAGTTCTAAAATGACTATACTTTCTCAAAAATATATCATTAAAACCTATGATTGAGCAACTCTTCTCCGAAAAACAAAATCGCCCCGAAAAATGGCGGAATTGTAACGGCCAAAAAAATTAGTGTTTAATAAGTTTTTAGATGATGTTCGGGTTTTTTAGTCCTAAAATCGTAAAAAGATAGAAACACTGTGTACAAGGGGCGCAGCGGAAGAAACTGCTAGAATGGATTTGCTGCATATTAATAAAATAAAAAGAGCTGTTTTTTGACTGCTAATATTCAGCAAAGGGTTTTGCTGATTTCAACAGATTAAATTTTCATTTGCAGTTAACTAAAATACAACTCAATTATAGTTTTGTTTTTATTTGTAGCGGACACCATTCCTGTATTTCTCGCATCGCAAAAGTTTTCGCAAAAATCATATAAAATGCAACCCTACTCTGTTTTACATAGGGTGAGCCGTAAACAATAAAATATATTTTAAAACAAAAAAGCCAATAATACACTCCCTGTAACCTATTTCTCTACCTAATTATGTATTTAACGAAACATGATGGATGGACAGTTGTAAAATTTACAAAATATAAAAGATTAAAGGCTAAAATTCCAGTCAACTTTATCATCTCATAACTCACCCTGTATAAAGCAGGGTGACCATTAGGGTGGGGCGATTTAGCAATCGATATTGTGCCATCGATTTTTCGATAGCTTTTGGCATGAGGAAAAAAAAGTTCCACTACGACATATCAAAAAAATCAATCAAAAATTTAAATTTTTTATAATTTTGTAATAAATGCTAGATTAGCGCCATATTGCGGAGGCTTTTTGAAACAACTAATAAATTTGTAAACAATATAACATTACAAGCTTTCCAGAAAGGTATTACTTATGAAAATCGGATATAAAATGTGGCAACTAGAGGTAAAAGTATATAAGTAAAATTATTTGCTGCTTGATGATGATAATGATAACACTGTGAGACAAATGGTAGGGGTCAGTGATCGGGAAGGATTCAAACTACCGGGGAAAGTTATATCGGTAAAAAAGAAGTTATACGTGTCCCGGCGTTTCGCTGGGTCACCCCTAGGAATCGAGATATATCGATTTGACCTTTGGTGGTCTTTTTTTGACATAACTCGAGAACCACTAGCCCGATTTTGCTCAAACAATTTTAAAAAAATTAAAAATTACATTTCCTTTAATCTGTTCATATAACGTTTTTCTATATACTCAACAGTTTTGCCGGTAAAAATAAATGTATGAAGAAAAAAATATTTTTTGCCTAAAATATTAAAAAAAAGTAATAAACAAAAGGTTATTGATTTTTATGGTAGCGATAACAAACATTTATTTTTACCGGCAAAAATGTTGAGTATATAGAAAAACGTTATATGAACAGATTAAAGGAATTGTAATTTTTAATTTTTTTAAAATTGTTTGAGCAAAATCGGACTAGTGGTTCTCGAGTTATGTAAAAAAAAGATATATCTCGATTCCTAGGGGTGACCCAGCGAAACGCCGGGACACGTATAACTTGTTTTTGACCGATATAACATTTCCCGTTGGTTTCATCCCATCCCGATTTTTACTGTCGCATAGTGTAATGAAATGACGATGTTGATGAAAACAAGCAGAAAATAATTTTACTTATATACTTTTACCTCTAGTTGCCACATTTTTTATCCGATTTTCATAAGTATTACCTTTCTGGAAAGGTTGTAACGTTATATAGTATACAACTTCATTAGTTGTTTCAAAAAGCCAACACAAGATGTCGTTAATCTAGCATTTATTAGAAAATTATATAAAATTGAAATTTTGCCGCCTCGAAAATGATTTTTTTTTTGATTTGTGGTAGTGGAACTTTTTTTCCTCATGCCGAAAGCTATCAAAAAATCGATGGCACAATATCAAAAATTTTATGTCCATACAAATCGGCCCACTCTAGTGACCATGCATCTCTCAATGCGGACATTTCTCACATTAGATACAGGAACGGGGTACATATGAAGATAATTGTGAATAATTTCATAATTTCAGTGTAATTTTGTCCTCAGTTGCCGGCAATTTTGAATTTCCATTACAGCAACGCTGTAATGTCATCTTGTCGGCTATGGCTCGCTATAGGTACGATATTTTTAAGTATATATTTAATAAAACATCTTAAAACTTAGAATCACATGATGGGGCCACATTTAGTTTCTGTATCATCAGAAATTAAGCATCGTTTTATTTTTATTTTTCTAACTTTATATATTGTTCTACTTTATATTCGTGAACAACAACTCTCTAGTTTGTACAACAAAGTTGTGCAAATAGTTGCTATTGCCAGGCAGGCACAAACAAACAAAAGCAACTATTACAATACTTGCAAACCGATTAGTAAATGGTGTGCAAAAATTGCTGCTCTTGCATCAAGTTTTATTTTGTTTTACGTTTTTAAAACAAGTTTTTTGTTTTGTTGTTTTTTAAAGTTTATATTTATTTTTTCTGCAGTACAGTGCGATTTTTGTATGTTTTCTAGTTCTATTTTGTTTTGTTATAGTTTTAGCAAATGTTAGCACGTTTTTCAAATAATCCTTGAGTTTATATTTGAAAAAAAGAAAAAATTTTTGTTGCTTCCGATTGCTTGAGGAAGTGCGTGCCATGTAAAGAGTTTGTTAATGTGTTTGTTGAAAGTCAATTCATTGGTCGATTATGTTGGATTTAACAAAAAATAAATATGGAAACATCATTTAAAGAATAAATAAAAGCCTAAACTTTTTTTTTTGGCATCATAGGATTGTTTATAGAATTGATTTTTATTCGCGGAATGTATATAGAAACCATGAACTTTTGTCATATTATTACACTCATAGAAAAAAATCTGTAAAAATAGCAGAAAAATTTACTAAAAATTAGTTAAAAAGTTTTTTCCAATATTTAGTGAAGAGATTTGTTTATTTAAACTGCTCGTATGATGCAATTTACAGTTGATTATAATTTCACACAGATTTTAATATCATTTTACAAAAAATCTCTATCCCAGCAACAAATTCAGCTTTTGCGAATAGTGCAGCTCTTCTTTTATTGGCCATAAATAGCATGATTTTGTTCGACACAGCTCGGGTGAAATCATATATTTCAAAATTCGAACTTACATCATAGCAAATTCGAACTTATATCATACAGATAAGCTTCGTAGGATCCAAATTAATTTAAAATGTATATTAATTATTTTTTAATAAAAAATTAATTAAAAAAAGAAAAAAAAGCTCTAAATAATGACATTTAATAACTGCTTTTTTTTCTTCTTTATTTTTTATTTTTTTATTTTTTTATATTTTTTAAAAAGAAGCAACACTCAGGAATTTCTTCCTATTAATTAACGTATTGCTTTCTTTGGAAAGGGGATATAGAAGAGATTAAACCTGGTGATAGCTGAAGGGTTTCAAGTATGGCAATACTGTAATTGCGCGAGATGTTGAATTTTAGAACAGTTGTTGCACGCCATCTGATGGTGAGCTGGCGAACTTTGTTGAAGGTGTTTAGTTCATAACCATGTTAAATTATTTTACTTCGGTGGAGTTAGGTGTTTTGGGAAAACCGAAGGAGGTCGCTGCGATACATATGAGGGATAGGAAATACTGCTGCAGGAAATACTGCTAAAATTAGCAGACTTTTTTTACTAAATACTAGTAAAATAAGAAGAGCAGAATTAAAGCTGTTAAATTTACAGAATTTGAGTTATATTTAACCTATATATAGTTAATTGGAAATAGCAAATTATACTGTAAAATATGCAGAAAATTTTTTATAAATATTAGTAGACTAAAAATAGCAAAAACAAACTGTTATATCTACAAATTTTTTGCTATTTTTAAGCTAAATTTAGTTGAATGCAAATAGCAGTCTATTCTGATAAAATCAGCAGAAATATTTGCTAAAAAATTGTAAACTGCTGTTTTCAAAAGGCTTGATTTTTAATTGAATTAAAAAAAAAAATCTAAAAAATTTCGAAAATTTTAAATTTTTTGGTTATTTTTTAGGCTACTAATTAGTTAGCAAAATTTTTTGCTGATTTTAGCAGGTTAATTTGCTATTTTCCATTAACAAAACTTTGGCGCAAATATAAATAAAATTCTGTATATCTAACAGTTTTAATTTTGCTTTTCCTATATTACTAATATATAGCAAGAATAATTTAATAATTTAGCAGTTTTTTCTGCAACATAATTTTTAAATAACTTTTAGTAGTTTTAACTAAATTTTTTACGGAGTTTTTTCTATTACTTTTTTTCAAAATTGATGTTGCGCTCGCTGCGGATTGAACCCGCAACTTTATATGTAACAATACAACGCACTAACCAATTTTGTAAATAACTATTGCTATCGTTTCCATTTTTCCGTGCTTTCGTAAAGCAATTAAGTCCCAGCAAAAAAAGAGATGCCGAAGCAGTAGAAAAAGCACTACAATTGATGATGTAGATGTAATTCTTTTTTAACATAAACACTAATGATTTTAACATTGAGTTGTCATAGGAGAGGACTACTCCCATTTCAAAATTTTTTCAGTACTTTTTGAACGAGTGCAAAGGAAGCTCTTTTTCACCAATTAAAAGTTAAAAAAATAATTATTTACAAAAAAATTTTTATTTTTTTTAATTTACAAAAGTTTTTTTTTATTGCCACCACCGGGTATAGAACTTGCGACCTCACGATAAAAACACCACTTTGTTACTGCGAGATATTGTTCCTTATTCTCTTCAATAAAAGTACTTATTAAACAAGTGTAAAAAGTGCACTCTAATCCAATATTGGATTCAGTACTATTTTTACAGGTACATAAAAATCAATTTCTGACAATTTTTTTTTATATAGACATATTTTTAAAAATTTAAAAATTAAAAAATATTGAATTTAAACAAATTAATTATAAATATTAAAAACAAATTAATAGAATAAAAAAAATTTAAAAAAAAAATAAAAAAAAATATTGGTCCCGCCGGGAATCAAACCCGGCACCCTCTGTTTGGAAATGCCAAATGATGCCAAAATCGCTTTTTACGATCACTTTTAGAGCAATTACTCTTTAGAAGCAATACTTAAGTGATTTTTTGGATGTGGTTCAAAAGTAATTCTAAAAAAGCTGTAAAAATGTAATAACGGATACTTGGGAAGCAATGAAAGAAGTGATTTTTTGAAGTTGTTCAGAATAACTTCTAAAAAAGCAGTAAAAATACACTAACGGATACTTGTGAAGTATTGAAAAAAGTAGTTTGTAAAGCACTACTTGCAATTGCTGGGGTGTAGTAAATAAAATTGTGTATACCATATACATATATTATTATAAGGAAATTATAAATCTTAAGAAGAAGTGGTGAAAGCAGATACAAAGCAGTAATCGTTTTTCTTGCTTCAGAATTTCTGCCTGGATTTAGTTAAAATATCACCATAGGTTTGACAATATTTTTGTAAAGTTGAATGAATTTAAATGGTATAAAATTGTTATTTTAGGGAACCTTATCTCCATTTTTCTATATATTTTTTTTTAGTAATATACAGAATATTTTGTTTTCTATCTTTTAGTATGTTAATTCTATAACTGAAGTATTAGTGTATTCAGCAGCCCTTTTAAAATTTCTTAAAGCTATTTGATATATCATTAAGATATTAAAAATATGTTGCTATAACCCAATTTAACACTTTTCATATAATAATTTCTTTTGAAATAGCATGATTTCTCCCCAAATTAAACTTGAGAATTTTCCCCTAGTAAAACATTTCTTTTATTAGTTTTATCAGTGTTACTTTTTTTATTAGAAATGTTGTCACTTGGTAACATTATAATATTTTTTTATATTACAAACAAATCTGTGAAATTACACTTACATTAGGGTGACACTCGTGTTCAATTGTTCACTAAAAAAAACTTATTTGAAACAGTTTTAAATTGAGGTAATTTAGCAACAAAAAAATGGAAACCTGTTGCACAAGCAATACTTCTAGTTGAAATAGAAAATATTGATCGGTTTTATTACGGTAAAACTTTTAGGGGCATTTTTATAGTCAGAACTATGAACGAATTTTTTCTAGAATCTTACTTAATTCACAAATCTTCATATTTGCGACTTGCAGCTTCTAAACAAGCCAATTTTGAGGGGGACCTTTATATGGGCACTAGGTCTAAACATAGACCGATTTTAACCAAAATCAATAGGCTTCGTCCTTGGGCCGACATCGGTTGGTGTAGCAAATATCATCAAAATATATTTGCAACCTGTAGAGTGCGCACAAGAATGCATGGACAGTAGAGCGTACCACCTTACAGGCAAAAAAAAAAAAAAGTGTGCCATACACCCTCCAATATGAAGTATTTTTGCAAGGAGTTTTCAAAAAAAAATTTTTTATTTTTTTATGCCGAACGTAGGGGTCGCCATTTTACATTTTTCGTTATATCTTTGGTATTTACAGTCGGATCTTAAAGTATGATACATCGATGTTTTTCTCTCGAGGAGACCGGTGTTTTGCTCTAAAGACATTTTGACCTCAAGTATCCCGTTCTAGTAGTTACCCACCAGATCTCAGTTACCACCCTAATGTACCACCCTAATGTCAGAAAATTAAAGCTCGCAAAAAATCATTAAACTTTTGCTAAGGAAGTTTTTCGCTAAACCCAGTAGAACTTTTTTTATATATTGGTTGCCGAACGTAGGGGTCGCCTTTTTAATTTTTTTTTAACTGGATATTTACTAGCAAAACACTGGTCTCCTCGAGGCAAAAAAATCGATATACCACACTTTAAAATCCGATTTTAAATGCCAAAGATATAACAAAAAATTAAAAAAGGCGAACCCTACGGATGGCAAAAAAAATTTTTTTTTTGAAATCGCCTTCCAAAAAAACATCATATTGGAGGGTGTACGGCGAACTTTTTTTTTTGAGGTACGGTCTAATGGACAGACAGACATATGGACGGACGGACAGACAGACGGATATCGTTAAATCGAAATAAAGGGTGATTCTGAGTAGATCGGTATACTATAAGTTGGGTCTAGATCCAATATTTTTTGGTTTTACAAAAATCAGCACAAACTTATTATACCCCGTCCACGTAGTGGTGTAGGGTATAGAGAGCAAAAACTCCAATGTTTTTCAATATGAATAAGTGAACAGAAGTTGTAAATTTTCTATGCGCTTAAGAACAAAATTTTCGTATAGAACTACTATTGGATCCTCTCAAAATACCCTACTAGCCTGAGTACCTCCGAGGACTTTTTCGTATAGGAAAACCATCGAACTCTGAGCATATTTTCCAACTGAAAAATCGTAGATTCTGAGGACTTTCTACTATAGAAAACTCTTAGATTACGAGGACATCTTCTCATAGAAAAACGGTCTAAAGACGTTTTCCTATAGAAAAAATTTCGCTGAACATGAGACACTTTTATAGAAGAAAGTCCACAAAATCTAAAGCTTTTCTACAGGAAAAATTCTCTGAATCTGATGTTTTTTCCTGTGATCACTGGACTGTGATGTTCTAAACTATGTAAAACATGTATTTGAAAATCCTCCTGAAAAGTACATGTATGCTATTCCAAAGTCTTGCCTTGCTGAGTTTCAAGATTCCGAAGAAAAGAGACTCCAAAGGCTGTTAGAAAGTGTTCATATTGGTGAGAAACGTCCTTCTGCAATGCTGTGTGAAATGCGGCAATTATCAGCTGGTAAAATGTCTAATGACATGTTGAAATCTTTATAGTTCCAACGACTTCCACCAACAGTAAGACCAGTTTTGCCGTCCGTTCAGATTGTCGGGACACACTTGCAGTCAGAGCTTCGAAGGAATTAATTCAGTAATTCCCTAGTTTTTAACTGAATTTAGGAATATTCAATTGCTCGTTCTGAGAATTCATTCACTCCCTTTTTATACCCTACACCACTATGTGGTCAGGGTATTATAAGTTTGTGCTGATGTTTGTAACACCAAAAAATATTGGTCGTAGACCCACCTTATAGTATACCGATCGGTTCAGAATTTTTTTTTATTTCGATTTAACGATGTCCGTCTGTCCGTCCGTCCGTCCGTCCCTCCCTCCGTCCGTCCGTCCGTCCGTCTGTCTGTCTGTCCATGCAATCTTGTACGCACTCTACAGGTCGCACCTATTAAGATATTTTGATGAAATTTGGTACGCAGACCTATGTTGGCCCAAGGACGAACAAGTTTGATTTTTTTGAACATCGGTCCATGTTTAGACCTAGTGCCCATATAAGGGTCCTACCAAAATTATATTGTTTATACGCTGCAGGTCGTAAATATTAAGATATTTGGACGAAATTTGGTACACAGACCTATGTTAGCCCAATAACGCAGCCCATTGATTTTGGTGAACATCGGTCCATGTTTAGACCTAGTGCCCATATAAGGGTCCTACCAAAATTATACTGTTTATACGCTGCAGGTCGTAAATATTAAGATATTTTGATGAAATTTGGTACACAGCCCTACATTGGCCCAATAACGCAGCCTATTGATTTTGGTGAACATCGGTCCATGTTTAGACCTAGTGCCCATATAAGGGTCCTACCAAAATTATACTGTTTATACGCTGCAGGTCGTAAATATTAAGATATTTTGATGAAATTTGGTACACAGACCTATATTGGCCCAATAACGCAGCCTATTGATTTTGGTGAACATCGGTCCATGTTTAGACCTAGTGCCCATATCAGGGTCCTACCAAAATTATACTGTTTATACGCTGCAGGTCGTAAATATTAAGATATTTTGATGAAATTTGGTACACAGATCTACATTGGCCCAATAACGCAGCCTATTGATTTTGGTGAACATCGGTCCATGTTTAGACCTAGTGCCCATATAAGGGTCCTACCAAAATTATATTGTTTATACGCTGCAGGTCGTAAATATTAAGATATTTTAACGAAATTTGGTACACAGACCTATGTTAGCCCAATACCGCAGCCTATTGATTTTGGTGAACATCGGTCCATGTTTAGACCTAGTGCCCATATAAGGGTCCTACCAAAATTATACTGTTTATACGCTGCAGGTCGTAAATATTAAGATATTTTGATGAAATTTGGTACACAGACCTATTTTGGCCCAATAACGCAGCCTATTGATTTTGGTGAACATCGGTCCATGTTTATACCTAGTGCCCATATAAGGGTCCTACCAAAATTATACTGTTTATACGCTGCAGGTCGTAAATATTAAGATATTTTGATGAAATTTGGTACACAGACCTATTTTGGCCCAATAACGCAGCCTATTGATTTTGGTGAACATCGGTCCATGTTTAGAACTAGTGCCCATATAAGGGTCCCCCCAAAATTGGCTTGGTTACAAACTGCAGGTCGCAAATATTAAGATATTTTAATGAAATTTGGTGCGCTGACTCACATTATAAAAAATTTTGACACAAGCCCCATTTTAACCTATTCGAATTTCGGATCCAAACAATACACCAGAGTGGTGTAGGGTATTGTATAGTCGGCATGCCCGACTTTAACCTTTTTACTCGTTTTTATTATGTTTATCTTGAAGGAATTCATTCAATATTTTCTAATTCCTTCATAAAATTAAATGCATACATTCATTAAAGAATTTTGATGCGACTGCTACTAAATGCAGTCTTCCATGCTCCCATCAATCTGAAAACCAAGCGATTTCCTAGAACAGTTTAATTTGTTGGTTGTCGTAAAAAAGCGTTGTTTCATCGACAAGAAAACTGGCTTCAGTGTAGTTGGTTCTTTATTGGTTCTATTTGTCCTTCGGAATATGTTATCACTTAAAATATTTAAAAGACAAATACACCCCTAATTTATAAAAGTATGTGTTAAAATATAGACGGAAAATTAAAAAAAAATAACAGTTTAGAATATGTGTCAATTGAATGAAAATATGTTGTCACTTTTTTTAAACATTCTCTACTGATTGCTATCTTAACGTTGCTTAAGCTTAAGAAGTGTAAAAGTGGAAAAATACATATGGTTAAAAAAAAGTTTCCCCTTTTTTTAAACTCAAAATATATTTATATATTTCTTTTTTTTTCTGCAACAATATGCCTTTTGAATGTTACCACTTTGTAAAGACGGCAACATAAGAAACAACTGAAAAAGGAATTTTACAATGTGTTGGAAACCATTTGAAGTTGTATAAAGCATATCATGAATAAAAGGAGTGGTTTTTTTTTTTTTGTTACTTTAATATGAGTGTAATTTTTTTCTCCAGTTGTTTTTTCTTTGTTGAAGTAGCTTTTTGTTGAATGTATTATAACTCCTTTTATATATGTACTTTTTATGTTGCTTGAATTGATACTTACATAAATGACATAATCCTTGGGATTGTGAGCGTTTGTACCGCATACATAAAGTCTGTTGTCTTTCATTCTTTGAATAACACGTATGTGATTTTTACAATCGAAAACCTAAAATGAAATAATGATAAATTGATATATTTGAAGTACATTTGCAAAAGTAAACGTTTTAAAATATGTATTAAGAAGGGAAATTGAGGATTATAAAATTATTTAAAACTATGGCCCTTACTATATTTAAAAGAGTATTTTAAATTTAAAGTCGACTTTATTTTTAATCATACGGTTTTGTTAATTTTGTGTATGAGAACCCTACAAAAATATTTATATTTTCAAACATTTTGATTGGTTGAAAATAAATTAGCAAATCAGAATGCTCCAAAAATAAATCAAGTCAAGGCATACTGTCGACTTTAACTAAAATATACATCTGAAAAATTTAGGTAATAAGGGCGTATATTTTATGCATTTATACTAAGGAAAAACTACCTAGTTTTTGGCTCTTGCTAGTGTTTAATTGTCAAAACGCACATATAAAAAAGAAACAAGAAGTAGTTTTGTACAAAAACTAGGTAGTTTTTGCTCAGTCTAAATTCAGTATAAGTCTCGAATTTTTTCAATATCAATTTTAGTTAGTACAGTTGGAATAACTTCTTACAGTAGCGTTCTTATTCTATCAAAAAAAAAAAAAAAAGATATTCATTTTATAAATATTTACAGCATTCTATTCCTTATATCCTAATGATAAAAATTTACAAGAAATTTTCTCATAATCATTGATTGTTTTCAATTTAAATCAATTCTTATAAGTAAAGTTATGTGTTTAAAATCCCATAGTTTTCCATATAAAATCTTACTCTCTAATAGAAAATCTTATTGGAAAAAATGTCTTATTACAAATCAAATTTATAGTATTTCTTTACATTCTATATGATACAACTTAACTCTAACAATCTTATTCTATACGTTTCCGTTTTTTTTTTTCATTTCATTTTTTTCCACTATGCAATAGAGGAAATCCAATATATATTTTCTTAAGTAGAAATAGGAGATAAGCAGAAATTGCTTTCTCTAATATGTCACAAAGTGTATGTGTTTTACCAATGTATAAATTTTTTTCTTTCAATTTGTAGTAAATTATAAAAAAAAAACTATAGCTTTAATAGAAAATAAAGAGGGTTTACACATGTATAGAATAAAAAAAACACAAAATTGAAATGTTGCAAAAAATCAATCGCGCAACAATGAAGCAAATAAAACAAAATTGAGTACAAGTAGAATTTCAAATACACGTACATCATTACGTATGAGCGATAGCAACCTGCATTTTAACATTACTCATACGCACCGATAAACCAATGCTGCTGTAATGCTGCTTACAAAAGCTAACAAAGTGCATATTCTGTGTATTTGTGTGTCTGCACATATTCTTGTGTGAGTGCGTGTGCGTTTGTGCATTGCAACCGTATTAGAAAAAGTACAAAAAAGAAATATTGTAAACCTCAGCTGTTTGACTCTATTAATGCACATAACTAGAAAACTAAAATATATTTTCAAGTGTAGGTACTTGTGTGTGTATTTGTGTGTAAAATATGTTGTCATATGTTGCATTATGATGACTTTGCCAATGTGCTTATTGCTGGAAAAATTTATATTTTTTTCTTCTAGCCTGCGCTCAGGGAAGAGAAATCTTAAAAAAAAAAAATTGCATACATTTTTAGCATAAGGACATACGTTTTTCTAGACAACATATTTGTATAGCTTTCGTGTTTTTTTTTAAATACACACACAAAAAATTGAAATGCTGCACGAATGAAAAAATTTTACATTACCCAGAATATTTGTTTCACTCATATGCTCCCAGTAAAATATTGGTAATGACACCCCATTACAATCTGCTTTACCAAAAGTGATATATAATTACCTTTTGCATTATTTTATAATATAAAATATTATTCGTAATAGTTTAAATAAGTACTGTTTAAACAGTTAAATTATATACATTTTTATTTATTATATGTAAATATGTTTTCCCAGCCAGCAATTTCGGAGCGCTCAGAAATAAGATTTTTAAATGGCTCATAGAAATGATTATTGTTTTTTTTGAAAATAATCTTTTTTTGATAGAAAATATGAACCCTCAGAAAACAATCCAAAAAGTTACCTCTACAATCTAAAAAGCTGTCTCAAAACGAGGGTTCATTTTTCGGACTCTAAGAAGATTCCAAAATTATTTAAATTTATGAAGAAAATTTAGATTTTATACGTTGAGTCATTTCTGAGTACACAGGGGGCTCTTTTGGACGGACCACTTTCATAGGAAAAGTGGAAAAATGTTTATGTTTTTGGATCTCATTTCTGAGTCATTAATGATCATCTTTGTTTGCTGGGTTATATTTAAATTTTTATGACGAGTCCTAAAATCACACACTTGAAAAACTTAAATGTGAATGTGCAACTCCTTATTTTTAAGAATCAAGTAAGCAATCGGATAACCACTTATAATTCAACTTTCTGTAGGCAGGTGTGTAACCACTTATTATTCAAAATCTCATAACTACTTACTTCTCATTTTTTCGTAAGCGAGCGGGTAAGCGTGACTACTTATAAAAACGACCACGCCAAACAAAAATAATGAGTTTAGACGCCAAAAATTAAGTTGTGCGGAGCCATGAATTTCTATTATATAACCACTTATTTGGTAATGAAAGATTTTGCTGGGCTATTATACTTGTATGTACCTTAGACCGTACCTCAAAAAAAAGTTCGCCGTACACCCTCCAATGTGATGTATTTTTGAAAGGCGATTTCCATTGAAATTAAAAAAAAATTTATACTGGGTTTAGTGAAAAACTTCCTTAGCAAAAGTTTAATGATTTTTTGCGAGCTTTAATTTTCTGGCATTAGGGTTGTACATTAGGGTGGTACCAACTGAGATCTGGTGGGTAACTACTAGAACGGGATACTTGAGGTCAAAATGTCTTTAGAGCAAAACACTGGTCTCCTCGAGAGAAAAACATCGATGTATCATACTTTAAGATCCGACTGTAAATACCAAAGATATAACGAAAATGTAAAATGGCGACCCCTACGTTCGGCATAAAAAAATAATAAAAATTTTTTTGAAACCTCCTTGCAAAAATACTTCATATTGGAGGGTGTACGGCCCACTTTTTTTTCTGTAAGGTGTTACGCTCTAATGTACATACAAAGTATATTGGCTATTCATGTGTATATTTTTGAAATTCAGCCATCCCACAGTGGGCCAGCATCTTCGAATTTTGGCCAAAACTAGAATATTGAGTATATGAGGCTGATCACGAATCTGAAATAAAAAATATAAAATTCAAAATGGCGGATCCCAGATGACGGCCATTAATTTTTAGTTTTTATTATATTGGACTTAAAATAATAAATTATATAGTTCTAGGATCCGCTGATTAAAAATCTGAAACTAAAATTTTGAATTTCAAAATTGCGGATCCAATATGGCGGCAAACAATTTTTTCATTAAATTTCTTATGTCGGCTGATTTACTTCAAATTTCCTCCAGGGGAAGTTTTTGGGTAGCAGATTACGAATCTCAAATCAAATTTTAAAAATTCAACATGGC
Source organism: Leucophora obtusa (assembly GCA_949987735.1). Lineage (NCBI taxonomy): Eukaryota > Metazoa > Arthropoda > Insecta > Diptera > Anthomyiidae > Leucophora > Leucophora obtusa. Next base: position 57,690,064 of record OX465299.1, on the reverse strand, counting down.
GGATCCAATATGGCGGCCATAAATTTAAATTTGTTATGTGTTGGAAAATAAATTACACTTTACAAAAATAAAGCTTCTGATGACAACTAAAAAAAAATAAAAATATAAGTGTATCGGCGTTTTAAAAATTTTCGTCTGGCCCTATGTTTTTGGGGGTTAAAATTTCCTATGAATCGGCATAGGAAAATTTTGCTGACGCAGCAACATTATTTGCTTACTTTACTGACTTTTTTTTAAATGTATGTACCAGTGAACCCAGCGATATGGCATCACCAAAAAAACAAGTTATAAAAATATCGTTGTCACTAGATGGCACTTTAAATTTAAATAATAACAAACAACAAAGCAGAAAAACAAACGTATATCTCAAATTATAATATTTGATTAATTAGAAATTTATTAATTTAGTTCGAGGCCAATTTCCTTATTATGAATTAACATAATAAATACTTTTTTCAAAAACTGCTATTCTTATTATGAATTAACATAATAAATACTTTTTTCAAAAACTGCTATTTTTCTTCATCACGATACTCTCCTGACAAATAATTCAGGAATGAAAAGACGATCGGTTCGGGGATTTTCCAGGTCCCCTTCATCAGTTTTCTTTAGAAAGTGGTGGCAGTAGTGCAATGCAATTTGAAGCATCAAAATCTCATATTAAATGTAGTCTGCTACATTAACAAAATGCTCTTTGCCCATGCCCATTTTGTTAATGTAGCAGACTACTTACGATCTGTCACGAGCATACATTTTTTACTCTACCTTCTAAACTGCTTCTTTTGTAAGCAGGAGAGAAAGCAGAGATTTTATTATCGATTTTAAGACAAAGTGTTACTAGGACAGTAACTTAAAAAAAGCACATTACCCCTCTTCGTCAATCGGAATAATAAAACTGTGCTTTAGAAGTCGCTAAAACTATTTTTGTTTAAAGTATAACCGTTTAATAACGCGTTTTGATGAGCTAATTACAGAAAATATAATTTCAAAAATGTTGAAGGCTACTTTAAAGCAAATCTTTTTGAATTCCAGAGGGCGTCATATTTTTTTCAGATTACTTTTTTAGCCAATCAAAATAATGAAAATTTGCTTTAAAAAGTGGTAAAAAAACTATTTTTTGTTTAAAGCACAACATTTTAATAACGCGTTTTGATGAGTTAATTATGGAAAATTAATTGCAACAATTTTGAAGGCTACATTAAAGCGATCTTAATGTATTTCGTTTCCATATATAAGAATTATATTCATTTAATTTTGGAATTTGGGCACAAATAATTTTGTTGAATAAAATAAATCTCATTACACATGCACCACACTTGCCTGAAATTATCCTCAAAATTAAGGAAATATTCACGATTTAGGTAATTACCCACGGTGTGGCAACACTTGTCACAAGTGTACTCGTATAAAACAGGGATGTAAAATGAGATTTTGATTTTGATTTGAAAAAGAATTTTAGAGATCACATTTTGAGAGTAGTAAAAAAAAGTTTTTTTTTTAATAACAAAAATTAATATAAAGTTAACATAAACTCTCGATTTACGCGATATTTATTGAACTCATTTAACTGCATAAATCTAAGGTAGTCGATCAGAAAAAATCGTTTAAAAATGAATGGGTTTCTTTATGATTGTTTTTTTACACAATTATATACGGAAATACACAATTATATGGTATAACTAAAAATAACTCTTTCTTTCTGAGCTCAAAAGAAGCTCTTTCAGAATGTGTATATCACTAATATTAGGAAGCGAATGAAAATATGAATTTTATTAGCACATTACTGAAGCAAATATTTCACTGCTTCTTTGGAGAAATCAGTGAAGTGCTTCAAATTTTATTAAATACACATTATTTCAGCGGGTCTCAAAGCTGAAAAAATGCGCATTTCATTTCTTATGAATGCGCTTCTTTCACGTTTCACCTGCGGAAAAGGGACATACCAAGTGGGACATCGCGAACAAAAATCATGTCTTATGGAATTAGTTTAGGAAGCGCACAGTGATTAAATAATGCCTTCCTAAACTGCTTCTGGATATGCAGTATTTTTTGCTGGGAAATGTCTCCATAGGGAACATTTATTGTGAACGAGCCTTATTGTGTGTTGGCAATGACATCTGGCAAACATATTCAGTATACATCAAATCAGTAAACAAACAGCATCATCTTTTTTTCATCGAGTTAAAGATGGCGAATTTTGTACCAGGAAATGATGATTTGCGGAAAGCATTAATTTTTTGTTTTCATTTGAAGAAAAGTGCTGCAGTCGCACGGAATGCTTGTGGAGGCATATGGTGATCATTAGACCGTACCTCAAAAAAAAAGTTCGCCGTACACCCTCCAATATGATGTATTTTTGGAAGGCGATTTAAAAAAAAAAAATTTTTTTTTTGCCGACCGTAGGTGTCGCCTTTTTCAATTTTTCGTTATAGCTTCGGCAATTAAAATCGGATTTTAAAGGGTGTTTTGCTATAAAGGAAAAATCCAATTAAAAAAAAAAAATAAAAAGGCGACCCCTACGTTCGGCAACCAATATATAAAAAAAATGTCTACTGGGTTTAGTGAAAAACTTCCTTAGCAAAAGTTTAATGATTTTTTGCGAGCTTTAATTTTCTGACATTAGGGTGGTACATTAGGGTGGTAGCACTGAGATCTGGTTGGTAACTACTAGAACGGGATACTTGAGGTCAAAATGTCTTTAGAGCAAAACACTGGTCTCCTCGAGAGAAAAACATCGATGTATCATACTTTAAGATCCGACTGTAAATACCAAAGACATAACGAAAAATGTAAAATGGCGATCCCTACGTTCGGCATAAAAAAATAAAAAAAAAAATTTTTTTTGAAACCTCCTTGCAAAAATACTTCATATTGGAGGGTGTACGGCGCACTTTTTTTTTGCCTGTAAGGTGGTACGCTCTAGTGATCATGCTCTATCAGAAGCAACGTGCAAAATATCGTTTCGACCGTTCAGAGATAACGATTTTTATGTGAACCAAAAAACCACCAAAAGAGTATGAAGACGCTTCGAGCTCCTAAAAACTGGCTAAACCGTTAATACAGATCGCTACCGACAACAAATGATCAATTTGAAAATTTTTTTCATCCCATTAAAAATTAGTGTTTTATTTTCACAAAAAAAAAATGCTAATTTCATACCGGTACAACTGGTACTATCAAAAACAAAAACTTTGATATCCATAGTGTCTATGTTAACTAGGCAGAGTTTCCTAAATCTTTAAAAATATATACCTTCGGGAAAATTCGTCTCAATCCCGAAGTAGACCGCATATCTAAGAAAGCTGAAACACCCACTCACATATTCTAAGGACTAATATATGTGAATTTGACCCTTAACACTGTATATATCCCCATATAAAACAACCAAAAATTTGGACGTTTTGTATTATGCTAAAAACATATAAGCATGTTTTATCAAAGAGTATACATAATAAAGAGATTGGGGGACTCTCTATCACTGAGAAAGCATTTGTTCTATTATGTGCCTTGGAACAGGAACATACTCAAACCAATATCACCCAGCAAACATGGCAATACGAAGAAGATTCTCCGAACATATCGCCAAGAAGAAAACATTTATTGCCGGCAATATCAATTTCGTATTCCGGAAGTTTCCTCCGTCGGAAACAACTGTTACACTAAAACAATACTTCCAGGCAATATGAAAGCAATAACTCATATGGAATATAAACGGATATCGCTAAATAAACTCCCGGTACAATAAAGAAACAATTTAATTTTTTCATTATTAAATTTAAGCCTGGAAAACAATATCTGCATACATAATACATTGACCAACTTATAAATTATCTTGATTTCATCTTAGCCGATTTTTCCCGCGCAATTAATCTTAACTTTTCACGAGATAATTTCCTATATATCTTTTGATTGTTTTTGTACAAATTTAGTTTTAATTTTTTACAAATTGATGAAAGATTTCAAAAAACTTTGCTTTATCTTCCAAATGATACAAAGGTGATATTGCCGCAATATTGTCATAAAAAGTTATGACAAAAGATAAAATTTTGAATTATTTTTTTCCAAATATCGCCGAATTATCTACCAAGTGATAAAAGGAAGACAATTTCAAAGTAAATACTACTTGATTATTTTCATTCAAATGAAATATCTTCTTGGAAAGTATCTTTTAAATGTTTGCAGGGTCATTATGTGCGCTCTTTGTATGACTCAAAACATCGATTGTAACCAGGGATGGAAAATAATAATTTAGTTATAAAAATCAAGAGGGGAACTATACTATGGAATTATACTATTGCAACAGTATTATAGCCCTAGATTATGAATTTTAAAAAATCATACGTAAAAAATTGCAAAATAATATCGGAATGCGAAAAAAGGCTTTGGGGTTCAAAAAATTAATTAAAAGATGCCAAAATTTTGTTTTTTTTTTGGAACTTACCACTACACTTTGTTTCATGAAATGGGCATTATAATCCGTAGATTATAAATTTAAAAAACGCGAAAAAAGACTTTGTGGTAGAAAAAAATAATTAAAAAACTCAATCAGCGATTAACAATCTGCAAATGAATACAATGAAGCAAAAATTTTCCTTTTTGCAAATATTTTTTCGCGATTTATTTTTATTTTTTTTGCAAACTAAGCACCAAAGTTTTGTGTATAAAATTGGTACTTTAGACCCTAGATTATAAATTTAAAAAAACCACACTAAAAAATTGCAAAATAATCGCGGAAAGCGAAAAAAGGCTTTATGGTACAAAAAATTAGTTAAAAAACTTAATCAGCGATTTACATTCTGCAAAAAAATATATTGATGAAACAATTTTTCCTTTTTGCAAATTTTAATTTTATTTTTCGCGTTTTTTTTTTGCAACTAGCAACCAAACTTTGTTGTATGAAATGTGTATTATAGTCCCTAGATTATAAATTAAAAAGAAACGTACTTAAAAATTGAAAAATACAAGCGGAACGCGAAAAAAGACGTTGTGGTACAAAAAATTAATTAGGAAACGTAATCAGCGATTTAGATTCTGCAAACAAATATATTGATGCAAAAATTTTCCATTTTGCAAATTTTATTTTTCGCGATTTTTTTTTGCAACTAGCCACCAAACATTGTTGTATGAAATGTGTATTATAGCCCCTAGATTATAAATTAAAAAAAAAACGCACGTAAAGAATTGCAAAATAATAGCGGAATTTGAAAAAATACTTTATGGTACAAAAATTTAATCCCTAGGTTATATATTTAAAAAAAAAACCGCACTTAAAAAGTTGCAAAATAACGGCGGAATTCAAAAAAGGCTTTATGGTACAGAAAATGAATTAAAAGAGGTAATCAGCGATCGACATTCTGCAAACGAATATATTGTTGCAAAAATTTCGCTTTTTGCAAATGTTTTTTTTTTCGCAATTTGTGCTAATATTTGCACAAATTAAATTTTGCCCGATTAAGTGAGCCTTTTCCATACCTGATTAACCAGTCGGAGTTCGTTCCTGTTCCAAGCCGCATAATATTTTTTGAATTAAAAAATATTGAGAGAGTTGCAAGGCCATTGGTTTTATACGCCAGTAATTAGGTCTCTAAATTTTCCTACAGTTACTTTAGAACTAATATAAAATAACTCAAAAAATAAAAATTGGGCCATATTTTACCCCATTTTTTACCCCTTCAATGTGAGATTGGGCAGCTAAAAAAGAAAATACGTATCCTCTACAGCACAACCGAAGCTCATTAAGATCTGCCGGTCTTTCCTCGTAAGTTTTATTTGTGATTATAAAAGAAATTATGACTGTATTAAAATTGTTAGTTACAATAAAGCTAACTAACTACAATTAAACTATAACTAAATTAAAACTACTACAAAAAATGTTCCAGTTTGGCAATTTCTGTGTTCTTTACACATACATATAAACTTTTAACAACAAATCTTTATGTATGTTCTTAGCGTGAAATGTTTTTTCTGTTTTATATACAATGAGTATTAAAAGCAAGCGTACACGGAGTTCGTAATACATTTAAGTATTTTCCAATTATATATTATTCAAAGTATTTTGCTTTTTTTTTTTTTTCTTTCTTTTTGTCGGGGTATACATTAATTGCATAAAATGTGCTGAAATCCCAAAACTTACTTAACAAATTGTGAAACATATTGTGCTGAAGGTATGTCCCTATCCGGATTTCATTCTTGCCTAAGGAAATCGTCAGGAGGCGATGTTTGTAAAATTTCTAGAAATATTTTTTAAGTTAAATTACAAACTCAATGAGAATTTCTTGTTCTCGTCTAGGGAAAAAAAAACCAAAGACAACAACAAAAAATTTACCACAATTTGCTTCCAATTATATTGCTCCACTTCTCTCAATTTCTAAAAAAAAAAACAACTTTACTAAGTCTTATAGCAACAAGAACTTGAAAGCGAAAATAAAGCTGCTGCGTCAGAGGAAAGTGTACAATTCGACCGTTAAGTATTATCAAGCTTTTGTACAGTTCAAATTATCGCTGCTTTTTGTAATTTGTTTTAGTAATGCATTCCGAAATTTTCAAACATAATTTCCCACTTAGGTAATATTTTAGTCAGAAATCATACACTATAATACTGGCCTTTAGCTCACTCTTAATTTTAAATTTATTTACAAGTATGCGCCGAAATAACTAATATACCATTATTGTAACCGAAATAACTAAGAAATCGTTGTCTTTAAAATACCGTGTCCGAAATAAATGAAATTCTATTACTAAAAGAGCCATTAACAAAAATGCCTGAAATGCCGTTACCATTAAAATGCCGCTACCATAAAAATAATCCGAAATAGCGTTACTGTTGTCAACTATGGAAAAATTCAATAGTCATAATTTAATTTAAACAGGAAAATTTTCTGTTCCAAAGAATCGGTTGTATAACAGATAATTTTCCTTTACTACCCCTTCTTCTGTAAATTCTAACACCGATTACTTTTGTTTGAAATATAACCTAATGTGTACGCTTTCTTTTGACACTCATAGTATGTATGTTTTATTTTTCTTTATTGTACTCTTATTGATATAAATGACAACTATAACAGCAACCAAAATACTAGAAGAGAATTGAAAATAATAAAAAAAAAAAATAAAGCCACAAATAAATTGAAAAAAAGATTTAAAATTGAATGCACAAGCTTTTTTGTGTGAATGGCAATGACAGTTTTTTAAACATTTTTTGTGTGTGTGTGTGTGTGTGTGTGTGTGAGAAAGGATGTCTGTGTACATGTGTATAAACATATTTCTTTATTGAACAATAATCATATGTTCAATATAAAATATATGTATAACGCAGACAAATATATACAACAACTCAGAATACACTTAAGGACATTTTAAAAAATGCACCAATTCTTTAGTACATATTAAGAACAGGGAAAATTATAGTATTTCCTTATACATATTAAACTTGAACTTTTCTCTAAAATAGTAAATATGAATTTTAAACATATCAAAATATTTCAATTAGAGTTTTTAAAAATGAGCAGCATCATTAATTTGTTAAAGTTTATTTATAGAAATGTTCTTGTATAAATATAAATCAAATCATATAAAATAACACTAAATATATTCACAGACCTTTAAAAACATAATTACATAATTCAATTTTTAAATCCGATTCAGTTTATGCATTGATTAGCAAAACTAATTTAATTTATTGAATTATTTTCTACTCTATGCAATTAATATCTTATTCAAAAAATTAAGTTTAGTTTTAATGATTCTTTTCACGGAATCAAACGAACTAATTAAATTTTAGCAAATCATTTTAATCAATAATGTTTGCCTAGATTTTTAATTTGCAAATTTAAATTTGAATAAAACATATCTAACGTTATTCAATATAAAAACATTGATTTAAAGTAAATCATAAAATGATTCAATTTAAGTGCGAGTTTATTCAAAAAAGAATTATCTACTTCAAGCTCTGACTATATTGAATCATCTCTGTTCACATCTTCATTGAAAGAAACAACATACTGCAAGCCTCAATTACATTTTATACCTACACATGTGCATGATGGATATAAATTTTGTTGCTTTTATTTTCCATGAATGAAAGCATTTTATACAAAACCTATTTTAAACCATAATTTTCTTACAATTTATATAAATTGTATAGTAATCCTAGTAAACTATATACATATATATTTAGTACTTTCAATAACCTAATGCTCTACTAGCAAGCTTAGTATACTGTTTTATATGACTTTATTTTATGTAGCAGTCGCTTTTTTATTTACTAAATCGGCTTAGTTTCTTTAGTTTCTTATGCAGCAAAAGAGTTTAGTTTGGCTTAAAAATTATATTCTTAAGAATTAAAAGTTTTTACTTATATGGTTTTAATACATGTACTATTTATGATGATGTTCATATCTACATTAGTCTTTTTAGACTTACCTGACTTTTGCCTTTTGATACGCAGCTTACAACGTCATCTCGAGTAGGTTCTAAGTTAATAACATCTCGCTAAAATGGTAAAAAAAGATACAATATAAATTAATATAATGTGTGCTTTAAGTTATTACAATGTAAGTATTTATTAAAAAGATCAAGATTCATGATTATGACTTGATTCTCTTTTAAATACAAATAATATAAATATGTATTTAAATATTTTTTGAAAATTATTTTAAAACTACTTAATATATGGAAGCAAATAAGCCAATTGAACCAAATCCAATTTGTTCTGTTTTCTTTTTAGGATTAATCAATTTACGATCAACTATTTCGGATTTAAAATCCCGACCGGTGCCTAATGCCTACGGGTAAAGGGAGCGGTCGTACACGACACACATGCTAGGTTCCCAGAAGCTAGAGACCGTTCGTTGATCGGGGTTTTTATTTAAGAGACATATCACTTTAACATGGCGTTGTCATTTGAGGTGATCGATTGTCACTGATTAGACACACTTTGGCATGTCAAAGGACATGTAATGTCAAAAAGGACATAGCACCAAGGTGACATATCACTGAACTAACCCAAAAGGAACCACCGCAGAATGACTCATATTTTGTGACATATTGCCTAACTAATCTAAAAGCAACTGACACAGAACCAGTCTTATTATATACTAAAATGCAAAGGAAATTTACGTGCCTACTCCTACGAAAAGTCTGTGACTCTTTCTTGTAACTGTATTCCAAATGTATTTGTATGTATTTATTTAAATTTTTGATTGAAAAAATCAAAAAAAAAAAAAAAAAACTAAGACCTGGTATCGACACATTTAGGGTATTCAATTAATCGACATTTTATTTTAATCGATTAATCGCTTAAATAATTATTCGGGTTTTTTTCCTAACCGATTAATCGAATAAAATTTTAAAATTAATCGATTAATCGAAAAAAGTTATGTAAAATAATTAAAAAAAAGGGACAAAAATAATATCAGAGACTTCTTAATTAAATTCATAAAAATAAAAACTGTAATAAATGAAATCATATTTTGTCAAAATTGCTACACCCAGGAAAAAGATTGGTTGGCTTTCGATCAAAACCATTAAAATGAATTTACCAGGACTTTATTTTATTTGGAATTACCCATGTGAAAATCGAAATATATATGAACATACATGATCATATATTGGCTCGTATGTGATCATGCATGGGCATACATAGTCATATACGTACATGCATAGTTCAATGTATGATCATACATTATCTCATATATTTCCATATACCTTTGGATCCGAAATTTGAGTGTATATGGAGGTATATGGTCATATATGATCGTATATGAGCATACATGGATCATATGTGAGCATATATGGTCATATATGAATATCTACGGTCATATACCCTCAAATTTCGGATCCAAAGATATATGGAAATATATGAGATCATGTATGGTCATACATTGAACTATGCTTGTACGTATATGACAATGTATGCCCATGCATGATCATATACAAGTCAATGTATGATCATGTGTGTTCATATATATTTCGATTTTCACATGGGTACCTATAATTGAATACTACATCAAAAATATTTTATTAGGTATTAAAAATAGGGAAAATGAACTAAAAAACAATCCATTTAACAAATTATTGGTATCTCCAATCAATTTTAAAATTAGTATCAGTTTAGTAATTCTATGCAGTAGAAGCAGCCATTTATTTAGTGAATATACAAGAAAATTGGTGTTATCTATAACCTTTTTTAAAAAAATTTCAATATTCGAAAGTGGTAACTACAAATACGGGTATCCTAATCAAATATGACCTTAAATTCAAGTTTCTGTAGAATCAACCGAATTGTGGATTGTATTGATAACACACACAACTATTAATTGGTATTGATAAACGAATTTTATACTGTATTAATAAAAGACATAAATTCAAAATTAGTCAATAAAATTATTAAGTGTTTGTGGTGTAGCGGGTGAGGAGTTGGCCTAGTACGCCGGATTTCCGGGTTCGAATCCCGGAAAAGACAAAAATTTAGATGTTTTTTTTTTTAATTAAAGTAAAATATTCATATGTATAAACAGTAAATATGGCTAAGAAATTTAAAAGTAGTTGTGGTGCAGTGGGTAAAAGTGTGAACTATTAACCTGAAGGGCCGGGTTCAATACCAGAAAATTCAAAAAAGTTTTTTAATTTAAATAAAATTTTGTAGAACATAATAATATTTATGTGGAACATAATATTGAATTAGGCAACCGAATATTGGCTTTCAGGACTAAAAATGTAATTTTATATAAAGATAGTTGTTGTAACCGCACGAATTCGATTGACAACAAATTCGGTGGCCAGAACTGAGACTGTTTTCTGGGTGTATTTTTCTATACTCTGTCACATATTTAAATTGTATCCAAATCGGAAAGAACCCCACCGCCGACCTTTCTGGTCATTATTTTTAGCGTTCTATACCCAGCAAAAAACATGGTAGGGACAGGTGATTACCATACGGATTACCAAGTAATGATAGGCCATTACTTTTGCACTACTTTAAAATACAAAATAATGACTTACTGGTAATACGTTACAAAGTTACTTATATATTCTTTCAAAGTAATCACTTACCGGTAATCGATTAAATAAGTACTCATTTAGTCTTTTTTATATTAATATTTTATTTAATAAATTGTTTCGAACATTTTTCCAACTGTGGAATGGTGTGGAATGTCTCATGCCTCTCTCAGTTGAGAGAGTCAAACGTGTTTTTAAAACTCTCCAGCAAAATCTTTCATTACCAAATAAGTGGTTCTATAATAGAAACCCAGCAAAATCTTTCATTACCAAATAAGTGGTTATATAATAGAAATTCATAGCTCCGCACAACTTATTTTTTGGCGTCTAAACTCATTATTTTTGTTTGGCGTGGTCGTTTTTATAAGTAGTCACGCTTACCCGCTCGCTTACGAAAAAATGAGAAATAAGTAGTTATGAGATTTTGAATAATAAGTGGTTACACACATGCTGACAAAAAGTTTAATTATAAGTGGTTATCCGATTGCTTACTTGATTCTTAAAAATAAGGAGTTAGGCAAATACTATTAGCCTAAGGAAATAGATTCAGAAAAATTTAAGTTTTCTCTAGTGTGTAATTTTAGGACTCGTCATAAAAATTTAAACATAAAACATAATTTACATATTATAAAAAAATTTAACTTAGTAAAAAGTACTTATTTAAACTAATACGAGTAAGTCATCATTTTATATTTACAAACAATGAATACAATAGGCCGTTATTAGGAAGTCATTATTTTATATTATAAAATAATGCAAAAGGTAATGATATATCATTTTTGGTAATGCAGATAGTAATGAGGTGTCATTACCAATATTTTGCTGGGAATTCATAGCTCCGCACAACTTATTTTTTGGCGTCTAAACTCATTATTTTTGTTTGGCGTGGTCGTTTTTATAAGTAGTCACGCTTACCCGCTCGCTTACGAAAAAATGAGAAATAAGTAGTTATGAGACTTTGAATAATAAGTGGTTACACACATGCTTACAAAAAGTTGAATTATAAGTGGTTATCCGATGGCTTACTTGATTCTTAAAAATAAGGAGTTAAGCAAATACTATTAGCTATTAGCGTAAGGAAGTACATTCAGAAAAATTTAAGTTTTCTCTAGTGTGTAATTTAGGACTCGTCATAAAAATTTTAACATAAAACATATTTACATATAATAAATAAAAATGTATAAAATTTAACTGTGTAAAAAGTACTTATTTAAACTATTACGTGTAAGCCATTATTTTATATTTAGAAACAATGAATACAATAGGCCGATATTAGGAAGTCATTATTTTATAGTACAAAATAATGCAAAAGGTAATGATATATCATTATTGGTAATGCAGACAGCAATGAGGTGTCATTACCAATATTTTGCTGGGTAGTTATCAGTGTTTATTAAAAACAATCTTTTAAAAAGGATAAACAATTTTTAATATTTTAAAAACTTACAAGTTCATCAAAGTCTTAAAAAAAAGTCTTTAAAAATAGAAAATTTTCCAATATGACCAACCATATCACAATGTAGGGTAACCACTTATTTCCTAACTTCTGAGTAACCACTTATTTTATCTTTGTGAGTAACTACTTATTCTTCCACTATGGGTAACTGTAACTCGTTATTCGCACTTTTTTTGTAAGCGAGAGGGTAATGACCACCCATGAATTTTTTGACATCGCCAACAAAAGTAATGTTGCGAGTAAATGCCTTTTAAGTAGTGAAACCCTTTGCGTGCTACTTACTCGCTTCATTACTCGGTAATATATTACTCGGTGGGCGCTGTGGTATAATGGTTAGCACGTTGGACTGTTACACGTGAGGTTGCGGGTTCGAGCCCCAACCAAGGCAACATCAATTTATGAAAAATAGTAATAGGTATGAGTTTTTTCTATCCCTCATACATATCGCAGCGCCCTCCTTCGGTGTTACCATAGCACTTAACCCCACCGAAGTAAAATAATGTAACAGGGCTATGAACTAAAAAGCTTCAACAAAATTCGCCAACTCACCATCAGATGGCGCGCAACAACTGTTCTAAAAATTCAACATTTCGCGCAATTACAGTGTTGCCATATTTGAAGCCTTTCATCTTTCACCACACCCAGGAAAAAGATTGGTTGGAATTCCATCAGAACTATTAAAATGAATTTGCCAGGATGTTATTTTATTTGGAGTTGCCTATAATTAAATACTACACCAAAAATATTTTACTAGGTATTAAAAATAGGGAAAGCAAACTAAAAAACAATCCTTTTAACAAATTATTAGTATCTCCAATCAATTTTAAAATTAGTAACAGTTTAGTAATTCTATGCAGTAGATGCATTCATTTATTTAGTGAATATACAAGAGAATTGGTGTTACCTATAACCTTTATTAGAAAAATTTCAATATTCGATAGTGGTAACTACAAATACGGGTATCCTAATCAAATATGATCTAAAAGTCGAGTTTCTGTAGAACCAACCGAATCGTGGATTTTATTGATAACACACACAACGAATTTTTTACTATATTTGTTTTCCAAGCAAAACATATAAATTCAAATTTAGACTTCAAGATTAATAAGTGTTTGTGGTGTAGTCTGTCGAAAGTTGGCCTAGTACGCCAGATTTCCGAGTTCGAATCCCGGAAAAGACAAAAATTTATATGTTTTTTTTTAAATTAAAATATTCATATGTATAAACAGTAAATATGGCCTAGAAAATTAAAAGTAGTTGTGGTGCAGTGGTTAAGAGTATAAACTATTAAATGGCCGGGTTCAATACCAGAAAATTCAAAAAAGTTTTTTAATTTCAATAAAATTTTGTGGAACATAATAATATTTATGTGGAACATAATAATATTTATGCGGAACATAATATTGAATTAGACAACCGAATATTGGCTTTCACGACGAAAAATATAATTTAATATAAATATAGTTGTCGTAACCGCACGAATTCGATTGGCAACAAATTCGGTGGCCACAACTGAGACTGTTTTTTAGGTGCACCTTTCACTTCTTCTCTATCCCCTTTCCAAAGGAAGCAACACATTAATTAATAGGAAGAATTTTCTGAGTGTTGCTTCTCTTTTCAAAAAAATATCTGATTTTGCTGGGTAATATATCTTCAATGAGAAGAAGAATAGAATAACTCGCACATTATTTCATATATCCTTCGTATGCATTGAACACATATATGTTAAAAAACATAAATGTAGAGCGAAATTCTGTTGAGAATTGATTTTCTCTCTACGTTTAGGCCCCACCTTCTTCTTATTTGGTTATAGTAACTATTTCGCAGTGAATTTAAAAAAAACGTTGTAATTAATTCTATCAAAATTTTTTCTAAGGGAGTTCTTCAATTGGCTTCTAAAAAGATCATATATATGAAAAGTTATTTAGTTCTCATTAAACATTATTTAAAACTAATAAATATTAATATTGACTTATTAACAACGTATTTGTAAATTTCTTTGTTTTACTTTTCACATAGTATTTAAAAAAAGACCTCGATATGATTCAGAGACTACTAATTACACTGTGAGACAAATGGTAGGGGTCAGTGATCGGGAAGGGTTCAAACTACCGGGGAAAGTTATATCGGCAAAAAAGAAGTTATACGTGTCCCGGCGTTTCGCTGGGTCACCCCTAGGAATCGAGATATATCGATTTGACCTTTGGTGGTCTTTTTTTTGACATAACTCGAGAACCACAAGTCCGATTTTGCTCAAACAATTTCAAAAAAATTAAAAATTACAATTCCTTTAATCTGTTCATATAACGTTTTTCTATATACACTCTAAAAAATGTTTGTAAATTAACTACTATAAAATGGGTAAAATTTTGTTTAATTTTACGAAAATTTGGTAAATCTAAACAAAAAATGCGTAAGCTTTTTTCATACACACTTCCATATACAATAATAGCAGGAATCATTGCACCCAGTTGTTCCTGCGTAGGCCATATCTCTCTTAAGGCGTTTTCTCCCGTTATTGTTGACGGTTACTGCCTCCCTTTCAAAGAAGGCATTTTGTTGAGCAGGAGTCATTGCACCCATTCAATAGTTATAACAAATTTTTATATGAATTTTATACAAATGCCTTAAGATCCCACAACGACTAATTTGGACATAAACGATTACGCGAGAATGACTCGGATATTACTATTAATAAAATACGTACTAAAAATTAATTTGTTATTTTATTTAAAAACTAGTACAACTGTTGTAAATGTACGCATTTTATGGGATTTTACGCACTTTCTGTGGATTTTTGCGCATTTTTTGTGGATTTTTACTCATTTTATGCGTACATTTACACGTGAAACGTGCTTTTTTACACACAAATTTAGTAAATTAACACAATAATTTAAAAATTTCATTTAATTTTTACGCACTTTCAATGTAAAATTACAAATTATTGGTGCACCAACTTAAACACAATGTGCGTATTTTTTTTTTCAATTACGCACATAGAGTAAATTAAACCAATTTATAGTAGGAGTTCAGTTTCCTACTATAAGTTGGGTAAATTTCAACAGAATTTAATTAGAGTGTACTCAACAGTTTTGTCGGTAAAAATAATTTTTTTGAAATTGTTTGAGCAAAATTGGACTAGTGGTTCTCGAGTTATGTCAAAAAAAAGATATATCTCGATTCCTAGGGTTGACCCAGCGAAACGCCGGGACAGGTATAACTTGTTTTTGACCGATATAACATTTCCCGTTGGTTTCATCCCATCCCGATTTTGACTGTCGCATAGTGCTATAGAGATAGGAAATCAAAAGTAACACTACTCACCGATAGAGGGCGCTGAAATCTAGCAAATATTTAGTATCAGTTTAATATCAGTTGAGCCTATCTTTAAAAAGTCAAAAACTGCTGAAAACTGCACAAAATAAGGAAAAACAAGCGCGGAATATACTCAAATAATAAAATTTGAGATATCCGTTTGTTTTTTTCCCTTTGTTGTTTGTTATTATTAAATTTAAATAAAAAAAGAAAATATTTTGAACAAAGTGCCATCTAGTGCCATCTAGTAAAAATAAATTTGTGGAGAAAAAAAAATATTTTTTTGCCTAAAAATTAAAATTTTTTATGAATTTAAAAAAAAAAAATTTTTAATTTTTAGGCAAAAAAATATTTTTTTTTCTCCACAAATTTATTTTTACCGGCAAAACTGTTGATTATAAAGAAAAATGTTATATGAACGGATTAAAGAAATTGTAATTCTAAATTTTTCTAAATTTGTTTCATCAAAATCGGACAAGTGGTTCTCGAGTTACAACTAAGCGAAAAAACATCAAGATAAGGAAAAAATTTAAAAGGTCATAAAAAAAAATGACACATACGAACGCCAAACCCTTTGAGGGTTTTACTATACTGACCTAGTACCATCACCCTGACTTGGAATTTCTCACCCCCCAGAGAGAAATCCCAAAAATGTTCCATAGTGTTATTTGTCTTTTAATTCGCCGTTTATTAATTCGAATTAGAGTGTCCAAAATCGTAGCCGAAAAGCCGTTAACCGGTTTTTTTAATTTAAAAAAACCGACCTGTTTCGAATAATTTCTAAATTCGAATAAACCGAAAACCAATTATTATTTGTCGGTTAATCGGGTTTTTTTAAAGATGTGTTTATGAAAACTATTTTTAAGCTAATTATTCGAAAATTCTATATTTTGACTGCATTTTATTTTTAAAGACTTAATTTTAATAAACGAAACTGTAGTTTTGTGCTCCTTTATATAAAAATAATATCCTTTCACATGTAGTTAAACAAATAACATACGAAAGGATTTCCTCAAAAATATGCTCTTACACTCTCAGAAAAATTCCGTTGTGACAACCGAATTTTTTCCAACCGAATTGGCTCGGTTGCTGCAACCTCGTAATTCGGTTGCCTCAACCGAATTCAGTTGTGGCAACCGATAATTCGGTTGTTGCAACGGATTGTTCTGAGAGTGTAGCATCAAAATATGAAGAAATATGCTATTAAGTGCAGTATGCAAAAACATACTCTAACAAATCGATGCCATAATTCATCAATTGTTCTGAAACTCAGAAAGATCTTAACAACTTTTTAATACAACGCACAGTAAAAAACATGACACAGCATATTTCTGGTTGCCCTGGTTATTACTTATAGTCCACTGTGCCACGATCTTTCCAAGTGTAGATGAATAAAGTGAATAATTTAAAGGAGGAATATAAAGGACTTATGATATTAGCGGAACCTAAGAAAATCTGCTTCAAATTTTTATTTAAATATTTAAGCTTTGCGATCAGAGAAAAAAAAATTGGTTAAATTTTACTAAAGAATTTTTGATTTTGGAATGTTTGGGAGAGAATAATTTTACAGGCCAACGAAAACAATGTTTGTAAAAACTTTTTAAACTAATTTAGCTTAATCATACGTATTTTTGGATGCCAAAACCGTATTCGATATCATTTTTTTATCACCCACAATTCTCTCACAATATTTCAAAAAATAGGGAAAAATTTTTTAAATAAAAATAAAGTTTTCTATTAGGTTACAATTTCGACTTACAAAAATATTATATTACCAAAATTACTGAACATTAAGTAGGGCATATACGTTCAATATTATTGATAAGTTTTTTTAAAATCAACCAATCAGAACATTTTATTTTTAAATAATTTGTTCTGATTGGTTTATTTTAAAAATATTGATCAATTGTATTGAACGTGTATGTTTGCCTTTAGATCCTTATTTTTTTATATTTTCTATCTCTTTTCTCTGCAAAGTTTCTTTCAAAGCTTTTTCTCCGATGTTTTTGCATTTTAAAAACGTTGGTTTATTTCTTTAAATAAACCGGGTTCTTTTCTATTGCAAGCAAAATAACCAATCCCACGGCTGACACCAATTGTTACGTTTGCCTTCTACGTACGTTTATCTCCTTTAGATAAATCGGGTTGGTACTCTTTGCAAATGAAGTAACACCCTCTCTTAGATAAATTTTGAGTTTATACGCTTGTTTATTTAACACTATACAACTTCACTTCACAAATGTTAACACGCAACTTCCTTTTCCTTCGTATCTTTCGGTCTTTTACAGTCTAATGATCGTGCCTGTAGAACACGCTAGAAGCTTCCAATGTCTATGATTATAACAATATTACTTGTGGCATTAAGCATTATAGGCTGTGTGGTGTATACTTAAATGTAGTGTTACCAGATTGATGTGTTCAGTAATTTAATATTGAAATGTGAGAAATTGGTGGGCGATACGACTTTTTTGTTACTTTTTTCGGAATCAGCACACAAAATTACATAGAAATTAGCTAAAGTTGTTGAAAAGGTTTTTTAATCGTTGGCCTGTGTCAGAAACTGGGAAATATTGTTTTCCCAAAATGTTTCAGAAAAATATCCATGAAGACTATACTTGTTCCTATTAAAGCTCTAATTTAGATTTACTTTGTAGTGTAAATTGACTATAAGGGCTAGTTTCACTATTGAACACTGAAGTTTTTTTCGATTTGCTCCCCCTTTGGGACTGCCACTAATATGGGAGCTATTTCAGTAAATTTAGGAGTATAAACTTCTATCTATATATCGTTTAAAAAGTATAGGCCCCAATTAATGGGTTAGGTGACCTGATTTAAGCCTATTACAAAGGGTTCACAAATCGGGGTGCGGCTATACTCTATTCACACTACTAAAGTTATCTTCATTGGGTCTCATCCTTAAAATCTTTTAAATAATTTACAATATGTTATATACAAAAATTTTAAAGTGACAAATTTGTGGGAACCTAAGGCAAAACTTTATTATATACAAATTGTTTGTGCACAACCACGTACACACAGTTTGTTTAATAGTGACAACATCAAAAGAATAAACAAAGCCAATTTACAGTGAAGATGACAACCAACACAACGACATTAAAAAAAAAAACCCCAACTGCCTTTTATAGCAAAATGGGTTAAAATTTAAAACAAGGGAAATGTAAATGTTTTTGACGTCTTTTTGAGATGTGAAAACACTTTGGAATAATAATGTTAATACAATGTTAAATATTACTTGATGACAATCATAATGTAAATGTATTTATACACTCAAAATAATATGTCTGTTCGATTCAGATTTATTAATTTTAATTTTCTCTTTTTGTTTCCATTTCAACAAGCCAAAATTTAGAATGGGAACATGTTTGAAGTTATGGAAATTTAAATTGATTTGTGAATAGATTGAGGAGTATATTGCTAAGCAAAGTCCGTGACTCCAGTTGTGACTGTATTCCTCATATGGTTGCTGTTCCTGTAAATGTCTTAGAAAATAAAAAAAATTGCAAAAACAGTGGAATATAGTAAAAACTAAAAAAAAAAAAAACTGCTGATTTACTTATAAACACTTTGCATTTATTAAACATATTAGACTGCGCTAAAATCTATAAAATTTTACTCCAATTTTGCAAAAAAAAATTGGGCCATAAGTATGAAAACAAACGTCATTGAAAGCAGGATGCCCGAAATATATAAAATCAGTGCTCGATACTTGTTTTCGATTTTCAGGGTCTAATTTGTAAAGCTGTCAAATTTTAAATATTTCTACTCAAAATAAATTAAGGAACTGCCCATTTTTAGTACAGTATTTAATAAAGATAACTAATATCTTTTTCTAATTTTTTTAATTTATACAAATCGATTTTTAAATACCTTTGACAATATTTTTTTTTTTACTAACATATTATATTTTGTGTATCAATGACGACAATGATGGCTTAGAAAATAAAGTGTTAAACCTTTTGTTTGATCTTAGTTTTACAGTAAATAAAATTGTTTTAAGGCATTAAATGGAATATTATTTATTTGCATGGCAATAATATGTAATCAAAGCTTTTGCAATTGATTTTACTAGACAATCTTTTTGAATGAAAGAAGTAGTTTTTCTGTACACATTTCTCAGTTAAAATATTAACTTATTCATCTACGAAAAGGTTTTGAAACACAAAAGGATACTTTAGCATAAATCTTATGATATTATTTACATTATACAAAAAGGTGCTAATAACCTTATACATGCATCTTTTTTTACGACCGTTAGTTGTTCTGTTCTTTAAAGTCATGTCCTTTGTTGCTATTGAAAATTGTAATTAAAAATAAATGTTTCGTAAATCTACAGTGCATGCCATGGGATATGAACCAGCTATATTTTAGAATTATTGTTATTGTACAAAACAAAGAAATGACCGTGATCGAAATTGACTTATTCCGGAACTAATAAAAAACGAAAACCAAACAGAAATTTAGAGTTATTAATTAAAAACAACGATTCATTGAATGTTTAAACGAAGGGTCTGAAAATAATAACTGGGCTATTTAAATTAATAGATTGTTCCCAGCAAAAATGTGGAAGCAGTAAAAACGATTACTGCTTCCTTACTGCTGCTTTTACCGCTTTTAAAAATGTATAGCTTCGTAAACAGCACCAATGAAAGGCCTAAGTTGATTAATTGTTTACATCGCATTGCATTGCTGTGCTTTTCAAAAAGGCATGAAATGAGCAATACATTTTTTTTAAATGCGGAAAATAAGATGTTTTACTAAAAATAAGAAGCATTTTCTCTTTGAGAAGGCATGATTTTAAATAGTTGAAAAGCTTTATAATATGCACTTCCGAGAAGGCATTAATTATCGGCATTTTAATAGAAAAACAGGAGCAAAAGGCATGAATTCAAGAATAAAAAGCGGTGAATTCATGCCTTTTCGGATCTCGAAACAAGTGCTTTCACGCGAGCTATCTCGAACAAAAATCAGGCATGATATCATCAATAATGCGATCGCTTCATTGCTCAACTTTCCCTGACCAAACTGCTTCCAAGCAAGCAGTAATTTCTGCTGGGTTAATACAAAAAAATATTTTTTACTCTTTCTAGCAATCATACAAAATAAAATTTGAAGCAGATCTGTGTAATTGAATGACATCAAAGTTATATAAAATCAGATATAAAAATATACACTTTAATTCAATTATATCGGAGTTTCGATCGGGTTAATCATTGAATTTTGTAGACATAAATATAAGTTGATACTGCAAAATATATTTAGATGTTGATTCATATAATGCACATTTTCAACTTACTTTTTACATTTGGTGCATTTGTCAGAGATTTTAATTTAAAGAAGAAAATATTACAATTTGTCTTAGTATCCCAACAAAAAAAGAAATTCCGAAGCAGTAGACAAAGCACTACAATTGATGACCTAGATGTACTTCTTTTTTAATATAACCACACCCAAAAAACAGTTTCAGTTCTGATTTCTGATTTCTGATAACCCCATTTGTAGTCAATCGAATGGTTCGGTTGTGGTAGCCGAATTTTTTAGTTGTGGCAACAGAAAACCAATTGAGACAAGACTAATTTGACTGTGGCAACGGAATTTCAGTTGTATGAAGAATAATTCGGTAGCCGCAAACGAAAAATTCATTTGATGCAACTGAACCATTCGATTGGCAACAAATGGGGTTGTCAGCACCGAATATGTTTTCTGGGTGCACTAATGGTTTTAACATTGAGTTGCCATAGGAGAGAAGAAGTACAATTTTTCAGTACTTTTTGTACGATTGCAAATGAAACCCTTTTTTTACAAATTAAAATTAAAAAATCTTCGCAAAAAAACTAATATTTTTTTTATATTAGAAAAGTTTTGTATTGTCGGCACCGGGCATCGAAATTGCGAGCTCATGATTGACATTCTAGCTCTTCTTTCATATGAAAGGTGACTGGCATAAAAACACCACTTTGTCATTGTGAAATATTCTGCTTTATTCTCTTCAATAAAAGTACTTTTTAAACAAGTGCAAAAGGTGTACTGCAGCAATGTTTTCAGTACTATATTATTTATTTTATATATGTATTTTTAAAAATTTTAAAATATTTTATTGTAGATTTTTAGTTGATCTGAAGATGTTTTACAATGAGTGTTATTTTCGTTCGGTTTAAGATCAAATAATTCAAATTAATTTAAACAAATTAATTATAAATATTAACAAAAAAAAAATGTATTGGTCCCTGCAGGAATCTAACTCGCGATCATCTCTTTAGAAATACCAACTGATGCCAAAATCACTTTTTAGGATCACTTTTAGAGCAATTACTCTTTAGAAGCAATACTTAAATGTTTTTTGGGTGTTGTTCAAAAGTAATTCTAACAAGTAAAAAGGTTAAAGTCGGGCATGCCGACTATACAATACCCTACACCAGTCTCGTTAAGATCCAACTAATATTTGGAGCCGAAATTCGAATGGGTTAAAATGGGACTTGTGTCAAAATTTTCTATAAAATTATAAAAAAAGAGAAAATCGTAAATATAGCCCATATGGGCGATAGGTCCAAATATGGGCCGATTCTATCTAGAATCTATCGGCTTTTTTCTCTGGACCATGTGAGTCAGCAAACCAAATTTCGTTAAAATATCTTAATATTTGCGACCTGTAGCGTGTAACAAAGCCAATTTTGGGGGGACCCTTATATGGGTACTAGGTCTAAACATGGACCGGTGGTAACCGAAATTAATACGCTTCGTCCTTGGGCCGACATAGGTCGGTGTACCAAATTTCATCAAAATATCTTAATATTTGCGACCTGCAGCGTATAAACAATATAATTTTGGGGGGGACCCTAATATGGGCACTAGGTCTAAATATGGTCCGATTTCAACCCAAATTAATAGGCGTCGTCCTTGGATCGACATAAGTCGGTGTACCAAATTTCATCAAAATATGTTAATATTTGCGACCTGTAGATTGCGCATAAGAATGCATGGACAGACAGACGGACGGACAGACGGACATCGTTAAATCGAAATAAAAAAAAATTCTGATCCGATCGGTATACTATAAGGTAGGTCTACAGCCATAATTTTTTGGTGTTACAAACATCAGCACAAACTTATAATACCCTCTCCACGTAGTGGTGTACGGTATAAAAAAGTTGTACAAATATACTACTTCGGAAGCAATCAGAGAAGTGATTTTTTTAAATTGTTTAGAATAGCTTTTAAAAAAACAGTAAAAATACACTAAAGGGTACTTGTGAGGCAGTGAAAGAAGTAGTTCGTAAAGCATTACTTTCAATTTTTATTTTGCTGGGCACGGCTACAGTTTTATAGGATAATGACGGGTAGCATTATCGAGGAATCTACAAGCATGTTTGAGATATAAAAATTTGGAGGGAAGGTGCTAATTTGGATGGCGATTTGCATATGTTGGCAAAAAAACATCGTCATTCTTAACAGAAGTAACGGTAAATGTCGAAGTTTAACGGAAGGAATGCATTGTGAAAAGATTAGTTTCACAAAGTCCAAACTATTCTAGCCAGATTTGGTTACTTCACATTATGCCAAATATACCTACTTTGAGGTGCCCATTCCTACTTGTGACTCATTGCGACCGTCTTAGGACTATTTTCAAGACTGAGGGCCATAACTTTTCATGCAAAACAACAATAAAATTTAAAAAACTCAAATTTTATTTGTCAATGTTATGATTGTATCGATACCAGGTCTTAATTTTTTTGAAGTTTTCAAACAAAAATTTGAATAAATATTATTTATTATGACTTTGCAACAACAAATATATGGCGAATACTAGGATAACTAAGAGTCACATACTTTTCGTAGGAATAGGCACCTGAATCTTTTTAAAAATAATAACCCGGGTAAAGACGTTTGTATATAATATATATTATATATATCCATACCCGAGTAAAAAATAATATGATATCATATGTAGGAATGTTTTTCCTTTAGTAGAACTTATATTTCAGAAAAAACAATAAAGAAAATAAACGAAAAGTAGTTTGTTTCAAAAATAAAAATAAATGAAAACTACAATTGTTAAAATGAAAAGTTTATAGCCCAGTTTTTAAATGTATTTTGTATTATTTCAAAGTGCATCTGGGATTTTTTTTTTAATGAAAAAGTATCCGAGTTTGCTAATATTTATCGTCCAGACTGTATATTTACTCCATTCAATTTACTTATGGAAATTTTTAATACAAATGTAAAGAAAACAGATGTTGAATAAAGAACAAAATTCCCTGGTAGTAATTTTATATTGATAATGAGAACTAAAATGACATAGTAAATACAAACAAATGATGTTAAGTTATTCATACAACATTTAAATCAAAGTAACATTTTATGACCATACCAACTGTCATGTGTCTAGAGCTGAAAAAGATGAGTTTAAACTGAAACTACAGCAATTTTAGTAGTGGTAGTAAGTAGTACACTCAGGAAACTTCTGCAGTAAGAATTTGTTAGTTATTAAAGTAGTATTTCATATTTGTTGTTTTAAGTGTAAATAATATTCATTTGTAGGATAAATTTAAATTTTAACCAGTAAGTTATTCGAAAAAACAAACAACATAAAATACTGAGAACATTCATTTTATTCAGTAATTTTGTTAAAACAAAAGAAAAATCAAACAAAATGCATGTATCTAATTTTTGTTAGTTGTTTAGACTAATTTGTAGTTCATTTTATTAACAGTTAAAAACAAAAGACAGTGTAATTCAGTTAATATTTGTGGATCTTGTAAAATTTCACTTGAAAAACATTTGCATTAAAATATTTTAAGTGTAGTAGAAACTAACTTAGAAATAACAATACTTTGTATATGTTGTGTTGTTTACGTGTTGTTGCTATTATGCACTCCTATTTAGTTAAGAATATTAGGGTGGGCCGGAATCCATTAAAATGTTCTGAACAACTTTTGAAAGTCTCAAAAAAAAAAATCAAATTTCAATTCAAATATTTTATCATTAAACTAAATTTTAAGACAAAATAACACAAAAATTAGTTCAAATGAGTGAGAACGTGTTTATCAGACTTTTGTACTAACTTTTTTGTGAGTATACGGAATGGTAAAAAGAATGACATACTGAAAAATTTTAATTAAAAATTCAAAAGTGAATTATAGAATTAATTTATTCGAACCTGTGATTCTTCTCGAGGTCATTAAAAAAAATTTAAAAGCAATGTTAAATACATTAAATTTTTTTTTGATTAATTTCGATATTTTGACGCACTTCGCTGGTCAATCTCAAGATATTTTAAAAATAAATAATTCTGAATTTTCGTCACCTTTAGAAGTTGGCACAATAAATTAATTGAATTGGACCCACCCTATTGTAAATATATTTAGTAAAGGGATCAGGTATTTAAGCTTCAGTTAGTTTGATTTACTTTGTAAAGTTTAATCAAATATAAAAACATTATAAAAGTAAAAGAGTTGAGCATTGTTTCGAATGAATGACATGCATCAGCATCAGTATCATCATCAACTCCATAATCATTTATACTTTCTTGTCTTCTTAGCATACTACACAGTAGTAGAGGTGTTAAAGTTTATGATTGAAAAGTTGCTAAAAAAAATATGTATTCGATAGAAAGCTTTAATTACACGCCTTACTTTACACAACAAAAGGGTAACTAAGGTTCATAATGCAGTTGTAACTCTGGCGTTGTCCATCTGTCGATGAAAATCATGCTAATAATAAATGGGCGATAAGGCAAAATTTTTAAGGTTTTTTAAATAATATCAACATTTTTATATTGAAAATTATCACAATCAGTTTTTTTTATGATTAACTAAACAATGTGGCCAGATGACTTAAGATATCCCCCCTAATTAATAACATCTACCCAGCTAGAAATTGCCCACGGTACAGAAAGACAGTACCAAAATCTAAAATCGTCGTTGTGAACGTTGTGGTGTAATGGTTAGCCCATTGCACTGTTACACATAAGGTTTCGGGTTCGATCACCATTGACTGCAACATGAATTAGGAAAAATAATATGCATGAGTTTTCTGTTCCTCAGACATATTCCGGCGGTTTCCTTCTGTATTCCCATAGCACTTAACCCCACCGAAGAAAAATAACATAACAGGACTATGAACTTAAAGGATTCAACAAAGTTCGCCAACTTTCCATCCGATGCACAGTGGGCCAACATCATAAAATTTTGGCCAAAACTAGAATATTGAGTATATGAGACTAAGACTAAGATATAAATATAAAATTCAAAATGGCGGATCCAAGATGGCGGCCATTAATTTTTAGTTTTTATTATATTGGACTTAAAATAATCAATTATATATGTCTAGGATCCGCTGATTAAAAATCTGAAATTAAAATTTTGAAATTCAACATGGTGGATCCAATATGGCGGCAAACAATATTGTCATTAAATTTCTTATGTCAAATTTTAAAAATTCAACATGGCGGATCCATTATGGCGGCCATAAATTTATATTTGTTATGTGTTGGAAAATAAATTACACTGTACAAAAATAAAGCTTCTGATGACAACTAATTCTGGCAGAGGAACCAAAGAAAAATATAAGTGTATCGGCGTTTTAAAAGTTTTCGTCTGGCCCTATGTTTTTGGGGGGTTAAAATTTCCTATGAATCGGCATAGGAAACCATGTGAATCTTCCATTTTAGGTATAGGATATGTTAAGCGGACTTAGGTAAAACACTA
The DNA here is from genome assembly GCA_949987735.1 of Leucophora obtusa. Taxonomy (NCBI): domain Eukaryota; kingdom Metazoa; phylum Arthropoda; class Insecta; order Diptera; family Anthomyiidae; genus Leucophora; species Leucophora obtusa. Next base: position 57,663,571 of record OX465299.1, on the reverse strand, counting down.
CGAGGGACATTTTTGTGGAATATTTTAACCCTCTAACTCTGCAATTAAAGGGTATCTTTTGGCGCTTTTTCAAAAATGTCAAAAAAGACCCATAAGTTGAAGAGTTCGAGGGTTAAAATGTTCCGCAAAAATATTTGTCATGAAATTTTACTATAAGTCTCTGAAGACATCAAAGGTGAAAATTTAACTTCAAGGCCAGAAATAAGTCAAAACTTAAAATGCGTTTAAGGGTTAATTTCGTACTTATTCAGAATTGACACTCAAATGTCTCACAGAGCTGGACTTTAGGGGGCTAGTTTTTACTAAAACTCTGGAATGCTGGAAATCAGCGAGATCTGAAGGTACTTTTTCAGTTAAAGGGCAAAATCTCGAAAGTTTATGAACGGTCGCAAACGGTCGTAAAAACCTAGCTAGAAGACATCTTAGGGAACACATTGGCATTCAAGTTTTTCAAATATCTCTTGGAACATTTGGGAGCTTTTTTTTGAAAATTTAGGATTTTCAAAAAAATCCATATTTTTGAGGTAAAATTAATAATTTTGTTACTTTATTCGTAAATACTTAACAGGTTTCTAATTTTTTTTTTTTTTTTGAGAACTAATTTCAGTTTTATAATTTGAGATTATTTTTGGAACAAATTATTGTTTATTTATGATTTTTTTATTGTATCATTATAAAATAAAAAAATGTCACAAAATTAAAAAAACTTTGACTTTGAACTCTCACCAACTAGCAACGAGTAACCACAATTATACAATATTTCACTCACAAAATATTCAACAATCCTAGATTTTGAATATAAAGGGTGGTTAAATTTTAAGGGCCGATGTTGAATGTGAACCACACCCAAACGTCAAGTTTTTTTCCGCATTTCCTTTGACATTTCTCAATTTCAGACTAACTCAATTTGAACCATGGAAAGGTACACAATCGAGCAACGCGTGAAAGTTATTCAGGCTTATTATGAAAATGGGCGTTCAAATCAAAATGCATTTCGTGCACTTCGTGATTTCTTTGGTCAGCATAATCGACCAAATGTGTCCACAATCGGGAGAATTGTGCACAAATTTCAGCAAATCGGGTCTGTAGGAAATGTGAAAACACCTGTTTTTTGTGTTTGGTGCGGTTTATGGGCTGCCGGCGTCATCGGGCCGTACTTCTTCGAAAATGAGGTGGCCAAGCAGTTACCGTGAATGGTGTTCGCTATAACGGACTTCTTGTGGCTAGAAATGAAGAATGTGGACCTGGACGATATGTGGTTTCAACAGGATGGTGCCACTTACCACACAGCCAACGAAACAATGGCTCTTTTCCGCGAGAAATTCAATTCACGTGGTGGCGTGGTGGCGATTACACCGTTGGACTTCTTTCTTTGGGGTTATTTGAAGGAAAAGGTGTACGTCGATAAGCCAGTAACAATTCAAGAGCCAACGGCATAGAACCTCAATTATGCCTCAGTGTCATTAAAAATTTGGACCATCGGATGGAGGTGTGCCGCCGAGGTTGCGGCGGCATTTGGCCGATATTTTGTTCCATACATAATTGAACCATATCAATATTATCATATAAAAAGAAATGACAATAATTTCCTAAATCATTTGTGTTTTATTTAAAATCAACATCGGCCCTTAAAATTTAACCACACTTTTTAAACATATTTTCCCTTTACCTGAATTGTACTTTTGGCCAAAAAACGGCGATCTTCGCCCACAGTGCGATGGCGCCAAACAACTAATCTAAGATTCGACACCTCGCGCAATTACAGTGTTGCTATATTTTAAGTCCTTCATAGGACTTAAATTATATAAATCATATATTTTAAGTCCTATCAGAATATTGCATATAAATCCTGCAATATTCTGATAAAATCATGTTTTAAAAAGGCTGGTTAATCGGTGAACAATAACCGGTTTTCCATTTATTTGAATTTAGAAATTGTTTGAAACCCGACGGTTTTTCGAAATTAAGAACAAACCGGTTAACGGGTTTTCGGTTACGATTTTGTACATTCTAATGCAGGGTACTTGAATTTGCTTTACCAGTAGGGGGCCGACCTTGTTAAAAAAAATACTTCAAATTCAAGCACAGTGTTGTTATTTTAATAAAAAAAAAAAAATTTGTCAAAAAAGAAAAGTTGTGAATTGATTTCCCAAATAGTGTCATCAAAATATCTTCCAAATAAGAAAAGGAAGATAATGTCGAAATACTATTTGATTATTTCTTGGAAGATATGTAAAAGCTTGATGCAATGCAAACAATGATGTTGTCAATATAATTTAATTTTCATAAATTACCATTTAAAATATATAAATAACTACATAAATATTTATAATTCTATTAAAATATTACCTCTATTTGTTAAAAATTTTATACACGTATGCAAAGTAGATTAACAATAATTCAATTTTCACCTTTTTAGAAAATAATATGCACACAGAGATATACTTACAAACACATGCACAAGACATATTGGTTAACTTATTTGAAGTTGTAATTTTTCTACACAACTCACAACATAAACCAAAATTTAATCATGAACATATTTTTTTTATATTGTATGCACAATTTCTTTTGCTGTGATGGAGCTCAAGTTAGAGAAAAAGTTAGAAGAAATGATTTTAAAGTAAATGAGATACCCTACAACTTATATCCATTTCTGCATAAATAAAAATCCGTACATAATTCAAGCTTATATGTAATACTGCACTGAAAAATTTTTTCAAATCAAAAAGCATTCATTTACCAATTAAAAGATCAACTATACACATCTTCATTCATTTTTCCGTTTCCCTAAATGGATCTACAAATGGTAGCTACTTTTCACAGAAAGGGAAACTCTATATTCGTTCCCGTACACTGTGTGCCAGTATCGCCATTTTTTGGCCAAAAGTACTATTCTGGTAAAGGGACAATATGTATATTAGCGTTGACATACCTTATACGGACTAAAAAAAGGCGACCTATGACCCCCCCCCCCCCCCCCTAGAAATGTACCTTTGGATATAAAAACACACCTTGCTAAAAATTAATGTGATTGGATAACGGTAATACGTCCGCATCCGCCCTGAAGTTTGAAATACGATTAACCAAGGCGAAAAAAAATCACTTTTTTGAAAAATGTAAATATAATAATAATCTAGACTGAATTACCTTTGTGGTAATGTATAAAAATTCAAAATCGGTTGGAAATATTTTAGGAATTACAATTTTCTTAGACCATTGTAGGGTTAAAATAAGATAAATTATGAAAATCGTAAAAAATAAAATACTTCTTTCAAAAATTTCCAATATTATACTCTAGTTTCATTTCTAAGATCCACAAATAGTCATATATAAATTTTTGTCTCTCTTTGGGATTTGTTTTTTTTTTTTTTATAAATTTACAAAATTCTAGTTTTGAGTTTTTTAAAATTTTGTTCAACAAAATATAAAAAATAAATCTCTCAACGCATAGGGATTAATTAAATACACCTTAGAGAATAATTTTGCTGAAAATTACACATATCTCTCTTTTAACTTGACAGTGACAGAGTTTTAAATTTGAAAATTTTAGAGAAAAGTGTGATGTTGGGCAATAATTTAGATAATAGTATTAATTTTTGTATCTTTAGCTAGCTGGAACAAAATCACCACCGATTTCCTTTAATCCTGATACAAGAGATTGTTTTTCGAAATTTTTGTTAAACTCCGACAACGTTATCACTTTTTTTACCAAGGTCAAAGGTGAAATTTTTGATATTTTTCGATTTTTCCTGGAAGTATATCAAAACAATGCGTTGTTTCTTGTGGAAATTGGTAAAAGTTGTCCAAATAATTCTGTTAACACCAAATTTTATACACAGTAATAAAAAAATTAGAAATTAACCCTTATAGGCACATGGGGTGAAAATGACCCAAAATTTTTTAAATGTAAAAAAGTGTAATTTGACATGAAAATCGATATAAAAACCTTTAATTAAGCATTTTGTAGAAAAAATATAAATTAACCTGTTTGTGAACTTGGTGTCAAAATTACCCATTTTTATACCCTACACCACTACGTGGTCAGGGTATTATAAGTTTGTGCTGATGTTTGTAACACCAAAAAATATTGGTCCTATACCCAACTTATAGTATACCGATCGGCTCAGAATTTAAGATATTTTGATGAAATTTGGTACACCGACCTATGTCAGCCCAAGGACGAAGCCTATTGATTTTGGTAAACACCGGTCCATATTTAGACCTAGTGCCCATATACGGGTCCCCCCAAAATTATATTGTTTATACGCTCCTGTTCGCATATATTAAGATATTTTGATGAAATTTGGTACACAGACCTATGTTGGCCCAAGGACGAATCCTATTGATTTTGGTGAACATCGGTCCATGTTTAGACCTAGTGCCCCATATAAGGATCCTACTAAAAGTATATGGCTTATACGCTGCAGGTCGCAAATATTAAGATATTTTGATGAAATTTGGTACCCCGACCTATATCAGCCCAAGGACGAAGCCTATTAATTTTGGTGAACATCGGTCCATGTTTAGACCTAGTGCCCATATAAGGGTCCCCCCAAAATTGGCTTGGTTACAATCTGCAGGTCGCAAATATTGAGATATTTTAATGAAATTTGGTTCGCTGACTCACATTATAGAAAATTGTGACACAAGCCCCATTTTAACCCATTCGAATTTCGGATCCAAACATTAGGTGGCTTTGAACCAGACTGGTGTAGGGTATTGTATAGTCGGCATGCCCAACTTTAACCTTTTTACTCGTTTATGTTAAGTAACGCTGGTTGGCTGAAAAATGTATTTAGAAACCATAAAAAAATCGAAATTAACTCCTTTCTTCACATTTTTTAAACAACAATTTATGGTTTCTACATAATTTTTTCAGCCAACCAGCGTTATTTAACATAAAAAATGGGACAGTTTGATACCATGTTTACAAACAGGTTAATTTTGATTTTTTTCCTAAAAAAAATACTAATACAATAAAAAAATCATAAATAAACAACAATTTGTTCCAAAAACAATCTCAATTTATTAAACTGAAACTAGTTATAAAAAAAAAAAAAATTGAAACCTGTTAAATATTTACGAAAAAAGTAACGAAATTATTAATTTTACCTCAAAAATATGGGTTTTTTTGAAAATCCTAAATTTTCACAAAAAGCTCCAAAATATTCCAAGAGATATTTGAAAAACTTGAATGCCAATGTATTCCCTAAGATGTATTCTACCTAGGTTTTTGCGACCGTTTCCGACAGTTCATAAACTTTCGAGATTTTGCCCTTTAACTGAAAAGGTACCTTCAGATCTTGCTGATTTCCAGCATTCCAGAGTTTTAGTAAAAACTAGAAAATAGGACTAAAACTAACCTCTAATGAAGGCTTTGGTTTTCTTATACAGACCAACCCCCCTAAACATCAGGTTTGTGGGACATTTGAGCGCCAATTCTGCATAAGTACGGAATTAACCCTTAACCCTCTAACCGGCAAGCCCGCCTCCAGGCGGGGTATATTAAATTGACCAGAAATGTGCCAAAAGAGTATTTTATAACACTATGCGACAGTCAAAATCGGGATGGGATGAAACCAACGGGAAATGTTATATCGGTCAAAAACAAGTTATACGTGTCCCGGCGTTTCGCTGGGTCACCCCTAGGAATCGAGATATATCTTATTTTTGACATAACTCGAGAACCACCAGTCCGATTTTGCTCAAACAATTTTAAAAAAATTAAAAATTACAATTCCTTTAATCTGTTCATATAACGTTTTTCTATATACTCAACAGTTTTGCCGGTAAAAATAAATGTTTGTTACCGCTACCATAAAAATCAATAACCTTTTGTTTATTACTTTTTTTTAATATTTTAGGCAAAAAATATTTTTTCCTTCATACATTTATTTTTACCGGCAAAACTGTTGAGTATATAGAAAAACGTTATATGAACAGATTAAAGGAATCGTAATTTTTAATTTTTTTTAAAATTGTTTGAGCAAAAAAATCGGACTAGTGGTTCTCGAGTTATGTCAGAAAAAAGACCACCAAAGGTCAAATTGATATATCTCGATTCCTAGGTGTGACCCAGCGAAACGCCGGGCCACGTATAACTTCTTTTTTACCGATATAACTTTCCCCGGTAGTTTGAACCCTTCCCGATCACTGACCCCTACCATTTGTCCTACAGTGTGATCAGCAACTTCCGAACCCTCCTTTGTGATTCTTTTATACTAAATATTCTAGTTTTGGTCAAAATTCGATGAAACTGGCCCACTGTGCCGTATTTTGCGTGGTAATCCAAAACAACACGAAAAGGTCCTATTAAAACAATTTTGAGTTCGGAAAGATTTTCGGCTCTTTTCGTTAACTATGGTCTAGCCCGGAAACAGATATCCCGTTATTGGCGGTTACTAAGTTTCAAAGGTGGCAAGTTGTTAAAAAATTGCAGTTTAGACCTTCGACAAAAACCGAGTAATCGGAGCTAAACCAAGGGTTAAGCAGCTTCCCTTTAAGCAAAACTTCTTATTTCTCATATGGGCCTATCAAACTCAAAAGTCAAATTTAATAAATTAAATTTTATATTAAATTTTATAAAACAAAAGTAGTTATATTTTACTTATCTATTTAGCACAAAAAAAATAAAAAAAATTCCCTCAAAGGGTAGATAAATTCGACCTTGCTTACACTTGTTACTTTATTTTTGTTCATAGTTTTTGAACTTACTTTGAATAGCTTTTTTCACCTATTATATATTTCCCACTGCAGTAGCAAGGTTATACATTTGAGTACAAATGTGTATAACTTTTCATATGTTTAGCCTTGCTATCTAGGCTTTACATTAATAAATGTAGAAAAGAAAATACCGTAATATTATTATAGCCGCCACACAACGCATAAACTACTAACAAAAAACATCCTTCGTATGCTTTCAGCTAAATTGATTTATAAATCACGTAATGTTACGTATGTGTATGGTTTACTAAGTGAAAACTTTACTTTATGTACAAGTAATGAATGTGTGAGTGGGTGTGTGTGTGTGAGGGGTAATATGCATACATTCAAACATGAAAAAATTTAAAATAAAATTTGTAAATCTAAATACGCAACAACTTAATGGAAAGAAAGTTTGAATTTTTATGGTATGAGTTTTTGTATGTTTTGTTAAAAAAAAAAAAATAAATAAAATACAGTGAAAACAATCCATAATAGACACTACTAGTTTCACAAAGTGAAAAGAATTTAGCAAAAACAAATTGATTGATTGAATGATTGCTAACACCTCATTCTAACTTACAATTATTCAACAACCGCCTCTGTCCACTATTAAGAGCTTTAACTGTTTTACTTGTAATATAAATATAAAATGTAAACATATGGAGTCTATGGGGTATAAAGAAAATATATGTGATAATAAAATTTTACAGCAAAACCAAAATTCATATTTTATTAATATTTCTTTTTTAGGCTACAGAGGTAAGAATAAGTTTACTGTAGAAAACAATTTTTATTTTGGTTAAGATGAATTTAAAGTAATTTATAAAATTAAAAATTAAAGTTTATAATCCTCAGAAACTTTTTTAATCTAAAAAGTTAAAATATGTCATTAGGATTAGTTAAAATGGATAACAAAATATGAGAATTTGACAAATCCCACAATGGTGTAAGCAAATCTATTAATTATAATTATTTTTAACAGGTTCCGAGAAATTATTAAAATTAAATTTGAAAACTCAAACAAGAGTGCACAACTAGAAATCATGTAAATGAAAATATGCTGCCATCCGTCATATGAACTCATATTAAATTTCATTTCAATCTGTCACTCATTCGTATAGTAACATGTATTCAAAGGTTCATCGGCACAAGAAATTCATAATGATATGGTGAATGTGTTAGGTGAAAGTGCTCCTTCATATGCAAGAGTGAAAAACTGGGTTCCTGAATTTAAACTTGGTCGTACAAGCATTGAAGATGAACTACGAAGTGGACGTCCAAAAACTGCAACAATGCCAGAAATCATAGTTAAAATCCATGATATGGCATTAGACGATCGACGAGTGAAAGTGCGTGAAATGGGTAATGCCATAGGCACCTCTAATAATCGAGTACATTTTATTTTGCATCAAGAATTACAGATGAAAAAGCTTTCTGCAAGATGGGTGCCGTATTTGTTAACAGTTAACCCAAAACGCATTCGAATGAAAATTTCTCATTTCTCATCATTGCTCATTTCTCATCATTTCTCTGATTTAGCTCCCTCTGACTTCTACCTGTTCCCAAATGTGACAAAATTCCTTGTTGGCAAATGTTTTACCTCGAATGAAGATGCTGCTGTAAGCGACTAATTTGAGGAGCTTCAGGAAAATTATTTTAATCAAGTGATAGAATTGCTAGAAAAACGTTGGACTAAGTGTATTGAAGTTTCAGGAGATTATGTTAAAAAATAAAATAATTTTGAAAACCTAGCTCTTGTTTTTCATTGTTAGACTGAAAACATTTCGAACTGCCCTCGCATATTTTCGAAAATTCAGCTGACATTGTTTGAATTTCTATTGATGTTTTTTGAATTATGGTTATTATATTCTGAATTTATAATGATATTATCTGAATTTCAATAGTCATTTTCGGAATTCCAAATGACAGTTTCTCAATTTAAAATAATATTAAATTAAAGGGACTTTTTTCAATCCTTTTAGAGAGCCCGTACGTTGAAGAGTTATATGGTTAAAATGTTCTGAAAAAATATTTGTGATGAAATTCTATCTATAAATCTCTGAAGGCATCAAAGTTGAAAATATAACTTCAATGCCAGAAATAAATCAAAACTTAAATTGTGTTCAAGTGTTAATCTCGTACTTATTCAGAATTGTAGCTCATATGGAAACCATGTGAATCTTCCATTTTAGGTATAAGATGTGTTTAGCGAACTTATGTAAAATACTACGAGGAACATTTTTGTGGAACACTTTAACCCTCTAGTTCTTCAGCTTACGGGTCTTTTTTGTCCCTTTTTAAAAACGTGCCAAAAAAGTTCCTTTAATTGACAAACAACAAATGGTACCATTCAAAACTGTTTTACGTTGCTCAAATGGCACTGAACATGAAAAGTTTTTTGGAAAAAAGAGGCGACCATTTATTTCAAAGTGCCTCCAGAACGAACAACTTTTGTTGGATTTCGTTCATCATGAAATAGCCATGATTCGTCACCTGTAAAAAACTTTTACATGTCTTTTGAAGCACCGCTTTTCACCCTGTGGTGTAATGGTTAGCACGTTGGACTGTTACACGTGAGGTTGCGGATTCGAGCCCCAACCAAGACAACATCAATATATGAAAAATAGTAATATGTATGAGTTTTTTCTATCCTTCATACATATCGCAGCGTCCTCCTTCGGTGTTCCTATAGCACTTAACCCCTCCGAAGTAAAATAATGTATCAGGGCTATGAACTCAAAAGCTTCAAAAACGTTCGCCAACTCACCATCAGATGGCGCGCAACAACTGTTCTAAAATTCAACATCTCGCGCAAATATAGTGTTGCCCTTCATCTTTCACCACCTTTCACTTCTTCTCTATCCCCTTTCGAAAGGAAGCAACACGTTAATTAATAGGAAGAATTCCTGAGTCTTGCTTCTCCTTAAAAAAAAAAAAAAAAAAAAAAAAATGTGCGCATATCGTCCCGCATCAATGCTTTCTAAACAACAACTGATTTTGGACGACATTCTCGAAATTCGTCATGGAGCGAAGGACGTCCGCGATTAAATATGTTATACCAGCGTTTCACAGTTGCAAAGAAGTTTGGTTTGTCTATGCACTTTCATTTTTTTTAAGCAACGCAAATATGTTAAAAATGTTAAAGTTTTTAGTGAAAATATCAGCTTGCGCCTAACAAGTGTTAAAGTGGCCAAGGCTACTACTTAAAGAGACGTCAGATCAGGCAATTTATTTTCGAAAGTGCGAACTGAACTCAGAATTTCGTTCCCTAAAATATTTTTTTACATGTTTTTATTAAAATCAACATATCAGTTTCGGAGCGGGGTACTTTCTTATATTTTTAAATATTTTTTGAAAAAGTCAAAAATAGATTTTTTTAAATCATTACATGGCAACCGTGGAAGTCAAATCTTTGTAAATCTTTAAATACTGTTTATAGTTAAGGCCTCAAAGTATTGTATGCTTTCTAACTTAGAAATGAAACGGTAATGACATATCATTATTTTTTGGACTACCAGTAATGACACCCACTTACCTTCTGTATTATTTTAAAACATATAATAATGAGTTACTGATAATTACTTATTTTTATCATTATTTCAAATAGAAAATAATTTTTTAGATTTTTTTGAAAATTTTTTGAAATCTATTTTTAGACTCAATATTTTTTTAAACACTGGTAAGGATATATGTATGTAACCACATATTTTTTGATTTTTTGTATGTTGGCGAGTAAGCTTAGTTGTGTGCAGCAGGTCAATTGTGTTTTTATCTATTAAATATTACATGTCGATATAGCTCAGATGGTAGAGCTGTTGACTGGCAATCTGTAGACCCAGGTTCGATTCCCGCACCACCAAATTTTATTTAAAAAAAAAATACAATAAAAAATATTTTTTTTTATATATTTTATTTTTTAGAAAATCTATTTTTAGACTCATTATTTTTGTCAGTACCGGTAAGCACATAGGTAACGATATATTTTTTGATTTTTCGTATGCTGGTGTGTAACGACAACTCATTATTTTTCGCGACATCGCCATATAAAGGTTACCATTACCAAGTATGTAGTTACATAACCACATATCTGGTAATGATTTTCTACACTGGGCTCTTAATAGTTTGTGGTCAAAATATCGACTGCTGGTTCGAGACGGGTTAAGTAAATAAATTGAACTTCAAGAAATACTTGTTTAATAGTTCTTTTTATGCAAATCTTTTAACTATGGAAATAGATTCTACATAAAAAAAAAATATAAATTTTCCTGATTTAAAGTAGAAAAATCCTTTCTTTCGGTTCTTGGATATTATATAACACTATTTTCAGTATCTCAGTGAACAGTTCGGTAGAAAATGTATTTGGGAAATACTCGTTATTTTAAAGCATTACTTACAATCGGAAAACTTACTGAATTTTAAGCAAAATTCTAAATTTAAGCGACGATTCTATTATTCGATCGCCGAACGTTCGGCCAAATCGAAAAAAGCTCGGCTGCTGAATACTTAACATTACATTTAATCTTCGGCTTCAATCTTTAAGTTTCACACTCAATATCGCATTAATTCGGCTTCTTTTTTTCTATTACGAAATTCGGGCATAATGCCTCCAATTGCGAATCCGAAATAATGTTGAAAAATATTACAATTTTGATGCCCAATTCTTATGGGTCAATTCACCACAATTTTCGCCATGTTATAAAATTTTAAAACAGATTTAAAATTGTTTGTCCCGCCAAAATTCTTGAAATCCCGCTATTTAGAAGACTTATTTAACATTTTAACGCATTTTGATAAAAAAAAAAAAAATTCTGGCAACGCTAGCAACACACCAAAACTGACCTACTATACGTATGAGTGCTATTTTATACTCGTAACTCATACGTAGTGTTGTCCTATTTTAGATTCTCATATTTTGTAGCATATCCAGAACATTTTGTCAAAGAGTATACATAATAAAGAGATTGGGGGACTCTCTATCACTGAGAAAGCATTTGTTCTATTATGTGCCTTGGAACAGGAACATACTCAAACCAATATCACCCAGCAAACATGCCAACACGAAGAATATTCTCCGAACATATCGCCAGGAAGAAAACATTTATTGCCGGCAATATCAATTTCGTATTCCGGAAGTTTCCTCCGTCGGAAACAACTGTTACACTAAAACCATACTTCCAGGCAATATGAAAGCAATAACTCATATGGAAGATAAAAGGGATATCTCTAAATAAACTCCCAGTACAATAAAAAAACAATTTAATTTTTTCATTATTAAATTTAAGCCTGAAAAACAATATCTCCATACATAATCCATTGACCAACTTATAAATTATTTTGATTTCATCTTAGCCGATTTTTCCCGCGCAATTAATCTTAACTTTTCACGAGATTATTTCCTATATATCTTTTGATTGTTTTTGTACAAATTTAGTTTTAATTTTTTACAAAATGATAAAAGATTTCAAACAAATTTGCTTTATCTTCCAAATGATACAAAGATGATATTGCCGAAATATTGTCATAAAAAGTTATGACAAAAGATAAAATTTTTTAATTACTTTTTTCCAAATATCGTCGAATTATCTTCCAAGTGATAAAAGGAAGACAATTTCAAAGTAAATACTACTTGGTTATTTTCATTAAAATGAAATATCTTCTTGGAAAGTATCTTTTAAATGTTTGCAGGGTCATTATGTGCGCTCTTTGTATGACTCAAAACATCGATTGTAACCAGGAATGGAAAATAATAATTTAGTTATAAAAATCAAGAATGGAACTATACTATGGAATTATACTATTCCAACAGTATTATAGCCCTAGATTATGAATTTTAAACAACCATAAGTAAAAAATTGCAAAATAATATCGGAATGCGAAAAAAGGCTTTGGGGTTCAAAAAATTAATTAAAAGATTCACATTCTGCAAACGATGCCAAAATTTTCTTTTTTTGCAACTAACCACCAAACTTTGTTTTATGAAATGGGCATTATACTCCGTAGATTATAAATTTAAAAAACCGCACTTAAAAAATTGCAAAATAATAGAGGAACGCGAAAAAAGACTTTATGGTAGAAAAAAATAATTAAAAAACTCAATCAGCGATCAACAGTCTGCAAATGAATACAATGACGCAAAAATTTTCCTTTTTGCAAATATTTTTTCGCAATTTATTTTTTTTTTTGCAAACTAAGCACCAAACTTTTGTATATAAAATTGGTACTATAGACTAGATTATAAATTTAAAAAAATCACACTTAAAAAATTGAAAAATAATCGCGGAAAGCGAAAAAAGGCTTTATGGTACAAAAAATTAATTTAAAAACTTAATCAGCGGTTTACATTCTGCAAACAAATATATTGATGAAAAAATTTATCCTTTTTGCAAAATTTATTTTTCGCGATATTTTTTGCAACTAGCCACCAAACTTTGTTGTATGAAATGTGTATTATAGTCCCTAGATTATAAATTAAAAAGAAACGTACTTAAAAAATTTGCAAAATAAAAGCGGAACGCGAAAAAAGACTTTGTGGTACAAAAAATTAATTAGGAAACGTAATCAGCGATTTAGATTCCACGAACAAATATATTGATGCAAAAATTTTCCTTTTTGCAAATTTTATTTTTCGCGATTTTTTGCAACTAGCCACCAAACTTTGTTGTCTAAAATGTGTATTATAGCCCCTAGATTATAAATTAAAAAAAAACGCACGTAAAGAATTGTAAAATAATAGCGGAATTTGAAAAAAGACTTTATGGTACAAAAATTTAATCCCTAGGTTATATATTTATAAAAACCGCACTTAAAAATTGTAAAATAACGGCGGAATTCGAAAAAGGCTTTATGGTACAGAAAATGAATTAAAAGAGGTCATCAGCGATCGACATTCTGCAAGCGAATATATTGTTGCAAAAATTTCGCTTTTTGCAAATGTTTCTTTTCGCAATTTGTGCTAATATTTGTTAATATCTAAATATTTAATTTTTATGTTTTTTAACGAGCCAAAGAGAAAGCTATTTTTTAGTTACTTACATTTTTAAATATGTAAGAGCGATCGAACATTTTTTGATATAAGAGCCCGATTAAGTGAGCCTTTTCCATCCCTGATTAACCAGTCGGAGTTCGTTCCTGTTCCAAGCCGCCTAATATTTTTTCAAATAAAAAATATTGAGAGAGTTGCAAGGCCTTTGATTTTGTAGGCATCAACAATGGAATTTGCAAAAAGAAATAATTTTTGTTTTTAAATTGAAATTTTATTTAAAAAAAATTTTTTTTAATGTTTATAAATTGTTATTTTTCAAATAAAAATTGTTTAAAAATAAAAATTCGAATTCAAAACCATTTTTCTTTTGTTACAAATTCTACTGTTAATGCCTTTTTAAAAAGTTTTAGCGAAACACCGGGTTTTTTCAAATTAATGTTAAGATATCTCAATAAAAGAATAAGATATAATAGATGTTAAACCTTTTTTTTTTAAGGCAATTGGTAGGAGTTTTAGATTATATAACAAATTTTTTTAAATATAAGTCAATTTGCCCAGTTATATTGTCTCGTTTATGGCGAAAAACGGGGTTTCTTCAAACCTAGAGATATCTTATCTCAAAAACCTGATGTGATGGGTAAACTGATTCAGATTCGGATTCAGCACAGCTCAAGCCTTTAGAAAAGTAGAACACATCGGCTGAAAGGTCCGTAGGATAACCAATAAAACAAATTTTTTTTTTTTTTTCGCAAAATTCGACTTTATTCATCATCATAGTCTCCTTCAAGAGCGACACAATTACTCCAATGCCTTTCTAACATTTCGATACCTTTTTTATAGAACGATTTATCTTTGGCCTCAAAATAGGCCTCTGTTTCGGCAATCACTTCTTCATTCGAAACAAATCTCTTTCCAGCGAGCTTTTTTTTAAGTCAGAAAACAGATAAAAATCGCTGGGAGCTAAATATATGCACTGAAAATATTATTACAGTAACTGACTGTAGTTTATTTAAAAAGTTATCCGTACATTTAGTTTTAAATGATTATACAGTTAAAATACAAAGAAATATATTTTTAACTGATTTTGTCGTTTATTTAAAAAATAAACTACAAATAAATACGGATTTTCTGTTACAGTTAATATTTTCATTTAAAATGTTTTGTAAAAAAAGGAATTCCTTTTCGATTTCTAGGTCAGTTAAAATAACGAAATAAACTAAATATCATTTATTCTTACGGATTTTGTAGTTAATTTTTTGAAATTTAAAAAATGGAAATAAATGAAAAATCATTATTTTTTAAGGATTTTGTAGTTTATTTATTAACATTTAAAAATAAATGAAAAGTTCTTTTGATTTAAATGAAAAGTCAGTAGACCGGTTTTCAAGTGATTTTTCATTTATTTTAAATTACATTTTCAGTTAATTTAAACTACAAACTATTTTGAGTGTGGAAGCAATTGAAAGTGTAATTCGTGCAATTTGGCCATGGTAGCCAACGACTTGTGGCACGGCGCATTGACTTGGTGAAAGATCACTTTTTCCTTCTTTATGTGGGGCCATTCCTCCTTTAAACGTACCAGTTGGACCATATATCGATCGCCATTGATAGTCTGGCCTTTTTCAAGGTAATCAATGTACAAAATTCCACCCTCATGGCAAAATACTGATGCTAAAACTTTATTATCTGACTGTTGAGTATTTGGCTTCTTCGGGCGAGGTTCGCCAGTTGCTGTCCACTTAGCTGACTGCCGATGCAACTCTGCAGTAAAGTGGCAGATCGAAGTTTCGTCAATTGTTACATACCGATGCAAAAATTCTTTTTTATTTCGCCGAAATAGCTAAAGACAGCTCTCAGAATCAACGAGTTGTTGTTGTTTTTGATGCACTGTGAGCAAGCGCGTCACCCATTTCAAAAAAAGCTTTCTCATGGACAAATGTTCATGTAAAATAAAGCCGACACATTTCTTCAATATCGTTAGGCTATCAGCTATCACCTGCAGCTTCACTTTCTTTTTCAACTATTACCAATAAAAGCGTAATTTCGATTTAAAAAATAGTGTGTGCTTCTAAAGCCTTCAATTTGTTGTTTATTGCTCAAAATTTCAAAATTGTTTATTTGTTTCATTTTATTGTATTAAGATTCAACTTAAAAAATAGAATAAAAAAATTCATATTTTTTTTTTAAACACCCTCTTGAAAATTTCTGGGTCTTTTGGAATCAGTTAGAGAGAGGTTTTATTTAAATTAAAAAAAAAAAATTGAGCAAAAAAAAAAAGTTTTTTGAGTTTTTGGATTTTTAAAATTTTAAAATTGAAAAATTTTAAATTTTTTTATTTTTCAACATTTTTTTAGATATTTTTTTTTTTAATACGGCTAAATATCCTCTTTAAAACGAGCTAAGAACCATTTTTGTAGCTATTATAGTTTTCGAGATATTCAAAAAATAACCTCGTAACAAAGCAGAAAATTAGAATAATTATGACATTTTTTGAAATATTAAATATTGCATAAGTTTTGAAAAAAAAAAAATTTGAAATTTTTTTTCCTTTGGTAAAACTTTATTATATGATGAAAGAAAAGTTCTGACCAAAATTCATCCAAATCGAAGGGGTCGAGTCCAACCATTTGTCGATTTGAGATGGAATGATCCATATACTATTTAGTACCTTAGTTATACCCTACACCACTATGTGGTCAGGGTATTATAAGTTTGTGCTGATGTTTGTAACACCAAAAAATATTGGTCGTAGACCCACCTTATAGTATACCGATCGGTTCAGAATTTTTTTTTATTTCGATTTAACGATGTCCGTCTGTCCGTCTGTCTGTCTGTCCACGCAATCTTGTGCGCACTCTACAGGTCGCAAATATTAAGATATTTTGATGAAATTTGGTGCGCAGGCCTATGTTGGCCAAAGGACGAACAAGTTTGATTTTGGTGAACATCGGTCCATGTTTAGACCTAGTGCCCATATAAGGGTCCTACCAAAATTATACTGTTTATACGCTGCAGGTCGTAAATATTAAGATATTTTGATGAAATTTGGTATACAGACCTATATTGGCCCAATAACGCAGCTTATTGATTTTGGTGAACATCGGTCCATGTTTAGACCTAGTGCCCATATAAGGGTCCTACCAAAATCATACTTTTTATACGCTGCAGGTCGCAAATATTAAGATATTTTGATGAAATTTGGTACACAGATCTATATTGGCCCAATAACGCAGCCTATTGATTTTGGTGCACATCGGTCCATGTTTAGACCTAGTGCCCATATAAGGGTCCTACCAAAATTATACTGTTTATACGCTGCAGGTCGTAAATATTAAGATATTTCGATGAAATTTGGTACACAGAGCTACATTGGCCCAATAACGCAGCCTATTGATTTTGGTGAACATCGGTCCATGTTTAGACCTAGTGCTCATATAAGGGTCCTACCAAAATTATACTGTTTATACGCTGCAGGTCGCAAATATTAAGATATTTTGATGAAATTTGGTACACAGACCTATATTGGCCCAATAACGCAGCCTATTGATTTTGGTGAACATCGGTCCATGTTTAGACCTAGTGCCCATATAAGGGTCCTACCAAAATTATACTGTTTATACGCTGCAGGTCGCAAATATTAAGATATTTTGATGAAATTTGGTATATAGACCTATGTTGGCCCAAGGACGAAGCCTATTGATTTTGGTGAACATCGGTCCATGTTTAGACCTAGTGCCCATATAAGGGTCCTACCAAAATTATACTGTTTATACGCTGCAGGTCGCAAATATTAAGATATTTTGATGAAATTTGGTATATAGACCTATGTTGGCCCAAGGACGAAGCCTATTGATTTTGGTGAACATCGGTCCATGTTTAGAACTAGTGTCCATATAAGGGTCCCCTCAAAATTGGCTTGGTTACAAACTGCAGGTCGCAAATATTAAGATATTTTAATGAAATTTGGTGCGCTGACTCACATTATAGAAAATTTTGACACAAGCCCCATTTTAACCCATTCCAATTTCGGATCCAAACAATACACCAGACTGGTGTAGGGTATTGTATAGTCGGCATGCCCGACTTTAACCTTTTTACTCGTTTTGTACTATTCTTGTTATTGCTTGTTGTTTTAATAAATACATCTTAAACTTACAGGCCAAATTTTGTCCAGTTATCTTCAAAATTGCGACCTGATGTACACTGATAGAATTTTGTGCATAGTATTAATGAATTTGTTCATTAATCCAATGATTTTTTCATTGAAAAGTCCCCAAAGAACGCGTTCATTAAATCAATGAAACGTATTCGTTCAATGAAAACTAATTGAAAAAAATATATTTCTTTTGCGTTTTTTTTATTTATTGTTTATTTTTATTTTATTAATTTTTATTTGTACATTTACATATTTCTTTTTTGTTTTTATAATGTTTTTGACATCTCCCTGAACTCGACTTGAACCCGCAATCACCAGAATGTAAACATTACCGCGTTACCGATTGATCTAAATAGCCAAAACAAAATGATGTCATTACTTGGACCTTTATATTTAAATAATTTCATTTTGCAACCCTAGCGTTCATTACTGGAACATATATCTATTTTAGTAATTAGCAAATTCAAAACCCTTATAAAAATTATAGCATATCTTACGGGTTAGTTGAAAATATATAATGAAAAAATTCATTAAATTTTTCATTAAATCAATGAATTCAGATTAATGAAATCGATTCATTAATAGTATGAACGATAATTCTATCAGTGTATGATTATAAGTTTGATACATGGAAAGATGGACGGACATCGCTAACTCGACTCAGAGAATGATTCTGAGTTGATGGTACTACAAGTTACGCCAATTACTTTTGAAGTCAATACACCCTATTTCACAAAATTACGTAGGGTAAAAAAATAATAATACTTATTAATAAGGAGACAAACTACTATATAAACTAGAACATTCAGTCCTACCGCCTGCTAAGGTAGTTATTACTCTAAAGGTATCATATTTTCCTTGTTAAAAAGAACAAAACATAACCTTAACACATACTTATAACACATATTCTTTACAATAGATGTAATGACAGCGTAAACTTTTGTTTTATATTAAGGCCAAATAACATAAGTATTTCTTTTTTTTTATGGATATTTTAATAACTCACATTATGGGTCCCGTGTCTCGTCATAAAGAATTTTGTGGTTTAAAATAAAAACCACTGTGAAAACATGCAAGCATAGTTGAAATAACACAAGCAGCCTTGAAAGATATTTTTCTAGACTATTTCGGGACTTTTTGTCTTCTTTCATATGAGCATGTATATTTAACAATCCTTTTCATCCTTGTTTGTTAGTAAATTATGAATCCTAAGAGGAATAAGTAGTAAAGCCTTTTTTTGTTCTAGTGTAGTAAATAGAGCGATAATGGTCGTATGAGTAAAATATAAAAAAAAAAAATCATAAAAATTTTATAAAGCCTAAAAGCATACTATAAAAATTATATATAAAATATGTACGAAAAAATAGTATAAACATAGAAAACCACGCTTTGTTGAAGTTATTATTTAAACATTTTTGACCCCAGGAGATATTTAAAAAAAAACTAACAACCAACAAGAAATAACAACTGCCATTTTTTATGATTTTTTTTTATGTTATATTATTTTATAGCCATATTCCACAATAATAGACAAGGTAAGTAAGTAAACAACTATACCTCGTTGTACACGAATTAAGAATTTTTTACGGATTTGTGTATACTGTTTTGATTACTTGCATTGTTTTTGCTATTTCGATCATAGTTATTTAAAATTGCATTACAAAATTTGAGCTATTTTATAAATTGGGGGGATAGCTGTTTGGTATATGTACGGTAGTACATATCACATTTGTTGCAGTAGCAGGAGTAAATTAATAATTTTTTTATTTTGTTTTTTATTGCAGCCAGTAGCTAGAATTAAAAACTTTGTGAAAAGGAATCTTGGTATGAAAAACTGTTTCATATTTTCTAGTTTGGTGGATTTTTTAAAGTTTTTTAAAATCATTTTTTTTTTTTTGTTTGTATGTGTGCATAGTAGATTTAATTTAGATTTGTGGCTTTTTTATTTTTTGTGTTAGTAGTTATTGTTTTTATGTTTTGTAGCATTTGGGATGTAATTTCATTAAAAATTTATGCAATTTGGTTTTTTACCCACATTTAGACTAGAACTGACATAAATCTATTGTCATACCTCAGGGACATATATAACAAACACTGTTCTTTCCACGTACTCCCAAATAGCTGGGGTGAACAAGATAAAGAACAACGGAACTTTACAAAATATGTTTTAGTATTTTCGACTGGAAATAAGACAAGAGCTTTGTATTAAGAAACTATTAATATTGGTCCAGCGACTGAAAATTTTTGTATGTAAGAAAATTGAACATTTTGGCAAAGCACTACGAACTTCCAACCGGATCGATTTTGGACCATAAATCTTCGTGGAAGAAAAGCATACAATCCGAATTAAAATGATTATCAAGTCCTACACTTTTGGAAATGAGATAAAAGTTCCTATTACATCGAAGCCACTGACTGCTATAACCCAAAATTTGTCTGTAGAAATAATTGGAAAACCAGATCATTTTACAAAAGATTTCGATGAAATTTGGATATGTTATAGAGGTAGAGTTCTCAAGTATTCGACCTATTTGGAAAACCGGTTTTCGAATACTTCTAAAAACCGACTTTTTGAAAACCCGGTTTTTGGGTTTGATTAATTCAAACCCGGTTCGAATAACCGGTTTTTCCGGTGCAAATTCTATGCAAATTTTCTTATAAAACTTGCAAAGAATTGTTAAAAAACTTGAAACTTTCTATTTTTTGCATTTCTTGAAAGCAATTCGCAGCGTAAATTATTCCAATAAATATTCCACCTTTAAAACTAAAAGTTATTATTTTATTAAAGCCGCTGATTGTTTTTTTTTTTCGTAATTTTTGCAAAAAAGCTATACCTCCATAGAAAACAGAAATGATTTCTCACTTGCACTGGAGTTGAAAATGGCGCAAAAAATAACTTTGGCCTTATGGAGATTGTAGTTTTCCAATTAATGTGAAACAATTTGCAACTGTTAAAATATTTATTACAATTTTACGGTTTCAAATCGCAAAATGTTTCATCACGGGGCGAGAAATAACATATAATAAGAAAAAACTTCTTTTATTTATTGGAGAAATGGAAAACATGAGCTTATATGCATTTTAGGACAAACATTTATATCTTTCCTACGAAATTTATTGTCAAAAAAATTAAGACTTTTTTAAGATAGAGAGAAAATGTAGAATTCTACAAAAAAAAAAACAGTCTCTTGAAAGAATTTCAACATTTTTGTTTCGAAAAAATAAATTATATTGATAATAGTCCACTAATGTACGTCATATCAATGACAAAGTGAATAAACCCTACCTAACGGAGGAAATCAAACATTAATGGTCATATGCATAATCACTTTGAGCATTTTTAAGTGACTTATAAAACAAATTTTCCATACAAAATTCATTTTATAAATGACCCAGTGTAGAAACGGTAATGACGTATCATTATTTTTTGGACTACCAGTAATGACACCCACTTACCTTCTGCATTATTTTAAAACATACAATAATGAGTTACTGATAACGACTTATTTTTATCATTATTTCAAATAGAAAATAATTTTATAGATTTTCTTAAATCTATTTTTAGACTTAATATTTTTTAAACACTGGTAAGGATATATGTAACCACATATTTTTTGATTTTTTGTATGTTGGCGAGTAAGCTTACTTGTGTACAGCAGGTCAATTATGTTTTTATCTATTAAATATTACATGTCGATATAGCTCAGATGGTAGAGCTATTGACTAGCAATCTGTAGACCCAGGTTCGATTCCCGCACCAGCAAATTTTATAAAAAAAAAAAACACAACAAAAAATATTTTTTTTATATAATTTTTTTTTTTGAAAATCTATTTTTAGACTCATTATTTTTGTCAGTACTGTTTAGCACATAGGTAGCGATATATTTTTTGATTTTTCGTATGCTGGTGTGTAACCATAATGCATTATTTTTCGCGACAACGCCATATAAAGGTAATAAGAAATGTAATAACAAAAGTAACTAGTTACCATTACCAAGTATGTAGTTACATAACCACATATCTGGAAATGATTTTCTACACTGGGATGTAAAGCAAATTAAACATCAATTTTTTTTTTTTTTGTAGCATTAAATGCTAATGAAACTGTACCAATGAAAAAATCTCAAGTTTGCTATTGGGAAGGGGAGTATAACTTTACTTTATTTTGTAGTCAGCCTGTACTAATATAGAGTGGGCTCAGTTTTGCCACGTTTTGAATACGTTTTCAAAAACGGGACTTTTAATACATTCGTTGGATAATTTTTGCATACTCATATTTTTCTGTGTACTACTTGTGTAATTTTATTTTTACAGAAGTATTCGTAAACTTAATTTTTAACGAGTTAAGATGCTAAAGTCGGCCATGCCGACTATACAATACCCTACACCAGTCTGGTTAAAAGCCAACTAATGTTTGGATCCGAAATTCGAATGGTTAAAATGGGACTTGTGTCAAAATTTTCTATAATGTGAGTCAGCGAACCAAATTTTATTAAAATATCTTAATATTTGCGACCTGCAGTTTGTAACCAAGCCAATTTTTGGGGGGACCTTATATGGGCACTAGGTCTAAACAAAGACCGGTGCTAACCAAAATCAATAGGCTTCGTCCTTGGGCTGATATAGGTCGGTGTACCAAATTTCATCAAAATATCTTGATATTTACGACCTGCAGCGTATAAAAAATATAATTTTGGGGGAATCTTATATGGGCACTAGGTCTAAACATGGACCGGTGTTAACCAAAATCAATAGGCTTCGTCACAAGGGGTCAATTTCCCCCTCCTATGACAACGTAATGTAAAAGTGACCAGTCTATTCCATATAAAGGGGCCAGTTCGGTGACAGTTTGTTAAAATTTCCCGTATGGAAGTTCGTGCTGATGTTTGTAACACCAAAAAATAATGGACCTAGGCCCACATTTTAGTATACCGATCGATTCAGAATCACTTTTTGTTTCGATTTAACGATGTCTGTCCGTCCGTCCATCTGTCTGTCCATGCATTCTTGTGCGCCCTCTACAGGGTGCAAATATTAAGATATTTTGATAACATTTGGTACCAACGGCCCAAAGACGAAGCCTTTTGATTTTGGTTAAAATCGGTCCATGTTTGGACTAAACACGTGCACAGATAAAACTGCTTGTACAAGTTTCGGTATGTCTACTGATTTGAATACGTATTGATAAGTAGTTTAGTGTTTCTGGTATAGTTGATATTGTTATTCTTTCTAGTAGATTGTGTGTAAATGAATAAAGAGAGAATGAGCGTAATATATTTGTTTTACTATGCTCAAACAAATAAAACAGATAATGAAGATTGTACAATAGATACTTATTGTACGCTGCCAATAAATATATTGTGAAAATTTCGACCAAATCAACCCCATGTCTTCCTTCGACCTCTTTTTCATTAATTTTATTTAAATTAAATACAATTTTTTGTTTTAATTGAATTTTATTAATTTTTAAATACAAATTTCACAACAAATTTAATCTTTAGTCACTCGATTATTTGTTTCCACAACAATTACTTGAAAATATTTGTGGTACAATAAGTATTTGAGAACAAGAAACAAATAAATGCTTCACTCAATACAAAACAAGAAATAACTGGTATTGTGTTTATGAATAAAGTGAGTGCGTTGAAACAAAATATAACAATATCAGTTACACTTCTTCTCTTATTTATACCAATAGTAACAGTTATGTATATGGTATATTTGTTTTGGAAATACTTTAAGATATACAGTGCACGTCTTTAGTTTGGACCTAGTGCCTATATAAAGGTCTCACCGAAATTGGCAAATACGAAGATATTTCAATGTAATTTGGCTTACTGCCTCACATGGTCCCAAGGATAAAGTCTATTGATTCTAGATAGGATCGGTCCATAGTTGGACCTATCGCCTATATGGGCTATTATTCCGATTTTCTTTTATTTTATAGGACATTTTTACACAAGTCCATTTTAACCCATTCGAATTTGGGATACAAACATTAATTGGCTTTTAACCAGACTGGTGTAGGGTATTATATAGTCGGCATGAATATATAATACCCTACACTCTTGTTATTTTAGCTAGAAATTAAAACAAATGGAGATGTGACGAAAAAATGCTTAATTAAAAAAGTGAATATTTCAAAAAATTAGATTTATAAAATTATCACAAGGTCGATGTGGCCTATCTATGGGGTCGGTCGTCAAAACTTAAGCTTAAAATTACTCTGGCTACGAAAGTTTAAAATTTAATAGCAGTCCAACCAGCCGGTAAGGAATGGTTTAACTACTTCTAAAATATTTAGGCTCTGCCCCATTGTGCGCAGGAGAGTTGGTCTAAAGGACCTTTTAAGTTTATATTTTAATTTTTTTAAATTCTTATTTTATGATAGATTTAACTAAATCAGTCAGTTCATATAACAAAGTAGAAAATTATTGTTCCGTTGAATCTTTGTACCTTATGTAGTGTCTGGGAGTGTGTGTTCCAATTATCATTTTCTTATTGCGGACAACTAATGTATTGTCTATCATGAAAATGGTCAACCCTTCTACAATAACAAATAAAATTAACTATGATAATATCATATTAGGATTTGGACTTGAGGTAGAACAATGTTCTATATAAATATTATTATTTTATACTACCTCCGTTCTGAAATGAGGTGAACATTTCTATGTTTTTGCTGGGATTATGGAGGTTTTTGAAAAAGTTTTTTTTTTTTTTTTTTTTTTTTTTGTTATCAGTGAATTTATAGATAACTTTCAATTTTTTTTTAAATTTATTTTTAATTCGTTGTCAAAGTTGAAAATTAGAAATAAAATATTTTTTTTTTTATTTTGTGTGAAAAAATTAGCACCATTCAGATAAATTAGAAAACTTATTTTTGACATAACAAACATATATGGATTCTATAATGCTTAACAAAGATGGTAATAATTACGAAATTCGATATATGGGTAAAGAAAGTCTTCGCCCATATGGCCTTTTACTGGTTTCTTTTAAATGCAGCCAAGAGACATTATGATGATGAGGCCCTATGCTCCTTATAGGAACGATGGGAATATATATATATATAAGAGACATTAGCAACAGCTCGCCAAAATATTGGCCTCGAACTGAATTAAAAAATTTCTAATTAATCAACTAAAAAAGTCGAAAAACAATTTTTATTTTTTAAATAAAAATTAAAAACCAACATTTTGACAACACTCAGAGTACGGAGAAAAAATGTTTTTTTGCCTCTTCTTGTATTAACAAAGAAGAAGGGTAAAAATAAAATTTGTATTTTTTTATATCTATGGTATGAAATACAAAAACAAAAAACTTTCATAATATTTCTATTGTGGGCTATGCTTTGCAGAAGACTTCGAAAACATATTTTATTGTTTGCTCCATTCCCTTTTTGTTAATGTAGCGGACATACTACATTTAATATGAGATTTTGATGCTTTAAATTACATTGCACTACTGCCACCACTTTCTAAAGAAAACTGATAAAGGGGACCTGAAAAATCCCCGAAACGATCATTCCTGAAAGTGTAGAGGTTTTTGAAAGTAAAAACTCTGTGAAGTATTTGTCAGGAGAGTATCCTGATGAAGAGGTAATATATAAAAAATTGTTTATATATTTACATTATTTTATTTTGACTACCTCGAGGATGAAAAATTCTTTAAGATTTGCTATTCTTATATTTAAGGCTCGTTTAAGTATGATAATTTTGACTTTTCTTCATCCACTAACAAAAAAGTCTTTATATGCCTTTTCTAGCTCTTACACATAGTAAATAATATGCAAACAAATTATTTGAAATATCTCAAACTGTTTGTTTGTGAAAAATTTCCAAACTCAACTTTCCAAGCATTTTTAAAAATTACACAATTTTTTTTAAAAAGGGACCTGCAATATTTTAATATTTTGTAAATGCTGCTAATAAAATCCATTTTTTTAATTTCCATAAAGCAAAGACTTTCTTCAAAGTTAAAGATTTAATTTTAAATAATATTTGACATGTGCCCCATGGTTACCATTGATCGAAAACAGTAATATCTTTAAAAAAAAATTAAGTTTTCTAACCTGTCATAAAAAAAGTGCATCAAATTTCATCACTTTTAAAAGATTAGCATTGTAGGCCAATTTAATTTGATTCATCATGAATAAATTTCTAGTCCGCAATTCATTTATGTGGGCAAGGGAGCTGATTTTGTAAAAAAAAAGGAACATTTTCATGTCTTTTTTTATTATACAAAAATAATCTGATTTAAAAAATAATATAGGTTTTTTGTTTGAGCTTATTATCACTATGTCCGTCTTTAACCACTGTTGAAGTTGTCATTAGGGATTTGCAACATTTTTGAGATCAAAGTTAAGTTCTAGACTCTGCTGGTCAAAAATAAAATTAGTTGAAACAAAAAATTTAAATTGTGATTTTCAAAATCAAATATATACGATTTGTTGTCCCCTGTAAATTATCATACTTTCCTTCTCTGTTCCAAAACATTTTGTATGTGTGTTAAAACATGAATTTGAACAAATAAGTTTTTTTTTTAGTTTGTTTTATTGTGTTTAGCGTTTTGCGAGTTTTTTATATGGATTTATTGCATTTTTAATTTAAGTCCTTTTGGTTTTTTTTATGTTTTCATTCCAGTTTTCTACACAATTTATATAAAAAAAAAATTGCAGAAATATAGAACTTGGGATTTAAAATAAAATTTTACATATTTTGCATAACAAAATAAATCATATTATGTATGTATGTAGATATTATAAATGTGATTGTTGGTTAACAATTGAAATATAAAAAATTGATAATCGCTTTTTTTAAAAAAATTGTCAATTTATGAATTTTTTTTTTTTTGGAATATATGTCAAATTGTTAATACTTACGTCACATGTTGATGATGATATATTTTTTAAGCTTAAACGAAATATGCGGTCCCTGAAAAAAGATAAAAAAAAATATATTCAATATTATAAAAAATAGGATACATGATTACACCATACACTAAAATGAAAGAAAAATAATTTGATAAATACTAACTGTTCACGCCAGTGAACAATGGTAGCGCTGTAGACAACAACGCCCCCTACATGTTATAAACATCAGCTGTCAGCAGTCGCAACTACAACGTACTTCACGAGGATGCTAGTTGACAGCTTAAAAGGGCTCGAATAAAAAGAAAGAAAGATACACAACAATAAACACCATCAAACAAACGGCCACAAAAAGTGAAAATAAATAAATATGTTATATCTAAATAATCTTAACTAAACTCTAGAAACTCTTAATTTTGTAAATTAAATTGTGAACTAAAATACAAGCCTAAAAAATTACCTAAAAATTGTGAAATATATAGTTATAAAATTTAACCCTAAAACTTACAGCGAAGCTTTTTTATAAGTGAAGAAAATTATAGCTTAAATAAAAGCATACTTATAACGTTTGATTTGAAACCTACATTTGTTTTATTTCCACTGTGGCTAACTACATATATCCAAACCCCCTAACCCGTAATTAAACACTAACAAAGCCCCTTTAGTAAAAAAAATTGTTCAAAATGCTTTGGTTCCCAACACGATTCTTTTGAAAAGGAATATTTTCCATTTATTTGACTTTGTATTTTTGTACAAACTGTTTTCATTTCAGTTTATTTGGAGCCGATATCGCATTCGAATCGCTTTTAATGTTAAAGCCTAATGAAAACAATTTAAGATGCGGAAAAAATACGAAAAATTCTCCTTATTCTAAAATTTTTTTTTTTCAATTTTATGTGTTGGTTTCCTCGAGACAAAAACATCGATATATCATAATTTTAGATCCGACTGTGGCGAAGATATAACAAAAAATTTTAAAAAGCCACCCCTACGTTCGGCAAAAAAAAATTAGAAATTGCCTTGCAAAAATACTCTATATTCGAAGGTGTATGGCGCACTTTTTTTTTGAATGTAAGGTGGTACAGTCTAATGCCCACTTTAACGAGTAAAAAGGTTAAAGTCGGGCATGCCGACTATACAATACCCTACACCAGTACGGTTAAAAGCAAACTAATGTTTGGATCTGAAATTCGAATGGTTTAAAATGGGGCTTGTGTCAAAATTTTCTATAATGTGAGTCAGCGCACCAAATTTCATTAAAATATCTTAATATTTGCGACCTGCAGTTTATTACCAAGCCAATTTTGGGGGGACCCTTCGTCCTTGGGCCAACATAGGTCTGTGTACCAAAATATCTTAATATTTGCGACCTGCAGGGTATAAACAGTATGATTTTGGAAGAACCCTTATATGGGCACTAGGTCTAAACATGGACCGATTTTAACCAAAATTAATAGGCGTCGTCCTTGGGCCAACATAAGTCGGTGTACCAAGTTTCATCAAAATATCTTAATATTTGCGACCTGTAGAATGCGCACAAGAATGCATGGACAGACGGACGGACAGACGGACATCGTTAAATCGAAATAAAAAAAATTATGAGCCGATCGGTATACTATAAATAAGGTGGGTCTAGGACCAATATTTTTTGGTGTTACAAACATCAGCACAAACTTATAATACCCTGACCACATAGTGGTGTAGGGTATAATAAAAACGTATAAAACTTTATTAAAATGAGTTTTTTTTTTAATTACAAAAGCTTTTTTTAGAATCAATTCGGAAGACTTATAACAGTTGTTAGTGTTCGATTAAGTACTACACTCACAGAAATAAACCTATATAAGTAGCTACTAAAGATTTGCTAAAAATTACTTTGCAGAAAAAACTGTTGACATTAGCAGAATTTGTTTTAGCTAAAAACTAGTATTTAAGATAAGAAGGGCAAAAACTAAATTGTTAAATCTACAGAATTTCAGTTATATTAAGTTAACTTTTAGTTAATTGAAAATAAATTATTATACTGTGAAATAAACAGAAAAATTTGATAATTATTAATAGACTAAAAATAGCAAAAACAATTTACATGATAGACAATACAACTGTTTCGTGGGCATCACCCCAACTTATCAGTTGTCCGCAATAAGAAAATGATAATTGGAACACACAAACCGAAATATTACATAAGGTACAAAAATTCAACGGGACGAGAATTTTGTAATTTTGTATGTGAACTGTTTGATTTGGTAAATCCAGTTATAAATCAACACTTTTTAAAAACCTAAATTTTACAATATATGTATATTGTATAAAAGTATAATTTTTGTATATGGGTGATATCAAAAAATGTGATAAAAACCGTGTAACCACCTAATTTATAATGCATGAATTACATTTGAGTTATATATTTCGATATATATCAACGCATTGTCACCTGTTTTACAAAATTTATAACAATCTGACCAATTTTTGGTTAATACATAAAATTTGTGACCAATTTTATAGGCCAAATGTAAACTCCGTAACAAGTAACTCATAAGGTTTTTCGACATTAATAGCTTATATTTTAATAACCAATAAAGCTAAACACTAACTGTAAGAATTTTTATGAAGAGGAAAAATGCCGTTTTTAATAAAAATTAATACATTTTACAAACTTTTTCGTATATCTTAGCTATCACGACTTCAACTCTGTAACGATTTTTCGTCATAATTTTTGATAAAAATTCATATACCAGAATTTTGGAGTTATCTATTATTTATATTACGAAAAGTATAATGTTATTTATACTTAAATGATCGTTGAACTATAAGTAATCATCCAGCATAACAGACTTGAAGCTTTTCTGCAGCATGTAATATTCTCGAGATGAATAAGGATGTCTTTGATAAGATTTTAAAAAATTTTGTAAACTCCGTTCCTAATTTTTACACCAAACTATTTAACAAGTAAGAAAAACAATGTCATATTTGGATTCACCTTGTAGGCATCATGCGATTTTGTTTCGGAAAAAAAATTCTGACAAAGCGTTTCTGAAAGAAAACGAAAAAAATAACCAAATGTAAACTCCGTAACTGTAATCTCCGTAACCACAATTGTTTGCATCAGGTTTCATTCAAATAAATGTAGATAAATGTTTAAAATATTTTAAAATAACCATAGACAGAGGTGATTCAACTAATGTTTATGCGTCAAAAGATGATTCAACCGCTAATTTTGGGTCAAATCAAAAAAACTTATCAGTTGTTTACCCTAAGCTGCTGGAGCAAAAAACGATTGATTTTGCATTTCATTGGTTTTGAATCGATATTTCGAGTCATTACTGACATTAGTTTGACAAATTAAATTTGTTTCACACAATTTAAGAATTTTTTGATCGCGAAATGTTATGTTTTTAATATATTATTTTGTAACTCGGCAACCGCTGATTGGATTTTAAAAAATTTTATGTTTTTGAAAAGCATTTAAAAGGACCAAAAATACAAAATTAAAAAAAAAAAAATGCAAATTTTTTTCGCGGAATGAATTGTATTTTTATTCGCGAAACCGCCAATTTGATAAACACAAATTATATGTCATTGGAAAGCAAGTTGAAAACCCAAATACGAAAAACTAATAAATTGAAGAAAATTTGTACCCAATTTTTTTTTGTTATATCTTTTGCTTGCAGAAATGTAAACTCCGTTACAACAAAAAAAAAATTAAAATTGTGCAAAAAAAGTTATTGAGACAACTTGTAGAAGAGATTTTTTGGTATTAGGTTTATAATGACTAAACTGATTACTGATTCCATTAAGAAAAGAGCAAAATATTAACACTTTTTGCTTCTTACAAATTTGGCCCAAAAACTTATCACATTTTTTGATTTCACCCATATATTAATGCAAAAATTAAAATAATTGTTTTATTTTTACGTTAAATTTTGTTGAATGCAAATAGCAGTTTATCCTGGTAAAATGAACAGAAATAATTTATTTGCTAAAGAAATAGTAAACTGCTGATTTCAGAAGGCAAGATTTTTATTTTTATAAAAAAATCGGAAAAAAAGACTTTTAAAAAAATTTTTTTTTTTTGATTTTTTAGTCTCCTAATTATTTAGCAAAATTTTTTGCTTATTTTAGCAGGCTAAGTTGTTATTTTCTATTAATTAAAATTTAACTCAAATAGTTATATGTTTAATATTTTTATTTTTGCTATTTATATCATACAAATATTAGCAAAATTAATCTGCAAAAATTTTTTTTTTAGTGGTTTAAACTAAAATATTTACAGACTTTTTTTCTATTATTGTAGATATACATGAATTCCTATATTTCTAATTTTTAGGTAATAAATTGTCTTGAAATATAAGTCTGTTATCATAGATTTACTAGAGTTATATATGATACATTGAAATCAAATGAGTAATACTTACATGGATCCCACATAAAGAGAATCCCTTTCTTCGTCCAAATGGAAAGTGCGATAATAAAGTTTGCCACAACTAAACTCACGAACATGATCTGAAAGAAATAAGATAAAATACACAAATTAATAAAAGATTCTAATGATTTAGAATAACTTTATTTTTAAAATCAGGAAAAATCATTCGAAACTAAAAAAATTGCTTAAATACACTGTATCACAAAATCATTTTTTTTTTCAAAAATAACAAGGTTCGGA
Organism: Leucophora obtusa; assembly: GCA_949987735.1. NCBI lineage: Eukaryota > Metazoa > Arthropoda > Insecta > Diptera > Anthomyiidae > Leucophora > Leucophora obtusa. The sequence continues at coordinate 57,632,190 of OX465299.1, read as the reverse complement.
CAACAGATTTCAGCAGAGGGAACCAAACAAAATATACAAAGGGTTCTTCAACAGGGACTCTACAAAAGTAGAAAGACAGGGACAGCAAACGACGCCATATTTCTTGCCGCTCTTTTGACATTTCTCTTCAGTAAGGTTTGCCATTTCATGATGGAAAGATATACGAGCCAACAACGAGTCGAAATTATTAAAATTTACTACCGAAATTCGGAGTCAGTGGCCTCAACGTTAAGAGCGCTACGTCCAATTTATGGTCGTCATAATGAATGGCTTCGTCAATAAACAAAATATGCGTTATTGGTCAGACAGCAATTCACACGTACTCCATGAGTCATCATTGCATCCCGAAAAAATTACGGTTTGGTGCGGTTTATGGGCCGGCGGCGTCATTGGGCCGTACTTCTTCCGTGATGATCAAGACCGGCACGTTACTGTGAATGGGAATCGCTACCGTTCAATGATAACCGAATATTTTTGGCCCCAATTGGATGATATGGACTTGGAGGACATGTGGTTCCAACAGAACGGCGCCACAAGCCACACAGCGAATGTCACAATCAATTTATTGCAAACCAAGTTTGGAGAACGTGTTATCTCACGAAATGGTCCAGTCGATTGGCCGCCTCGGTCGTGCGATTTGACGCCTTTGGACTATTTCCTGTGGGGCTACGTCAAATCTATGGTCTATGCCAACAAGCCAGCGACGATTGATGAACTTCGTACGAATATCGGCCGATTTATGCTTGAAAACCGTCGAAAATTGGGTTCAGCGTCTGGACTTCTGCAAGCGTGCCCGTGGTGGCCATGCAAAAGCGATCGATTTCCATACATAATGGCATTGAACGTACTTTCACAGGAATAAAGAATTTCATTGACTCCTCAATTAAAGGGACTTTTTTGGCTCCGGTTTTAAAAGGGACAAAAAGACCAATAAGTTGAAGAGTTACAGGGTTAAAATGTTTCACAGAAATGTTCCACATAGCGTTTTACATGAAATGGAAGATTCACTTGGTTTCCTCCTAAATGCCAGGTTTGTGGGCATTTGGGAGCCAATTCTGTATAAGTAGCAAATTAACCATTAAGCACATTTTAAGTTTTCGCTTATTTCTGGCATTGAACTTAAATTTTCAACCTTAATGTCTTCAGAGACTTATAGTAGAATTTCATAACAAATATTTTTGTGGAACATTTTAACCCTCTAACTCTTCAATTAAATGGAATTTTTGGCCCTTTTCAAAAAGGATCACAAACGAACCGTAAGTTGAAGAGTTAGGTGGTTAAAATATTCCGCAAAAATATTTGTCATAAAATTCTACTATAAGTATCTGAAGACATCAAAGTTTAAAATTGAGGTCCAATGCCAGAAATAAGTCAGAACTTAAAATGTGTATAAGGGTTAATTTCATGCTTAATTAGATTGGCGCTCAAAGAGCACCCATATGTTCAAAAGTGTTATTTTTTCACCTCCCCACGCACTTTCCGGTAGATTGAGCGTCAAAGAAAATATCCCCGCGAAAAATGATTCTTTTGTAATAAAACAGGCCAGTCGCCCGCGGCTTTTAGCCCTAATAATGGACTAAAAATAGTTCAAAGTTTATTTGCGCTATAACGCTTAACGTGAAGGTTTCACAGAGAAATACTACATGAGCATAACTACTGGCAATGAAGTGGCTAGCATTTTTCTCATACACATTTTTGAAATACTTTACATTTGAGGTTGTACCGCGCACCTTTTGTTTGCCTATAAGGTGGTACGGTATACTGCACGCTAGACCGTGCCGCCTTACATACAAAAAAAGTGCGCCGTACACCGTCTAATATGAAGTATTTTTGCAAGGCAGTTTCAAAAAAAATTTTCTTTTTCCGAACGTAGGGGTCGTCATTTTACATTTTTCGTTATACCTTTGGCATTTACAGTCGGATCGTACACACAGAAAATAAATTGGTTGGAATTCTATCGGAACCAACGAAATATTTTCATCATTAAATAATTTTAATTGCAGTTACTTAAAATTCATCATCAGGAAAGTTATATTTATTTGTAAACAGAAAATATATATGATGAACCAAAACACTGTCACATTATCCAAAATATTGGCTTTTCTAACCAATATTGAAAAAATACCTACTTCCACATTAACTTCAGTACCAACAACCACCAATTTATCGAAGATTTAGCCATTTAAATAAAATATCGGCTGCAAAAATCTAGTATCAGTTGTGTTTCAATAAAATCGATCACTCTATCCAAAGTATTAGTTTTTCCAATCAATTTAAAATTAATTTTTCAACTTTAGTAGCTTTAACCATTAGTTTCCATTATTTTGGTAATTGTAATAATATATTGAGACAAGGAACAGAAATTTTTTTATCATAATAAAATTTTGGTATATATCATATTTTTTCCTTTCATACATATGCGTGTTTAAATGTTTAAATTCTAAGTTAGACAACAACTAAACGTAAGTATCTGTGGCGCAGGAGGTAGAGACACAGCCTTAGAGATTTGAGTCCAAACCTCAACCAAGGCATTACTTTTTTTTTTTAATAATTTTTTTATTGATTCAAATTAAAAGACACAATTGATTTTCTGTTGTGAATATAATTTTATTCAAAAACAAAATATTCAAATTTTGAACCTGAAGAAATTCAAATTTGAAATTTAACAAAAAAAAATTTATGTCGAGTTTAGCCTAGAGGAAAAGCAATGGGCTGACAAACGGAAGGTCACCGGTTCAATCCTGGCTCGCGATATAAATTTTTTTTTTATTCAAATTAAAAGACACAACTGATTTTCTGTTGTTGATATAATTTTATATAATTTTATTTATAGACAAAATATTCAAACCTGAAGAAATTCAAATTTGAAATTTGACTAAAAAAACTTAAATAGAGCTTAGTTTAGAGGGAAAGCAATGGGTTGACAAGCGGAGGGTTGGCGGTTCGATCCCAGTTAGTGACAAAAAAATTTTAATTTTTAAATAAATTTTGTGGAACGTGTTTTTCTATTTTTAGAATTTATAATCCACAAACATTAAAGTAATCTATTAACACAACATAAATTCAAAAATTGTAAATAAATTTCGGTAGTTACAATGGTATTAAAAAAAAATAAAAGTGATTGTACCTGGAACTACAAAAATTCGGTTGGGACTACGAATCTGTTTTCTGTGTGTAATGTGTAACATCGAAGTTTTTCTCTCGAGGGGCCAATGTTTTGCTCTAAGGGCCATTGACCTCAAATATCCCGTTCTAGTATTTACCCACCAGATCTCCGTTGCTATCACCCTAATGTCAGAGAATTAAAGCTCGCAAAAAATCATTAAACTTTTGCTAAGGAAGTTTTTCGATAAACCCAGCAGAAATTTTTTTATTAAAGGAATTAAATATGCTAAAATTCCTAACGTATTTTACAAATTGTGAAAAATAATCTGTTGCAGGCATGTCCCTATCCGGATTTCATTCTTGCCTAAGGGGACGATGTTTTTAGAACTTCGGGAAATATTTGTTAAGTTAAATTACAAACTCAATGAGAATTTCTTGTTCTCGTCTAGGAGCGTTATTAGACATTCAAAATATCAAAGAAAAAACAAAAACAACAACAAAGAATTTCCCACAATTTGCTTTGTCATCTTCCAATATACTACTCTGTTGTTTTGACAGATCTAGCAATGTAGTGACATTGCTAGATCTGTCAATTTTTTTGTTGCCGAACGTAGGGATCGCCTATAAAAATTTTTTTCATAGGATTTTTCTTTATAGCAAAACACTGGTCTCCTCGAGGCAAAAAACTTGATATATCACACTTTAAATTCCGACTTTAAATGCCAAAGCTCTAACAAAAATCGGCACAAAAAAATTTTTTTTTTTTAAATCGCCTTCCAGAAATACTTTATATTAGAGGGTGTACGGCGAATTTTTTTTTAGGTACGGCCTACTCTACACACCCGAGAGAAAACTAACTACTTCTAAGTTACAACCAAACTAACCCCCTAAGATCCAGGTTTGTGGTGCATCTGAGTGTCAATTCTGAATAAGTGCGAAATTAACCCTTTAACACATTTCAAGCTTTGGCTTATTTCTGGCACTGTTAAATTTTAAATGTTCAACTTTGATGTCTTCAGGGACTTATGGTAGAATTTGATAATTGTGATGAAGAAGAAATTTCTGAAGTACTCATTTATGAAAAAAATTCAATTTTGGCAAATCTTAAGTTGTGCCACTTTTGTATTTAGGGTGCGATATATACATACATATTTTCACTAATTAGGACAATAAGTTTAAAATTAAATTCTGCAAACTAACATTTCCATTGTAGGTCACCAAATACTATTTATGTATGACCAAGTATTTATAAATAACAATATTAAAGGGTAAGCAAACAAGATGTTTCAGTTTAAATAAAAAAAAAAAATTAATTATTAAAATTAATCGATTGTAAAATTGGCAAATTTACAGTTAAATTTATAAATCGAGTAATTTAACAGATTTTTTAAAACACCCCAGTGTAGAAACGGTAATGACATATCATTATTTTTTGGACTACCAGTAATGACACCCACATACCTTCTGCATTATTTTAAAACATATAATAATGAGTTACTTATAATGACTTATTTTTATCATTATTTCAAATAGAAAATAATTTTCTAGATTTTTTTTGCAAATTTTTTGAAATTTATTTTTAGCCTCAATATTTTTTAAACACTGGTAAGGATATATGTAACCACATATTTTTTGATTTTTTGTATGTTGGCAAGTAAGCTTACTTGTGTACAGCAGGTCAATTATGTTTTTATCTATTAAATATTACACATCGATATAGCTCAGATGGTAGAGCTGTTGACTGGCAATCTGTAGACCCAGGTTCGATTCCCTCACCAGAAAATTTTATTTAAAAAAAAATACAATAAAAAATATTTTTTTTTTATATAATTTATTTTTTTGAAAATCTATTTTTAGACTCATTATTTTTGTCCGTACAGGTAAGCACATAGGTAACGACATATTTTTGATTTTTCGTATGCTGGTGTGTAACCATAACTCATTATTTTTCGCGACATCGCCATATAATGGTAATAAGAAATGTAATAACAAAAGTAACTAGTTACCATTACCAAATATGTAGTTACACAACAACACATCTGGTAATGATTTTCTACACTGGGACATCCCGAAGACTATGAAAGTTATATATTTTATTTAAATATTAAGTATACGCTCCAAACAAGTATATAAGCTACATTAAAACAAGCGTTGCTGCCACGGTTAAAATAAGCTTCAAAAAGAAGTATTCTTTTCCAAGTTTCCGCAAACTTTTTGAATCTGAAGGATTCTTAAGAAAGTTGATTTATATACCATTTAAAAAAGGGTGTTATTATAACCACCCAGGTAGAAAAATACAAACAGCACAATGTTGGCCCGGTATTGGAGGCGGTAGTACATGTACTGGCAATGCGTCGGATTTTTAACTTTCACAGTACTGGCATGTTGTCGAAATGATAACACCAATAAACGCTTGGCCGTAGTTAGTTCCCAACGTTGGCGCAGGCTTGGGATTTTATTTTTTTGGTATTATCCCAGTACATTTAATAACAAATTTAGTAGTTTGCTAGAACTTTACTGACCTCTTAGTGTACATCACAGATTTTTAATGTATTCTTTCGAAACTTCACAAGAAAAGAATGGCGATGTCTCTCTTACATAAATAATTGTGTAATAGATGTAAAAATACGTAAAATTTATAAAATTTTTAATTTGAACAAATTAAAAAAAGCTCGTTAAATTTCAGTAAACAGTACTGACAAAGCACATTTTAAGTAGTACTGGCATTTCGTCAAAAACAGTGCTCTCCCAGTACAACTTTTGTTGTAACGTTGGCAATTTCTACCTGGGCAGATATAAAATATTCGAGGTTATGCATATGATATCAAGTAAATTTCTAATGTTGGATGTTTCTCAAAATATCATTTCTTTAAAGTAATGTGCTTATTTTCGTCTCTATTATAGCTCTTATTTGACTACCCTATATACATTTTATATACAAATGTTGTTATTAAGAGTAATTTGGTATGACAAAAACTGTTTACGTTAACAATTTGTTACCATAATTAATGGTAAACTACACATCATATGGCATCATAAGTATATGTATGATTGTATGTATTGTGAAAGTAAATTTAAGGGGATTTCTAAGGATTGCTAGACTTGTTATAACTGGTTATGCTTGTTATTGTATTTGGCATTGTCCAAATTTAGTTGGCACTGGTCATGTGATAATTTGTTTATTTTATTGTTGACAACGCAAAGAATACTAACAACACAAAAAGCAGAAAACTAAACAAAAGCTAAAATCACTGGAAAATTTAATACGCGTTTGGAGAATAATACAAATAGTAAATATAAACATACAAATACACACACATACGTACGCTCACAGAAATATGTATAACTACAACAACAGCAAAAAGGATGTATAAACTATTTGTAGTTAAACATACACCAAGAAACAAGTAAATATTAATTGCTTTTATATTTTGTTGAACTATTAAATGTCTTTGTAAATGTGCATATGTATTGGTATGTTTATTTGCATGTGTGTGTATAAATATTCTCTTACTATAAGTAGGCTAATATAATACAAATTGTCGTATGTTTTAGTAATTTTGAAGCATTTTATTTATAAGAACATATTTATTAAAATATGAATGTATGTAGTCGTCTGTCTAAGTTTTGTGGTTTCTTAATTAATGTATATTTTTGGTTTTAGCTATTTATGTTTTTTTTTCTTTTTGGTTTTGTCTAAGGATACCCATACATAAATAAATATTAATTATATTAATTAAATGATTGTTTGTATTGTAATGTGTATTTATTTTCTACAATTTATTAATAAAATTATTAAAGATTTGTTTACGTATGTCACATTTGCAGTAACTATAAAATGTTTAACAAAGACTAATTGATGATGGTTAGTTATGAATGTGGTAAATGGGAAATATTGTTAATGTAAAGAAACTATAATGGAAAATAAGTATATGGCGCCAATTTGCAAGACAAAGCATCAAAGGAAGCTACTACTTTGTAATGTTAGTAATTATTATACTAGTGTACAAAATATTTACAAAGGCTCACTAACAAAGAAATTACTTACTACAATTTTCTTTTTCAATTTCAGAAATTTATTGCAAAAACATCCTCTGATAATTTCAGAAGCTATGAGCAAACAGTGTGTATATGAAAATATCCACAAAGTAGCACACGACAATTTTCACAAACTAAGTGAAATTATCGCCGATGAGGTTAAACCTTTAAAAAGGATTTTCCCCTCATTCATCGTATTTTACCACGCCTCATGCAGAGGTTTAAAAAACAATTAATGTGTCAATATTGCGCAGAAAAACTTTTATAGTTTTTATGATTACTAATTAGAGGCAGTTTGTCTGCAGTAATAAAACGAGTTAAAAAGTTAAAGTCGGGCATGCCGACTATACAATACCCTACACCAGTCTGGGTAAAAGCCAACTAATGTTTGGATCCGAAATTCGAATGGGTTAAAATGGGGCTTGTGTCAAAATTTTTTATAATATGAGTCAGCGCACCAAATTTCATCAAAATATCTTAATATTTGCGACCTGCAGTTTGTAACCAAGCCAATTTTGGGGGACCCTTATTCGGGCACTAGGTCTAAACATTGACCGGTGTTAACCAAAATCAATAGGCTTCGTCCTTGGGCTACCATAGGTCGGTGTACCAAATTTCATCAAAATATCTTAATATTTGCGACCTGCAGCGTATAAACCATATAATTTTAGCAGGACCCTTATATGGGCACTAGGTCTAAACATGAACCGATGTTCACCAAAATAAATAGGCGTCGTCCTTGGGCCGACATAAGTCGGTGTACCAAGTTTCATCAAAATATCTTAATATTTGCGACCTGTAGAGTGCGCACAAGAATGCATGGACAGACAGACAGACAGACAGACAGACGGACGGACATCGTTAAATCGAAATAAAAAAAATTCTGAGCCGATCGGTATACTATAAGGTGGATCTAGGACCAATATTTTTTGGTGTTACAAACATCAGCACAAACTTATAATACCCTGACCACATAGTGGTGTAGGGTATAAAAAATATATTCTTGTGATGATGACAAATAGGCAGTTTTTCAGCGTCATTATCAGAGAAGATAGAAAAAAGCAAAATCCGGTATGTTTAAAGTAAAAAAATATTGTTAAAAAAAGCAAGAAAAAAGCAAAAGTGAAAAAACTTGGAAAAAAAAACAGTTTTTTGAAAAAAAATTAAAAATTGAGAGAAAAAATATTTTTGTTGTGAACAAAAAAAGTATTTTTGGGCACAAAGCCTTAAAGGAAGCAATTCAAAGCTCAAAAATCTAAAGAAAAATCTATTTTAAAGCTAAAAAACGGAAAATCCAAAAAACAAAAAGTAGTAAATATGAGTAAAACAAGCAATAAAAAGCAAAACCAGCAATTTTGTCTTCTCTGGTCATTATATAAAAAGATAAAAAGTGCAGACATATTTTTAAGACTTTTAAAAATGTCTTCACCTGCTGACTTGTTCCCTAAATGGCGCTTCTGATATTGACACAATTTTCAGATGGGTTAGGATTGAACATATGGCAGAAGAAAATTTAAAAAAATAATTTTTATCGGTTTTCTAATATTTAGGTAGTGATGACAACTTTTTGACCGACCCTGGAAAGGTCAGTGATGACTTCCCAAATATCGGTTATCATTTTTATTCACAGCGTTGATCTTATGCTGAATTTTCTTGTGATATTTTAACATCTGTATAAAAATGTCAGTAGTTTTCTTTAGGTATTTTGTATGGGATTGGCCCAGCAAGTCGGCAGTGATAATGGGATGTTGGTTAGCCGTCATAAAGGCGTCTTTACGACATTTTCAATTTGGTAGATATTGAAATTTAAAGAAATAGGTCAACATTTTTGGAGTATAGAAAAGTTTTTATTTCAGGCTTACTTACTTTAACTTTTTTCACTTCAGGTTCGAATTACCAGGCTATACTTTGGATTTTAATTTAAATACTTAATTTTTTTTTCAGCTGCAGATAAGCGTTAACCAAATATGGGCCTGTTCAGAAATGAATTACTGTTTTGTATGTGAAGCGTAAGGCTGAACCTTATATTTCAACTTGCCCCTAGAAATGTGCCTTCGTGTATAAAAATATTCACATGCAAAAAATTAAGGTAATCGTATAATGAGAACACGTGCCGCATCGGCCCTGAAGTTTGAAATACTATTTACAAGGCAAAAAAATCACGTTTGCATTTTCGGGAAATACTGGCTTTAAAATAACTAAAAATGTTAATAGAATCATAATCCAGACTGAACTAACTTTTCAGCCATGTATAAAAATCAAAAATCGGTTGGAAAATATTTAAGTAATGACATTAATTATTTTCCTCAGACCACTGCAGGGTTAAAATGAGATAGTATGAAAATCGTAAAAAATAAAATATTTTTTTGAAAATTTTGCAATTTTATTCTCTAGTTTCCTTTCTAAGATCCGCAAATATTTAGATCAAAATTTTTGTCTATTTTGGGTTATCATAACCTAGTACCAGGTATGGCCAAAAATTAAATATTTTTAAAAAATTTGCAAAACTGTAGTTTTGAGTTTTTTAAAATTTAGTTCAACAAATTATAAAAAAAAGTGGTCAGAGCATAGAGGTTTATTAAATACACCTCAGAGAATAATTCTACTGAAAATTACACACATCCCTCTTTTAACTTAACAGTGACGACGTTTTAAATTTGGAAAATTTTAGAGAAAAGTGTGATTTTGGCCAATAATTTATAAAATGGTATTAATTTTTATGTTTTTAGCTAGCTGTAACAAAATCACTTCGGATTTCTTTTAATTCTGATACAAGACATTGTTTTCCGAAAACTTTGTAAAAATCCGACAGCGTTAACCCTTTCTTTACCAAGGTCAAAAGTGAAATTTTTGAGAATTTTCGATTTTTCATCACTGTATGTAAATACGAATGTTTTTAGGTCAAATAAATACTGTCGCACGGTGTTGTATATTCTACATCTAATGGTTAATCAATATTTATTCAGATTTACTTTAAATTCCTTCTTAAGGTAACTTTTAATTTATTTTTAATTGTAGAAAATATCTGATGTTATTTTTTTTTTCAAATAATATTTTTTATTTGAATTGCATATAAAAAACAATTTTTTTTAAACAAATATTTTCTCTTTTATCCTGTTTTTCTATCAAAAAGTAAATAAAAAGGGACAAACTTGTTGTTTACAAACATTTTGTTGCTTGAATTCACATCTAAATAAAGTTGGGCAAAAAATAAAAGAAAAACAAAATAAATATCAACACATAAACTTCTACATTTAACAGATGGAAATATGTACGAAAATTTACAACATACTCAAAAAGTATTTATAATTTTAAGAATAATTTTAAGAGTACTACAATTAAAACAAGTAAAAGGAATATGGTCAATCATGAGTGTACACAGTCCGAGTTTTTTTGAAGCCTGTCCACAAAAAAGGCAGAAACTAGATCTAGTGTGATTTGCAAATTAATAATGTGTTTATAACTTTTGAAAAAATGTTAATTCTTCTTCTTAACCTCAAACCTACTTAACTAAAAAATGAATAAAAATGCATATTAATTGCAGTTGGTCTATATGACGCGTTTGAAAAAACAACACTTTACTGAGTTTTTTTGATGCCATCCGTAATAAGATTGATTGATTGTTCCTGGGCCAAGATAAAGCCGAATTAGTCAAACGACCTCATGTGAAAATCCCAAAAATTAAATATCAAAAAAAAATAATATATAAGCAATATTAAACATATCATTTTCGAGTTTAACTGGACAAAAGAGGACATAAAAGAAATAATGTTACTTTGTGCCCAGAAAAATCTAATTATGTTATTAACTAGTAGTATCTTTTGAACCTCGTCCTGTGGTTTGATGTCAAATACACATGGACAGACGGCCCGAAGAGTATCGCCAACTAACTTTGGAAGTTATTACGGCAAGGAAACTACATTTTATAACTTATGTGGAGGTAGATCTGTCAATTCTAACCCGCGGAACTTAATAAAATATCCCAGCAAAACTTTCTATTACCAGGCAACGATTTCTATAAGAAGAAATAAAGATACACAACCTCTTACTTTTGTATTACAGAACATAAATATTAAATTGAAATGGTTTTTTAGAAAATAATAATAATTTTGTTCGAAATTAAGAGAAGCCAGCCAAGTTTATAAAAAAGAAGAAAAATTTTACCAAAATCAATTTGTTTATTTTGAAGCACAAAACAAAAAAGAACGATTAGAACCAATTGAAAAAGAACTTGGAAACTTGTCATATCAACAAAATATTTTGCTGATTCAATTACAAATTTTGTTGAAATGGCAATTAAATTTTAGCAATTATTTTTGTCGCTTAAAAGTTGGTGATAAAAAAAATTTAGTTCAAAATTTTCATAAACGCGTTCTGCACACAGAAAAAAAACAGGGGGAACTTTATCTAAGTGCTATGTAATTATACAACTACATAAGTTCGAAGTAAGTTTTACAATTTTCCAGCAAAATATATGCATTTTTTCGGATATTTTCCACTACACATGTATATATTTTGCAAGGATTGTATATATTTTACAAAAAAATGTGCATACTTTACAAGAACTTTGTAAAACTAACTTGAAAATTATGTAGTTGTATAATTACATAGCACTTAGATAATATTCCCCCAGTTTTTTTCTGCGTGTGATTTTACCAAATTTGTTACAATGTTTTAAAAATTGTTTCTAATATTTAGGTATTAAACTTCGGATAGTAGACGATAATCTTCTTTCGTCTTATAGAATTTTGATGCAGGTTTACGCGATTCACAAGGTAAATACGAAGTTAAATGAAACCCCTACTACTTTTTGAACCTATAAAATATTTATTTTTTTTGAGTTTTGTAGATGGAGCACTTTCAGTATTTTGCAAATAGACGATTTTAAACTTTTCTTAATAGTTTTTGAACGCCGTTATTGAGCTCATTGGCTTCTAGTTATTTCAAGATTTATAAACATTTGGCCAAAATTTCTTCAATTATTCACTTAAAGTAATATAATTTATTCGATAATTCTTCTGGTTTTCAGTTTAAGGCTAAAGAGCCTATGCATAATAATTTGAAAACCTTATAACACATTTATAAAATGAAATTTGTATGAAAATTTTGTTTTATAAGATACTTATAAATTTTAAAAGTGAATATGCATATGACCATAAATATTTTAAAACTTACAATACTTCAGTTATAAATCGGTAATAATCAAAATGAAAAACAAAAATCCCCAAAGATACCTATAAATAGGTATATATTTTGTGAAATACTTAAATCATCCCCTCAAAATCTGTCCACAAGCTTAAATTGAAATCCCCAATTTGTGACCAAATCCGCTTATCTTGCTGTTGAAACCTAACTTGACAAAACTATGAAAATAAAATCTTCCCTTGACAAAATTTGCCACATCCTAACGGCATCTACAGTTAGTTTTAAACATTATCGACGTCACATCTCTTTGTTATAAAAGTCTATCGTTTTAATAGCACTCGCAAAAAAAAATATTGTTTCCTTAAAGTCTTTTAAAATGTTTATATTGTTACGAAAGTTGTAGTAAAGAAGGTTCTGGAATTTTGAAAGAAAAATATCCGAAGAGAAGGGATTTACAAAAGCCGTAATCTTGTAACACTGCATTTAGTGTTGTAAAGTAAGAAAGTGTTAAATAAATAAGTGTATAAGCTCATAATCAAACTATAGAGTGTGTGTTATTTTCATTGCAAAGAGCACCAACCCGGTTTACCTAAAGGAGATAAGCGTACCAATTGGTGCCAGCAGTGGAATTGGTTATTTTGATTGCAACTGAAAAGAACCCGGTTTATTTAAAGGAAATAAAACAACGTTTTTAAAAGATAAAAACGTAACAATATATGTACCGGAACTACCACAACTCTATGGATCATACGCATAATCAATTTTTAAATTTATAACTGACTTATAAAACAAATTTTTCATACAAAATTCATTTTACAAACGTGTTATAAGGTTTCCAAATTATTACACTCAAAATAATACTTCTGTTGGCTGGACATAAAAATTTGTTAATTTAACAAAATTTATTCCTGTTTTTTTGGCTTAAAATAAAATTTGCTGATTTCAACAAACTCTTTTAGTAAATTTAACAAATCTAAATTTAAGTAGAAAATTTGTAAAACTACAGTTTTATCTGTAATTATACGTAGAATTTATCCAAATTTAGGGTCTCGGGACCCTCTCCGGGCCTGGTGTGAGGGCATATAAGGGCACTCCTATTGAGCAAACATTTTGTCCGTTTTGCTCTATCTCGTTTAGTTTTCGAGATATATGCCACTTTATGAAGTGGAAAATTTTTATTAAAAATTTCCGAGGGTCCAAGGTTCTGCCAAGGTTCATTTTTGAATAAAGATAACCCCTTTCGCTGGGGTATTGCACAGTTATGGGTATTCCAAATTTTCATTAGTTTTGCTTTATCTCTCTTAGTTTTCGAGATATGGGCCATTTTAAAAAAGGGAAAGAAATAACGCCATCTTTAAAACTTCGTATTCATTGGTGGCGTCATCTACCAGGTAATAACAGTAACATGGAAATTTTGTATTTTAAAAATAAATTTTTTAAAATTTAATGAATGGGTTCTTAAAAATTAGTTTTAAATAATTTTGAAAATTTAAAATCAAAATTACTTAAAGTACTCAGGATTTTTAAATAAAGTTAACTAAAATCTTTCCTTAACCCTTTGACGAGTGGCGTACATTATAATGTATGTCGACTTCATCAACTCGTCACTGATTTGAATTTTAACCAAAGCGCTATTCATTTACTGTTATCGGTTCGTTATTTTGTTCTTATTAAAATTTTATGCAGGCTGTGAAATTTCAAAACAACATGAGAGCAGTAGAATGCGTTTTGTCTTGTGATCATCAACGCTGCAGAGAATGTGTTAAAATTTAAAAGTCCAAAAAAGGCTAAAGTTTAGTCTCAAAAATTGTGTGATGAATAAAATTTAAAAATTCAAAAGGTTTTATGTAGAGATTAGTAATAGGAAAAAATATAAAATTAAAATTTACAAAAAATTTTATCCCGCTCGGAGTCGGCAACATGATAATATTTGAACTTTGATTCCAAATATCTCCGCTAGGGGGCGCTGCAAAGCCATAAAAGGAATAAACAATATTTCTTGGGCATAGATCTACATTTCCACGAAGTTTGGTCGGAAAATTCCTAGCCATTAAAATTCCCGTGTCAAAGGGTTAAATCAGTGTTTCAACTTAAAATTTGTTGAAAATTAGTCAAATCGATTTGAAACCGGTTTGACAGATTTTTCTACTGACGTATTATTTTAAGTGTAAGAGCGAGCAACTCTATTTTAGATTGTTTCGGTAGCGGTATTTTAATAGTAACGCTATTTAATTTATTTCGCTATTTGTATTTTAAGGTTAACGGTATTTTAGTTATTTCGGTAATGGAATTTTAAGGATAACGGTATTTGGATTATTTTGGTAACGGTATTTTAGGGGTAACGGTAGTCAGTTATTTTGATGCATACCGCAATTTTTCTTACTTAAAACAACGAAAATTAAAACATAACCAATTTATCAACTTAATACACCAAAAATACTCAATAACGAAGTGCAATTACCAAAAGCAGAAAATTTTAAATAACGGTAATGGTTTTTTAGGGATAACGGTGCTTCATTTATTTTGGCAGCGGTATTTTAACAGTACACTCAACCAAAAAAGTCTGTTATGGCTACTGAAAATTTTGTTGTTATTGCGGGACATTTTAGCTAATTTTAGCAACAGATGCCTGATGATCTGTAGTACAACAAAATTAGTAGAAAATATTAGTAGTCGCTACTGCAATTCAAATTCGATTTGCTAAAATCAGTTAAATAATTTACTAAATATCAATAATTTTAGTACAATAAATTAGTATAAATAATTTGAATAGGGGAATATTTAGTTGATAATTAGTAGACGCTACTAAATTTAAGTAAATCGTTTTAAACTGCAATTTAAAAATAATCTGCAGAAATTAGCAAAAAAGTGTACTAAAAAGTATACAAACTATAAAATCTAAAAAAAAATTAGCAAACAAAAAAACTTTTGTTTTCTTTCGATTGTAAAAAATGTACAATTACAGAATTACTTCATCGTACTTGAAATTTGGAGTCAAATTGCAAACGATTCTCCAGTTATTAGCTTTTTATGCATTGGAGATACAATAAAATTTTCTGAGTGTTATTTCCAAACTAAGAATATATCAATAGTAACAAATATAAACTAAACAAGAATTGTAAAAACTCAACGAATTCTTATTAAAAAACTGTACTAAAAAAAGTTACAAAAAAGGGTAAAAACGCGTAAATTTATATTTAAAAATGGGTAAAAAAACACTTAATAATTTTTAGGGCCCTTCAAAAGAATTTGTCAGTTCTTACCCTACGGCCCTATGTTCCACTGGGAATTAAAGGATTAAATATATATACCCTACACTGAGAGAAATATCTGCATTATATTAATGTATTTTTGCATGAAACCAATGAAGTTTCACTAGAGTTCGTCGAATTTTTTATAAAATGTTATGAAAAATATCATTTCGTAATTATTCAAAATTATTCGATTTTTAAAAACTTAGGGTCTTGTTTTATAGTCAGAAGAAAAAAGGATTTTTGTCTTAAATAAATAAATTTGAGAAAAAATTCGTTCCTATTTCTGACTACCCGAGTAAAAAAAATTGATCTCGCGCAATATCTAATCATATCCAATTTGATATTGTTTAAGATCTGCTGTAATATCTAGCTGATCCAATTAGATCTCAAAATTGGGTGTATCCAATAATATCGTATTAGATCCCATTGTACATATGGGGATAAGATCAAGTTATATCTCAAAATTGGGAGGTCCAATGATATCTTTGGGGATAAACCTAGATCTAATTTGATCCGAAAAATGGCGGATCGAATTAGATCCAGTTATATATTTGTGGATAAACTTAGATCTAATTTGATCCGAAAAATGGCGGATCGAATTAGATAGAGCTATATATTTGTGGATAAACTTAGATCTAATTTGATCTCAATTTTGGCAGATCGAATTAGATCTAGCAATATATTTGTGGATAAACTTAGATCTAATTTGATCCGAAAAAGTGGCAGATCGAATTAGATCCAGCAATATATTTGGGGATAAACTTAGATCTAAATTGATCCGAAAAATGGCAGATGGAATTAGATCCAGCAATATATTTGGCGATTAAGTAAGATCTAAATATATCCAAAAAATGACAGATCAAAAATTAGATCCAGTAATATATTTCGGGATTGCGTAAGATCTTAACTTTTTCGATAAATTGCAGATCGAATTAAATCCAGTTATATATTTGGGGATTTGGTAAGATCTTAATTTATCCCATAAATTGCAGATCGAATCTAGCAATTTATTTCAGTATTAAAATGGCAGATCGAATTAGATCCAGCAATATATTTGGGGATTAAGTAAGATCTAAAACTATCCAGAAAAATGACAGATAAAATTAGATCCCGCATTATATTTGGGTACTACGTAAGATCTCCATTTATTTGGGATTAAATAAAATCCCAGACAGATATTGACAACAGTTCACGGCTATGCATTTTTTTTTATAAAAAGATTTTCTTTTTATAAAATTATAATTTTATTTTCTATAAATGTTTTTATAAAATTATATTTTTTTATTAAATTGAATTTAAAAAAAAAAATAATTTTATTTGCATCTTTTTGATGCTCTACACCATTTCCAATTGTATCAATTGTTTTTAAGATTTATCAATTGTATTTCAGAAATAATCAATTGAATTTCGGTTTTATCAATTGTATTTCAGAACCATTACATATAAACCGATAAAATTGTATCAGGTCAAAAATAAGATATAATATCATCTGATTAACACATTATTTAATCAGGTCAGATCTAAACTGATACAATTAGATAAAAATTGATAAACAATTGATAAAAATATATTGGGCCATTCTTCGGATGAAACTGTATATTTATACAGATATAACTTTATCACATATATATCAAAGTATATGGTACTATATATGGTAGCATATATTATCATATCTGGAACTGTATTAAAAATGTTGTTCATAAGGTACCATATATGAGCATATATTGTTGAAATGGCACCATATATGATAATATATGGTTTAAATGGTACCATATATAGTAATATATTACTTAAATAACACCATATAAAAATATATATGGCACTATATATAGAATCATATATTATCATATCTGGAACTGTATTAAAATTTTTGATCATGAGGTACCATATATGGCCATATATTATTTAAATGGCACCATATATGCTAATATATTGCTTAAATAACACCATATATAAATATATATGGCACTAGATTTATTGGCATATATTATCATATCTGCAACTGTATTAAAGATTTTCTTCATGATGTACCATATATTGTTTAAATGCCACCATATATAATAATATATAGTTTAACTGGCACCATATATAGTTATACATTGTTTAAATGATACCATATATAATTATATATTCTTAAAATATAGCTCTATATACAACTATATATGTAATAAGATCAGCCGTGCTATGTAATACATAATCATATATACCATATCTAATATTATAAAGGTCGATATCCAATTAGATGAAATTATATATGGCACAATATAAGGAACAATTTTGGAAAAAGACGTCATATATAATTATATATGGATATACATAACGACATGTCTAATTATATATTGTAATATATGCCACATATGATTATATATAATTTTTTTTACTCGGGTATACAAAACTGGGCCCAAAATTTTTCCTATAACTAGGATTCTGCTAAATTTGTGGTAAAAGTGATACGTGTATAACGGAAACTTTTTGCATTTGGTACATCAAAAACACTACATTTAGCGCCAAAAGCAGTATTTGGCATTTGACATACAACTTTTCCTTGATATTTTAACGTATCCTTATGGAAATAAAAGCAGCTGTTGACATATTTCTTGATATTGCTATAAAAACAATACATGAAAAAAAGCGCAAAACGCGCTAAATAAATTTTGAAAAAGTACCAATTTAGTGCTTTTTTCATTTACGCGTTAGATCAATATTTTTCGCGTTTTGGCACATCAAAAAGTACCAGATTTAGCGCGAAAAGCACTAAGTTGGCATCCCTGTGGGTATATGATTGTTTAGCCTCTACAAAATGTCCAAGTTGCATTATGATATGCACTTTATACCATGTAGTAGTTTCCTTGGTCGACTGGTATACTTAGAGAGGAGTCTAACACCTTTACTTTTAATATTTAAATTTTTTCAGAGACAAAATTATCAACTAATACATTTCCAATTATGATAAAAAAAAAGCCAAATTTGTTGTAAAATTCCGTATACTTTTTGTGTATAGTGCAAATATTTATCTATGCAAATATTCCTAAACATACATTCACACATTCATGTAATACGTAAATAGTATGTATGCAAGTATATATAAATCAGTTTCATTGTTCAACTATAACAACTCTTTCTTTTTCAATTCTTTTTACATTATCTTTTTCTATTTTTTTTTTGTTAGTCTAAACAAACATATTTATTATGTAAATACCAATATCTTACGGGTTTTTTAACTTCATTTCCATTTTTTAACATATCAGTTAGTTCATGTGTGTGTGTTTGCTTGCTTGAGTGTATATAAACATAGTTGTCTTCAAGACATGTCATGTTACATTTTCATTTTATTTTTTTACTTCTTAAGGACTTTTTCTTTGTAAGGACGATTTTTTTTGGGAAGTTTGGGAATAAAAAAATACAACACTAAAGTTATTTTTGATTTCCGATTTTAAACAAATTTTTTCGCAATACAAAATCCGTTACTTTGTGTTTGTAGGGATAAGTAAATGTAATTGTATGAGTATTTGTATTTGTCCTTGCCAAACCGGATGTTGGCTTGTTTATGCTTGAATTGTTATTATTTTTATATTTTTTGTATAGTTTAACTATCAACATTTTCTCTATTGTTTGTTATGTTACTATTACCATACTATATTTTTTTTTTGTTAAAAAAAATAGCTTAAATGTATTTATTTATATATTTCTACCCTTTTTTTTATGTGTAATACATAGAATTTATTTTTTCCCCCGTTTGTTTGCAATTTCCGTTGGCGACAAGTTAGCTATAAATAAAGCTTATTGTTTGATAATATATTTATATATAATAGGAATCATAGAAAAAAAAATTAAAAATACAAACGTAAAATTTTAAAGTAATTTTTGAATGTCAATTAATTTCATTAAAGGTTTCATTAAAGTCAATTAATTTAATTATGCCAATGTGAATATCCCAGCGAAAAAAGAGATGCCGAAGCAGTAGAAAAAGCTCTACAATTGATGATCTAGATGTACTTCTTTTTAAACATAAACACTAATGATTTTAACATTGAGTTGTCATAGGAGAGGAGTACTCCGACTTTAACATTTTTTCAGTACTTTTTGAACGAGTGCAAAGGAAGCTCTTTTTCACCAATTAAAAGTTATAAAAAAATTCTTCACAAAAAAATTATATTTTTTTATTTTACAAAAGTTTTTTATTGCCGCCACCGGGTATCGAATATGCGACCTCACAATTGCTAGTCACTGAGCTCTACCCTGAGCTATTCTTTGATATGAAAGTTGACTGGCATAAAAACACCACTTTGTTAATGCGAGATATTGTTCCTTATTCTCTTCAATAAAAGTACTTATTGACGAGTAAAAAGGTTAAAGTCGGGCATGCCGACTATAGAATTCCCTAAACCAGTCTGGGTAAAAGCCAACTAATGTTTGGAGTCGAATGGGGTAAAATGGGGCTTGTGTCAAAATTTTCTATAATGTGAGTCAGTGCACCAAATTTCATTAAAATATCTTAATATTTGCGACCTGCAGTTTGTAACCAAGCCAATTTTGGGGGGACCCTTATATGGGCACTAGGTCTAAACATGGACCGATGTACACCAAAATTAATGTGCTTCGTCCTTGGGCCAACATAGGTCTGTGTACCAAATTTCATCAACATATCTTAATATCTGCGACCTGCAGCGTATAAAAAATATAATTTTGGGGGGACCCTTATATGGGCACTATGTCTAAACATGGAGCGGTGTTAACCAAAATCTGTAGGCTTTGTCTTTGGGCCGACATAAGTCGGTGCACCAAATATCATCATTAAAATATCTTAATATTTGCGACCTGCAGCGTATAAACCATATAATTTTAGTAGGACCCTTATATGGGCACTAGGTCTAAACATGGACCGATGTTCACCAAAATCAATAGGCGTCGTCCTTGGGCCGACATAAGTCGGTGTACCAAATTTCATCAAAATATCTTAATATTTGCGCCCTGCAGCGTATAAACAATATAATTTTGGTAGGACCCTTATATGGGCACTAGGTCTAAACATGGACCGATGTTCACCAAAATCAATAGGCGTCGTCCTTGGGCCGACATAAGTCGGTGTACTGAGTTTCACCAAAATATCTTAATATTTGCGACCTGTAGAGTGCGCACAAGAATGCATGGACAGACAGACAGACGGACGGACGGACAGACGGACATCGTTAAATCGAAATAAAAAAAAAATCTAAGCCGATCGGTATACTATAAGGTGGGTCTACGACCAATATTTTTTGGTGTTACAAACATCAGCACAAACTTATAATACCCTGACCATATAGTGGTGTAGGGTATAAAAACATCAGCACAAACTTATAATACCCTGACCACATAGTGGTGTAGGGTATAACAAGTGTAAAAGGTGCACTCCAATTCAATATTGGTGTCAGTACTATTTTTACAGGTACATAAAAATCAATTTCTGACCATTTTTTTTATATAGACATATTTTCAAAAATTTTAAAATTAAAAAAATATTGAATTTAAATAAATTAATTATAAATATATAAAAAAAATTAATAGAATAAAAAAAATTAATAAAAAAATTAAAAAAAAAAATTAAAAAAAAAATAAAAAAATATTTGTCCCGCCGGGAATCGAACCCGGGACCGTTTGTTTGAAAATGACAAGTGATACCAAAATCACTTTTTACGATCACTTTTAGAGCAATTACTCTTTAGAAGCAATACTTAAGTGATTTTTTGGATGTGGTTCAGAAGTAATCCTTAAAAAGCTGTAAAAATGTAATAACGGATACTTGGGAAGCATTAAAAGAAGTAGTTTTTAAAGCACTACTTGCAATTTTTTTTGCTGGGATACTTCTCTAAATATTTTTAAATTTAATTTCGTTTAAAATAACTTGAGTCATAATTTGGATTTTTCCCCTATTTGTACATTTTTTATAATACAATTTTCTTTTTCACAATTCATTGAATTTCAACTAATTTATTAAACCTAATTCCTTTCAAAAATATTATTACGATTTCTTATTTCCGTTCTATTTGTTATTTATGATTTTTATTTTGTCATTGAATATTATTTAACTAATAAAATCAGGATTATATAAATTTTGTGCATCAGTTTTTTTTTTTTTGGAAAAATAATAAAAACATATATGTATGGTTGTATAATAAAGAAAAATCAGACAAATTTCTTTATGACTGTGAATATTTACCCTCTATTATAACCAATGGTTAAATTCTAAGAAGAGTTGTGTAGAGAATCTTTGGTTTTTATGATCTTTTAAAATTTTTATAGACTCTTAACCCTCCCACTAATAAATGTTATGGCATATGATTTTCTGTGTTTATGTATCTAAACATATACTTACATTAGAGTGGCAACTATTTACAAGGTTTAGTGTTACTCTCAGGAAATTACGTAGGTAGAATTAACTGCAATTGACAGTTAAAATAACTGCATTTGCAGTTAAAAATGTGTGTACTATATTTTCATTTAAATCAACTACAATGTGCATTTATTTTTAACTGTTAAAAATCAACTGACAATTGTAAAAAAAACAACTACAAATTCAGTTAAAACAATATGGGTGAAATCAAAAAATGTGATAAGTTTTTTGGCCAAATTTGTAAGAAGCAAAAAGTGTTAATATTTCGGTTTTTTCTTAATGGAATCAGTAAGTTTAGTCATTATAAACCTAATTCCAAAAAATCTCTTCTACAAGTTGTCGCAATAACTTTTTTTGCACAATTTTAATTTTTTTTATAGTAACGGAGTTTACATTTTCACAAGCAAAATATATAACAAAAAAAAAATTGGGTACGAATTTTCTTCAATTTATTAGTTTTTCGTATTTGGGTTTTCAACATATAATTTGTGTTTATCAAAATGTCGGTTTCGCAAATAAAAATACAATTCATTCCGCGAAAAGAAATTTCTTTCTTTTTTTTAATTTTGTATTTTTGGTCCTTTTAAATGCTTTTCAAAAAATATAAAATTTTTTAAAATCCAATCAGGGGTTGCGGAGTTACAAAATAATATATTAAAAACGTAACATTTCGCGATCAAAAAATTATTAAATTGTGTGAAACAAACTTAATTTGTCAAACTAATGTCAGTAATGACTCGAAATATCGATTCAAAACCAATCAAATGCAAAATCAATCGTTTTTCGCTCCAGCAGCTTAGGGTAAAAAACCGATAACTTTTTTTGATTTGACGCAAAGTTATTAGTTGAATCGTCTTTTGACGCATAAATATTAGTTGAATCACCTCTGTTTATGGTTATTTTCAAATATTTTAAACATTTATCTACATTTATTTGAATGAAATCTGATGCAAACAATTGTGGTTACGGAGTTTACAGTTATGGAGTTTACATTTGGTTACTTTTTTCGTTTTCTTTCAGAAACGCTTTGTCAAATTTTTTTTTTCCAAAACAAAATCGTATGATGTCTACAAGGTGAATCCAAATATGACATTGTTTTTCTTACTCGTTAAATAGTTTGGTATAAAAATTAGGAACGGAGTTTACAACATTTTTTCAAATCTTATTAAAGACATCCTTTTTCATCTCGAGAATGTTACATGCTGCAGAAAAGCTTCAAGTCTGTTATACTTGATAATTACTTACAGTCCAACGATCATTTGCGTATAAATAACATTATACTTTTCGGAATATAAATAATAGATAACTCCAAAATTCTGGTATATGCATTTTTATCAAAAATTATGACGAAAAATCGTTACAGAGTTGAAGTCGTGGTAGCTAGGATATACGAAAGAGTTTGTAAAATCTATTAATTTTTATTAAAAGCGGCACTTTTCCTCTTCATAAAAATTCTTACAGTTAGTGTTTAGCTTTATTGGTTATTAAAATATAAGCTATTAAAGTTAAAAAACCTTATGAGTTACTGGTTACGGAGTTTACATTTGGCCTATAAAGTTGGTCACGAATTTTATGTATTAACCAAAAATTTTGTAAAACAGGGCACAATGCGCTGATATATATCGAAATATATATCTCAAATGTAATCCATGCATTAGAAATTAGGTGGTTACACGGTTTCTATCACATTTTTTGATATCACCCATATACATACAAATTATTTCAAAATTGTACAAATTGCTACGAATTCAGTTAAAACAATATACATAAAAATTAACGTTAAACTGTAAAACTACTGGTTTTGATAGTTAAACTGGCAGCTAAAATTACTAACACCATTTATTAATTTAATAAAAACAAATTCATGTAAAAACTTGATTTTATGCTCAAATAAATTCCGTAATTGAGAAACATAATTTACATATAATATCACTTTTAATATATTGTTCTACATGTCTGCCTGCGAAGAAATGTTATATGTTTATCTTCCTTTAGTTCTACAGGTAGAATTGGGATAAAAATATTAAAGCGGTGAAAAAAGAAACAATATTTAATAATAATTATGTAAATAAATATATTTTCTTTTATAAAACTAACCTTATTTCAGTATTATTAATAATATTCAGTATTATGTGGCGGCTATATTCAACTTCCTTTTTTTGACTAAAGACACAAGATAAAAAGTGTTCCTCTTATGTTCTTTCACTAGAAATTTATAAAAGCCATATATTTTGTTAGTGCGGAATATTTGAAAATAAATGTGTTTCTTAAAAAATTCAAAACAACTGCATAAAATAACTATAACGAAAATGCACAGTTTTTTTAAGGGTAGCTTAGAAAAATAATCATTTCATCATCAAGCAGAAAATAATTTTACTTATATACTTTTTCTTCTAGTTGCCACATTTTTTATTCGATTTTCATAAGTAATACCTTTCTGGAGACGTTGTAATGTTGTAATATTTACAACTTCTATAGTTGTTTGAAAAATTCACCGCAAAATGGCACTAATCTGGCATTTATTAGAAAATTGTAAAAAATTTAAATTTGGACGCATCGAAAATGATTTTTTTGATATGTCGTGTGGACCTTTTTTCCCTCATGCCAAAAGCTATCGAAAAATCGATGGAACAATATCAAAAAATTTTTGTCCATACAAATCGGCCCACTCTAAAGTACACCTTACAACCCGGTATGTCAATTGGTTAGCTTCGAAATAAGCTGTATAAATAACTGCTGCCCTAATATTGAATTAATAATATCCTGCTATATTAAAAGAAGAAAATTATATATCTCATTATTCATTTGTTTGTACAATAACAGTTTTATTATTTTTCTATTGTACGTTTATATAATTGTGTACAAAATATATTATCATAAATAATTTTAAAAATATAAACAAAAAGGGGAATAACGAATCTTTATTAGTTAATATGACAATAAACATACGATTTCTTATTTTGCAATTTTTTATCTATCTTCAAAAATCCTTTTTCTGCTACAATTTTAATTTGATTTTATTTTTGGAACATATGTAACTCTAGTTAGATTTTCCTATTAACTTGTATTATTTGACTATATGTATAATCTAATTCACAAGTACATATTTATATGAACCCTAGGTACTAAATAGAAATCCAAGTACAGTAAAACTCGCTTATGATGAACTCCAAGGGACCAAAGAATTTAGTTCGTCTTAAGCGTAGTTCATATTAACCGAAGTCAAGTTTGTCTAACATAACTTTTTATTTAAAAAAAAATGTATTTGTTTTCATATAACTAAAAAATTATGTGTCTCTTTTATTACATCTGTGTTAAAAGATTAAGATTTCTTAAATTGAGAAATATTTATAAGTGGAATTTAAATAAGTAGAATTTTGGAAGTTCTTAATAAATATGGAGAATTGTATTTAGTGGAAATTGTTAGTGGGACTCCAAAACAAATCTTGGGTTTAACCGAGGACTCATTTTAAGCAATAATTTTTATACGAAAATTTTATATGAAAATTTATAGTTCGTAGCAATCGAGAAGTTCGTCTTAAACTAGTTTCACTGTATATATTTTTATATGTTTGCACTAGCAATACAATTTTAATAATAATAATAAAATCTACGTTCTCCTGTCTACACTCAAAATAATATGTCTGTTGGCTGGACAGAAAAATTTGTTACCTTAACAAAATTTATTCCTGTTTTTTGGCTTAAAATAAAATTTGTTGATTTTAATAAATTCTGTTGTTAAATTTAACAAATCTGAATTTAAGTAAAAAATTTGTAAAACTACAGTTTTATCTGTAATTATACTGAGTCGTAGAATTTATCCAAATTTAGGGTTTCGGGACCCTCCCCGGGCCCCTGGTCCGTATCATGTGAGGACATATAAGGGCACTCCAGTGGAGCAAAAATTTTGTCCGTTTTGCTTTATCTCGCTTAGTTTTGGAGATATGGGCCATTTTATGATGTGGGAGATTTTGATTAAAAATTTCCGTGGGTCCAAGGCCCCGCTAAGGTCCATTTTTGGATAGAGATACCCCCTTTCGCTGGGATATTATAGGGGTAGACGAAATTTTCATCGATTTTGCTCTATCTCTCTTAGTTTTCAGGATATGGGCCATTTTAAAAAATCGTAAGGGAACGAAATAGCGCCGTCTTTAAAGCTTCGGATACATTGGTGACGCCATCTACTGGGTAATAACAGTAACATGAAAATATTATATTTTAACAATAAATTTTGTAAAATTTAACGAATCGGTTCTTAAAAATTAGTTTTAATAAATTTTGAAAATTAACTCTCAAAATTAGTTAAAGTACTGTTAAATCAACCAAAAATTTGTTAAAAATTAGTCAGGTTGATTTGAAACCGGTTTGACAGATTTTTCTTTTGACGTATTATTTTAAGTATAATAGAAATAAGTTTTGAAACAAATCATCAGAAAATCCTACAGATTTTAGAATTTGCTATAAAAAAAACTCAGATTCTGAGAACCGTTTATACAGAAAAAGGCTAAGGTTGTTCCGAAAGACAATCTTTCCAAATCAGGGCTTATTTCCAAAGAACCTTACAGATCTAAGTACTCCTACTACCGAAAAACCCGCTATTAGAAAAACGAATTTCTATAGGAAATCCCTAAAGAAATCCGTCAATTTCGAAGTCTTTGTTCTATAGGAAAAACCATATCATCTAAGAAAAACCATGAAACCATGAGAAATTAAGGAGAAAGTCCTTAAATATCATGTTTCTTAAAGAAAAATCCTCTGATTCTTGTGTTTTTTAATATATAATCTAAACATTTTTCTATAGCAAATATGCTACATCAGATTGTATTCTGGGGGAAAGTACCTAGAATCCATTTATTTTATTTATATTTGTTTAGCACTAATTTTGAACTAATATTTTACTAATTTATTTTTCTATAAAAATTGTCCTTATAAACATATTTATAGTGCGGACAACAACTAGACAGACAAAAAAATGATACTAAAAATACAACTCTTCTAAGAGATATAAAAAATACAATCGTGAAAAATGTTTGTATCAGATTTTCATACATAAAGCAAAAAGACGCCAAAAGATACGTATACACAAAAATATAACACAATAATATAAAATAATGATTTAAATTATAAACAAAATAAAATATTTAAATTTAATGAAGATAAAGAAACAATGTGAATACATATACAACATCAGCGGTATTCAAAGTGAAAATTTAACATAGAGTTAACATGAGTTTTATTCATAATACTGTTGTTAAACTCATTCTAATATTGTTGCTAAATTCCTTCTAATGTTCCAAAAAATTCCATTCACAATAATAAAAAAGCCTTGTATTTGCAAACACAGGGTTGGTCTTAATCGGTGGGCTAAGAAATCATTTTGAATAAACTCTATTCTAACAAGCTGCTAGGCCTAAAAAACATTCTAGTTAACAGCTTGTTGTGTGCGATGTATAAGAAGCTACTAACTTTTCATTTTGAATACGGGGGTATATTTATAAACGTTTTTCTAAAGAAAATAGTCCAGACTGTAAATCTTAGAGAATTATTTGACAATTTAATTCTAAAATAAAACTTACACCTTGTAATTTTTTAGTATTTTTTTATACATTGTTTTTTTTTTAATCAATTTGTAGGTTTTTTCGCTCCAGCCTCTAACAAATTTTTTTCAGAGACAATTTTCATCAAAGAAATAGGAAATAAATTGTTAAAGTTTTTTTAAGTAAAGATTTGATAATAAATATAAAGATTAGATAATTTTATGTCAAAGAAAAATGTTAAGAAACCAACGCCGAAAAGCTCCCGAGTGTAAATTTATAATTCTGATAAAATTTTGATATACCATATACGAGGGCGACCGCAAAAGTAACTGGCCTAACATAAAAAGAACCGTTTTTTTGGAATTATTATTATTTATTTTTCAACATAATCTCCTTCCAACTCAATACACTTCATCAAACGTTTTTCAAGTTTTTTAATTCCATCCGAAAAATAAGAAGACCTTCAAAATATGCCTCAGTTTCAGCAATAACCTCGCTATTGGACGAAAATTTTTTGCCACCGAGAAATTTTTTTAAATTTGGAAACAAGGAATAATCAGAAGGACCTAAATCTGGACTATATGGTGGATGCGGAGCAATTTCAAATCGTAATTCGGCCAGTTTTTGTTGAGTTAAAAATGCAGTGTTTTTGGGGCAAAGTCAACAAACGCGGCACCCATCTTGCAGATAGCTTTTTCATGTGGAGTTCATCATGTAAAATACTCCAAACTTGTTTTTCGTGTATTTTAACAATATCAGCAAGTTCTCTGAGCTTTATTCGTCTATCTTTAGTCACTTCATTAAATATTTTTCTAATGTTTTCAATAGTAGTAGCAGTCTTCCGTACTTGAACGACCCATTTTAAATTGTTGAACCCAGGATTTCACGGTGGAGTATGATGGTGCATTATCACCATGAACAGAATCCAATTCATCTTTGATTAATTATGGCGTATAACCTTTCATATAAAAGTGTTTAATTACCGCACGAAACTCTTTATTTTCCATTTTTCAAAAATTACAAAACTTGTTTACTTCAATCACCTGTAACAAAGAAAATAATCGTTAAATATTTCGGAAATTTTGGCAGATGGCTTCTAAAAGATTGCTTTAAAAAAAAAAAAAAAAGTTTCTAGTAAAACGGAAAATGTGCCAGGCCAGTTACTTTTGCGGTCGCCCTCGTAAAAAAAAATCAGTAGTAGTTGCTTATCGGAGATTTAAGAGGAATAAAATCGGATATTTTTAGATTTAAAGCAAGTAGTATCGCAGCAAAACACTCGATACAGATTAAAATTTTAAAACATAATTTATTTATTAATTTAAAACATATTTCAAATATATTTTATTTAATAAAAATTATTTCATATAAAACCTCTTTAAAATTCTGTCAGTGATTTCCTTTTCAAATTAAAAAATATTGCCTATATTTACGAATTTCACTTGCAACAACAAGATTTTATAACATATTACCAAGGCAAGGAATTTCATGCATTTATTAATTAGATTTTCGGCCTAAATGTATACATCAGCAAATTTTTAATATTCAATAGAGTTTCCCTGAACATTATTAGAAGATATTAGAAATATAGACATACATATTTTTAGGGGCAAAATTTATTTAATAAATGCATGAAATTCCTTGCCCTGCATATTACTTTTAAAAACTTAATTTTATAGCATACTTTTAAGAAATTTTTTTTAAATATTTTCATTACAACGATTGTAAAATACTTTATATAAAATAATTTTATTTGACTGCAAATTTATTACTACAAATGCCAATATAAATATTTTGATATCCATGCTAGTATAGCATATATTCAGGTGTTGCTTCCAGTATTTGTTTTTATGTGCAATAAAAAAGGAATTCTCTAAAATGGAGTTTTTTTTCCTTTAAGTATTGAAACATTACTGCTACTTGCTTAAAAGATTTTATAGCTTTTTAATCTCACATCAATCAAAATCAAATTGCAAAAATTTTATTACATTCAAGCAACATAAATAACCTCAAATGAAAATATTACAAAATATAGAGAACATAAATATTTTATGATTACTATAAATATTTATAACATAAAAGAAAATGTATGTAATTCGAAAGAAATAAAAAAAGAGTTTTTTGTTTGAAAAACATATAAAAATTAACCAATTTCATTTTTCAATTGATGTGTGTGTAATGCTCAAAAAAAAAAAAAAAAAAGGAACCCCACAAATGTGAAGACAACAGTTTAAAAAAGGATTTATGTTATTTTTCTTATATTTTTCTCCAATATGTCAAAAGTCAAATACAGCATTTAAATAAGGAAAAAAAAATAAATAAAAAATAACATATTCTTTCATACAAGTATGGTTAAATCCTCATATCTTCCTATATTTGAAAAAAGAAAATTCTTATTTTTAAAGATTTTTATTGCGTTATATTGCCAAAAGGTAAGCTGTGTGTTGTTCGTTTTCGTTCTTTAGAATTTTCAAATAAAAATAACAAAAAATATTGCAAAATATACATTCTACAGCAAGGGTATTTATTTATCAAACTAAGACTGCTATAGCATTTACAAAATTTCCTTTGAAAATTCTTTAAAAGGACATATTTATTCTTTGAAATTTAATTTTTTTTAGTAAACCAAAATATAATCAAGAACCAATAAGGTACCAACCACCTTTGTTGTTTCGGTACGAGTCCTTGTTAATTGACACATCTTGTGTTGTTTTTTATAATTCTTTATTTTTATATTTAAAATTTTTATTGCGAATTTTCTCATTTTCTTTGCAATAAATGGGAATTTATATAAACTCATAAATTGAAATGGCTGCAAATGAATGCATACATAAATATTTTGTATAACATGTACCCACACGTACTGGAAAATACCTCAATGTACTGTGTTTTATTTAAAATCATTTTTTGGGAAAATATCTAAAGTGGTGATAAAACTGTTAGATTTAGTAAAATATATCAAAAAAAAAAACACAGTTCTATTTATAGTAACTGTACACTTATGGCAATAAGCAAAGGGACAAAATAAAGAACGGTGTCAAAAAAGCGGCGATATTTTCCGTGATAGGAAGAAATAAAAGACGACTGCTGTTTTAATAATTCAACTGTGCTCAACTCAGATATGGTCGCCTTAATTCTTTAAACCCATGGGAAATATATAAAAATCGCTCATTTCCGGGTAAGTTACCTTAGATTTTTCATACGGCAACTTATTTTGAAACAGCTGCCTTTTTCAAACCGCTCTTTATATTTTAGAAATTCCTTCTGACTTAAGTTTTGTACAAGTTCAGAATTTTAAATTATATTTCCTTTTAAAGCTGACGCCAAAAATGGACATGGAATTTACGAAAATGTGTCAAAGATTTTAGAAAACTCTAAAAAATATTATTTTCGATTCGCATATGTCGTTAGTTACTTAAGATAATATTACAGAATTAAAAAGGTCGAAAAAACAATTTTTATTTTTAAATAAAAATTAAAAACCAACGATTACAGAATTATTTTATTTTTATTAACAAATGTATACGTAAAATAAAAGATGCCACTTAACCTTTTCAGCATTAATTTTTATATTTTTTTTAAATTGGGGAAGTATATGAAAAAACCTTGCTGTAAGCATTTTTAATTGAGTTTGTATCTTTAAGTGTAAGATGTAGCGATAAGAAGAAAACCAAAATTAATAGATCTGTACTAGCAGATTTGGGGTGGAAAATATAATAGGGACATTCAAGTTTTTTCTTATTTTATTCTCGTTGCCTTTATTTTTGAAGATCAAAATAGTGGCAAAATTCACCCCGATATGCGAGAAGATGGTTCAGAAAAATATGCAGAATTTTAATGTGACGTCTGTTTTTTTGTTTTGTCACTTGTTTTAAGTGGCCGTGGCTATTAACGAAAAATAAGCGATATCGACCTTCTAGCTAATTACATAGTAAAATTTAGCGAGCACTGATCGGATCTATACAAACTGTATATTTTTGGAAGTCCTATAAAATTTACTTAAATCTTGAGTTATTTTTATCCACAAAGGGTCTCCAGACTTACTTACCATGACAGTGGTGGAAAATATAATAGGGACATTAAAGTTTTTTTCTCTTTTTCTTCGTTGTCTTTATTATTAAAGATCAAAATAATGACAAAATTCGCCAAAAAACTCTTCAGTACAAAAAAAGTAATCCTCCAAAAACTAAGCGCAGATTCCCAAAATTTGAATAGTTTCTATCTTTTGAAGCTTTTGTATCACTTCCCAGCCAAAAAAAAAAAAAAAAAATAGAAATAATGCTTTAGAAACTACTTCTTTCACTACCTAACAAGTATTTTTATTGCTTTTTTAGAAGTAATTCTGAACAGTTTCAAAAAATCACTTCTTTCATTGCTTCCAAAGTATCCGTTAGTATATTTTTACAGCGTTTTTAGAATTACTTCTGAACAACTTCCAAAAGATCACTTAAGTATTGCTGCTAAAGCACAATTGCTATAAAAGTGATCATAAAAAGAGATTTTGGTATCATTTAGTATTTCCAAACGGATGATCGCGGGTTCAGTTCCCGGCGGGACTAATATTTATATTTTTATTTTTTTTTAATTTTTTTTTATTTTATTTTTATTTTTTTAAATTTATAATTAGTTTGTTTAAATTCAATATTTTTTTAATTTTTCAATTTAAAAAAAAAATACACTCACAATATATTTTCCATAACCGATTGAGGTTTATTTGAAAAGTAATAGGTAAAGTTTGTTTTCAATTGAAGAATCAATTAAAATATATGGAAAAATATTGTTTAACTTTTTGTATAAGTCAATAAAAAAACAAACTACAAAAAATACGTACCGGCTGTAGGGGTTGATATTTCAGTAGAATGTTATATTTTTAGTTTTCTATATTTAGAAAAAATAATTTAAATAATTTCGTTGTTTTCCGTTTTAAAATAAAAAATTAACACATTTTCATTTTTCGTTTTTGTTAAAATAGTTTGTTTATATACGAAATTATTTCAATTCTAGAAATCCTTTGCTCATACACACAAGCATAGCCAATAAAAATATGAAAGTGTGCGCAGTGTTTTGAAATTTCAAACAAAAAAAAAAAACTTTCAAATATAAAAAAAAAACTTCAAAATCCGTTTTTTTCTAATGTTTTGTCAGTTAAAAATTGAAGATTGCTTTAACAGACTTTTCAATTATTATATTTCCTTTATAGATTATTTAAACAATGTTTGAAAATAGAAAGCAAAATGGTTTGAATATAATGAAAAACGAGTAAAAAGGTTAAAGTCGGGCATGCCGACTATACAATACCCTACACCAGTCTGGTGTATTGTTTGGATCCGAAATTCGAATGGGTTAAAATGGGGCTTATGTCAAAATTTTCTATAATGTGAGTCAGCGCACCAAATTTCATTAAAATATCTTAATATTTGCGACCTGCAGTTTGTAACCAAGCCAATTTTGGGGGGACCCTTATATGGGCACTAGTTCTAAACATGGACCGATGTTCACCAAAATCAATAGGCTTCGTCCTTGGGCCAACATAGGTCTATGTACCAAATTTCATCAAAATATCTTAATATTTGCGACCTGCAGCGTATAAACAGTATAATTTTGGTAGGACCCTTATATGGGCACTAGGTCTAAACATAGACCGATGTTCACCAAAATCAATACGCTGCGTTATCGGGCCAATATAGGTCTGTGTACCAAATTTCATCAAAATATCTTAATATTTGCGACCTGCAGCGTATAAACAGTATAATTTTGGTAGGGCCTTTATATGGGCACTAGGTCTAAACATGGACCGATGTTCACCAAAATCAATAGGCTGCGTTATTGGGCCAATATAGGTCTGTGTACCAAATTTCATCAAAATATCTTAATATTTACGACCTGTAGCGTATAAACAGTATAATTTTGGTAGGACCCTTATATGGGCACTAGGTCTAAACATGGACCGATGTTCACCAAAATCAATAGGCTTCGTCCTCGGGCCAACATAGGTCTATGTACCGAATTTCATCAAAATATCTTAATATTTGCGACCTGCAGCGTATAAACAGTATAATTTTGGTAGGACCCTTATATGGGCACTAGGTCTAAACATGGACCGATGTGCACCAAAATCAATAGGCTGCGTTATTGGGCTAACATAGGTCTGTGTACCAAATTTCGTCAAAATATCTTAATATTTACGACCTGCAGCGTATAAACAATATAATTTTGGTAGGACCCTTATATGGGCACTAGGTCTAAACATGGATCGATGTTCACCAGAATCAAACTTGTTCGTCCTTGGGCCAACATAGGTCTGCATACCAAATTTCATCAAAATATCTTAATAGTTGCGACCTGTAGAGTGCGCACAAGATTGCATGGACAGACAGACAGACAGACAGACAGACGGACGGACGGACATCGTTAAATCGAAATAAAAAAAAATTCTGAACCGATCGGTATACTATAAGGTGGGTCTACGACCAATATTTTTTGGTGTTACAAACATCAGCACAAACTTATAATACCCTGACCACATAGTGGTGTAGGGTATAATCAGTAGAGTCCTTTTTTAATTGTGTTTTCAAAAATTTAATATGTATTTTAGGTTGTTTTCAACGATAAAATATGTACCAGGTACATTTTTGTGGAACTGTTTAACACTCTAACTCTGCAATTAAAGGGACTTGTTGGCCCCGTTTCAAAAAGGGACAAAAAAGACCCTTAAGTTGAAGGGTTAAAATGTTCCACAGAAATATTCCTCGTAGTGTTTTACATAAGTTAGCTAAACACATCCTATACCTAAAAGGGAAGATTCACATGGTTTCCTCCTAAAATCCAGGTTTGTGGGATATTTGAACGAAATTAACCCTTAAATACATTTTAAGTTTTTACTTATTTCTGGCATTGAAGTTAAATCTGCAACTTTGATATCTTCAGAGACTTATAGTAGAATTTTGTGGCATTACTGATTTTATCAAATCGATTTTAAATTGTACTTTACATCAATTTTGCTAAAATTTGGTAGCGGCTATTAATTCTATTGTACTATAAATCTGTAGAAATTAACAAAAAAATACCGCAGCGCTCAAAATACTTAAACTTCCCGTAATACAAGCAAAACTTTCAGTAGCCATTACAGGCTTTTTTGGTTGAGTGTACAATAGACCGTACCTCAAAAAAAGTTCGCGTACACCCTCCAATATGAAGTATTTTTGCAAGGCATTTAAAGTGCGATATATCGATTGTTTTGCCTCGAGGAGACCAGTGCTTTGCTATAACGGAAAAATCCGATGAAAAAAAATTTAAAAAGGCGACCTCTACGTTCGGCAACCAATATATAAGAAAAAATTTCTACTTGGTTTATCGAAAAACTTCCTTAGCAAAAGTTTAATGATTTTTTGCGAGCTTTACTTTTCTGACATTAGGTTGGTACATTTGGGTGGTAGAAACTGAGATATGGTGCGTAACTACAAGAGTGGGATACTTGAGATCAATGGCCCTTAGAGCAGAACACGAGAGAAAAACATCGATATATCATACTTTAAGATCCGACTGTAAATGCCAAAAATATAACGAAAAAAGTCAAATGGGTACCCCTACGTTCGGCAAAAAAAAATTTTTTTTGAAACCTCCTTGCAAAAATACTTCATATTGGAGGGTGTACGTCGCACTTTTTTTTCTTTGCCTGTAAGGTGGTACGCTCTAGTGTAATTCATTAAAAATTGAGAATCTGTTCAGCGAGCCCTTCTTTTGGTATTGTTACATTTGATTAAAATTTTATGAAATACTATCTCTGCGAATCTGGCATACCGATTCTGAGATATGTTGTATTTCGGTCTAATTAATATTGAACTACCACACAAAAAATATTAGTTAACGATAATATTTCTTTCGGCATTTAAAACACTGTAACAAAATGCAAAAATACACAAATATAAAATACGCGATTAATAACAGTAACTGCAGTTTGCTTTACTTTTTATGCCCTATAACACTATATGGTCAGGGTATTATGAGTATGTGATAAAGTTTTAAACTACCATAGGCTTCTATAGGTCTAAAACGGTCAAGCCAAAAAACTACAGATTTTCTAATATTTGATCTATAATAAGACCCAATGTTAGCTCTATGCCCCGTTTTCTAAAAAAATTGAATAAAATAGTAAAAATTGGAACAATCTTTTCGATTCTTTGTGATATTACAGAATTATTTAATAAAACTGATGAATAAAGACAATAGTTTTTAAATACATTTCTCAAAAAAATTAATATTATTTTAAAATTATTTTATGCATGATTAAAGAAGAAGAAAAGTCACTAGAAGGTGTCCTTAATTTTTTGTTAAAGAATATCTTAATTTAAATAAAAATTCTATTGACTAGAATCTTAAGAAACTGTGTATAAAAACTGGCCTATAACTCGAACCTAAGTAAATTTTAAACCATTTTTAAATTTTCATTCCTAACCCTCAGTGGTTTAGTGTGTTGAACACTCCGTTTAACCGACTAAAGTTGTCTTTTTAAATTTTATTTGTGAGTCTCAATATACGAAAATTGTTATTTTGGTTACCAGCACCATTTTACTTTGTTATTTCTGTTGAATTTCTCTATGCATCACATGCAAAAAATGCAATGCACGCTCATAAAGTGGCGTTTTATATGTACATATAAACAATTTTTATACTATTTTGTTGATGTTATTTGTTGGTCAGTATGGTATTTTATTGTTAATACATTTTTAAGTATGAAAAGAAGTGAGAAAATAGTGGTCGGTCCAGATCGACCATTAGAGAACCTGCATCATAAGAATGATTTGGCTCATATTCACAGAAGCATAACCAATTAGGTGCAATATATGTATGATCGCAGGTACGTGTTCTATTTTAGTTACGGCCTTTATTTGGTCAAACTGACGGATGGGGCTAAAAATGTCTAATTTTCAGTCAGTCAGTGGTGTAACTACATCTGGTATGTTTTGAAGTTACAAATAAGAGCATCGAATCATAGTGACCTATACCATAGAGGAGCGGTGTTGCACATAAAAACAAAAGGACTATAGCAAGAGACATGTACCATCAAGGATATAAAGGGGATACAATTGTAGATTGTTAAATAACAAGGAAGATCTTTCTATAGGGTTAGGCGATTGAAGTGTTACCTATTCAAATTACCATATTTTTTTTGTGTGAAATTATTTTTTATTGATTCAAATTACAGAAAGTGTGGAAATAATCAAAATTTCAGAATCCATTCACTTTAGCTCGATGTGGCCACTAGGGATGCCGAACGGGACTGGTTTTTGCAAATGCCGGTATTCGGGATTTTGAAAACTGAAATCCCGGGATTATTGGGATCCCGGCATTTTTCAAAAGATCGGGATTTTTCCGGGTTTCGGGATTTTCCTGTTTCATTATATTTTTAATTTTAAAAATAAACAGCTGAAATAAACCCTACAAATTAAAATAATTCATTATAAATCTACTTATTTATTTCTTGTAATATAAACAAATAAACAAATTAAGCCGGATTCACAATGCTGGAGAGTTCAACAACGCAGAGTGGAGTAGACTAAAATACAGATGGCATGGTACGAAAAATATGTAAGTGCGAAAAAGAAAAGAACAAAATACACTCAGAGTGGAGTACTACAGCATTGTGAATCTGGCTTTAAAGGAAAAATACACTAATAGAAATAAATATATAAAAATAACAGAAAAGGCTACACTAATAAAAAAAATCCCATACAAATAGGCCAAAATTGTGCTGGCGCAAATAAAAATTCTGTTATTTTAGCCGAATTTTTACCTATTTGTACTGGCTTTTTTATAGAAAATAACAGAAAAATTAGTTCAATTTAATCAGAACACGTTTAACAGACTTTTAAAGTAATATTTTTTTTTATGAGTGTACTACACCATTTTCACTTTTATTTCAGAAAATTCCAAATATATTTCAAAATTGTCCAAAAATGTTTTAAAATTGTCCAAATATATTTTAAAATTGTCTAAAAATGTTTCAAAATTGTCCAAAATGTTTCAAAATTATCCAAAAATGTTTTAAAATTGTCCAAAAATCATTCCAAATCAGAGTAGGAAAATAAACTCTATCGAACCGTACTTTTAGGGTTGCGTACCGCACATCCAGAACACAGTACACAAGCATATTGGTTGCGTAGAAAACACATACACAACCCGAATTCGGTACGCTACGGGGTGTGAATCAGAGATACAAGCCAGCCGATCTCAGCCGGTTAGCCGCCGCCAGCCGACACCTTTGCCAAGCCGATTAAGCCGCCGACAACAACCGGCGGAGCCGACAGTCGACAACAAAATGAAAAAATATTTAGGCACTAAACATCAATAAATTTTGACGAAATTAGTTCTGCTTACTATTACCTCTGAGTATATAATCTGTGTTTAATTTCAAGAAAATCTGTTGGCTAGTTTTTGAGTTGTAGAGATATTTGTAAAACGTATCCTGTCGTTATCCTGTGAGTCCTCGAGAAAAATTTTTAACTGATTTTACAATTAGAGGCTCTAAACTAGCTTTGCTATTATCGGTAATGTACGCCAGATCGTAAATGTATTTTTGGCAATTTTTCAAATATTTTTTTCTGTTTTAAAAAGTTAATTTTTTAAAATTTTCGAAATTTTCACTTTACATGCTTCTCGCTTGAAACCCGTTCCTTATACAAAAAAAGATTGAAGGCAAAAAAAGTAGGCAGTTAAGTTTTCTATGGATATAGTACAACTTGTTTAATAAAATATTGTTATTTAGCCAAAAACTATTTAAAATCTGAAGACCGCCAAAAGGCGGCCTTGGGCATTAGAGGGTTAATTTTAAATATACAAAAATTTAGAAAAGTTTTTTGACGATATTGTAATGCCATTTCTGTTAAGTTTCACAACCCCGTTTATAGAATCGAATCCGTTTTCAATCCCATTCCAGTAGGGTTTTCATAAAGACTACGATAGTTGTTAATTATTAAACAAGGTTGGTTACCGAAACGAATAACGGTAAGGTAACGTTATCGAATTTCGTTTGTTTCGGTAACGGTATTTAGGACTGTTTCGATAACGGTATGCCGTTATCGAATCAACAATACCGGTACGTACCGGAATTATAAACTGCCTCAAAAACATATAAAAACGAGTAAAAAGGTTAAAGTCGGGCATGCCGACTATAGAATACCCTACACCAGTCTGGGTAAAAGCCAACTAATGTCACCAAAATCAATAGGCTGCGTTATTGGGCCAATATAGGTCTGTGTACCAAATTTCATCAAAATATCTTAATATTTGCGACCTGCAGCGTATAAACAGTATAATTTTGGTAGGACCCTTATATGGGCACTAGGTCTAAACATGGACCGATGTTCATCAAAATCAATAGGCTTCGTCCGTGGGCCAAAATAGGTCTGTGTACCAAATTTCGTCAAAATATTTTAATATTTACGACGTGCATCGTATAAACAATATAATTTTGGGGGGACCCTTATATGGGCACTAGGTCTAAACATAGACCGATGTTCACCAAAATCAATAGGCTTCGTCCTTCGGCTGCCATAAGTCGGTGTACCAAATTTCATCAAAATATCTTAATATTTGCGACCTGCAGCGTATAAACAATATAATTTTGGTAGGACCCTTATATGGGCACTAGGTCTAAACATGGACCGATGTTCACCAAAATCAATAGGCTTTGTCCTTGGGCCAACGTAGGTCTGTGTACCAAATTTTATCAAAATATCTTAATATTTGCGACCTGCAGCGTATAAACCATATTATTTTAGTAGGACCCTTATATGGGCACTAGGTCTAAACATGGACCGATGTTCACCAAAATCAATAGGCTGCGTTACTGGGCCAATGTAGGTCTGTATACCAAATTTTATCAAAATATCTTAATATTTACGACGTGCATCGTATAAACAATATAATTTTGGGGGGACCCTTATATGGGCACTAGGTCTAAACATAGACCGATGTTCACCAAAATCAATAGGCTTCGTCCTTCGGCTGCCATAAGTCGGTGTACCAAATTTCATCAAAATATCTTAATATTTGCGACCTGCAGCGTATAAACAATATAATTTTGGTAGGACCCTTATATGGGCACTAGGTCTAAACATGGACCGATGTTCACCAAAATCAATAGGCTGCGTTATTGGGCCAATATAGGTCTGTGTACCAAATTTCATCAAAATATCTTAATATTTACGACCTGCAGCGTATAAACAGTATAATTTTGGTAGGACCCTTATATGGGCACTAGGTCTAAACATGGACCGATGTTCACCAAAATCAATAGGCTGCGTTATTGGGCCAATATAGGTCTGTGTACCAAATTTCATCAAAATATCTTAATATTTACGACCTGCAGCGTATAAACAATATAATTTTGGTAGGACCCTTATATGGGCACTAGGTCTAAACATGGACCGATGTTCAAAAAAATCAAACTTGTTCGTCCTTGGGCCAACATAGGTCTATGTACCAAATTTCATCGAAATATCTTAATAGGTGCGACCTGTAGAGTGCGTACAAGATTGCATGGACAGACAGACAGACGGACGGACGGACGGACGGACGGACAGACGGACATCGTTAAATCGAAATAAAAAAAAATTCTGAACCGATCGGTATACTATAAGGTGGGTCTACGACCAATATTTTTTGGTGTTACAAACATCAGCACAAACTTATAATACCCTGACCACATAGTGGTGTAGGGTATAACAAATAAAAAATTAGCATATTTGTCAATTTAAGTGTTAAAAATACAGATTATAAGCTTTAAATTCAATGCTGGTAGTAACTAAAATTATTATCTATAATTTTTTTTGGAAAAAAACCCAAGATTACACAGTACAACAGCCAATCTGGGGGGTGAGAAATTCCAAGTCAGGGTGATGGTACTAGGTCAGTATAGTAAAACCCTCAAAGGGTTTGGCGTTCGTATGTGTCATTTTTTTTTATGACCTTTTAAATTTTTTCCTTATCTTGATGTTTTTTCGCTTAGTTGTAACATTTTGGCAAAAACGTAGTTTAACATAACTCGAGAACCACTTGTCCGATTTTTCTGAAACAAATTTAGAAAAATTTAGAATTATAATTTCTTTAATCCGTTCATATAACGTTTTTCTTTTTAATCAACAGTTTTGCCGGTAAAAATAAATTTGTGGAGAAAAAAAAAATATTTTTTTGCCTAAAAATTAAAATTTTTTTTTTTTAATTCATAAAAAATCCAAAACGGAAAAAAGGATCAA
The DNA here is from genome assembly GCA_949987735.1 of Leucophora obtusa. NCBI lineage: Eukaryota > Metazoa > Arthropoda > Insecta > Diptera > Anthomyiidae > Leucophora > Leucophora obtusa. The sequence goes on along the minus strand of OX465299.1, from coordinate 57,591,485 downwards.
GTGTTATTAATTTCATGTAAAGTCACATAACCTATAAACAAAATTTAACGCGTTCTGCTTTTATTTACAATTAAGTGAAGGTATCCCATTTTGACAAGAATATTGATATTTGTTTTTATTCAAAAAAGTGTCATTTATCGCCTTTTTCATAAATTTTCCCCAATAACTCCAGACTTCTGGCCATAAACTACTAAAAAAATTAAGTAAACATTTTTATAATTTTTTATTTTTATTTTATTTATTTATTTTTATTTATTTTAATAAATATTGCCTAGACTTTTTCGATGGTGGTTGTTCGGGACTAGTGGCATCGCATCCATCGCTATCATCAGTTTCTGAACCACACATAATGTCAATGTGTGACTCCACTGTTGGCCCTTCTGCATCTCCTGAAAATTCTTTATCATCAAGATCATCCTTGTCTTGCCACACTAACTTACTCCACCAGCAAATTTCCGCAATTATTGCACTCGGCGACTTTTTGCCTCTATATCTGTAAGTTTTTGTTTTATTAAAATGAATTTGAAAAAATAAAAAATCAGTATTACCTCATTTCAAATGGCATAGCAACTTGATGATAGCGTTCACCTTGTTCATCAGATTCGGTAGCCAATTGTTTGCTGAAGTAGTCCAGATGATGATGTAAATAATGGATTTTCAAGGACATGTGGACACCAATTTCCGAGAATGCTCTTAACATCCTTGCGACAGAAACATCGTAGTTGTTAGAACGATGCTTTCCCAACAAGCCTTCTATTACTTCTTTGATTGCCTGCCATGCATTCAATTCAGCGTCAATCAAAATATTGTTGAATGCGTCACTTTTAATCAGCTTTCGTATATCTGGACCATTTAGTACGCCTGATTGGAAAAAATTAATTTGTTAAGATGGAAAATCATGGGAAATGAATGTGATATTATAACTTACCTTCTTTAATTTTACTTTCGCTGAGTCTCGGGTAAATTAGTTTCAAACACAAGAAAACTTCATCTCTTTTGGCGACAGTTTTGATAAAATTCTTAACAATTCCAAGTTTAATATGCAGTGGAGGCAGCAATATCTTCTCCTTCGGCACTAGAGGCTCACGAATAATATTGGCCGTTTGTAACCTGCTGTGCTCTCTGAGTTTCCATCCGTGGCATGCATATTGGTCACCGGAAAATCGTGTGTCCCAATCGCACAAAAAGCACATATATTTTATATAGCCGCTTTGAAGACCGCAAAGCATTGCTACAACTTTTAAATCGCAGCATATGCGCCACATATATTTGGCGTAGTTAACCATTTTTAAAATATTTTCCAGTGCATCATATGTTTCTTTCGTTTCTGTACTGTAGGCGATTGGAACTGAAGGTTTTTTATTGGTCTTATGCAGTAAAACCGCCTTCAAGCTGAGTTTTGAACTGTCAATAAATAATCTCCAGTCATCTGCTTCATATTTTATTTCCATTGCGTCCATCAATTTTCCTACATCCGGGCAATATGCAGAAGTTTTTTCATCATTCACAAGGAATAAACTTTAGAGTGTTGCCTGACGACTTCGATAAGCTGTGACTTTCACACCGGGTGCCAACAAATTGTTTGATTTCAAAATGGAAGCCAGCTCTTCCGATTTATGCTGTGTTAATTCCAACTTGGCAACAATTGAATCGAGCTTATTTTGATTTATTAAAATTGGCTCATTGGATACTGATGGCTCATATGGGGAATCATCACGTGCAAGATATGTCGGAGCAGTCGTAGAAGAGAAAATATCTGGGCTAGAAGCTTTTGGCACAGGAATGTGGTCCGAATGAGGCAATGGTGTTGCGGCACTTGCAACACCAACGTAATTATACGATTTTCTTATCCTTTTTGCGGCTCCTTTATTCGCACATGCATAGCAATTCAATGGATTGTGACCTTCGCCAGGATTAGTCCAAGTCATTGGGATACCGAATGGCATACTTTCACGTCTTCTATTTTTCCAATCCATTAGACGGTTGTAGCAGCTTTTACACACTATATTTGGTACCCAATTTTCGTTCACTATAACATTTTGGTTGAAGTACATCTCGTATGTTTGAACAAAATCAGTACTGAAATTTCCCCTTTTTTTATGTGTTGAGACATATTGACCACAGCATTGGCACAAGCTATTTATATCTGGCTTCCACAGTTCCATATTCTGTTCTCTTTTGTTCACTTTTAAAAAACTGGAGAAAAATCACTTTTACTGTTCGCGTTCGTCGGCACTTGTTGAATGACAAAAATCACAGAACCAGTGTGAGAAAGAGAAGAAGTATAATGACAATGCATGTTTTATGTAAACATTACAGAACCAGTGTTGCCACATCAATATTTCTCTTTTAGTACAGTAGAAAAATATGAGAGAGTTCGGCTTGTGAGTGTCAATGTTTTCTCCAAATAATGTTGTGCATATCTGGAGCAAATTTTTGAAATTCATACATTTACCTAATTGTGAATAAATGAGAAACGCGTGCATCGATTTTCATGATCTATGCCTTTTTTATAAAAATTAACAAATACCGGTAACTACCAATAAAAATAACGGTATTGGTAACGATAGCGGTATTTGGAAAATTTTTAGAGGTAGAGGTATTGGTAACGGTATTTTAGCGATAATGGTAACCGTTAACCAACCTTGTTATTAATTTTTTGAATTTGTTTTTTTAGTCAAACGTATTAAATTGAATGAATTTGAATTTAAAAAAGGAATTCATTTAAATCAAAACAAATCCGATTCTATTGTTAATAAATTCATTCGAAAACGAATTAACTCTTCAAAGCTCTATTAGTTCACTTAAATTAAAACGGCAGTAAAAAATTCTGTGACACGGGATTCAAATCGATTGAAATGAGGGTTGGCAGGTAATGCCTCTAAAATACTGTTATCGATTTAAAACTCTTCCAACTGACTACCGTTATTCTTAAAATGCCGTTACCGAAATAAATTAAATTGCGTTACCGCACCGATTCCGTTACCATTCATGATTGAAAACATATTTAAACAAAGATTTTAGTTATCTTCATTTAACACATTAACCCTTTCACTACCGACTTTTTGTTTGCGAATGTATCGTTATTTTGCCTTCAGATTCTTGTTAAGAGTCCTCAAATTATACAAAAATATTTAACATATTTTGCCCCCTCCCCCTCCTACCTACTAAAAATTACGTTCAAAAATCGATTTTTTCAAACATTCGAGTACCCAAAAATACTATGGTTGGTTTTCTTCTCGTCATAAAACGAAGCTTTATGCCAAATTTCAATTATCAATCTTCATTAGTTTAGGAGAAACACCAAAACCCCCTTTTCACGGAGATTATGATATATTAAAAAAATTCGACTTCCTTAACAAATATCGCGACCATATTGCCATGTTGAACTGCTTATACATATAATGATTTTTATTTGAATTCCAAGATCCTAATAAACTTATTTGCAAAAAGGTTAAAGTTTTTTTTGCACTATTAAATTTTATATATTTTAAAGATGTGTACTATTAATGAAAATCCTCAGTACTTTAAATAACACTGTGGAACAAATTCAGGTTAGCAAAAGTTAGGTCGATTCTGAGAGTGAGGGGTGAAAATAGAGGCTAAATTAGAAGACCCGTATCGCGGCGTTTGTTTATGTTAGTTCGAATTTTTTTTTTTTAATCGACCTTCGAACTTTGCAGTCAAATCCCGATTTTCAGCATATTGTTTATATGGTTTTTTTGCTATAACTCGTCGACTAATTGATATTTTTTAAATCTGTAAAAGCCAAATTATTGCTAGAGACCTGTGCAACAAAAATTGATTTATAAAATTTTTGTGGTGCTTATGAAGCAAAATGTTGGAAAAATTATTTTTTTTTCATGCTTTTTGAAAATATTTTCCACAAAAAAAAAAGTCTTTTTTGCTTTCTGTTTGATGTATAATATGCTTCTCAGTTTCTTCTTTGTCTTCCCCTTCTTCCTCGTCTTCCTCTTCTTCAAAGGTGTTTTTATACCAAAGATTGATACAATAAGTGCAAAATTCAACAAATGTATTTATAATTTTAACAACGACATTGTGAAATTTAAGATCAATTTTTATAAATTCGATATTTTTGCGTGTATGTATCTGTCGAAATTCTTGGAAAATTTGCATTTTAGCCGACGTTAGCCGATTAGCCGCCGCCAGTCGACACTATTTTTTTTAGCCAGCCGCGGCCGATGCGTTTGCGGCTCATCTCCATAAAGCAATCGCCGCCGACCATTTTAGCCATTAGCCGCCGCCAGCCGACAGAATGGACCGGCTTGTATCTCTGGTGTGAATATGTGTTGAAAGTACAGTACATAATCGTAGCGTTTGCGTTCATCCGACAATCGTAGTGTACCGAATTCGGTTTATGTATAAACAAACAGCCGCTAAAACGATAGATACGGTATGTTTTCTTTAGCCGTACCCTACCCTACATGTTGTGTACAGTTTATTTACCTACTCTGTTCAAAATTGTCCAAAATGTATTTTAAAATTTTCAAAATGTATTTCAAAATTATACAAATATATTTTAAAATATTACAAATATTAATAAGAAATTTATTATTTCAGTTCGATGCCAATTTCCTTATTATGAGTTAACATAATAAATAATTTTTTTTCCAAAAACTGCTATTTTTCTTCATCTCCTGACAAATACTTAACAGAGTTTTTGCTTTCAAAAAACCTCTACACTTTCAGGAATAAAAAGACGATAGTTTCGGGGATTTTCGAAGTCCCCTTCATCAGTTTTCTTTAGAAAGTGGTGGCGTTGTGCAATGCAAATTGAAGCATCAAAATCTCATATTAAATGTAGTCTGCTATATCAACGAAATGAGAATGGAGCAAACAATAAAATATGTTTTCGAATAATATTTCTATTGTTGGTTATGCTTTGCAGAAGACTTCGAAAACATATTTTATTGTTTGCTCCATTCTCATTTCTATGATGTAGCAGACTACATTTAATATGAGATTTTGATGCTTCAATTTGCATTGCACTACGCCACCACTTTCTAAAGGAAACTGATGAAGGGGACCTCGAAAATACCCGAAACGATCGTCTTTTCATTCCTGAAAGTGTAGAGGTTTTTTGAAAGCAAAAACTCTGTTAAGTATTTGTCAGGAGATGAAGAAAAATAGCAGTTTTTGGAAAAAAAAATTACTTATTATGTTAACTCATAATAAGGAAATTGGCCTCAAACTGAATTAATAAATTTCTAATTAATCAATTAAAAAGGTCGGAAAAAAAACAATTTGTATTTTTTAATAAAAATTAAAACCGAACATTTATTACAAATATATCCCAAGAAAAAATTTTACAATCGGTTGCCAACCACACCAATTCTACAACTGGTTCCACTGCAACCGATTCCATGGAACTGGTTCCGGAACCAGTTCCTGGGATCCTATATGGAAGGTGTGACTGACGTAGAATCAGTTCTACAACTAGTTCCAGAACTGATTCTAGGGCAACCGGTTCCACTTTGGAGCTATAGAAGTGGTTGCTTTTGGGACAATTTCAAACAAAAATAATCGGTGTTAGAATCGACAGTAGAAGGGGTTGTGAATGAAAAGTAGCTATTCTACAACCGATTCTTTGGAACAGAAAATTTTCCTGGGATTTTAAAATATTTTATTTGCATTTAAGAAAATTGCTTTTGTATTTTAAAATTGTCCAAATGTATTTGAAAATTATCCATTTGTATTTAAAAAGTTTAAATCTGTATTTCAAAATTGTCCAAATGCATTTCAAATAATTCCATTTCCCAGAAAAATTTTTAACAATCGGTAGCCAACCACACCCATTCTACAACTGGTTCCACTGCAACCGATTCCATTGAACTGGTTCCGGAACCAGTTCCTGGGATCCTATATGGAAGGTGTGGGTGACGTAGAATCAGTTCCAGAACTAGTTCCAGAACTGATTCTAGAGCAACCGGTTCCACTTTGGAGCCATAGAAGGGGTTGCTTTTGGGACAATTTCAAACAAAAAGAATCGGTGTTAGAATCGACAGTAGAAGGGGTTGTGAATGAAAAGTACCCAGGAAAATTTTTTACAATCGGTAGCCAACCACACCCATTCTACAACTGGTTCCACTGCAACCGATTCCATGGAACTGGTTCCGGAACCAGTTCCTGGGATCCTATATGGAAGGTGTGGGTGACGTAGAATCAGTTCCAGAACTAGTTCCAGAACTGATTCTAGGGCAACCGGTTCCACTTTGGAGCCATAGAAGGGGTTGCTTTTGTGACAATTTCAAACAAAAAGAATCGGTGTTAGAATCGACAGTAGAAGGGGTGGTGAATGAAAAGTACCCAGGAAAATTTTTTACAATCGGTAGCCAACCACACCCATTCTACAACTGGTTCCACTGCAACCGATTCCATGGAACTGGTTCCGGAACCAGTTGCTGGGATCCTATAGGGAAGGTGTGGGTGACGTAGAATCAATTCCAGAACTAGTTCCAGAACTCATTCTAGAGCAACCGGTTCTACTTTGGAGCTATAGAAGGGGTTGCTTCTTGGACAATTTCAAACAAAAAGAATCGGTGTTAGAATCGACAGTAGAAGGAGTTGTGAATGAAAAGTAGCTATTGTACAACCGATTCTTGGGAACAGAAAATTTTCCTGGGTAGCTATTGTACAACCGATTCTTTGGAACAGAAAATTTTCCTGGGTTGTATTTAAAAATTCTCCAAATGTATTTGAGAGAATTCCAAATGTATTTAAAAAAACTATATTTGTATTCCAGAATCGCCATATATATAGTAATAACAAAAGTAACTAGTTACCATTACCAAGTATGTAGTTACATAACCACATATCTGGTAATGATTTTCTACACTGAAAATCTATTTTTAGAATCATTATTTTTAGTCAATACTGGTTAGCACATAGGTCATGACATATTTTTTATTTTTTGTTTGCCGTTGTGTAACTCATTATTTTTCGCGACATCGATATACAAAGGTAATAAGAAATGTAATAATAAAAGTAACTAGTTACCATTACCAGCTATGTAGTTACATAACCACATATCTGGTAATGATTTTCTACACTGGGATGTCGCAGATATAAATATATGTTATTGAAATTTCGTAAGCAAGCTCACATGGACCAAAAGATAAAAATTATCTATTTTATATGGCATTGGTTCATATTTGGACCCATATGAAATATATTTCCGATCTTCCCATAAATGCACCTAAAATTAGACATATCACGAGTTCTTATTGATTTTCTATTTTTGTACTATTTTATGGAAAAATTTTGAACAATTTTAACCCCTTAAAATTTCGGTTCCAAACATTAGTTTCCTCTCAATTAAGACAGGTGTAGATAACCATATATTCTGCATGCCCGATTTTTTTTTTTTTAAGGGAAGCATCACTCAGGAAATTATTCCTATTAATTAACGTGTTGCTTCCTTTGGAAAGAGGATAGAGAAGAAGTGAAAGGTGGTGAAAGATGAAAGGCTTCGAATATGGCAATACTGTAATTGCGCAAGATGTTGAATTTTTAGAACAGTTGTTGCGCGCCATCTGATGGTGAGTTGGCGAACTTTGTTGAAGCTTTTTGTTCATAGTCCTGTTATATTATTTTACTTCGGTGGGGTTAAGTGCTATGGGAACACCGAAGGAGGACGCTGCGATATGTATGAGGGATAGAAAAAACTCATACATATTACCATATTTTATAAATTTATGTTGCCCTGGTTGGGGCTCGAACCCGCAACCTCACGTGTAACAGTCCAACGAGCTAACCATTACACCACAGCGCCCACATTTTAATTTTTTAACACAACTACTATTGATATCGGTGGTGCAGAACCCCATAATACATAAAAAGGTCTTTGTTTGGTTGGAGTAGTAATTTTTTCAGCAAAAAATAATGCTCTGTGAGATACTGAAATTTACTCTTTACATTTTTTCAAAAATTCGCGAGGATATACGATTTGAATAGCTGCCAAACACAAACTAACAGATGGTAGTTGGCGGGAGCGGTGCACGCGGATAAACTATTATAATGGCTACACTAACAGAAAGGAAATTTGTAAAAATTTTAGCTAAAATTCCCAGAAGAAAAAAAGCAGTAGAAAAATCACTACAATTAATGATATAGGCTTACTTCTTTTTTAACACAAACACTAAAGATTTTAACATTGAGTTGTCATAGGAGAAGAGTACTACCACTTCAGCATTTTTCAGTACTTTTTGAACGAGTGCAAAGGAAGCTCTTTGTTCATCTTTTCCAAAAATAAAATAATGTTTTTAGAAAGCAAACGCTGAGAAGCCACTCTATTCAAGCGTTGGTAAATTTAAAATTTAGCGGTTTGCCAGTACTTGTTTTGGAAGACCGCGGTCTACTTGTTACCACACATAATTTCTACCTGGGTTGTTTCACAAGGGCTTAGGAAACCTCACAGATATCCAAGTCATATTGCTATTATACCGCATTTTCAAAAATATAAGCATTTTTAGATATATTGAACACTTTTGCCTCACCCTGTTTATACGGTTAACTATACAAATATTTGTATATATTTTATTATAAAAGTACATACAGTACAATATTGTCTGTTTTCATTTGTTGCCAATATGAATGAACCGAAGAAGAAAAAAACATGCAAAGGGGAATAATGAATATGAGTAGAGAAAAAAAATATTATTATGGTTAAATGGCATGTTTTATAAAAGAAACTATATATAGCAACCATGAGAATGAGCCATGAATATCCATGAAGACTCAGGTGATCTGAAGGATATAAAATATATAGAAGTACGGTTAATATTTTTTTCATTTTATTTTACTGTTATATTGCGGTGGTAGAGTTTATGAAAAAGTTATAAATTATATATGGTTATTTTTTTTTTTATATTTATAAATATTTTTTATGGTCAATTATTGTTTAAGGTTGCTGTTGTTATGGTATTGCAATGCTATATTGTATATTTTAATTAGTTTATAATAAAATATGTTTTTTCTATGTTCGGTGGAAAATATATAGGATTATCCGGAGCGCAAAGTGAATAAAAATTTACTGCTTTAACAAACATTGCCTACTTTTAGAAAATTTTACATAACAAAAAAATCATTGCCTACTTAAAGGATTATAGAATATAAGGGAAAATCGATTGTTATTATCAGAATATTTAGGCACCAAAAGTTTCTAAGCCGCAAAATTATTCCGAATTTGTTTTTAAAGAAATTTTCATCTTTAGTATCTTTAATTTAGAGAAATAAGGTAGAGAAATAGCAATTTTCTATACCGTATATACAATTCTTTAATGCAGCAATCCATATACTGGAAAGTATTAGCAATATACCTAGTGAAAAGCATAAAAAACTTTAAATGTACTAGAAACTCCCTACAAAAAAGATTGTCTACTTTAAAGATTTAACAAAATTAAAAATACATTGCCTATATTTAGGCGCAATACTCCTTTTGTTTCCTTTTTAGGTCTTTTCATAATTCTTTCAATGTCACAGTCATTTGGCATGCACTTGCAGTTCTGCATCTTTTATTCTTATGCTATTCACAAATTCTCATTATATTGTCCCGCCATTTTTTTTATGCTTTTACTGCAGTTTTCTATGGTCCACTGCATAGGCTGGATGCATTTTTTATGTGCATAAATATATAAGATTTTTTTTTTGTATAATTGTTGCTATTGCATGTAGGTGCTACAAAATATATAATAATCATAATAGTATCACAAAAACAACAACTCAGAACAAAAATTATTTCTACTAGACGTCTAGACTACAGTTAAGTGCTTTTTCCATGATGAGTACCTACCTACTGCAGTAACAACACCAACAACATCGAAAATCATCTATAAAAAAAAGATGATGCATTTTTTATGAGAAGTAAAAAATTGGTTTTCCTATAGACAGTAAAAAAGCTTGAGGGCTTGACTTTATATACATATATATAAAGAATATTTTGTTAAATACAAGATAAAGTTCAGGGTTATTACAAAAAGGATTGACTTTAACAAACGCAAGGTTATTTACTTTAATGACATAAATTGTTGAGATATGAATTGAAAGAAGTTGTGATCACTAGAAGAGGAATATTATCACTTAATAAAGGCAAATATGTATGTAATTTGAAAGACGGATAATAGTAATTTCTTAATAAAAGCCAATAATTTAAGAAGGGCAGTATGAACTTTTTTTTCTCTATATACGTAAAAAAATTTCAATGAAAAGTTCGTAAAAATAACAGACATATTTATACCCTACATCACTATGTGGTCAGGGTATTATAAGTTTGTGCTGATGTTTGTAACACCAAAAAATATTGGTCGTAGACCCACCTTATAGTATACCGATCGGTTCAGAATTTTTTTTTTATTTCGATTTAACGATGTCCGTCTGTCCGTCCGTCCGTCCGTCTGTCTGTCTGTCCATGCAATCTTGTGCGCACTCTACAGGTCGCAAATATTAAGATATTAAGTGCTGCGATTATTGATGCCGTAGGTATTTCATACGGAACTGTGGTTTCGATTTTAGATGATAATTTGGATTTTATCAAGCTATCCGCAAGATGGGTGCCGCGTTTGCTCTCAATTGACCATAAACGTAATCGTGTGACAATTTCAAAGGATTGTTTGGAGTTATTTAACCGCAACTCAAATGGGTTTTTGCGGCGTTTTGTAACTGTGGATGAACAATACACTGGATACCAAGCAGTAGTCTAAACGATAGGTTTCTCCGAGTGAACCGGCTCCGAAAAAGGTCAAAGTGGGTATGTCGGCTAAAAAGGTCAAGGCGACACTTATTTGGGATGCAGGCAGAATAATCCTCATCGACTACATTCAAGGGGGAAAAATACACAGCGAATATTATGCCAACTTATTATATCGATTCAAGGACGATGAATTGGTACCTCATTCGCCATATTCTCCGAATTTAGCCCGCAGCGACTATTTGCTATTTCCAAACTTAAAGAAGTCGCTCGGTGGAAAAAGATTTAGCTCCTACTATGAAATTATTGCTCAAACAAATGCCTATTTTGAGGACCTTGAAGTATACTATTTTTTGGAAGCCATAAAAAAAAATTGGAGGAAAGTTGGGCTAAGTGTATTGGGCTAAAAGAAAAATAAAAACTTTGTTTTGATAACAAAACTCTATTATATTCAAAAAGTCACGGACTTATTGTTTCGCCCTTTAGCTTTATTTTAGACCGAAAACAACAAATTCTTTTCAATTATATTGCAGTTATTATTACAAGATACTCCGGAAAATTTTACCCGTCAATTCTAGCACCGATGATTTTTTTTTTTAATTTTCCAAAATGTAACCACTTCTATAGCTCCAGGGTGGAACCCGTTCCCTATAATCAGTTCTGGAACTAGTTATAGTTATACCTTAAATATAAGATCTGCTTGATGGGTTCAGGAATCTGTTCCATGAAATTAGATCTAGTGGAATAAGTTGCAGAATCGGCAACCGATTGTTAGAATCGTTTTGGTATTTTTATAAACGTTAGATTCCGAAATTTTTGGTCCATATCATGAAAACCGTGCCCATAAGAAACTTTTAATAAATACTCTCTTCAAGACGGTCAAAATTTCAATAAGTATTCAATAAAATATTTATTAACTTAAAGAAAAAACATGGTTCGGATGACCATAGTCGAAGAGCGTCATATATTTTTGGGTTTATGATTGCAACAATCATATTATATAATACCTTTTTCTATCATAATATGATTCTTAACCTACCACATTATGATTCCAAAATGATCACAATATTATCATATTATAGTCCTCCATATCATACTATTATCCCTATAGTATTTCCCCGCATTCCCTTGCAGGTGAGTTAAACATATGATAGCAGCGCGTAGAAAACTATTGTTAAAAATACAATTTCACAATGCATCCGAAATGATCATAACATATTCCTAACGATAATATTATCTTCCTAATGATAATAATATTGCCCTCATGATCATACTTTGGTAATGTAGAAGATTTTGTCATCATTTAGCATAATATTGTGGTCATTAGGAATAAAATATTATCATTAGGAATATATTATGATCATTTTGTGCAATTCTTAGATTTTTTTTTTAATTTGGTACTTTTTCAATTTTGCTTTCATACAAAACTAAAATTTGTAAAACTTCTTCTTATAGATGCTCTTAAACAATATTTTTTCTACGTGAGTACAAAAAGTAAAAATACTTTTTTTATCACCTTCTAATTATTTGTGCAAAACTAAACTAAATAATTTTATTTGAAGATTGCTTGACAATCTACATTTTTCCATATTTGTGTAGAGTAAGTTCTTTCTTCCGAAAACAATGCCTCTACTAAATACTATAAAATAAATAGACATAAAAATTTGTTGTGTTTTTTCTGTGTCTTTGTCTAAAAATAATTTGATTGCAACAACCATGTATAGCAGTAGTGAACATAGTTTGGTAGCCCTGATCATATTGCAACCATATCTTTTCTCCGTATATCCAAATCCGCAAATAGTAAAATTCAAAAGCAAATCGCATTAATTTATTAACTGAATGAATACAATTGTATAATATTTTCATTAATAAATAAAATTTGTATTTATTTACAGCTTATTGTTGGTTGTTATCAACGTTTAATGTTAGTTTCAGCTTCTATACTACAATGATTATTTCACAAACAAATGAAATATGAATGCAGGTCAGTAGTTAAAATGTGATAATATATATTTTATAACATTGTATTTTTATATTATTACCGCTTTAGTAAACAAATCTTATGTAATCGCAGATTTTGTATTTTAAATGTGTGTATATATACATTTTAAGATAAAAGTTTAAATTATGTTATTTTGAATTATTTTACATATGAAAAAAAACTAAAACTAAATTGCGAACAAATAACTCATTTAGAATAAACGCTTACGTCATATAAAATACAGAGTGAAAATGGTAAATTGAGGTAATTTGTAAGAAATTTTTAAAACTATTAATTTTGCAAGAAAATCAAAATATGAAGAAAAACAATTTGTATATAACAGCCTTATACTAGTAAGTATGGGGTCCCGAATTAAGACCTCATACATACTACCTTCATCACATTCGTGCCTATTAATAACCCAGGAAAAATTTTTACAATCCCTAGCCAACCACAGCTATTCTACAACTGGTTCCACTGCAACCGGTTCCATGGAACTGATTCCGGAACTAGTTCCTGGGATCCTATATGGAAGGTATGGGTGACGTAGAATCAGTTCTAGAACTAGTTCCAGAACTGATTCTAGGGCAACCGGTTACACTTTGGAGCTATAGAAGTGGTTGCTTTTGGGACAATTTCAAACAAAAATAATCGGTGTTAGAATCGACAGTAGAAGGGGTTGTGAATGAAAAGTAGCTATTGTAGAACCGATTGTTTGGAACAGAAAATTTTCCTGGGAAATTGCATTTCTGCTTGCTTAAACTTTGTATGACCATTAAAGAAAAGTTTTTTTTATAGCGTATTACGGCAAAGACCAATTAAAAATGCCAACATGAAAATAAAGTTTTATTAACATGTTCTGCTATAAAAGAAAAATTAAAGTTTATTTAAGATGCATTTGTTTTTAATGATGATAATAAGTTGTCACATGAAAATAACTTAAATATTTTATTACCGCATATATGGTATAAACAAAGTAATTCATGATGTTATTATAATATTTAATTTTATAACCTAATAAATTATGGCTTTAGATCATACGTGGGAATTTTTCATTACCAGGGCCGTGACTTTCACGCAAAAACGTGCTTGAAGTCAGTCTGCCAAAAATGATGTTCATCAAATACTTTTCCGAACTAAGGAATTTGAAAGAAAATGGCATAAATTTTTTGTTGCATATTTTTGCACATTGGTTATAAATGCATATTTTTTGCAGATTTTAGTACATTTTACAATTATTTGCATATTTTTTTAGAAATTAAAAACAAAATTTATGTAAAAATAACCAAAATTAAGAATTTTTATCCTTAACTTAGCATTATACTAAAAATGGAAACATCATGCTGTCATCTTCTAAGACATTTCTATTGGAATTAATTTTTCTTTCTGGCGTAATAAATTTAATTTTTAAAAACTGATGTAGTTTAAGTGCATATTTCTATGACCTATTGTGTTTATTTTTGGATTGTTAGTGAAGGTTTTTCGTTTTTTCTATTTAAGTGCATATTTTAAATACATATGGGCAAATCTACGGAACCGGGCGATTCCATGTAACTCGGGATTTAAACCATGTTAATAACAACCCAAGTAAAAAAGTTTTGATATAGTCATATATTATCATATAAAATTTTGTATAAATATATATTGGAACATATATACCAAGATATAATTATATAAAATTATATATATATATATATATATATATATATTGCACAATATATAGTGCAACATATTTTTTTTTTTTTTTTGATGGACCAATACTCAGGGGATGACCCCCTATTATGAGGAGGAGGAAAGAGGGAGTAGTGTTTGTGAATATTTGATTTAAATTTCTCAACATTGTAAGTAACAGGGAAGACTTCTGCCGGGAGTTTATTCCACATACGGCTAGTGCGACTGATAAACGAATTCTCTCTATAATGCGTCGTGCGATCCACTGGAGAATCCACTACAAACGGATGCGCTTTACTTGATAAGCGAGTATTACGAATAAAAACTTGGGCTTTGGGGACAAGTTCACTTATCTTAGCTGAGCACTTCCCATGATAATATCGATAGAACAGGGTCACACAACCCACATTCCGACGATGCTCCAATGAGTCAATAGAGCTGGATACCCTATTGTCATTGATAAGCGCCGACGCCCTCCTTTGCACACGGTCCAGAAGCTCCAAAATAGACTTCGAAGCTCCTGCCCATATATGGGAGTTGTATTCCATCTTCGGTCGGATATAGGTGGTATAAATAGTGAGTAAATCGGATGGAGTGAAGTACTTCTTGCACCGACGTAAAAAACCTAGACACTTGAATGCTTCCTTCGACACTTGAAAAACATGTTTATTCCAACGGACATCACACTGAATTTTCATGCCCAGAACATCAAGAGTATCCGATTCCTCAATATCAATATCACCCATATGTACAGATGACAGTGTTGACCTCACAGCACTATGGGTCAACATACAACATTGGGTCTTGCGTGCATTAAAGTCGACCTTATTCGCACGACCCCACTCAGAGATTGTAGAAAGGTCACGATTCAGTGTGTCATTCATAATCTGCCTTTTGCCCCCAATCTCCTCAGTGCTTGGCCTACGATCGAAGGAAAATGAATGACAAATGTTGCTGTCATCTGCGAAAGAGTAGATAGGGTTGAAAGTTCGACCAAGAAGATCATTGAGAAAGATAAGAAATAGGGAAGGAGAAAGAACAGAAACCTGTGGTACGCCTGAATTCAGCTGAAACTCGTCGGATGAGACCCCATCTATAACAACACGAATAGTGCGATCTCTGACAAAGCTCGAAATAAAACGAGCGAAGTCATTACCTACACCAAACGCAATAAGCTTCGAAATAAGCGCCCCGTGCCATACACGATCAAAGGCCTTTGAAATATCCAGAGCAACCACTTTGCTCTCACCAAAATGGATGGACCGGCTCCAACGCTTCGAGAGGAACGCTAACAGGTCTCCCGTAGAACGACGTCTGCGGAAGCCATACTGTCGGTCTTTAAGAAGTGAGTTGGACTCTAAATAATTCACAAGATGGTAATCAACCATACTCTCCATCGCCTTTGAGAGCGCACAGCATATTGCGATCGGGCGGTAATTTTCAGGGTTGTTAGCCGCACCCTTTTTAGGGATTGGCTGGACATTGGCAACCTTCCAGCACGAGGGGAAAACTCCCGCATAATACGAAGCACTAAAAAGGCTTGCCAATGGACGAGCTAGCGTCGAAGAACACTGTTTCAGCACCAGTGCTGGTATACCATCTGGCCCCGATGACTTATTTACGTTGAGGTCAGCAAGAACCCTTTTAACTGCTCGAGCTCGAAAGAATATCTTAGGCATAGTACTCGACACTCTTTCAAGCTCGGGCAGTGGTTGATCGCTTTCCGGCAGGACTGAATTACCTGCAAACATCTCAGCTAAAAGGTTAGCTTTATCAATCGGTTCAGTGAATATTTGGTCATCCTTTATAAGAGTTGGGATAGTTGAACTAGCATTATCTTTTAACGAATGACCAAAAGCTCTTACTACCCCGTGGAGCAGAAAGAACTTTAGTACGAAGACGTTGCTCGTAAACAAACTTTTCACGTCTAAGTACTTTGGAACACTCATATCTCGCCCGTTTGCGAAGCAGATCAGTATTGGCGTTCTTATTATCCCGCCAATTATTGAACGCTAACTCTCTGGATCTGACTGCGTTCCTGCAAGTCTGATTAAACCAATATTTATCTTTTGGTTTAACCGAAATTTGCTTCGAAGGAATGAAAGATTTCATTCCAAGCAATATAACCTGTTCAACCATTTTCGCCGCGGCATCTACGTTGTCGTCAAGGAAACAGAGTTTACAATATTACAATATCCAATTATATATAGACTTATATATGGTTTCATATGTCTCATATAATTATGTATAATTGTATCGAATTATATAATATTATATCTAGTTGGATATGATTATATTATATTTGATACATTTGGATGAGGACAAAATCCGGATAAACTTGTATCAAACCATATCTTATTCCATCAAATTAGATATAATTGTGTCAAATTAGATCTAATATGATCATAATACGATCTAATTTGATACAATTAGATGTTCTCATTTTTCGTATAAAATTATATATAATATCAAAAGTCATATAATTTTTTTTAGTAGGGAATATATAATACTTTTGATGGTATCAGCACTTTCGAGGCAACTAATTTAATCAGGCAAACATCTTAAATTTTAATATTTATACTGCTAATGTGCTCTACTCAATTAAAAACTACCCTAATTTACCCTAATTTTGCTTGTAACTTTCAAGAGTTTTTCAATTCTTTTGGTTATAACTTTTTCAGCATAAAAGGAAATCGCCAAAAACCTTTGATATATAATAATTATGATGTTAGGAAATCTCCCACTTGTTGGAAAAATAGGTGCCCTCAATTAGGAATAATAATTCTGTAATTCTGTTTTTTGAATAAAGAGTAATTTCAGACATTTTTAATTTTTACTCTTTCAGCCTCAATGCAATTGCAAATTTTTTGATACTGACATATAACTGACAAGTAAACAAAAAAATTGAGATCAAATTAATAAGTGTGCCTTCAAAAATAAAGAAAATATGACAATAATAATCTCTTCACCTCAATGCGTGGACAACTTGAAATTTGATATTTTTTGAAGGGCACATCCGCAGTTTGAGAAATAATTAGTTGCAGTCCTGCGTGATCGGTATATATCGGTGATAGTGTTATTGTGTGTAAGTGCTAAATGGATCGTACTATAGTTTGGTGTCCAAACCCTTTTAAGGTTAAATTTTGTAGCTTTTCATAGAATTTTGGAGCTAAAAGTGATTAGAGTTTACTAAAAACCGAAAAATTTTAAAACCGCGGTTTCGGTTTTTCGAAATTAAAAAAACCGCGGTTTCGGTTATTTTTCGGTTTTCTTGTTATAGTAATAGACTTGTTTTAAAATAATTAAATACCCTACGGGAAATTTTAACAAACTGTCACCGAACTGGTCCCTTTATATGAAATAGACTGGTCACTTTTACATGGCGTTGTCATAGGAGGTGAAAATTGACCCCTTGTGACATGTCACAAGACAAATCCTAGGACAGGTTACTGAACTCTCATAAAAAACAAAGTTCAGGGACATGTCCTGGTATTTGTCTTGTGACATGTCACAAGGGGTCAATTTCCCCCTCCTATGACAACGCCATGTAAAAGTGACCAGTCTATTTCATATAAAGGGGCCAGTTCGGTGACAGTTTGTTAAAATTTCCAGTAGGATATGTATAAAATTAACTAATTTAACACGCTTAAGATATTTATTAAAATTCGACTGAATTTCTCACTAGAATAAGGGCAATAATGCAATTTCGTGACCTTTCCGGGAAAAGAACGCGGAAAACCGTTATAAATTAAAATGTTATTCTTTTCTCGTCAACTAACTAAAGCTGTATTTTAAAGAGTTTAAATTTTAGCAATTTGTTTAAAACGAAATAAAGTTACAATTTTATAAATTTCGCGAACTACAAAATTAGACTTTTTGAAAAATACGCGGTGAAAATCTGAACTGACTATGTGAAACTCAATATCTCTTAAACCACATGAGTTTTTGTTGCAATTTTTTCTCAAATTATAATGGGTTCATGTTATCCGTAATAATAAAAACAAAAAATTCTTTAAAGTAATATTTAATGGAGAAAATGTTCGTTACAATTAAATACAAAATTTTTTAAAATATGAGCTAAGTTCATTTCGAAATTCAAGATTCAATAATATGCAATTTAATTATTTATTTTAAATGATTAAAGTATTTATTAAAAACCGAAATATTATTGTCGGTTTTCGGTTTTGGTTTTGAAGCTTGAAAAACCGCGGTTTCGGTTTCGATTAAAACCGAACAGCAAACTCTAAAAGTGATGTGGAAACCAAACGGATAATCCGATCGTTTTAGCACTTACACACAACAATATTAATTGCGATGTATATCATATAAGCCAGATTTTAGCCATTTAAATTTGGATTTTTAGCGTATTGTACAGCGAAAATTTATGTAAAGCCTAAAAAAGCCGATCTGTTTAGCACTTTCACATAATGACAGCCATGATAAGATCTATCGTTCCAGATAGATTGGACTCCATAATTCTAAAAACTGTGGATGTGCCTTCAATTTAAATTTAACGTTTTAGCGAATTTTGGAGAAAGATATGTTGTAGAGAATACGAAATTCGTCCGATCCGTTTAGCACTTTTAGATAATAATAGTGATGAAGATATGTACCATTCAAGACATATTTGATCCCATAATTCTTTAAACCGTGGATGTGCCATTCAATTTTGTGCTGCAGTTTTGAAGGAAATTTAAATGGGCAGAAGTCCAAACATGGACCGATTTAAACCAAAATCAATAGACTTCGTCCTTGGGCCGATATAAATCGGTCTATCAAATTTGATCAAAAATCTTAATATTTGCGACCTGTAGCGTGCGCACAAGAATACATGGAGAGGCAGACGGACGGACGGAAAAATTAAAAAAACAACATTACTTATAATCAATAATGGAAATATAGCGCAACTATGCATTTTCTAATAAAATTACCGTGATGATTGAAAAATCTGTGTCATCTTTTTTCATTAAATCGAGGTAAAAGTGTGTAAAAACAACTTAAAAATAACCAAAAAAGTTTTTTGGTAACTTTGACCTCAATTTGCTCAAAAACCAGATGTGCCGGAAAAATTTGGAAACGATGTTCGGACTCAGCACGGAAAAGTTACTTGAAAATGTGCGGTCCATTCCCGAAAAATCCAAAAATTTTAAAAATATTTACTAGCGAAAATATGTGGTTTTTGTTTATAACTTTTTCAGCACTCGAACTAATGCCACTAATTTGAAATTTTTCATTTTTAAAATCTGAAATCGATTTGTTTCGTAGATTTTACCATAAATTAGATTTATGGGGACTTCAATGTATTGCTTTAATATTAAAGAAAATATAAAATTTTTCATGATAAATGAAAAGTTCACGTTTTAAGTTTATAGAAAAAAAAATATATCATATAAAACTTCTATTTCTTTAAAAAAAACACCTTTAATTTTGTTTTCTATTCACACAATAATGACATTATTATAAAAACTGAAAAAAACTATAATCTTGAAACTAAAAAATGTGTAGAAAAACAAGTGAGAAATAATAGCCATTTAAGACCGGCACTGAAAACCCCTACATAATGGCATGATTTAGTTAATGAACAGCAAATTCTGAGGTGAGTGTTTTATGGGAGTTATGACTACAGAACTATCGATTTGATCAATTCAAATAATATTTTTTCCTGTAATTATTAGAAGTGGTATATTTAAATCTGTGGACGTCATTAGATCGATTCAGAAAAAGTCTGAATTGGTAAGTGGGGTCTAGTTCCATTTCACGTGATTTGAAATCATGAATAAATGCAGCTCAAGTAATCAGTATAGTATTTTTTATCACCTTAATTCCATTTACAAATAAAATGATTTTTAAAAAAGTCGCAATATTAATTCAGAAGTTATGGTCATTTTATAATTTTTGTGTGTGTGGTCTAACAGTAAGATAAGGGGCTTCGAAATTTCAATTGCCATATTTCCTGAACCCTTACTAAGATTTTATTGAACATTAATTCATTTCACATTGAGAATAAGCTGCTTAAAGCCCTTTAACTTACTTTTTGGCCATTAAGTATAAATGGAAATTAGTTGTTTAAGAACTCTATATACCTATTCCCTGCTTATAAGCCTCCCACATTTATGATTATTTCTTTCCCTCGTTTGCGGCCTCTCGCGTACCTTGTTTTCGTGGTACAGTAACAAATAACAGCGCTCAATCCTAATATTACCTTGTATCGCAGACTGGTGTAGCGTATACAAACTTTATTCGATTAAACGCCTTCAACAATGTTTTTCTTCAACATAGTATTCTTGTGCAATTGTGCAACGTTTCTATTTAAAGAAAGGAAGCAGAATGTAAAAGAAAAATTGTCACTAATATTAATAAAAATCTTGAGATTTTTTTTCATTTTTCCAACTACACAACTATTAACATGACACTATTTAACTTTTTGTATTCAGTTCATTTTTTCTTGTTCGCATTTTTTTTTTTTTTTTTTGCTATTTTTCAACCAAAAACTTTTTTCATAATCTAAGCAAAAAAAGCGGAAGAAAATCTGTTGTTTCATTTTATATATTTTTAAGAAAACTTTTTTTAAGAAAAAAAGTAAAAAACTTTTCTACGTCAATTGTTCAACGATTGTAGGTTTAAGAAAATAAAACGTTAGTGTTGTTCGCATCATAATAATGATGGTGACAATGATCTTCTCAATCTCCATCATTATTATGGTGCCTGATTGTGTAATGAAGCTTAGCATTGCAACAAATTGCAGGTGAATAGTTTTATAGCGAAAAAATAACGTTGTGACACATTTTTCACAAAAAAAAAAACGAAAAAAAAATGAATACAATACCAACTATAAGAAAAAGATAAATATAAAGTCAAAACTTAGGTAGAGATTTGTTCAAAGTTAAAAAGTAGAAAAAATGTTAGTGTAAAAACTTTTATAATAAAGATTTTTAAAAAGAAATTAAAGTTAAATATTTATTTTGATCTGTCTGAATTTTAAATTATTTTATATAATTGAATTGTTTTATATTTAATCTTGATTTTTTTCAATTTAAAATACATTTACTCAATCACTTAAATTGAAAGTGTTTATATGCCAACATATGAAAATTCCACTGACATGATTGTTTCTTTTGTGCCAATAATTTTACAAAGAACATTTAATGTGTAATATTTTTGTACTTTGTCCAAAAAAAATATGTAATGCTCATGTATATGGGTGAATAAATCTACTGTCAAAACGTGTTTACAAAGGTTGAATTATAAGGTGACCAGAGGTTTTCGAAAGCATTAAGGTGAATAACTGAATGGGGCACTCAAAGAAAAATACGCGCACACTCATAGAAAGAAACCTGAAAATAGCAGAAAAAGCTATTAAAAAATAGCTAAAAATAACCTTGCAGAAAAAAATGTTGAAATTCGATTTTTTTTCCCCCAAATACTACACCTTTTGCAACTGTAATTCAGAAAATATCAATTGAAATTCAGAATTTCCATTTGAAATTCAGAAAATATCAATTGAAATTCAGAATTTCCATTTGAAATTCAGAAAAGATCAATTGAAATTCAGAATTTCCATTTGAAATTCAGAAATTGTCATTTGAAATTCAGAAAATATCAATTGAAATTCAGAAAATATCATTTAAAATTTAGAAAATATCAATTGAAATTCAGAAAATATCATTTGAAATTCAGAAACCGTCCTTTGAAATTCAGAAAATATCAATTGAAATTCAAAAAATATCATTTGAAATTCAGAAAATGTCAATTGATATTTAGAAAATATCATTTGAAATTCAGAAAATATCATTTGAAATTCAGAACATATCAATTGAAATTCAGAAATCGTCATTTGAAATTCAGAAAATGTCAATTCAAAATCAGAAATTGTCATTTGAAATTCAGAAAATATCAATTAAAATTCAGAAAATATCATTTGAAATTTAGAAAATATCAGTTGAAATTCAGAAAATATCATTTGAAATTCAGAAACCGTCCTTTGAAATTCAGAAAATATCAATTGAAATTCAGAAAATATCATTTGAAATTCAGAAAATGTCATTTGAAATTCAGAAACCGTCCTTTGAAATTCAGAAAATATCATTTGAAATTCAGAAAATATCAATTGATATTCAGAAAACATCAATTGAAATTCAGAAAATATCAATTGAAATCCTATTGATTTCTGAATTTCAATTGATATTTTCTGAATTTCAATTGATATTTTCTGAATTTCAATTGATATTTTCTGAATTTCAATTGATGTTTTCTGAATAATAATTGATATTTTCTGAATTTCAAATGATATTTTCTGAATTTCAAATGATATTTTCTGAATTTCAAATGATATTTTCTGAATTTCAAATGATATTTTGTGAATTTCAATTTATATTTTCTGAATTTCAAATGATATTTTCTGAATTTCAATTGATATTTTCTGAATTTCAAATGGAAAATCTGAATTTCAATTGATGTTTTCTGAATTTCAAATGGAAATTCGGAATTTCAATTAATGTTTTCTGAATTTCAAATGGAAATTCTGAATTTCAATTGATATTTTCTGAATTTCAATTGATATTTACTGAATTACAATTGCAAAAGGTGTAGTAAAATAAGAACAGCCAAAAAAATTGTTAAATTTACAGAAATTTTATTTATATTTGAGTTAATTTCTGGTTACTTGAAATTGCCAAATTTTACCGTAAAATCTGCAGAAAATTTTTATAAATATTAGTAGATTAACCCCTAAATTCATAAACGCTTTGTAAAATTATAGGAGGTTTATTGAAAAAATTTTGTATGAAAATGACGTTTTGTAAACCTGCTTTAACTTTACAAAGCATTTATGAATTGAGGGGTAAAAATATAAAATATAAACTGTTATATCTACAAAATTTTCGTTATATTTAAGTTAAATTAAGTTGAATGCAATTAGCAGTATATTCTGCTAAAATCAGCAGAAATATTTTCTAAAAAAAAATGATTTTTATTCGAATTAAAAAAAAATCGGAAAAAAAACTTCGAAAATTTTATATATTTCTTTTTATTGTAAGCCTACCATGCGCGGTTCCAGCAATTAATATAAGGGGAAAAATCATACGCCTCAGTGGCCAACTCAATGTATTTGTCTACTGTGGCGTATGATTTTTCCCCTTATATTAATTGCTGGAACCGCGCATGAAGCCTACTAATTATTTAGCCAAATTGTTTGCTGATTTTAACAGCTTAAGTTGCTATTTTCTCTTAACTAAAATTGAGCTCAAAGATAAATAAAATTTTGTATATTTACCGATTTTATTTTTGCCGTTCCTATCTTTGTCATATTTAGCAAAAATAATCTATTAATTTCAGCAATTTCTTCTGCCATTTTTAACAAATTTTAAGTAGTTTTAACTAATTTTTACTTGTTTTAAATAAATTTTTTACACTATTTTTTATATTAGTATAGAATTACGAAAAATCTTAAAATTAAAATAAAAATTAAAAAAATCGCTAAAATTAGAGAAAAATTGTTCGAATAGAAAAAATTGCTAAACCGCGAATTTTGTAAAAAACTACTAAAATTTAAAGGAAATGGCAAAAAGTAATTGATAAATGACATTAAGAAATCCAAAAATTTAAAGAAGTGGACAAGATTGAAGAAAGTTCTCTCAAATTTTAGAAAATTGACAAAATTAGGAAGTAAATAAAATTTTATAAAAGCACTGGAATGTGAGGTATTTTAGAAATGTTGTCTAGGCAGAAAGAAACGTACTTTTTTGCATTTTTTGAGAAATTTTTTTTTTTGTTATTTTTGTATTAGTTGGGTTGAAACTATCACGTATAAAGAATCTAATACCTGATCCAAATCTTGACTTTATTTGCTAGATTTTTATACCGGGTTTATTTCAAAAGCCAAGCAGAGAAAAGGAGGAGAAAAGGACTTTTATTTGGAATACACGAATATATCTAAAAATAAATGAAGTAAATGAAAACTGACAACGGATTCAGCACAAGCGAGTTAAAGTAAATAAAAATTTTACCGTAGATTTTAGTTGATCTGAATATTGTTATAATGATTGTTATTTTTGATCGGTTTTTAAGATCAAATATGACAAATTCCAAATAGAATTCACAATTTGTTTTACAACAAATAGAGGAAAAACTTATGAAAAAACTTTCCTAGAACCAATGGTTGACAATTAATGCATTTCCAAGTGCAACCAAGCACTATCATCAGATTGTCTTTATGGGGTTCTATCTAGGTTATAATGTAGATTTTAGTTTTTTGTATATATGTATGTTAACTTCAAAGTGAAAAACATTTGGTTGGTAGGAAAGTTTTTTTCATAAGTTTTTTTTTCTATTTGTTGTCAAATAAATTGTAAATTCTATTTGGAATTTGTCATGTTAGATCTTAAAAACCGAAAAAAATAACAGTCATTGTTAATAAAAATTTTAATACTTATTCTATGGTCGGCTAACTTTTCTAAAAGTACGCTCAATTTAAGACCATCCAGAGTCATTTTAAAGCAAATTTCATTCGTGGTTAAGGTTAAAGACCAACTTCACTACCTTAATCAAGAGTAAAATTCTCCTCAATATAAAACTCCAAATAGTGTTAAAATAAGCATTCTTTTAGATAAGTTAGCCTACCTATATCTCAAAAAAAAAAAACGAGTTTGAGAAACAATTTTGAAGCAGAGGTCAAAGGCCACCCAAATACTATATAACCGGTCCAAATTTTGGACTTAATTGGTTAGATTTTTGGAACGCGTTTATATTGAAAATTGAGCAGCGCACAGAGGAAAAGGCTCTTATTTTCCCCGTATAGCGAAAACCTAATAAAATAAATAAAAAATGTCAGCGGTATGGCTCAAAGAAATCACAATAAGCCATCTTTAAAAGAAATATAACAATCGTTTAGATTCAATTTTAATTAAAGCGAATTTATTCAAGTACTTTTAAAATTTTTTAAATTTAATCGATTTATTTCAATTCTATAAATAGTCTTACAAGGTAGGTATCTCATTGAGATTCGAATATGTAATAGGGGGGAAAAAAAACAAGGTACACATATTTTCTTTTTCCTGCTCAATTGCAGGGTTGGCAGGCAATACCGCACTAATAGAAAAAAGTCCGTAGAAAATTTAGTAAAAACTACTAAAAATTAGTTAAAAATGATGCTGCAGAAAAAAACTGCTAAATTAGCAGATTATTTTTGCTATATATTAGTAATATAGGAACAGCAAAACTAAAACTGTTAAATATACAGAATTTTAGTTATATATGAGCTAAATTTTTGTAAATGGAGATTAGCAAATTAACCTGCTAAAATCAGCAAAAAATTTTGCTAAATAATTAGTAGCCTAAAAAATCACCAAAAAATTTAAAATTTTCGAAGTTTTTTTTTTCGATTTTTTTTTTAAATGCAAATAAAAATCGAGCCTTTTGAAAACAGCAGTTTACAATTTTTTAGCAAATATTTCTGCTGATTTTAGCAGAATAGACTGCTATTTGCATTCAACTAAATTTAGCTTAAAAATAGCAAAAATTTTGTAGATTTAACAGTTTATTTTGCTATTTTTAGTCTACAAATATTTAGCAAAATTTTCTGCAGATTTTACAGTACAATTTGCTATTTTCAATTAACTAAAAGTTAGCCTAAATATAACTAAAATTCTGTAAATTTAGCAGTTTTAATTTTGCTGTTCTCATTTTACTAGTATTTAGTAAAAAAATCTGCTAATTTTAGCAGTTTTTTCTGCAGCATCATTTTTAACTAATTTTTAGTAACTTTTTCTGCTATTTTTACGGATTTATTTCTATGAGTGCGCTAAAATACCGTTATCGATTCAAAACCCTTTCAACTTACTACCGATACCGAAATAAATGAAATATCGATAACCTTAAAATACTTTTACCGATATACGTGAAATAGAGTTATAGGTTAGGACCATTTTGGTCCATTTTGTTTTACTTCTCTCTTTAACTTTGCAACGGTACATATATTGATTTCAAATATTAGCTCACGTGATTTTTTTCTGAATTAATGTTTTTATCAAAATAAATAAGTGTCTAACATAAAATGGAAGGGAGAAAAATAAACAGTTACAAATCTTATGTTAGGGACCATTTTGGTCCATTTTTTACTTTTCATTCACATATTCACATTACAGGATGAGCAAATTATTTTGCTGTTTAGTTTACAAATAAATTTGCTGCAGACAACACATTTACTTTCACATTTGGATTTGCAGCAACGTTCCTCAGCCAATAGCTTCGATGAAAATTTTTCTTTTGGTATATTAGATGTGTTCTTTGGCCAAAGAAAGCGCCAATTGTCGTAAAAATTCAGGTCTCCTACGATTTGGATCACTTGGTGCCACGAAACATCAATTTCAGAAAAAATTATAAAAGCATTCAATGCGGATATAACTATAATTTTTTCAAATGCAACATTTGGCCATCGATTTTTCTTCCATTTAGGAATATAGTAACCAATCATTTGGTCGGCGAAGACAATTAAGAGAGAAGACAATTAATCGACTAATAAATAATGGAAAAACAATTGCAAACCTTTTGTCGAATTATAGAAAGATACAATCTCAGGCTTCTTTTTCGGTGCATTGACATCGATTTTTGGTACCTTATCAAAACAGTTCCTTTATGTCTATGGCCAATGTAAAAAACGAATGTAGAAATTTCATTGGAAGTAAACTGTTCCCACATATGTAAATTTTCTTTCTAAAAGTTTTTTTTGCCAAATCGAAAGATAAAAAGAAATGATCGGCCGTGATACAATATTTTGACTTTTCAAACCTTTAGTTAAATCCAATACGACACGCTTTCTAAGGCTGCCATACATAGCCTAATTTAGAGTTGCCAAGTGTTGAGATAATATTCTCAGCAGTAGTTGCAATGGGACAGGATAACAGAGTTGCACTCCATTGCATATTATTTTTTGCAATATACAATGGATCCATAGTGCCAGCTGCAGGCACATTTTTTTCATTTTCTGTATCAGAATCACTTGTTTCTGTATTTTCGTATTA
The DNA here is from genome assembly GCA_949987735.1 of Leucophora obtusa. Classification (NCBI taxonomy): domain Eukaryota; kingdom Metazoa; phylum Arthropoda; class Insecta; order Diptera; family Anthomyiidae; genus Leucophora; species Leucophora obtusa. The sequence goes on along the minus strand of OX465299.1, from coordinate 57,564,112 downwards.
GATATTTTCATCGAAATTGAAATATACGAGTCACTTTCGTTTAGAGTTTTAGCAATAGCATTAGAGTCCAAATTAAGCCGATTTTACATTTTATCAAAAAACAAAGAAAACACAAACTGAACTGAAACTGAAGTGAAACTAATGCGAATAGTTGATATATGACTAAATCAAACTAGGTAAATCACAAAAATAACACAAATAACTGAATAGCAGCAGTAATGTGTATAAATTACTGATTTGATGGTACAACCAAATAAAATTAGGAGCACCCCAAATATAATTTTGAGTTTTGTAACAGTTTTGCAATTAGTTTTCAAATAAAATTTTTATGACAAGTACTATAGTAATAAACATTCAACGTTTAATGAATACCCAGCCAACAATTTCGGAGCGCTCATAAATAAGATTCTTAAATAGCTCATAGAAATGATTATTGTTTTTTTGAAAACACTCTTTTTTTGGTAGAAAATATGAACCCTCAGAAAACAATCCAAAAAGTTGTCTCTAAAATCTAAAAAGCTGTCTCAAAATGAGGGTTCATTTTTCGGTCTCAAAGAAGATTCCAAAATTATTTAAATTTATGAGGAAAATTTCGATTTTATACGTTCTTTTTTCTGAGTCATTTGAGACACAGGGGGCTCTTTTGGACGGACCATTTTCATAGGAAAAAGTGGAAAAATGCTTATGTTTTTGGAGCTCATTTCTAAGCCATTAATGATCATCTTTGTTTGCTGGGTAGCCCAAAATATTTCTTGAGCATAAAAATATATTTTTTAGAGTTAGTATTGCGTTCTCGAAATACTAAATGGAAATAGCTATAAAAAATGGGTTTATAGTCTTTTTTTTCTGAAAAATTAGGTATGGACCAAAATGGCCCGTCAACCTAAAATTAGTTTTTAATCTAACAGCAGGGTTAAATACCGTTACCGTTGTTTTTAATTCTCTGCTCTTGGTCATTGCACGTGGTTATTGAGTATTTCACATAATTTAAAGGGTTAGTTACCCAACCGTAAACGTAACTGTAACGAATCAGCTGTTTCGAAACCACAAGAAGAAGTGTATACAAATGGTTACTAACGCGTAAATGTAAACGTACTTGCCGGATCATTCTGTTGGAATCAGAATTTTCTAGTAGGAAAAAATATAAAATTAATAAAGAAAATACCCTATAAACAATTTCACTGGAATTCAAGTTGAAAACAAGTTCAATTCCAGCCCTGTTTTCCAGTTTCAAGGCTTGAATACAATTTTAATTACATTTTATTTCAATAGCATACTCCAGCAAAAGGGAAACAAAAATTCAAGTTTCAAATATTTTTGTTAAAAAAACAAGTGCTAGAATTTGAAATATACTTTACTTCAAGCAAAATTTAAAGCACTTGAATTTTTAAAACATATGTTCTTATTGGGTAGATTCAAACAACAAATAAGAAATAAAAATTAACAAATAAATGGAAAAATTTAGAATAAAATATAAAACCACATGAAATAGATGCTAAATAGTAATGCCGTTTACGGTATTCTATAATTGTACATTTTAGCTACGGCACGGTACAGTTACATCACATTTACATTTACGTTTACGGTCCAATAACACTGTGAGACAAATGGTAGGGGTCAGTGATCGGGAAGGGTTCAAACTACCGGGGAAAGTTATATCGGTAAAAAAGAAGTTATACGTGTCCCGGCGTTTCGCTGGGTCACCCCTAGGAATCGAGATATATCGATTTGACCTTTGGTGGTCTTTTTTTTTGACATAACTCGAGAACCACAACTCTGATTTTGCTCAAACAATTTTAAAAAAATTAAAAATTACAATTCCTTTAATCTGTTCATATAACGTTTTTCAATATACTCAACAGTTTTGTCGGTATTTTTAATTTTTTTTAAATTGTTTGAGCAAAATCGGACTAGTGGTTCTCGAGTTATGTCAAAAAAAAAGATATATCTCGATTCCTAGAGGTGACCCAGCGAAACGCCGGGACACGTATAACTTGTTTTTGACCGATATAACATTTCCCGTTGGTTTCATCCCATCCCGATTTTGACTGTCGCATAGTGTAATCAGCCTTTAAGTCAATTAATTCGTTTTGTTTTTACTTTAGTTTTTTTTTGCAAAAAAAAAAAATGCGGTATGCACCGAAATAACCCAAATATCGATATCTTCAAAATACCGTTACCGAAATAACTCAAATACCGTTATACTTAAAATACCGATACCACAATAAAGGAAATAGCGTTACCCTTAAAATACCGTTACTGAAAAAACCTAAAATATCGTTACCCTAACGATAACTGCATTCGTTTCGGTTACCATCCATGTTTAGGTGTTAAATATTGGGGTTAAATATCCCCCAATTATCGTTTTTTTTTTAATTTTCTTATTTCTTATGATTTCTAGGCGACAAATTGGGTATCAAATAGGGTTGTCACTTGGCCTGGAATGGTCTTGATTGTCAAGTTATTTAAGCACACTAGTTTACATTAACACACTAATTTCAAAATTTCGTTTAATTTTTACGCATTTTCAATGTAAAATTACAAAATATTTGTACGCCAACTTACACATAATGTGTGTATTTATTTTTCTATTACACACATAGAATAAATTTACCAAATTTATAGTATGAGTACAGTTTTCTACTATAAGTTGGGTAAATTTCAACAGAATTGAATTAGAGTGTAGTTGAGCAAAAAGAAATATTTAAAACAACGGACGATTTATTTACGAAAATGTGTACTTAAATCGCTGCCAGGCATATTTGCTATTTATATAAAACTCACCACTAAATTAGTAACATAATTATAACGTTCTCTTACCTGAAACGAAAAAAAAAAAATATAAATAAGAATTTTTTTTTTAATAAATTATATCAAAATTAACAAAGATTTTATTATAAATTACATTTTTTACAAGCTGCTCTATTTAAAAAAGCTCAATTTCGTTTTATCCCCGAGCAGAGAAACAAGCCAGCCGCCGTGAGCCATTTAAGCCGCCGCCGCCGGTCAGTTTTGCCTCAGCCGCCGCCGCCGATTTTTTTCGGCTCATTTCGGCTGGGCGTATCAATTTTACAAAATAAAAAATTTGAAAACTAATGCCATTTTTAAAACAAATTTTCTACTTCATCATTCCCTGAACCATCAAGACTTAAGTAAAATTTTAGAATTTTTATAGTCGTTCTGACTATAAAACTGCTGACCCTAAATTTTTATAGATACAATTTTTTTAAGCCTATCCTGTTAAAGGCTTATAAAAAGAGCTAATTTTGAAATTTGGTGTTCACATTCGTGAAATTCATCCTAAAATCTATCAGAATTGATATGTAACATGCCCGATGCATTTGTAGTGTTGTTCTGTGTAATATATATGGCGCTTATTATTTTCTTCGTTTTATTTCGTGTAAAAAAAGCTTTGTGAAAGTAAAACGAATATATATTTTTTTGCAACAATGAATATGTAAATATTTTAAAATTTATAAATAAATGCTAAAACAGCCAATTTTTGACATTTTGAATTCTGTGTGATTTTACAAAACCACTCTATTTAAATATTTCGGAACTCAGAACAGGGTTGATAATGTTAAAGCTCTGTTTTTGAGCGACTTCAAGCACTTAAAAATTTGAACATCAGCAATTTTTCAAATTTTTAGCTTTTCAAATATGTATAGAATTATTTATTTGTAACTGAAATATGTTGACATTTTTTAAAAATATTGAAATTAAAAAACATTTTTTTTTAATTTGTATACTTTGACGGCTTTTTTGACAGTATTTAAAAAAACATTTCTTTACTATTGTAATTGATTCTGAAAATGGGTTTAGTGCTTAGTAAAATGAGGTTTTTTTTTGTTTAAATTAACTGAGAAAGTTATCGTACTTTTTCTATACAATTAATTTCAGCTGTTAAAAGACAACTCGATGTTCTTGTTTCCACACTCATTAAGGTTAACATCAATTTTCTTATAAATGCAGATATTCCATGTTTATAAAAAAAATTATAACTTTAGCAATTTTAAAGCCATTAAAATAAAAAAAACTTAATTTTACTCTGAATTAAACCCAGTTTAAGAATGAATTAGATAAAAATTAATTTTTTTATACAAAATGTTGCAATTAAAAGATGTCGAAATAAAAAAAATTAGGAAAATCAGTTTTATTTGAAAATATTTTCACACAATTTTGTTGAACATATAAACATATGTACACCTACAAAAATTTTTGTTGTCCCAGCCGAATTTGGTTCCAACCGAATCGTTCGGTTGCTGCAACCGATAAATTGGTTATCACAGCCCTATTTCTGTTGTTCCAACTGAAATAGGGTTGTTGCAAACCAAATAGGGTTGTGATAACCGAAATAGGGTTGAAACAACCGAATTTTCGTTGCAGCAACCGAACGATTCGGTTGGAACCAAATTCGGTTGGGACTACAAATTTTTTTTTGTAGGTATATATATTTGGAAATCCCATTTATCACTCCTTCTAGGTCTGTTCAAAAACTAAAAATTGTAAATTTTATTGATGAATTTAACTTTAAATTCTTTTTATCTGATAATTCTACCTTTTTTGTACAATTTTTTACTGGTACGTTTTGGAAAAAAACGTTATATCCAGCCGATCAAGCCGCCGCCGCCGCCGATTATTTGCTTGCGCCGCCGCCGCCGATTATTTTGGTCGGCTTGTTTCTCTGTCCCCGAGCCTTTTCAATATTGCATAGCTTATTTTTTATTTTAATTGCTACACTGGTAAAATTCTGTGTGTAGTGTTAATGGATTTGTTCATTAACCCAATGATTTTTTTCATTGAATCAATCACGAACAGAGTCCGAAGAGATTGATTGAATATTTTCCTTTTCTGGATTGCCTGAAAGACGGTGTTATGATTCGGGAGGCGAAAGCATTTCCCAACAAAGACGTAGCAGCTAAAGTAGCCCAATCAATTTCTTAAAAATATCAGTCTTTTTATCAGCAAAATTTAAGAGTTTTTAAAAGAAAAATTCAGAAAAATATTTGACAATTTCGGCCCGATTACTAAATGTGCAGTTAGCTACTAACTGGGACTTTAACTGACATATTTATTGTTGTCTCTCATATAAAATTTAAATTTAACTGTCGGCAAAATTTTAACTGGACACATTCAGTAATCGGACCTTATAGTTTTCATTTTTTTATTTTGAAAATATTTTTTTCATAGTCCAAAGTAATAAAAAAGTCATAAGTAAATATAATAATGACTATACAGCTTTTGTTATACCTGGCTACCTTTTTATAAAAAAAAACACAATTACAGATTTCTGAAAATTTACATTGACATAGCGTGAATAAAGATGTCAAAATGAATGAAAAGGGTCATACATACATACGTATGTTGAAGTAGATACGCAACTACATATATAATATTGACAATTGTTTGGTGTGCAAAATGTAGTCCTGTAACTACATGATGAGATCTATTTAAGGTGGGACGTTAGTTTACTTACATACATTCTGTATTGTATTGTAAGTGTATCCTGGCATTTAAACACATTGTAACATATAATAAAAACAATTTCCAAAAAGGTATCGAAGGCCTAGTTACCAGTTGGTAGTTAGTGTGGTAGTCGAACATGTGCAATGTCGAACTTTATACAATACAATAAGCGGTTTATGTGATTGTTTTACTTTTGTTTGTTTAATGACCTGAACAATGGCGTTTTACAATACATGGTGCTACAAGAAGATAGTCCTACTCATATGTAGCATGATGATAATATGGTTTCATATGCTGCTCTGGGCATAGGATGGTGTTAAGGTTTTGTCAACAAGAACAATAAGAAGAAATCTCTGTGATCGTTTGTTTTTCGACATGAATTGATACATGACTGGCTGGATGGTTGGTTAGTGAACGTGTTGGAATACCAAAAAACGCCTTTTACATGTTGTATCCTACTTTTTTAATGGGTTAACAAAAACTACCATTGTTCTCGACACGACTTTTGTTAAACACATATAATAAACTCTTATCATGAGGGAGTTTGTTTTTATTTAAGAAAATTCCATTCTCATAGTTAAGAAGAAAATTTAATAAAGGATTTTTCGGACTACGACTATTTAAACCATAACATTGTTAATTAACTTTAGTGTATTTGAAAATATATTTTTAACACCTTAATTTTTATCTTCTACTAGCAGAAATATTTTGCTACCTGTTTGAAATTACATAACGTTGATGATACTGTATGACTACTCAACAGTGTAGCCAACAAATTTTCAAAATAAATGGCTAGATTAGAACCCAAAATCGCTAGAAAATCACTAGATTTATAAACAGTGCAAGAATTTAGCGATTTTATCGCTAGATTGTCGAAAAATGATACTTAAAGGAGTTTTTTACTCAAAAGTTTCTTTAATGTGTTCATAAGAAGTGTTATAAACTTGTAAATAATAAAAAATTTTACGATTAAGCTACAAATAATGAATCCCGATTTTCATTGAATTAATATTACCCAGTGTAGAAAATCATTACCAGATATGTGGTTATATAAGTACATACTTGGTAATGGTAACTACTTACTTTTGTTATTACATTTCTTATTACCTTTATATGGCGATGTCGCGAAAAATAATGAGTTGTCGTTACACACCAGCTTACGAAAAATCAAAAAATATATCGTTACCTATGTGCTTACCAGTACTGACAAAAATAATGAGTCTAAAAATAGATTTTCAAAAAAATTAATTATATAAAAACAAATATTTTTTATTGTATTTTTTTTTTTAATAAAATTTGCTGGTGCGGGAATCGAATCACGGAGAATTATTTATAAAACTAGTTCCAGAAATGATTTTTGGGTAGCCGGTTCTATTTTGGAACTACAGAAGCGGTTACTTTTGGCACAATTTCAAACAAAAATCATTCGTGTTAGAATCGGCAGTAGAAGGGTTTGCAAGGAGTTTTAGCTATTCTACAACCGATTCTATGGAAAAGGAAATTCTGCTGGGTTGTAGATTCTGAAGCACACATGATAGCGGATTACTTACCACATTTTTGCTCAGTGTTAACTTGATAGGAGAGTGAGCTGATACGAGGGCTCAACAGGGTTCACATTTAATGACCTTTACCACACAATAGTCTATTAACTAAATCGGGTATTTCGTCGGGATCAATGGACCAATATGTTGGCGGACTACTAGTATATGTTTTCAAGTTCATAAGTAACTGAAGGGTTTGCAAAGGAATTATACCTATTCTGCAACCGATTCTATGGAAAAGAAAATTCTGCTGGGTTGTTCATTCTGAAGGACACATGGTGGCGGATTACTAACAACATTTTTTCTCAGTGTTAACTTGATAAGGAGAATGATCTGATAAGAGGTCTCAATAGGGTTCACATTTAATGCCTTTTACCCATGGATGGTAACCGCCATCCATCCAGTCAATAGCTCTACCATCTGAGCTATATCGACATGTAAAATTTAATAGATAAAAACAAAATTGACCTGCTGCACACAAGTAAGCTTACTCGCCAACATACAAAAAATCAAAAAATATGTGGTTACATATATCCTTACCAGTGTTTAAAAAATATTGAGTCTAAAAATAGATTTCAAAAAAATCTAAAAAATTATTTTCTATATGAAATAATGATAAAAATAAGTCATTATCAGTAATTCATTATTATATGTTTTAAAATAATGCAGAAGGTAAGTGGGTGTCATTACTGGTACTCCAAAAAATAATGATATATTCAAAAGAGTGCATTCTATGGTGAAAACCACATCCATATTTTATCGAAATGTGTATTTTTTAGAAAGTTTTTTTTACTAAAACCGTTTAAGAAGTTGTTTTGTTATAATAAAAGAATATCAATATGCGAATTTTACAATATTTTTCAACATAAAACTGATTTTTATAAATTATATAACGGCTGATAAAAAATTGCCAGATTTTGGCTAATAGCTACAGGACAATTTTTACCGCTAGGGGCGAAATAAAATCGCTAGATCTGACGAGAAAATCGCCGTTATGGCAACATTGCTACTCAATATCGAACACTACCTATGTATGTACTATCGTGGGCTACCTGACTTCAACTTTTTGTAGTTTTGTTCGTTATTAATAAAGACATCATCATCTCAATGGCCATTTGCCAACCATATGTGATTATTATCTTTTAAAGTTTTAAAAACCTTAAAAAATACATTCATCCACATAATTGAAGGCAGATGATAAATTTGTGCCATAAGAAAACCTGTTACAAAGACAAGACTAAGGCAAATAAGACAACATTCCGGATTATGCCAGCAGTTTTTCTTTAAAAATATTATGTATACAGTGAAGAGAAACAGTAATGAAAAAAAAAATTAAATGTGTTTTCTTTTTAAACAAATTCAAAGAAATCATATATGAATGTTCTTTAAGACATCTGTTATCCCGCTGTTTAAACAATTGCCCAGGCATATTTGTTTGTTTGTTAGCAGTGTTGCCAATTGTAGGGATTTATGTATATATGGTAATGGTAATTTACTGGGAGTAATTTGATACAGTATGCGAAATTTTAACAGACGCATTTGTTTGGTATACTCGAAATTCAACCATAAGTGCAGAATTGGAAAACATAAAATCAACATTTATCTCATATATATATATATATATGTGCCCAGACCAACAAAATGGTTACAAAAGGAGTACTTGACTGAGACATACTATACAAAATAAATTTTTTTTACCCTACACCGGTCTGGTTAAAAGCCAACTAATGCTTGGATTCGAAATTCGAATTGGATATGTGTCAAAATGTTCTATAAAATAATAAAATAGGAGAAATTCGTAAATGGAGCCAATATGGGCGATAGGTCCAAATATGAACCGATCCTATCTGGAATCAATAGGATTTGTCCTTGGGACCATGTGAGTCAGCGAACCAAATTTCATTGAAATATATTCGTATTTGCGACCTGCAGCGTGTAAACAAACCAATTATAGGGGGGGACCTTTATATGGGCACTAGGTCTAACCATGGCCCGATTTTAACCAAAATCAATAGGTCGGTCTACCAAATTTGATCAAAATATCTTGATATTTGCGACCTGCAGAGTGCGCACAAGAATGCATGGACAGACAGACGGACGGACAGACAGACATCTATAAATCGAAACTAGGTCCAATATTTGTTGCTAATACAAACATCAGCAAAAACTTGTATACCCTTTCCACATAGTGGTGTGGGGTGAAAATACTTCTTCTATAGAATTTAGCAATTAAACAAAAGAAAATGTCAAACAAATTACGTACAAAATAATTAATCTTCAGTATCATACACAGCGTAAAACCTATTTCAATTTTTTTATAAGTTAACGGATATAGGTTAAGACGAAAATACTGCTAAAATCTGTATTTTCAAGGGTTCAAGTTTTAAAATTATGAGTTTTAGCACTTTGTTTAAAACACCTTTGAATTTTATAAATTTCGAGGCCTACAAAAAAGGATTTTTTTTTTAAAATACGCAGTGCGAATGTGAACTGAAAATTCTAAAGTGAATATCTCTTAAGCCACTTGACTTTTTGGTCCAGTTTTTTTTCCTATAATTATAAACCTCGATATAATTATTTAAAGTAATACATAATGGAGAAAATATTAATTATTTACAATTAATTTCGAAATTCGAGATTCAATAATTTAATTAATAGTTGGCCTTGTTTTTAATCACTGGATTTATTTTTGGATTTATTTTATTTTGTTAAAAAATCCACATTTTGTTTATTAATTTTCAAAATTTTATATTTTTATCCAAATCTAACACTTATTCTCTAATATAATGTTAAAGGAAAAATTTAAATTTTGCGAAAATGCAATTTCTGGAATAAAATTAAGCTAAATCCAAAACGGATTTATTTATTTTTTAAATCCATTTTGGATTTAGCTTATTTCAATTCCTGTGTTCACATTTTTGCAAAACTCAATGATTTTCTTGCACATTATATTGGCAAATAAGTATTAGATTTGGATAAAAATTATAAATTTTGGAAATTAAAAAACAAATTATGTATTTTTTAACAAAATAAAATAAATCCAAAAATAAATCCAGTGATTAAAAAAAAGGCCAAGTATCAATTGTATAAAGTATATTTTAAAACCCGACTTATTTTTTGTCGAATTTCGATTTCGGTTTTATGGCTTGTAAAACCGCGGTTTCGGGTTCGAATAAAACCGAATAGTAAACTATAGTCCTCTGTACTCGGTAATTTAACTGAAGAATATGTAAAAACAACTGTTACTTCTCGCTACACTTAAAATAATATGTCAGTAGAAAAATCTGTCAAACCGGTTTCAAATCGATTTGACTAATTTTTAACAAATTTTTTGTTGAAACACTGATTTAAGCAAAGATTTTAGTTATCTTCATTTAATACAATACTAAAAATCTCTATCTCTATCCAAAAATGGACCATGGCGGGGCCTTGGACCCTTTGGAAATTTTTAATAAAAAAAAAAATAAAAAAAATTATAAAAATTTTCCACTTCATAAAATTGCCCATATCTCGAAAACTAAGGGAGATAGAGCAAAACGGACAAAATGTTTTCTCCACAGGAGTGCCCTTATATGCCCTCACATGATATGGACTACACTGAGAGAATTATCCTTCATGATACTAATGATATAATTTCATAAATTCTTTTTCGTAGAACCAATGAAGAATTTCATTATGTATATAATATTTAATTAAGATTATGAAATTTTTCATAACTTTTCTTTCATAAAATTTCATAATTTCATTAAAAAAATTCATTGAATTTCAGAAATTAGACCTTCATAAATTTAATGAAAATTTTCTTTATATTTATGAAATTGTGGAATAGTATTTACTTTCTTTAATTTTTTTATAAAATATCGTCATTTTCTGAGAGAATAATCTTTTATAATTTTTTTTTTTTTTAATTAAGTTTTTCGAAACTTTGTTTTTATGAAATTTTTTAATTTAATGAATTCTTTCTTAAGATATATTTTGTAAATCCGTAAAATATGCTACGATTTTATTACGCCTTTTACATTTGCTAAATACTTTTTATTTATCCACTCCAGCTTAGCAACGACAACAACCAACTATAGTAAATAATAGTAAATGAAATTGAGTCATAGATTTTATGAAGCTCTTCATTGGCTGAATGATTTATTCATTGGACGAGTGGCCTATTAATTTTATGAAGAGTTTCATTAATTCTATGAAGTTTTCATAAACATTGATTTTAATGAAACTTTTTTCATAGATTTTATGAAAAGTTTCAATGGACTAGTTCCAGTGACAATTTTCATTGAAATTATGAAGAAATTCGTTACTGAAGTGATGAAAATTCTCTCAGTGTAGGCTCGGTGAGGGTCCCGAGACCATAAATTTGGATAAATTCTACAACTCTGTATAATTACAGATAAAACTGTAGTTTTACAATTTTTTTACTTAAATTTAGATTTATTGAATTTAACAAAAGAATTTGTTAAAATCAACTAATTTTATTTTAGGCCAAAAAACAGGAATAAATTTTGTTAAAGTAACACATTTTTCTGTCCAGCTAACAGACGTATTATTTTGAGTGTACTTCTTCCTAAACAACCAAGAAATACTGAATAATTCAAACAATTTAAATTTTGTAAAGACATTATCGCACTTCACTCCTTTCACTTTTTTAGCAAAAAATTCTATGAATTGTATGCAGCTTATGATAAAAATAATTGGCCGCACTGTTGCCAATTTAGCAATTTTCTCAACAGATATAGCAATTTGAATTTGCCAGAAAAATTGTCAAGAAATATTAGTCTTTAAATACGTGCTACCCCTTAACCCTTTGGTAAGCAATAAAGTTCTTATTTGATTTTAATAGAATTTACCTACAGCAATAAAAACACGAAATTCGTACTCTGGTTTTTGCAGTTTTATTATTTTATCATGTCGGGCAGCCAAATTTAATTAAATTAGATAAATATACTGTATTAAACCGATTCTTAAGTAAGATTTATATTCATATAAATAATACGATTTTAATACTGAAAAAAGGTTGAAGAGCCCTGTGGACTAAGAACACATTTTAAAGCTTAAGGAATTATCTTTCAAATGCTTTTTAAATTTTGAAACTATTTTTATTACTTCCCATCCAGCAATTTCGAAGCGCTCATAAATAAGATTGTTAAATTGCTCATAGAAATGATGATTGTTTTTTTGAAAACACTCTTTTTTGGTAGAAAATATGAACCCTCAGAAAACAATCCAAAAAATTGTCTCTACCCAGCCAGCAATTCCGGAGCGCTCATAAATAAGATTTTTAAATGGCTCATAGAAATGATTATTGTTTTTTTGAAAACACTCTTTTTTTTTTTGGTAGAAAATGAGCCCTCAGAAAACAATCCAAAAAGTTGTCTCTACAATCTAAAAAGCTGTCTCAAAACGAGGGTTCATTTTTCGGACTCAAAGAAGATTCCAAAATTATTTAAATTTATGAAGAAAATTTCGATTTTATACGTTCTTTTTGTGGAGTCATTTCTGAGTACACAGGGGGCTCTTTTGGACGGACCACTTTCATAGGAAAAAGTGGAAAAATGTTTATGTTTTTGGAGCTCATTTCTGAGTCATTAATGATCATCTTTGTTTGCTGGGTTTTCAATGAAAACTTTGAAAAACAAATTTGGAAAAATGACAAAAAATATAGTGTGTTTGTAAAACTGCGCTTGCTGAAAATATAAACAACCGATTTACGCTACTGCTACTTTGTTTCGTTGAAAATAAATATTTTTTTTTTTTTTCAATTAATTTTTTTTTTCAAAGGACATGAAAAAAAATTATGATCCGTTGTATAGTTTGACTACAATTCAATTGTAAAAATTATATTTTTGTTAATTTGAGTCTTCCAATTTTGAGCGGTTCGACCATTCATTATTTTTATCCGATTTCAAAAAGGTCTTCTGATTCTTAATCTGTGAGGAATTCCCTATCCAATGCGATCATGTCTTTTATCAAATGCTTCTGTCAAATTTTTTATTTTTGCCACGCTTTTCAGCCTAAGGCTCCACAGTGCAACGTTTTAAAATACAAACGACCCACCGGAGGACGAAGTTATCATTGAGGACTTGACTGAAAACTTCGATTTTGAAAACCCGAAGTGCTTTGCGAACTCTTTGTCTTTGGTAAATATTATACAAATTTCGTTAAAATTGGAAATTTATTTACAGTTAAATGGGCATTCTAAAATTTGCTACGGCAGCACTATGGTGTATAAATAAATTAGAGTGCGCCAAATATCTTAAATTTAGTCAGCACTAACTACGATTTTTGTCTCATATATTACCTAGGTAAGAAAGAATTTAGTAAGAAATTTTGTTTAAAATTACATACTTACTTAAATAAAATTTTATAAAAAATTCGTATTTGGCTAAATGACTTCTAAACTAAATATAAATAGAGAAAAAGGTTTAAAATTTACGTGAAAACTTTTTGAAAATTTTTTTAAATTTCATAAAAATTTGAAAGCCTGACTTTAGTTTTTATTTTATTTAGCCAGTTCTGATTTTAAAACAAGGCATTAAAAATAAATAACTTTTATATTCGGCCCAGTCTAGTGTACATAACTAAAAGTCGTATGTATAAAAGTATATACAATAGGTCTGTTTCTTTACTTTTTGGGTAAAGTTCGGTAAAATGAGAGTTAACAAGAAATACTCTCACGAAGTGACAAAAATGCCCAAAAGTAAACGAACGCGAAAAACCATATTTGAAGCCCGAAATACAAACGTCAATAGATTTGTGCATTATAGTTCGTTTTGGTGAGCGCTCTTTATAGTTCTTGTTCATTTTGTTGTAAAAATCTAGATAGCTTTTCTAGTTAACCCCTTTTTAAATCAAAAATTTTAATAAAAATTTCCTTTTTAGGCATTTCTATTTACAAAAAGGAATACGTACTTTATTAAATTTGGTAAAGATTTTAATATTAAACAAAAGTTTCGATTTATTTACATATTTATCTCTTTAACACATTTCAAAAAATTGTCGGTTATTTTATGGAGTTGTTACATAACCAGTAAACTTTTGAAACTTTTATACTATTTTTTGGTAAATGAAAAACATATTTTCTGAATGAATGAAATGAGCGATTGAACTAAAAGAGCTATTGGTTCTGAACTAGGTATTTGGTTCAAATTAGCGAATAGTCCAATTGAACTAGTTGAACCCAACTGATGATATAACAGCTGATAAAAACAATTTACCCAAATTTACACGAAAAAAAAGTCTGGGCTTTTTCGTGCAAGACGAGCAAGAATATTACTCTCTCATGACAGCTCTCATTTACCCAATTGTAGAGTAAGAAAACGCTTTTTGGTAAAATTGGGATCCCGCGGGATCCTAATGTTGAGTACCCGAACAGACTGATTGTGTTAATTTTTTAACATCTGCAATCTTTTTCAACTTATTTGCTGTCTCCTTAGTTTTAGTGCAATTGATTTATGATTTTGTAATTTAAATTGACAATTGTGTATAAAAATCAGCATGTTTATTGTTTGTTAATATGAGATACTAGAAAATTACAAAGGGGCCAGCACTGGCAAAGCACCGAACTGGGTGGTATGAGTTCTTGTTAACAGTGCTTTCCCAATGCCCAAATGATAACACCGTTCCAGGTGCTGCCAAGGATTTACAAAGCCCTGGGAAAGCACCCAGAAACATAAAACTCAAATGCTTTGCCAACGCCCAAATAAAAAAAATTAAAGAGCTTTCCTGACACCCAAATGATAACACCGATCTATTTAAAAAGTAGTAAGATACACCAAGAAGCAGAAAAATCAAGTGTTTTCCCTGCCACCAAATTATAAATCCTCATCACTGAAGAATTATAAATTACTCTAGAAATAGATGATTCTTGAAATTATTGTATTGTGCAGTCAAAAATTATTTAAATATTCACTCGTTTTTAACTTCCCAGTGTAGAAACGGTAATGACATATCATTATTTTTTGGAGTACCAGTAATGACACCCACTTACCTTCTGCATTATTTTAAAACATATAATAATGAGTTACGGATAATGACTTATTTTTATCATTATTTCAAATACAAAATAATTTTTTAGATTTTTTTGAAAATTTTTTGAAATCTATTTTTAGACTCAATATTTTTTAAACACTGGTAAGGATATATGTAACCACATATTTTTTGATTTTTTGTATGTTGGCGAGTAAGCTTACTTGTCTGCAGCAGGTCAATTATATTTTTATCTATTAAATATTACATGTCGATATAGCTCAGATGGTAGAGCTGTTAATTGGCAATCTGTAGACCCAGGTTCAATTCCCGCACCAGCAAATTTTATTTACAAAAAAAAAATACAATAAAAAATATTTTTTTTTTATATAATTTATTTTTTCGAAAATCTATTTTTAGACTCATTATTTTTGTCAGTACTGGTAAGCACATAGGTAACGATATATTTTTTGATTTTTCGTATGCTGGTGAGTAACGACAACTCATTATTTTTCGCGACATCCCCATATAAAGGTAATAAGAAATGTAATAACAAAAGTAAGTAGTTACCATTACCAAGTATGTAGTTACATAACCACATATCTGGTAATGATTTTCTACACTGGGTTCTTTTTCAAAAATAAAATAATGTTTTAGGAAAACAAGCGCTGGAAAGTCACCATTTCAAGTGTTGGTAAAGCGGCCAAATTTAGTGGTTTGACAGTACTTCTTTTTGTAAGACCGCAGTCTACTTGTGCTTTGCCAATGCTTCTTTTTTGTTACCACACATAATTTCTACCTGGGTGGTGTCAAAATTACCCATTTTTTATCTTTAATAACGCTTCGTGCACTAATAGAAAAAAGTCTGCAAAAAATTTAGTTAAAACTACTACAAATTAGTTAAAAATTATGCTGCAAAAAAAACTGCTAAAATTAGCAGATTATTTTTGCTATATAATAGTAATATAGGAACAGCAAAAATAAAACTGTTAAATATACAGAATTTTACAATAGTTATATTTGAGTTAAATTTTTGTTAATGGAAAATAGCAAATTAAGTCAGCAAAAAATTTTGCTGAATAATCAATAGTCTTTAAAAATCACAAAATATGTAAAATTTTCGAAGTTTTTTTTTTCAATTTTTTTTTATGCAAATAAAAATTGAGCCTTTTTAAAATAGCAGTTTACAATTTTTTACCAAATATTTCTGCTAATTTTAGCAGGATAGACTGCTATTTGCATTCAACTAAATTTAGCTTAAAAATAGGAAAAATTTCTATTTTTAGTCTACTAATATTTAGCAAAATGTTCTGCAGATTTTACAGTACAATTTATTATTTTCAATTAACTAAAAGTTAGCTTAAATATAACTGAAATTCTGTAAATTTAACAGTTTTAATTTTGCTGTTCTAATTTTACTAGTATTTAGGAAAAAAAAGTTTTTTCTGCAGCATCATTTTGAACAAATTTTTAGTAAGCTTTTCTGCTAGTTTTACAGATTTATTTCTATGAGTGTGAAACAGGGTTTATTGAATTTCTTGCTGTACGAAATATATCAATCGACTCAACATCACTTTCCAAATCAATTTCAAGGTGCCCGTCCGTTCATGTTACCTTTGTGATTAAGCAAATCTAAATATTGAAATCTGGCACGTGAGCTTCTTTTGGTTCAGGGTCGAGCTCTACTGATATTGTTTAGAATCGGTCCATAGAAAGGTCTTATATGTATTGAATTCCCAAATACTGCTTTATGATCGTGTTTATAAAAATTGAAATTGAAAAAAAAATTTCTAAAGTTTTATTTTTTTACAATTTAACTAAAAATTACTCAGAATACGAATAGTTTTCCTAGACCTGGTTCCAATTCAAAATACAAATCTATACCATCGACCTCTTTTCTGTAGCTGGACCATGTAGGACTGTGTAATTTAGTTTTGTATGTAGCTCAACAATACTGGATCCTATTATGTAATAAAGAACAGGTCAATTTCCCGAAATTTGGTCTGCTTCCCGTAATATGACCCAATTCATACTATGGTGTACTTGAGAAACCGTAATTTATTATACATTTTCTGCCACGCCCACAAAATAAGGATATGGTTTTCTTTGTGCCACTTTCCAGAATATAGTCAACATTATAGTTGTGTAGGGCATACCCGATTTTAATTTTGGTACTTGTGTATTAGGGCGGGTCGATTTAAAAATCGCCCAAGTGACAAGGAAAATCGTATTCTAGGGATCAAAGTAAAAAATCCCACTTTGACCCATTTAGAGTGCCCCAATCGAGTCCAAATGTATGACCGATCCCCTCTAACTTTGGAGGGCCGACCCAACCATGCCAGTGGCACACCTCCTGGATCCTCCTGGGGGGTTCCCCATATAAACATTTTTCATGTAAAGTGCCAAAAATGGTGCTTTTTTGAAATGTTTGTATGGGGAACCCCCCAGGGGGGTTCCAGGGGGTGTGTCACTGGCATGGGTGGATCGGTCCTCCAAAGTTAGTGCGGGTTGGTCATACATTTGGACTCGATTGGGGCACTCTAAATGGGTCAAAGTGGGATTTTTCAAAATTTGACCCTACAGGTCAAAAGTCGGGGATTCATAATTCGTTTTAGAGGTATGGGTCCTCGGGCAAAGTTTCTTATTTTGATCCCTAGAATACGATTTTCCTTGTCACTTGAGCGATTTTTTTGCCTCCCTACAAATCGACCCGCCCTATTGTTTATACTTGACTTTAAGGCAATAGTGAATTCTTACCTTATCAGCTCATTATACAATTTCGGATCTGGCCATTCGTCCTTCAATCACTATACATATTTATAATTTTGTGATAAACAAACATTATTTTGAGAAATAGTAGAAACTACTTAAACTTCTTTACATTTTAAGCGTTTTTTGTCTAATCGTATCACGTTTCAGCAAGTGCTTTACTAGAGATATGAAGAGTTTATTTTATTTTAGTTGGTTTCTTCGTTTGGTTTTTAGTATCATTCAAAGGAACATGAAATTTTATCCTTTAGAAATTGTTGTGATAGTCTTCTTGAGTGTGTATGAGTATATAAAGTTGTTCTCTATTATATCCAACAAAATAAACATTATATGGTAGATTATTCTAAGTAAGAATTGCATGCTGTTTTTTTTTATAAATATTTTCTTATATTTTTTTGTTCGCCTCATTTTACTAAAAATATATGGCACTTAAGAAACCTATTTGGATATGCCTGACACAACATTTAAGTTAGTAGCTACCAAAATAAAATAAAAAACGATAGCAAAAACCTAAAAAGGAATGTCTTTAGAACACGAGAAATAGTAAAGAGTGTTGAATAGTTCATAGGAGGATGATACTCGTATACAATTCTTTGCGGTATCATAACGTATGGACTAAACTACGAAAAGCATCCTTGAACGTGAACTCGTAAAACATGTTAAAAAACTGGACATATACACGCAAAACTACACTATAAACCATACAAATTATACAAGAAATAACAACAATTTTTGCAATGCAGCATAATATTTTAAATAAAATTTTTCTTATATTTATTTTCACTTCCATGTGTGTCGATGTAGTACATACATTAGGGTGTCCCTTCAATTAGGTATTGGTAATTTTGCTTGCCAACACCCCCGGTTTTGTTGCGTTTGGTATCAATGTAAAAATTAGACAAAACAAAAAGCATTATTGGAGAATCTTAACGTGTGACAAAAGTTCCCAAGTTTGATCTTTTTATAAATTTTCTTAATTTTTATTTTTTATACTATATACTGCTTCTACACTGAAAGATTTATCAGCATCTTATTAATGAATTTTTGCATAAAGTCAATGTAGTTTCTCTGGAACTCGTCCATTGAAACTTTTCATTTTATTAATGAAATTTTTCACAAAATGATTTAAAAAATTAAATTTAATTTATTAAAAATTTTATACACTAAATCAAAAAGTTTCACTAAAATTAGATTCACAAAATATATGAAGCTTTTTTTTTTTATCAATTTTAATAAATTTTTCATCTTCTTTGTAAAGAAAACTTCATTAGTTTACTGAAAATTTTCATTAAAACTTGTCCAGCTAAATTCTGTCTATGTAAATATTTTTAGTATCACAAGAACGGTTCATTCATACATTTAAGACAATATAGACAAAATCCCGGTAGGTGTTAGTATAGAAATTCTATAACTCGTAACTCAAGGACACCTTAACATACATATATTCTTTGTATGTCAAAGCTTTAAGATCATGTAGAAGAGAAACCAATATGTCTACAAATCCTTTAGAGTACACTTTGGAATAATGTACCACATGACCATTTGAAAAGTGTTTCAAAAATTCTAGCATTTGTATTGTAAATTTGTTTATACATGTTTCTTCTAAAAGAATTAATAGCAGTAGGTCACAAACTTTTTAAGAAAATGTATTAAAAATCTATAAAATCATTTAAAATAGAATCAGGGTTTTCCCTTTCTAGTTATAAATATTATTTTTTGATCAAACACATTTCTTTATGGGAACTTTTAAAAAGTAAAAAAAAAAGTAAAATAACAACGGTAATAAAAAAGATTAAAAAAGTTAAGCCGAAAAAGGTAAAAAATTAATATGAAAGAAAATGGCACCCAAATGAAAGGAAATTTTCTCACGATTTCAAAAATCAGGTTTTTTTACTTATCCGTTGGACATGAATCGAATTAGAGGCATTTTGTTAAATTATAGACCTTCGAAAAATTAAAAAAATTTTAAATTCAGGTTATTTTAATTTTATTTTTCTGTAAATAGCCATTTTTTGTTGTTTATTTAGAAAATTTTGAACATAAAAGGCATTTGAAAGTGGAAATGACAAAAGGAATCAACTTCTAATTGATGAAAAATGCAATTTCAGAACAGATATAGTTCAGATAATCGCGCGATTTTTCGAAAAAATTTTTATTTTTTTTCATGTTAGCTATACCAAAACTTTTTGGATGATATAAAAATGAAATTTTTTGATGAAAATGTAATTTCAGAAGTGATGTAGTATTATTGGGCCGCAGCCAAAAAAAATTTTTTTATTTTTTTAAATGTCTAAATTTTTAATGCGTTAATAGATTACTGAAAAAAAAAATAATTTTTGAAGTCATGGGAACATTTTCTACCATCTAAGTTCTAAGTACCATTTTACCGTACCAGAAAATTACATAATTATCAGTCCCCCCTCTTAAGGGACTAAAAAGGCTCTACACATTTTGCAATTGTAATTCAGAAAATATCAATTGAAATTCAGAAAATATCAATTGAAATTCAGAATTTCCATTTGAATTCAGAAAACATCAATTGATATTCAGAATTTCCATTTTGAATTCAGAAAACATCAATTGAAATTCAGATTTTCCATTTGAAATTCAGAAAATATCAATTGAAATTCAGAAAATATCATTTGAAACTCAGAAAATATCAATTGAAATTCAGAAAATATCATTTGAAATTCAGAAAATATCAATTATAATTCAGAAAACATCAATTGAAATTCAGAAAATATCAATTCAAATTCAGAAAATATCAACTGAAATTCAGAAATCGTCATTTGAAAATCAAAAAATATCAATTGAAATTCAGAAACCGTCATTTGAAATTCAGAAAATATCAATTAAAATTCAGAAAATATCATTTGAAATTCAGAAAATGTCAATTCAAATTCAGAAAATATCATTTGAAATTCAGAAAATATCAATTGATGTTCAGAAAACATCAATTTTTGGTTTTGCGTTTGATTTTGCATTTGATTTTGCGTTTGATTTTGCGTTTGATTTTGATTTTGCGTTTAATTTTGCGTTTGCGTTTAATTCTGCGTTTGCGTTAGTTTTTGCGTTTGCGTTTAATTTGATTCGATTGATTTTGCGTTTGATTTTGCGTTTGAATTTGCGTTTAATTTTAAGTTTGATATTGATTTTGCTTTTGATTTTGCCTTTGATTTTGCGTTTGATTTTGCGTTTTCGATTGCTTTTAATTTTGCGTTTGCGTTAGATTCTGCGTTTGTGTTTGTTTTGCGATTGGGTTTGATTTTGCGTTTGATTTTGCGTTTGCGTTTGAAATTTGCGTTTGCGTTTGATTTTGCGTTTGTTTTTGCGTTTGATTTTGATTTGCGTTTAATTTTGCGTTTGCGTTTGATTTTGCGTTGGATTTTGCGTTTGCGTTCAATTTTGCGTTTGCGTTTAATTTTGCGATAGCATTTGATTCTGCGTATGCGTTGAATTTTGCGTTTGCGTTAGATTTTGAGTTTGCGTTTGATTTTGCGTTGGCGTTTGATTTTGCTTTTTCGTTGATTTTGCGTTTGCGTTTAATTTTGCGTTTGATTTTGCGTTTAATTTTGCGTATGCGTTTGATTTTGCGTTTGTTTTTGCGTTTAATTTGATTCGATTGATTTTGCTTTTGATTTTGCGTTTGCTTTTGCGTTTGATTTTGCGTTTGCATTTGATTCAGGATTTGCGTTGGTTTTGCGTTTGATTTTACGTTCGCGTTGGATTTTGCGTTTGCGTTTAATTTTGCGTTAGAGTTTGATTCTGCGTATGCGTTTAATTTTGCGGTTTCGTTAGATTTGGGGTTTGCGTTTGCGTTAGATTTTGCGTTTAATTTTGCGTATGCGTTTGATTCTGCGTTTGCGTCTAATTTTGCGTTTGCGTTAGATTTTGCATTTAATTTTGCGTTTGTTTTTGCGTTTGCGTTTACTTTTGCGTTTGCGTTTGATTTTGGGTTTGTTTTTGCGTTTGCGTTTGATTTTGGGTTTGTTTTTGCGTTTGCGTTGGATTTTGCGTTTGCGTTTAATTTTGCGTTTGCGTTTGATTTTGCGTTTGCGTTTAATTCTGCATTAGCGTTTGATTCTGCGTATGCGTTTTATTTTGCGTTTGCGTTTGATTTTGCGTTTGCGTTTGATTTTGCGTTTGCGTTTAATTTTGCGTTTGATTCTGCGTTTGCGTTTTATTTTGCGTTTGCGTTTGATTTTGAGTTTGCGTTTGATTTTGCGTTTGTTTTTGCGTTTGCGTTTGATTTAGCATTTGCGTTTGTTTTTGAGTTTGCGTTAAATTTTGAGTTTGTGTTTGATTTTGCGTTTGAGTTAATTTTGCGTATGCGTTTGATTTTGCGTTTGCGTCTGTTTTTGCGTTTGCGTTTAATTTGATTCGATTGATTTTGCTTTTGATTTTGCGTTTGCTTTTGATTTTGCGTTTGCTTTTGATTTTGCCTTTGATTTTGCGTTTGCGTTTGATTTTGCTTTTGATTTTGCCTTTGATTTTGCGTTTGATTTTGCGTTTGATTTTGCTTTTGCGTTTGCTTTTGATATTGCGTTTGCGTTGGATTTTGCGTTTGCGTTTGATTTTGCGTTTGCGTATGATTTTGCGTTTGCGTTGGCTTTTGCGTTTAATTTTGCGTTTGCGTTTAATTTTGCGTTAGCGTTTGATTCTGCGTATTGGTTTGATTTTGCGTTTGCGTTTAATTTTGCGTTTGCGTATGATTTTGCGTTTGCGTTTAATTTTGCGTATGCGTTTGATTCGGCGTTTGCGTATAACTTTGCGTTTGCGTTTAATTTTGCGTTTGCGTTTGTTTTTGCGCTTGCGTTAGATTTTGCGTTTGTGTTTAATTTTGCGTTTGCGATAGTTTTTGCGTTTGATTTTGCGTTTGCGTTTAATTCTGCGTTTGATTTTGCGTTTGCGTATGATTATGCGTGTGCATATGATTTTGCGTTTGCGTTGGATTTTGCGTTTGCGTTTAATTTTGCGTTTGCGTTAGATTCTGCGTTTGCGTTTAATTTTGCGTTTGCGTTAGATTTTGCGTTTGCGTTTAATTTTGCGTATGCGTTTAATTCTACGTTTGCGTTTAATTTTGCGTTTGCGTTAGATTTTGCGTTTGCGTTTAACTTTACGTTTGCGTTTAACTTTGCCCTTGCGTTTACTTTTGGGTTTGCGTTTGATTCTGCGTTTGCGTTTAATTTTGCGTGTGCGTTAGATTTTTCGTTTGCGTTTGATTTTGCGTTTGCGTTTGTTTTTGCGTTTGCATATGATTTTGCGTTTAATTTTGCGTTAGCGTTTGATTATGCGCATGCGTTCAATTTTGCGTTTGCGTTTGATTCTGCGTTTGCGTTTGATTTTGTGTTTGCGTTTAATTTTGCGTTTGCGTATGATTTTGCGTTTGCGTTTAATTGTGCGTATGCGTTTGATTTTGCGTTTGCGTTAAATTTTGCGTTTGCGTTTAACTTTGCGTTTGCGTTTGATTTTGCGTTTGCGATTGTTTTTGCGTTTGATTTTGCGTTTGCGTTAGATTTTGCGTTTGCGTTTAACTTTGCGCTTGCGTTTATTTTTGCGTTTGCGTTAAATTTTTCGTTTGCGTTTGATTCTGCGTTTGAGTTTAATTTTGCGTGTGCGTTAGATTTTACGATTGCGTTTGTGTTTGTTTTTGCGTTTGCATTTGATTTTACGTTTAATTTTGCGTTTGCGGTTGTTATTGCGTTTGCGTTTAATTTTGCGTTTGTTTTTGCGTTTGCGTTAGATTTTGCGTTTGCGTTGGAATTTGCGTTTGCGTTTAATTTTGCGTTAGCGTTTGATTCTGCGTATGCGATTAATTATGCGTGTGCGTTAGATTTTTCGTTTGCGTTTGATTTTGCGTTTGCGTTTGTTTTTGCGTTTGCATATGATTTTGCGTTTAATTTTGCGTTTGCGTTGCATTTTGCGTTTGCGTTGCATTTTGCGTTTGCGTTTAATTTTGCGTTTGCGTTTAATTTTGCGTTTGCGTTTAATTTTTCGTTTGCGTTTAATTCTGCGTTTGCGTTAGTTTTTGCGTTTGCGTTTAATTTAATTCGATTGATTTTGCGTTTGATTTTGCGTTTAATTTTGAGTTTGATATTGATTTTGCTTTTGATTTTGCCTTTGATTTTGCGTTTGATTTTGCGTTTGCGATTGCTTTTAATTTTGCGTTTGCGTTTGTTTTGCGATTGGGTTTGATTTTGCGTCTGATTTTGCGTTTGCGTTTGAAATTTGCGTTTGCGTTTGATTTTGCGTTTGTTTTTGCGATTGATTTTGATTTGCGTATAATTTTGCGTTTGCGTTTGATTTTGCGTTTGCGTTGGATTTTGCGTTTGCGTTCAATTTTGCGTTTGCGTTTGATTTTGCGTTTGCGTTTAATTTTGCGATAGCATTTGATTCTGCGTATGCCTTTAATTTTGCGTTTGCGTTAGATTTTGAGTTTGCGTTTGATTTTGCGTTGGCGTTTGATTTTGCTTTTTCGTTTGATTTTGCTTTTTCGTTTGATTTTGCGTTTAATTTTGCGTATGCGTTTGATTTTGCGTTTGTTTTTGCGTTTAATTTGATTCGATTGATTTTGCTTTTGATTTTGCGTTTGCTTTTCGTTTGATTTTGCGTTTGCATTTGATTCAGGATTTGCGTTGGTTTTGCGTTTGATTTTACGTTCGCGTTGGATTTTGCGTTTGCGTTTATTTTGCGTTAGAGTTTGATTCTACGTATGCGTTTAATTTTGCGGTTTCGTTAGATTTTGCGTTTGCGTTTAATTTTGCGTTTGCGTTTGATTTTGCGTTTAATTTTGCGTATGCGTTTGATTCTGCGTTTGCGTCTAATTTTGCGTTTGCGTTAGATTTTGCGTTTAATGTTGCGTTTGCGTTAGATTTTGGGTTTGTTTTTGCGTTTGCGTTGGATTTTGCGTTTGCGTTTAATTTTGCGTTTGCATTTGATTTTGCGTTTGCGTTGGATTTTGCTTTTGCGTTTAATTTTGCATTTGCGTTTAATTTTGCGTTAGCGTTTGATTCTTCGTATGCGTTTGATTTTGCGTTTGCGTATGATTTTGCGTTTGCGTTTAATTTTGCGTATGCGTTTGATTCTACGTTTGCGTATAACTTTGCGTTTAATTTTGCGTTTGCGTTTGTTTTTACGTTTGCGTTTAATTTTGCGTTTGTGTTTAATTTTGCGTTTGCGATAGTTTTTGCGTTTGCGTTTAATACTGCGTTTGATTTTGCGTTTGCGTATGATTTTGCGTTTGCGTTGGATTTTGCGTTTCCGTTTAATTTTGCGTTTGCGTTTGATTCTGCGTTTGCGTTTAATTTTGCGTTTGCGTTAGATTTTGCGTTTGCGTTTAACTTTGCGTTTGCGTTTGATTTTGCGTTTGCGTTTAATTTTGCGTATGCGTTTGATTCTACGTTTGCGTTAGATTTTGCGTTTGCGTTTAACTTTACGTTTGCGTTTAACTTTGCCCTTGCGTTTACTTTTGCGTTTGATTCTGCGTTTGCGTTTAATTTTGCGTGTGCGTTAGATTTTTCGTTTGCGTTTGATTTTGCGGTTGCGTTTGTTTTTGCGTTTGCATTTGATTTTGCGTTTAATTTTGCGTTAGCGTTTGATTATGCGCATGCGTTCAATTTTGCGTGTGCGTTTGATTCAGCGTTTGCGTTTGATTTTGCGTTTGCGTTTAATTGTGCGTATGCGTTTGATTTTGCGTTTGCGTTAAATTTTGCGTTTGCGTTTAACTTTGCCTTTGCGTTTGATTTTGCGTTTGCGTTTGTTTTTGCGTTTGATTTTGCGTTTGCGTTAGATTTTGCGTTTGCGTTTAACTTTGCGCTTGCGTTTACTTTTGCGTTTGCGTTAAATTTTTCGTTTGCGTTAGATTCTGCGTTTGCGTTTAATTTTGCGTGTGCGTTAGATTTTACGTTTGCGTTTGTTTTGCGTTTGCATTTGATTTTACGTTTAATTTTGTGTTTGCGGTTGTTATTGCGTTTGCGTATTTTGCGTTTGCGTTAGAATTTGCGTTTGCGTTTGTTTTTGCGTTTGCGTTGGATTTTGCGTTTGCGTTGGATTTTGCGTTTGCGTTTGATTTTGTGTTTGTTTTTGCGTTTGCGTTGGATTTTGCGTATGCGTTTAATTTTGCGTTTGCGTTAGATTTTGCGTTTGCGTTGGAATTTGCGTTTGCGTTTAATTTTGCGTTAGCGTTTGATTCTGCGTATGCGTTTAATTTTGCGTTTGCGTTTGATTTTGCATTTGCGTTTGATTTTGCGTTTGCGTTTGATTTTGCGTTTGCGTTTGATTCTGCGTTTGCGTTTGATTTTGCGTTTGCGTTAGATTTTGATTTTGCGTTTGATTTTGCGTTTGTTTTTGCGTTTGATTTTGCATTTGCATTTGTTTTTGAGTTTGCGTTAAATTTTGCGTTTGCGTTTGATTTTGCGTTTGCGTTAATTTTGATATGCGTTTGATTTTGCGCTTGCGTCTGTTTTTGCGTTTGTGTTTAATTTGATTCGATTGATTTTGCTTTTGATTTTGCGTTTGCTTTTGATTTTGCGTTTGATTTTGCCTTTGATTTTGCGTTTGCGTTCGATTTTGCTTTTATTTTGCGTTTGATTTTGATTTTGCGTTTGATTTTGCGTTTGCTTTTGATTTTGCATTTGCGTTTGATTTTGCGTATGATTTTGCGTTTGCGTTGGATTTTGCGTATGCGTTTAATTTTGCGTTTGCGTTTAATTTTGCGTTTGCGTTTAATTTTGCGTTAGCGTTTGATTCTGCGTTTGCGTTTGATTCTGCCTTTGCGTTTAATTTTGCGTTTGCGTTAGATTTTGCGTTTGCGTTTAACTTTGCGCTTGCGTTTACTTTTGCGTTTGCGTTAAATTTTGCGTTTGCGTTTGATTCTGCGTTTGTGTTTAATTTTGCGTGTGCGTTAGATTTTACGTTTGCGTTTGATTTTGCGTTTGTTTTTGCGTTTGCATTTGATTTTGCGTTTAATTTTGCGTTTGCGGTTGTTATTGCGTTTGCGTATTTTGCGTTTGCGTTAGAATTTGCGTTTGCGTTTGATTTTGCGTTTGCGTTTGTTTTTGCGTTTGCGTTGGATTTTGCGTTTGCATTGGATTTTGCGTTTGCGTTGCATTTTGCGTTTGCGTTTGATTTTGCGTTTGTTTTTGCGTTTGCGTTGGATTTTGCGTTTCCGTTTGCGTTTGTTTTTGCGTTTGCGTTTGATTCTGCGTTTGCGTTTAATTCTGCGTTTGGTTTAGATTTTGCGTTTGCGTATAACTTTGCGTTTGCGTTTGATTTTGCGTTTGCGTTTAATTTTGCGTATGAGTTTGATTCTACGTTTGCGTTTAATTTTGCGTTTACGTTAGATTTTGCGTTTGCGTTTAACTTTACGTTTGCGTTTCACTTTGCGCTTGCGTTTACTTTTGCGTTTGCGTTAAATTTTGCGTTTGCGTTTGATTCTGCGTTTGCGTTTAATTTTGCGTGTGCGTTAGATTTTACGTTTGCGTTTGCGTTTGTTTTTGCGTTTGCATTTGATTTTGCGTTTAATTTTGCGTTAGCGTTTGATAATGCGTATGCCTTCAATTTTGCGTTTGCGTTAGATTCTGCGTTTGCGTTTGATTTTGCGTTTGCGTTTAATTTTGCATTTGCGTATGATTTTGCGTTTGCGTTTAATTTTGCGTATGCGTTTGATTCTGCGTTTGCGTTTAATTTTGCGTTTGCGTTAAATTTTGCGTTTGCGTTTAACTTTGCGTTTGCGTTTGATTTTGCGTTTGCATTTCATTTTGCGTTTGCGTTTGTTTTTGCGTTTGATTTTGCGTTTGCGTTAGATTTTGCGTTTGCGTTTAACTTTGCGCTTGCGATTACTTTTGGGTTTGCGTTAAATTTTGCGTTTGCGTTTGATTCTGCGTTTGCGTTTAATTTTGCGTGTGCGTTAGATTTTACGTTTGCGTTTGATTTTGCGTTTGCGTTTGTTTTTGCGTTTGCATTTGATTTTGCGTTTAATTTTGCGTTTGCGGTTGTTATTGCGTTTGCGTATTTTGCGATTGCGTTAGAATTTGCGTTTGCGTTTAATTTTGCGTTTGTTTTTGCGTTTGTGTTGGATTTTGCGTTTGCGTTGGATTTTGCGTTTGCGTTTGTTTTTGCGTTTGCGTTGGATTTTGTGTTTGCGTTTAATTTTGCGTTTGCGTTAGATTTTGCGTTGGAATTTGCGTTTGCGTTTAATTTTGCGTTTGCGTTTAATTTTGCGTTAGCGTTTGATTCTGCGTATGCGTTTAATTTTGCGTTTGCGTTTGATTTTGCGTTTGCGTTTGTTTTTGCGTTTAATTTTGCGTTTGCGTTTGATTCTGCGTTTGCGTTTAATTTTGCGTTTGCGTTTAACTTTGCGTTTGATTTTGCGTTTGCGTTTAATTTTGCGTATGCGTTTGATTTTACGTTTGCGTTTAATTTTGCGTTTGCGTTAGATTTTGCGTTTGCGTTTAACTTTACGTTTGCGTTTAACTTTGCGCTTGCGTTTAATTTTGCGTTTGCGTTAAATTTTGCGTTTGCGTTTGCGTTTGATTCTGCGTTTGCGTTTAATTTTGCGTGTGCGTTAGATTTTACGTTTGCGTTTGATTTTGCGTTTGCGTTTGTTTTTGCGTTTGCATTTGATTTTGCGTTCAATTTGGCGTTTGCGTTTGAATGTGATTTTGCGTTTAATTTTGCGTATGCGTTTGATTCTGCGTTTGCGTTTAATTTTGCGTTTGCCCTAGATTTTGCAGTTGCGTTTGATTTTGCGTTTTCGTTTGATTTTGCGTTTGCGATTGATTTTGCGTTTGCGTTAGATTTTGCGTTTGCGTTTAATTTTACGTTTGCGTTTACTTTTGCGTTTAGTTTTGCGTTTTATTCTGCGTTTGCGTTTAATTTTGCGTTTGCGTTTGATTTTGCGTTTGCGTTTGTTTTTGCGTTTGCATTTGATTTTGCGTTTGCGTTTAATTTTGCGTTTGCGTTTGTTTTTGCGTTTGCGTTGGAATTTGCGTTTGCGTTTAATTTTGCGTTTGCGTTAGATTTTTCGATTGCGTTTGCGTTGGATTTTGCGTTTGCGTTTAATTTTGTGTTTGCGTTGGATTTTGCGTTTGCGTTGGATTTTGCGTTTGCGTTTAATTTTGCATTTGCGTTTAATTTTGCGTTTGCGTTTAATTTTGCGTTTGCGTTAGATTTTTCGATTGCGTTAGCGTTTGTTTTTGCATTTACGTTGGATTTTGCGTTTGCGTTTAATTTTGTGTTTGCGTTTGATTTTGCGTTTGTGTTGGATTTTGCGTTTTATTTTGCGTTAGCGTTGGATTCTGCGTATGCGTTTAAATTTGCGTTTGCGTTTGATTTTGCGTTTGCGTTTGTTTTTGCGTGTGCGTTTGATTTTGCGTTTGCGTTTGATTTTGCGTTTGCGTTTGCGTTTGATTTTGCGTTTGCGTTTAATTTTGCGTTTGCGTTAGATTCTGCGTTTGCGTTAGTTTTTGCGTTTGATTTTGCGTTTAATTTTGCGTTTGATTTTGCATTTGCGTTTGTTTTTGCGTTTGCGTTTAATTTTGTGTTTGCGTTTAATTTTGCGTTTGATTCTGCGTTTGCGTTAGTTTTTGCGCTTGCGTTTGATTTTGCGTTTAATTTTGCGGTTGATTCTGCATTTGCGTTAGTTTTTGCGTTTGCGTTAGTTTTTGCGTTTGCGTTTGATTTTGCGTTTAATTTTGCGTTTGCGTTTGATTTTGCGTTTGCGTTAGTTTTTGCGTTTGCGTTTGATTTTGCGTTTGCGTTTGTTTTTGCGTTTGAGTTTGCGTTTATTTTGGCGTTTGATTGTGCGTTTGTCTTTCACTTACAGACCGAATGAAAACAAAAATTGTCACACGGTTATTGCATAAGAATAAAAAATGGTATTCGCCGGAGTTTAATTGTACCTAATAAGCATTCGGAAGAAATATTACCCAAAAGTTATGAAGATAATGGGTGCGTTCGACAGGTACAATTTAATAGTCAACAGTTCTACAACAGTTGTACGATTATCTGCTGAACGACCTGAACAAATCTTCTTTTTATTAACTGAAAGATATGTCGGCGATATTTAAAGAAATGTTAAAAATTAATTTTGTTTTATTTGAAAATTTTTGTGCTGGGCTTTCGTTGAATTTAAGACAACTTGTGCAATTTATAATGCAATTATTAAGATAAGTAAACAAATTTGTTTTTACAATTGTACAATTGCAAAACAAATTCAAATCCATGAAAGAGTGGTGAATACATGAAAATGGAGATTAATGTTGGTGAATTAAAAGTGAAATTGTTTATAATAAAAAATTATAAAATAAAAAACGTATTTTTATCTTTTGAAAAGTTGTCTGGCGATATAATATTTCTAACTTCCAGACGATTTCTAAAAAAGAACCAATAAAATTTGTTTTTGTTTTGCGAATTATGTCTGGATTTATTTGAGTCGCACGAATTATCATTTTATTTTTTTGATTCTCGAATTAAAATTGTATTTCTATGATTCGCGAATCAATTTTAGTCATTACTATATATACATATATAAAAAATAAACTTGCATTGAATACTTTAATTTAGTAATAATTTTAAATACAAAATTAAATTTACTCTTAATAAATCAATGTTTGAAATTGTAATGCAGTCTTTTAAACGAATAAAAAAATATACATTAATTCGCGAATCAAAACAAAAAATTTGATTCACGAAATAAAAAGTATTGAAATAATTCACGCGAATTATCTTATTTTTTTGCTATAAAATCTGCAGCAATCTAAGTAAATATGTATTCCAT
Source organism: Leucophora obtusa (assembly GCA_949987735.1). Classification (NCBI taxonomy): domain Eukaryota; kingdom Metazoa; phylum Arthropoda; class Insecta; order Diptera; family Anthomyiidae; genus Leucophora; species Leucophora obtusa. The sequence goes on along the minus strand of OX465299.1, from coordinate 57,533,587 downwards.
ACGGCTATTTTTGAAATATATATTTTTATGTATGCATAGCGCATGGAACGGGGACATTTTTTCGATCAAGTGTTCAGTATGGAGACATTTGGTTAGTTTGGGGACTGTCCTCAAACTCTTCCTAGGTCTAGCGCATAGTATCAAGACATTTTTGACTCATATACAGCATAGTTTGGGCACATTTTTGGCTATGTCTCCGAACTATGCGTACCACATACTTATATAAATATGTATATGTATAAAAAAAAATATATTTGCAAATCTTTTATATGAGTGGTCTTAAGTAGTACCATTGTTAAAATAGAGACTAAGAAAACATAAATAAATACAGGCCACATTGCTTTTGTTATCATTTTATTTAGATTAACCCAGGGAAATTTTCTGTTCCAAAGAAGCTGCTTTTCCTTTGTAACCCCTTCTACTGTCAACGACTTTTCTTTGAAAATTCAATCGCTTCTTTAGCACCCAAAATTGAACCGGTTGCCTTAGAATCAATACTGAAACTAGTTCTAGAGCTTCTGGAACTAGTTCTATAACTTCGTCAACTAGTTCTAGAACTGATTCTTCTTCAGTTATATCTTGCATATAAGATTCATGGAACGGGTTCCGGAACCAGTTCTATGGAATCGGTTCTAGTGGAACCACTTCCAGAACTAGTGTGGTTAGGAACCAATTGTAAAAAATTTTCCTGGGAAGACGAATGTAAACAAATACCTTCGTGTTTAATGTTATAAATTTTTCCACCGTGTTCCGTGTACAAACAGATGGATGGACGGACAAGTGTAGCCAAATCGCCTCAGAAAGAGGTTCTGAAAAAAATCTTACACAATTTTTTTTTACAATTCTTCATTCAATAATGGCGTTTATAAAAATAAATTTTGGATTTTTCTTTAATACACACTCAAGAAAAAGGGAATAGATGCAACGATTTTTCTCAAAAATATCAACTTTGGGGCCCGGTAGCGACCCCTAAACCTTAACAAAAAAAATTTAAAAAAAATCATGTGTTAATATAAATTCGGGCTGACCCATACCAAAATCCAACTTTTCTTTTTTATGAACCAGCCTATCATCTACATACCAGTGAATTGATTTTTATACAGCTGGCAACTTTGGCTAGATAGTATGGAATAACTACAAATGCTGGCCTAGCACTCTATGCCCATTCTGTGCTAGTGATCTTTTCACACATTTTATAAAACGCCAACATTTTTGTAAAAGAAATATACTGCCAAAACGCCAGTCATTTATTTTTAATAACGCGATTACCCAGTGGCTGTACCACTGGCAATATATGACAGAGAAGTTATGCCTACACTCCAGCATACAAAAAATCAAAAAATATGTGGTTACGTATATGCTTACCAGTGTTAATAAAAATAATGAGTAAAAATATAGATTTTGTTTTCAGTAAAATGTGCTAATGCCAGGAAACGAACCTAGGACTCCAGATTGCCAGTCGACAGTGATACCGTCTCAGCTATATTGATATTTTGGAGGTTGGTATCGATTATATTAAAAATACAATCTTTTTCTATTAAACATTTAGTATATTTATAAAAAACAAGTTTAAGAATCTCTGTATTATTTTAAACTATAAATTATTGCATACTAAAAAGTATACAAAAGTTTTTTTTTTATTAATTTTTAAACAAAACTTTTGGCTGCCAGACAAACAGACATAGAGAAAGCATAAATTATTCAAACATTTTTCTCTGGCTGTAAAGGGAAATAAAATGTGTATTTATTCTTGTTCTTGTTTAAATTTTTTATTCTTTAATTTTTTGCTTAAACATGCAATTGCATTTTTTGGCTTTAGTTTTTGTTTATTGTATAAAAAATTGTATTTTTTTGCGTACATAAATGGTTCATGGCATAATATATTGCTCAAAGATTTTTTTATTCAATATTCGTTTTTATTTTAACAATGACTGAAACTATATATAAAAGTAACAAAGTTTTGTATAAGTTTTGCCGTTGTCTCGTCCTTAGCTCATTAAATATTTACGGAGAATTGGAATTTAGAGTTAAAAAATTTTTGGGTTTCTTTGTAAGATGATGTTAAGAGTTCAAGGCATTTAAGTTTTTTGTCTATTTTGTTTTATTTATTTTCATTACATTATTAATCATTTTGGCCAACATTTTGTTTTAATAGTTCCTCCCTTTTGTAGCTGCTCATTATTTAACGCAATATATTAAAATAATTTACCACCAAATTGTTTTCGATAAAAGACTTTTTGTTTTTAGCGGCATAACCGAAATAATGATTAATAGTCATGATTTTTTTAAGGTATTTTTTTCCTTTTCGCTTTTTAATATTTTGTATTATTTTTGCTGTTTTATAAAAATATTTTTCTTTAATTATTATTATACTAATTTTTTACTTGATTAAGTGTTATTTTATGTCTTTTTTACACGCTTTGTGAAAAACTGTTTTTGCGTAATAAATCAAAATATAACTATTTAAGGTTGATTTTTTTATTGAAGATGCTTTAGTTTAGAGATACAATCTTGCGGCTGCCGCTCCGTTTCTTTATTTAAATGAGATTTGACACTTTAAAACTCCCTAGGGATTCGCTCTCAGTTTAAACTTAATTTAAATTATCTGCGTTTTCTCTCATACTCGCGTATTTTTATTCTCATACTCTCTTCGATGTTACTATATTTTCAAAAAATATTCCGTTTTTTGGTAATGTTCAGAGATTTAAAAGTTGATATGATCGAACTTTTATTTTAAAAAAATCCTTTTTTTTCATGTTTATTAAAAGTTTCGGATTCATTAAGCATATAATTTTTTTAATTTAATGATGTTTGCTTAAGTTAAAATAAAAAAAAAAATTAAATAAATTTAAATTTTTTCTATACCGAAATAAAACTTCATTTCCCATCCCTGGTTGTGTTTCCACATATACCCTACGTGTACATTAGACCGTACCTCAAAAAAAAAGTTCGAAGTACACTCTCCAATATGAAATATTTTTGCAAGGCAATTTCAAAAAAAAAAAATTTTTTTTGGCCGAACGTAGGGGTCGCCTTTTTCAATTTTCCGTTATAGCTTCGGCAGTTAAAATCGGATTTTAAAGTGTGATATATCGATTTTTTGCCTCGAGGAGACCAGTGTTTAGCTATAAAGGAAAAATCCAATGAAAAAAAAAATTAAAAAGGCGACCCCTACGTTCGGCAACCAATATATAAAAAAAATTCCACTGTGTTTATCGAAAAACTTCATTAGCAAAAGTTTAATGATTTTTTGCGGGCTTTAATTTTCTGACATTAGGGTGCTACATTAGGGTGGTAGCAACTGAGATCTGGTGGCTAACTACTAGAACGAGATATTTGAGGTTAATAGCCCTCGAGAGAAAAACACTGGTCTCCTCGAGAGAAAAACATCCATGTATCATACTTTAAGATCCGACCGTAAATGCCAAAGATATAACGAAAAATGTAAAATAGCGACCGCTACGTTCGGCAAAAAAAAATAAAAAAAAATTTTTTTTTGAAACCTCCTTGCAAAAATACTTCATATTGGAGGGTGTACGGCGAACTTTTTTTTTTTTTTTGCCTGTAAGGTGGTACGCTCTAGTGTACATATCATATAGATGTAAAAAAAATGTGAATGTATGTGCAATAGCAACTGTTACCGCATTCGCAGTCATATAATGTGTTGTTTCTCACCGCAGCGGAATTCGCAGCCGCAAGGTTGTATCTCTACCCTTAATAATAATCACTGCATGGAAACTGGTTTTTAAATTAGAAAAAAACGTTCCCACCTAATGCTGACTTTTGACTCATTTTCATAAAACAAATACGACATTTAGTTTTGGTGTTAATTGAATGTATAAAAACAGTTTTTAATATTAATTCAAAAAATATGCGCAAACCTCATCCTAAATATACATTTTAACTTTTATTATTCTATTTTTTTTTTAATATTTATCCGGAATTTTTTAATAACAATTTGTTCATATTAAAATATTTAAAATTTGCTATAAATTTTAATTTCACATGTATACATATTTTAACCATATGCTATTAACACACATAAATAAATAATATAAAAATTATTTTAAAAAAAATATCACCATAAATCATATTAAAAAAATGTGAGCATACATAAATTAAAATCTTTACATAATAATTAAAACATACTATCTTGTCATGACCCAGAGCAAGTGTCAACATTATGCACAAAAAAAAATCGATATTGCAAAAAAATCGAGCAATAAATATTCATATTAAAAAATTATTCAAGAGCCAAAAGAAAAAAAAAAAACAATTATTATTTTAAAATAATAAAAAAGGACGACAAAAAAATAATTAAAATATGGTATGATAGGGTAATATTCAATTAATTAATATTATAAAACGAAAGGCCGGTAAAAGTATTATGAATTTTTATAACTGTTTTACAAATATTCATTGTTAATTACGTTAAACGTATGCCTAAAGAAATGTTGCATTGTAATGAGTGGATAAGACACATAATCAAATCCTACAGCCTTAAAATTTCAAATATTTAACATATTTATAAAATTAATTTAATTTTTGCAGATTAAAGAATAATAGAGCAGGAGCGGTAAGACTTTCTTACAATTTACATACTTTTTGCATAAATAAGTCGTGTGCCTCTAATGCCCAAGGCTGCACACAGAAAACAGATTTGTTTTGCCAACCGAATTTGACGCCAACCGAATTTTGATAGTTACATGTACTATCACATTATACGGTTGACTCTCTCGAATAATTTTGTACCGGTATCGAAATTTGGGGATTTTTTCGAATTTATTTGGTTACCCCGTTCGAATTCATATAAATTTTCGGCACGTTCAACCGAATTTATTAAAACATTCCTACCGAAATTAAAAAACGTAAAAATTTTGTTTTTTTAATTTTTTTTATGTCGAGACTGCCTAAAGAATTTTCTTCACAAAACAACCTTAAAAAAAACCTATTCTGTAAATAAAGATGCTGAAATATATCCAAAATGCTTTAATTTATACGATTTCTGAGGAAAAATTACGTCTAGTTTTGGACTGATTCACAAGCTAAAAAATTTGTGGCTTTGTCTCTTGATTTATATAAATATTTAGATGATGCATTTGCACCTACCCATAAAAGAACGGATAAGAAAAAAAGTCAAAAGTTTATCTTAATAAGTCATTTACCTCATAATTCTTTAAAGTCCTCTGAGTGCCACATTGAATTTGATTTATGTTTTATTGAAGTTATTCCGCAAATATACAGCAAATATACAAATATTTGTTTTTTTAATATTTTGTTTATACATTTTTTTTATTTTTAAAATAATTTTTTAAATTGTTTATTTATTTTTTTTTTTCGACATTTTCAATTGCGTTTACTGGCCGATATATTGGTTTCAATTACCAAAATTTTTATTTATAAAAAGTTGATTCGGTTCTAATTATACCCTACACCACTATGTGGTCAGGGTATTATAAGTTTGTGCTGATGTTTGTAACACCAAAAAATATTGGTCGTAGACCCACCTTATAGTATACCGATCGGTTCAGAATTTTTTTCTATTTCGATTTAACGATGTCCGTCTGTCCGTCCGTCCGTCTGTCTGTCTGTCCATGCAATCTTGTGCGCACTCTACAGGTCGCAACTATTAAGATATTTTGATGAAATTTGGTACGCAGACCTATGTTGGCCCAAGGACGAACAAGTTTTGAACATCGGTCCATGTTAAGACCTAGTGCCCATATAAGGGTCCTACCAAAATTATACTGTTTATATGCTGCAGGTCGTAAATATTAAGATATTTTGATGAAATTTGGTACACAGACCTATATTGGCCCAATAATGCAGCCTATTGATTTTGGTGAACATCGGTCCATATTTAGACCTAGTGCCCATATAAGGGTCCTACCAAAATTATATTGTTTATACGCTGCAGGTCGTAAATATTAAGATATTTTGATGAAATTTGGTACACAGACCTATATTGGCCCAATAACGCAGCCTATTGATTTTGGTGAACATCGGTCCATGTTTAGACCTAGTGCCCATATAAGGGTCCTACCAAAATTATACTGTTTATACGCTGCAAGTCGTAAATATTAAGATATTTTAATGAAATTTGGTACACAAACCTATATTGGCCCTATAACGCAGCCTATTGATTTTGGTAAACATCAGTCCATGTTTAGACCTAGTGCCCATATAAGGGTCCTACCAAAATTATACTGTTTATATGCTGCAGGTCGTAAATATTAAGATATTTTGATGAAATTTGGTACACAGACCTATATTGGCCCAATAATGCAGCCCATTGATTTTGGTGAACATCGGTCCATATTTAGACCTAGTGCCCATATAAGGGTCCTACCAAAATTATACTGTTTATACGCTGCAGGTCGTAAATATTAAGATATTTTGATGAAATTTGGTACACAGACCTATATTGGCCCAATAACGCAGCCTATTGATTTTGGTGAACATCGGTCCATGTTTAGACCTAGTGCCCATATAAGGGTCCTACCAAAATTATATTGTTTATACGCTGCAGGTCGTAAATATTAAGATATTTTGATGAAATTTGGTACACAGACCTATATTGGCCCAATAACGCAGCCTATTGATTTTGGTGAACATCGGTCCATGTTTAGACCTAGTGCCCATATAAGGGTCCTACCAAAATTATACTGTTTATATGCTGCAGGTCGTAAATATTAAGATATTTTGATGAAATTTGGTACACAAACCTATATTGGCCCTATAACGCAGCCTATTGATTTTGGTAAACATCGGTCCATGTTTAGACCTAGTGCCCATATAAGGGTCCTACCAAAATTATACTGTTTATACGCTGCAGGTCGTAAATATTAAGATATTTTGATGAAATTTGGTACACAAAACTATATTGGCCCAATAACGAAGCCTATTGATTTTGGTGAACATCGGTCCATGTTTAGACCTAGTGCCCATATAAGGGTCCTACCAAAATTATACTGTTTATACGCTGCAGGTCGTAAATATTAAGATATTTTGATGAAATTTGGTACACAGACCTATATTGGCCCAATAACGCAGCCTATTGATTTTGGTGAACATCGGTCCATGTTTAGACCTAGTGCCCATATAAGGGTCCTACCAAAATTATATTGTTTATACGCTGCAGGTCGTAAATATTAAGATATTTTGATGAAATTTGGTACACAGACCTATATTGGCCCAATAACGCAGCCTATTGATTTTGGTGAACATCGGTCCATGTTTAGACCTAGTGCCCATATAAGGGTCCTACCAAAATTATACTGTTTATACGCTGCAGGTCGCAAATATTATGATATTTTGATGAAATTTGGTACATAGACCTATGTTGGCCCAAGGACGAAGCCTATTGATTTTGGTGAACATCGGTCCATGTTTAGAACTAGTGCCCATATAAGGGTCCTATCAAAATTATACTGTTTATACGCTGCAGGTCGTAAATATTAAGATATTTTGATGAAATTTGGTACACAGACCTACATTGGGCCAATAACGCAGCCTATTGATTTTGGTGAACATCGGTCCATGTTTAGACCTAGTGCCCATATAAGGGTCCTACCAAAATTATAATGTTTATACGCTGCAGGTCGCAAATATTAAGATATTTTGATGAAATTTGATACACAGACCTATATTGGCCCAATAACGCAGCCTATTGATTTTGGTGAACATCGGTCTATGTTTAGACCTAGTGCCCATATAACGGTCCTACCAAAATTATACTGTTTATACGCTGCAGGTCGCAAATATTATGATATTGTGATGAAATTTGGTACATAGACCTATGTTGGCCCAAGGACGAAGCCTATTGATTTTGGTGAACATCGGTCCATGTTTAGAACTAGTGCCCATATAAGGGTCCCCCCAAAATTGGCTTGGTTACAAACTGCAGGTCGCAAATATTTTAATGAAATTTGGTGCGCTGACTCACATTATAGAAAATTTTGACATAAGCCCCATTTTAACCCATTCGAATTTCGGATCCAAACAATACACCAGACTGGTGTAGGGTATTGTATAGTCGGCATGCCCGACTTTAACCTTTTTACTCGTTTTGCTTTGTATTAGTTGTGATCACCGAAGTTGTTGCAACATATTTATTTTGGTTGTTTTGGGTGTCATAACTGAAAATATTTGGTAAATATGACCAACATATGATACGAAATTGCTAGTAAAGAGTTAATAACAAATATTTATTGCAATTTGGTTATTATAACAAATTTTTAATAGCAACGACAAGGTAAAGGCTATAGGCGAACTAATTAAAATTTTTAAAGCAATTGGAATTATCGAATTGACTTAAAATATTTCCTTTAACTCCAAATTGGTTGTGAATGCCGATTATTGTTGCGAAAATAATCAATATTTAGTATAAATTTCCAATTTTCTTTTATTAACCCAGACTTTTTACTAATACAATTGATATTATTTAATTGAATTTAAAATTATATTGCGGTGATAAAATCACGGTAATTCTAGTGGATTTCCAACTGATTTATTTTCTGTGTGTGCCAAAAAGCGATCTTCAGATCTTAAACTTCTAACTTGTTTTGTATGTAAAGTGAAAATTTCGTGAATTTGAAAAAATTAACTTTTTAAAACAGAAAAAGTGTTTCAAATATCGTCAAAAATACTTTTACGATCTGGCATATATTATCGCTAATAACAAAGCTAGTTTAGAGTCTCTACTTGTGAAATGAGTTACAATTTTTGCCCAGGACTTGCAAAATAACGTCAGGATATGTATTACGAATATCTCTCTAACTCACAAAATACACTCACAAAAAAAGTTAGTCCAAAAGTCTGTTAAACGCGTTCTAACTCAGTTGAACTAATTTTTCATGTTGTTTTCGTTAAAATCCGTTGTTTAGCTAAAGTTTTTAGTTATCCAATTTCACCACAAAAACATATTTCTGCTGTACTATAACTGATTTTTCTTCTCATATTTAGCTATTTTTTTATAAATGATTTTGACAATGTATCAGCTAATATAGATAAATTTGTTGGGAAATTTTTTAGTATTTGTGTTTTCAAAAGAAAACGATAGGGGCGCTAGTGTACAGTGATTGATGATACTTGATGCTTGATGCGTGAAGTGTGTATTGGCGAGTTTGCCGACCAATACAAATTAGAAAATTTCTATCACTGAATACGCTTCTTTTTTAAGTGTGGTTTAATAAATAAAAATAATATGGCGTTAAGAAAGTTCTAGTAAATAAAATAATATGGTGAGAGCATGTTTTCTCTTGTTTCTTTCAGTCAGCAAAGTAATGCAAAAGAAAGCGGAGGTATACTGGACATTAACATTTCGCAGTTAAAATTTTATTAAAAAAATAAAACAATGAGGTTTGTTTTATAATATAAACTATATTTATTTACGGTAATACTATTAAATATGTTATTGCTTTCTTTTATTTCAGACCTTTAACATTTTCATCTAAATTCTACCTGCAGGTAGACAAAAAAAAAGGAACCAAATAATACAACTTCCGCTGGCACATATATTGGCAAGAAAATAAAAGTGATATTCAGTGCAAATAGTGTTTTTGGATTGTGTAATTTATTCGAAAATAAAATTAACAATATTTACATTTAGGTTGTTCACAAGGGGTGTGCTATCTGTTGTATCGTTGTATCGTCCTAACAAAAAACAGAGTTGTTAAAATTTTTATTTGAGTTTAACAACGATTTTCTATTCGGTTTTCTATTTGTTAGCACACTCAAACATAGGACACTAAACATACGTAAAAATGTTGTATCGTGCTATTCTCAAATGTTGTATTTTTTCAAATTAATTTTTAACAACTCTGTTTTTTCTTAGGACGAAACAACGATACAACAAATAGCACACCCCTTGTGAAAAACCTTATTAATTTATTTTTATTCAATTAATAACAAAAAGTGATTGTAATTTTAGCAGTTTTATTGTCAGAATAAAGAGTGATCTCAAACGAAATTACATAAGAAATATTTAAGAAAACAATCGTGCTTAGGTTTGACTTTAGAACTGGCCCTTATATTTTAAAGTTAGAACAAAAGTTTTTTTTGAAATATGAGTACGCTATTATTAAAATCTCTTAAGTTAACTTCTCAATTAATTTTTTAAGTTTCATGGTCTTCTGATCACCATTTCAACCGTAAGTAATGCTCAAAAACACCTTAAAATCTCTGAAAAAAATTTACTTAAGTATTTGGTTTTATTTAAGTTTTATTTATTACTATTTGTAATATCGGCCCTCAGATTTTTTGATATGAAAATTCTCAAATTCTAACATTTTTCGAAAAACCTCCTCATATTTTTTGACTTTTTACCGTATAAAAATTTTACATTTAAAAAAATTTGTTAATTCTTAGACACTAAAAAATATCAGAGTCATATTTACATAAAAAAATCACACATCTAAGCAAAAATTACCCCATTTAAAAATTTTTTTAGTGCTTTTTCGTATTATTTTAAAGAAATTGTAGACAAATTGAATATCACTGCAAATTTTCTAGTGTTTAAAAAAAATAATTTTTTTTTTTTTTTTTTAAGAAAACTTTTAGTTTCTGATTAAAAATTTGTATTGAATTTAATAAGAAAATACAAGTAGTTTTTAAAAACTACTATTTTTTGGTTAACTGTAAATGTAGTATTAAAAATATGTTAACTTTAATTTAATACAAAAATAAAAAATATTTAAATTGAAAAAAACTAATTAATTGTAACCTGCACTGTGAGAATTATCTGCAGCATATTAATCAGTTTTTGCATAAAACCAATGAAATTTCACTGGAATTGGTCCATTGAAACGTTTTATTGAAATAATGGAATTTTTCATAAAATGTTGTGAATAATTTCATTTTATTTATTAAAAGTATTGTACACTCAATGAAAAAGTTTCTTAAAATATATTAAGATTTTTCATGAATTCTAAGAAATTTTAAATTTATTTTGTGAAGAATGAAAAATTATATTAAAATTCGTTGAGCAAAATTCTCCCTGTGTAGAGGTAATGAGTGTTTTTTTAGGAAGTTATTGCGATTGACATGCCCTTACTAAAACAATTCATTTTATAATACAAAAGTAAAAGGTTGCCTATCCTAACTTCTTGTTACAAAACTCATTACCGGGTAATAGTAGAAGGTTTTGTTGGGATCTGGATTTATGGCGAGTTTTGCCGCAGAGCTCTACTAAATATAAAATATCAGAATTTCATTAGGATCCGAACGAAGCCATTGGGATAGTCTCCTAGTTAAAAAAAAAACTAACTAAAACTTTAAATATTTTTTCAAGATGTTCGTATTGAAAACCATTCAAATTTTAGACATTCTTCTTTCCAAATTATTTTTTGTTTTTTTTTTGGATCCGCGCCTGATCAGTAATTTTCGGTATGTAATACTATTTTACTCATAGTGTTATTTATATCGAAACCCAAAATTACACTGTGGAATAAATTCAGGTTAGCAAAAGTTAGGTCGATTCTGAGAGTGAGGGGTGAAAATAGAGGCTAAATTAGAAGACCCGTATCGCGCCGTTTGCTTATGTTAGTTCGAATTTTTTCATATTGTTTATATGGTTTTTTGGCTATAACTCGTCGACTAATTTATATTTTTTAAATCTGTAAAAGCCAAATTATAGCTAGAGACCTGAACAACAATTAAAAAAAAAAAAAAAAAAAAACCAAAAAAAAAAAAAAAAACAAAAAAAAAACAAAGAAAGAAAAATCAATCAAATCAATTTTTTTAAAAATTTTAATTGTTGCAAAGGTCTCTAGCAATAATTTGGCTTTTACAGATTTCAAAATATCAATTAGTCGACGAGTTATAGCCAAAAAACCATATAAACAATATGAAAAAATTCGAACTAACATAAGCAAACGCCGCGATACGGGTCTTCTAATTTAGCCTCTATTTTCACCCCTCACTCTCAGAATCGACCTAACTTTTGCTAATCTGAATTAGTTCCACAGTGTTATTTGTTGGATTTCTTAATTCATCTTAAACATTTATTGTGCTATATCGTGTAAATAAAGCCATAAATTTGCATTCAACTAAATTTGGATTAACAATAACAAAAAATTTGTAGATATAACAGTTCGTTTTTGCTTATTTATAGTCTACTAATATTAAGCAAAATTTTCTGTAGATTTTACAGTACAATTTGTCATTTTAGATTAACTAAAAGTTAAATTAAATATAATTTGAATTTTGTAAATTCAACATTTTTATTTTTGCTGTTCTTATTTTACTAGTATTTAGCAATAAAGATCTGCTAATTATAGCAGTTTTTTCTGTAGCATAATTTTTAACTAATTTTTCTGCTATTTTTACAGATTTATATCTATGAGTTAATTATAAATAATAAAACTTCCCTCACCGAAACCTTTCCCTAGATCTGCGGATGGGTATAAGATGTAATGAATTTGTGCTGATGGTTACTACTGCCAAAATATTTGACCTATACCCACTTTATATTACAACTACAAGATTTGTATATTTCGCTTTATTTCACTGTTTATTGAAATTTGCTTGCCAAAGGAAAAGATTTTTTTGTTGAATTTCGTTAAATTTAGGAATAATCTCGATTTTAAGCGAAATGTTCACGATTTCTCAGAAACTCTTCGAGCGATTTTAAAAATGTTTTCATATTTGTTATATTCTAAAAAAGCTTCGGTTTTGTTTTTAAGTCCTAGTATCTGACAATTAGGGTTTTCACAAGGGGTGTGCTATCTGTTGTATCGTTGTATCGTGCTAACAAAAAACAGAGTTGTTAAAATTTTTATTCGAGTTTAACAGCGATTTTCTATTCCGTTTTTATCTGTTAGCACACTCAAACATAGGACACTAAACATACGTAAAAATGTTGTATCGTGCTATTCTCAAATGTTGTATTTTTTCAATTTAATTTTTAACAACTCTGTTTTTTGTTAGGACGATACAACGATACAACAAATAGCACACCCCTTGTGAAAAACCTTAATGTATTTTTGGGTGTATTTTAATCAGGGACGTAACAGTTATAACTTTTATTCAAAAAAGTGATTGTTTTACAATTATTTCTTGTTTGAGTATTTTTAATTTTCTGTTTATTTGCTCTATTTGATTTTTAATTTAAATTCAAACAAAAACAATCCAAACACGATTTTTATTTTTTCAAAAATAATAAAAGTTATTTTGTGATTTTTTTTCTTTATCAAAAAATAACAATTAAGAATACAAATCAAAAGCCATAGAACCAATGACTTCAACAATTATAATATCCTGATGATGTCAACTAGTGTTAATAAAAGATTGAACAGTGATTTAAAGTGAGTAAATATGTATATTCCATCACCTTCCGGCATTCAATTTAGGTCAATTTTTAATTTTTATTTTATTATCAAATAAAAAAGTTACTGCTTAATTTTTTCAAAAAAATCATTCTGTAACTTTTATAAAAAGTTTTAAAATAAAAATCAAAAAACAACAGAAATTTATAGAGTAAAATATAAAATTTGAAAAAATTAAAATCTTTGCCAAACTTTGTGATTTTTTTGTGCAATATGATTTATAAAATATAGTGCATTATTGAAATATTATAATTAAATAAATTTGGGTGGTGACTTTTTTAGAAATATAACAGTTATTTTGGGTCTCTGATTTTAATAGTTTTTGGAAGTGTAATAAACATGTTGACTTATAATGAGATCTATGAATTAATGTAATTTTTATCAAAACTATGCGTCATGCGTCATCCTTGTCAAAAAATATTTATTCCTCAAACTTTTTAGAATTCCTCGTATGCAAATATACAATGCAAAATAATTATATTCTACTTGATAGGTATATTATTTATATAAAAACTTTTTTAATCGGGTATGGTAATTTTTTTTAACAATTTTGTTATAACAATTTTTTGTACACTTCACATTCTATAAACTGCACAAAAAACATTAATTCGTATTTAAAAAAAAATATTTATTTATTTTACCTCTTTTATGTTTGACATAGTTCGTAACATCATTGCCACAACATGGTTGTTCATAGTAAAAATTCCATGTATTTTCATAATCGCAGGATATATTTTTTACGCAAAATGCCATTATCAACAAAACCAGCATTGGCAACATTTTAAAATAACATTGTCTTTGTTTTGCAGCAACAGTAGTTGTATATTGGCATATTGTTCGACACGATGATGATGTTGATGCTGTGGAGTTGGAGTGGAGAGAATCCTCCATTGCTGACTGGGCTGATGACCGCAACCTCAATTGGATTATTGAGGTTTTTGTTATGTGGGAAAACATTGTTTTTTTTTAGTATTTTATTGTATTGTTTTTTAATATTTTTTTTTTTTTTGGAAAAGCTACGTTCTTTTTGTATAGATTTTTTATGCTAAATTGATTATTATTTTATTTCAATTTTCTCTTTTTTATGCAAGTATTGCATTATTTTTATCATAATATTTTTATATAAATTTTTAAATCAATATTATTAATATGAATGTATCGTAGTTTAATCACTGTAAATTGAAAAAAAAAAAAAAAATGATATGTTTTATATAAATTAATACCAATTTAAGTAGTTTTAACGCTTGGTATTTATTTAATTTATTTATTGTTCACTTTGTATCAATAATAATATATTTTATTATTAACTCATTATTTTAATTTATTTATACCACTTTTTTAATTAAATTTTTATTATATTTTGTTAGATAAGTTGTACATACGATCACTTTATAGCACCACTCGAATAAAAACTTAATAAAAGGCATAAAAACTGGTTTCCTTTTATAAAATGTTTTAAATATTTTACAAAGCAATCCTCTCAGTGAGGGCGTTTGTGGTTGCCATATGTACGAACAACAAAAAAGGGGAATTATAACATGAGGATTTATCCATAGATTTTCATAAAATACCCATTTTTACAACGCACATTTTAGAGTGTGCAGTTCTAAAGGCACCTCTAAACGGGATAGAAAACTCGCGAGATTTTATGAAAATGCAGCTCTGTATAAGTCTACGAAATGTAATCTCTAAACCACTGACAATTGCTGTCATACACTATTTTTTTAATTAGTAACAATTTTGAAAATGTTTTGTAACATTATTGAATATTTCAGTTGATTAAATGCACTTTTTGTTATTTGGAGAAAAAATTATTAAAGAAAAGGAAAACCGAAATAGTTAACTGTGCACGGTTTTTATTGATTCTTATGATTATTGATTAATGCGGTAACAAAAACAACTTTAAGAACGATATAAATAATAAATAACACAGTACAACACTAAAAATGCATCGGACATGCGATATATCAATTCTGATAAATTTTAGGGTGAGTATCACGAATGTGAATACCAAATTTTAAAATTAGCACTAGTTTTTGAAATATTCGCAAATTTAACTTTTAGCAAAAAGTCTGTTTTTTTGTTAAAATTTCTTAATTATTCATATACCTGACTAAACTACGGATAATTTTTTATATGGTTTAAAATTATAGACTTTGGGCTTTCAGAACTACATTTACTTATTTTGATTAGGGAAAAGATCTAGGATATATTTGCGATTAAAGTCAAAACTTCACTTATTTTCCTATTTTGCAAATCTAGTAAAATGTTTTAATCGAATTTGCAAAGTCTTAACACATGACGTAAATTCATATTCCACTAAATTCTTTTTGTCAAAAAAATCGCAACTTTTGCATCAACATTTTCCGAAAATTCATTCTGAAACACAAATTTTATCACCAATTTACAAAAATGTATATATTTGATAAAGTCGATTTCATTTAAAATTTTGGGTGGCAGTATGCTTTGACTTGGTTTATTTTTGGAGCATTCTGATTGGTTAATTTATTTTCAACCAATCAAAATGTTTGAAAATATAAATATTTTTGTAGGGTTTTCATATACAAAATGAACAAAACAGTATGTTTAACAATAAAACGGACTAAATTTAAAATGTTCTTTTATAATACTTTTTTGAACATGCATATTTTAAAATCATTATTTTTAGGAATTTGCACTTAAATTATCTAAAACTTTGTTGAAATTGATTAGAAAATATGTGTATAATATATTTCAATGGTTTTATCTGAGTTTTTAATTTCAGGTTCTTCGCAGACTCCTTAATTTGTAGGTATTAAAAAAAACAATCTATTTCAGCTTTAGCAAATTTTTACTTAAAATTAAAACATAAAGTACGAAATTTTTGTGATGAATTAAGTAACATGAGATGTTTAGTAATGGTATAAATTAGAAAACTGGATATTCCTTTCATCTCAGATTAATTATTAGCGAAATCGTGAAAAAAGAGAAATTTATTTATTTAAATGCATATGTAGTGAATATAATCGCAGCTGTCAAAACGTGCGATATATCAAATTAAAGGGCATATTTCATCCTATTAAAATTTTGCAAAGAGTGGCGTTCATACCCTATAAACAATTTCACTGGAATTCAAGTTGAAAACAAGTCCAATTCCAGCCCTGTTTTCCAGTTTCAAGGCTTGAATTAAACTTTAATTACATTTTATTTCAATAGCATACTCCAGCAAAAGGGAAACAAAAATTCAAGTTTGAACTATTTTTTTTAAATATACAAATGCTAGAGTTTGAAATATACTTTACTTCAAGCAAAATTTAAAGCACTTGAATTTTTAAAACCTATGTGCTTATTGGGTACTTTTAATTTTACATTTTTTTGCAAAAAGTTTATTACAAAATTGAAATTTTCTGCAAATACGGTTTTGTAAATATTTCTTAAACTATAGCGAACTTAAAAATTCTAAGGACATATTCGTGATATACGTCCCAATGTCTATTAGAAATGATCTGTCGCAATCCCGATGCATCAAATTTTTCTTATTTTGTTGTACTGTGTAATTAATTTTAATAATATTTTTATTGTTTTTAATGTTGTTTTTTGCTTGTAAAAGAGTTTTTATGAAATTTTCTGTTTTCACAACTTCCTTCATTTTCTCTTGTTCGCTGTTAAATTTCTTCAAATTCCTTGTGTTTTTCTTCTCATTCTTGTGTGAAATTTAGGTTTTTCGATTTTTGTATAATTCTTCATTTTAATTTTTTCGTATGTTTTGGGTGATTTTTGGGCCATTTTTAATTGTTGGCATGCGATTTTCCATTTTTGGACAAACTTGCCTACAGCCGATATTTGCATCTAAGCTACTGTGGTCAAACAAAACAATAGTGTTTGCAATAAATATATATATATATATATATTTCTAACCAATTATTTTAACTCAAAATGTGCCAAAAAAAAAAACGCTATTCCTTGAAAATGTGTAAAATGATACTGCTACACACGTAAACCAGGGAACATAGAAACCAGAAAATACAACTGGAATTTTGTCCGACTTTTTCGGCGGGATGATTTATTTATTTATTCAGTCTATGGAATATAAATAAAAAAAATATATATAATATATATATTTTTTTATATATTATATAAAAAGAATTTCACTAAATAGTTTTTACTGGAATCGTTTGCGGACTGCGGGCTAACGGCAGGCTAATGACGAGATAACGGCGGGCTAGTGATTAACTCATGCTTGCAAATTAATTCGGCAAACATCCGGTTTGTACTTCATGGTTTCTATGCTCCTTGCTTAAACCTCCTTGAATACCTGCAATTTTTTCTCATATATTCGCTAAGGTGTATTAAATAAAATCTTGAGGAGATATAGCTATTTTTTTATGTTTTGTTTAGTAAGACATTTCAAAATTTGAAACTGAAGTTTTATGAATTATGCCAAAATCACTTTTGCTTGGCCTCGGGTTAAGACGCGATATCTTTGAAATATAGTAATTTTTATCTTGGTAGTCCTTATTAAACACTACATACTCAAAACAATTTATACCTTTAATTTTATAAGTTTTTTTTTTATATATTTTCTAACATTGCCCATTTTTTGCGAAAGTCCGAAATTTAGGGACAAAAATTCTAACAGAAGATCTCAACCGATTTAATAAAAATTAGATCTGTTATGTTCATGAACCCTACGGGAAATTTTAACAAACTGTCACCGAACTGGCCCCTTTATATGAAATAGACTGGTCACTTTTACATGGCGTTGTCATAGAAGGGGGAAATTGACCCCTTGTGACATGTCACAAGACAAATCCCAGGACAGGTCCCTGAACTTTGTTTTTTATGAGAATAAAAATAGTGTTGACAATATAACAAAATGTGTAAAACAGGACAATTTTTTCGCTAGAGGCGAAATAAAATCGCTAGTTCTAAATATAAAATCGCCGTTATGGGAACACTGAAGAAACAGCTGTTTTTATTTTACAATTGTTTGAAGGTTTCATTAATTTATATTTGTAAATAATTTTATTGTGATGTTTTGTAAAAAAATGGATCTTACAAAATTAACAGAAATATTCCTCAACCATTATTTTAGAAGCACAAACCAAAAAAGATTACTATTTATCAAAACGTCAAATTTTTAGAATCATCTGTTTACTATGTCGCTGTCGTTTACAAAAAAAATAAGTAGCTGACTACACGACTACAATTGCAGCCAGCAGCATTTGTAGTCGTGTAGCCGCAGTCGTCTATGTGTTTAAAGGTTCAATTAGACGTGCAATAGCCATATAAAACAGCTGTTCAAACCAATCTTATGGGCTACAATGTATTCGATTATTGGTGACATGCAATTAGAGTTTGCTGTTCGGTTTTATTCGAAACCGAAACCGCGGTTATTCAAGCCTTAAAACCGAAACCGAAAACCGACAAAAATAAGTCGGTTTTCAATAAATACTTTAACCACTTAAAATAATTAATTGAATCGCATCGCAGTGTACAATTAGAATCCGAAAAGACTCATAACAGCCCTAAGACCTTATGAAATCGTAGCTACATGACGGCGTATTTCTTCACCGATGAAGCCTCTTTCCACTTTTATGATTCACAAAAGACTCGGACTTATGAGCATTATTGAAAAATTTTGAATTTTCTGAGCCATTATGTGTCATTTATGATTAATTTTTGAGACATTTATGAGCAATGAAAACATATTTAAAAATTTTGAATACACCCAAATTTTAAGCAACCCGAAATTTATCATATTTTAGAGTCTTTTACGAGTCATAATTTCTGAGCTCTCAGAAAAACGTTAATTGGGATATTATTGAATTTCGAAAATGGCTCAGCTCCTACTTTGCAAAATTTCTTATTTAATTGTAATGAATATTTTCTCCATTAAATATTACTTTAAGGAAATTTTTTTTATTACGGATAACAAAAATTGAGTCTTATAATTTTAGACAAAAAAAAAAAAAAAAAAATACACCAAAAAGTAAAGTGGTTTAAGAGATGTTGAGTTTTATTTATTCAGTTCAGATTTCCACCGCGTATTTTTCAAAAAGTCATATTTCGTAGTCAGCGAAATTTTTAAAAATTTACCTTTATGTTGTTTTAACCAAATTGCTAAAATTTAAATTTAAACTCTTGAAAATACAGCTTTAGATACATACAGAAGAAACATGTAATTTATAACGAGCTTCCGCGTCTTTTTTTTCTTCTCCCACAAAGGTTTCGAAATGGCGTTATTGCTTTTATTCGAGAGCGAAATTCAATCGAATTTTAATAAATATTTTGAACGAGTTAAAATACGTATTTAATTTTTATACATATTTAATTATTTTCAAACAATTCTGTTAATGTCACATGAAAACCGAAAAATAACCTAAACCGCGGTTTTCACAATTTTTAAAAGCCGAAACCGCGGTTTTAAAATTTTTCGGTTTTTAGCAAACTCTACATGCAATAACGCCATAACCGTAGATAGCAATTGAATTTTTGTTTTCTGCTATGGCGATATGGTTACGGCTATGGCGATATGGCACGTCTAATTGAACCTTAATGCATAAGTTTTAAACTATTTTTACTCTCACAATAAAAGCAATATTCAATCAATAACAATTGATCGATAAATCGTGTTGCAGAAATGTACACTTAAATTCTCACTTTCAATAAATTGAATTTCCAACCATATGGCAACCTTGTTTGTTAATTTAGCTACACAAAGAGGTTTTGTTGTAAAATTGGTATACAGTTTATAATGAAGTTTCGCAAGATAATAAAAGGAACACGAAATAATATATTTACAAAAATTTTCTAAATTTAGAAGTTTTAATTAAAACAACTATAATTTTTATGGAAAATATGCGGTGCAATATTAGAATTTTTCAACATAGATTTTTCAACTACTATATAATTGATTTTTTAATTTAAAAATTTCAATAACTTTTTTTATTTATATTTCAAACACTGTTTTCTAATTTTTTATATCTTCTTTTATAAATAAATATTTTTTCTCTTAAACATTTTATTTAAATAACTTTTTTCACCTTTAAACCACGTTTAACATAAACACAATTTTAGTTAATTATTTTTGCTTAATGTATAATTAAAAAAACACAACATAAAATTATACAAATAAAAATTATATATTGCTCAAAGACCACTCTTGCTTAATTTCTATGTACTCTTAAGGCAACATCGCGCAGATCACTGAACTGTAAAAAAATATATACACAATTTACATTCAAAGACCGAGAGAGTAAGCAAGTAAAGCAAACGATTTATAATTTTAGTCAGTGATCTTTATAACCAAACACACAAAAAAAAGACTTCAATATTTCCGTTTGCGGCACATTTAGAATACAACAAACATTTATGTGCCCGATTCTAGAATACAAACCTAGAGTTCAACACAAAATAAGCCTATAAGCATTTCTAAAGGCAAACCACAAAAATTTATTTAAAACACAATAAAATGCTGACCCATACTATTTTTATTCGAGTTTTTGTATAGAAGATGTTAAGAAAAAAAAAAACAAAATAAATAAAAATAAAAGAAATAAAAACACAAAGCATAAAACATATAAAACTATCCCTAGTTCTACGAGGCTAAAATCATTTAATACATTATAACTCCCCAGGTCAAAAAAATGTATGGGCCAGAGCTTCAAAGAATTAATTCCCTAATTCCTTTTTTTTATTTAAGTCTATGGATAAAAATCCTTACAGACTATAATATTAAAAAAGAAAAATATGATTAACAATTACAAATTATAACCTACGTATTTAAGTACAAAATTATATTACGTTTAATGACATTTACATTTGAAAAAAAATTGATCAATTCATTCATTTCGTTGTAGTGTTTACATATTCTTCGAAAGGGATCAGCATTAGCGTAGTTTGATTGAAAGACTTGTAAATATAACGGGATATAATAGCGAGTAGATTTTTGAGGAACATGAAGTTGAACATTACTAAACAGGAAATCAGAAGAAATGTCACCATTAAGTAAGTTTATCATAAATGAAACATTAAGCATTTTCCTTCGGCTTACTAAAGTAGGCAGTTTAATTCTATCAAGCCTAATGGTATACGATGGAAGATCAGCAGTTTGGTTCCATTTTGAGTTTCCTAAACAGAACAAAAGAAATTTACGGACTTTATTTACCATCATCGTGATATGTTGTTTAAAATTTAATTTTGGATCAAGTAAAATACCAAGATCCAAGAACTCATTAACTAATTCCAGCTGGTAGTCTCCCAAAGTGCATAGACCAATAGAATTCCAATTTCTGGAAAATCGCATTTCTTAAGATTAAGAGCGATTTTTTTTAATCGAATTTAGATTTTGGGAATGAATTCCCTGACCAAACTTAAGGAATTGAATGAATTTCTTTTTTTATTCGATTTATCTTAAAGAAATTCATTAAATTTTTTCTAATTCCTTCATAAAATTTCATTCACCAAGGACTTCATTCAATTCTAGTTATTTCAACTTTTTGTCAAGGTATTCATTCGTTAGAGAATAAATTCCGTGGGAATTTATTTAATTGTCCACTTAATTCTCTGAAGGATAACAAGATAATGACTTGAAGCAGACTTCGGGGATTGTTAAGGAATAGCTTCTACACCTAAAAAACAGATTCAGTTCTGATAACCGCATTTGTAGCCAATCGCATGGTTCGGTTGTGGTAGCCGAATTTTTCAGTTGTGGCAACAGAAAACCAATTGAGACAAGACTAATTTGACCGTGCAAACAGGAAAAAAAATTGCCAACCTAATTGCTAAGCCTTTTTTGGTAGCTACAACCAATAAATTCGGTTGGTGAAACCATATTGGAATGTGATTTCTAAATATTTTGGGCATTGCAATTAAAATTCCGTTGTATGAACCGAATTTTGTTTTGATAGCCAATATTCAGTTGCACCAACTTATTTTAGTAGATGTAATCGAATATTCATTTGGAAAATGGCATATTTTTTCTAAATGTATGGCAACGGAATTTCAGTTGTATCAAGAATAAATCGGTAGCCGCAACCAAAAAATTCATTTGATGCAACTGAACCATTCGACTGGCAACAAATGGGGTTGTCAGCACCTAATCTGTTTTCTGGGTCGCCAAATGTAATGTCCGAGAATAAATAAATCACGGGAATAGTTAAAAGCAGACTAAACTTATGAATTTATTTATTTAAAGTGATAATGAGTGAGTAAAATGATACAGCGCGTTACATTTAATATGCATCACCTCACCAACTACATTTATCATCCCAATCGCCAGATTTAAATCCCATAGAGCATCCGTGGGATGAATTGGATCGCCGTATCCGAAAAAACGTCTGTAAAAAGTAAGATGGATCACATAAATGATCTTTTGGAGGAATGGAACGGAATTTCAAAGGATGTTTTACTGAAAAATTTGTTTTTTCTATGAAAAACATATTGACAGCCGTTTTAGCACTTGGGGATGGACACACAAAGTATTAGATAAGATTTTTTTTATCATAAAATATGAGAATATTAAGGTCGTTTACAAGGGGTGCGCTATTTCTTGTATGGTCCTAACAAAAAACAGAGTTGTTAAAATTTAAATTTAATCTCTGAACTATATTTTTTAAGTTGTTCCATCAATTTTGGGGAACTTGCATTTCAGAATTTAGGATCAGGCTATATGAATCATCTATCAAAGCTCATCAACCCTCGAAGGCTTGTTGAGCTGTGCTATCAACGATTTGCAGAATTTTGGTGCACGTGATATATATGTATCAATGTTGAATCAAATATGAATCAATGTTGAATCAATTATGAATCAATATTGAATCAAATAAGAATCAATGTTGAATCAAATATGAATAAATGTTGAATCAAACATGAATCAATGGTGAATCAAATATGAATCAATGTTGAATCAAATATGAATCAATGTTGAATGAAATTCAACGGAATTTCAATAAACGATTACCCTTAGTAGACCAAATGCGTTTCTGTTACCAAAATCAGGAAAAATTCAAATTTGTTTTAATTTTTTGTTTTATTTGGTAAAAATATAATTGACAATTTGTAATTTGTATTTACAGGGTAACCAAAAAACTGTTGAGATATTAGTTGATAATGATTATTTCAGTTAATTCGGAAATTTTCGATTCTAAGAAATTATTTAACTGAGCAACCGAGAAATTTTATCTGTGTAGTGTTATGTGAGGAACGATTAGTGTTGGTATAAAAGTACACAAACTTTTTCGGTTATTTAAGAAAACTACTAACGAAAAGTAGTGTAATTTCGTAACAGTTGTTTAAATCAGTTGTTTTTAATATCATAATAAACAACTACCAAAACAGTAATTTTAGAGTAAACAGTTATTTTTGGTAGTTATTTAAAAAATAAAAAATTTCGTTGAATTTTAAAAATTTGTTTAGTTTATATTTGTTACTATTGACATATTTCTAGTTTGCAAATAAAAATCAGAAACCTGTATCTCCAATGCATAAAAGCATAATAACTGGAGAACTGTCTGGGAATTTTACTTCAAATTTTAAATAGGCTGAATTAATGACACGTATTTTTGCAATGGAAAGCAAAAAAATGTTTTGTTTTATTTTTAGTTTTCACCCATTCCGTCAGTTTTTTAAAATTGTTAATATTTGGGAAATAATTTTACGACCATGTTAGTTATTTTTAAGGCGGTATGAACTAAGTCCCCCTAATCAAAATGAACCAAGTCACCAAAATTTTGTACAGGGAAAAACAACAACGAATTTGGGGACTTACTTCACTTTTTGGGGACATAGTTCAGTCTCAAATTTTGGGAGCTAATTCGCAATGAAATAAGTCCCCAATTACTGGAAATAAACTAAACCCCCAAAATTATTTTTGCGAAGTTAATTCATTTTCACTAAAATTAACATTGTTAAATATTACATTATAGAAACCGTTAGAATTCTTTTTCACATTGCCTTCTATAAATGTAAAAAAAAAATTCGTTACCGAAAATAGTTAGTTTGCCTACAGCCGATATTTGCATCTAAGCTACTGTGGTCAAACAAAACAATAGTGTTTGCAATAAATATATATATATATATATATTTCTAACCAATTATTTTAACTCAAAATGTGCCAAAAAAAAAAACGCTATTCCTTGAAAATGTGTAAAATGATACTGCTACACACGTAAACCAGGGAACATAGAAACCAGAAAATACAACTGGAATTTTGTCCGACTTTTTCGGCGGGATGATTTATTTATTTATTCAGTCTATGGAATATAAATAAAAAAAATATATATAATATATATATTTTTTTATATATTATATAAAAAGAATTTCACTAAATAGTTTTTACTGGAATCGTTTGCGGACTGCGGGCTAACGGCAGGCTAATGACGAGATAACGGCGGGCTAGTGATTAACTCATGCTTGCAAATTAATTCGGCAAACATCCGGTTTGTACTTCATGGTTTCTATGCTCCTTGCTTAAACCTCCTTGAATACCTGCAATTTTTTCTCATATATTCGCTAAGGTGTATTAAATAAAATCTTGAGGAGATATAGCTATTTTTTTATGTTTTGTTTAGTAAGACATTTCAAAATTTGAAACTGAAGTTTTATGAATTATGCCAAAATCACTTTTGCTTGGCCTCGGGTTAAGACGCGATATCTTTGAAATATAGTAATTTTTATCTTGGTAGTCCTTATTAAACACTACATACTCAAAACAATTTATACCTTTAATTTTATAAGTTTTTTTTTTATATATTTTCTAACATTGCCCATTTTTTGCGAAAGTCCGAAATTTAGGGACAAAAATTCTAACAGAAGATCTCAACCGATTTAATAAAAATTAGATCTGTTATGTTCATGAACCCTACGGGAAATTTTAACAAACTGTCACCGAACTGGCCCCTTTATATGAAATAGACTGGTCACTTTTACATGGCGTTGTCATAGAAGGGGGAAATTGACCCCTTGTGACATGTCACAAGACAAATCCCAGGACAGGTCCCTGAACTTTGTTTTTTATGAGAATAAAAATAGTGTTGACAATATAACAAAATGTGTAAAACAGGACAATTTTTTCGCTAGAGGCGAAATAAAATCGCTAGTTCTAAATATAAAATCGCCGTTATGGGAACACTGAAGAAACAGCTGTTTTTATTTTACAATTGTTTGAAGGTTTCATTAATTTATATTTGTAAATAATTTTATTGTGATGTTTTGTAAAAAAATGGATCTTACAAAATTAACAGAAATATTCCTCAACCATTATTTTAGAAGCACAAACCAAAAAAGATTACTATTTATCAAAACGTCAAATTTTTAGAATCATCTGTTTACTATGTCGCTGTCGTTTACAAAAAAAATAAGTAGCTGACTACACGACTACAATTGCAGCCAGCAGCATTTGTAGTCGTGTAGCCGCAGTCGTCTATGTGTTTAAAGGTTCAATTAGACGTGCAATAGCCATATAAAACAGCTGTTCAAACCAATCTTATGGGCTACAATGTATTCGATTATTGGTGACATGCAATTAGAGTTTGCTGTTCGGTTTTATTCGAAACCGAAACCGCGGTTATTCAAGCCTTAAAACCGAAACCGAAAACCGACAAAAATAAGTCGGTTTTCAATAAATACTTTAACCACTTAAAATAATTAATTGAATCGCATCGCAGTGTACAATTAGAATCCGAAAAGACTCATAACAGCCCTAAGACCTTATGAAATCGTAGCTACATGACGGCGTATTTCTTCACCGATGAAGCCTCTTTCCACTTTTATGATTCACAAAAGACTCGGACTTATGAGCATTATTGAAAAATTTTGAATTTTCTGAGCCATTATGTGTCATTTATGATTAATTTTTGAGACATTTATGAGCAATGAAAACATATTTAAAAATTTTGAATACACCCAAATTTTAAGCAACCCGAAATTTATCATATTTTAGAGTCTTTTACGAGTCATAATTTCTGAGCTCTCAGAAAAACGTTAATTGGGATATTATTGAATTTCGAAAATGGCTCAGCTCCTACTTTGCAAAATTTCTTATTTAATTGTAATGAATATTTTCTCCATTAAATATTACTTTAAGGAAATTTTTTTTATTACGGATAACAAAAATTGAGTCTTATAATTTTAGACAAAAAAAAAAAAAAAAAAATACACCAAAAAGTAAAGTGGTTTAAGAGATGTTGAGTTTTATTTATTCAGTTCAGATTTCCACCGCGTATTTTTCAAAAAGTCATATTTCGTAGTCAGCGAAATTTTTAAAAATTTACCTTTATGTTGTTTTAACCAAATTGCTAAAATTTAAATTTAAACTCTTGAAAATACAGCTTTAGATACATACAGAAGAAACATGTAATTTATAACGAGCTTCCGCGTCTTTTTTTTCTTCTCCCACAAAGGTTTCGAAATGGCGTTATTGCTTTTATTCGAGAGCGAAATTCAATCGAATTTTAATAAATATTTTGAACGAGTTAAAATACGTATTTAATTTTTATACATATTTAATTATTTTCAAACAATTCTGTTAATGTCACATGAAAACCGAAAAATAACCTAAACCGCGGTTTTCACAATTTTTAAAAGCCGAAACCGCGGTTTTAAAATTTTTCGGTTTTTAGCAAACTCTACATGCAATAACGCCATAACCGTAGATAGCAATTGAATTTTTGTTTTCTGCTATGGCGATATGGTTACGGCTATGGCGATATGGCACGTCTAATTGAACCTTAATGCATAAGTTTTAAACTATTTTTACTCTCACAATAAAAGCAATATTCAATCAATAACAATTGATCGATAAATCGTGTTGCAGAAATGTACACTTAAATTCTCACTTTCAATAAATTGAATTTCCAACCATATGGCAACCTTGTTTGTTAATTTAGCTACACAAAGAGGTTTTGTTGTAAAATTGGTATACAGTTTATAATGAAGTTTCGCAAGATAATAAAAGGAACACGAAATAATATATTTACAAAAATTTTCTAAATTTAGAAGTTTTAATTAAAACAACTATAATTTTTATGGAAAATATGCGGTGCAATATTAGAATTTTTCAACATAGATTTTTCAACTACTATATAATTGATTTTTTAATTTAAAAATTTCAATAACTTTTTTTATTTATATTTCAAACACTGTTTTCTAATTTTTTATATCTTCTTTTATAAATAAATATTTTTTCTCTTAAACATTTTATTTAAATAACTTTTTTCACCTTTAAACCACGTTTAACATAAACACAATTTTAGTTAATTATTTTTGCTTAATGTATAATTAAAAAAACACAACATAAAATTATACAAATAAAAATTATATATTGCTCAAAGACCACTCTTGCTTAATTTCTATGTACTCTTAAGGCAACATCGCGCAGATCACTGAACTGTAAAAAAATATATACACAATTTACATTCAAAGACCGAGAGAGTAAGCAAGTAAAGCAAACGATTTATAATTTTAGTCAGTGATCTTTATAACCAAACACACAAAAAAAAGACTTCAATATTTCCGTTTGCGGCACATTTAGAATACAACAAACATTTATGTGCCCGATTCTAGAATACAAACCTAGAGTTCAACACAAAATAAGCCTATAAGCATTTCTAAAGGCAAACCACAAAAATTTATTTAAAACACAATAAAATGCTGACCCATACTATTTTTATTCGAGTTTTTGTATAGAAGATGTTAAGAAAAAAAAAAACAAAATAAATAAAAATAAAAGAAATAAAAACACAAAGCATAAAACATATAAAACTATCCCTAGTTCTACGAGGCTAAAATCATTTAATACATTATAACTCCCCAGGTCAAAAAAATGTATGGGCCAGAGCTTCAAAGAATTAATTCCCTAATTCCTTTTTTTTATTTAAGTCTATGGATAAAAATCCTTACAGACTATAATATTAAAAAAGAAAAATATGATTAACAATTACAAATTATAACCTACGTATTTAAGTACAAAATTATATTACGTTTAATGACATTTACATTTGAAAAAAAATTGATCAATTCATTCATTTCGTTGTAGTGTTTACATATTCTTCGAAAGGGATCAGCATTAGCGTAGTTTGATTGAAAGACTTGTAAATATAACGGGATATAATAGCGAGTAGATTTTTGAGGAACATGAAGTTGAACATTACTAAACAGGAAATCAGAAGAAATGTCACCATTAAGTAAGTTTATCATAAATGAAACATTAAGCATTTTCCTTCGGCTTACTAAAGTAGGCAGTTTAATTCTATCAAGCCTAATGGTATACGATGGAAGATCAGCAGTTTGGTTCCATTTTGAGTTTCCTAAACAGAACAAAAGAAATTTACGGACTTTATTTACCATCATCGTGATATGTTGTTTAAAATTTAATTTTGGATCAAGTAAAATACCAAGATCCAAGAACTCATTAACTAATTCCAGCTGGTAGTCTCCCAAAGTGCATAGACCAATAGAATTCCAATTTCTGGAAAATCGCATTTCTTAAGATTAAGAGCGATTTTTTTTAATCGAATTTAGATTTTGGGAATGAATTCCCTGACCAAACTTAAGGAATTGAATGAATTTCTTTTTTTATTCGATTTATCTTAAAGAAATTCATTAAATTTTTTCTAATTCCTTCATAAAATTTCATTCACCAAGGACTTCATTCAATTCTAGTTATTTCAACTTTTTGTCAAGGTATTCATTCGTTAGAGAATAAATTCCGTGGGAATTTATTTAATTGTCCACTTAATTCTCTGAAGGATAACAAGATAATGACTTGAAGCAGACTTCGGGGATTGTTAAGGAATAGCTTCTACACCTAAAAAACAGATTCAGTTCTGATAACCGCATTTGTAGCCAATCGCATGGTTCGGTTGTGGTAGCCGAATTTTTCAGTTGTGGCAACAGAAAACCAATTGAGACAAGACTAATTTGACCGTGCAAACAGGAAAAAAAATTGCCAACCTAATTGCTAAGCCTTTTTTGGTAGCTACAACCAATAAATTCGGTTGGTGAAACCATATTGGAATGTGATTTCTAAATATTTTGGGCATTGCAATTAAAATTCCGTTGTATGAACCGAATTTTGTTTTGATAGCCAATATTCAGTTGCACCAACTTATTTTAGTAGATGTAATCGAATATTCATTTGGAAAATGGCATATTTTTTCTAAATGTATGGCAACGGAATTTCAGTTGTATCAAGAATAAATCGGTAGCCGCAACCAAAAAATTCATTTGATGCAACTGAACCATTCGACTGGCAACAAATGGGGTTGTCAGCACCTAATCTGTTTTCTGGGTCGCCAAATGTAATGTCCGAGAATAAATAAATCACGGGAATAGTTAAAAGCAGACTAAACTTATGAATTTATTTATTTAAAGTGATAATGAGTGAGTAAAATGATACAGCGCGTTACATTTAATATGCATCACCTCACCAACTACATTTATCATCCCAATCGCCAGATTTAAATCCCATAGAGCATCCGTGGGATGAATTGGATCGCCGTATCCGAAAAAACGTCTGTAAAAAGTAAGATGGATCTCATAAATGATCTTTTGGAGGAATGGAACGGAATTTCAAAGGATGTTTTACTGAAAAATTTGTTTTTTCTATGAAAAACATATTGACAGCCGTTTTAGCACTTGGGGATGGACACACAAAGTATTAGATAAGATTTTTTTTATCATAAAATATGAGAATATTAAGGTCGTTTACAAGGGGTGCGCTATTTCTTGTATGGTCCTAACAAAAAACAGAGTTGTTAAAATTTAAATTTAATCTCTGAACTATATTTTTTAAGTTGTTCCATCAATTTTGGGGAACTTGCATTTCAGAATTTAGGATCAGGCTATATGAATCATCTATCAAAGCTCATCAACCCTCGAAGGCTTGTTGAGCTGTGCTATCAACGATTTGCAGAATTTTGGTGCACGTGATATATATGTATCAATGTTGAATCAAATATGAATCAATGTTGAATCAATTATGAATCAATATTGAATCAAATAAGAATCAATGTTGAATCAAATATGAATAAATGTTGAATCAAACATGAATCAATGGTGAATCAAATATGAATCAATGTTGAATCAAATATGAATCAATGTTGAATGAAATTCAACGGAATTTCAATAAACGATTACCCTTAGTAGACCAAATGCGTTTCTGTTACCAAAATCAGGAAAAATTCAAATTTGTTTTAATTTTTTGTTTTATTTGGTAAAAATATAATTGACAATTTGTAATTTGTATTTACAGGGTAACCAAAAAACTGTTGAGATATTAGTTGATAATGATTATTTCAGTTAATTCGGAAATTTTCGATTCTAAGAAATTATTTAACTGAGCAACCGAGAAATTTTATCTGTGTAGTGTTATGTGAGGAACGATTAGTGTTGGTATAAAAGTACACAAACTTTTTCGGTTATTTAAGAAAACTACTAACGAAAAGTAGTGTAATTTCGTAACAGTTGTTTAAATCAGTTGTTTTTAATATCATAATAAACAACTACCAAAACAGTAATTTTAGAGTAAACAGTTATTTTTGGTAGTTATTTAAAAAATAAAAAATTTCGTTGAATTTTAAAAATTTGTTTAGTTTATATTTGTTACTATTGACATATTTCTAGTTTGCAAATAAAAATCAGAAACCTGTATCTCCAATGCATAAAAGCATAATAACTGGAGAACTGTCTGGGAATTTTACTTCAAATTTTAAATAGGCTGAATTAATGACACGTATTTTTGCAATGGAAAGCAAAAAAATGTTTTGTTTTATTTTTAGTTTTCACCCATTCCGTCAGTTTTTTAAAATTGTTAATATTTGGGAAATAATTTTACGACCATGTTAGTTATTTTTAAGGCGGTATGAACTAAGTCCCCCTAATCAAAATGAACCAAGTCACCAAAATTTTGTACAGGGAAAAACAACAACGAATTTGGGGACTTACTTCACTTTTTGGGGACATAGTTCAGTCTCAAATTTTGGGAGCTAATTCGCAATGAAATAAGTCCCCAATTACTGGAAATAAACTAAACCCCCAAAATTATTTTTGCGAAGTTAATTCATTTTCACTAAAATTAACATTGTTAAATATTACATTATAGAAACCGTTAGAATTCTTTTTCACATTGCCTTCTATAAATGTAAAAAAAAAATTCGTTACCGAAAATAGTTAGTTTGTGCTATTACGTCGTGGAGATAACATAAAAAAAATTAATTTTGAAATTATTGCTGGAAATAGAAGAAATAGTGAGCTTTTGTACGTTTTTTTTTTTTTTTTATCAAAAAATGATATATATTAAAAAGTCTATATATCAAAATGTTGTCAAATATGTGTGCAGACAAAAAACTTGCAAAGCCAAAATGAAATAACTTCCTGATGGGAATTGTATTCCAGCAAAAAAATTTGTTGACCACAATCATGAAAATGAAGAAGAAGCCTACAAAAATTTGAAGGCTTCACTAAGTGCAATTATGCAAGACCATTATGCCCACGTCAGGGATTCTAGGAGGCAGTAAAACTAGCTTAAGTTCTACTAGAACCGCATTTCGAAAGACTTGTGAAAGGTAAGTAAAAAAAAAAATAGCGAGAGTAGTTCAAATTTTTACTAACATTTTAATTTAGCAATCAAACAAAAAATCCTATATTTTAAAAAAATTAAAAGAAGATTAAAAAAGATTGTCAACAACAATTTGGTAACATCCCCAAAAAATGCTCTTCAAGTAATTGAAGCCTTTAATTTGGAAAATGTTTGGTCTGATTTTGAATTAACAAAAGATGACTCAAACCCAAGGCATTTCTTTACTGCGCGCATTAGGGAAGATACATTTTCATTTTGTTTATTTTCATCATTGAAAATAATTGATTTAATAAGATAAAATATTCCACCCGCAAAAAGAACTTACCTTATGGACGCAACTTTTAATGCTTTATGGATGCTTTAAATAGCTGCTCGTTATATACATATATCGAGTATTTTGAAGAGGTAATGCAATTACTCGTATATTATGCATTCATACTTTTTTCTTTTTAAGATTTTTGCAGTGTTTTTTATATTGATAGATAAGAAAACCAATGAAATATATAATAGATTGCTGATATACATATATTAAAAAAAATATATTTGATCTTGATCCGTCTATATTTATAACCGATTATGAGTAAGGATTGCTAAATGCGGTTAACATGGGTTTTCCTCGAGCAAATCTCATTGGTGCTGGTATGCATTAAAATTGTTCAATAATTTTAAGTTTTTTGAGAGAAATGATGAGATAAAAGCGATCAATTTGCCCGCCGCGAAATATGTGCAAGCAGAAAACTTTGTTGAAATACATAAGATCCTCAAAAGTGTGTCTCTGTTTTAACACAAAATTTTGGCACTTCCGTTACTACCAGCAGAATTAATATGAACGTCATTTAATGAAATAAATGGCTTATTTTTTCATTTTTAAAACATTTTGAAAACCAGTGTATTCATAAGGTAATAGTGTAATATATAGTATAAACATTTCTAAGTAACAAATTTACAATATATACATTTTATACTTTAGATTGGCTGCGAAAACGTTTCTGTTCATAATCAGGAAACTGGAATGACATCTGCCGTTGAGGCGTATTCTTGGTCGGTCAGCAGAAAAAATTGTCACTTTTTTTAAATAAGTACGCATCATTCGGGACGAGGAATTTTTCAAAAGTATACATTTTGCCAAAAAAAAGAAAGAACAGTGTGGAAAAGAGTAATCAAATTAAAGAGGCAAAGTTACTACCGGAGTAAGGAAAAATAACAGTGTACAGAGAAAACAGATTCGTGCTCACAACCGAATTTGTTGCCAATCGAATGGTTCGATTGCCGTGACCGAATTTTGCAGTTGTGACAACTGAATATTAATAGAGTAAATAGTCATTTGATAATGGCAACAGAATTTCTATTGCCTCAACAATATTTCGGTAGTCACAATTGAAAAATTCTGTAGTCACAACCGACGCATTCGATTGGCAATAAATTCGGTTGTAAGCACGAATCTGTTTTCTGGGTGTGCCTACATTTCTTTCTCGAATGGTGTACGAAAAGAATGAAATATGTGTGAACTAAATATATTTAAAGAGTCATCCGGCGACGAGATGCCAGACAGACAGACAAACAACATCGAATGTGTTGTTTGAAAATATAAACCTTCAAACATCGTCCTTTTTCCTTGCAAACATCTCAAGTTTTGCGATGAATGCAACCTCTTACTGCATGCAGATGCTATCTCAAAACGATTGCAAAATTATAATTACCCATATTGCCGTGAAATAGTGGAAGGCTCCATGCAAGTGAATGTTTTACTATTTTTTTTTTTTTTATTTACTACCTTTTTTAAGATTTCAATTATACTGTATGATATTAGGTTTGTTCCACGTGATTCTGGGTAAAGTTTGGTAAAATGAGAAAAAACAAATAATAATCTCAAAAAATGTTAAAATTGCCCACAATACCGGGAAAGCACAAAACCACATTTCAAGCACAAAAATTAACGTCAAAGTTCTTCATATAAACAAAAGCTATTTTTAAGAATAAAATATCGAAGGGAATAAAGAAAAAGTGGTAAAACGTGGTATTTGGTAACGATATTAATTATTGTTTACAAGTTTTGTAAATATTTTAATTATTTTTACAAATTTAAAATTGATTTATAAACAATTAGTGATTTGATAGTTTTACAATTTTACCCGAAAAAGGTACGGATAACTTCTAAAGAGAAACAAATTATTCTCTCATCAACGCTCTCATTTACCCAATTTTTTACAATAAAAACGCTTTTTGGTAAGATTGGGTTCCCGCGGGTACACGCGGTTACGTACGTGGAACAAACCTAATATGAACTAATTTTTTTTTTTTTTAATTTTTTTATTTTCTTTTTTTTGTAGAATTGCTCCATACACAAGACTAAAAGTCTTATTTTGCAGTATGGAACTGAGGATAGGTAAATTTATGAAAATCATTAATCAATTAATAAGTTAATAACTAATTAAAAATTTTTATATAAAATACAAAAAACAATTAAACAATTACAATTAAACAATAAATATAAATATAAAAAAAAAAATCAATTTAAATAATTAGGTCATATCATATCAAATAATTATTTTTTCAAATTGTTATGCCGAAAACAGTTTAAAAATATTTTCTTTGAATTTTCGTGCGTTACTTAAAAGTTGCGTGCTATGGGGTATAGAATTCCAGAGAATTACTGCGAATATGTAGAAATGCCACTCCGAAATTAAACTTTTGTATCCAAATGATCTAATTCGTTTTCCCCTGCTTATATCTGAAATACAAAGTCTGCTGTACAGATGATCAGGTTTATGGGTGTATATTATTTTATGTAAGAAAACTAAAACTCTTATGTTTACAATTTCTAATTTACGAATTCGTAATAATATATTTCTCTTGATTCGTTTAAATAGATAAATAAAAAGTTTATAAAAAATGGGCCCTTATTTTTTTTAGAAATGGGGAAATATTTCATTATGACCTAATTCCACAAATGTGGGGAGTTACTTCAATTTCGTTTTAGGGATTTCTTTCATTTCATTGGGGGTTTATTTAATTTTTGAAATTATTTCATGATGAAATAAACCACTAATTTTGGGGTCTTAATTCACTTCCGTTTTGGGGACTTACTTCATACCGCCTATTTTTAATGCATATTTTTGTTAGTTTTCAATAGTAAAAAAAAAAAAATGTTCCCTTATTAACCTTTAACTTTGTTTCAACTCTCAATTTCGGTAGTTTATGCCGACAAAATCATTTGCTTTCTCGAGCCACGCAACCAACAACCAAAAACCGTGCGCACTGTAGTCTCTTTATGAAAGTAAGTACTCTCTGCTATATAGAAACTATTTCGTTGGGAAAATGCATGATACAATCATACTAGGTAGATGCATTAGAACAATAAACACAACAAACAAGAACAAAAAATGTAATCGGCTACTCTTGATACATAGTGAAAGCATACGGAAAAATCCCTGAACTGTCATAATAAAACCCTGAATTGTCAAACTCTCCCTAATGCATCTACCTAGTATGGTTGTATCATGGGGAAAATGTACTAATTTGTTTTAAAAATCTAGAGGTATATTGCCCGTTAGGTAAAAATTTATCCGTATAAAGTGGCTGTGGTGTACACTTTAAGCATGTTTATTTTTATACTGATGCAGAAAGAACTATAAAAAGAAATAAAAATTGTAAACAAAACATAATACCAAATTAAAAATAGTACCTGCTCTTGTAAAGAGCTAAACAAAAGAATAAGGGATCATTAAATGAGCGATTCATTTTAGTGAGATACTACTCAATATAAAAATAATGGAATTGGTGTTGCCATATGTATGAATACAATAAGCTGTTATCGATAAAAAATATAACGATATTTTTTTATTTTTCTGTGGGTTCATGTCTTTAATTACCTAGTGTCTACAAATGCAATGAAATGTGCAAAAAAAAATTTGAAAATAACACACAAAGCAACAACAACGAAAATAATTTTGTTGTTGCTTTGTGTATAATTCGTAAATTTTTTGGCATATTTTATTGCATTTGAAGACACTAGGTAATATTAGCACGATTTTTACTCTGCTCCAGCGTTGCAATTATGATGATGAATTTTAAAACCCCCGGTTTTTTATATTTGCAAAAAAAAAAAACCGGTCAAACGGATTTAAAATTTTACTCCACTATAAGAAATGATTTTTAACGACATATAAAATCAAAAATTTTCTTATAAATTTCAATGATTTTTCGGTCTTTTAAGAGTTTTGGTAATGATAAATAAGTTTAAATCAAGAATATCAATCTTGAGATAAAACCTCTGTAGTTAAAGATTAAATAAATTATTGGCTCATATTTCAATTAACATTTTATTTTTTACAAACATTTTTAAATTATGTAAGTATGAAAACTAGGGCCATTATTATTAACTTCGTCTGTGAAAAATGTTTTCTGTTTTCATTTTCAAATGATTGCTAATAGCTGTAGAATGACACCCTATTTCACCTTTTCTTATTTGATACTTCTTAAATAAATGCTTGAATTTTATTGTTTTTATTGATTTCTGCATGGGTTACACCCCTTAAGAAACAAATTTCCGTTTCCATACAATATCTTTTTCTCATTAAATTAGTTTTAATTTCAAAACCAATTATATCTTACCTAATCAAAATTTAAAACAAATAATCCTTCTCCCGCACTAAAATGTTCACAAAATAAAAAAGTAAAATAAAGCTTTCTACAGCAAAATGCATAGCCAAAATAGATAATTACAATAAAAAAAGCGTAAAATTTCTAAAATACCAACTGGCGCAAGGACAAATTACAAAAAATATGCGACAACAATAGCAAGCATACCATCGACGTCTACAGACACATAAAACGCATTACAACACCCAGATCGCAGTTGCACAAACAACCAAAGAATCGACCAACCCGACCGACCATGTTTACCAAATATACTCGTAAACGCGTCATGGCGTAGAATACAAACCGCATATTAACGTAATAATACCAAAAAATAACTTACTAAACATTGGAATGATTTTAAGGATTAAAATAACTGGAATGAGCAAATAATTTTTGAATAATACAAACACTATAAAACATACAGACACACCAGGGTTAGAAAAATATTGTACTCCTATAAACCCTCCGTGTTATGGTAGATGTGAAATAACAACAATTATATGTATGAAAACAATTGTCCATATAAATCCTTTTCCTCTTATGTTAGTATTCAAATTTGCAGACATTAAACTTTCATACCGGTTGGGAATTTCTATATACAATATTTTTTTTGTAACCCTTGACACATGTGAAAATTGATATACATTCATATTCTCGAACGCAAAAAATGGTTTTAGATCAAAATTAAGGTACGGTGTCTTTTTTGAATTTTAATAGAATTTTCAAATAGTTTTGTAATAAATTGTTATACGAGTATGGAACCATATATTTTTTTTTAATAAACATTTCTTGTTTTCTGTATTCTGCTAGTTATGTTGGCACTTTTGTTGCCAAACAAATTTGTAATGTAACATATCCCTGGGAATATTTTCATATGGAAATTTAGTAGTTTTATTGCAATGACCTTAAAATTGGTTCAGTACTTTTTTTTGCTGTATATGTTGAACGTAAAATGTCCAATGATAAAACAGAGGCGTGAATTATTAATGTTCTTGGGGTAGCAATTTTAACCGAAATCAACAGGCTTCGTCCTTGGATCGGTGTACGGAATTACATTAAATTATCTTATTATCTGCGTGCTGTAGCGTGCGCACAAAAACACATGGACAGACAGAAGGACGCATGGACATCGTTAAATCGAACGGAAAAGTGATTCTGAGTCGATCGGTATACTAAAAGGTGGGTTTAGGACCAATATATTTTGGTTTAACAAACATCAGCAAAACTTATTATACCCTGTCCACAAGACTGTACCTCAAAAAAAAGTTCGCCGTAGACCCTCCAATATGAAGTATTTTTGCAAGGCAATTTCAAAAAAAAAATTTTTTGCCGAACCTTTTCAATTTTTTGTTATAGATTCGGTATTTAAAGTGTGATATATCGATTTTTTTGCCTCGAGGAGACCAGTGTTTTGCTATAAAGGAAAAATCCAATGAAAAAAAAAAATTTAAAAAGGCGACCCCTACGTTCGGCAACCAATATATAAAAAAAATTCTACTGGGTTTATCGAAAAACTTCCTTAGCAAAAGTTTAATGATTTTTTGCGAGCTTTAATTTTCTGACATTAGGGTGGTAGCAACTGAGATCTGGTGGGTAACTACTAGAACGGGATACTTGGCCCTTAGAGCAAAACACTGGTATCCTTGAGAGAAAAACATCGATGTATCATATTTTAAGATCCGACTGTAAATGCCAAAGATATAACGAAAAATGTAAAATGGCGACCCCTACGTTCGGCAAAATCAAAAATTTTTTTTGAAACCTCCTTGCAAAAATACTTCACATAGGAGGGTGTACGGCGCATCTTTTTTTTTTTTTTGCCTGTAAGGTGGTACGCTATATTGTCCACGTATTGGTGTAGGGTATAAATAGAACCTATCGCCGTCTCACTCTGAAAATTCCATGGTTTATTTAGAAAATGTGTGTGTAGGCGATGATATATTCTTTTTATTTTTACGTGGGGAGAAAGATGGTAAAAGATATAAAAGAAAATTAAAACAGTTTTCTTCTTTTCTTAAATGACGGGATAAAATTTTAAATGCCATTTACAAGGCTTTAAAATGAGCCTAAAATCACTAAAATCGGCCTAATAGTTTTATTAGCACAGCAATTTACTCATATCTACCTATCTGAAAAATTTTTCATTTTTTTTTTCATTTTCAAACCCCTTTCTACTTCAAAAAATATTTTTTTTTATTTTTTCCAAAAATCCACGTGTTTTTGAAAGAAACAAATTTGGAAGAAAAAAAAGTGATTAAAAAATGTTCAGTTTGACATGGAATGTTTTATATGGGCATGTCTTAATCATATGTGATCATGTTTATATCCATATATATCGATTTTTAACAGTGTTGGGAGAAAAATAAAAAATCTGGCTAAAAATCAACAATGTTTTCGGGGCGGAATCATCGTTAAAACTGGTTGGGGATATAAAATAGAAGTCTTAGCTATCTTTTTAAAATATCTTTTGGAATCTGCTTGTGTACGGCCTTACCATTTTTGAGCCTCTGTTATTACCCAGTATATTGCGACACCGGTATATCCGAAGTTGTAAAGATAAAAATCCAATTTTTTGAAAACTCAGTGTGATGGAAAAAATGGACGAACATTTGTAGTAACCATATTAATCATACCAAAAAAAAAGTAATAAATTTGTGAGTAAAAAAGCATGTTATACGTATAAATGTACGCATAAAATGCATAAAAATCAACAAAAAATTAACAAAAATCCACAGAAAGTGCGCAAAAATTCAAAAAAATGCTTATTATTACCAAAGCTGTGCTTAAAGTTAAACCACCGATATACATATACTAGCGGGCGCAGCCCGCTACGTTGTTAGCGTGCCTTAAAGTTTAGGGGGGGGGGGCTGGGCCCCCCCCCCCCGACAATTTTTTTAAATTCGCTTTTTATTTAAAGTACAGTTTTTATAATAAAAGCCTTCACCCAGCCCCCACAAATAAATAATTCTGCACAACAATGGGTTTAAAATAAATAAATATTTGATCACTTTTTCTCATAAAAGTGGATTGTTAGTAATGAATCCATAATAAATTGCAATATACGTGTGTATGTTAAGATAATTTGGTAAAGTGCGAACTTAGGTAGGTAGACCCGTAAGTAGTTTTGTTCATTTGTGTTGTGAATGAAAATAAATAACGTAAAGCAGGGTTGGAAAGCATTTTATAATATTAAAAATAGCGGGCAAAGCTACGTTGTTAGCGTGTCTTAAAGTTTTTTTTTTAATTCCAGTTTATGTAAAGGTAGACCTGGCAATTCAAGTAAATTCACAAATTCAGTTGGAAAATTTACTGCGTCGGTTTCTTCCACCGGTGCTTCGTTACATGAAGTTTAAATATCGGAATATATAAGTTCCATTCCTTTTCTAAGGTTTTTTCTCTTTCAGAAAATTTGATTAACTTTTTGGAGAGTATGTTTCAATGCTACATAAGTTTCATATTCCGTTGATAGTGTTTGAAGAGGTAATTCCCTCTTCCAATCCATTTGCATTGTCTATCATTTCAATTCCACTCGTTCAACGTTTATATCCATTTCATTGCACTTGTGTAGTGTTTCAATTCCACTCGTTTCCTATTTATTTTCTTAATTTTAGTGTTTCATATACACTTGTTCTTTAAGTTTTAGGTTTCTAGCTAAAGACGCAGACGTTAAGGGGGGGGGGGGCAATTTTCCCCTTTTGAACCACCATTTTTACCACGTTCCTGTCCAAAGTCCTAGAAATGCCTTGTCGATAAGTTAGCTCATACGCCAAGGAAAACATATTATATATTACAGGTTTCTAGCCGAAGGGTTCGGTTAGGCCATCAAGGGGGAGAATTATTCCGTTTTTACCCCTCCCGGTAGGAATTTCCAAAAATTCCGTCTTAGAGGACGTCTGCGTTGGAGGAGGAACCTACTACATACATAATTTTAGGTCTCTATATCCAGCAGTTTGGCCAGGCCGTCAAGGGGGAAGTTTTTTCCCTTTTTATCCCTCCCGGTATGAATTTCCAAAAATACCATCTTAGGGGACGTCAACGTTGGAGAAGGAACCCAATTTAAGATCCCTTGTTCCAGCAGTTTGGCCAGGCCGTTAAGGGGGAGACTTTTCCTGTTTTTCACCCTACCTGTAGAAATTTCCAAAAATCTCATCTTAGCGGATGTCTACAATAGAGGAGGAACTTTAATACCAAATTTAAACTTCCTACCTCCAGCGGTTTGGGCAGGCCTTTAAGCGGCACTTTTCGCTTCATTAATCCCCATTTTTGCAATGTCCCTGTCCAAAAAGCACCTTCCCGGTAAGTTAGCCCATACTCCAAGTAACATATGTTTTACATTTCAGGTTTCTAGCCAACTTTTACTATTTGTGCCCCTCTCGGTAGGAATTTCCGAAAATCCATCAACAGGGAATTTCAGCTTCCTAGTTCCAGCAGTTTGAGCAGGCTGTCAAGGGGGACACTTTTTCTTTTTTTGTCCCTCCCGGTTGGAATTAGGCTGGAAGAGGAACCTAAGTACCGAATTTCAGCTTCCTAGTTCCAGCAGTTTGGACAGGTCGTTAAGGGGCAACTTTCCCTTTTTGAGCCCCCATTTTATAACGACCCTGTCCAAAATTCAAAAAAGTATCTTTCTAATAAGTTAGCCCTCACTCCAGGGACCCACATTTTAAGCTTCAGGTTTCTAGCCGAAGGGGTTTTTACAGGCCCCCAAGGTGAGGCTTTTCTTCTTTTTGCCCCTCCCTTTAGGAATTTACAAAAATTCCATCTTCGCGGCTATCTGTGATGGATGAGGAACATTCATACCAAATTTCAACTGCATTGCCTAAGCGGTTTGGGCAGGCCGTTAGTGGGGACATTTTTCCCTTTCAGCCACCATTTTTACTATGTTCCTGTTCCAAAATAGAAAAATTACGTTGCCGGCGAGTTAGTCCTACTCCAAGGAATACATATTTAAAATTTTAGGTTGGCCAAAAGGGATTGGGCAAGCCGTCAGGAGGAGACTTTTACCTTATTTCCCCTCCCGATAGGAATTTCAAAAATTCCGTCTAAGCGGACGCCTACACAGAAGGAGGAACTCACATACCGAGTTTCCTTTTGGGATATCCTGTAGGGAAATCCAAAAATACACACTTAGTCGATGTCTACTACAGTGGAGGAACCTTTATACCAAATTTCAACTTCTTACCTCCAGTGGTTTGGGCAGGCACTTTTCCAATTTGTGAGACTGTTTATGGGGAGACTTCCCCCTTTTTGCCCGTTCCGGTAGGAATTTCCAAAAATCCCGTCTTATCGCACGTCTATGCCGAATATCAAGAAACCTTGTTTTAGTGGAGATATCCGTGGGGGGAGGAAAAAAAGTAGTTTTTTTGAAATTATATATTATTTTAAATGGTACTTTTTGGAAAAACGAAATTTTTTGGAAAAAGATACTTTGTTTTTACAAAGTACTTTATTTGTACTTTTTTTGCAAAAGGTATTTTTTTTTAAAAAGTTGTTTTTTTTTGGAAAAATGTATGTTTTTTGGAAAAAGGTACTTTTTTTGGAAAAGGTACTTCTTTTGGAAAAGGAAAATTTTTTTAGAAAAAGGTACTTTTTTTTGGGAAAAGGTACTTTTTTTTTGGAAAAGGTACTTTTTTTGAAAAAGGTATTTTTTTGAAAAAATGTATGTTTTTTGGGAAAAGGAACATTTTTTTTGAAAAAGGTATTTTTTTGAAAAAATGTATGTTTTTTTGGAAAACGTATTTTTTTGGAAAAATGTATGTTTTTTGGGAAAAGGTACTTTTTTTGTAAAAGGTACTTTTTTTTTGGGAAAGGTACATTTTTTTACAAAAAGGTACATCTTTTGGAAAAGGGTACTTTTTTTAAAAAAGGTACTTTTTTTAAAAAAGGTACTTTTT
Organism: Leucophora obtusa; assembly: GCA_949987735.1. NCBI lineage: Eukaryota > Metazoa > Arthropoda > Insecta > Diptera > Anthomyiidae > Leucophora > Leucophora obtusa. The sequence continues at coordinate 57,491,171 of OX465299.1, read as the reverse complement.
TTAAAAAAGGTACTTTTTTTTGGAAAAAGTACTTTTTTTGGAAAAAGGTACTTTTTTTGGAAAAAGGTACTTTTTTTTGGAAAAAGGTACTTTTTTGGAAAAAGGAATTTTTTTGGAAAAAGGTACTTTTTTTTGGAAAATGGTACTTTTTTTGGAAAAAGGTACTTTTTTTGAAAAAAGGTACTTTTTTTAGAAAAAGGTACTTTTTTTGGAAAAAGGTACTTTTTTTGGAAAAAGGTACTTTTTCTTATCATCCCGATAAGAATGTCCAAAAATGCCGTCTCAACGGACGTCTACATCGGTCGAGGAACCTACATACCAAATTTCAACTTCATAGCTCCAGCAGTTTGAGCAGGCCGTCAAGGGGGAGACTTTTTCCCCTTTTTGCCCGTCCCTGTAAAAATTTCCAAAACTCCCGTCTTGGTGGATGTCTACGATAGTGGAGGAACCTTTATACCAAATTTCAACTTCCTACCTCCAGCGGTTTGGGCAGGCCGTCAAGGGGGGCCTTTTTCCCCTTTTTAACCCCCATTTTTACAACGTCCCTGTCCAAAATTCCAGAAAGTACTTTCCAGAAAAGTTAGCCCATACTCCAAGGAACACATATCTTAAATTTCAGCTTTCTAGCCATAGGGGTTTTGGCAGGCCGCCAAGGGGGAGACTTTTCCCCTTTTTGCCTGTTCCGGTAGGAATTTCCAAAAATCCCGTCTTAGCGGACGTCTACGCCGAAAGAGGAACCTACATACCAAATTTCAACTTCCTAGCTTCAGCGGTTTGGGCTGGGCGATGTTGAGTCAGTCAGTCAGTCAGTCAGTCAGTCAGTCACGTTATTCTTTTATATATAGAGAGATATATACTAAGATTTGGATACCATGGCTTTTTGGTTTTTTATTAAAAAAAATCTTTGTCAAAATTAGATGTTGACGAATTTTGGTCCAATATAATTAAACTTAAAAATTTTAACGATAATTTAGTATTTCTAAATTTTGCAAAACTAATAAAAATTTTATTAAGCCTCTCACATGCAAATGCAGACGCAGAACAATTTTTTCCATTGTTACTGATGTACGTTCAAAAAAAAGGAATAAATCAAGCCATGAAGTTTTAAACTTAATATGTATTATTAGATCTCATTTGCAAGCTAATGTAATTAATTGTGTTAGTTTTTAGTCATATAAAAAACTGAATTATAAGAAACTGTATGCCTAAATACCCAGTAAAATTTTTTACAATCGGTAGCCAACCACACCCATTCTACAACTGGTTCCACTGCAACCGATTCCATGGAACTGGTTCCGGAACCAGTTCCTGGGATCCTATATGGAAGGTGTGGGTGACGTAGAATCAGTTCCAGAACAAGTTCCAGAACTGATTCTAGAGCAACCGGTTCCACTTTGGAGCCATAGAAGGGGTTGCTTTCGGGACAATTTCAAACAAAAAGAATCGGTGTTAGAATCGACAGTAGAAGGGGTTGTGAATGAAAAGTAGCTATTGTACAACCGATTCTTTGGAACAGAAAATTTTCCTGGGTACTTTAAAGTGCTTATGCATAATAATTTGAATTTTGTAAGAAAAATGTGTTTTACAAGTCACTTATTAATTTTTAAAGTGATTATGCATATGACCCTTAGGCCCGATTACTGAATGTTCAATTAGCTAGTAACTGGGATTTTGTTGTTGTTTCTTATATAATATTTTAATTTAACTGTCAGCTAAATTTTAACTGGACATTCAGTAATCTGGCCTAAGTTTATACCTATATATTTTTTAAAAATTTAATTTTTTATCTGTTTACTGTTTATTTTTAGTTTTGTTTTTTTTTACTTTCTATTATTTTTGTTAAATGAAAATCTTTTGTACCTGAATGAATAACTGTACAAATTTATAATAAAAGTAAATATAATTTACTGCTAAAAAAGCAAATTTTTTGCATTTATTAAAAAAGTAGGTCTAACCATGGACCGATTTTAACCAAAATCAATAGGATTCGTCCTTGGGCCGACATAGGTCTGTGTACCAAATTTCATCAAAATACCATAATATTTTTGACCTGTAGAATGCGCACAAGAATGCATGGACAGACAGACGGAAATCGATAAATCGAAATAAAAAGTGCTTTTGGGTCGATCGGTATACTAAAAGGTGAGTCTATGTTTGATGTCTGATGTTTTTTGGTGTTACAAACATTAGCACAAACTTATTATACCCTCTCCACGTATAAAAATGTGTAGGGAAAAATGTAGGGAATATTTTTTTTTGTTTGTAGGGAAAAAGAGCGATTTTTTTTCATTAATGTAGGGATTCAGAAAAAAATCTCCTGGCAACACTGATTCCAACGGACATCACACTGAATTTTCATGCCCAGAACATCAAGAGTATCCGATTCCTCAATATCGATGTCACCCATATGTACAGATGCCAGTGTTGACCCCGCAGCCCTATGGGTCAACAACAACAATGGGTCTTGCGCGCATTAAAGTCGACCTTATTCGCATGATCCCACTCTGAGATTGTAGAAAGGTCACGATTCAGTGTATCATTCATAATCTGCCTTTTGCCCCAATCTCTTCAGGGCTTGGCCTATGATCGAAGGAAAATGAATGACAAATGTTGCTGTCATCTGCGAAAGAGTAGATATGATTGAAAGTTTGACCAAGAAGATCAACGCTACTTATTTGTATAAATTATTCTAGAGACAAATTACTAATTCCTAAATGATAACTTTTTCTGCTATCTCTAAATAAAAGCGGATTTAGCTGAAACTTGACACAGAGAGTTTTATTAAGGAACAAGTATAGAGACCGCGAATTCTAACTTCCATGTTTTTTTTAAACCATCTTAATATTAGGTTAGTTTAGGGGGAAAATGATGTAATTTTATAAGTTAAATATCCATTTATTTCATTTTCACTTCCGCACCTGTAATAACTGCCTATATGTATTAGGGTGGCAAGGGCGTTATATGTTGAAAATTTTGGTCCAAATCGGTCCAAATACAACAAATATTTTAATTATGTCATGTGGCATAATTATGTCTTACTTAACACGTCTAAAAACACACTTTTAAAATTGCACAAACTATTTTCGATATAAATATAATAAAAATTTCGCTGAAAATCGAGTTTTTTTTCCTAATTTCAGCAAAATTAAAAAAACAAATCATAATATCTCGAAAATTCGCAAAGTGATTTTAAAATTATATTCATATTCGTGATCAGCATATTAAATTTTATTAGAAATGATGTCACATGTTTTTTATCACATTTTTTGGACCTGTTCGAAAATTCTGAAGGGTTGTCCTCAAAGCTTAGATTTATCCAATTGGCCTTAAATGTTCACCATATGAGTTCTAGAACAAGTATTGTACCTCAGCCCGGGTATCAGCAAAAATCCTTAGTTGAATTTTCATTGCCACCCTAATATTCATATTTCTAAATGTTAGAAATATTTAAACAATTGTCCTTTGGAAAAATATGTTGTTGTTTTTTTCTTTCTACATATATAAACCGAATGAACCTCAGCTGTTGTATATGGTGTTTTGTTTTTCTAGCCACATTTGGTGCATTTAGCCGCAATAAAAGCCAAGTTCGCAATAAATGTGCGACAATTGTACTTGATCGCATAATTCCCAGACAGGGAGTTTATTGTATTCAAAATTGTATACAAATGTGAATATGTTTGCAGAAGGTATGAAATCAAATGGACGAACGCATCGGTAAAGTAAGGAAGAACAGCAAAAGCATATATTCAGTTTACTTTAGTTTAGTCAGGAAGGCAGGCAGGCAGGCAGGCTTACAAACACCAAATAAATATTTCAACTCATGCTACTACATGGAATGATGATGATACAATAACAACCATTAGGACACTTTAACCAAACGCATACTAATGTTGAGATAGAGAGTGAAATAAAAATAACATTGGTGAAAATTCCAATGTTTCGTAGCATTAAATCTCGCCAATACATACCTACACAGACACACACAGACAACAATAGCAAAAATATTTTATTATTATAGCAATTGTTGCTGTTTTGTTGTTGATGTTCGTAGTCCTGATAGAATTTAGGTAAATTATTCTTTAAAAACTATGGAATGGAGAGCTAAAGTATTAAGTTTAATTCTCACAATATTCTTTTAAATACTAACTGGATTTTTAACTATCGAAATTATTTGTTTTAAAGACAAAATTTGAATTAAAAATTGTGTGAATAATATTTACAATGTAAACGCATTTTGCATAAAATAGATAAAGTTTCTTAAGAATTCAACCAGTAAAACTTTCGTTATAAAGTTGAGATCTAGCTAATTAGCTTAACTTTCGTCGCCTGGCCTATATAAAAAGCTAAAATTTTGAGTTATACAATTTCAAGGTCGCCCAAAAAACCCAAAAACCCTGAAAAGTTTACGATCGCCATTATGGATTTCATTAGAAAACTGTCGTGGGCATTGTAGTGTTATGGTTAGTGCATTGGGCTGTTACTAGGGTTGCCACATCGCAAAAGTCTAATAACTTGACACTTCGCAAAAAATAACTTGATTTAAAAAAAATAACTTGACAATAAAAAATTTAATGTGCATATGTGTGCAGTAGAGCGTACTACCTTACAGGCAAAAAAAAAGTTCGCCGTACACCCTCCAATATGAAGTATTTTTGCAACGAGGTTTCAAAAAAAATTTTTTTTTATTTTTTTGCCGAACGTAGGGGTCGCCATTTTACGTTTTTCGTTATATTTTTGGTTTTTCGGATCTTAAAGTATGATACATTGATGTTTTTCTCTCGAGGAGACCGGTGTTTTTCTCTCGAGGGCCATTGACCTCAAGTATCCCGTTCTAGTAGTTAGCCACCAGATCTCAGTTGCTACGACCCTAATGTCAGAAAATTAAAGCTCGCAAAAACTCATTAAACTTTTGCTAATGAAGTTTTTCGATAAACCCAGTAGAATTTTTTTTATATATTGGTTGCCGAACGTAGGGGTCGCCTTTTTAAATTTTTTTTCATTGGATTTTTCCTTTATAGCCAAACACTGGTCTTCTCGAGGCAAAAAAAATCGATATTTGACACTTTAAAATCCGATTTTAAATGCCGAAGCTATAACGAAATATTGAAAAAGGCGACACCTACGTTCGGCCAAAAAAAAAAAATTTTTTTTGAAATCGCCTTGCAAAAATACTTCATATTGGAGGGTGTACGACGAAATGTGTTTTTAAGGTACGGTCTAGTGTGCAGTAGGGTGATTCTTAATATAAAAATTTCTAAGTTTTGAATACACTCGCCATTTTATTAAGATTCATAAAAAAAATTTCGGTTTTTTTTTTGAATTTTCGGGGACAAACTCGATAGTGGTACTAGCCATTGAAGTTTGGACATAAATTGACGAAATTGATTAGTGTTTTATTTTTTCTTTTGTAGCAATTATTCCTGTATAATAAGAAGAAAAAGATGAAGTCTGCAAGAAGTCGTTGACATTTTCAAACTTTAGGCCAAAAAATATATAAACTTTCCATAGTTTTCGAATCGTCAATTTGAAATTTTAACATATTTTTTTTCTGAAACGTATAAAACCAAAACATTTTTTTTTTTATAAATTTATTAAATGGATGATATACATATAATCAAAATAAAATAGCACTTAAGGTTTTTATTGTCCCAGTAAAATTATTGTTTACCGATTTTTAAGGAAAACCGTCTTTCGTAAATCTCTACTCGCGCTCTCAAAACCAAAGATATACCTTAAGCGCCATTTTATTTTGATAATATATCATCAATTTAATAAATTTATGAAAAAAAAGTTTTGGTTTTTTACGTTTCAGAAAAGAGAATATGCTAAAATTTTAAAATGGCGTTGCGAGAATTATGAAAAATTTATGTTTTTTTTTGGCCTAAATTTTGAACATTTCAACGACTTCCTGCAGACGTCACCCTCAATTCATAAATGCTTTCTAAAGTTATAGCAGGTTTACAAAACGTCATTTTCATACAAAATTTGTTCAATAAACCTCCTATAATTTGACAAAGCATTTATGAATTTAGGAGTTCATCTTTCTTTTCTTATTGTTTAGAAATTAATGCTACTCAAAAAAATTAAAACACTAACAAATTTCATCAGTTTTGTAATTTTACATGTTTTTTTTTAACTACTGATACGACAAAAATTAAATTTAGCTTGACAAAATAAATTTGACCTTGGCACTTGACAAGACCTAAATTAACTTGACAATCAAGGCCATTCAAGGCCATGTGGCCTAGCTGTTACACATAAGGTTGCGGGTTCGACATCCATTGACGGCAACATCAATTTTGAAAAAAATAACATGTATGAGTTAGGGCCCCCAAAATTGTATTTTAGTAAGGCTGAAAATTTTGGATAGTTTTTAAAAATGACAGCTGCTGGAGTGCTGTTGCTTTATATGTCAGATGACCGATTAAAAAACTTAATGAGTTAAACATACAATCATATCTTTTTTTTTGATACTGCCCAAAACAAAATTTGATAATATGATGAAATACGATCCGAAAAATGAGTTTATCTAATCATATAGAATTGGTTGTGACATAATGAAATAAAAAACTAATTTCAATAGAATGGACTATTTAATGCAATGTGAGCGAAATTTGAATGAAGTATTTCTGTCTAATGTTATCAAATAAAATGTAACTTTATTGTATTAAATCTAATTTTATATAATTATATGAATCCAATTTTGGAACCGTATTTCACCATATTATATCTAAGGTGGATCTAAATTAATACAGTACTATTTTTCTAATCAAATTGTATTTTAGGCTATCTCAAGAAGAGATATGTTTGTATTTTATAATTTTATATGAAATACACTGGTCACATTTATATGGCGTTGTCATAGTAGGGGGAAATTGAGCCCTTGTGACATGTCACAAAACAAAACCCAGGACAGGTCCCTGAACTTTGTTTTTTATGAGAGTTCAGTAACCTGTCCTAGGATTTTATCTTGTGACATGTCACAAGGGGTCAATTTCCCCCTCCAAAGACAACGCAATGTAAAAGTGACCAGTCTATTTCATATAAAGGGGCCAGTTCGGTGACAGTTTGTTAAAATTTCCCGTAGGGAACGTATCATCTGTTTAATATTGTTTTTCTTAGCTGAGATCTACGCCGACCAGAATAGTCGGCTGCGGTGGCTAAATAAAAAAATTGCAGCGGCGGCTTTAAGCTTACTGTTAGCCAAAAGCTGATAGGCTAGCTAACTTTAAGTTGATACATACAAAACATCGGCTTAATGGTAGAAAAAGAAAATTAAAAAAAAACAATTATTTTTTTTTTATTTTTATCGTGTAAAAAAAATTTCGACGGCGGCGGATACAAAAATTAGACGGCGGCTCGTCTTAGCCGGTTTAAGCCATTCGTCGCATATCTCAAAATCTTAGCTGTCGACTCGCAGTTACTTAACGGAGAACAAAAATTCTGTTTTCACGGAACGTTACGTTACAGACAAACTAAGGAATCAAATGCTTTTTTATAGAACAAAAACAAATCAGCTGATTCGTCACGGCACGTTACTAATTATACCTTTACAAAAAAAAAAAATTAATCAATAAATAGATGAAAGCTCAAATTATGTCAATCTAACAAAAAATATAACTCTGCTAAAAGAAAAAAATCAAAACTAAAAATATGTATATGTTAAAAAACTATGAATAATGCAATAAAGGGTGGGTAAAAAGTTTAAAAATTTGTTTATAAATTTAGAAATTGCATTAACTTAAACATTTTCAAAGACTTATATTAAAAAATTTAAATTTTAAAAACCGTATCGAGTAATATCGATTATCCAAATTAAAAATATCGAGTATTGAAAGAAACCGAATTTACCAGCGCTATTTGACACATTTTCGTCATTTACTCGGCACAAAACAAAAGTTTTCCAATTCCATCACAACTGCCTAGCCCATAGTGTTTTGTTTGTCAGTGTGAGTATGTCTAAAATATGAAAAAAATCCAATCCAGCTGTCAGTGGTACACAGTGTTGCCAAAACTTATTTAGGAAAAAATGCTAGATTTTTTGCATAAAAATGCTAAAAACTACAAAAATAAGCTAGAAAAAATATGCTAAAAAAATGTTTCCATTTGTTAAAAAATACTATTTTAGTGATTTTTTACAATTGGACTGAAAATAAGTCATCTCTAATTTTGAATTCAGTTCATTTTATTATCTAAAATTATATAAAAGAAAAATTAAAAACAACTCAAAAGTTAATTCTTGCAAAAAAGTTCAAAAATCGTTTAAAATAAATTTATTATTATTTGATTTCCCAACTGTGTCACTGAAAATATGTTATCTCAAAAAGTTAAAGGCGGACAAAAAAAAGTACCCCAAAATGTTTTATTTCTAAAATAGGTGGTAATGTGGAATACTTTGGCGGGTAATATGAATTTCCCATTCTGCCTTAATTTATCTACACCAAATTAATTTAATAGTTTTTATTGCACGCTCTGTTTACCGTTTTCAAATTTCTGCATCTTTGGGCTTACCTGCATGAAATTCTTTAAAAAAATAATTTTCGCGATCAGGGTTAATACCTTTTTTGTGGTGTTGGTTGATTTTGTAAGATTTTCGGTATGATTAATTTGAAAAAGTGTATAGGTGTTACAGTAAAAAAATCAAAATTCACTGAAATTATTAAAAGATACGAAAACGCTATTTATCACAAACGCTATCCACATTACCCTCTATGACCCAAACCTAAAAAAAACCAATAAAAATTACAAAGATTAAAAATGAACCTTATCAACATTTTGCAATTCTATTAATTCTATTTTAAACTCTATTCTTTAAATTATTATTAATTTTTTTACTAAAAATTGGAGTATTTTTGGGCAAAATCACTCCTTCACCATAACAACAACAAAAGTAAAAGAGTAAAAAAGTTAAAGCCGGGCATGCCGATTTAAAATTTTAATGTTAAAGTACCATAAAGCAATATTTTTTATACTTTTGGGATCACTTTTGAATTTTAATCAATCCAACTCTGTTAAATACAATTTTTCGCTATTTTTTCCCCAGAAACATTTTTTTTTTCGCGATTTTTGTTTCTTTTCCAAATAAATTTTTTTTCTTAACTCTATTAAATATTTTTCTAAACTCTATTGATATACACAAAATAACATAACCTTTTTATTTGCGGAAAAAAATGTTTTTGCGAAATTTTTGCGAAAAAAAATCTATAAAAAAAAAGTTCGTGAAAAAAATTACAGCTTCCTTAATGTTTTACATATTTAATGAAATTTGATAAATTTATAATTAAAAATGATCCCAGAAGTATAAAAATAAAATTTTTTTGGTACACGTCAAAATTTTCCTAGTACTTACTCTAAAAGTAAAAAAACATTTCTTTTTCAAAAATACATTTAAACTTAAATTGTAAAATAAGAGATAATTATTCAAAAATGAGGTTTAGAAGAAAGATTATTCATGAGGGTTAGAATAAACTGTGATTTTTAAACTGATAATAGTGATTTTTTAATGCTTATATTTCAATATAAATAATCAAATTTGGTGTTAGTTTAACTATATAATGTAGAGAATATAATAATCAACACAAAGAAAACGTCAAATTTAATTAAAATAGATTAAAAAATAATTAATTAATAGTACCACTTTTAACCTGTTATTACAAAATTATAACAATTCCAGTTCAGTTGTTAAACGAGAACCGAGGAAAAAGGTTCATTTAATACTGTTTGTTGTGTTTTTATATCGGAAACAACATCAATAATATTTTTATAGCAAAAATTCAAATTAATGTAGAATATTCTATAAAAAAAAACAGAAAATAAAACTGTAAAAAATGCTAAAAATATGCTAAATTTTGTTTGGAAAATGCTGAAAAAAATGCCATATGCTAGATACATTTTTTTCATGCTAAATGAATTTAAAATATGCTAAATCTAGCATTAAATATGCTAAATTGGCAACACTGGTGGTATACAATAGCTTTAGAATTTGTTGATATGCAAGTGTATTTTGCTGTACGTTTGCTTGTACGTGTGTATGTGGAACTTGTTTTTGTCATTTTATTTTGTTGTTATTTTTCTTCTTCTGTCTACGTTTTTTTTCGCAATTATTTGATGTTGCAATTTTCCTCGTTGTTGTTTTCAATGGTATTTTTCAATTTGAATGCATTTTGTTTTGCAAATGCACACAACAAAAAAATGCAAAGTAACGTACACAAATGTCCGACTCACGTATATAACAACGCACCTACAACTACACACAAGTACATATATGGACAACTGTATAGTGCTCCAATTCAGTCATAAAGTTACAATTATTCAAACATAAACGGAAGTACCTACATAGTTTTTTTCCTAGTTGAAGTTGTTGCTATTGTGAATAGAGTTATGCATTTTTAATGTCGTTTTATAGACTTTTTTTTGTTGGTTTGCTGTTGCCGCTGAGAAATCTAACGGATGTTGTTAGGTTTAAATACCACAACAGCACTGATTGTGTGGTTTGGTGAAATATTTTTTTATCCTGTTTTTAAAATATTAATATTTTGGATATGAAAAGAAGATTAAGCTTTTAACAATTATTTAAATTTAAATGATTTATTTGAAGTAAATGTAGAGCTTTTCATTTTTTGAATAAATTATTTTATTATCTTTATATTTTACTAAATCAACCCTTGGCCCGACTAAAAAAGGGCTTATATAATCATATATCATTGTATATAAACGCACATATATGTTCATATATAATCTGGCTGATTTAAATAGTTGTTATTATACACTTAAAATACTTTGTATGTTAAGACCGCTGCAAATCCATTTAAAAACAAATGAAATTTTACTTGAAAACAGTTTGACTACACCCAAAATAATACGCCTGTTGGCTGGGCAGAAAAATTTGTTACTTTAACAAAATTTATTTCTGTTTTTTGGCTTAAAACAAAATTTGTTGATTTTAACAAATTCATTTGTTAAATTTCACAAATCTAAATTCAAGTAAAAAATTTGTAAAACAACAGTTTTATCTGTAATATACTGACTCGTAGAATTTATCCAAATTTAGGGTCTCGGGAGCCTCCCAGGGCCTAGTTCATATCACGTGTGGGCATATAAGGGCACTCCAGTGGAGCAAACAATTTGTCCACTTTTTATTAAAAATTTCCGAGGGTCCAAGGCCCCGCCAAGGTTCATTTTTGGGTAGAGATACCCCTTTTCGCTGGGATATCATACTGTTAGGGTTAGTCGAAAGATTAGATTTCGAGATATGGGCCATTTCAGAAAATCGGGAGGGAAAGAAATAGCGCAATTTTTAAAACTTCGGATACATATGTGGCGCCATCTACCGGGTATTTACAGTAACATGAAAATATTATATTTTAACAATAAATTTTGTAAAATTTAAAGCATGGGTTCTGAAAAATTAGTTTTAAATAATTTTGAAAATTAATACTCAAAATTAGTTAAAGTACTGACGATTTTTAGTATTGTGTTAAATGAAGATAACTAAAATCTTTGCTAAAATCACTGTTTCAACTAAAAATTTGTTAAAATTTAGTCAAATCGATTTGAAACCGGTTTGACAGAGTTTTCTACTGACGTCTTATTTTAAGTGTAACATTTCATTAAATTCAACTTACATTTGCTCTTATGTTTATTTCTTTGACTATTCATAAAATGAACTACAAATTAGTCAAAACAATTAACAAAATTTATTTATTGGTTATACAAGTTAATAATAGCTGTGTTTGTGCGGCAAGCTATCAACGTTGGCTTATGTCATTCCCCAATAAATTTGACATTATAAAACGTTTAGTGTTAACTCTCAACGTGTCAAATTTGTATGAGATTGACGTAAGCCTACGTTGATAGCTTGCCGCACAAACACAGCTAATGTCAATTTTTTGCTTGAAAAATGCATTTATTATAATAAAAAAATGAACTGATACATTATCCAAAGTATAGTCTATCGTTAGCTGCTACTTTTTCCCATCTTAGCGGTAGCATATGGATTCAGCGCCAAAAGAACTGCTCCGGTTTTGAGGTAAAAAATGAATCAAGCCAATTTCTGATACCCTGTTATGATGTGAAGCGTATTCCAGTAAGGGCGTTCTGCATCGATCGAAACAAATGGTAGTCAGTAGGGGCAAGGCCTGGGCTATAAGGCTCGTGAACCCAAACTTCCCATCCACTGTTTTCTAAATAGCTTTTGACCGGTCTTGCAACATGTGATTGAGCGTTGTCATGATGGAAGATTATTGATTCATGTTTGGTCGCATATTCTGGTCGTTTTTCGTTGATTGTTTTCTTCAAACGAATCAATTGTGTTCAGTACAGGTCCCCTGTTATCGTCTTACCCGATTTCAAAAGCTCATATTACAAAACACCCTTCTGATCCCAGCAAATACAGAGCAGTACCTTGGCGCCATGTATAATCTGCTTCGGCGTTGATTTGGCTGATTGGCCGGGCTTTAGATATGTCTTTTTGGAATATTGCGTAGACTAAAAGAAGACTTTTAGCGTTTTTTTTAATCACCCTGTATTTAGAATTTTTCATACAAAAAATGGATTTATTAAATCCAAAAAAAAGCTAGATTTAATAAATCCACAACAAAAGCACAAATGTATGAAACAGCCTTTTAATTTAATGTCAGAAAAAAATACGAATGAAAATTAAAAGAGAAACAAAAAAAAAATTAAAAACTAGCAAAAAAAAGGTTTTTATTAAATTTTTTTTATGAAATATGTTTAGAAAAAAACTACACCTCACCAAATACATATTTTCCATCTTAGACATGGAGAAATAGCTGAAATAGAAATGGCAATTTTTCACTCTACTGTAAGTAATTTAATTAAATCCAATTAGTGAATATTAAATATTGCAATGGAATTTTTCAATTGTGTAAAAATATAAATTGAAGTGATAAAACTGAAAAGGTAGACTGTTTATCGCTGTTTTATATAAAATATAATTAAAAATTGAAAGTTAAAGTAAAAGCCTTCATCATCGAATTCGGTATTAAAAATTAGGATGAAAGAAGTGTCGGACAGAAAATTTTTTTAAAATAGGGAGAATCTAACCCCATCTGTTGAGCACTTTTAGAACTACTTTTTGGATTTATTAAATCCAAGTGTTTTTTAATCAGCGGCTTTTATTCCAAAGTTAAAACATATTTATCGAAATATTTGATTTAAAAAAACATACTCAGACATATAAGAAATCCGGATACTTCCCACAATGGTAATTTATATTGCTAAATCCTTTCGGAAGATCACAGTTCCAATATGATTGAAACCTGTATATTTTTTATACTGGATACACAACGAATTTATGCTTCCTGAATTTTGTGTATTATCTTTTATAGTGTATCTTTTAAAATTAACTAATCAGCCAGCAATTCCGGAGCGCTCATAAATAAGATTTTTAAATGGCTCATAGAAATGATTATTGTTTTTTTGAAAACACTGCTTTTTTTGGTAGAAAATATGCAGCCTCAGAAAACAATCCTAAAATTTGTCTCTACAATCTAAGAAGCTGTCTCAAAACGAGGGTTCATTTTTCGGACTCAAAGAAGATTCCAAAATTATTTAAATTTATGAAGAAAATTTCGATTTTATACGTTCTTTTTTCGGAGTCATTTCTGAGTGCACAGGGGGCTCTTTTGGTCGGACCACTTTCATAGGAAAAAGTGGACAAATGTTTATGTTTTTGGAGCTCAATTCTGAGTCATAAATGATCATCTTTGTTTGCTGGGTTAACAGAAAATTTCGAATAAAAATACTACCCAGCAAACAAAGATGATCATTGAGCTCCAAAAACATAAACATTTGTCCACTTTTTCCTATGAAAGTGGTCCGTCCAAAAGAGCCCCCTGTGTACTCAGAAATGACTCCGAAAAAAGAACGTATAAAATCGAAATTTTCTTCATAAATTAAAATAATTTTGGAATCTTCTTTGAGTCCGAAAAATGAACCCTCGTTTTGAGACAGCTTTTTAGATTGTAGAGACAACTTTTTGGATTGTTTTCTGAGGATTCATATTTTCTACCAAAAAAAGAATGTTTCCAAAAAATAATAATCATTTCTATGAGCCATTTAAAAATCTTATTTATGAGCGCTCCGGAATTGCTGGCTGGGAATTTAAATATTAAAAATTATTATTATTTTTTTTTTACTTTAATTCAATAAAAAAAGGGAACAAATTTTCAAATTCAGTTGTAGGTTCCAATTTATTTTTGGCAGCAGTAAGTGTTCACAACCGAAAATAATTTATAATTGTGACATCCGATTCTATTAACAAATTTACTGATGAAATTTACAATCGAGTTTATGCGGCTACATTAGAGCGTACCACCTTAAAGGCAAAAAAAAAGTCCGCCGTACACCCTCCAATATGAAGCATTTTTGCAAGGAGGTTTAAAATAAATTAATTTTTTGCCGAATGTAGGGGTCGCACATTGGGTTGAATCATGTCCAAAGTGATGCTTAATTCTGGGGATTAGGTTAGAATTTTTTTTATATTTTTTTTTTGAAATCATATGTCTTACTAATTAAAAAAATTAAAAAAGTTTTGAAAATATTTAATTATTTTGTTTTTAATAAAAGAAAAAAAAATATATATGAAATTCATTTTTTAATATGTCTGTAATCAATAAAATGTATCATCTTAATTATCAGCTTAGATTTAATCATCACTTGCATCATCATTATCGTTACTGTCATCATCATCATCATTATTATTACAATCATTATCATCATCATCATCATCATCCTCTTCATTATCAGTATTACAGGGAAGTATAAGTAAATCTAGAGCGGACTGCGGCAAAATGGTTTTTTTCTTTTCAAATTTTTTCGACCTGTGTGATATAACCGGATCAGAGCTTCTACACTCAAAAAAGTCAATAAAGTCATCAAAAAATGTTGCTGTGTCAGCAATTTTTTAGTCAGAAGCGTGTTTGCAAAAAAGTTGGTAATGTCAGCAAAAGTTCTGCTAACACTTAGTCGATTGCAAATGAAAAAAATTCCTTGCTCAAATCACTAAACTTTTCGCTGAATATTAGTAGACTGAAAAAACTCAAAACATTTGTAGAGAAATTTTACTTTAGTTAATTTATTTTCTGAAAATTTAAATATAGAAATTGTGTAAGTTGTTTTTTTTTTAAATTATCATTACCGTTGTCTGTACTACATCCAGATAAGCTGCGAAATCTACATATTGTCTGGTTGTCGTCCACGCTTTAAATATGGCTATCTGCACAATCTTTTTAGCAAAATAAATTAGTAAAACATTAGTTGAAAAAAATTTTTTAATGAAACTTTTTCATTAGTCGTATTAAATTTTTAATAATAATATGAAATTTTTCAGTAACTTTTATGAAAAATTGCATTAATTTAATGAAAAGTTTCAATGGACGAATTCCAGTGACAATTCATAGATCTAATGCAAAAATTCATTGATATCATGCAGATAATTTCTTCAGTGTACGATACTTTAATTGTATATAAATCTGCCTCAAAACTAATTTGTTTGCTATAGCGTGACTGATTGCAATTTCTAAGTGCGTGAACGTGACTTCATATCACTCACGTGCCCATATCTAATTAATTTCATAATACATATTATCAATAACAACAACAACAGTAGTAACATAAAAAATAAATAAGAAAAGGCAAAATATTTTTTTTTATAATAATTTTAAGCCACACAAATTTTTTCATAAAATTAAAAATATTAAAAAAACGACATTAAACGCGGATTTTTTTTTCTGAATATGAAAACTGAAATTGTGTATTTTATTTAAAAAAAATATTAGAACAGGCAAACTCGAGCATTTTTAGTTCTATTCCATCAAATACTAAAAATACCCTATATTTAGAGCATTTAAAAAAACAACAACAAATGTATTTCTACAACAACAAATGTATTTCTACAACAACAAATTTAACCAAAAACTTTTAAAAATGTAACAAAATACCTGAAGTTGATGGTTCCATCATAAAATGTTTCGTTTTTAAACTAAAAAAAAGGAACTTGAAAAGTGCTAAATTTCAACTTTTTCCACTTTAAGCTAAAACACGAAAAATTACACTGTGAGACAAATGGTAGGGGTCAGTGATCGGGAACGGTTCAAACTACCGGGGAAAGTTATATCGGTAAAAAAGAAGTTATACGTGTCTCGGCCTTTCGCTGGGTCACCCCTAGGAATCGAGATATATCTTTTTTTTGACATAACTCGAGAACCACTAGTCCGATTTTGCTCCAACAATTTTAAAAAAATTAAAAATTACAATTCCTTTAATCTGTTCATATAACATTTTTCTATATACTCAACAGTTTTGCCGGTAAAAATAAATGTATGAAGAAAGAAATATTTTTTGCCTAAAATATTAAAAAAAAAGTAATAAACAAAAGGTTATTGATTTTTATGGTAGCGGTAACAAACATTTATTTTTACCGGCAAAACTGTTGAGTAACAGATTAAAGGAATTGTAATTTTTTATTTTTTTTTTTTTAATTGTTTGAGCAAAATCGGACTAGTGGTTCTCGAGTTATGTCAAAAAAAAGATATATCTCGATTCCTAGGGGTGACCCAGCGAAACGCCGGGACACGTATAACTTGTTTTTGACCAATATAACATTTCCCGTTGGTTTCATCCCATCCCGATTTTGACTGTCGCATAGTGTTATTGTACTTTGACAGAACACTACAGAAAAAGTGTTTAACCTAGAAGTACAGTTTTAACTAAAAGTATTGTAGAGTTTAATCTATTTTCACCCGGTACCAAATTTTATAACAAAAACTCAATTATAAATAATCAATTAGAGGTTAATCACAACTGGGTCGATTGTCGACCGACGACAGCAAAACTCGTCACGATTAATTTAAATTCAGCGACAGGCGACCGTTGACATTTGTTGACGTTTAGAAAAAAAGGAAAGCAAAACAAGAATATTGTTGTATTTGTTTCACCACAATTCCTCACCAATTTAATTGGTCTTTCACTAATTCTTGTTGCTTTATATTTTATTGTATTTAATTTTGCTTTTTTGCCGTAAGTTATGTATTTTAAATTTCAATGATATTTCTTCTGTCAGAAAAATAAATTTTTTGTAAACAAAGTACGAATTTTTGCACCTCTAATACGAATTTCTAACAACCCTGTTCTAATGGCAATCTTTAATTAGTTAAAAATATGGCAACAATTTGACAAATATTTTAAGTGTGTATTAGTGTGTCGTCAAGAAAATAGAATAGATTCTATTCCGACGACAAATCGCCAGACGACATGACGACATTTTGCCTCCCATACAAAATATATGAAAAAGCAACTCTCGTTGTCGTTGTCGACCCAGTTCTGATTAATCTCTTAAGCGCAACTTTTTAATCGATTCAGCCCAATGTGGGGCGACATTTTACATTTTCCGTTATATCTTTGGCATTTACAGTCGGATCTGAAAGTAAGATACATCGATGTTTTTCTCTCGAGGAGGCCAGTCTATTGCTCTAAGGGCCATTGACCTCAAGTATCCCGTTCTAGTAGTTACCCACCAGATCTCAGTTGATAAAACCCAAATGTACGACCCTAATGTCAGAAAATTAAAGCTCGCAAAAAATCATTAAACTTTTGATAAGGAAGTTTTTCGATAAACCCAGTAGAAAATTTTTTTATATCTTGGTTGCCGAACGTAGGGGTCGCCTTTTTAAATTTTTTTCATTGGATTCTTCCTTTATAGCAAAACACTGATCTTCTCGAGGCAAAAAAATCGATATGTCACACTTAAAAATCCGACTTTAAATGCCGAAGCTATAACGAAAAATTGACCTACGTCCGGCCAAAAAATTTTTTTTTGTGAAATTGCCTTGCAAAACTACTTTATATTTAAGGCTGTACGGCGATCTTTTTTTTTTGAGGTACGGTCTAGTCTACATCAATTCGACTGGCAACAAATTCGGTTGTAACAGCAAATCTGTTTTCCGGGTTTAGGGTTTTGTTTTTAATATAATTATTTGAATTTGTATGGCTCCCAGTGTAGAAACGGTAATGACATATCATTATTTTTTGGAGTACCAGTAATGACACCCACTTACCTTCTGCATTATTTTAAAACATATAATAATGAGTTACGGATAATGACTTATTTTTATCATTATTTCAAATACAAAATAATTTTTTAGATTTTTTTGAAAATTTTTTGAAATCTATTTTTAGACTCAATATTTTTTAAACACTGGTAAGGATATATGTAACCACATATTTTTTGATTTTTTGTATGTTGGCGAGTAAGCTTACTTGTGTGCAGCAGGTCAATTATATTTTTATCTATTAAATATTACATGTCGATATAGCTCAGATGGTAGAGCTGTTGACTGGCAATCTGTAGACCCAGGTTCAATTCCCGCACCAGCAAATTTTATTAAAAAAAAAAAAAAAAAAAAATACAATAAAAAATATTTTTTTTATATAATTTATTTTTTTGAAAATCTATTTTTAGACTCATTATTTTTGTCAGTACTGGTAAGCACATAGATAATGATATATTTTTTGATTTTTCGTATGCTGGTGTGTAACGACAACTCATTATTTTTCGCGACATCGCCATATAAAGGTAATAAGAAATGTAATAACAAAAGTAACTAGTGACCATTACCAAGTATGTAGTTACATAACCACATATCTGGTAATGATTTTCTACACTGGGCTCTTAAAAAAATTTGACTTTAACTTTATCTCTTACGGTGGGTCTCATGCTGTAGGTTTAACTTTAACTTAACTAGAAATAAAAGAAAATGTCAAAAAAATTTACACAAAACAACAACAAACTTGTGGGTTAACTATTAATTAAATTTAAAACATGCAGTATGAGGCCCACCGTTAAAGTTTATATTTTAAAATAAAAACGGTTTCTGCCTTAAATTGTTTAAATTGTGAAACGGTGTCTAATTATTACGCAGGTTACCACATTACAAATTTTTATTACCCCGAGACTAAAAAATGCTGGTATTACTTAAAAATATCGTAATATGTACAACTTTTTACAAAGATTCTTGCAAAATAAAATTTTAATTTCATAATCATTTCCACTATAAGCAACCAATAACTTTATTATTTCAGGCCCGGATAATAACAAGTATTTAATGAATACAATTTAATTGCAGAAACAAGTTAAAGAAAAATTAATTTAAAGTAAAAACGAAAACAAAAAAATTACATTTTTGTCTTTTCCGTATTTTGGCTGTTTACCAAAAAAAAAATATCTAAAGGGGGTTTCGTTTATTTGTATTTTTGTACTACGTGTATTTTACTTCCATTACAGTGAATTTGATCATACCTCTGGCATAATTAAAATTCCAGTGATGTTTTAGAATATCACATACATTACAGCTGTGCAGAGAATTTTTTTTTGTTGTAACGTTTCTTTCGTTTTTTAATAAAACTGTTAAAGGGGTTTACTTAGTTTTTTTTTGTTGCATAAGTTTGAGGTAAGTAAACGCTGATGTGCATAATTGCTAGCGAAAGTGCTAAGGGAATGTAGTATCATACAGCTGCTATAATGGTTTGTTAGTTGCTTGGTAACATGTCATTACTTTGGGTTAAGTATTTTACTTTAGTCTTTGTTTTTTTCATTTTTTTATTGTAGTTAGTACAAACTAATGTATTGACATGCTGTTGTGATACTTTGCAACGGATATGACAAATATGTGGCCCAAGTGGTTCTCTATTTAATTTGAAAAGTTAAAAAATAATCTCGAAGAGAGAAAATGGCTTTAACCCTTCGACTATCACAGGCAAGTAAGCTTGTTAAAGTTAAAGATTTGTCTTACTTAAGTAAGGGCCAGTTTTAATTTAGTGTGTATTCTTTACGATTTATCTTAAATGTTAAATTTTAAGTATAAATATTTTTAGTAATATTAGCGATATTATTTAATTATTTTATTTCATAACTGAATGTTGTGTATTTCTGATCTTCATTACTAATATAGACATAGTCATAGTCTATCTATTTCGCCCCAAGAGAGAAGATGATGATGATGCTTCTGCTGCTCATTCGTTTATATTCCAATTTTTTAGATTCCTTACACGCACATTAGTTAAATATTTATCATTACCAGCCTGTATGTATGCTATGCAAATTACTTTCTCTATAACATGAGCAAACGAGTGGAACGTAAAGAATATTCTTGTCTTTTTTTTGTACTTTCGCCTGCACGTATGCTTAAACTATGACATTAACATTGAGTTAATGTTTGTTTTACCCTCTCATTTCGACCTTAATTTTAGTTTAAATATTTGCAAAAAAAGAGCGGAAAATACAAAACTTTTTTGTGTCATACAAAATAGCAAAATTTTGATGCAAGTTTTTGTTAACAAAAGAATTTTTTTTTTTTTTTTGGAAAATATGTTAAATTTTTTTCTTTTTTTTTATCATTGTTGGCAAACATGTCAACTATCAACAAAAGAATTTAATTAAGCTTTTAATGACAACTTAATTTACCACTTTCATGAGCAAATTATTTGCTATGCAGTTTTTTCATTCATTTTGTCGGCAATGGTTAGTGTAGCAACAGCCATGTTTCTCAACCAACTATTTAAGGGTGGTAATTATTTGACAGATACGAGCATTATCTAAAACTTAAGTTAGAAAAATACTTAAAATTTAATTACAAAGATTCTAAGAATTACTTACTTGAAGGAATTTTATATTTATAATTTATACTGGTGGCGTATGATTTATTCAACTAAATAATTCCATATTACTCATACGTAAATTACTATTTGCAATTAAAAAATTTATTTTAAATATTTTAACAAACTGTCACCGAACTGGCCCCTTTATATGAAATAGGGTGGTCACTTTTACATGGCGTTGTCATGGGAGGGGGAAATTAACCCCTTGTGACATGTCACAAGACAAATTCTAGGACAGGCTACTGAACTCTCATTAAAAACAAAGTTAAATAAATTCTAATTACTACTCCTAGTTTTGTTGTATTATATTGGATTATAAAATTTACACAAATAACTGCCGCCTTAGTGTGCTTATATTATCAGTGATTTTTTTTTCTGTGGTTTTAATTTTGTCTGTTCAATATTGGTTAATTTTTTGTTCATTAAGGTGCGTTTACAATGACGGAGTACTCCAAACTGTACCAAATTTTGTTTTTTTCTCTTTCATACTAACACATTTTTGTATTGTGCTATCTCTTGTTATTCCACTCCAGAGTAAAACTTGTTTGACTCTGGAGTACAGATTTGCTACACTCTGGAGTTAACATTGGTCTGTTAACTGTTTAACATGACAAATATACCCAAAAAAACACATCTCTAATTTGTTCACATATCTAAGTGTCAACAAATTAAAAATAATAATAACAAAATATATTAAATAAATATAAAATTTGTGGTGTTTTCGGTATGATTTAAAATAAAAAAAATATTTAATTAAAAACGGTAAAAATTCTGGCAAAAAAGTGGCGAAAATATGAAGTAAGTACTAAAATGTCAAATAAGTTTTGAAGTAACTCTACTCTGCATTTCGAACAGTTAACATTTTAATCTGTGCTGCAGAGTAGAGTCACTCTACCATTGTGAAAGCACCTTTATTCTATAATTTTGTTTTGTATTTTTAACATATTTAATGAATCTTAATAAAACATATTTTAAATGAATTCAATTTCGAAAAAAGTAAATTATGGTTTTATTGTTGTTGACACGTTTAACAGAAAACAGAACAATGTGTACTTTAAAAATTGCTAAAAATGAATTGGCCAAAAGAGATTGGAATTGCTAAAATATGTTCAAAATAAAAAGTTAATCCATTTTCAGTTTTTTTTTTTTAAATAGTCTTAATTGTTATAGACTTTGGTTTATCTA
This sequence comes from Leucophora obtusa, assembly GCA_949987735.1. NCBI lineage: Eukaryota > Metazoa > Arthropoda > Insecta > Diptera > Anthomyiidae > Leucophora > Leucophora obtusa. The sequence goes on along the minus strand of OX465299.1, from coordinate 57,469,310 downwards.
CTTTAGTTCGAGAGTTTTAAGAAGAAAGCTGCAATTTGAAAATCTGAGGGATAGCGATATGTTGGTTATTTGATTATGATAACTAAATTTTTGTTAGTTTATTTTTGTTATAAAGGGTTCTTCAACAAGAGCGCTACAAAAGTTTTTTTTAAATAAAACAAAAACGGTTTTGGATATCAATGAAATTCTTTATTCCTGTGAAAGTCCGTTCGATGCCATTATGAATGGAAATCGATCTCTTTTGCATGGCCACCACGGGCATGCTTGCAGAAGTCCAGACGCTGAACCCAATTTTCGACGGTTTTCAAGCATAAATCGGCCGATATTCGTACGAAGTTCATCAATCGTCGCTGGCTTGTTGGCATAGACCATAGATTTGACGTAGACCCACAGGAAATAGTCCAACGGGGTCAATTCGCACGACCGAGGTGGCCAATCGACCTGACCATTTCGTGAGATAACACGTTCTCCAAACTTGGTTTGCAATAAATTGATTGTGACATTTGCTGTGTGGCTTGTGGCGCCGTCCTGTTGGAACCACATGTCCTCCAAGTCCATATCATCCAATTGGAAAAAAAATATTCGGTTATCATTGAACGGTAGCGATTCCCATTCACAGTAACGTGCCGGTCTTGATCATCACGGAAGAAGTACGGCCCAAAGACGCCGCCGGCCCATAAACCGCACCAAACCGTAATTTTTCGGGATGCAATGATGACTCATGGAGTACGTGTGAATTGCTGTCTGACCAATAACGCATATTTTGTTTATTGACGAAGCCATTCATTATGACGACCATAAATTGGATGTAGCGCTCTTAATGTTGAGGCCACTGACTCCGAATGTCGGTAGTAAATTTTAATAATTTCGACTCGTTGTTGGCTCGTATATATTTCCATCATGAAATGGCAAACCTTACTGAAGAGAAATGTCAAAAGAGCGGCAAGAAATATGGCGTCGTTTGCTGTCCCTGCCTTTCTACTTTTGTAGGGTCCCTGTTGAAGAACCCTGTACTAAGTTATTTGCCATTATTTCAAAATAATACCTTTCTTATAATCTGAGATGAAAAATTCAGAACTCTTATAATCTGAGATGAAAATTTCAGTATTGTTTTTAATCGCAAAAGGAACTACCGGGACAAATTTGACACTTTTTGTATCCTGAATCGCTCTTATGGCGTATGTTGAGTACGTGCTGATGTTTGTGACTAGTAAAATTAGTGGGCTTAGTCCCACCTTATACTTAGAATTACTTTCCGAATCGATTTAGCAATACCCGTCCGTCCTTGCAATAATGGCGAACATTGGATGAAATTTTGTATATAAGTTTCTATTGCCCCAAGGATATAGCTTATCAAAAATGTTAAAATCGGCCCATATCTTAACATAGTCGTCCTAGAGAGGTTCTTTCTACATATATTAAATAGCTTTACCGATTCAACACGATTTTAAGGGAATTATAGTATTCAAAAGAACTTACAAGGAATTACATGTGCTACAGTTTTCAAGTTTTTTTCATCACATCAGGTATCCTTTATAGAGGACTTCAGAATATCAGAGTCTACTATAATGACAACATATTTTTTATTACTTGCATTCAAACCGGGTATCAAAAAAGAGTTCAAAAAATATCAATTTTTATAAAAACGAAAAATTTTCTTTTCTAAATTTTCAGTAGCATTGAAATGGTACAAGTTTACAAATTCAATTAATATTTATGACACAATCTTGTTCTAATAGGAAAACCCAAAAGCCTTTGTTAGAATGTGGAGATTAAATAAATTAAATTACTCTTTCGCCCGGTAGCCATCAACAATATAAAATGTGTAAAATTACTAAGAAACAAAGGTTGCATTATCTGACGTGATCATGAAAATCTATATGCGCAGTTTCACTATATACAGTCTCTTCTTTGACGTGCATATCGACTTTCCCTCGCGTGAGAAAGACGTTTTTAAGTTAGGATAGGTGTTACTCAGGAAAAAAGTGAGGAGAAAGATACATTTAGTATAAATTTGATCAAAATGGATTTTTTAAATTATAATTTTTTAAATACAAACAAAATTTTAATATTTACCTTTTTCGTATTTTAACAAAAAATATTAGAAGAATTACCTATTTATTTATAACTTTTATATTTCCATAAAATTTTATTAAAAATTAATAGAAAATTAAAAAAAAAATTTTTAAATCGTTTCAAAAATTAATTTTTGAGTGTACTAAAATAGAACAAAATAAAAATTTTACAGTGAAAACTACAAAAAATTATTAATTGTGTAAAAAAAGTTACAAAAAATTTTTTTCCACCTGGTGGGATTCGAACCCGCAACCATCTGATTTCTGTACCAGCACGTTCCTATGCAACCCCCATACAAAATATTAACTTCTTATCACCCATGAAAAAGAACTTCTGACTAGCATATATTTATTGCAGCATTAGATGTTGTTTAAAACCCATTCCTAAGGGAGTAATTCTTTGTGATGTAATGAAGGAAGTGATTCATTTGGAAGTCATTCCATTTATTTTTGCTGGGTAGTTAATTTTTTGAAAGTTAAAAAAAAAGAAATAAATGAAAAACCATTATTTTTTAAGGATTTTGTAGTTAATTTATTAACAATTAAAAATAAATTAAAAGTTCCTTTGATTTAAATGAAAAGTTAGTAGACCGGTTTTCAAGTGATTTTTCATTTATTTTAAATTACATTTTCAGTTAATTTAAACTACAAACTATTTTGAGTGCAGCACATCAGTTGCTAGCAGCCGCCAACGCGTTCACAAGGTATTAGTAATTATCTTTTCTCTTTCCAGCTCTTAGAGACTCATCCTGACAAGGACGTGTGCTGTGCGTGGGCCACATCCTTCGAGGTCCTCCGAATATCCTTTGAGGTACTGCACACATTCTTTGACATTCTTCGAGGTCCTGCAAATATCCATCAAGGTACTGGGAAGATCCTTTGACGTCCTGCGCACATCCTTTGAGGTCCTGCTACTATACTTTGGGATCCTGCGGAGATACTTAGAGGTTCGGCGAATATACTTTGAGGTTCTTGGTAGCACCACCATTTGAGTTCCTGTGGATATTCTCTGGAGTCCGTGTGTGTGTGTGTGCCGAGCGTTGGTCACCTCCCTTTTCCAGCGTCGAGTGTGTGCCGAGCGTTGGTTACCTCTCTTTTTCAGCGTCGAGTGTGTGCCGAGCGTTGGTCAGCCCTCTTTTCCAGCGCCGAGTGTGTGCCCAGCGTTAGCCACCTCTAGGGTATTCAATCGATTAATCATTATTTGATTAATCGAACAATTTTTCTAAAAATTTCTCGAATAATTCAAAATGTCCAAATTTCGAATAACGAATAATTCGAATAATTTCTTACGATTAATCGAAATTGGTGGAAAATTACAGAAATGTGTATTCAATGCATACGAAAGAGATAAAAATTAATGTACGGGATCTTATATTCTTCTTTAACTCTTTAACTCATTGCGGTGTGGTTCTCCCCAATTTGGATAAAATTTTAATATGTGAAAGAGGGGACAGAAAAAATAAAAATAATGACAAAATATGATCTCAATTATTACATTTTTTTATTTTTATGAATTTCAGAAGAGTTACTGAAATTATTTTTGTTCCTCTTTTAAATAAAATTATTAAAAACACAACAAGTGTATGTATATTATTTTACATAAAATTTTTTTGATTAATCGATTAATTTTAAAATTTTGTTCGATTAACCGGTTAAGAAACAAAACCCGAATAATTATTTGCACGATTAATAGATTAAAATAAAAAGCCGATTAATTGAATATCCTAGTCACCTCCCTTTTTCAGCGTCGAATGTGTGCCGAGCGTTGGTCACCCCACCTTTTTCAGCGTCGAGTGTGTCCCAGCGTTGGTCACCCCCTTTTTCAGCGTCGAGTGTGTGCCCAGCGTTGGTCACCTCCCGAGAAAATCCGTGCAGATAGATCTCGTGGGTCCTACAGTGGACCCGTCAACACCCCTGGTGCTCATTCTTCTACGACTCCGGCGAAACTAGGTCGTCACTCTCCCTCCGAGGTCCCTCTCTTTTCCCGACCCGTTAGTACTAAGTGTTTTGTATGTAGGTATAGGTCAATATTTTATAACGTTTTAATACCACGCCTTACACTCTCTGTGACTGAATCAAACAAAATTTCTGTGCCGATCCCTACCCCCGCGAGCTAGCAGACTTAGCATAGTTTGCTTTGGATGCGTTGACATGTGTATTAATTCATACGATATTTTGTACAATTATAGTTTTACGCATTTCTTGTTTATAATTACTCAACGCACAATGAGTATATTAATCCTTAAATGCATGATCTCTTCGATTTTAACCATTTTTTTGATATATAATTTCTAAAGGAATAATAGTAATTTCTAGAAAAATATAAAAAAAAATGTATTTAAAAAAAAAGATGATTTTTATTGAAAAATATGGTTTTTTAGCAAACAGCTAAATTGTGATTATTTTAACGTGTATAAAAAAAAAAAAAAAAAAAAAAACAAAAAAAAATCTATAAACTATAATTTATTCATTTATTGTCGCCAAAATGAATTTTATTGCGAGAATATCACTTTAAATACCCAGTGTAGAAAATCATTACCAGATATGTGGTTATGTAACTACTTACTTGGTAATGGTAGCTAGTTACTTTTGTTATTACATTTCTTATTACCTTTATATGGCGATGTCGTGAAAAATAATGAGTTATGGTTATACACCAGAATACGAAAAATAAAAAAATATATCGTTACCTATGTCCTTACCAGTACTGCCAAACATATTGAGTCTAAAAATAGATTTTCAAAAAAATAAATTATATAAAAAAAAACATTTTTTATTGTATTTTTTTTTTTTTTAATAAAATTTGCTGGTGCAGTCGAACCTGGGTCTACAGATTGCCAGTCAATAGCTCTACCATCTGAGCTATATCGACATGTAATATTTAATAGACAAAAACATAATTGACCTGCTGCACACAAGTAAGCTTACTCGCCAACATACAAAAAATATGTGGTTACATACATATACCCTTAACAGTGTTTAAAAAATATTGAGTCTAAAAATAGATTTCAAAAAATGTTCAAAAAAATCTAGAAAATTATTTTCTATTTGAAGTAATGATAAAAATAATTCATTATCAGTAACTCATTATTATATGTATTAAAATAATGCAGAAGGTAAGTATGTGTCATTACTGGTAGTCCAAAAAATAATGGTATGTCATTACCGTTTCTACACTGGGTATTTAAACAAATATTTTGGAATATTACACTTTTTGTAAAAAAAACACGCGTGTTTTAGATTTTTCACAAATATACAGTGCAAAACCAAGATTTTTACTCTAACTGTTTAAAAATTCTGCGCTAAACTATAGGAACACTATGTACAGAAGGGGCCACTAATTCCCAAAAATGCAGTTTTGAGCATCAAGTAGGTTTTTTTTTTATTAAAAAACCGGTATGTTGCCAAATGGCTACACCATGCATTTAAGGGTTAAAGAAAAATTTACTTAGTTTATAGTAGTGCATTTACAAGCATTTTTTTAGAGTGTAGGTAAAATCGAAAATTCATAGTGACTTTTTAATTTTTCTCCATTTTATAGACAAATTTTATTGTAAATAAATCTTTGTAAACTTTTATTGAGCTTCTTTTGTTGGCCGAGAATTTTCAGAATAAAATTATTCACGGTTCAAATGGTGTCCTTTTCAATATAAATTAACTCATTAATCTATATTTGTTAAGCTTTTATAAAGTAAAGAAAAAACCGCCAAGTAAGAAAAAATACAATATCGGTTAGGCTTCAGTATCGTTTCAAAAATCAAATCCTTTATCCCGTATTATACGGGATTATTATTTCATAAAGGCGGTGATTTATATATAAAGAACGCTGTTTGGCAGCCCTATACATTAACCCTTTGACGACCAGACTTGAACCGCTGCAGCTTTTTTAACGAAACCTTTTGAAGACATGTACTTTTCGCTGAGAATTATTGTTATGCTATTTTTAGTACTCTACTGTGCCCCCTATCGCAGAAATATGTAACTAAAGCAGTAACGTTAATGGACTATCGCTCTATGCATAAGCTTTATGTGATGAACACCTCATGTCAGATATGCTAAACTAACCAATTTGTCATAACTTAACCACAATAGATAAATTGAGTCAATATTAGGGTTTGTAACATTACTGTCAACTGAGCCGATAAAGGGTTAAATGATTAATATTATCTCTGGATAATTATAAGTGATTACAAATTTAGCATATTTACGTTGTAAAGCATTTTGTTAACAAATAAAATGCAACTAAAAAGCATTTTAATAATTTTCGTAAATATATTCCACACAAAAATTTTAATTAATGAAACAAAATATTGCATTAATATGAAATAATTTTTTTTATATAAATATATTTTAAATAATTTTGAGGTCTACATTTTTTAACAGACTTTAAAGTTTTTCCATTTTTGTAGGCTTAATTTTAAATTGTTCTTGATCTTTAGAAAAGTGTTTTCATAAAACAATTACAACTCTCGACAAAGTTTTCTTGTCTACTGATTCTTTTCTTTATTACTTTCTTTTGTTTAAGGTTATTTAGTAATTCTCTTTTTTTTACACTTTAAACTCTGATAACTTTTGTATTATTCAAAAAATGCAATGCGAAATTTTTATAACGTCTGGTGCATTTTGCATTGAGTGACATTATAAATCCATGAGTTCAACCAAAAGAACTCTATACAGAAAACTAGAAAAAAATTACCTACTGGTTTTTGGTTTAATTATTACTTGTTCTTAAACAAAACTAAATTCGAGCATATACCAACCAGAGTTGGGAGTAATTAGTTACTTTTCAGAGATCATTATGTAATTTCATTACCTTTATATAACAGTGATTGTATAAGAAAAGTTCATTACTACATACTTATAAAAAAAAAAATTTTTTATTGTATTTTTTTTTTAATAAAATTTGCTGGTGCGTGAATCGAACCTGGGTCTACAAATTGCCAGTCAATAGCTCTACCATCTGAGCTATATCGACATGTAATATTTAATAGATAAAAACATAATTGACCTGCTGCGCACAAGTAAGCTTACTCGCCAACATACAAAAAATCAAAAAATATGTGGTTACATATGTGTGTGTATTTTAAAAAATATTGAGTCTAAAAATAGATTTCAAAAAATTATCAAAAAAATCTAGAAAATTATTTTCTATTTGAAATAATGATAATAATAAGTCATTATCAGTAACTCATTATTATATGTTTTAAAATAATGCAGAAGGTAAGTGGGTGTCATTACTGGTAGTCCAAAAAATAATGATATGTCATTACCGTCTCTACACTGGGTTGTAATGAACGTTTTTTTTTCATTTTCATTACATTTATAGATTTTCATTACGATTTATTTTAAACAATGGTAACTATATTCATTTTTTGTGACTATCGATTTGATAAGGCCATAGAAAAACCAAACGTATTTCTCTGTTAGCAAATGAAAAAAGAAATGCTATTTTCTTAGCTTTCATTACATTTAAAAAAATTGAAAGACTTTTTGTTTCATTCAGTTACAATATTGTAATGGAAGTGAAATTCAAATGTCATTAAAATTACCTCTTGTAAAATAATGAAGAAAAAAAATTTGAAGTACCATTACGTAAATCATTGGCAATAAAAATGTAATGATATTGGTTTTTTGCCCATCTCTGATAGCAATGTTTCGTACACGAAAAGCAAATATAATTCCTCGTCTAGTAAATTTGTTGATGCTTTTTTTAAACTGCTGTTTTGACAAAAGCCAGAAAAATTAAAAAAATATAAGGGGAAAAAAACTACCAACATTCCTCAAAAACTACTTTATCACAGACATCTTTTAGACGTTTGTTGGTATGTATATTTTTGTAAAATGTGTTTTTGTTTTGACTTTTTCTGTGACAAGTTTCACCAGCAAATACTTGAAATAAATAGTACATGTAGTTGTGCTAGGAACAACCAGACCATACATACTACTATATTTATCCATGTCCACACATACAACTGTCTATTGTTTCATTTATGATTTAACAAAGTTAAATGAAAAGTAAGTTCATAAGTATGATGTATGTGTGTGCGTGTGTAGACGTCTCGAGTTGATATTCAAGCGTTAAATGTCACATACGGCGACATTAATCTTTGTCGTTTGCCAGTTTTAAAAAAAGTTGTTATTTACTTTTAGTATTTCTCTATTCTCAAGTAGGCTCAATTTCTGTTCACGTTTTTAACTGTTGATATAAGCTAACAAGTTAACAAAAAATTATGCATACTTTAAGGGATATTTAATGCAATATTTTGAAGCATAATTTTTAATGCAGGAAATGTCAAAACTTTAATAATACCCAGCAAAAAAAAAAGAGATACCGAAGCAGTAGAAAAAGCACTACAATTGATGATCTAGATGTACTTCTTTTTTAACATAAACACTAATGATTTTAACATTGAGTAGTCATAGGAGAGGAGTACTCCCACTGCAATATTTTTCCAGTACTTTTTGAACGAGTGCAAATTTCACCAATTAAAAGTTAAAAAAATTATATTTTTTATATCCTACACCACTACGTGGAGAGGGTATTATAAGTTTGTGCTGATGTTTGTAACACCAAAAAATATTCGTCCTAGACTCACCTTATATTATACCGATCGGCTCAGAATTTTTTTTATTTCGATTTAACGATGTCCATCTGTCCGTCCGTCCGTCTATCTCTCACTGTCTGTACATGCATTCTTGTGCGCACTCTACAGGTCGCAAATATTGCTCCCGCGGGGAATCGAACCCGCAACCCTCTTTTTGGAAATGCCAAATGATACCAAAATCACTATTTACGATCACTTTTAGAGCAACTACTCTTTAGAAGCAATACTTAAGTGATTTTTTGGATGTGGTGCAGAATTAATTCTAAAAAAGCTGTAAAATTGTAATAGCGGATATTTTGGAAACAATGAAAGAAGTTATTTTTTGAAGCTGTTCAGAATAACTTCTTAAAAAGCAGTAAAAATACACTAACGGGTACTTGTGAAGCTTGTAAAGAACTAGTTGAATTTTTTGTTGCTGGGTTATGGCCCTGTTTTAGTTTTACTTCGGAGGGGAGCACCGAATGCTATTATCTGTCTTGTACACTAAAGAAAAAAGTCTGAAAAATTTTTATTTACAACTATTAAAAAAAATTTTAAATTACCTTGCAGATAAAACTGCTGAAATTCGTAAATTATTTTTGCTAAATAATTGCAACTTATGAAAAGCAAAAATAAAACTTTTAAATATAGAAAATTTTAGTAATGTTTTTGCAAAATTTTAGATTATAGAAAAATAAAAACTTAACCTGCTATAATCTGCATGTTTTGATAGAAAAATAGTTTAGATTTTTATCCAACTTTTTAAACCTTAAAAGCTCTTGTTTATTTATTTTCTCCTCTGTTACATATCCAAATTTCATAAAAAGCGGAGAGAATCCATTGGGAAAACTTCCTTATTAGTTGAAATATTTGAAAAAGGGGGAAAAGTCGTCTCAAAGCCCAACAATAATGAATATCGATGAAGCTTGATAGCCCATATGTTATGCATAAATATTTCGATATATCTTGTGTACCGATAGATGCGTCCGCAAGAAAGCTTTAATTTGATACCGAATTTCTCTATTTTTCTTTGAAATTATAAGAAATAAATTAAAAAAGGAAATTCAAGCAATTTTTGAACCCAAATTCTAACACTTAAGATTTGTGTTCAACAAAAAAAAAACCTGTAGATTATTTTTTATTTTTCCCTACCACATATCCGAATCCCATAAAGATCGGAAAGAACCCATCTACCAATATGAAAGCCTGGTCAGCACGACCAAGAAAAGTACATATGAACTTTATAAAAAAATATGTGGTAATTTTCTAGACCACGGTCCTATTGTGTAATGAGTTAAAGAGCCAACAGTTTCCTGTTTGTATTTTATTGATGGGGTAAATTTGATTAAAGACTCGATTTTGATTTGGTCCATATTTCGCATCTTGGTTGACTGTTTTAAATGGCTTTATAAACAGCTATGTTTGTGATTTTGTATATGGGAGGGGCAATTCTGTAACTCTTTAACGACAAAATTCGGTCGTGAAATTGTGAAGTTTTCGTATAAACTGACAACTTAACTACCGAATTTCGTCGTTAAAAGATTTACGCTGTTATTAAAAAAAAACTTCTTAATTTAGCTTTAAAACATAAATTTGCTAAAGCATTCATTATCTCTATTAAACCTTTATTAAAAAATTGTATTCAAAAACATACAATAAAAGTTTATTAATTTTGTTTTTAATTCTGGCAACACTTTGTATATTCCTCTTTTTATTGTTAGTGATGCATGAATTTTGTGAACGATTGACTCGGTAATTGTAGGTAAATATATCATTTTGTAAATTTTGGAAATTAAAATGTTTTATTACAATCCAAAACATATTAAAAAACGATTTTTAAACATTACTGAGAAGTAATAATGTGAACAAATTGTGTTAAAGAATTTTTTATATTACGTATACTGAAAGTATTCGAATATCGAGTATGGTTTTATTATAAATGCATCACTATTTTATTGAATTTGTTTTTCTTTTATTTTCATGCAAATTTGGGAAAATTTTCGAAAAAAGAGTTTAGTCTAGAAATTTTTGCAGTTTTTTTTTTGGTTGGATACAAAATGTTGTATGCCATCTATTCTTGGATGACTCTGAAACAATTCATTTAATCATTGTAAATTCACTTTTTTTAGTTTTTACAGTGGTTTTCTTTTTCCAAACTTTATCAAACAGATATTTTAGGCTATACCCTACTTTAAGAGTTTAATAACTTTTTCTTTATTAATCATTTGTGAATATTCTTTTTGCCAAATTAGCCTAAAAATCTGTAATTAGGCTATTTTAAAAGTTTTTGAATAACACAGTTAGTATTCATCGCTATATTTGTTTGTGCCAACAAAAATTTTAAATTTAAATTTTAAAATTAACAGAATTTTGTTTAGAGCCACATATTTATTTGTGTTGAGCATTTGGTTTTGACCATATCATTTTTTTCTGTAACAAAACTATCCAGTTGGCAAAAAATTCAGTTACCACATTGAATTGGGTTTCTCTCTGTAGGCAGTAATTTTGTTCTGTTTTTAACTTTTAAAAACGTTGCTTTACTTCCTTTAAATATACTGGGTTCTTTTCTATTGCAACAAAGAGTATACATATTAAAGAGATTGGGGGACTCTCTATCACTGAGAAAGCATTTGTTCTATTATGTGCCTTGGAACAGGAACATACTCAAACCAATATCACCCAGCAAACATGGCAATACGAAGAAGATTCTCCGAACATATCGCCAGGTAGAAAACATTTATTGCCGGCAATATCAATTTCGTATTCCGGAAGTTTCCTCCAACTGTTACACTAAAACAATACTTCCAGGCAATATGAAAGCAATAACTCATATGGAAGATAAAAGGGATATCGCTAAATAAACTCCCAGTACAATAAAAAAACAATTTAATTTTTTCATTATTAAATTTAAACCTGAAAAACAATATCTGCATACATAATCCATTGACCAACTTATAAATTATTTTGATTTCATCTTAGCCGATTTTTCCCGCGCATTTAATCTTAACTTTTCACGAGATTATTTCCTATATATGTTTTGATTGTTTTGGTACAAATTTAGTTTTAATTTTTTCCAAATTGATAAAAGATTTCAAACAAATTTGCTTTATCTTCCAAATGATACAAAGATGATATTGCCGAAATATTGTCATAAAAATTTATGACAAAAGATAAAATTTTTGAAATACTTTTTTCCAAATATCGTCGAACTATCTTCCAAGTGATAAAAGGAAGACAATTTCAAAGTAAATACTACTTGATTATTTTCATTCAAATGAAATATCTTCTTGGAAGGTATCTTTTAAATGTTTGCAGGGTCATTATGTGCGCTCTTTGTATGACTCAAAACATCGATTGTAACCAGGGATGGAAAACAATAATTTAGTTATAAAAATCCAGAATGGAACTATACTATGGGATTATACTATTCCAACAGTATTATAGCCCTAAATTATGAATTTTAAACAACCATAGGTAAAAAATTGGAAAATAATATCGGAATGCGAAAAAAGTCTTTGGGGTTCAAAAAATGAATTAAAAGATTTACATTCTGCAAACGATGCCAAAATTTTCTTCTTTTGCAACTAACCACCAAACTTTGTTTTATGAAATGGGTATTATACTCCGTAGATTATAAATTTAAAAAACCACACTTAAAAAATTGCAAAATAATAGAGGAACGCGAAAAAAGACTTTGTGGTAGAAAAAAATAATTAAAAAACTCAATCAGCGATTAACAGTCTGCAAATGAATAATGACGCAAAAATTTTTCTTTTTGCAAATATTTTTTTCGCGATTTATTTATTTATTTTTTTTTTTGCAAACTAAGCACCAAACTTTTGTATATAAAATTGGTACTATATATTTAAAAAAATCACACTTAAAAAATTTCAAAATAATCGCGGATAGCGAAAAAAGGCTTTATGGTACAAAAAATTAATTAAAAAACTTAATCAGCTATTTACATTCTGCAAACAAATATATTGATGAAAAAATGTATTCTTTTTGCAAATTTTATTTTTCGCGATTTTTTTTGCAACTAGCTACCAAACTTTGTTGTATGAAATGTGTATTATAGTCCCTAGATTATAAATTAAAAAGTAACGTACTTAAAAAATTGCAAAATAAAAGCGGAACGCGAAAAAAGACTTTGTGTTACAAAAAATTAATAACGAAATGTAATCAGCGATTTAGATTCTACAAACAAATATATTGATGCAAAAATTTTCCTTTTAGCAAATTTTATTTATCTCGATTTTTTTGCAACTAGCCACCAAACTTTGTTGTCTGAAATGTGTATTATAGCCCCTAGATTATAGATTAAAAAAAAAACGCACGTAAAGAATTGCAAAATAATAGCGGAATTTGAAAAAATAATTTATGGTACAAAAATTTAATCCCTAGGTTATATATTTAAAAAACCGCACTTAAAAATTGCAAAATAACGGCGGAATTCCAAAAAGGCTTTATGGTACAGAAAATGAATTAAAATAGGTAATCAGCGATCGACATTCTGCAAGCGAATATATTGTTGCAAAAATTTCGCTTTTTGCAAATGTTTTTTTTCGCAATTTGTGCTAATATTTGCTAATATCTAAATATTTAATTTTTATGTTTTTTAACGAGCCAAAGAGGAAGCTATAACTTAGTTACTTACATTTTGAAATATGTAAGAGCGATCAAACATTTTTTGGTATAAGAGCCCGATTAAGTGAGCCTTTTCCATCCCTGATTAACCAGTCGGAGTTCGTTCCTGTTCCAAGCCGCCTAATATTTTTTCAAATAAAAAATATTGAGAGAGTTGCAAGGCCATTGATTCCAATCAAAATATCCACACAATCTTGTGTTCGATATTAAGCTTATTTATTTAACACTTTATTACTTTAAATACAACAATACAACACACACAACTATGCAAACGCTATTGCGTAATTCATTATACAAGGCTAATATGGAATTGACTACACTCATAGAAATAAATCTGTAAAAATTTGCATAAAAAGCAACTAAAACTTAGCTAAGAATGATGCTGAATAAAAAAATGGTATATTAGCAGATTTTTTGCTAAATACTAGTGAAATAAGAACAGAAAAAATAAAATTGTTAAATTTTTATATTTAAATTAATTTTAGTTTATTGAAAATGACAAATTGTACTGTAGAATCTGCAGACAATTTTGCAAAAACAAACTGTTATATCTACAAAATTTTTTGTTATTTTTTAGCTAAATTTAGTTGAATGCAAATAGCAGTCTCTCTTGTTGAAATCAGCAGAATTATTTGCTTAAAAATTGTAAACTGCTGTCTTCAAAAGGGTCAATTTTTATTTGCATTTAAAAAAATTCGAAAAAAACTTCAAAATTTTAAATTTCTTTGAGATTTTTTGGGCTATTAATTATTTAGCAAAATTTTTTGCTGAACTTAGCAGGTTAATTTGTTATTTTCTATTAACAAAAACTTAATAGAAAATAACAAATAAATTTAGTTTTCTATTAATTAAAATTTAATTTAACAAAAACATAACTAAAATTATTATTTTTGCTGTTCCTATCTTACTAATATATAGCAAAAGGGATCTTCAATTTAGCAGTCTTTTTCTGCAGCATAATTTTTATAAAATTTTTAGTTATTTTAATAAAAAATTTTCCGGACTTTTTTTATTCGTGTACACAAACACTATTGCGCAACTGACTTCACAAACGCTAATAATCATCCAACTGACTTACTAAATGTGATACGGCATCCTTATACAGTGTAACGGCTGTGGTGTTACAACATACTAGAAAGTTCCAGCGGTACTCAAACCACTTAACATCATACTTCAAGTACAGCGCTACCAGACTGAGAGGTTAGGTAAATTGCTCGAGAAAGGAAATAGTTTTCTTCTAAAATTCCATAATTTACTATACTAATCCAATTTCTCAACAATGTTTTTGTGGCTTTTAAAAGTATTTCCCTTGGTATATGTTAGCAATTGCATATATCACTTCAAAAATGGAAAGACTATATTGTAAAGGGTCGACAAGTTAATCTATTTTGACGAAATCATATTCTTACGATACAGTTTCTCAAGCTTGAAGAACCTTTCTCTAAAAATCGCATAGAAAACTTTATTATTTAAAAACTATTTTAAAAACTCAATTCATTTTAAACTTACCCAAATATTAAAAAAAAGGAAAACATCTTACCTGAAACAAAATAAAAGAATTTGTTACTGAAATATGGATAATTTCGCAAAATTTTGTAAATTTTTTGGGAAAGAATATAAAAATTTTTTTTTCCGACTTGAATACATTCATAGAAATAAACCTATAAAAATAGTAGAAAAAGCTACTACAATTTAGTAAAAATGAGCTTGCACAAAAAACTGCTGAAATTAGGAGATTTCTGTTGATAAATACTAGTAAGATAAGAATAGAAAAAATAAACCTGTTATTGTTACATAATTTTTCTTATATTTGAGTTAACTTTTAGTTAAATTTTTAATTTACTTAAAGTTTAGAGAAAAACAATTGTGTAAAATAATACGTCTGTTGGCTGTATAGAAAAATTTATTAAGGGGGATAAATACTACAATAAGAACATTTTAAAGGGCATATATGAACAGTTGTCAAAAATTCAATTAACAATATTTTTAATATTTTATTTTTTGGTTTAAAAATCATCTTATTGTAGTATTTTAAAAAATATCAGTTTTATATTTTCGCAGCCAAAATCGGCAGAGTTGCCACTTCTTTACAAAATGAAGTGGCAATTAATGAAGGCTACCACTGTGCCGCCTTCATTAATTATCGGAAAGTAAAAATGTAAAATTATTCTTAATCCCAGATAAATTATCTAGTCCTTATCGTGGCCCGATTTTTAGTTTTAAAATTTTTTTTAACAAACTTAAAGAACTTAAAAATTCCAAAAAAGAAAGAAAAAACATATTTCCTCGGGGATATAAAATTTATTTGAACAAAATTAAAAAAAAGGCCTACGTAAGATAAAATATGAATAATAATATTCATAATAAGGAAATTGGCCTCGAACTGAATTAATAAATTTCTAATCGGGGTTTTTCTTTCGTAGGCCTTTTTTTTAAATTTTGGTCAAATACATTTTATATCCCCGAGCAAATGTGTTTTTTTTTTACCTTTTTTGGAATTTTTAAGTTTGTGTGGCAACTTTGTTAAAAAAAAAATTTTAAAACTAAAAATCGGGCCACGATAAGGACATTATAATTTAAATTTAAAAAAAATTCGAAAACAAAATTTTTCCTAGAGTCGATACCCCCCTTAATTTAACAAAATTCATTCTTGGTTTTTGGTTTAAAATGAAATTTGTTGATTTCAACAGATTTTTAATTTAACAAATCTAAATTTAGGTAAAAAGTTAGTAAAGCTACTGTTTTATTTGTAATTATACTGAGTCTTAAAATCTGTTTAAATTATAGGGTTTTATGATTCTCCGCGGATCCGGTTAGTATCATATAAGGGCATGTATTGATACTCCAGATGTGCAAACTTTCTTCCCGATCTTGCTTAATTTTCGAAATATGAGTCATTTAAACAAATGGAATTTTTTATTAAAAAATTCCAATGGACAAGGCCCGACCAAGGCAGGCTGGCCAGACTTGGGGTTTTCTCCCCAAATTTGGGGATATTTTGTTGTTCTTGGGGACGAAAGTTTTCATTTGGGGACAGGAGATTTTTTTTAGGGATTTTCCAACCTTTCGTAAATTTTGGAGATTATATTAATTTTGAATAATTTTCAGAAAACATTAGTCAAGTTTTTTCACATAATTTCAACGAAAAGTACAAATTTACCTTTTTCCGTAACAATTCAATGCTTTCTAACACGAATAAATATTTTATGTCTGAGATTTTAATAGGATTAATGTTCAAGTATCTAAAATATTAAAAAAAGATATTTTTTTTTAATAAACTGGCATTAAAATTTATTAATATAATGAATTAGTTAATAATTTATTATCACTTTAAATCAATAATTTAAATTGAATAAAGTTAGGATGAGATTTATTCAAATTTGAATTAAATAAATTTTTCATTTTATGATATTATTCGCGAACTATAAATCAAGGCAACCATTATTGGTTAAATAGATTTGTTAAAATTGAATCAGCTTGATTATATAAAAAAATCAACACAAATCAAACTGATTCTTTGAATAAAATATTGGCTAACTGGAGTATGAAATAATTGATTAAAATTTTAAAGTAAAATTTAAGAATTATATTTTTAAAGGCCTGATTGTGGAGACAAACTTGAAAAATTTAAATTTGCGAATTCTTTAAAAAATTTGTTCAAAATCTTGAAAATTTAAGCAAATTAAATAAACTCGAGTAACTTTTTAACATTTTTTCTAGTTAGGGATTTTTTGGGGATATTTTAAGTTTTGTTTGGATATAACGAAAAAAAGTATCTGGCCAGCCTGGACCAAGGTCCATTTTTGGATAGAAATACGCTTTTCACGGGGATATTATTTAGTTAGGTAGTCGAAATTTTTGTCCATTATACTCCATCTTTCTTAGTTTTTAAAATAGGGGCATTTTCAAATAATTGGAATGAGAAGAAATAGTGCCATCTTTAAAATTTAATCAGATATGTACATTAGAGCGTACCAACTTACAGGCAAAAAAAAAAAAAGTTCGCCGTACACCCTCCAATATGAAGTATTTTTGCAAGGAGGTTTCAAAATTTTTTTTTTTATTTTTTTTTGGCGAACGTAGGGGTCGCCATTTTACATTTTTCGTTATATCTTTGGCATTTACAGTCGGATCTTAAAGTATGATACATCGGTGTTTTTCTCTCGAGGACACCAGTGTTTTTCTCTCACGGGCCATTGACCTCAAGTATCCTGTTCTAGTAGTTAGCCACCAGATCTCAGTTGCTATCACCCTAATGTCAAAAAATTGAAGCGCGCAAAAAATCATTAAACTTTTGCTAATGAAGTTTTTCGATAAACCCAGTAGAATTTTTTTTTTATATATTGGTTGCCGAACGTAGGGTCGCCCTTTTAAATTTTTTTTCATTGGATTTTTCCTTTATAGCAAAACACTGGTCTCCTCGAGGCAAAAAATCGATATATCACACTTTAAAATCCGATTTTAAATGCCGAAGCTATAACGAAAAATTTAAAATAAAAGCCAAACATTTTTTTTTGAAATTGCCTTGCAAAAATATTTTATATTGGAGGGTGTACGGCGAACTTTTTTTTTGAGGTACGGTCTAATGTACATGAAAGTATTATTCTTTGGAAGGAGTAATAAATTGTAGAAGTTTTAACAAAGGTGATCTTAAAAATTAGCTATAAATAATTTTGAAAATTAACACTCAAACTAAGTTAAAGCAGTGAGGATTAATTGAAGATAACTAACATCTTCGTTTAAATCAATGTTTCAACTAAAAATTTGTTTGTTTATTTGGCAGATTTCTCTACTGACATATCATTTTAAACGCAATTGTAGACTTAGGCAGACCAGTGCAGAAGAACTCTAATATTTTGCAAACTACACTAACGGCAAAAAGTCTGTAAAAATTTTAGTTAAACAACTAAAAATTAGTTAAAAACGAGTAAAAAGGTTAAAGTCGGGCATGCCGACTATACAATACCCTACACCAGTCTGGGTAAAAGCCAACTAATGTTTGGATCCGAAATTCGAATGGGTTAAAATGGGGCTCGTGTCAAAATTTTCTATAATGTGAGTCAGCGCACCAAATTTCATTAAAATATCTTAATATTTGCGACCTGCAGTTTGTAACCAAGCCAATTTTGGGGGGACCCTTATATGGGAACTAGTTCTAAACATGGACCGATGTTCATCAAAATCAATAGGCTTCATCCTTGGGCCAACATAGGTCTATGTACCAAATTTCATCAAAATATCTTAATATTTGCGACATGCAGCGTATAAAGAGTATAATTTTGGTAGGACCCTTATATGGGCACTAGGTCTAAACATGGCCCGATGTTCACCAAAATCAATAGGCTGCGTTATTGGGCTAACATAGGTCTGTGTACCAAATTTCGTCAAAATATCTTAATATTTACGACCTGCAGCGTATAAACAATATAATAGGTCTAAACATGGACCGATGTTCACCAAAATCAAACTTGTTCGTCCTTGGGCCGACATAAGTCTGTGTACCAAGTTTCATCAAAATATCTTAATATTTGCGACCTGTGGAGTGCGCACAAAAATGCATGGACAGACAGACAGACAGACATACGGACGGACGGACGGACATCGTTAAATCGAAATAAAAAAAAAATTCTAAGCCGTTTGGTATACTATAAGGTGGGTCTAGGATCAATATTTTTTGGTGTTACAAACATCAGCACAAACTTATAATACCCTGACCACATATTGGTGTAGAAAAAACTGCAGAAAAACTGCTGAAATTTGCAGGTTACTTGTGCGAAATATTAGTAAGACAGGAGCAATAAAAATTTGATTAAAATTTTATTTAAGGGGGAAACAACAACTTCTGCTGCTGAAATCAGCAATAAAAATTGCTAAATAATTGATAGACGAAAAAATCACAAAGAAATGAAAAATTGTTGTAGTTTCTTTTTCTTAATGCGTATGAAAATCTAGCCCTCTGAAGTTAGCAGTTTATTATTTTTTTTAGAAAATATTTCTGCTGATTATAGCAGGATAGACTGCTATTTTCATTCAAGTAAATTTAACTTAAATATAGAAAGATATGTAGATATGACGGTTTATTTTTGCTACTTATGGTCCATTAATATTTGCCAAATTGTTTCGCAGATTTTACAGCATAATTTATCATTTTCAACTAACTAAAATTTAACTCAAATATGACTAAGATTTTGTAGATTTAACAGTTTAATTTTTGTTGCTAATTTTAGCAGTTTTTCTGCAAGATAATTTTTAGCTCATTTTTATTAGTTTTTTCTGCTATTTTAACTACATTATTTCTATGAGTGTACTGCCATCAGTTATTATATTCCTGTAATTGCATGCACGAAGTCTTTACCCATGACTAAAACTGCAATTAAACTTTTTGTCTTATCAACCGTTTAAAATAAATTTTCCATCCGCTGGCACTATCTTGGGAATAACTTTTAAACATTGTCCTGCCAACACCTGCTTTGTAAAATTTAATGCATAAAATTTTTCATTTTCAAATAAACCATTAAAACTAAAGTTTTTCAACATCCGTTAAATTAAATTTAAAACATTTTACAAAAACAGCTTAAAAGCTTAGCAATATGAAAACTTTGTAAAATAAATAGAATTATATGCATGAGAACCAAAACACATCCGACTACTAAACAAGGGCTCATAAAATAACAATTAACGTAAATGCATCATGTCATCAACTATGTTTTACTCTAATCTAAAATACATACACTCAAAGAAAAAAATATGGGATTCCTAAACATTTTGTTATATAATACATATATACTTACATTCGTTTATTTTTTCGTATGACAAAGACTTTGCGAAGTTATATCTTTAAAGGCACATCTACACGAGAGAGAAAACTGTTAGAGATAGAGCAAACAACACCTCGAAATAGCTTAAATCATCCACAATAAAGCTATTTAGAGGTGTTTTTTGCTCTATATCTAGCAGTTTTCACTCTCGTGTAGATGTGCCTTAAAAGCATTCATATGCTTTTTGTGAACAATTTTCTTTTATCTCCAAAAATAGCTTAGAATTTTTCTCTAAGTGCAGCTGAGTATATGATGTATACATTTTATATTTTATATATTTTACAAATGTTGGTAAATCCAGCTAATCACTTAAACAAGGTATTAACTCAACAACAACGGTTTGCCAAC
This sequence comes from Leucophora obtusa, assembly GCA_949987735.1. Lineage (NCBI taxonomy): Eukaryota > Metazoa > Arthropoda > Insecta > Diptera > Anthomyiidae > Leucophora > Leucophora obtusa. The sequence goes on along the minus strand of OX465299.1, from coordinate 57,448,838 downwards.
AGCACACTTTTGTATAAAAAAAACCGAAAATACAACAAAGTTTCTAGATTTTTAGTTAACAATTTTAACAAAAACCATACCACATCATTCATACACTTATGATGAAGAGTTTTTGTTATAAAAGCGATAAAAACTCTCTAAATGTTTTGTATGTCTTTTTTTGTTTACAAAAATCATAATTTGAAAAATCCTCATCCACTTTATATACTCTAAAGCGCACCGGCAAAACAAAAGTTTTATTAACACCGCTATTAAGGGTTTTTAATATTTTTTTTTGCAAACTATAAACTACACAGTGCAACAGTAAATTTTAGCCTCAATAGTGTAAAGAAAGTAGACTCTTACGCAAAGAAAATTCCCCAAATATCTTTGCAAAGTTAGCTCCGACTTTTATGTTATTGGATCTTGAAATATCTACCAGACATATAGTAATAGAAAATAGTCTGTAAAAAATTTTGGAAAAAAGTGGGGAAAAAGAAGTAGTAAAAACATAACAACAGTTGAATAGGAAGTAGTGATAATTTGTGGTTTTCACTGATGAATTTAACATTGGCTTGTCATAGGAGGGAAGTTGTTCTTTTTTGAAACAAATTATGTATATTTGAACCAATGAAAAGGAAGTTCTTTTTCACTTGTTTTTATTTTAACTTAATTAAAAAAAATCGTCATGCATCGTGTGTGGTTTGAACTCACACTCGTTGGCATTTCAAGCAGACGCTCTACCCACTATGCTATCGCTTGTTATAACTGATAGCTGACTTTAGCAGTCTTGTTCAGTAAATTGCTTTTATCTTCATTTCTTTAATTTTTTATTAACAAAAATATATAAAGCGGCGAATACGAATACGAAATATACAACATATTGATAAATATATAAAGTTGTTTTTTTAAAGTGTTTTTTTTTCTTTTATAAAAATAATACACTCAGAAATAAAGCTGTAAAAATAGGAGAAAAAGCTACTAAAAATTATGTAATTAAAAATGACCTTGCAAAAAAACTGATGATATTAACAGATTGTTTTTTGCTAAATACTAGGAAGATAAGAAGGAAAAATAAAACTGTTAAATTTACAATATTTTGGTAACATTTAAGTTAACTTTTAATACGAATTACCTTGATAAAATCCGGAAAAAAATTAGCAGCATATTAGTAGATAAAAAATAGTTTTTTTTTGCAAGGTAATTTTTAACTTATTTTTACTAGTTCTAACTAAAATGTTTACAGGATTTTTCTTTTTCTATTACATTTAGTTTCTAAATATATTTAGTAAAAATTTGATCAAAATGGATTTTTTAAATTATAATTTTTTAAATACAAACAAAATTGTAATAATTACCTTTTTCGTATTTTAACAAAAAATATTTAAAGAATTACATATTTATTTAGAACTTTTATATTTCCATAAAATTTCATTAAAAATTAATAGAAAATTAAAAAAAAAAAAATTAAATCGTTTCAAAAATTAATTTTTGGGTGTACAAAAATAGAAAAAAATAAAAATTTTACAGTGAAAACTACAAAAAATTATTAATTGTATAAAAAAATTCCAACAAATATTTTTCGACCTGGTGGGATTCGAACCCGCAAACCTCTGATTTCTGCGCCAGCACGTTCCTATGCAACCCCCATACAAAATATTAACTTCTTATCACCCATGAAAAAGAACTTCTGACTAGCATATATTTATTGCAGCATTATATGTTGTTTAAAACCCATTTCTAAGGGAGTAATTCTTTGTGATGTAATGAAGGAAGTGATTCATTTAGAAGTCATTCCATTTATTTTTGCTGGGTAGTTAAAAATTATGCTGCAGAAAAGTTGCTAAATTAGCAGATTATTTGTGCTACATATTAGTAAGATAGGAATAGCAAAAATGACACTGTTAAATATACAGAATTTTAGTTATATTTTTGTTAATAGAAAATAACAAATTAACCTGATTAAAAAAATAATGATTTTTCATTTATTTTCTTTTTTTTTTTGGCTTTCAAAAAATTAACTACAAAATCCGTAAGAATAAATGATATTTCGTTTTTTTAACTGACCTAAAAATCTAAAAGTGTTTATTTTTTTAATAAAACATTTTAAATAAAAATATTAACTGTAATAGAAAATCCGTATTTATATGTGTTATTTATTTTTTAAATAAAAGACAAAAACAGTTGAAAAATATATTTCTTTTCATTTTAACTGTATAATCATTTAAAAATAAATGTACGGATAACTTTTTAAATAAAGTACAGTAATAATATTTTCAGTGTATAACTAAAATTATGTAAATTTAACAGTATTATTTTTGCTGTTCTTATTTTACTAGTATTTAGCAAAAGAAATCTTCTAATTTAACAGTTTTTTCTGCAGCATCATTTTTAACTAATTTTTAGTTGCTTTTTCTGCTATTTTTACAGATTTATTTTTATGAGGGTACAGGTGGCTCATTTTTATTTAAATTTTTTGTCATTTTCAGCGAAGCTCTTGAAAAGTTAAATGAGATGACAAAAATTTTAAATTGTTCTACATTTTTATTTTCAACTTTTCAACTTTCCAAAAATTTTCCTCATCTAAATGCATCGAATATATAATAATCATATCCAGCATACACTAAATATAATATAACTATCGGGCGCAGCCCGCTACGTTATTAGCGTGCCTTAAAGCAATTTTTTTCAAATTCGTTTTTTTATTTAAAGTACAGTTTTTATAATGAAAGCCTTCACCCAGCCACCACAAATAAATAATTCTGCACAACAATGGGTTTAAAATAAATAAATAAATAAATATTTGATCACTTTTTCTCATAAAAGTGGATTGCTAGTAATGAATCCATAATAAATTGCAATATACGTGTGTATGTTAAGATAATTTGGTAAAGTGCGAACTTAGGTAGATAGACCCGTAAGTAGTTTTGTTCATTTGAGTTTTGAATGAAAATAGATAACGTAAAGCAGGGTTGGAAAGCATTTTATAATATTAAAAATAGCGGGCAAAGCCCGTTACGTTGTTAGCGTGCCTTAAAGTTTTTTTTTTAATTCCAGTTTATGTAAAGGTAGACCTTGGAAAATTTACTGCGTCGGTATCTTTCACCGGTGCTTCGTTACCTGCAGTTTAAATATCAGAATATATAAGTTCTTTCTAAGGTTTTTCTCTTTTAGAAAATTTGTTTAACTTTTTGGAGAGTACGTTTCAATGCTATACATAAGTTTCATATTCCGTGGATAGTGTTTGAATAGGTAATTAAAAGGGATTCTTCACCCCTTTTTGTTCCTCCAAGTAAAAATCCCAAATATATATAACCTGCCTCAATCGCATGCGAATTTTCAAGTACCAAACTCCGGCAGTTTGAGTCATTCAAATTCCATTCCATTTTGTTTAACAATTTCAGTGTTCCAATGCAACTCCTTCCAAGATTCCATTTCGTTCACCATTCCATTGCATTTCGTTCCCATTATCTGTTATTCCAATTCCACTCGTTCTCCGTTTCATTTCATTTCGTTCCTACTGTCTTGTGTATCCATATTGATATCAGTCGCTTCTTTTTCCATTCCATTTCTTTGCACTTGCTCCGGTCCATTCCTGTTTAAACTGCAGTGTTTCAATTCCACTCGTTCCCCATTCTATGCCATCTCGATCCTCATTCCATTTCGTTCTATAGTCCATTCCTCTTCCAATCCATTTCCATTGTCTCTAATTTCAATTCCACTCGTTCAACGTTTATATCCATTTAGTTCCACTTGTGTAGTGTTTCAATTCCACTCGTTTCCTATTTAGTTTCTTAATTTTAGTGTTCCATATACACTCGTTCTTTAAATTTTAGGTTTCTAGCTAAAGACGCAGATGTTCAGGGGGGGCCAATTTTCCCCTTTTGAGCCACCATTTTTACCACGTTCCTGTCCAAAGTCCTAAAAATGCCTTGTCGATAAGTTAGCCAATACTCCAAAGAAAACATATTATAGATTACGGGTTTCTAGCCGAAGGGTTCGGTTAGGCCATCAACAAGGAGAATTATTGCGTTTTTGCCCCTCCCGGTAGGAATTTCCAAAAATTCCGAGAACGTCTGCATAGGAACCTACTACATACATAATTTTAGGTCTCTATATCCAGCAGTTTGCCCAACTCGGCAAGGGGGAAGTTTTTCACTTTTTACCCCTCCTGGTATGAGTTTCCAAAAATACCGTCTTAGGGGACGTCTACGTTGGAAAAGGAACCCAAATACCGAATTTAAGCAGTTTGGCCAGGCCGTTAAGGGGGAGCCTTCCTGTTTTTGACCCTACCTGTGCAAATTTCCAAAAATCTCATCTTAGCGGATGTCTACAATAGAGGAGGTACTTTGGTACTTTAGTACCAAATTTCAATTTCCTACCTCCAGCAGTTGGGCAGGCCTTTAAGCGGCACTTTTCGCTTCATTAATCCCCATTTTTGCAATGTCCCTGTCCAAAATTCCACAAAGCACCTTCCCTATAAGTGAGCCCATACTCCAAGGAACATATGTTTTACATTTCAGGATTCTAACCAACTTTTACTATTTGTGCCCCTCTCGGTAGGAATTTCCGAAAATCCATCGACAGGGAATTTCAGCTTCCTAGTTCCAGCAGTTTGAGTAGGCTGTCAAGTGGGACACTTTTTCTTTTTTTGTCCCTCCCGGTTGGAATTAGGCTGGAAGAGGAACCTATGAACCGAATTTCAGCTTCCTAGTTCCAGCAGTTTGGACAGGTCGTTAAGGGGCAACTTTCCCTTTTTGAGCCCCTATTTTATAACGACCCTGTCCAAAATTCAAAATACTATCTTTCTAATAAGTTAGCCCTTACTCCAGGGACCCACATTTTAAATTTCAGGTTTCTAGCCGAATGGGGTTTTACAGGCCACCAAGGGTAGGCTTTCTTCTTTATGCCCCTCCCTTTAGGAATTTACAAAAATTCGATCTTCGCGGCTGTCTGCGATGGATGAGGAACATTCATACCAAATTTCAACTTCATTGCCTCAACGGTTTGGGCAGGCCATTATTGGGGACATTTTTCCCTTTCAACCCACATTTTTACTATGTTTCTGTTCCAAAATAGAAAAATTACGTTGCCGGTGAGTTAGTCCTACTCCAGGCCGTCAGGCCGTCAAGGAGAATACTTTTCCCCTTTTCTCCCTCCCGATAGGAATTTCAAAAATTCCGTCTAAGCGGACGCCTACACAGAAGGAGGAACTCATATACCGAATTTCGGCTACATAGTTTCAGCAGTTTGGGCAGGCCATCAAGGAGGAAACATCCCCCTTTTGGGATATCCTGTAGGGAATTCCAAAAATACAAACTTAGTCGATGTCTACTATAGTGGAAGAATCTTTATGCCAAATTTCAACTTCTTATCTCCAATAGTTTGGGAGGCAGTTAATGGGGAGACTTTTCCAATTTGTGAGACCGTCTATGGGGACGTCTATGCTGAATGAATTCGGAAATTCCGGTAGGAATTTCCAAAAATCCCGTCTTAGCGGACGTCTATGCCGAATATCAAGAAACCTTGTTTTAGTGGAGATATCCGTGGGGGGAGGAAAAAAAGTACTTTTTGTGAAATTATATTTTTTTAAATGGAATTTTTTGGAAAAAGCGAAATTTTTTGGAGAAAGATACTTTATTTTTACAAAGTACTTTATGGAAGGAGGTACTTTTTTTGAAACAGTTATTTTTAGGAAAAATTTATTTTTTTTTGGAAAAAGGTCCTTTTTTTGGGAAAGGGTCCTTTTTGTGGAAAAAGGTACTTTTTTGGAAAAAGGAACTTTTTTTTGGAAAAAGGTACTTTTTTTGTAAAAAGGTACTTTTTCGGAAAAAGGTACTTTTTTTGTAAAAATTTATTTTTTTTTTGGAAAAATGTACTTTTTTTTTGGAAAAAGCTACTTTTTTTTGGAAAAAGGTACTTTTTTGGAAAAAGGAACTTTTTTTTGGAAAAAGGTACTTTTTTTGTAAAAAGGTACTTTTTCGGAAAAAGGTACTTTTTTTGGAAAAAGGTACTTTTTTTTGGAAAAATGTACTTTTTTTGGAAAAAGCTACTTTTTTTTGGAAAAAGGTACTTCTTTTTGGAAAAGGTACTTTTTTTTGGAAAAAGGTACTTTTTTTTGGAAAAAGGTACTTTTTTTTGGAAAAAGGTACTTTTTTTGGAAAAAGGTACTTTTTTTTGGAAAACGGTACTTTTTTGGAAAAAGGTACTTTATTTGGAAAAAGGTACTTTTTTTGGAAAAAGGTACTTTTTTTGGAAAAAGGTACTTTTATTTTGGGAAAAGCTACTTTTTTTTGGGAAAAAGGTACTTTTTTTTTTGGAAAAAGGTACTTTTTTTGAGAAAAGGTACTTTTTTGGAAAAAGGTAATTTTTTTTTGGAAAAAGGTACTTTTTTTGGAAAAAGGTACTTTTTTCGAAAAAGGTACTTTTTTTTGGAAAAAGGTACTTTTTTTGGAAAAAGGAACTTTTTTTGGAAAAAGGAACTTTTTTTGGAAAAAGGTACTTTTTTTGGAAAAAGGTACTTTTTTGGAAAATGTACTTTTTTTGTCCCCTTTTTTGTCCTACTTTTTTTGCCCCTGCCTGTAAAAATTTCAAAAAAATCCCGTCTTGGTGGATGTCTACGATAGTGGAGGAACCTTTATACCAAATTTCAACTTCCTACCCCCAGCGGTTTGGGCAGGCCGTCAGGGGGGCTCTTTTCCCCTTTTTAACCCCCATTTTTACAACGTCCCTGTCCAAAATTCTTGAAAGTACTTTCTAGAAAAGTTAGACCCTACTCCAAGGAAAACATATCTAAAATTTCAGCTTTCTAGCCAAAGGAGTTTTGGCAGGCCGTCAAGGGGGAGACTTTCCCCCTTTTTGCCCGTTCCGGTAGGAATTTAAAAAAATCCCGTCTTAGCGGACGTCTAAGCCGAAAGAGGAACCTACATACCAAATTTCAACTTCCTAGCTTCAGCGGTTTGGGCGGGGCGATGTTGAGTCAGTCAGTCAGTCACTCACGTTATTCTTTTATATATAGAGATTTTATTTAATATGATGCAAGTATATAAATATTTATGTCAGTGGGTTTGAGGATCGATCCCCTAGGTTATCGTATTGCGAAAAGGGCAAAACGACGACAATATTGGCAATAATATTTGCAATGATATTGGGTAGTGTGACTTCAGTAGGCTAAAACTTGTTGCCCGTTAATACATATCATTGTTGTTAGTTGTTTTGACTTATTTGTGGTTTATTTTATTAATGTTGAAAAACAAATAGAAATGTAATCTGCTGAAAAGTCCGTTGTATAACCAATAAAACAACAACTTTTTTTTTTTTGGCAAAATTCAACTTTATTTATCAAGACCGATACAGTCACTTCAACGCCTTTCTAACATTTCGATACCTTTTTTATATAATGATTTATCTTTGGCCTCAAAATAGGCCTCTGTTTCGGCAATCGCCTCTTGATTCGAACCAATTCTCTTTCCAGCGAGCATACTTTTTAAGTATCAAAACAGGTAAAAATCGATGGGAGCCAAAACGGTGGGTGCAGAAGCAATTGAAAGTGTAAGTCGTGCAATTTGGCCATGGTAGCCAGCGACTTGTGATACGGCGCATTGTCTTTGTGAAAGAGCACTTTGTTTTCTTCATATGTGGCCGTTTTTTTTTTTTTGCGATTTCCTCCTTCAAACGCACCAGTTGTGTCATATGGCGATCGCTGTTGATGGACTGGCCTTTTTCAAGGTAATCAATGTACAAAATTCCAGCCACATCCCAAAATACTGATGCCATAACTCTACCAGCTGACTGTTGCGTCTTTTGCTTCTTCAGGTGACGTTCGCCTGTTGCTGTCCATTCAGCTGACTGCCAATTCGACTCTGGAGTGAAGTGGCAGATCCAAGTTTCTTCCATTGTTACATACCGTTTATCTCGCCGAAACAGCTCCAAACGGCTCTCCGAATCATCGACACATTGTTGTTTTTGGTGCACTGTGAGCAAAAGCGGCACCCATTTCGAGTACAGCTTTCTCATGGACAAATGTTCATGCAAAATAAAGCCGACACATTCCTCCGATATCTTTCAGATATCAGCTATCTCCTGCAACTTCACTTTACGGTCCACCAAAACGATTATGTGAACTTTTGTGATGTTTTCCAGTATCACCACCTCGGGCTACCAGAGCGTTCGGCATCACCGGTGTTTGTACCACAACGTTTAAAGTCAGCAAACCACTTTTTTATCATTTGTGTCGATAGAGGAGGGTCCGAATAACACTTATCAAGCCAAGCTTAATCTTGAACGGTGTATTTTATTGCAGCGGCCTCATAACCTTCCACAGTGTTTATTATAAATCGATTTCGATATCCAAATTTCATTAATATCGGAGTGATCTACTCCGCGGACTTTTCGTGTAAACCTAGCTTTGCAACCCCTCTGAGAATTTATTACATACACGATACTAATTAATTATTTAGACAAATTAATTGACGTTTTAATGCTAATAAAACTGAATTGAAACTAATGCTAGTGAAATTTTTGATAATGATAATTTCGACTAATGCTAATGCTTTGAAATACGTCGATTTCATTACTGATGCCAATAGTAAATTAATTACAATTACAAATGCCTTAATTTTAAGAAAGAATTGGCATCCGTAAATGTCACTTTACAGATTTCGTAATCATTGGGGAGCTGACAAATGACCATTTTAAAAAATTGCCAACGCAAAACGGACAAAGTTTTTGCTCCGGCGAAGTACTAATACACTTATATAATACAAATAAGCCAGGTTCAAGAGAGCTCCCGAGGGATCAATTTTCTACAGCAGAAACAGGGTGACATTTTTAATTTTTGTTTTTGAGAATTAAAGTGATAATACAAATTAGCACACTCCGACAATGGATTGGAACATTGGTGCAAATCGGAACGATATCGAATGAAATGGGAACGAGTGAAATTGCAACATGTGCCGCAGGAAACGAAATAATATCAAACAGAGAACTAAATTCTTATTATCTTAATGTATTGATTTCTACACCCAGAAAACAGATTCAGTTCTGATAACCGCATTTGTAGCCAATCGCATGGTTCGGTTGTGGTAGCCGAATTTTTCAGTTGTGGCAACAGAAAACCAGTTGCGACGGGATTAAATTTACTGTGGCAACGGAATTTCAATTGTATCAAAAACAATTTGGTAGTCGCAACCGAAAAATTCATTTAATGCAACTGAACCCTTCGATTGGCAACAAATGGGGGTGTCAGCACCGAATCTGTTTTTTTTTTGGAGTATTATCCTATAAATGGTGGGAAAAAATGAGGCACCCTGTGGCTGTTTCAAAAAAATGGATTCCTAGGAATCACTCTCGGACCTACTTCATATGAATAATAGCAGCGTGTACGTTGACTGAAAATTTCCAAAAATTATTTCCGTGGTGCTCTATCCGGCTTAGCTTTCAAGATACAGGCCATTTTGTAAAATCGCGATTTTTAAAATTGGCCCGTATCTCGCAAGCTAAGTAAGTTAGCGCAAGACGGACAAAATTTCTGCTCCGATGGAGTTTAACAATAATAAAAATAGTCCACGTCTTGTAGTTAGCGCAAGACGGACAAAATTTCTGCTCCGATGGAGTATTAACAATAATAAAAGTAGTCCAGGTCTTGTAGAGCTTCCGTTTCTATAAAACAGTCACAGGGTGACTGTTAATACTTAATTAATACTTAATTAATACTAATACTTAATAATGTGTTAATACTCCATTGGAGAATTGACACACTCCGAAAATGCAATAGGCTAGGTCCCGGAGACATCCCGAGGAATCCATTTTTATAAAACAGGCAAAGCAAATCATCCCCTTTTTTAGTAAACAAATGTTTTTTTGCTCAATTTTAATTAGTTTTTAAGGCATTATTGCGATTTCATTAGCAATTAGACAAATTTTAATGCCAGAAAATTTCAACAGCAATAAATGGTAATGCAATTTTTTTGGAATTAACATTAGTCAACTAATGCTAATAAAATTTCAATGCCAATGAAAAAATCCCAAGTATGGTTTGTTTGTATACTTTCATATTGTGTTCGAACTACTAAAAAATTTGTTGCGCAGTGTTATTTAGTGGCTTTCCAGGAAACTACTATGTGTAGTAACCCGCTGAAAAAAGTGAAATTTGGAGGCCAGAAATCAATACACATGAATTTTCTTCTTAGGTGTGTAATCTCTTGTGCAGCTTTTTTTTTGGAAATGTATCTGAAATTCACGAAATTTATATTTATTGTTCACAGATTTGCAGTAATTGAGAAAATACAAATTTTAGTATCCGCATTATTGCATCCGCATGTATGAGAAATTCGAAATATGGTTAAAAAAGTTTTTCGGGGAAAGTCTTCTCAAGGACAAGCGATTTGGAATATTAAAAAAGCCAATGAAAAACCATCCATTTAGTACTCAATTTGCCTATAGCTTTTTAAAACTAATTAGAAGTAAATTAAAAAAGGAAAAAATTGGGTAATTTTTTTACCGCACCGTTTATTTCCTCCTAAACTTGAGATTGGGCACCTATAAAAATGCATGTGAACTAATATTTCGCCCTCTACAACATATTTAAATTTCGTCAAGATCTTGGGATTACACGAAGATGTAATTTCCTTGTTAGTACAAAAAAAAGAGTAAGAACAATGGGAGTGGTCCCTTATGATTTGAACATGTCAAATACAATTACAATTAAAATGAAGGTTGCCACTAACACCAAATTTTGCAACTGGTTTCACTAGAACCGATTCCATGGAAGTAGTTCCGGACGCACGGATCTAATAGGTAAAGTATATCTGACGCAGAAGCAGCTCTAGAACTGGTTCTCGAAGTTCTAGAACTAGATCCAGAACTGTTTCTATGGCAACCATTTCCACTTTGGGGGCATTTGGATAAATTTCAAACAAAGTTCAACGATGTTAAAATTGATAGTAGAAGAGCTTACAAAAGAAAAGTGGCTATTACACAAGCGATTCTTTGGAACGAAAAATTTTCCTAGGTATAATTAAATAACATCCATTTCTAAAGAGGTTTTCATACCCTTCATCCTACTGAGCGCTAAGTTGATTTGAGGTCCCCTCTTCCATCAAATATCTTTGATTCTTGTCAACAGCACGGTTGATCACATATATTTGTGAATCTTTTGGGATCAGAAATACTTCCTTATATAAAGTTGGGATACTAGGGTTTTAGTCGAATTGGGTTTCTCAAATTTTTATTTTTCCATAATTGTCCTGTATCTAGGCCCACTATGGGACGTAGAGACTCAAAAGGAAAGTTAAACATATATGGCGGTTTTAAGATTATAATAAACACAAAATATTTTCTATAAGGGTCTTTTACCGTTATTCTATTAAAATTTATATTATGAAAAACTAAAAGGCAAAACTTTTACGGTCATTAATGTTTGAGTAGCAAAAACAACAAAACAAAGTGAAACGCGTTTAAAAGTTGCGTAACAAAGTGTCGCTAAAGTTTTTCATTTTAGCTTTATAAAAGGTACTTAAATACTTTTTATACTATAATTTCTTAGCTACTAATGAATAAATAATGAAATTTTCTTATAAAAACAAAAGAACGTCAACTTAAAGAGGACCTTCAAAGCACGGAAAGGAAGAAAAGCGAAAAACCCCTAAAAGTTATTAAACTTTTAGGTATGCAATAATTATTTTGTTTATATTGTAGCTTATACTCGTAAAAAAATTTGTATGTATGTATATAAAATTAAGCTAGCAAAATTACTTTGACAACATGCAAACTATTTATAAATATATTAAGGACTTAACAAGAAAGAAGGATTTGTGATAGGATCTGAAAAGAGGCCTTTTAACAGAATTATTTTAACAGCTACCAAAATAATGATAACATTTTTTTAGAAAAATGTTTACTCAAATAAATTTTTCCACTCTTCTTAAAGATTCCCAGTGTAGAAACGGTAATGACATATCATTATTTTTTGGAGTACATACCAGTAATGACACCCACTTACCTTTTGCATTATTTTAAAACATATAATAATGAGTTACTGATAATGACTTATTTTTATCATTATTTCAAATAGAAAATAATTATTTAGATTTTTTTGAAAATTTTTTGAAATCTATTGTTAGACTCAATATTTTTTAAACACTGGTAAGGATATATGTAATCACATATTTTTTGATTTTTTGAATGCTGGCGAGTAAGCTTACTTGTGTGCAGCACGTCAATTATGTTTTTATCTATCAAATATTACATGTCGATATAGTTCAGATGGTAGAGCTATTGACTGGCAATCTGTAGACCCAGGTTCGATTCCCGCACCAGCAAATTTTATTTAAAAAAAATACAATAAAAAATATTTTTTTTAATATAATTTATTTTTTTGAAAATCTATTTTTAGACTCATTATTTTTGTCAGTACTGGTAAGCACATACCCGTGTAAAAAAGATCTGATCTGGCCAGATCTCAGTAGATCTTAGCAGATCTAATTAGATCTCAAAATTAGGGTCAAATTTGAGATCTAATTAGATCTAGGCATATCTGGCCAGATCTCAGTGGATTTTACCAGATATAATTAGATCTTAAAATTGGGGCCAAATTTGAGATCTAATTAGATCTGATCAGATCTAGGCATATGTGGCGCATTTGTCCAGATCACTTTAGATTTGAACAGATTTGGCACTAGATCTGATCAGATCTTGCCATAAGGTATTATCACATCCCGAGTAAAAAAAATTATATATAATCATATGTGGCATATATTACAATATATAATTAGACATGTGGTTATGTATATCCATATATAATTATATATGACGTTTTTTCCGAAAAATGTTCCTTATATTATGCCATATATAATTTCATCTAATTAGATATCGGCCTTCATAATATTAGATATGGCATATATAATTATATATTACATAACATGGTTGATCTTATTGCATATATATTTATATATAGAACTATATCTTAATATATATGGTGGTATTTTAGCAATATATAATTATATATGGTATCATTTAAACAATATATAATTATATATGGTGACAGTTAAACTAGATATTATCATATATGGTGCCATTTAAACAATATATGGTCATATATGGTACCTCATAAACAAAATCTTTAATTCAGTTCCAGATATGATAATATATGGTACTATATATAGTGCGATATATATTTATATATGGTGTTATTTAAGCTATATATTATCATATATGGTGCCATTCAAACCATATATTATCATATAAGGTGCCATTCAAACCATATATTATCATATATGGTACCATTTAAACCATATATTATCATATATGATGCAATTTCAACAATATATGCTCATATATGGGACCTCATGAACTACATTTTTAATACAGTTCCAGATATGTTAATATATGCTACTATATATAGTGCAATATATATTGATATATGATTTCATTTAAACAATATATTACCATATATGGTGCCATTTAAACCATATATTGTCATATATGGTGCCATTTCAACAATATATGCTCATATATGGTACCTGATGAACGACATTTTTAATACAGATGCAGATATGATAATATATGCTACCATATATAGTACCATATACTTTGATATATCGTATCATTTAAACAACCCGAGTAAAAATAGTTACATATAGTCATATATGTGATTAAGTTATATCTGTATAAATATACAGTTTCATCCGAAGAATGGCCCGATATATTTTTATCAATTGTTTATCAATTTTTATCTAAATGTATCAGTTTAGATCTGACCTGATTCAATTATGTGTTAATCAGATGAAATTGTATCAGATTTTTGATCTGATACAATTTTATCGGTTTGATCGTAATTGGTTAAATTTTATATAAATAAAATATAATTGTATCCGACATTTACCTTATACAATTGTATCAAAGTTTTAAACTGATATCAGGTCAAAATTGGGATATAACTATATAATTTTGTATACAAATATATCTATTTGGACCTAAACTGATACCATGTAATATAAACCAATAAAATTGTATCACGTCAAAAATCTGATACAATTTCATCTGATTAACACATAATTTAATCATAATCTAAACTGATGCAATTAGATAAAAACTGATGCAAATAAGAACTGATACAATTTTATCGGTCCATTTTTCGGATCAAATGGTATATGGATGAATCTAAGTTATATATTACCATATAAAGCTCCATATTGGTGCCATTTAAACAATATATTGTCATATATGGTGCCATCATATATGGTAACTCATCAGCAACTACAATATTAACTGTATTTCAGAAGCTATTAATTGTATTTCAGAAATTTTAAATGTATTTTAGAAATTATGGAATGTATTTCAGAAATTTATTAATTGTATTTCAGAAATAATCAAATCTATTTCAGAACTTGTTGATGGTTTATCATAGTTAATAGAGAAAAATTTCTAAATTACATTTCATAATTTCTGAAATACAATTGATAATTTCTGAAATACAGTTTGATAATTTCTGAAATACAGTTGTGAATTTCGGAAATACAATTAATAATTTCTGAAATACAATTGATAAAACTGAAATTCAATTGATTATTTCTGAAATACAATTGATAAATCTTAAAAACAATTGATACAATTGGAAATGGTGTAGAGCGTTAAAAATATGTAAATAAAATTATTTTTTAAAAAAAATTCAATTTAATAAAAAAAATATAATTTTATAAAAAACATTTATAGAAAATAAAATTATAATTTTATAAAAAGAAATTCTTTTGAATGGGGGAAATGTTTTTAGTTGATCTGTTATTTTTAAGTAAATAAATGTTATTTTAGTTTGACTCAAGATCATAAATTAATATCACTTTCTGTTTAAATTATTTTCAAATCAAAGAAAGATGATACAATTTTTACAAGTAAATTACAAAGAATAAAAATTATTGAAAAAATTTCGATAAGACCAGCAAGGAGAATGCGCATTTTTATAAAAAAATGCATAGCCGTGAAAGGTATCGAACTCGAGACCTTCTGAGTTTAAACCTTATTTTAACAAAATATTGTAATTTTTATAAAATCAGTGCCCTTCCAGTGTATTATTTTTTGAACTATTGTCAATATCTGTCTGAGATCTTATTTAATCCCAAATAAATGGAGATCTTACGTAGTACCCAAATATAATGCGGGATCTAATTTTAGCTGTCATTTTTCTGGATAGTTTTAGATGTCAATCTCCAAATATATTGCTGTTTCTAATTCGATCTGCAATTTATGGGATAAATTAAGATCCTACCAAATCCCCAAATATATCACTGGATTTAATTCGATCTGCAATTTATCGGAAAAGTTAAGATCTTACGCAATCCCGAAGTATATTACTGGATCTAATTTTATCTGTAATTTTTTGGATAAATTTAGATCTTACTTAATCCCCAAATATATTGCTGGATCTAATTTGATCTGCCAATTTTCTATTCAATTTATATCCAAGTTTATCCACAAATATATTGCTGGATCTAATTTGATCTGCCATTTTTCAGATCAATTTATATCTAAGTTTATCCACAAATATATTGCTGGATCTAATTCGATGTGCCATTTTTTGGATCAAATTAGATCTAAGTTTATCCCCATATATATATAGCTACATCTAATTCGATCTGCCACTTTTTGGGATCAAATTAGATATACGTTTATCCACAAATATATTGCGGGATCTAATTTGATCTGCCAAAATTGAGATAAAATTAGATCTAAGTTTATCCCCAAATATATAGCTGGATCTAATTGGATCCGCCATTTTTCGGATCAAATTAGATCTAAAAATATCCGCAAATATATAGCTGGATCCGCCAATTTTCGGATCAAAATAGATCTAGGTTTATCCCCAAAGATATCACTGGACCTCCCAATTTTGAGATATAACTTGATCTTAGTTTATCCCCATATATACAATGGGATCTAATACGATATGATTGGATACACCCAATTTTGAGATCTAATTGGATCAGCTAGATATTACAGCAGATCTTAAACAATATCAAATTGGATATAATTAGATATTGCGCGAGATCAATTTTTTTTACTCGGGATATTATTATTATTATTATTATTACATATTCCATATCTGATCATATTTGATGAGATCTGGTACAGGATCTAATTAGATTCAATCATATCTATTTAGACCCACAAAGATCTGATCAGATCTAAACTTTTTTACACGGGTAGGTAACGATATATTTTTTGATTTTTCGTATGCTGGTGTGTAACCATAACTCATTATTTTTCGCGACATCGCCAAATAAAGGTAATAATAGGTAATAAGAAGTGTAATAACAAAAGTAACTAGTTACCATTACCAAGTATATAGTTACATAACTACATATCTGGTAATGATTTTCTACACTGGGTTACTATACATTTTATTTAAAGTTACATTGCAAACATATTTTTTTATGGCGGCATATCTGAAATTTATGAAATTTAAAATTGCTTTTACATCACCGGAATGTATTCTCAAAAAGAAAAAGTTTGATACCCATATTGCATATGTTAAATAGTCAGAGGTTCGCAAATATTTAAAAACCCGGTGAAAAATGTCCATATATGAACATTTATGGTCTAACCATATATGTATGGATCCGAAAAATGAGGTAACACCTAAGTATATGCTCATATATGTTCACATATGGACATATATGAACATATACATTTATTAAATATATGCGAATACATGCGAAAGTTGCTATCCTTTATTATAAGGTGGTACTATAGAATAAATCTATGTATCTCATTCAAATTAGGCGCTACATATGTTCCTCTTTTTATTCATGGCATTAAATATAATTCCATATTTTATTCATGGCATTAAATATAATTCCATATTTATCCAAATATGAGTTCCTTTTACACATATGGAAAAATGTATTCTTTCAAATATGTTCATATACGAGTCCCTTTTGCATAAATGGAATAACATATACTTCAATATTTGTCCATATATGAGTGCATTTTCCATATATGAATTAACAGATGCCTCCATATATGTCTGTATATGAAATATTCTTCCATATATGGAATCACATATACTTCCATATATGTTCATATAAAATCCATATATGTTCATAAAAAATTCATATTTGTTCATATGTGTCCATACATAAACCATATATGAACATACTTGAGCGTATATGAGCATTTTTCACCGGGAATATAGACCTTCGGGAAAATTCGTCTCAAACCAGAAGTAGACCGAATATTGAAAAAAGATGAAAAACCTACTCACTTAAATATTATAAGGGTTAATATACTTGAATTTGACCCCTAACCCTGCATACATCCCCATAAAACCACCTAAAATTTTGATATTTTATGTTATGCTATAAAAAACTAAACATGCTTGAGCATGTTTTATACACCGATAGATATGCCTCTCAAGTAACTTTCATATGACTCCAAATTTTCCTATATTTACGTTGGAACAAATATCAAATAAATGGAAAAACGAAAAATTAGGACATTTTTCACACCATTTTTAATCCTTGAATATGAAATTGGGCAATTAGAAATAATGGTTTTCCTTTAAAATTTTCTCCTCTACAACATATGTGAAGCGCATTAAGATCTGCCCGTCGGGGGGGGGGGGGGGGGGGGCTTTCCTTTTGAGTTATAAATGATCGTATTTGTTTGGTGGGATTAATTATTAATATTTTAATTGTTTTTGCACCTATCACACAAATGATAATATTACACTCAGGTAATTTCTGCTCTCAGAATTTGTTAGTTGTTTTAGTAGTATTTCAGTTTTGTCGATTCAAATCAAAATAACTTTCGTTTGTAGAAGAAATAAAAATTTCAACTACATTCGTAAGTCATTAAAAAACAAACTGCATAAAATACTGAGAATTGGTAACATTAATTTTATTCAGTCATTTTGTTTTTTTTTTAAATACAAAGAAAAAAAAATTATGTAAATTACTTTATTTTAATCGGAATATAAAGCCCTATCCGGATTTCATTCTTGCTAAAGGAAATCGTCAGACAACGAGGTTTTTAGAATTAATAGAAATATTTGTTAAGTTAAATTACAAACTCAATGAGAATTTCTTGTTCTCGTCTTTCTAGACGAGTTATTAAACATTTAAAATATCAAAGAAAAAACAAAAACAATAGAAAATTTTTCACAATTTGCTTTGTCACCTTCCAATGTACTACTCTGTTGTTTTGACAGATCTAGTTGTGGTGCAATGGGTAAGAGTGTGAAGAATGATTCTGAATTGCCGGGTTCAATACCAGAAAATTCAAAAAAATCATTTTAATTTCAATAAAATTTTGTGGAACATAATAATATTTATGTGGAATATAATACTGAATAATGCAGCTGAATATTGGCCTTCAAGACCTTCACGATTGGCAACTACTGGGACTGTTTCCTGGTTTTATAAATAGTATACGATTAATCGAAACAAAATCTAACTAAAGCAGTAATTATATCAGTAAAAATACATACTGACTGAATTTTTTTTACAACATTGACCAAAAAGGTGTATGGGAGTCGAACTCCGATTTGCTCCCCCCTTTTTGGGACAGTGTAAATCGTCTCAGAATCGCTTTTACTTCGATTTAATGATGTCCGTCAGTCTATCTGTCTGTCCATGTATTTTTGTGCGCACGCTAAAAGTCGCAAGCCCAAAGACGAAGTTCGTCAGCCCAAAGACGAAGTGTATTGATTTTTGGTTAAAATCGGCCCATGTTTAGACCTAGTGCCCATAAAAAAGTATTAGAAATTTCGCTTGTTCGTACGTTTCAGGTAGCAAATACCAAAATATTCGAATGAAAATTAGTACACTGAGATCCTCATGGGCTAATGGACAAATCATATTGATTTTATTTGGAATCAGTTCAGGTTTATACCCAGTGCTCGTATAAAGATCCCCAAAATATAGATGCAATTTGGTACACCAACTTACATCTGCCCAAGTTTAAATCGGTCGACGTTTGTACATATTCCTCATATAAAGGTCCCCAGAAAATTGACTTTTTCGCACGCTGCAGGTCGCCAATACGAAGATAACAAAATTGTTAAGTTGACTCACATGTGCCCAAGAAAAAGCCTGTTGATTACAGATTAATTAAAATCAAGTAAAATTAAAATTTCTTACCGTTACTCTATTTTTTTTAATCATTTTTTAGACAAGTCTGTTTCAACCCATTCGAATTTCGGATCCAAATATTAGTTGGCATGCCCGACTTTATCTTATTTATTGGTTTTTTATAAAAACCCAGTGTAGAAAGGGTAATGACATACCATTATTTTTTGGACTAACAATAATGACACTGACTTATTTTCTGCATTATTTTGAAACATATAAAGGGTTCTTCAATAAGAGCGCTACAAAAGTTTTTTTAAATAAAACAAAAACGGTTTTGGATATCAAGGAAATAGTCCAACTGCGTCAAATCGCACGACCGAGGCGGCCAATCGACTGGACCATTTCGTGAGATAACACGTTTTCCAAACTTGGTTTGCAATAAATTGATTGTGACATTCGCTGTGTGGCTTGTGGCACCGTCTTGTTGGAACAATATGTCCTCCAAGTCCATATCATCCAATTGGGGCCAAAAATATTCGGTTATCATTGAACGGTAGGGATTCCCATTCACAGTAACGTGCCGGTCTTGATCATCACGGAAGAAGTACGGCCCAATGACGCCGCCGGCCCATAAACCGCACCAAACCGTAATTTTTTCGGGATGCAATGATGACTCATGGAGTACGTCTGGATTGCTGTCTGCCCAATAACTCATATTTTGTTTATTGAGAAGCCATTCATTATGACGACCATAAATTGGACGTAGCGCTCTTAACGTTGAGGCCACTAACTCCGAATGTCGGTAGTAAATTTTAATAATTTCGACTCGTTGTTGGCTCGTATATCTTTCCATCATGAAATGGCAAACCTTACTGAAGAGAAATGTCAAAAATCTATGTTTAAAATCTATTTTTAGACTCAATATTAGTTCAAAACACTGGTAAGGTTAATGACCACGAAACAATTGTATTGTCTATAATGAAAATGATCAAACTTTTTGATACAACAAATAAAATCTAATATGACAATATCATATTAGAATTTGGACTTGAGGTAGAACAACATTCTAACTAAATAAATATACATTTATATAAAAAAAAATATGAAAAATTTCTTTTTATGCACCTGTAAAAATAGTACTGAAAGCAATACTGAATTGCAGTGCACCTTTTATATATTATATATATGTGTTCCCTCGGTTCCTATAAGAAGCATAGGGCCAAGTGCACCTTTTGCACTTGTTTAATAAGTACTTTTATTGAAGAAAATAAAGCACAATATCTAGCAATGCCAGTCATCATTCATATGAAAGAATATCTTAGCATTAGAGAGGTAGACTAGCAATCTTGAGATCGCAGGTTCTATACCCAGAGACAGCAATTCAAAAAAAATTGGAAAATAAAAAAATATAATGATTTGCGAAGAATTTTTTTATACTTCTAATTGATGAAAAAGAGTTTTCTTTGCAATATTTCGAAAAGTACTGAACAAATGTTGAAGTGGGAGTACTCCTCTTCTATGAAAACTCAATGCTAAATTCATTAGTGTGTCTGCTAAAAGAGCAGTGCATCTAAATTATTAATTGTAGTGCCTTTTCTATTGTTTTGGAAACTCTTTTTTTTTTGTTGGGAAGTGCTTCTATTAACCGCGAGCTGCCTAATTCGGTGGTTTGACTGTAGCTGATATACCAGGGCCTTGTTCCAATACCTCCCTTCATAAGCTATTGCAATTATTTTGTAATTTTCTTTGAAAACAAATTTAACTCAAAACAATAACAACATGTTGTTCTTGAACTTCAACTGACCAGACATACAAGCAGTACACAATTTGTCTCAAAACTAGTGATTACCTAAAATTGTATGGCATATTTGATGCAATAATTATAAAGCATTTAGAAAAAATTTTCGTTGTTTATTCAACCACCCTCCCATCAATACAAAAATTTTATGTATTGCATGTTTTCCAATGCAATTAAGGTGGTTATTTTCAATTTTTCTATTGTTTTTGTTTCCAAACCAAAGTGTTTTAAAGAAATTTTTCTTTAAATATTTTATTAACCTTTATCCCTCTTTTATGCTGGCTAAACTTTTTACCATGAGAATGTTAAATGTAAAGGTCTTTTGTTTTTCGAAACTTTCAAACTTTACAGGGTTCATTAAAAAATATTTTTGTTTTGTTTCATAAGATTTTGTTTTGTTCACTCATACTTTTGTCATTTGTGCTCGTTACCCTTAGAAAATGAAAAACTTTATTTTGTTTTGTTGACAACATTGTTTTTTCATTAAGTTGCCTTTTTTGTTATGTTGTCAATTGTAATTTTTTTCCGAATTTTTTTGCAACACCGTTTACAAATTTTTGGAGGTTTTGTTGAAATTAATAAGGGGATCTAATATACGTATGGGAAATTACATCCACTTTTCAAAATAGGATTAAAAATTTTACACTTTTGCTGGGATTAATAGGGATTTTATAAGAAGCAAAACAAATAAAAAATAAAAACAAGTAAAAAAGTTAAATTCGGGTATGCCCACCACAGTCCTATTCCGGAAAGTGGATCAAATTCCGGAAAGGGAATTTAAATGAATGCTGCAATAAGGGAAATATTTAAATTTGTGTAATTAAAGTGAGAACCGGTCAAGTAATTTTGGTAGTTACAAATAGTACCATTTTTGGCCGTACACTCAAAATAATAAGTCTATTGGCTGAACAGAAAAATTTGTTACTTTAACAAAATTTATTCCTGTTTTTTGGCTTAAAATAAAATTTGTTGATTTTAACAAATTCTTTTGTTAAATTTAACAAATCTAAATTTAAGTAAAAAATTTGTAAAACTACAGTTTTATTTGTAATTATACTGAGTTGTAGTATTTATTAAAATTTAGGGGGCCTAGTGCATATCATGTGATGGCATATAAGGGCAACGGAGAAAGCATTTTGTCCGATTGGCTCTATCTCTCTTAGTTTTCGAGATATGGCACATTTTGTGAAGTAGAAAATTTTTTATAAAAATTTCCGAGGGGCCAAGGCCCCGCCAAGGTTATTTAGTTGTTTTTAATTTTCCAATAGAAAAACTATTAAATTACAGTTAAAAACTTCTGCTAACCAGAGCTGTAAATGAATCATTAATTTTTAAATTGATTCGCGAATCATTCATGCATTGAATTAGAAAAATTTTGAATTAATTCTTTTCACAAAAATCACGAATTGAATGAAATTTGAATCAATTCACATGAATTTGGCAAAAATGAATTGCAATTCATTTTCAATTCAAATGAATTTGGTAAAATGAATTGGCAAAATGAATTGAAATTCATATTGAATTGAATTGATCTTGACTTAATTCCAATTAATAAGAAAAATGAAAAATCAATTGCAATGAAATTACTAATTGCTTCTTGAATATTAAATGTGTTTTCGTGCTTCAGCGTATGTTAACCAAAATAAGTAATACTTGAAGAAATAAACTCCAAACACCATGTTTACTTTGATTGATTGAAATTCATTCCGAGTAGCACAAAATACTAGTTCAGAACCAGTTATGTACTAGTTTATTCGAACCAGGCAACTAGTACGAATTCCACCGCCTCTCCATACAAACAACTGTAGAATTTAACATGGAGATGTCATAGGACTGGGGACAATTATCGCCAAACTCCCACTTTGGTACTAGTTGTTAAACTAGTTTGAAAACTACAATTTAAGGACAAAAAATGGGGAGCAAAACTGGTGCTCACGGAACCAGTTCCGAAGTGACTGTTTGGAAATAGTACTGAACCAGTTGGTAAAGACCTAAATTATATAGATAAAAAACAAAAGCTTTTTCTTTGATGAAACGTAGATTAGACCGATAGTTTCCTTACTGAGATAATTAGGTCCATTTACCAAATGAAATCTAAAATATTTTGTGTTTATGATTTCCAATCACAATAAAAAATTTTAGTAAAATGTTGTTTTTTCAAAAGCGTCATATAGATCAAATGCAATTAATATTGTAATTAATATGCATTTTTATAAATTTTAGTTAAGTAGGTTTGAGGTTAAGAAGAAGAATAAACATTTTTTCAAATTAATTAATTATTAATTTGCTAATCAGACTAGATCTAGTTTCTGCCATTTTTTATGGACAGGCGTCAACAGTGATTTTCCATTAAATTATATTATTGTCTATATTTTATTGTCAGATTGTCTCTATTTGATAATTTACTCTCAAAAGTGATCAAACAGACATACAAACATTCTACTTTAGATACTTTGTTTATCTTCTATCTCCTCTTTGTCACCTTTTTCAGAAATATTGCCACACCGACGTATGGTTTTTACGTACAAGTGCAGGCACTTCTGAGAGTAAATTACACTATGCGACAGTCAAAATCGGGATGGGATGAAACCAACGGGAAATGTTATATCGGTCAAAAACAAGTTATATGTGTCCCGGCGTTTCGCTGGGTCACCCCTAGGAATCGAGATATATCTTTTTTTTTGACATAACTCGAGAACCACTAGTCCGATTTTGCTCAAACAATTTTAAAAAAATTAAAAATTACAATTCCTTTAATCTGTTCATATAACGTTTTTCTATATACTCATCAGTTTTGCCGGTAAAAATAAATGTTTGTTACCGCTACCATAAAAATCAATAAACTTTTGTTTTTTACTTTTTTTTTAATATTTTAGGCAAAAAATATTTTTTTCTACATACATTTATTTTTACCGGCAAAACTGTTGAGTATATAGAAAAACTTTATATGAACAGATTAAAGGAATTGTAATTTTTAATTTTTTTAAAATTGTTTGAGGAAAATCGGACTAGTGGTTCTCGAGTTATGTCAAAAAAAAGATATATCTCGATTCCTAGGGGTGACCCAGCGAAAGGCCGAGACACGTATAACTTCTTTTTTACCGATATAACTTTCCCCGGTAGTTTGAACCGTTCCCGATCACTGACCCCTACCATTTGTCTCACAGTGTTATCATATAGAGACAATCTGACAATAAAATATAAACAATAATACCATTTAATGGAAAATCACTGATGAAGCCTGTCCATAAAAAATGCTAGTCTGATTAGCAAATTAATAAACTTTGAAAAAATGTTTATTCTTCTTCTTAACCTCAAACCTACTTAAAAATTTTTAGTGTTTATTTGCAAACTCAGACTATATTATTAAAAACAAATATAAACAAAACTAGAATTTCAAAACTTTTATTTAAATTTAATCTTTCGAAATAGTCTTCCATTGTTTCAATAAAAATAATAGGCACACAAATGGTTCAAAATTATTATTTTAAGAGTAAAAAAAGGGAGTTGTACTGATACTTATGAGAAATTTGACTCTTTGGTACCAGTACTGTACCAGTTGATTTGCACCTGAAGTTAAGTGTTTTGAAAATTAGAATTTCAAATCTCGCATTTTAATTTAGTTAATTTGCTTTACATAGATCGTATTTAACTAGTACACAACTGGTTCAAAATGGTTATTTTGAGAACTATTTTTGTAGTTACTAGTCAAAAAACTAGTACTTGATAGAACTAGTCCGACCATTTGCTACTGGGTTTTTAATTCATTTGAATAAATTCAAAATCAATTCAATTCATTTTCTCCAAATTGATTCAAATTTAATTCAATCCTTTTCCTTGGTGAAAAGAATTAATTAAAAATTTAGCTAATTCGTAATGAATTAAAATCAAAAAAGAATGATTCGTATATAGCTCTGCTGTTAACTACACAAAAAATTGTCATAGTATTGAAAAATTCTTTAAAAAATATTCAAATTGGCTTATGAATAAGGTTTAATTATGTTTGATTTATGACTTTAAAATTTGAAGCTCGGCATTTGATCGTATTTTAGCAGAGATTACTAACTTAATAGAGAGATAACAATGCTAACGCTTTGTTTTTGTTTTAGGAGTGGCTCGAGAAAGCAAATAAAAACATTTTTATATATCAATACGTACTTTTTTTTTGCTTTTAGTCTATCATTTTCTATTAAAATTTAACATTTTTTTTATTTTAATGATTTGATCATTAAAATAGAGAAAACAATTAAAACACATGAAAAACTTAAATAAAAGTATTAAATTCCAGCATCATGTTTTCATTTGCTTTGCTCGACTTCAAGAAAAAAAGCATCTCTATTGATAATAGAAAATTTCTAAATGGTGTATTTTGATGTTGGCAGCAATATGTGGAATGTCTTGTTGTTGTGGCTTCTTTTTGGGTTCCCATCAAAAACAAAAATTCCTTTGAAGCAAAAAAAAAAAAAAAAATAACTTTAGAAACTTATTCAAACTTTAAGAACATATTGGCTGAAAAGCAAACTTCATATAAGAAAACTTTTATGGTGACAACATGACCATTTTGTTTAAACAAACAAACAAACAAACCAAATAAAGTTGGTCAATTCTGTTGTGCCGGTCTAAGGAAAGAAAGTTTAAAGCCAAAAATAATTATCATTAAAGCTTGATTCTCTTATACTTTAGGGGACATTATAATGGCAATACTTTGTTAGAGACGTTATAATTGTTAAAAAAAATATATAAAATGGGGTTAGCAAAAGGTTTTAAAAAATCTAGCATAAATTCACTAAGAAACTAAGCAGCGAAGGTCATAAGAAAAGTGTATAAAATTATAAAAGTTCAGGCATTTATAGCACATGGGTTCGATTAGTGAATGACCAGTTAAATTTTAACCAACAGTTATATACAAATTTTACATGTGTGAGTTAGTAGCTTCCGGGATATTGTAAAAAGGGTGCTTAGAAATTTTAATAATCTTTCGAAGAAATTGATGCTTAATTATCCATAGGTTTTCAATTTTCGTCTAAATAATAATAAGTCCAAAATTTCTTAAGAAATATTGCCCTAATCCTTTTCTTTAACTTTTTTGTTGTATTTGATAAAACTGTACTTTTATTAAACAATACCATAATACTTGCTTTGAGGTTTAGTGTTGTTTTCAAAACTGTAAATTTTAATTGCAAAAACAGACTAATTCCTACTTATTATCACTTTAGTAACATTTGTATATTAGTACGTATATTTCCGTTTCCTTTTTTGGTTTACAAAACACAAAACTATGATTTACATTAAAATTATAAAGCCTTTATTGAGATTTATGACTTCCGTCGTTTGGGTTACCAACTGTAAAAAGGAGATTTTAATAAATGCATTAGGACAGAATTTGTAATATTGTCTTCTTATCTTAAATATTTTTAGGAGTATGATTGTAAATAAATATTTAATAATAAAATTTCAAAAGAAATAAAGGTAGAGTTAAAAGAATTAAAGGAAAGAGGAAATGTGTATTTTGAGATATTCATAATTAAACATTTTCGAGAAATGCTAAAATAAAAAAAATGGTATAACGTTTGAATGTTACTTTAAAGAGCTTCAACATTTTTGATAAAAAGTCTAAAAAGAAGTTATAAAGTACAGCAGGAACAAAGTGTAGAAATGGTAATGAGCTTGAACTATTTTTTGGACTACACTTAATATAATACGTCAGTATAAAAATCTGTCAAACCGGTTTCAAATCGATTTGACTAATTTTTAACAAATTTTTAGTTGAAACACTGATTTAAACAAAGATTTTATTTATCTTTTTTTAACGCAATACTAAAAATACTCAGTACTTTATTTAATGTTGTGTGTTAGTTTTCAAAATTATTTATATCTCGAAAACTAACAAGCAGAGCTCTAAATGAATTATTCTTTTTTGATTTCAATTCATTACGAAATAGTTTGATTGACTTTGAATTAATTTATTTCGCCAAGGAAAAGAATTGAATGAAATTTGAATCAATTCAAATTAATTTGACAAAATGAATTGCAATTCATTTGTAAATCAAATGAATTTGCGAAATGAATTGTAAATCATTTTCAATTCAAATGAATTGAAATTAATTTCCAATTCAAATGATTTTGAATTAATTCAAATGAATTAAAAATAAATTGCAATTCATGTTAATGAAATCAAAAATTAATTGCAATCAATCAAAGTAAACATGGTGTTTCGTATGTCAACACTGACACTGAACGACAAAAATACATTTAATATTTAAGGAGCAATTAATAATTTCATTGAAATTCATTTTTCATTTTTCTAATTAGTTTGAATTAAGTTAAAATCAATTCAATTCAAATGAATTGGAAATGAATTGTAATTTATTTTGCAATTCATTTGAATTGTAAATGCATTGCAATTCATTTTTACCAAATTCATGCGAATTGATTAAAATTTCATTCAATTCGTGATTTTTGTGAAAAGAATTAATTCAAAATGCTAATTCAATGCATGAATGATTCGCGAATTACTTCAAAAATGAATGATTCATTTACAGCTCTGCTAACAAGGAAAGACTCCCAAGGCATATTTTTTCCGAAGGTCTGTAATTTTTAAGATTTGGGAACCTCTGTCTACTTAACATATGCAACATGGGTATCAAACTTTTTCTGTTTGAGAGTACATCCCGGTTATGTAAAAGTAATTGTAAATGAGTGAAGGAATGTATAGTTGATCTTTTAATTGGCAAATGAATGTTTTTTGTTCGATTTGAGATCAAATATTATATCACTTTTCTTTTAAATTATTTTCAACTTAAAGAAAGGTTATAAAATTTTTACAAGTAAATTAGAGAGAATAAATATTTAAAAAAGTCGATAAAGCTAGAAGGATAGAATGCATATTTTCAGGTCGCGCTGCGGACCGATCTTCAGTATACTTACTAGACCTTTATGGGTTACTAGTTAATAATGATTTATTTATATTGAATGTGGCAA
Organism: Leucophora obtusa; assembly: GCA_949987735.1. Taxonomy (NCBI): domain Eukaryota; kingdom Metazoa; phylum Arthropoda; class Insecta; order Diptera; family Anthomyiidae; genus Leucophora; species Leucophora obtusa. The sequence continues at coordinate 57,421,016 of OX465299.1, read as the reverse complement.
TTTTAAATTTCATAAATTTTGGACATAAAAAAAGTATAAAAATTGAGTTTTTCCCAAATATCTTTTTTGTTTAAGTAGGTTTGAGGTTAAGAAGAAGAATATACATTTTTTCAAAGTTATAAACACATTATTAATTTGCAAATCAGACTAGATCTAGTTTCTGCCTTTTTTTTATGGACAGGCTTCATCAGTGATTTTCAATTAAATTGTATTATTGTTTATATTTTATTGTCAGATTGTCTCTATATGATAATTTTTTTCAAAAAACTGTCGGCTGTAGGAATCGAACCCATGCACTCTCACATTACAATCGTAACTATACTAGAGTTCGACAGCTTAGCCATCTCACCCACGTAGTGCCTTGCTCAAATGTTGCCACACTGACGTATGGTTTTTACATTCAAGTGCAGGCAATTTGTGTATATCGGAGACGGACTGTTATACAATAAGTAGAGTTTTTCTTTTCCCGGACTTTTTCATTTCCCAGGACAGCTATTTTTTTTCTAGAATTTCCCAATATTCCGGTATTAAAAAACCCACCGACAGAGTTCATCTTTTGGTTTCATATTCATTAGAAAATCTACTTAATATATTCCGAAAGAAGGGATAAATAGCAAATACCCATTTCATCTAGCTCAATTCGCTTAAATGTTTAACCCCGAATTAATATTTAGGTAAATTATTTGTATGGAAGGCAGTCTTAATAAAAAAAAAAACTCATTTAGAAATATATTAACTAAATATTAATTCGCGGATATTTTATGCAAACATGGGCTCAAACTTGTGTGGAACGGTGAAATAAAAAAATTTATTTAAATGAAGTTTTAGAGAGATACAAAAAAGTATTTTTAGACGTTCCTTACATGAAATTCTGGCTCGTGTTCTTTATTTTTTCGTTTTGCGTCCTACACAAATTTTAAATTTGATCCCTGGTTTATGCATTTAAAACGAAATTAGGGCCAGTTTTATTATAGTCAGAACTAATTTATTAGTTTTATACAGATGTTCAGAAGTATTCGTCTATAACTATTTTTATAAAAAAGTTTAGAAGTGTATTTTTTAGAAAAATTCGAATAAATCTTTTTATCAAAATAGTTTTTAACTTTAATCAGTAAGGTGCGTTTACAATGACGGAGTTCTCCAATCTGTAGCAAATTTAGTTTTTTCTCTTTCATATTAACACATTTTTGTATTTTACTATCTCTTTTTATTCCACTCCAGAGTAAAACTTGTTTGACTCTGGAGTACAGATTTGCTCCACTCTAGAGCTAACATTGTTCTGTTAAGTGTTTAACATGACAAATATACCTAAAAAAACCCATCACTAATTTGTTCACATCTTTAATTGTCAACATATTAAAAACAACTTTTTTAAAATAAACAAAATAAAAAGAAATTTTTTTAATAAACTATATAAAAGTATTAAAAAAAAATTAAGTATGAAAATAAATTGCGGTGGTGGCATAAACTATGCGAAAATATAATGTAAGTATTGAAGTGTCATAAATTTTTGAAGTAACTCTACTCTGTATTTTTAACAGCTAACATTTCAATCTGTGCTACAGGGTAGAGTCACTCTATCACTGTAAACGCGCCTGTATTTTTTGAGTAGAAATTTTTCTGCCACAAATACTTAAAAAGAAATGATTTGATTTTCATAATTGAATTTTAAATTAACACACATATTAAAAAATTCTAAATAATATGAAAAGCATCTTATGAATTATTTTAAAAATAAATAAAATTGAAAACGAGTAAAAAGGTTAAAGTCGGGCATGCCGACTATACAATACCCAGTCTGGTGTATTGTTTGGATCCGAAATTCGAATGGGTTAAAATGGGGCTTATGTCAAAATTTTCTATAATGTGAGTCAGCGCACCAAATTTCATTAAAATATCTTAATATTTGCGACCTGCAGTTTGTAACCAAGCCAATTTTGGGGGGACCCTTATATGGGCACTAGGTATAAACATGGACCGATGTTCACCAAAATCAATAGGCTTCGTCCTTGGGCCAACATAGGTCTATGTACCAAATTTCATCAAAATATCTTAATATTTGCGACCTGCAGCGTATAAACAATATAATTTTGGGGGGACCCTTATATGGGCACTAGTTCTAAACATGGACCGATGTTCACCAAAATCAATAGGCTGCGTTATTGGGCCAATATAGGTCTGTGTACCAAATTTCATCAAAATATCTTAATATTTGCGACTTGCAGCGTATAAACGGTATAATTTTGGTAGGACCCTTATATGGGCACTAGGTCTAAACATGGACCGATGTTCACCAAAATCAATAGGCTGCGTTATTGGGCTAACATAGGTCTGTGTACCAAATTTCGTCAAAATATCTTAATATTTACGACCTGCAGCGTACACTCTCAAAACAATTCCGTTGTGACAACCGAATTTTTTCCAACCGAATTCGTTCGGTTGCTGCAACCTCGTAATTCGGTTGCCTCAACCGAATTCAGTTGTGACAGCCGATAATTCGGTTGTCGCAACCGAATTGAAATTGAATTCGGTTGTCGCAACCGAATTGAAATCTAATTCGGTTGCCACAACTGAATTCGGTTGCTGCAACCGAATTACGAGGTTGCAGCAACCGACTCAATTCGGTTGGCAAAAAATTCCGTTGCCACAACGGAATTGTTCTGAGAGTGTATAAACAATATAATTTTGGTAGGACCCTTATATGGGCACTAGGTCTAAACATGGACCGATGTTCAAAAAAATCAAACTTGTTCGTCCTTGGGCCAACATAGGTCTGCGTACCAAATTTCATCAAAATATCTTAATAGCTGCGACCTGTAGAGTGCGCACAAGATTGCATGGACAGACAGACAGACAGACGGACGGACGGACGGACAGACGGACATCGTTAAATCGAAATAAAAAAAAATTCTGAACCGATCGGTATACTATAAGGTGGGTCTACGACCAATATTTTTTGGTGTTACAAACATCAGCACAAACTTATAATACCCTGACCACTAGGGCGGGTCGATTTAATAATCGCCCATGGCTCAGTGAAAATCGTATTCTAGGGATCAAAATAAGAAACTTTGCCGAAGGAACCATACCTCTAAAACGAATTCTACTACCCTCAACTGTTCACTTTTGTCCCGTAGGGTCAAGTTTTGAAAAATCCCACTTTGACCCATTTAGAGTGCCCCAATCGAGTCCAAATGTATGACCGACCCCCACTAACTTTGGAGGGCCGATCCACCCATGCTAGTGGCACACCCCCTGGAACCCCCCAGGGGAGTTCCAGGGGGTGTACCACTGGCATGGGTGGATCGGCCCTCCAAAGTTAGTGGGGGTCGGTCATACATTTGGACTCGATTGGGGCACTCTAAATGGGTCAAAGTGGGATTTTTCAAAACTTGACCCTACGGGACAAAAGTCAACAGTTAGGGGTAGTAGAATTCGTTTTAGAGGTATGGTTCCTTCGGCAAAGTTTCTTATTTTGATCCCTAGAATACGATTTTCCCTGAGCCATGGGCGATTTTTTTGCCTCCCCACAAATCGACCCAGCCTACTGACCACATAGTGGTGTAGGGTATAAATACAATTTAAATAAAGGGATAGCAACTAATATTTAAATAGAATTATTTAAAGTAAAATAATCAACATACTTTTATCAATTGCAATAGGAAAACATGAATAATTTTTTTAATGAGGTTTAGGGAGGTGTTTGGAACTGAAATAACAGCAACCATAACGATTATGACTTTTATCATAAAAGTCAGATAAAAAAAGTTATTTTTTGACTTTTATTTTTTTAAACAAAAATAAAAGTTATTTTTTCGAGCAAGAAATAAAAATTATTTTTTAACTTTAGTTTTTCCGAGCAAGAAATAACAGTTAGTTTTTGACTTTTATTTCTTTGAGCAAAAATAAAAGTTATTTTTTTTGACAAAAAACGCTTTAAAATAATAAAATTTTGACAAAATCATATCAAACACAGAAAAATATGAGAAAGGCCTATAAAAGCGAGCTCCATGGTCATTTTTAATTGGCATTGTTGGCAAAAAAAATTTACTCTTGCTAAAAAAAATAAAAGTCAGAAAATAACTTTTATTTTTGTCCGAAAAAATAAAAGTCAAAAATTTAAAACACAAAGCGTTTTTTGGAAGACTAGTCCACAAGGATTAATACCATACTTGAATCAGTTCTCCAACATTTGGTTCTATAGTATATGTGAAATACTGATATTGAAATGTTGCACATTATGCTTTATTTGAGCAGAGATCAACACTTTAAATAAAAAAAAAACTTCCGAAGAATTTTTGTTGATTAACTTGGTAATGACTAGGGCAAAGAATTTCATGCACTTAAAAAACGATAATATGAGCCTTAAAAATGCAGCTAAAAAAGAAAAATATGTATTAAAAATATGAAAAATATGCACTTTTTGCAAAAAAAAAAAACCCATTTTAAAACATAAAAATTTTATTATTTTTCTAATAGCCACATAACTTGACGCTTCTTCTAAGGTCAATAATATTTTTGAGAATGTCTAAACTATAAATACTTTGTTTCAAATATATAAACATTATGTTTGAATCAAAATACGAAAATATGTCAATTTTTTATATTTTTAACATATTGAAGAAATGCTAATAAAAGATGAAAAATATGCACAAATATTCATTAAAATGTACAAAATATGCATTAAAAAGTACACAAATATGCATTTGAAGCCATAATATGCAAAAATATGCAACTAAAAACCGATGAAATTTTGTTTTAAAACTGATGATTCGAGTAAATATTTAGTCTTTATTAGTTTTGGACTATCGAGAAAAAACATACATTTGCATGAACTTCCTTGCCTTTGTAATGACTAATACACCCAGGAAAAAGATTGGTTGGAATTAGATCAAAACCCATAAAATGAATTTGCCAGGACGTTATTTTATTTGGAGCAGAGCTTTGAAGAATTAATTCTTCTTTTTAATTAATTCACTACCAATCGAATTCAATTTTCTCTAGAATTGAATGAATTTCTTTTCTTAAGTTATTCACTGAATTTGTTCAACTGAACGCGTTCATCAAACAATAAATTCAAAGAATTACTTCCATTGCAATAGTTCTCTTTAATAAATCAAATGAATTAATTCACTGGTGAACGCGTTTAATTTTATAAATCGAACGGAAAAAAAGTGAATTAATTTCTTACTGAATCAATTCACCACAGAATTCGTTCAATTTCATTTTCGTTCAGTGAATTAAAAAAAAATTAAATTACGTTCAGTGAATTAAAAAAGAAAAAAAAAATACTTTCACTGAATTGAAAAAAAAACGACGTTCATTTAATCGAAAAACCAAAATTACGTTCGCTGTTTTTGAAATCCTGTTTAATTCTTCAAAGCTCTGCTTTGGAGTTACCTATAATTGAATACTACACCAAAAATATTTTACTAGGTATTAAAAATAGGGAAAAATAACAAAAAAAACCATCCTTTTAACAAATTATTGGCATCTACAATCAATTTTAAAATTAGCATCAGTTTAGTAATTCTATGCAGTACAAGCAGCAATTTATTTATTGAATATAGAAGAAAATTGGTGTTTCTTATAACCTTTTCTAAAAAAATTTGAATATTTGAAAGTGATAACTACTAATACGGGTATCCTAATCAAATATGACCTTAAATTCGAGTTTCTGTGGAAGCAACCGAATTGTGGATTATACTGATAACACATACAACTATTAGTTGCTAAAAAATCTGTAAAGGAATAAAAAAAATCACGGGATTGCGGGATTGAAAAAAGTACGGAATTCGCGGGAATACCGTCCCCACGACCATCACAAACAAGTTCGTATTAACCGATGTTTTTTTTATATTGAAATTGTTGCCAAAACTTCGGGACTTCTAGATTAGTTCGTATTAACCAAGAATTTACCTTCTCAGAAATTTTGGACTCTAATTTTTGGTTTTAATAAAACTTTTATTAAACTGAAAACCAACATAATAATTTGAAATATATTCAAAATGATACCACGATCATAGATCAGTTAAAAATATTTCATATATGGGTCATTCTATCTCAAATCTACCAATGGCTCGAATCGTCCCCTTTCGATTTGGGTGAATTTTAGTCAGAACTTTTCTTTCATCATACAACAAAGTTTTTCTAAAGGAAAAAAACTTTTGAATTTTTTATCCAAAGTTATGCAATATTTAAAATTTTAAAAAATGTCTTAATTTTTCTAATTTTTTGCCTTGTTACGAGTTTATTTTTTGAATATCTCGAAAACTATTATAGATACAAAAATGGTGCTTAGCTCATTTTAAAGAGGATAAAAAAAATATTGAAAAATAATTTTTTTAATAATAATTAAAATTTTGCAATTTCACAATTTAAAAAATCGAAAAACTCAAAAACCTATTTTTTTTGTTAAAATTTTTTTTTTAAATAAAACCTCTAACTGATCTTAGAAGACCCTGAAATTTTTAAGAGGGGGTTTATTTTAAAATGAGATATGAATTTTTTATTTTTTTTATTCTCTTTTTTTAAGTTGAATCTTACATCCAAAAAACAGATTCGGTGCTGACAACTCCATTTGTTGCCAATCGAATAGTTCAGTTGCATCAAATGAATTTTTCGTTTGCGGCTACCGAATTATTCTTCATACATTTGAAATCCCTTGTCACATTCAAATTAATCTTGTCTCAACTGGTTTCCTGTGCCACAACTGAAAAATTCGGCTACCACAACTGAACCACAATCAGAACTAACTCTGTTTTCTGGGTGTAATACAATAATATTAAACGAATATCCAATTTTGAAATTTTGAGCAACAAAAATCAAATTTAAAGCTTTAAGGTGCGTTTACAATGACAGAGTACTCTAATCTGTAGAAAATTTTGTTTTTTTTCTCTTTCATACTAACACATTTTTGTATTGTGCTATCTCTTGTTATTCCACTCCAGAGTAAAACTGGTTTGACTCTGGAGTACAGATTTGCTACACTCTGGAGTTAACATTGGTCTGTTAACTATTTAACATGACAAATATACCCAAAAAAACACATCTCTAATTTGTTAACATATCTAAGTGTCAACAAATTAAAAAAAATAATAACAAAATACATTTATAAAATTTGTGGTGTTTTCGGTATGATTTAAAATAAAAAAAATACTTAAATTAAAAACCGTAATACTTCCGGCAAAAAAGTGGCGAAAATATGAAGTAAGTACTAAAATGTCAAATAAGTTTTGAAGTAACTCTACTCTGCATTTCGAACAGTTAACATTTTAATCTGTGCTGCAGAGTTGGGTCACTCTATCATTGTGAAAGCACCTTTAGAATCACAGAATAATTCTAAAATCGAAATTACGCTTTTATTTTTTTTTTTAAATAGTTTGAAAAACAAATAGGGTAAGAAATGACACGCTCCTTCCATTTATGTATACCTACATGTGTGTGTGTGGCTACCGATTGTAAAAAATTTTCCTCGGTAGTTTTGAGGTTGCCTAGTCAGTGTAAGTTGAGTGTCGCAGAAATAATATTAAATTGATTTGTATTAATTTTATGATTAAATTAAACAAATTGTACACTATTTGTTTTTTTTGTTATTGTATTCCCTTTTCTTTCTTAATTATAAAAAAATGCAATTGTTTCCAAATTTCTTCACTGCCAATTTGTTCAGAAAAATTCATTAAGCTGAAAATTTTTCTTCATCGTTTTTGTTTCAGTTACCCTTTCTTATTATTATTTTGCATGCCCGGTGAAAAATGTTCATATAAGCTCAAACATGTTCATATATGGTTTATGTATGGACACATATGAACAAATATGGATTTTTTATGAACATATATGGATTTTATATGAACATATATGGAATTATATGTGATTCCATATATGGAAAAAATTTCATATACAGTCATATATGGAAGCATCTGTTATTTCATAAATGGAAATGGCACTCATATATGGACAAATATTGAAGTATATGTTATTCCATTTATGCAAAAGGGACTTATATATGAACATATTTCGAAGAATACGTTTTTCCATATATGTAAAAGGAACTCATATTTGGATAAATATGGATTTATATTTAATGCCATGAATAAAAAAAGGAACATATTATTTAATAAATGTATATGTTCATATATGTCCATATACTTAGGTGTTACCTCATTTTTCGGATCCATACATATATGGTTGAACCATAAATGTTCATATATGGACATTTTTCACCGGATGTATATTTTTTTTATTTTTAAAGAATTTTTAGTTATTAACTTCCTTTAAGATGATGAAAAAAGTCAGCCAGACTCTATTATAATAAAGCTAGTTATTATTTGCCAAGTTTATAATTTTTTTTCTGCATTTAATGCGTAAAATAAATATTCTTAAACAACAAATAAAAAATTGCAAGAAACAATTGTTTTGTAGTTATTAAGTATGGCATTCATAAAATGAAATGAACATCATTAGTAAAACTAAGTATTGTAAGACAAAAAATAAAAAAGGCACAAATTACTAAAAGAAAAGAAGCTCAGAAATATTTTCATAAAGAGTATTTTATTTTTACAATGAACATTAATACTTTATTTAAAACATGGTAGTAGTATGATAAGTTATTATGTAATTGTTCTTGAAAATTATTATTTAAAATGCTTGCCAGGCTAGACAATATGAAAGAAAAGATATTGAAGTTGTTCTTAATGTTTTCTTTGTTTAAGCAGGGACATTGTATATTTTATAGATGAATGTAGCAAAAACATATAAGCAAAATTATAAAGTTTGAAATAAATTTTGATAAATATTGTAATTGGAGACGAAACAAAAATTGCTAAAAATCTATATTATACATAGATTCTTTAGCAAGAGCAATACAGGTCTGCATGTATTTATAAATCATACGCCACGTATGACCGACCACATATAGGGGAACTTATTCAAAAAGGTTTCAAATAAATATCCATAATTATGAATTTAATAAACCTAATTTTATTTAATACAGCGGTACTTTTCAGTTTTATATTTCCCCTTTTGATATAAACGCCACTGTTTCCTAAATCATATTTATACTTTTGATTTTCATGCCTTTTACAATTTATAAAAGTATTTTGTTATTATTTGTTAAATGTCTGGACGTCTTTTGTGATTAAAAGTAAAATGATTTTTTTTTTTTAATTTAGATAATGCGTAATTATATTTAAATTTTAAATCATTTTGTTATTAGAGAACAAAATTTAAACGTTGTCTCTAAATAATTTTGCATCTACAATGTTTTATTTTTTATACAAAATTTTAATCCAAAATAACCTTGAATATATAATTTGTGAATAATTTATTTTCACCTATATTGTGGATGATTTTAAAAGAAGCATATACCAAAATGGAAGAAAATGTTTTTGCCTAACATTTTGTCAAAAACAGCCAATGATTTTTTTTAATAGCTACGGAATTTGAGAACTTGGTAGAGCAGTCTATGTGCTTTATCTCAAATTTTTCGGGACCAAATAGCACATGAAAAGATCTCTTAATTTTCAACATCGCATTTTTCCTATTGCTGTTTTTATAGTAATTTTTTAAAAATCCAAAAAAGTGACATTTATTTTTTAAACAGAAAAAAGGGTATTTGTCATTTACATAAGATCCTTTGTATTTATATTTTTTATAATATAACATCACCTTTTTGTAGTCCCTTTTTTTGTTAATCATATATAGTATTTAGCTAGATTTAAGTATATGAGTAGTTAAGTTTAAATATTCTAAAAAGGAAAAAAAAAACTTTGAGAAGATCTTGTCATTTTCATAACACGCATGCCTTCTTAAAACTTTATACATTTTATAATATGTGTTTATATTTACCACTCGAAAGTTTTTTTCCTATTTAACTTTATAATAGAAAAAATATTAGAAAAAAAAATATTTTAAATAATTCTTATTTTTTGTTGTTAAAATGACCACATTAACCGTAGTCACCTCTTATATGATAGCTTCAAAGCACTTTAAAAACACACATACAAAAATGGCAGAAATACCGTAACAGTGATGTATGTGAGTATGTGCATTAGGGTGGAAATTATTGCTATTAAATATTTTTGTGATATTTAAAATATTTAAAGGTTTTTTTTAAGTAAATTAAACTCTAACGGCCATGTTTATAGTCAGAATCAGGGATGGAAGAGCTCGCTCGCTCGTGTTCTTTTAAAAAAAGGGGCGAGCCCAAAAAAAATTCACTTGAAATTTTTAAAAGGAGTCAAAAAAAGGTTAGCTTGCTCTTATGTAAAAATGTAAGTTGCTAAAAAATATAACTTCCTCATTTTTTTAAATAATCGAGCCCAAAAACTACGCTCAAAAAATTAAAAAGGGCTTCATAAAAAAAGCTCTTTTTAAAAATAAATCGAGCCTTATGAAAGAGTAAAATCTTTTCAAGTAAATTTGAAAGCTCGTTCGGCTCGTTTACAAAAAAAAAACTAAATATTTAGATATTACCCTGCATAAAAAAGGAGATACCGAAGCAGTAGATAATGTGATACAGTTGAAACAGTAGATAATGTGATACAGTTGATGATCTACAAGTACTTCTTTTTAAATATAAACACTAATCATTTTAACACTGAGTTGTCATAGGACAGGAATGCTCCAACTTTAATATTTTTTCATTACTTTTTAAACGAGTGTAAAGGAAGCTCTTTTTCACCAATTTAAAGTTAAAAAAATTTTTTACCAAAAAAATTATATTTCTTTTATTTTGGAAAAGTTTTTTATTGCTGCCACCGGGTATCGAACTAGCGACCTCATGCTTGCTAGTCTAGCTCTCTACCGCTTAGTTATTCTTTGGTATGAAAGTTGACTGGCCTAAAAATACCATTTTATCATATGAGATATTTTCTTTATTCACTTCAATAAAACTACCTTTTAAACAAGCGCAAAACACGCAAAGAAAAAACATGATTGGGATTACCATATTCGAAGAGCATCATATATTTTTGGGTTTATAATTGCGACAATCATATTATGAAATGCGTTTTTCTAACATAATATGATCCCTTAATTACTATATTCTGATTCAAAACTGATCCCAATATTATCATATTATATATTATCCTGTATATCATACTATGATCCCTATAGTTTTTTCCCAGCATTCTGTCGAATGTGAGTGAAAAACTGTGCACGATTTGTTTTATTCAAAATAATACATTTATTTATTCAATCACTAATTTGCAAACTTAAATGATTTAAATTATTTTTAGTTATCACATATATAGAACTAAAAATAAATTATGGAAACATCTGATAACAGCACGTAGAAAAATGTTATTAAAAATACAATTTTACAATGCATCCAAAATGATCATAACATGTTCTCAGTGATCATATTATATTCCTAATGATCATAATATATTCCCCATGATCATATTGTGATAATGAAGAAAATTTTGTGATCATTTGGGATTATATCATGATCATTAGAAACATAATATGATCAGTACGAAAATATTATGATCATTTCGTCGTGCACTTACATTTTTTTTTTTAATTTTGAACTTTTTTCAATTCTGTTTTCGTACAAAACTAAAATCTACCACACTTCTTATTATAGACGTTCTGAAACAATATTTTTGCCACGTGAGCACAAAAAATTAAAAAAATTAATTACTTTTTTTACTCAATTTATAGCACTAAACACTTTATTGCATAATAAACAATAATTTTATTTGAGGATTGCTTGACATTTATGTATATCTCTCTAGACTTCCTGGGTAGAGCGAGTTCTTTCTTCCAAAAATAATGTCGCTATTAAAATGAATACCAATAAGTTATTTTTTTTATTTTTTTTATACATACATATATATCATATTATTTATTTTAGTGCTTCTTACAACTTCTTTTCACAAAATCTTAAACAAGACTGACGCTAACTGATAGATAACGCTCTTAAAAAAATATACCCAATAAGCACATAGGTTTTAAAAATTCAAGTGCTTTAAATTTTGTTTGAAGTATAGTACATTTCAAATTCTAGCATTTGTGTATTTAAAAAAAAATATATCAAACTTGAATTTCTTTTCCCTTTTGCTGGAGTATGCTATTAATATAAAATGTAATTAAAGTTGTATTCAAGCCTTGAAACTGGAAAACAGGGCTGGAATTGGACTTGTTTTCAACTTGAATTCCAGTGAAATTGTTTATAAGGATACTGATCATCTCATGATTGTGGCAACTATACCAATGATTGTGAATATGGTCTCTCTCAACTCAGGTAATAATATGATTGTAATTCGAAGAGAGGAATATGATTGTCCAGATAATATATGATTGTAGACGACAGAATAATATGATAATTGAAAAAAAGAGAGATTTTAACAATAAAATGATTATAACCGACCATATCATTTGTAAAGTATGATTAGTACATTAATAATTTGATTGCAACAACCATGTATGCCAGTAGTGACCATATTGCAACCATATCTTTTCTCTGCGTGAAGTTGCACTGCAATTCAGTATAGTTTTCAGTACTATTTTCATAAGCGCATAAAAAGAAATTTTTCATAATTTTTATTTTATATATTTTTAAAATTCAAAAATTAAAAAATATTGAATTTAAACAAAATATTTATAAATATTAACAAAAAAAAAATAAAAATTAAAAAAAAAAATTAAAAAAAGGTTTAATCCCGCGATCATCTGTTTAGAAACACCCAAGATACCAAAATCAATTTTTATGATCACTTCTAAGGCAATTGTGCTTTCGAAGTAATAATTAAGTTATTTTTTTGGATGCTGTCCGGAAGTAATTCCAAAAAATCTGTACAAATATAATATATAATAATATATCTGCCATTAGTTTTAAGACAACTAGGTTTAATATATCAAATACCCTTTAGCCGATTCGTCCCAAATTTTGTGAACATCTGCACTCAAAAAAAAAAAAAGTCAGTAAAGTCAGCAAAAAATGTTGCTGTGTCAGAAAATTTTTAGTCAGGAGCGTGCTTGCAAAAAAGTTGGTAATTTCAGCAAAAGGTTTGCTGAAAATCAGCGAGCTGATTTTTACCAAAAAAATAGTAATCTTCAGCAAAAGTTTTGCTAACACTTAGTCGACTGCAAATGAAAAAAATCCTTGCTAAAATCACTAAATTTTTTGCTGAATATTAGTAGACTGAAAAAACTCAAAAAACTTGTAGCGAAATTTTACTTTAGTTAATTTATTTGCTGAAAATTTAAATATAGAATATGTGGAGATTTGTTTTTCTTTTTTTGTCATTTCCGTTTCCAGACAAGCTGCGACATCTACATCTTGTCTATCTGGTTGTCGTCCACGCTATGCATGCGGTTATCAGCACAATTTTTGTAGCAAAATAAATTAGTGAAACATTAGTTCAAAATTAGTTTAGTGCTAAAAAAATATAACTAAAACTAACTGCTGAAAACTAGTACACTTGATATACAAGACGTTTTACTAATTTTTCTACTAACTTATTTTTTTGAGTGTAGTAAACTAGAAGATCTAATTTTTATTTATGCATACTTTTTTGAGATTTTTGTTTGTATTCTTAGCTTAAAATTAACTTTATACTGCTAAAGCAGTTTTCTCACAACCATGAGTTTAAAATCGGCTTCTAATACACAGCCAAGGTTGGTTAACCGATTTAGATCCGGTTTTTTGCTCTTGCAGTCAATAAAAAACTGTAGCCTTATCGCGGCCCTTTTTTTGAATAGCAGTTAAATAAATTTTATATTTCCAAGAAAATTTGCTTTTTTTGGCCTTTTTTGGAATTTTTCAGTTTGTTTGGCTACTTTGTTAAAAAAAAAATTAAAAAAAAATAAAAATCGGGCCACAATAAGGTCTAGAGAATTTATCTGGCATAAAGAATCACTTTAGATTTTTATTTTGCGATAACTAATGATAATTGAACAGTGGCAACCGATTTTTGCTTCTTTAAAAAAGGACAATAATGAAGTGGCAACTAGGGTTTTTCTTTTCCCGGACTTTTTCATTTCCCGGGACAGCGGGATTTTTTTCAGAATTTCCCGGGATCCCGGGAATTCCCGCTCGTTAGAAAATATATAAGTTCGACATATGTTGCACTTAAAAAACTCGATTACTGTTTAAACACCGTCCGACAAACTTCATCTTTTGGTTGTACCCATGGGAAAATGCACTTAATATATTCTGAAAGGATGGCTAAATATAAAATATCCATGTCTTTCGCTTTTTCTGGATCAATTCGTTTAACAATTTAAATCGTGAATTAATATTTAGGTAATATATTTATATGGAAGGCCGTCTTAATTTTAAAAAACTCTTAGAAATATATTAATTAAATATTAATTCGTCGTTTAAACGGTTAAACCAATTGATATAGAAAAAGTGAAAGACACGGGTATTTTATCTTCATCCCCTTTTTCAGAATATATTGGAATTGTTAATGGGTGCAAAATTGTGTCGCACCAGTTTTATATTCAGAAATAAGATCGATTTGTTGCTAAAATATTTCTTAAATATGAAATCCAAAAATTTCTATTTCTACATATTTTATACATATATATCTTTCTATGCAGATTTTCAAAAGTACCCGTCTAGAATTATTTTTATAAAAAAGTTTGAAAGTGAGTATTTTTCAGACAAATTTTTAGGCAAATTCGCCTAAATCGTTTTATAAAAAAAGACACTACAACATTATTAAATAGTTTAACTTTAATTGGTTTTCTTGAATAGACAATTTTTATGCCACAGCTACTGAAAAATAAATTATTTAATTTTCGTATTTAGTGGCATTTTAAATTAACATATAAAAATATCCGAAATAATTTTAAAAAGCATCTGATGGATTATTTTGAAAACAAATAATATTTAAAAAATACAATTGAAATAAAGGAATAACAATTGAACTTAAAATTTAATTATTTTAAATAAAAGAAACTCAAAATACTTGTCAATTGAAAATATGAAAACATTACAAATTTTTTAATTTTAATGTCTAGTTTTTTAGAGGTATTTGGAACTGAAGTAATGATGTTGGAATGTTGAATAAGGCTGGTTTACACTATAAGATTTTCGGTACGACTTTACTTTAGTACACATGCAAAACATATAGGCAAGGTTGCAGAATTTTTCCGAAAATATAGTGTAAACCAGCCTATACAAATATTTCTTTATTTGAACAAAGATCATTTTAAAGAAAAAAAAATTTCCGAAGTACATACAAGAATTTTTGTTGGTAAACTTGGTAATGGCTGATAAAATTTTTTCGGTTTAACTAAACCAAATTCAACTGGCATCTAAAAACAATTTGGCTTAATTCAGTTTATTAAATTTTAAATCGTATTTTTTTAATTTTAAATATTTTTTGATCAAAATAATTTCAAAAAAACAGTGCTTTAAATTTAAATAAAGCTTCCAAAATTGCAATAATATTAGCTAAAACTTCTGTAAAAGAATAAAAAAAATCCCGGGAAATCCCGCACAAAATTCCCGGGATTGCGGGATCCGAAAAAGGGCGGGATTCCCGGGAATCCCGTCCCGGGAATTCCCGGGACATAAACCCTAGTGGCAACCCTTTCAATTTTGGTTGGCGAAACTTAAAACTAGTATTTTTTATATTTTGTATATATATATATATTTTTTATATACTGCAATAAAATGTATTTGATATAAAAAAATAATATAATAAAACTATAGTTATTTTAGTTTTTGACAACCGTTCAAATATGCCCTTTAAGATGCTGTTGTTACAGTATTTACTACCCTTAAAAGTCTTTAGTCGAGAAAATAAATTTCATGCTAATATATTTTAGTTAGCAACTAATAAATATACTTATGCATGTAGTTTGTCATAAGTAGATAAACTAATATTGTTACACTGATAGAATCTTGTGCGTAGTATTAATGAATTGGTTCATTAAGCCAGTAATTTTTCATTGGAAATCCCCAAAGAACGAATTTATTGAAACATTTTCTTTAAACGAAAAATATTAAAAAAAATTTCTATCAGTGTATTAGAAACTCGACTTTTGGTACCGAGTAATATTTTGTTAAGAGAAAATTAGAACTTTTTCTATTAATTTTTTGTTGTGTTCACATGAATACCTTACCTGTAATTATGAAAATATAAATCTTTAAAATCTGCATTGAAACAAAAAGGATATTGCTGTTTTTGTTGTTGTTATACATATGCAGTTTTAACAAAATTGTTGTTCTTATTTGTATCAATTAGTTTTTGAAACCAGTGTTTTTTTGTGTATTTTGATATTTTTCAAAAGAAAAAGTTTCCATTAATATAAGAGACACATATCAAAGCCAGAAATTTTAATTAATTTTTGTTTAAGTAAACTTTTTATACACACAAAGAAGTGCATATCAGTTGAAATATGCAAAAGATGGATGATAATACATGTTTTTATTTTTTGGATAATTTGGAAATGTTAAACATACCTGGGACTAAGGCATTGAGTGCACTAAGTCCTTATTATATATATGTACGTCATTGTACAAATTTTAATACTCCGATAAGGGAACAAATGAAATGGGAACACTATACACAGGGAAAGAAATTGAGTGTTCACAAAATTTATGTTATCGAAGTGTGTTTATTTTTATTATCAGATGAGTTAGTAAACCAACTAAAAATTCACCCTATGGTTATTTCATAAAAATTGATCCCCTGAGATACCTACTGGACCTATCACATTTGTATTATTATAGTGTGGTGAGAACGCGGTGGCGACAGTACCATGCTAAAGTGCCCGGTGCATTTCAAATAAAAAGACCGATGAAGAGCAAGTCCATGCCAACTATCACTGGGATCTCTCTCTTTCCCCGTTTTATGTAATAAACTAATAGTAATAAAATTTCAGTGGTAACGTATAATTCCCAAGTATGAGTGTATATGAGATATATCATAATTTTGATTATGACTTTGAAAAACAGAACCTTAAAATTTAGACATGAATATGTTTAAGTGATAGTTTTAATTTAAAAACTTTATTATGGGAAAACACAAAATGAAATTCCTTAAAACTTGTCAATTAGGGTTTTAATTTTCAAAAAACTATTGTAAATTTTACATTAAAATTTATCTTTTAAAATTTATAATCAAATGTAATGACAGTGTTTGGCAAGCAAAATAACTAATAAGGGCAAAATCAAAATAACCAATGGGCTCTCTCCGATTTTAATGAAATTTGGATGTATGATAAAGGAGAAAAAAAAAATATTTCTTGTAGAGGCCCAGTCTCATATTTAAGGGTTAAAAAGTGATATCGAAAACTTAATTATTTTTCTATGCAAACAATTACGGTGGGTCTCATACTGTAGGTTTAACTTTAACTTAACTCAACAAAAGAAAATGTCAAAAAAATGTACACAAAACAACAACAAATTATTGGGTTAACTATTAACTAAAGTTTAAACCTGCACCGTTAGAAATTAGTGAACTTTAAATTTATTTGTACTCGAGAAAATTAAAAATTTGATAGCTATATTCCCCATGTTGTGGATTTGCCACTTACTTGAAATATATGAAATGGAAAAAATCGTTCTAAAGCCAAACGATAACGAATACCAAAAAAACCTGAGACATTTCCTCGATTAAATTAAGTAGTCATTATTATATATAAATTTGTCATTATTATATCATACCATTCATTTCATTCATATTCGTTCGGATCAACGATGATTATTTTGATGTAGAATAAAATCAGAAAACACAAAAATGAACGCGTATGAGTTTATATATGATTGCAACCAAATAAAAGAAAAATAATTTCAGAACAGCAAAGAGGGGGTTTACAGTATCAGCATTCCTATTTTAAAACAATAAGATTTTATTTTTTTTATTCTATAAAACAAGTACATAATACCTTGATTTATTCATGTGCGTTCAAATGTTCGATCAGTTTGATTTTATTCAACAGTCTGATTTTATTCAACAGTAAGTTTTATTGAGCGATTAATAGTGAATAAAACATGTTCGACAGACGACTAAACTGATCCGAACTACGCGTTCAGCTGCATGATAGTGATTTTATTCAACATTGAATATTGTTGAGCGATTAAATGTAAATAAAAATTTTCGTATATGATTAAATCAATAAAAAAGTTGATTTTGCAGTTCCCTGATAGGGACATGCCTCCAACAGATTATTTTTCGCAATTTGTAAAATACTCTAGCAAAGATATTAAGGACTACTTCAAAAAGAATGACTATTTTATCTACATCCAACAAAATAATATACAAAATTAAAATAAATTCAACAACACATACCGACATGACGCACAAGCATAGTTTTCTACTGAAAAAATTGTTAAATTTACAGCAGTATCGGTTCTTTCCTACACTGATAATAATCCATGCATAAAATTACGAAAAAAATGTCAAAATAACAAAAAAAATTGTAAAATATACGAAAAATGGTTTATTTTACGAAAGTTTTTGTTGTTTTGACATTAATTTCGTATTTTTATGCAACTTGATATTTATTATATAAGTAAATATTTTTTTTACAGATCTTTAAAAGGTTAAACCATTTTGTGTCAACAGCATCTGCAAATTATGTTTTCAATTAATAGTATTTTATATATATAATTAGATATCGTAGTATATAATAATTTCGTTAAAGTTCTGAATTTGAGTTGTTTTAGAGCGAAATGATTTTTTTTTGTAATATTTGTACATACAATTTTGGCAATATTTTGATTTTTGTACTCCAACTTTTAATACAAACAAAACAATTTGTGAAAAAGTCTTGGATAAGGGTATTTTTTTCAAAGGATTGCTAAGCTTATGTATGTCATACCTTATTTAAAATACATTTATATTACCTTTTAAATAACATGTATATTACTCTTATCCCATTATTAATTTCGCAAATACAGACTGTTGATATTTAGATTTTTGAGCCATATAAATCGGTGCCTTGACCCTTCAACAAACATTTTTTTTATCTTATTCACCAAAAAATTTCCGTCAGTGGAAAACATTTAAGATTTTTAATTTTTGTTTTTTTGAAAGAATGTTATTAATTTATTTTTTCTATGTCATCTATATATATAAATTTATATAATTATATATAACTCAGTAACACGAACAATGTTGTCTCATATAGTCAGTCTTGTTGTATAGCAGTGTTTGGCTGAGTGAGTTAAGTGGCCGACTACAACGCCAGCAACCTGGGTTCAAATCCTGCCGACGGAATTTTTTTTTTTTTTTAATGAAATAAATATTTTTTAAATAATAAATGTTTTTTTTAATTTTTTGTGTTACTTTTAAAATTTTTTTAAAATTTAAATAACCCGTGAAAAAATAATTTGATTCAAAATTAATCAAATTTCTTCAATTAGATAAAGTTTAATAATGGTTTACTCGTTTTTTTTTATATATTCAGATATTGCTTATACGATGTAGCATATGAATGCATATGATCATATTTAAATGAAATAACTTATATATAAATGCATAAAAAATATCAATACGATAAGACCAAAATACCGATACAATTGTATCAAATTATACTTAAAAATATATTAATTGATATATTAAGACTTTGTTTTATCAAATTAAATTAATCCAGAATTCAAAATATATCATAGGATAAATTTTGATCTCAAATTATCCAATTCGATCTGCCAAAATTAGCTTATCCGTTTGCATCTATTTGGATCTTATTTAATCCTGTAATATATTTCAGGGATCTGATTGGATATTGCTGGATATAACTGGATATTACTGGATACCCCAATTTTGAGATGAACTTGGATAAGATCATATGTCGATCTATATCAAATGAGATATGACTACATATGCTAGATATAATGTTTTTTTGATCGGGTAGAACTACTAAAAATTATTGTACCTACACTCAAAAAAATAAATTAGTAGAAAAATTAGTAAAACGTCTTGTATAACAAGTGTACTAGTTTTTAGCAATTTTTTTGCTGAAATTCCGTTTTCAGCTAAAATTTTAGTTATATTTTTTTTAGCACTAAACTAATTTTGAACTAATGTTTTACTAATTTATTTTGCTACAAAAATTGTGCTGATAACCGGATTCATAGCGTGGACGACAACCAGATAGACAAGATGTAGATGTCGCAGCTTTTCTGGAAATGGAAATGACAAAAAAAGAAAAACAAATCTCCACATATTCTATATTTAAATTTTCAGCAAATACGAGGGCGACCGCAAAAGTAACTGGCCTGGCACATTTTCTGTTTTACTAGCAACTTTTTTTTTTTTTTTTTTTTCTTAAAAGCGATCTTTTATAAGCCATCTTTCAAAATTTCAGAAATATTTAACGATTATTTTCTTTGTTATAGGTGATTGAAGTAAACAAGTTTTGTAATTTTTGAAAAATGGAAAATAAAGCGTTTCGTGCGGTAATTAAACACTTTTATATGAAAGGTTATACGCCACAATTAATCAAAGATAAATTGCATTCTGTTCATGGTGATAATGCACCATCATACTCCACCGTGAAATCCTGAGTTCAACAATTTAAAATGGGTCGTTCAAGTACGGAAGATGAACAACGCTCTGGAAGACCGAAAACTGCTACTACTATTGAAAACATTAGAAAAATATTTAATGAAGTGACTAAAGATAGACGAATAAAGCTCAGAGAACTTGCTGATATTGTTAAAATAGACGAAAAACAAGTTTGGAGTATTTTACATGATGAACTCCACATGAAAAAGCTATCTGCAAGATGGGTGCCGCATTTGTTGACTTTGCCCCAAAAACACTGCATTTTTAACTCAACAAAAACTGGCCGAATTACGATTTGAAATTGCTCCGCATCCACCATATAGTCCAGATTTAGCTCCTTCTGATTATTTCTTGTTTCCAAATTTAAAAAAATTTCTCGGTGGCAAAAAATTTTCGTCCAATAGCGAGGTTATTGCTGAAACTGAGGCATATTTTGAAGGTCTTAAAAAATCTTATTTTTCGGATGGAATTAGAAAACTTGAAAAACGTTTGATGAAGTGTATTGAGTTGGAAGGAGATTATCGTATGTTGAAAAATAAATAATAATAATTCCAAAAAAACGGTTCTTTTTATGTTAGGCCAGTTACTTTTGCGGTCGCCCTCGTAAATTAACTAAAGTAAAATTTCGCTTCAAGTTTTTTTCAGTCCACTAATATTCAGCAAAAAGTTTAGTGATTTTAACAAGGATTTTTTTCATTTGCAGTCGACTAAGTGTTAGCAAAACTTTTGCTGAAGATTACTATTTTGTTTGGTAAAAATCAGCTCGCTGATTTTCAGCAAACCTTTTGCTGAAATTACCAACTTTTTTGCAAGCACGCTCCTGACTAAAAATTTGCTGACACAGCAACATTTTTTGCTGACTTTACTGACTTTTTTTTTGGAGTGTACTTAAAAATTACCTTGCAAAAAAAACTATTTTTTATCTACTAACATGCTGGAAAATTCTTTGCGGATTTTATCAAGGTAATTTGTTATTTTTAATTAACTAAAAGTTAACTTAAATGTAACTAAAATTTTGTAAATTTAAAAGTTTTATTTTTCCTGTTCTTAACTTACAGCAGTTTTTTTGTAAGGTAATTTTTAATGACTTTTTTGCAGCTTTTTCTCATATTTTTATAGATTTATTTCTTTCTATGAGTGTATTATTTTTTTTTTTTAATAACGCTTAAAAAAACAACTATATATATTTTTCCAATATGTTACATATCTTTGTTAAAAAGAAATGAAAGAAATGAAGATAACAACAAGTTACTGAACAAGACTGCTAAAAGTCACCTATCTTGTATAATAAGCGATATCACATAGGGTAGAGCGTCTGCTTCAAATGCCAACAAGTGTGGGTTCAAACCACATATGCTGCATGATGATTTCCTTTTTTTTTTAATTAAATTAAAAAGAAGTGAAAAAGAACTTGCCTATCATTGATTCAAATATAAATAATTTGTTTTTCCTTCCTATGACAAGCCAATGCTAAATTCATCGGTGAAAAACCCGAAAAAGAACAACTCGCTATTCAATAGTTGACTATTTCTTTTTCCTCACTTTTTTTCCTGGGATATATCTAACAAATTATTACTTGAACCCAGTTGCTACCTATCTATATAGTACATATAAAGGCAGGCGTTCTTTTAAGTGCTGGATATATAAAATCGTAAATAGAATTCTGCGATTATTGCCAATTTCTTAGTTTTGATGATTTTTTTATTATTAAATTTGTTTTTTTTTTGTTTTTCATTTTTAAGACTTTTGGATATTCAGCGCTTTTTTATTACCAATTTAACAACTGATTCCATCACTTTGATACTTTTATTTTACCACATTTATCGACTTTTTTAATAGCTCAAAATTTGAAAGCAGCCATCAAAATAATTGGAAGTCAGTCTTTGCAAACCACTCTTTTCATTACTGCCAAAGTATCCGTAAATGTGTTTAGAAGTAATTCTGAACAACTTCAAAAATGCACAATTTTTGTTGCTTTCAAAATACCGGTTGGTATATTTTTAAAACATTTTAAGAAGCAGTTCTGAACAACATCGAAAAAATCGCTTAATTGTTGCCTCTTAAGTATTATTGTGCTAAAAATTATCCTACAGTTTATTTCCAAACAGACGATCGCAAATTCGAATTCCGGCCGGACAAATTTTTTTTTATTTTCAATTTTTTTTTTTTAATATTTATAATAAATTTTCTCAAATGCAATATTTAAAAAATTTTTAAAAATAAATATAATAAAAATGTTCAAAAATTAATTTCTAGGCACTTGTGAAACAGTACTGAAAAAAATTTTGAGTTGCAGTGCACCTTTTGAATAGAATAATATTGAATAGAAAAATATATCGAGAACATATGACGTCAATAAAAGATTTTTGAAAATAAAAAAAAATTTATTATTTTGTTCCCTTTTTTAAATTGACGTGCGACTACTCCCTTCCAATGGCAACTCAATATTAAAACCATTATTATTATATTATTATTGGTGTTTTTTCTACTGCTTTTGCAACGCTTTTTTTTTACTGGGTAGTATATTAACAGATGGCAGTTGACCGTGTGAACTGAGCAGTGTTAGTGTTAACTGTTAATCGAGCTTTGTATCAAAAATGATACATATTGATTTTTTCCATACATGTTGTAAAGAAAAACATTTCAGAAATATTTGCACAGATTGCTTAAATAAGAAATAGAAATGTTTAAAATAGTATAACATAGCTTTTATAAATAAATAGATAATTAAATATATTCAAACTTCTTAACAAAACGTATTAATAAATCAGTTATTTCCTCATACTAATTATAGTGTGTATCAAAAATGATACATAGCTAGAATTATGAAGTTTTTTAAAGCTAGATTAGCGGTTGAATTAGAGTTATGTTGTTCATAAACAAACTAGTTCATTTGAACGATTCAATTGATTGAACGATATGACACCGTTCGCCATTATTCGTTTATTTAGTTCTTTTTTTTAATTCATAGAAAATTTGTATCTCTTTTCAATTAATTTTTTTAAAAGAATTAAATTAAATTCATTAAGAGAATTAAAATTTTTAATAAAGTTGTAGTTCTCTGATACTTTCAGTCTTTGTACAATAAAATTAATGTAAACATGTAATATGTAGTGCGGCAGTAAATCGCCAATCGAGCGACACAGTTCACAAATCACTGTTTAATCATAGCGCATAACAAAAACGAATGAGTTGAAAGAACTAGTTCAATGAATTGTATTGAATGATATGATCGAGTCACCAAAAAGTTCGATTAAGCCCAACTCTATTTTAAACTAATTTGCAGGAATGTCAAGGACTTATTGATTTGCTCTCGTACTTCTAAATATTACCTTTTAAAACTTATTTTATAATATGGCAGATTATGGTCGTCCTTTGTCACACATCATTTTTGTTTTATTTATTTATTTTTGTTTTTGGTGAACATACATTACATGCTATTTAAATATAATTCAATTACATATATTGTCATATGCTAAAAGCTTTTTCATAATGATGTAAAGTGAAAAAAACCGCCAAAATATTTTAGATGAAAACAAAAAACGTATATAACGCGGCGTCTATCTAGCCTTAAATATAAAGACCAATTTACATAAATTTTACTAATGCAAAATACACAAACAGAAAAAACCCAACACACTTTTGCAACCCAAAAGGACACTTTGGGTCAAAATGACAAGGGCCAACATAAAAAACCATAACGTATTTAGCCAACACAAAACTTAAAAGCCATGTCATGTACGTTTAACATTTCCCTTTGATGTTAATACTATTAGAAGAACTGAAACAAAACAAAAAAAAAAAAAAGGAAGAAGTAAAAAATTAAATCTAGTTGCAATTACAATTTTATATGTTTATAAAATGCCTTTGAAAGAATTTCTTCAATAAGTACTTAAATTGTAATAATTTTAAAACGAAAATCATTTAATACCTGCAGAGTTAATTTATTTTTCATAATTAAAATATCCATAGGGCTTTAAATCAAAGCTGGTAATTTGTTTTCTTTTTCAGTTTAAATTCAAATGATATCGAGTATAAGTTGTTATAAAGAATTTTTTACTGATAATCAGGGTGGATCGATTTTCAGTTTAATAAAATGTTGGCACTTTCAAAACTTTCTACAATTTATTAAAAAAAAACGAGTTAAAAGGTTAAAGTCGGGCATGCCGACTATACAATACCCTACACCAGTTGTGGGCGCTGTGGAGTAATGATTCGCGCGTTGGATTGTTACACGTGAGGTTGCGGGTTCGATCTCCAACCAAGGCAACATCAATTTATGAAAAATAGTAATATGTATGAGTTTTTTCTATCCCTCATACATATCACAGCGTCCTCCTTCGGTGTTCCGATAGCACTTAACCCCACCAAAGTAAAATAATATAACAGGGCTATGAACTAAAAAGCTTCAACAAAGTTCGCCAACTCACCATCAGATGGCGCGCAACAACTGTTCTAAAATTCAACATCTCGCGCAATTACAGTGTTGCCATATTTGAAGCCCTTCATCTTTCACCACCTTTCACTTCTTCTCTATCCCCTTTCCAAAGGAAGCAACACGTGAATTAATAGGAAGAATTTCCTGAGTATTGCTTCTATTTCAAAAAAAAAAAAAAAAAAAAAAAAAAGCCAACTAATGTTTGGATCCGAAATTCGAATGGGTTAAAACGGGGCTTTCGTCAAAATTTTCTATAATGTGAGTCAGCGCACCAAATTTCATTAAAATATCTTAAAATTTACGATCTGCAGTTTGTACCCAAGCCAATTTTGGGGGGAACCTTATATGGACACTATGTCTAAACATGGACCGATGTTCACCAAAATCAATAGGCTTCGTCCTTGGACCAACTTAGCTCTGTGTACCAAATTTCATCAAAATATCTTAATATTTGCGATCTGCAGCGTATAAACACTATATTTTTGGGGGGACCATTATATGGACCGATTTTAACCAAAGTCTATAGGTGTCGTCCTTGGGCCGACATAAGTCGGTGCACCAAGTTTCATCAAAATATCTTAATATTTGCGACCTGCAGCGTATTAAAAATATAATTTTGGTAGGACCCTTATATGGGCACTAGGTCTAAACATGGACCGATGTTAACCAAACTCAATGGGCTTCGTCCTGGGGCCAACATAGGTCTGTGTACCAAATATCTTAATATTTGCGACCTGCAGCGTATAAACAGTATAATTTTGGTAGGATCCTTATATGGGCACTATGTCTAAACATGGACCGATGTTCACCAAAATCAATAGGCGTTGTCCTTGAGCCAACGTAAGTCGGTGTACCAAGTTTCATCAAAATATCTTAATATTTGCGACCTGTAGAGTGCGCACAAGAATTCATGGACAGACAGACGGACGGACAGACAGACATCGTTAAATCGAAATAAAAAAAATTCTGAGCCGATCGGTATACTATAAGGTCGGTCTAGGACCAATATTTTTTGGTGTTACAAACATCAGCACAAACTTATAATACCCTGACCACATAGTGGTGTAGGGTATAATAAATTATTTCATTGATGTTCAGAAAACATCAATTGAAATTCAGAAAATATCAATTGAAATTCAGAAATCGTCATTTGAAATTCAGAAAATATCAATAGAATTTCATTTGATATTTTCTGAATTTCAATTGATGTTTTCTGAATATCAATTGATATTTTCTAAATTTCAAATGATATTTTCTGAATTTCAATTGATATTTTCTGAATTTCAAATGACGGTTTCTGAATTTCGATTGACATTTTCTGAATTTCAAATGACGATTTCTGAATTTCAATTGATATTTTCGGAATTTCAAATGATATTTTCTGAATTTCAAATGATATTTTCTGAACTTCAATTGATATTTTCTGAATTTCAAATGATATTTTCTGAATTTCAAATGGAAATTCTGAATTTTAATTGATATTTTCTGAATTTTAAATGGAAATTCTGAATTTCAATTGATATTTTCTGAATTACAGTTGCAAAAGGTGTAGTTTATTTAACAAAACTATTCTAAACTTGAATTTTTGTTTCCCTTTTGGTGGAGTATGCTATTGAAATAAAATGTAATAAAAGTTGAATTCAAGCCTTGAAACTGGAAAACAGGGCTGGAATTGAACTTCATTTCCACTTAAATTCCAGTGAAAATGTTTATAGGGAAGTATCGCATAACATTAATTTAAAAAATATTTGCAAGATATGTTTGACTACTAAGAATATAAAATATTAAAAACCGTTTTCATGTAAACTGTATTTTCAATGCATTATTTTTTACTTACCTTGCTTTTTCCTTAAAATATCCTTAAGTGGATGAAAATTAATTTAAATAAAAGTAATCTGAAAAAGTGATCTCATTTAAATGTTAGATTAAATAACAAACAATTTATTTTTTTTTGTTTTACATTTATATGATTTTAATATTGTTGATTTAGAATATAATTTGAGTTTGTGTTTCTTTTACCATAATTGTACATTCATCTATTGGAATGAATGAGTGGTACTTATGAGTTCCCTTTATTGGTATTGTCCTACTAAAGCTTTCCTGATATCTTTCAGCAGTTTCCGTGTATAGAACAGAATCGAAGTAAAACGAGTAAGAAGGTTAAAGTCGGGCTTGCCGAAAATACAATACCCTGCACCAGTCTGGTTAAAAGCCAACTAATGATTGGATCCGAAATTCGAAAGGGTTAAAATGGGACTTGTGTCAAAATTTTCTATAATGTGAGTCAATATAAGGGTCCCCCAAGCCAATTTTGGGGGGACCCTTATATGGGCACTAGGTCTAAACATGGACCGGTGTTAACCAAAATCAATAGGCTTGTACCAAATTTCATAAAAATATCTTAATATTTGCGACCTGCTGCGTATAAACAATATAATTTTGGGGGGACCCTTATATGGGCACTAGGTCTAAACATGGACCGCTGTTAACTTATATCAATAGGCTTCGTCCTTGTGCCAACGTAGGTCTGTGTACCAAATTTCATCAAAATATCTTAATATTTGCGACCTGCAGCGTATAAACCATATAATTTTAGTAGGACCCTTATTTGGGCATGGACCGATGTTCACCAAAATCAATAGGCTTCGTCGTTGGGCCGACATAAGTCGGTGTACCATATTTCATCAAAATATCTTAATATTTGCGACCTGCAGCGTATAAACAATATAATTTTGGTAGGACCCTTATATGGGCACTAGGTCTAAACATGGACCGATGTTTACCAAAATCAATAGGCGTCGTCCTTGGGCCGACATAAGTCGGTGTACCAAGTTTCATCAAAATATCTTAATATTTTCGACCTGTAGAGTGCGCACAAGAATGCATTGACAGACAGACAGACGGACGGACAGACGGACATCGTTAAATCGAAATAAAAAAAATTCTGAGCCGATCGGTATACTATAAGGTGGGTCTAGGAGCAATATTTTTTGGTGTTACAAACATCAGCACAAAGTTATAATACCCTGACCACATAGTGGTGTAGGGTATAATAACTATGCTAGAGTTCGACAGCTTAGCCATTTCACCCACGTAAGGCCTTGTTTATAATGTTGCTAGTTGCTAGTTCATAGTTTTCTTTCCTATTCAGCTTTCTGTTATTGTTTTTACTCTCAGAAGTGATCAAACAGACACACAAACATTCTGCTTTAGATTTTTTTTGTTTATCTTCTTTAAAATAGTTTCCATTTTTTGTCTTTTAGGGTTAGTGTTTATCTACCATGAATATTAATCTTGCTGTTGTAAATAGGGACCAGCATCTATCTGCTGATGAATTGTTTAGACCGATTCTATTATGGATCTGAATATATAGAAACAATGACCAAAGCCAAGTTCCCGTTCTTTTTGTTTTTCCTTAGATTCGACGATAAGATTATGCGTATCCAACAAGTGCACGGAGAGGATAAAATACAGCTTTGTGCCTCTTTCATAAATTAAGGACTGATACTCGTAAAGTAATGTTTCTATTTTGTTTAATATATTAATCTTAAGACGACAATACATTTAATAAATTATGACCCTGTGCGAGGAGGCTAAATAAATTATAATCTAAATACAAATTGACAAGAGGGTTTAAAATTTTTTTTGAAAAATTTTTTTTAAAACTTTTCTAAATTTCATAGAAACTTGGAAACCTGAATTTATTTTAGATTTTATTTAGCTAGTTCGCACCCACCCTGTATGTATGTTTTTAATTTTATTACATATTTTTAATATTTTTTTTTAAGCACAATAATGTTTTGAAAATGAACTTGTGCTATGAAAACTTAATGCACAATAAATATATTTTTGTTTTATTTCGATGGCACAATTTTGTTGAAATAGATAATTTAAAAATCTCAACCTTAAATATTTTTCACGCGTAAGTCATCCCTGTAATCCTTTTTGATGTAAACGTCGGTTTTTTGTTTGTATTTACAAAAATTGTATGATAAAGATGTTTAAAAATTAAAACAAAATTTTCTAAATTATTTCTGTTTAATTTTATTTGAGCAGTTTATTTAGCAATCCTACCTAAATAAAAACACGTGTAAGCATTAAAATATTATTTATTATATATATGTAACATAGAAATATATTTAATATTGTATATTTTTGAGGCCAAAACCAAAACCACTCAACTAAAATATCATATATATTTTGTTGAACATGTTTATAAAATGTAATGTAAATTGTCATAAAAATTCTATGTTATATACAAATTTTCAAAATGGTAAATAGCCAGTAGGTATTAAATTACTTTTTATTAATAATTATTTGTTAAACAAGGTAAGCAACATTTGAAATCCTAACAGTTATTTCATAATTTTATTCTTTATTTCAAAATAAATATTTTGTCATACTATGACTTCTTGGCCTTCTGTTTTTGTAGAATTGTTTTTAAATCAAGCTATTTGTCCTAACGTCATGTTAAAAAGTTAACAGTGTTCTTGGATCTAATAAACGATTTCCGTTTCCTATTTCCTGTCAGTGTTACTGTTTTATTTTTTGTTTATTTTGTTAAGTCAGGCAAATCATAAAACATACATATTGTTAACACACACACATATGAATATTATTATAAATATTATTATTTGTTGGAGTACACTTAGAAGAAAAAATTGAGGTCTTTATATATAGTAATTAGGTTGGAGTTTAGTGCAACAACAAATATGAAGCTTTTTCATTTAAGAGCCGCACTGTTATTTTCTTTGGAAAGGGGATAGAGAAAAGATGAAGGGCTTCAAATATGGCAACATTGTAATTGTGCGAGTGTTGAATCTTAGAATAGTTATTGAGCGACATCTAGTATAGTTTGTATTATATTTAAATTGATGCAAATTTCCTTAGAGCTTCGCCACCTAAACTGGATTGTGATATATTTGCACAATTGCAATTAAAAAAGTTTATTTTAATACGAGTGAATTTTGTATTAAAAAAACAAACAAAAAAATAAAATTAAAAATCAAATTTTACTTCAACAAATCTAGGTCGATTAAAAAAAATTTATAAAATTAACTATTTCATGAGAAAATCACAAATATTTGCTCTACTTTCGAAGAAGAAAGCTAAAATAAGCTTAACTTTTTAAGAAAATTGCAAAAATTAGCCGATATTTACAAGATGTGCAAAAACAAGAGCAAAATTATGCAAGATGAGCGAAAACAAGCTCTAACAAATGTAGCTCAAAATTCCTATATTCTTCTATTTTTAAGATCAGCACTTGTATTTGAAATAAATTGATCCATCCTTTCAAATGAAAAACACGCTCTGGCTTCTTTTTGGTAGACCTAGTTTAGACAATTTAAAATTTAGCAGTTCTTTAAATGTGACAGCGCATAGAGAAAGGGACCTAAGGGTAAAAAAATCAATTTTTTTTTTTTGTGGACAACATCTGAGCATCGAATGAGACCGATCCCATGCTCTCCTGACCTTAGGTCCCTTTCTATCCTTAGGTCCCTTTCTATTTTGCGCGTCACAAATGCATATTAGGGTTTTTTTAAATTTGATTAAATAATAAAATATGAAACTAAGTATTAGGGCTTTTTGTTATTTTTTTATAAATATTTTTGATATACTTATTAATCCATACATTTTTATCAGGTTTTTAAAAATGTTTTTATTGCCTTAATATTTTTTTTATTATACCCTACACCACTATGTGGTCAGGGTATTATAAGTTTGTGCTGATGTTTGTAACACCAAAAAATATTGGTCGTAGACCCACCTTATAGTATACCGATCGGTTCAGAATTTTTTTTTATTTCGATTTAACGATGTCCGTCCGTCCGTCCGTCTGTCTGTCTGTCCATGCAATCTTGTGCGCACTCTACAGGTCGCAACTATTAAGATATTTTGATGAAATTTGGTACGCAGACCTATGTTGGCCCAAGGACGAACATGTTTTATTTTGGTGAACATCGGTCCATGTTTAGACCTAGTGCCCATATAAGGGTCCTACCAAAATTATATTGTTTATACGCTGCAGGTCGTAAATATTAAGATATTTTGAGGAAATTTGGCACACAGACCTATGTTAGCCCACTAACGCAGCCTATTGATTTTGGTGAACATCGGTCCATGTTTAGACCTAGTGCCCATATAAGGGTCCTACCAAAATTATACTGTTTATACGCTGCAGGTCGCAAATATTAAGATATTTTGATGAAATTTGGTACATAGAACTATGTTGGCACAAGGACGAAGCCTATTGATTTTGGTGAAAATCGGTCCATGTTTAGAACTAGTGCCCATATAAGGGTCCCCCCAAAATTGCCTTGCTTACAAACTGCAGGTCGCAAATATTAAGATATTTTAATGAAATTTGGTGCGCTGACTCACATTATAGAAAATTTTGACACGAGCCCCATTTTAACCCATTCGAATTTCGGATCCAAACATTAGTTGGCTTTTACCCAGACTGGTGTAGGGTATTGTATAGTCGGCATGCCCGACTTTAACCTTTTTACTCGTTTTTAATTAAATTAAGTTGAAAATAAAATATTACATTTTAAATTTAAACTTAACATACACAAAACATTTTTAATTTTCAACAATATCATAAACATAAATAACAATAACATACATGTACACACAGAGAAAAAATATGACATTTTCCAACTGAAATTCGGTTACATCTACTAAAATAGGTTGGTGCAACTGAATATTGGTTATCAAAACAAAATTCGGATTATAAAACTGAATTTTAGTTGCAATACCCAAAATATTTAGGAATGACATTCCAATATGGTTTCACCAACCGAATTTATTGGTTGTAGCAACCAAAATAGATTTAGCAATTCGGTTGGTAATTTTTTTCCCTTGTGTAGTTTTCAATAGCCCATATGCTATCAATATTATGTCCAATATAATGCTACAATATTTTAATTATCATTACTTAGAAATGTTATCATTATTCACTGCCACTTTATGTGCACTACCTAGAAAGTTGTGCCATAATATTGAACATGTATGATCCACTTTATTACAATACCATCACATACATACCTTCATTTATAGTTTTATGCACTTCAAGTTATAAAAGTTTATCAATATTATTTGTTAAGAGGATTCTTATGTTGTAACAAGAGCATTCGATTGTTGAGTGGTAGACATAGTTTAAAGTGTTCAGTATGGTCAGTAAACAAAACCAAAAGTTTTTTTTACTAAATTTTGTAGAATTTTAAATGAAAAACTTGAGAGAAAATAAATATCATTCTATACAGATCTGATAATGAGTGAAAACAATTTAAGATATTAAGGTTCGCTCACTAGAATGTTAAATCCCAATTGAAGCGTTTAAGAGTCTCTATTATAAAGGGTTCTTCAACAGGGACGCTACAAAAGTAGAAAGACAGGGACAGCAAACGACGCCATATTTCTTGCCGCTCTTTCGACATTTCTCTTCAGTAAGGTTTGCCATTTCATGATGGAAAGATATACGAGCCAACAACGAGTCGAAATTATTAAAATTTACTACCGAAATTCGGAATCAGTGGCCTCAACGTTAAGAGCGCTACGTCCAATTTATGGTCGTCATAATGAATGGCTTCGTCAATAAACAAAATATGCGTTCAGACAGCAATTCACACGTACTCCATGAGTCATCATTGCATCCCGAAAAAATTACGGTTTGGTGCGGTTTATGGGCCGGCGGCGTCATTGGGCCGTACTTCTTCCGTGATGATCAAAACCGGTACGTTACTATGAATGGGAATCGCTACCATTCAATGATAACCGAATATTTTTGGCCCCAATTGGATGATATGGACTTGGAGGACATGTGGTTCCAACAGGACGGCGCCACAAGCCACACAGCGAATGTCACAATCAATTTATTGCAAACCAAGTTGGGGAACGTGTTATCTCACGAAATGGTCCAGTCGATTGGCCGCCTCGGTCGTGCGGTTTGACGCCGTTGGACTATTTCCTGTGGGGCTACGTCAAATCTATGGTCTATGCCAACAAGCCAGCGACGATTGATGAACTTCGTACGAATATCGGCCGATTTATGCTTGAAAACCGTCGAAAATTGGGTTCAGCGTCTGGACTTCTGCAAGCGTGCTCGTGGTGGCCATGCAAAAGAGATCGATTTCCATACATAATGGCATCGAACGTGCTTTCACAGGAATAAAGAATTTCATTGATATCCAAAACCGTTTTTGTTTTATTTAAAAAAACTTTTGTAGCGCTCTTATTGAAGAACCCTTTATTTCGATCCATATCTTCCCGAATTAAAATACTAAAGTATATACGGGGAATTCCATGACAAACCACCGAGTTTTTGGCCCGACCCTCTTTGATTTCGCTACTAATTTTCAGCCTTTCATTCCGAACTGGTTTTGAGGAAAAATGTTTTAAATTTTTTTGGCAAAAAATTTCCAATTAACAATAGACCAGTGATAACTATCGATATGCTAAAATCTAGAGTATCATTTTATTTATATTTAAATGTAGTTTTATTAAAAAAAATTTCGAAGTAATTCTTACTTAGTTAATAACGTTTAAAAATTGGAATCGACTTTTTAAAAAAGTCCGACCCCTTAGTTTAAAAAAAAGTTAAAAAAATTCTACTCTATATTACTCAACTTTCAAGTCATAGTTTGAGATGTGATCGCAATTTCTCCTAGTTTTTCGAATACTGAATATTTTTTTTTATGATTGTTGTATGTGCGATTTTCGAAATTTCTTGGATTGAGCTGAAATTTTTTCTGGATTAGTTTTTCCATTAACCTCACAAAATATGCCCCGGGGACAGGGGTTTCAAATCACACCGACCGAGTCTAATACACAGTGTCATAAAAAAAATTCAGAATTCGAAAAAATAGAAAAAGTGGCGACCTCATCTCGAACCTTGCTTTGAAAGTTGCGTAATATAAAGTAGAATTATTGGAAATTTTTTTGACTAACTGAGAATTACTTATAAAATTTTATTTCTAAAGCTACATTTAAAGGTGGAAAAAACGATACCCTACTTTTTTAATATATCGATATTTATCACTGATCTATCGTTAATTGTTCAAAAAATTTAAATATTTTTACTCAATACCAGTTCGGAATAATAGGCTGAAGTGCAGAAGTTGCTTTAAATATGTACCAGAAAATATAAAAAAATTAGCGCAATCGAAAAGGTTCCGTCCAAAAACTCGGTGATTCGGCATGGAATGCCACCTAGACTTTAAGAATTAAATAAATAAATAAATATAATATAATAAATATTTTATGTAATCTAATCTAAGGCAATTTTGAATTTTTGTTTTTTTTATGCCGAACGTAGGGGTTGCTTTTTTATAGTTTCGGCATTTACAGTTGGATTTTAAAGTATGATATATCGATTTTTTTTTGCCTCGAGGAGACCAGTGTTTTGCTATAAAGGAAAATCCAATGAAAAACGAGTAAAAAAGTTAAAGTCGGGCATGCCGACTAAATAATACCCTATACCAGTCTGATTAAAAGCCAACTAATTTTTGGATCCGAAATTCGAATGGGTTAAAATTTACTTAAAGAAAATTAATAAAAATGCATATTAATTACAATATTACCCAGCAAAATCTTTCATTACCAAATAAGTGGTTATGTAATAGAAATTCATAGCTCCGCACAACTTATTTTTTGGCGTCTAAACTCATTATTTTTGTTTGGCGTGGTCGTTTTTATAAGTAGTCACGCTTACCCGCTCGCTTACGAAAAAATGAGAAATAAGTAGTTATGAGATTTTGAATAATAAGTGGTTACACACATGCTTACAAAAAGTTGAATTATAAGCGGTTGTCCGATTGCTTACTTGATTCTTAAAAATAAGGAGTTAAGCAAATAAAGGGTTCTTCAACAGGGACGCTACAAAAGTAGAAAAACAGGGACAGCAAACGGCGCCATATTTCTTACCGCTCTTTTGACATTTCTCTTCAGTAAGGTTTGCCATTTCATGATGGAAAGATATACGAGCCAACAACGAGTCGAAATTATTAAAATTTACTACCGACATTCGGAGTCAGTGGCCTCAACGTTAAGAGCGCTACGTCCAATTTATGGTCGTCATAATGAATGGCTTCGTCAATAAACAAAATATGCGTTATTGGTCAGACAGCAATCCACACGTACTCCATGAGTCATCATTGCATCCCGAAAAAATTACGGTTTGGTGCGGTTTATGGGCCGGCGGCGTCATTGGGCCGTACTTATTCCGTGATGATCAAGACCGGCACGTTACTGTGAATGGGAATCGCTACCGTTCAATGATAACCGAATATTTTTGGCCATTGGATGATATGGACTTGGAGGACATGTGGTTCCAACAGGACGGCGCCACAAGCCACACAGCGAATGTCACAATCAATTTATTGCAAACCAAGTTTGGAGAACGTGTTATCTCACGAAATGGTCCAGTCGATTGGCCGCCTCGGTCGTGCGATTTGACGCCGTTGGACTATTTCCTGTGGGGCTACGTCAAATCTATGGTCTATACCAACAAGCCAGCGACGATTGATGAACTTCGTACGAATATCGGCCGATTTATGCTTGAAAACTGTCGAAAATTGGGTTCAGCGTCTGGACTTCTGCAAGCGTGCCCGTGGTGGCCATGCAAAAGAGATCGATTTCCATACATAATGGCATCGAACGTACTTTCACAGGAATAAAGAATTTCATTGATATCCAAAACCGTTTTTGTTTTATTTAAAAAAACTTTTGTAGCGCTCTTATTGAAGAACCCTTTACTATTAGCTTAAGGAAATACATTCAAAAAAAATTAAGTTTTCTCTAGTGTGTAATTTTAGGACTCGTCATAAAAATTTAAACATAAAACATATTTACATATAATAAATAAAAATGTATAAAATTTAACTGTGTAAAAAGTACTTATTTAAACTATTACGAGTAAGTCATTATTTTATATTTAGAAACAATGAATATAATAGGCCGTAATTATGAAGTCATTATTTTATATTATAAAATAATGCAAAAGGTAA
The DNA here is from genome assembly GCA_949987735.1 of Leucophora obtusa. Taxonomy (NCBI): domain Eukaryota; kingdom Metazoa; phylum Arthropoda; class Insecta; order Diptera; family Anthomyiidae; genus Leucophora; species Leucophora obtusa. The sequence goes on along the minus strand of OX465299.1, from coordinate 57,385,098 downwards.
TGATATATCAGTTTTGGTAATGCAGATAGTAATGAGGTGTCATTACCAATATTTTGCTGGGTAATTGCATTTGGTCTATATGACGCATTTGAAAAAAAACAACACTTTACTAGAAAAATAAAAATGCCCTGCTGGCAGTCCGTCTCCGATACACACAAATTGCCTGCACTTGTATGTAAAAACCATACGTCAGTGTGTCAATATTTGTGAAAAAGATGACAAAGAGGAGATAAGAAGATAAACAAAAAATCTAAAGTAGAATGTTTGTATGTCTGTTTGATCACTTCCGAGAGTAAATTATCATATAGAGACAATCTGACAATAAAATATAAACAATAATACAATTTAATGGAAAATCACTGATGAAGCCTGTCCATAAAAAAAGGCAGAAACAAGATCTAGTCTGATTTGCTAATTAATAAATATAATAACTTTGAAAAAATGTTTATTCTTTTTCTTAACCTTAAACCTACTTAATGAAAATTAATAAAAATGCATACTAATCCGATCGGCTCAGAATTTTTTTTTATTTCGATTTAACGACGTCCGTCTGTCCGTCCGTCCGTCCCTCTGTCCGTTTGTCTGTCTGTCCATGCATTCTTGCGCGCACTCTACAGGTCGCAAATATTAAGAAATTTTGATGAAATTTGGTACACAGACCTATATCAGCCCAAGCACGAAGCCTATTGATTTTGGTGAACATCGGTCCATGTTTAGGCCCATATAAGGGTCCCCCGAAAATTGGCTTGGTTACAAACTGCAGATCGGAAATAGTAAGATATTTTATTAAAATTTGGTGCGCTGACTCACATTATAGAAAATTTTGACACAAGCCCCATTTTAACCCCTTCGAATTTCGGATCCAAACATTAGTTGGCTTTTACCCAGACTGTTGTAGGGTATTGTATAGTCGGCATGCCTGACTTTAACCTTTTTACTCGTTTATTTTAGGATTGTTTCTTTAATACAGTTTTATTCCAAAAAAGTCAGATTTTCACAGCCTTGGTAGTTACGAAGGAAAAGTTCGATTGGCCATAAATTGTACACATATCCTTTCAATGCCTATTGTGAACTATCCACATATAACCGAAGCCGTGTTCCACATTTTTTCAACCTAGCTCAACTCCAATAATTATGTCTGTAACAGTTAAAAAAAGCGTAAAAATTGGATATTTTCGAAGATAGATATTTCAAAATGATTTAAGTATAGGGTTTTCATCATCAAAAGAACATTGTCCACTTCGCGGTAATAGGGTCAAATTTTGGTTATACCAAAACGTTTTCGCATGGAAACGTTCCTATGAGAATTCACTGCGTATTATCCATATATTTTTGTGTAAGCAAATATTTGCAGACTCTTCTGATTAGCGTAGTTCTCTATTAACCATTTTTCTATTATGTCTGATTTAGCCAACAAAAAAAAAAAAAAACTTATTGGCAATAATTTTTGTAGTATATTTTCTATTGACATTTATTACGATTATTTTTTCTTCTCTATTTAAACGATTGTACATTTACAATTTTACACCTTGGCTTTTATATTCAGTCTAGCAGTCAATAAAAAAAAAATTTACAAGGATATTGAATAACAAATAAACAAAATTTATTTTTGGCATTGACTAAAAAAATTTGCATATAGTATAGAATGCTTGGATTTTAACAAAGGATGTAACCTCAGTAAGTTGGGTCATAAACTAAATCTGAATATATTAAGTTACTCGTATATAAATATACTACATATTTAAAATGTTTTTTTTTTTTATTATGCTGAAATCTATTGTGGAGTAGTTGAAGATTACATATCTAAATTCAAAAAATTTATAGCTTTACGAGGTGTTAAAAGGATTTTCGAGCACACCCTTTAAACACATACAACTCTTTGAGCTTCGTAAATTTACCGTGTCTGAAATCAAGCTTAAAATGAAGTGCACAGGAGAAAAAAGTTATTGCATTAACATATTTGTTTTTATTCAGTCAAATATTTTCACACGTCATTGGTTAAATTATTGCACTGCGATGCAGTGACTGTGTAACGTTTAAATAAATTAAGAATTCTAAATAAATTATAAAGGAATGAGTTCTCTGAAATCTAAGTTACTAGTGTACTAGAAGATTGTAAAAATAATTAAAAAATGTTCTTATGTTCGAAGTGCCCTCCTTTAGAGTCTAATGGTGGTTCTGTATGGTTATTCGTCAAAACTTAAACTCGAGATTACGTTTGCTACGGGTGTGTGAAGTTTTTGACGCGCTTGCAGCATAACTGTTCTAAAGTTTTTTCATAGAAATCCATCCGGTGTTGCCAGTTTTTTTTCAGACTTTATCCCCAATTTTCAAATTGTTATCCCCAAAAATCCCCAATTTTTATTTTCTAGAAAAAAATTCGTATTCGTTAACTTTTTTTTAAATTAATGTAAAAATTCCATATTTCTTTAATTCTTTTCGGTACCTTATACACTCAAACTCAATAAATTTTGTAAACAAATTATAAAAAAGAGCAAATAAATTTAAATAAAAACATAAAAAAATGTGAGCCAAATTTTTTCGTTTTAAATATTTCAGAATCAAAATTTTCCGATTCATCAGCTTCAGACATTTTGTTGCGTATGGCACTGTATAAAAAAAGTTTTAATATTTCAGCAGATGGATTGAACTTTTGACAATTGAATAACATGTAAAGTATATATATAATTTAAGAAGAGCTTCTTATAACTCATATTACATCCGAATAACCTTAAATATTTTGTAACCAAAAGGAATTCAAATTTTCACCAAAAGGAATTAAGGTTTGTACGCACATTAACTTTCCAGACACAAATTTGTGTAGCCTAAAATTATGCACTATTATCACCATACTTTAAAGAAATATATAAATATTTAGAATTATCAGGGTTAAATTCATAAAAATATAAAAAGGCAATAATATGTTATCCCCAAAAAATCACCTAAAATTTCGTGTCATCCCCAATAAATCCCCGGATCCCCAAACGGAAATTTTTATCCCCATTGACGAAAAAAATCCCCAATTTGGTGATAAATCCCCTAAACTGACAACACTGAATCCATTAGCAGTTAACTTCTTAGAAGTTAAAAAAAAACAAATTTTAAATAACAAAGCGAGTTTCGTAAAACTTAGGATTTTCCTGGAATTGTCCATGAAAAACAAATTCATATTTTATATACAAATATAAGTTCAGAAAATTCACATATATCGTCAGCTCATTGCTTTACTGCCCAAGTAAAAAAGTTTTGATGTAGTCATATGTTATCATATAAAATTTTATATAATTGTATATTGGAACATATATACCAAGATATAACTATATAAAATTTTAAGAAATTATATCCTAAATATATAACTATATCTTGTTATATATAGAGCTATATATAGTGCAACATATTACAATATCCAATTATATATATGCCTATATGTAGTTAGATATGCCTCATAGAATTATTTATAATTGTACCGAATTATATTCCACTACATCTAGTTGGATATGATTATATTATATGTGATACATTTGGATGAGGACAAAATCCGGATAATATTGTATCAAACTATATCTTATTGATGAACTTAATCTAATTGTATAAATTAAAATTAAATCTAATTGTGTCATCTTAGATCTAATATGATTTAATACGATCTAATTTGATACAATTAGATGTTCTCATTTTTCGGATATAATCATATATAATATAAAAAGTCATATAATTTTTTTTACTAGGGTGACCACATTTTCGAAAACATTAATGGCGTTTTCTTTTCTTTAAAAAAATGTTGCCTTCCCTATTAAAAAAAACTAATATGGAGCTTTATATGGTAATATATAACTTAATGTGATCCATATACCATTTCATCCGAAAAATGGCCCGATATAATTGTGTCAGTTGGTTATCACTTTTTATCTAATTGTATCAGTTTAGATCTTTACTGATTAGATTATATAGTAATCAGATGAAATTTTATCTGATTTTTGACCTGATACAATTTTATCGGTTTATGTCGCATGGTATTATTTTAGATCCAAATAGATACATTTTTATACAAACTTATATAGTTATATCTGCATTTTTACCTGATGCAATTATATCTGCTTTAAAACTTTGATACAATTATATAAGGCAAATGTCGGATACAAATATATTTTATTTATATAAAATTGTACCAACTACAATCTAAACAGATACCATTAGATATAAACCGGTAAAATGGTATCAGGTCAAAAATCGGATATAATTTCATCTGATTAATGTATAATTTTATTAGTTGAGATCTTAACTGATACAATTAGATGAAAACTGATACGCAACTGATACAATAACATCGGGCCATTTTTCGGATGAAACTGTATATTTATACAGATATAAGTTAGACCTACTGCATCAGAATCCATGATAGTACCCCCTAGGCCACCGAGTTGCGAGTTAGCTGGCAAAAAACATTACAGTATATACACATGGCGTTGACATAAAGAAAAAAACAGGGCAACACTCTACCCCGTAAATTTTTTGAGGGCGAAAAATGTTGCACTTTTGCCCTTTATTTAGGCAACATTTTTAGAAAAGAACACTTAGCCCTATTAGAATGTTACCCTTAATTTAGAAAAGAACACAAAAAAGCAATTCAAAAGCAAAGTGAAAAAAGGCAACATTTTTTTCAGAAAAGAAAATGCCATAAGTGTATCCTATTACATTTACGGTAAATTCTCGATACTTCGTATATTATCTGAGATATACAAAATCCACTTTGAACTACCTGCTAATTTTCCATGTTTTTCATTTTACTCGATAACTACTTTTTGCCATATGAATCAAATCAATAATAGACTGACGATATATACCATTATTTATCTCCAAACCACTTCTAAATTGATACGTACACTCTCAGAACAATTCCGTTGTAGCAACATACTTTTTTTGCCAACCGAATTGATTCGGTTGCAGCAAATTCGTAATTCGATTTTAATTCGGTTGCGACAACCAAGTAACGAAATTGCAGCAACCGAATCAATTCGGTTGTAACAACGGAATTATTTTGAGAGTGTATTTTAAAATAAATAAACCAAAACTCATTATCAGAGAGTTAGTTTGCGTACACTTTTCGTTTTTCTCAATAAATACTTTTTGGCATATGGATCAACCCAATAAAAAGCCGACGATATGTATACTAGAGTGGGCCGAACTTTGCCGAATTGCGAATTTTAAAAACGGGGGGTGCGGAAAAGTTGTGTATGCGTCCACTAACCTGTAAAAAATAAAAATTTTGAAAATCGGTTCACGTTCAAGGTCCCCGCAAAGCGGTTGAAATTTCGAAATTTCGGAAAGTTTAAAAAAAATCCTTAAATTTTGTTAATAAAATATTTGTTGTTGTGATATATTATTTCTAATAAATTATAGTTCGCTGAATCAAAAAAAAATAAAAAATTTTTAATCGGCCGAAGGGGTTTTGAAATATTGCTACTTGAATTTTGCTTTCAGTGAACTATAATTTATTAGAAATAATATATCACAACAACAAATATTTTTTTAAAAAATTTAAGGATTTTTTTTAAACTTTCCGAAATTTCGAAATTTTAACCGCTTTGCGGGGACCTTGAACGTGAACCGATTTTCAAAATTTTTATTTTTTACTGTTTACTGGATGCATACGCAACTTTTCCGCACCCCCCGTTTTTGAAATTCGCAATTCGGCAAATTTCGGCCCACTCTAATGTATACCCTTATTTATATCTTAACCACTTCTAAAACTGATATGTATGTTAAAATAAATAAACAAAAACTCATTGTCAGAATAAAATTCAAATATTGTATTATTTTCAATTATTATTGTCATTGTTTAAACAAGTGTATAAGATGACACTTATCCTTAACCCATAACAAAATCAGAACAAGAAAATATAGAAACCACTTATGACAGTGATTTACACTTAGGAAAATATGAATAAGATGAAAAACAACACTTGAAAGATAAATGACAATTTGGAAGCATTATGTTGAGGGGAAAGGGATGAGTATGTGAGGATGAGTAGATGTGTGTTATTGTTCAAACTAACATCCCTGGAAACCTTTAAGGATGTTAAAGAAATTTTCAAGCGTTTTTTTTTTAGATAGAGAAGGGATTTGTGTTATATGTCGTATATATCATATTCATTGTGTGAAAAGTATTTTTGATTTATTTTATTTATGTAGTTTGGGGTAAAACCCGAAAATCTATTAATTTCCCAGACAGAAATTGCACTACGCATTGTTAAAGTAAGGTTTAAAGCCAGAAGGTCTAGAGTGCGATTCCGTTCATGGACATACAATTTTTTATTTTTATTTTTCTTTTTTTTTGCATTTAATTGGTTTTTTATTAAAACTAATTGATTTTTTTTAAATAATCTTTTTTGAAATCCTTTTAAACCATCTATATTTTTCTTAAATCTACAAAAAAAATCAGGAAATCTATTTTTTGATTTTGACAACATTGTGGAAGCGTTGGCATGTTAGTGCCAACCAACGGTTGGCCGTTGTTGTTAATCGGGTAACAGGACAATTCTGTTAAGATTATTTATCCCACGTTTTCTGCCTGGGTTTACATACTATACAAAATATATATATGAGGCTTTATATGATTTCTCCAAAATTTTTTTATACCTTGTAAACTATTTCACTGTAACTAAATTCCAAATGATGTTCAATTCCAGCCTTGTTTTCCAGTTTCACGGCTTGAATACAATTTGTATTAGATTTTGTTTTATTATCATTTACATCAAAAGGGAAACAAAAATTCAAGTTTGAAAATTTCTTGTTAGATCTGAAGAAGTGTATCCAGGTTTATTTAAAGGAAACAAACGTACACTGATAGAATTTTGTGCATAATATTAATGAATTTGTTCATTAATCCAATGATTTTTTTCATTGAAAAGTCCCCAAAGAACGCGTTCATTAAATCACTGAAACGTATTCATTGAATGAAAACTAATTGAAAAAAAAATATTTTTTTTGCGTTTTTTTATTTATTGTTTATTTTTATTTTATTAATTTTTATTTGTACATATACATATTTCTTTTTTGTTTTTATAACGTTTTTGACATCTCCCTGAACTCGACTTGAACCCGCAATCACCCGAATGTAAACATTACCGCGTTACCGATTGATCTAAATAGCCAAAACAAAATGATGTCATTACTTGGACCTTTATATTTAAATAATTTCATTTTGCAACCCTAGCGTTCATTACTGGAACATATATCAATTTTAGTAATTAGCAAATTCAAAACCCTTATAAAAATTATAGCATATCTTACGGGTTAGTAGAAAATATATAATGAAAAAATTCATTAAATTAATGAATTTTTCATTAATTCAATGAAAATTTTTCATCGATTCAATCGATTCATTAATAGTATGAACGAAAATTCTATCAGTGTAGGTTTTTGAAGGTAAAACGTAACAATTGGTGTCTGAATTGAGATTTGTTATTTTGATTACAATACAAATGAACCCGGTTTATCTAAAGGAGATAAACCAACGTTTTTAAAAGGTAGAAATGTAACAATTGGTGTCAGAAGTGGGATTGCGAAATATAAATAACCAGTCCCAACGCTGACACCAATTGTTACGTTTTATCTTATAAAACATTCGTTTATCTCCCTTAGATAAACCGGCCTGGTGCTCTCACGGCGATAATAACAACCAGTCAAAATAAGCAAACCACAAATACACTTACGTTTGAAATAGCTTAAATACATGTATTTATTTCAGTGGTGTTCAAAACTAAAAATGTAGTTGTGTTGGTGAGAAAATGAGAATTGCACTGTAAGAAATGTTGAATGAGTTAATAGAATCTGTATGCATTTATTTTTTATTAAAAATATGAAAATGTTTTGTGTAAGTAGTAGGTACTTTCGGAAAATATAAATAAATACTACACTGTTTTAAAGAAATAAAAATAAACAAAATACAATTTTTGAAAGAAAAAAAAAATACATACATACATACATTCTTTCATTCTATGTAAAACAAAAGGTTTTCGATTTTTTAAAATCAATATCAATGATTTCATTGTATTTACATATTTATAAAATATCTTTAATTCGTATTTGTAATCATAAAATATTTGTCGTACATTGTTATTAATTTTTTTTTTTCAGTACATTTAAAAAAAAATCAGCATATATCCGAACTCATATTCATTCGTCGCTGTTTCAGTGACGACTAAAAGCAAGAGCGTAATAATACATGTGAATTGAGCAGGGACAATTGTCCTATGGGCTGAACACCACTGATTTATTTACACACTATCACTTATATTCAAACTCTCTTTATTATGACGATTACTAGAGCGCTATAAACTTTAACACGACACTAAGTTTTAAGAGCATAAAAAACTTCTTCCTCACTAATGTTAACGCGCGCCTTATAAGTAACACCCATGCTTCTACAACACGCTGGATAAGTCTAGCATGCTATACTTGATTTAGCAATCATTTTAAATAAAAAAATTAATTTCCTCCCGATAAATCAATGCTTTAAATTGTAGTAGGGTCTTTTAAATGAATTGAAAAATTAATATAAATTCGAGAATAAAACAAAAAAGAATTGATTCACGAACGGAAAATATGGAAATAAATGAAAATATTAAAATAAATAATAATATTTTTTGATTTGTGAATTTGTATATCAATTTTCTTGAATCATCTTTCAAAATAATTCTTTTTGAATCAATTCTTCAAATTTCTGGTGGCTCACATCATCAAAAAGTGTGAATAAAGGGGTGAAAAATCTCAGAATTATGAAAAAAAAAATATTAACAATACGAGAAATTACGGAAGTGCAATAATTTTAGAAATATGTGAAATTTAAAATTTGTAAAAATGAAATCTAATCATTAACTTTTTCTCTTTTCTCGATATTTTCATATTTATTTTTTATTAGCTATATTTTCGCTCATACCTATCAATGTAAAGTATTTAAAGCAAATCTCAGTTTAACCGATAAAATTATAAACAGTGTTTTAATACCCAGCAAAAATAAATGGAATGACTTCTAAATGAATCACTTCCTTCTTTACATCACAAAGAATTACTCCTTTAGAATGGGTTTTAGACAACATCTAATGTTGCAATAAATATATGCTAGTCAGAAGTTCTTTGTCATGGGTGATAAGAAGTTAATATTTTGTATGGGGGTTGCATAGGAACGTGCTGGCGCAGAAATCAGAGGGTTGCGGGTTCGAATCCCACTAGGTCGAAAAAAATTTTTTGGAACTTTTTTACACAATTAATAATTTTTTGTAGTTTTCACTGCGAAATTTTTATTTTTTTTCTATTTTTTTACACTCAAAAATTAATTTTTGAAACGAATTAAAATTCTTTTTTAATTTTCTATTAATTTTTAATGAAATTTTATGGAAATATAAAAGTTCTAAATAAATATGTAATTCTTCAAATATTTTTTGTTAAAATACGAAAAAGTAAATATTACAATTGGTTTGTATTTAAAAAATTGTAATTTAAAAAATCCATTTTGACTAAATATAACAGAAAAAGAAAAATCCTGTAAACATTTTAGTTAGAACTAGTAAAAATAAGTTAAAAATGACCTTGAAAAAAAAAACAATTTTTTTCTACTAATATGCTGCAAAATTTTTACGGATTTTATCAAGGTAATTCGTATTAAAAGTTAACTTAAATGTAACTAAAATTTTGTAAATTTAACAGTTTTATTTTTCCTTCTTATCTTATTAGTATTTAGCAAAAAGCAATCTGCTAATATCAGCAGATTCTTTGCAAGGTCATTTTTAATTACATAATTTTTTGTAGCTTTTTTTCCTATTTTTACAGCTTTATTTCTGAGTGTATTATTTTTATAAAAAAAAACACTTTAAAAAAATCAACTTTATATATATTTTCCAATATGTTATATATTTTTGTTAATAAAAATAGGAAGAAATAAAGATAACAATTTACTGAACAAGACTGCTAAAAGTCAGCTGCAAAAATCTATAAACGTTAAGTTTTCTACATAGATAATTATCCACGTTGCAAGTTGACGTGCATGCGAAAAGTAATGTGTTGCTTTTCATCTCAAACACGTTTTCGTAAACCTTAAGTTTTCTTCTGAGTTAACGGATATAATTAAGTCGAAAACACAGCTATTATCAGTTTTCTAATATCTTTTTTTTTAATTTTTATTTTTATTTTAATTTCTGGCAATTTACTTATACTGTATGCTCATTCTCGGATCGACTGTGTGACAACAGCATAATGTGCTGTGTAATGTTCGGTCCACTGTGCTTTTCGATAGGGATTGGGACTCCTATTCTTATATGCTTCTTGCACTAACATTTTTGAAACATTGGTGCTTCTTGGGTATTAAACCAATTTTTTAAAAGTGGTTTATGAAAAATTTCAAAAAATTGTATAAAGTCCTCAAAACTCCCTAAAAATGGAATATGATCTGTTAGTATGAATTTGGGTTAAGTTTTATCGAACACACTGTACTATGTTATAGGATAAGCTGTGGTAATCAAATCAACAATTAATTTACGATTTACTTTCTTTTAGGGTTCACTAAATTTTCCAACATTTTGAATCATCATTAGATTCAATTAAAGTACCAAACAAAATAAACAAAATATTTACAAAATATAAATAAATTTATTTCAATATAAAACCCCGCATTATCTAAACGAAAAGTTCTTAGTTCAAAAAGTCATGACAAATGATTGTGTGTTTTTAACTGTTAAAAAGGTTCATATCATCATTAATTTCAATTTATAAGCAAATAAAATGCTAAAAACCTTACAAAGAAAAGCTCTTGAAAAGTAAAGATTATAATAATCATTCTTATTATTTGACCTATAAAACCATTAGGAATCGAAATCCTCTTTAAATAACTCTAAATAACACAACCACAGGGATAATAAGACAACAGAAACAAAAGTAACAAATTTACAATGGCAAAAAAAAAAATTAAAAATTTGCGGCAAAAAAATGAATAGAAATCCTTAAGATAATGATCACAAATGGCAACAAATAAAACATTAACCTTTAAAACTCCTCACTCATTTGGGGAAACATGGCAGCTCGCAAAAGAAACAAACAATGAAAAAATTATTTATTTGTTTCTATCAAGAGGTTATACCTTAATTTATATTACTTTATTACGAGTATTTTGGCATATCTTACTATTTTTACAAGTGAAATGTATTAGGGATGCAGTAAATAAATTCGTTTCTTTATTATTACCAACACCACTGAGTAAGCAGCTGCAAAGCCAAAGACAAATTGTAACATGTCTTATTGTAATAATGAGATAAATATTATATAGGGACACTGGTGCCCATTTTGTTGAAAGATCGTAAATTGTCAGTGAATGAGAAATTGTCAAAAATCGTCAATCCAAAAATTCTTTACATTTGATTAAAAAAACGACGCGTTCACCAAAAGTTTTTTATTAGTTTACGATTTTAAACATAAAACTGCTAATAATAAACACAAAAAAAGGCCCGGCAACATTAATTAACTAGTAAGAAAAATATGCAAATGTGATAGAGGAGAACAAATTTTAGGGTTCAAAAGTGGGATGAAAAACTAACCTATCTTTTACGAAAACATGTCTTAAATTTACGAGAATAAACTACATGTGTTCACAAAGTTAAAGTACTCGAGAAAATAAAAATTTTGATACCAATATTACCCGTGTGATTGGCTGGGGTTGCCACTTATTTGAAATGTCTTACAGCCGAACGACAATGAATATCGAAAAAATCTAACAATAAGACATGGATGGTAACCGAAACGATGCGGTCATCGGTAAAGGTAATGCTATTTCAGATTATTTCGGTAACGGTATTTTAAGGATAACGCTATTTCATTTATTTCGGTATCGGTATTTTAGGGATAACGGCATTTGAGTTATTTAGGTAACGGTATTTTAAAGATACCGGTATTTTAAAGATACCGGTATTTGGCTTATTACGGTAACGGTATTTTAGGGTTAACGATATTTTACTCATATCGGTAACGGTAGTCAGTTATTTCGGTACATACAGCATTTCTGTTTCCAAAAACCAAACTAAAGTGAAACCAAAACGAATTAATTGACTTAATTCATGTAAAATACTCAATAACCACGTGCAATGACCAAGAGCAGAGAATTAAAAATAACGGTAACGGTATTTTAAGGATAACGCTATTTCATGTATTTCGGTATAGGTATTTTAAGGTTATCGATATTATATTTATTTCGGTATCGCTATTTGAAGGATAACGGTATTTTAGTTATTTCGGTAAAGGTATTTTAAGGATAATGGTATTCCGGTTATTTCGGTAACGGTATTTTAGGGGTATCGGTAGTCAGTTGAAAGGGTTTTGAATCGATAACGGTATTTTAGCGGTATTGCCTGCCAACCCTGAAAAATACTAAATAATCATGTGCAATTACCAAAAACAGAAAATTAAATATAACGGTAACGTTATTTTAGGGGTAACGGTATTTCATTTATTTCGGTAACGGTATTTTAAGGGTAGCGATATTTCATTTATTTCGGTATCGATATTTTAAGGATAACGGTATTTCAGTTATTTCGGTAACGGTATTTTTAGGATAACGGTATTTTAAGGATAACGGTATTTTAAGGATAACGGTATTTTAAGGATAACGGTATTTCGGTACACCACACGGCTCGAAAACTCCGCACTTTTGCTACAGACAAAGCCTCAGATTAGAAATGTATTTTTCCTCTAAAACCCCCAGATTCAGAGGACTTTTTCCTATAGAAAAAATTTTAGATTCTGAGGACTTTTCCTAAAGAAAATACTTGTCAACTATTCCGAAAAAAGCCCCAGATAACCGCGAAGACGTTTTCCTTAAGCCCGTATGACACCTGCTTAATTTTGTATTGACTTGATATTGGATTGATGAAGTAAATCAACAAATATTAGAGGTATTAAAAAATACAATTTTTAAACAAATAAACAGTGAACCGCACCTTGTTCCAAAGAAAAATCGCTTAAAAATAGTTATAAACACAGTAAAAGTACTAGAAATGGAGACAAACTTAGGAAATTGACAACATTATAGGCAATCAATCACTAAATGTCATTTTAGACTTTAAAATTTATATGAATTTTTGGACAGTTAATGATGGATTTCTCCGACATTTAATTTTTTTTTTTTTTAAGAGCAACAACACTCAAGATATTCTTCCTATTAATTTACGTGTTTCTTCCTTTGGAAAGGGGATAGAGAAGAAGTGAAAGGTGGTGAAAGATGAAGGGCTTCAAATATGGCAACACTGTAATTGCGCGAGATGTTGAATTTTAGAACAGTTGTTGCGCGCCATCTAATGGTGAGTTGGCAAACTTTGTTGAAGCTTTTTAGTTCATAGCCCTGTTTTATTATTTTACTTCGGTGGGGTTAAGCGCTATGGGAACATCGAAGGAGGACGCTGCGATATGTATGAGGGATAGAAAAAACTCATACATATTACTATTTTTTATAAATTGATGTTGCCTTAGTTGGGGATCGAACCCGCAACCTCACGTGTAACAGTCCTACGCGCTAACCATTACACCAAAGTATGGTTGTACTTTTTGAACTTATATAATTTTCCTATGACTATAGACTTGCACTTTTCTCAAAAAATTTATCAACACACTCACAATATATTTTCCATAACCGATTGAGGTTAATTTGAAAAGTAATAGGTAAAGTTTATTTTCAATTGAAAAATCAATTAATATATATTTAAACATATTGTTTAACTTCTTTTATCAGTCAATAAAAAACAAACCACAAAAAATAGTATCGGCTGTAGGAGTTGATATTTTTAGTCAAATGTTCTATTTTTAGTTTTCTATTTTTAGAAAAAATAATTTAAGGTAAATGAATGTTATTTTAGTTTGACTCAAGATCATTAATTAATATCACTTTCTGTTTAAATTATTTTTCAAATCAAAGAAAGATGATACAATTTTTACAATTAAATTACAAAGAATAAAAATTATTGAAAGAATTCGATAATACCAGCAAGGCAGAATGCGCATTTTCGGCTTTCGCTACAAAGCCATCATCAGTGCCTTTCGCCTTTGAGTGGGTTAATATTTGATAGTCGTCTACTTATATGACTGTTAAAAGCAAATCGAGTTTGTTATCAACAACTCAACTTAGACTAACATCAACGAAATTTAACAATGCTATTTTTATCCTTTTGTTATTATTACTCTTTTTTGCTTTGAACCTTAATTCTTAAGATATCTCAGCTGATTCTATTCAACTCTGTGTATGATAAACACAGATGTTTGAATTACAACGAACCGTTAAATTTAAATGTATGCTATTAAATTATATTTTTTGCACCGTGTCAATGTGTTTAAGATGAATGGGGGAAATGTTTTTAGATGATCTGTTATTTAAAGTAAATGAATGTTATTTTAGTTTGACTCAAGATCATTAATTAATATCACTTTCTGTTTAAATTATTTTTCAAATCAAAGAAAGATGATACAATTTAATAATAATAATTTAAATAATTTCGTTGTTTTCTGTTTGAAAACAAAAAAATCAAGTATTTTCGGCTTTCTTTTTTGTTAAAATAGTTTCTTTATATACAAAATTATTTCAATTCAAATTACAAGAAATTCTTTACTCATACACACAAACATAGCCATTAAAAATATGATCGTGTGTGTTGTGTGTGTAGTGTTTTGAAAATTCAAACAAACACAAAATCGTTTTTTTTACCTTTTGTCAGTTAAAAATTGATGATTGTATTAATAGACTTTTCAATTATTTTTATTTCTTTTATCGATTGTTTAAACAATGTTTGAAAATAAGTAGTAAAATGGTTTGATTATAATAAGAAATCAGTAGTCCTTTTTTTTAATTGTGTTTTCAATTAATTTAATATGTATTTTAGATTGCTTTTAACGATAAAATATTGTTAGTGTACAAAATCAAGCCGGTGTCATACGGGCTTTAAGAAAAACGCTAAGATTCCGAGAATTTTTTCGTAAAGAAAAACACTCAAATTCTGAGCATACTCCTAGCGAAATATTTTTTTCTATAGGAAAAGTTCTCATAATGTGATGCTTTTTGGGAAAGATTGCCTCAAATCTGCGACTTTTTCAATTGGAAAAGATGTTCAGAATCGAATGTGCTTCAAGAGAAAAATCTCTTCAGAATCTCGGACTTGTGTTAGGCTGAAATATTATTATAAAATTTATTCTTTATAACATATTTTAAAAATAATTTCATTCTTTTATTTTTGGGCGGCATTGTGTATTTTAATTGGTAAATTTATGCACAAAAATGGTAAAATTACACATCTTTTGTAACAACTTTTACGCATTCTCTATATGAATTAGAAAATTTTGTGTATAATTAACTTATGCATCATGTGTGTAATTTTTATCATTTGCACACTGAAAGTAAATTTACCATATTCCCAGTAGCAGTCTAGGTTAATACTATTAATTGGGCAAATTTGAAAGAAAATTTATTAGACTGTATTAAAAATTAAAATTTCTAACTGATTTTCTAATTTTTTTTTTTTACAAATTTGTAGACAAGTCCATTTCAACTAATTAAAATATCGGTTCCAAACATTACTTGAACTTCAACCAGACTGGTGTATGGTATTACGAGTACCTATATAGCCGGCATGCCCAACTTTAACTTTATTCGTTTTATGATAGAACTGATTTTTGAAAGCCTTAAACCTGTTTGCAGATTTTATAAGAATATATTTATATTTCGATTCCTACAGCCGACAGGTTGTTGAAAAAATTATCATATAGAGACAATCTGAAAATATAAACAATAATACAATTTAATGGAAAAATCACTGATGAAGGCTATCCATACAAAAAGGCAGACACTAGATCTAGTCTTATTTGCAAATTAATGATGTGCTTATAACTTTTGAAAAAAAATGTTTATTTATCTTCTGAACCTCAAACCTACTTTATTTAAAAGCTTTTAGGTTTATAATTATTCTTATTAAAAGGGCGTGGTAGTAGGGGCGAAAATGTTTAAAAATCTTTTTTTTTCTTTTCTTTTTTGCTTAAACATATATTTGAAACGATTCTGACAAAAATGGTAAGGAAAATTTGGAAATTTCAGCCAGTAAAGCTTTTCATTAAATTAATAAACGCTTTCGTCATAAAATAGACGATAACTATTTTAACATTTTCAAAAACTATATTTATTCTTAAAAACTTATTTTTGTATGAGTCTCTTATGGAAAAATGATTAAATTTTTCATATAAAAAATTAAAATGTTATGAAAAAGTTCATTAAATATTTCATTTAAACATAACTTCATGTATTTTATAAAAGAATTTATTTATCAAGGTAATATGTAGTAAGATTGGTAAAGGCGAGTTTGCCTAAGGGTGACGTATACTTGATATTTAGTACAACATATGCACATTACTCATACGCCATGAGTGTTATTGTATGATCGAAGGCAATTTTGATTTTAGAATGAAAAATCGACTAAAAGTTCATTGGTGTGCACTAAGCATACCAATAATAACAAATAACACCCATTATTTTTAAGATTTTATAGAATTCCTGAATCCAACAATAAATGTCACTCTTATAAATCTTCTAAACGCAACACTGGTTGATTTCTAGTCAAGGCACAGTAAGACATTTATAAAGCTAAAATATACTGAATGTAGAAGATATGCTATAATTTTCCTTTTTGTTTCTTTCATTTCTTCTAATATCTACTGTTGAATGTTTAGTATATAAAACACAATATTTTACATCGTCTTTGAGAGCGTTGTGGTATAATAGTATTGAAATGATGAATGCTTTGTACATTGACCCAAATACATTCGTTAATTTATCATTTTATATTTAAGAAGCTGGAAATTTTAACATTTTATGCTTTCTTTTCCCCAAAATTTTCACAGATTCTTAATGTAATGTCAAATTTATGTGATAAAGGGAAATGTTAATTTATAAACTAAGTTGGAAATAAATAAATAAAAAGTGAAATTTTAATGGAAACTACTAACATAATAGTAGAATATATTTACAGTAGATTTGGTAGTTATACACCTAGCAAACAGATTCGTGTTGAAACCTTAATTTGTTGTCAGTATAACGATAACAAAATTGTTAGTACAGGTACTATTTAGCCCATACCAAATTTTATTCGAACACTATAAAAAATGAATTCGTGCTGATCCCAAATTTTAAATGCTTAAAGTGGTCAATAATTTTATAGTCTTCCTTTATACACCCTTGTTTTGGAGTATTATTCGAACACAGAGCGTCTGTTTTGTTCGATCCTCTTAGATAGGAAAAAGTAAATTTGTAGTTTAACCCCTCAATTCATAAATGCTTTGTAAAGTTATATCAGGTATACAAAATGTCATTTTCATACAAAATTTGTTCAATAAATCGCCTATAATTTTACAAAGCGTTTATGAATTAAGGGGTAAGCCTATTGCTCATAAATGCTGGCTAGGTAAAGGTTTAGGGACAGTTTTGTAATCACACTTAAGTAAGATTTTAGAAAAAAATCCTTCTTAGTTTTGACTATAAAACTTGCTCTTACACTCAAAAATATAAGTTAGTAGAAAAATTAGTAAAACGTCTTGTATATAAAGTGTACTAGTTTTCAGCAATTTTTTTTGCTGAAATTCCGTTTTCAGCAAAAATTTTAGTTATATTTTTTTAGCACTAAACTAATTTTGAACTAATGTTTTACTATTTTATTTGCTACAAAAATTGTGCTGATAACCGCATTCATAGCGTGGACGACAACCAGATAGACAAGATCGCAGCTTGTCTGGAAACAGAAATGACAAAAAAAGGAAAACAACTCTACACATATTCTATATTTAAATTTTCAGCAAATAAATTAACTAAAGTAAAATGTCGCTACAAATTTTTTGAGTTTTTTTCAGTCTACTAATATTCAGCAAAAAGTTCAGTGATTTTAGCAAGGATTTTTTGCATTTGCAGTTGACTAAGTGTTAGCAAAACTTTTGCTGAAGATTACAATTTTTTTTGTAAAAATCAGCTCGCATTACCAACTTTTTTGCAAGCACGCTCCTGACTAAAAATTTGCTGACACAGCAACATTTTTTGCGAACTTTACTGACTTTTTTTTTGAGTGTAGGGTAGGATGACGATTTGTACAGATTTGATTAGTTCATGTAATGAAAATTGTGTACCGATTGTGAACATTTAAAAATACATATATTAAATTTTTTTAATACAAAAAACCAAAATACAATTTCAAATACAATTGAATCCCCGTTAAATCGAATTAGGTTTTTGCCAATAATAATTTAAAAATGAATTTAATTATAATAGTTCTTTTCATCAAATCAAATAAATTAATTCACTGACAAATGCATTAATTTTTTATAAATCGATTCACACTGTTTAGTGCGAACAGAAAATTTCACTCAATTGTATTTTTCCATTCAGTGATTAAAACAAGAAGAATAATTGAATATATTTTCTGACGTTAAATCAAAATTTGATTAGTTCTGTTAATAAAACTAAAAATATATTGATTGCAACAATAGAAAATCAGTTGATACAACAATTACTTCGCTCTAACAACAAAATTTCAATTGTCTTAAAAAGTATTTTTTGTAGCAACCGAAACGGTCAGTATGATTGATTCTGTTCTATGGAGCTATTTTGAAAGGAAAGCTGTTTAGAGGGTTATTTGATAGAGAAAGTTCATATAATCTTAAAACTGTTTATAAAATATTTTTGATTATCTAAGTGTCAATGACAGAAATCTTTCAGAAATTTGTTCTGACGGCTGGATTTGTATCCAGGTGACTGGTTCGTTGTGGTTAATCGAATATGCCGTTTGTATCTATAGCAAATTATTTTGGACAATGTAATTTGTTTGTGACAAAAGAAATTTGCTGGCCTAAATAAAAATTCGATATTATTACACTGTGAGACAAATGGTAGGGGTCAGTGATCGGGAAGGGTTCAAACTACCGGGGAAAGTTATATCGGTAAAAAAGAAGTTATACGTGTCACGGCGTTTCGCTGGGTCACCCCTAGGAATCGAGATATATCGATTTGACCTTTGGTGGTCTTTTTTTTTTGACATAACTCGAGAACCACTAGTCCGATTTTGCTCAAACAATTTTAAAAAAATTAAAAATTACAATTTCTTTAATCTGTTCATATAACGTTTTTCTATATACTCAACAGTTTTGCCGTTAAAAATAAATGTATGAAGAAAAAAATATTTTTTGCCTAAAATATTAAAAAAAAGTAATAAACAAAAGGTTATTGATTTTTATGGTAGCGGTAACAAACATTTATTTTTACCGGCAAAACTGTTGAGTATATAGAAAAACGTTATATGAACAGATTAAAGGAATTGTAATTTTTAATTTTTTTAAAATTGTTTGAGCAAAATCGGACTAGTGGTTCTCGAGTTATGTCAAAAAAAAGATATATCTCGATTCCTAGGGGTGACGCAGCGAAACGCCGGGACACGTATAACTTGTTTTTGACCGATATAACATTTCCCGTTGGTTTCATCCCATCCCGATTTTGACTGTCGCATAGTGTTATTAACCGAAAATTTTTTGAAAATTTCTAACTTAAGAAAGAGGTAAGTTAAAAATCGTTCTTGATTGCAATCGACTAAGTGTTAGCAAAACTTTTGCTGAGATTCCTATTTTTTTGTTGATAAAAATCAGCTCGCTGATTTTCAGCAAACTACTTTTATTGAAATTACCAACTCTTTTGCAAGCACGCTCCTGGGTTAAAATTTGGTGATACAGGCAACATTTTTGCTGACTTTACTAATTTGTTTTTTTGAGTACAATTTAGCCAAATTTCGCAATTTTGAAAAAGTGAAATTGGCTATAACATCTAAAGTAACAACCCTAGATCAACAATTTTCGGTATATAATTTTATTTTGCTGATAGTGTTTTTTAAGGGCGTTGTGGTGTAATGGTTATCGCGTTGGATTGTTACACATAAAGCTGCTGGTTCGATCCCCAGAGACGGAAACATCAATTTTCGGAAAATAATGTGTAAGAGTTTTTAATCGCTCATACATGTCGCAGTGTCCTCCTTCAGTGTTTCCATAACACTTAACGCCAACGAAGTAAAATAACGTAACAAAAGAGCTTCCAACATAGTTCGCTTACTCTATTAGAGTGTTGGGATATTTGAAGCCGATAATCTTTCTCCACTTTTCATAAAAAAAATTGATTATTTGACATTTTGATTCGTATTCAACCATTATTGTGCGATAAATTAAAATTTTAATATTTGTGTCGTTGTTAGTTTTCAGTTCCAATTATATGGTATAAATATTATCACTATCAGAAAAAACAGCAGTCGAGGCCCTACGGGGAAAGGGACCGGTCCCAGATGACACGCAGGATAGGTCCCAAGTGGGCGGAGACCGGTCGTTGATCGGTCTTTTTGTTTGAAAGAGACATATCACTTTAACATGGCGTTGTCATTGGAAATGACATATTGCCACAGTTTAGACACATTGTGGCAGTAAGGTGGTGTGTCTAAAAATAGCTTTTCAAATAATCTAATAAAAAATTAAGAATTAAAAATAATCTACTTGGCGTCGAAGTAGGGCTCGATAACACAACCTTCTGCTTGTAAGGCAAACGCTCTACCGTCTGAGCTAACGTTGCTTATGCATGATAGCTGGCTGATGGTTAAGTTATATGTTTTTCGTTTCTGTTCAAATAAAAAAGAAAAAGAAAAAACAAACACACACACAGCAGATAAAAAAAAACATGGAAAAAAAATAGAAAAGAAAACAGCATTAACACACACACAAATATGGTGGGGTGGAAGTGCCTGGAATATGCCCCCGATTGACCGGTCATGGGATAGGTCCCTTAATGGCAGTTGACTTGTTTTTTGCGTTGGCCATAATTAAAATAAAAAATCAATTAAAAATTAGAAAATTACCTCAAAACCTCTGATAATATAAATAAAAATTTAAAAAATTCCCCTTAAGGTACAAAGAAAAGTTAAATGAAATACCAATTGTTAAAACTAAAACAGCTTTAACATTAAAAAAACGTTGAAAACACAAAACTTAAAATTTCTTAGCAAAACATTATAGAAATTTAAAATAAGAGCTAAAATAAGCAAATGGTGAAAAAATAAAGTTAAAAATAAATAAAAGAGTAAAATAAATAAAAAATATTTTTAAAAATATGCCGCGAATTTTGTTTTTATTTCGGTATCAGTCAATTTTTTTAAAAGCAACAGTGAAAATAACGGATCAGAAAATTAATTCATTTTCTTTTGTTCATATTTGTACTAATTTAGTAATATGCCTTCGGTTGACCGGTCACGGGATAGGTCCTTGAAGGGCAATTGACTCCTCATTCCTCGTAGGGGCGTTTAAGCAATTGTAACGACTTATTTTCGTTAGGGTATACTCAGCCTCTGTCCAGTGTTCGTTACAAGAAATAATGTACACAGCTTTATTTAATTTTAATCCATAATCGTTATTTTCATTTATTTGTATTAATTCCTATAATTAGTTTACAAAGTTTACGGTTCGGGTCCCTTCGTGTCCTCTCGGGTACTCGTATTATCTTCGTTCCGCTGCGGTAGGCTCGCCTCTTCTGCCCAGATAATTTCTTTGTTCACTGTGCACCTCCTCGTTGGCCTGAATTTGCGTTTTAGCCCTCCTTTACCCTTCGGCTTTACTCGGCTCGTCTTCGGATTTTTTTTTATATTGCCTGCTCTGCTTCTAAAAAAAAACTTCAATGTCACAAATTATTTTATTCCGTGATGCCACAAAAACCCACAAAGTGATCGGAAAAACACCAAGTGTGCTTTTGGCTTAGTATCCCTGTAACTTCGTCAAGTGATCGGTAAACACCATCGGAAGTTCACTGGTGCTCGGTAACCACCAACGGAGATATATACGGTACTACTACCCACCACCAAATGTTTCTCGAAGTGATCGCTAACCACCAGGAGAAATATTTCGCTACTTTAATCTTATTCTAACTTCGCGTGGTGATCGCTAAACACCACCCGAAGTGTATCACTCGCACTCACTCTATTACTCCAACTTCTCAAGTTCCAAACTACGTCAGGTGATCGGTAAACATCATCCGAAATTCTCAACCACTTTCGCTAACCTTGCCTGGTGATCGCTAAACACCAGCCAGAGTGTTCCCACTCAAGCGTGACTCACACTTGTCTGTAACTTCGTCAGGTGATCGCTAAACACCATTCGAAATTATCAACCACATTCACTAACCTTGCCTGGTGATCGCTAAACACCAGTCAAAGTGTTCCCTCTCACGCGTGACTCACCCTTGTCTGTAACTTCGTCAGGAGATCTCTAAACACCAGTCAAAGTGTCTCTACCTTTGAACAATTCACACTCACTTCTACACTTCGTCATACTTGTTTCTTAACTTCGTCAGGTGATCGCTAAACACCATCCGAAGTATATCTATCACATTTACTAGCTTTCCCTGGTGATCGCTAAACACCAGTTAAAGCGTCTACTTAGCCTACTACGTTATTTTTGAGTACTTACTCTGCGCTGGATCGCTGCCAAAAGAATGAGCGCTTTCTATTTTCTATACTGCCCTTTTATACCAATCGACAAACAAGTAGATGCTATCAACAAAACAATTACCCACGTTATGTTGCTATTGTAATATAGCGGCACATACATTCCTTAAATTTTTAATTTTTTGTAAACAACCTTAATATCGTAGTTGTTGCTAGGTGTTTACTGCTTGCTAAATATTACATTTGCATATGCGTATTGCTGTTGTTGTTTGTTTACTACTTTTACTTGTTTGACCAGTGCATGCTTATGCATGGTTGTGATGATGTGTATTGTTGTTATTGTCTGTTTTTATTCATTAACGGTAGCTACAGTCTGTGACACTAGTTTGTGGCCAAATTAGTCGTCACACAATAAAAATATAATATGAAGTCAAATGAGTTATTTGAAAAATTTTCTAATTAAATAAAATTGGCATCACTGTTTACTAGTATTCCTTTTAAAACATTTACATTTTTTTTTTCAACCAATTTTATCATTAACTATCATTTTCTAAATTATCTGTTATATCGTCGACCGGCCTGCAAAATGTCACATATATTTTTTAATAGATTTTCAGGAGAGCGAAAAAACTGTTAAAAAACTACTTTTAAGATATTTTATTGGCATCATATGCGTTAATGATTCACAACCTCAATTAGTAAAATCATCATTAAGGCATATGATGCCAATAAAATATCTTAAAAGTAGATTTTTTAACAGTTTTTTCGCTTTGCTACACTCAAAAAAAAAGTCAGTAAAGTCAGCAAAAAATGTTGCTGTGTCAGCAAATTTTTAGTCAGGAGCGTGCTTGCAAAAAAGTTGGTAATTTGAGCAAAAGGTTGGCTGAAAATCAGCGAGCTGATTTTTACCAAGAAAATAGTAATCTTCAGCAAAAGTTTTGCTAACACTTAGTCGATTGCAAATGAAAAAAGTCCTTGCTAAAATCACTAAACTTTTTGCTGAATATTAGTAGACTGAAAAAAACTCAAAAAACTTGTAGCGAAATTTTACTTTAGTTAATTTATTTGCTGAAAATTTAAATATAGAATATGTGTAGAGTTGTTTTCCTTTTTTGTCATTTCCGTTTCCAGACAAGCTGCGACATCTGCATCTAGTCTATCTGGTTGTCGTACACGCTATGGATGCTCCCAGGTAGAAAAATACAAACGGCAAAACGTTGGCAAATCACTATATATGGTGGTACAAGCGCTGGCAGAGCGTCCGTTTTTCGAAAATTAAAGTACTGGGTCAACCTTGAAATGATAACGTCGATCTTCGGTTGGCCGTTTATCTTTCCGAACGTTGGCAAAGCGTTGGTAACAATAGTAATATAAGTGCTCTGCCAATCGGTATTTTAGATCAACTGTTTTTTATTCAATTCTTCATGAAAAAATCTGTAAAATCCCAATCCCAAAAAAAAAGAGAAACGTAAATTTTAGTATAGCAGCACTGCTGCTATACTAAAATTTACAAATTTTACCATAAGAACAATTTTCCAGTTTTATCAAGACTTGAAAACTGGTATTTAAATAGGGTGATCATTATGTGATCAGTTTATGTATTTTTTACATACAGTCATAAGTTTCGTAAAACAAGTACTGGCAAAATCCTTTTTGCAAATGTTGGCAAGGCGCTGCAATCCAATGTTTTGCCAGTAGTATTTTTTCATGTACAGTCGTAAAATTTGTGAAACAAGTACTGGCAAAGTCCTTTTAGCAAACGTTGGCAATTCGTTTTAAGACGATGTTTTGCAGGTGGTTTTTTCATAAACAGTGGTAAACTTTGTAAAACAAGTATTGGGAAAGCACTCTTTCCAAAAGGTTGGCAAAGCGTTCTAAATTAGTGCTTTTGCAATGCTTTTTTTTTGTACCATTGTAAAGCAACGCTTTGCCAGTGCTTTGTTTTTTGTACCGTCGGCAATTTCTACCTGGGCTGTTATCAGCACAATTTTTATAGCAAAATAAATTAATAAAACATTAGTTCAAAATTAGTTTAGTGCTAAAAAAATATAACTAAAATTTTTGCTGAAAACGGAATTTCAGCAAAAAAATTGCTTAAAACTAGTATACTTGATATACAAGACGTTTTACTAATTTCTCTACAGACTTATTTTTTTGAGTGTAAAAATCGATTAAAAACACATATGACATTTTGCAGGCCGGTCGACGATATGCTATTCTAATAGTAACTCTTCACTTATTCCTCTTAGTATCCTCATCATCATAAAACGTTCTAAAGCAATTTTTCCATTTAATTTTGAACTTTCAAAATATCAGGTTTCTCTTTTTCACATAAAAAAACACTTCTTTGTAATTTACAACCATTAACACTTTCATAAAAGATTTTCAATTTTTCCATTTGGATTTTTTTTGTTTGAGCTAACCACTTGCACTTCTAACGTAAGTGCTGTACGAAGTATATGTTTATGATATCAACCCTCTTTGAAATTTATTTTTGGCTTCTTTTTGTTTACAGAAAAAAAGTCAAAAATGTCACTCAAAGTTTATATTTGGTTTTATTCTTTTTGTTGACTATTTTACTAAAGACTTCTGTCATTTATGTGGTAGTTTGGTTTATACAGCTCATTTGTCTTATCATTATTAATAATTTTCTAGCATGGTTCTTTTGTTTTTATCCTTGTTGAATATAATGCAATAACCATTATCATTTTGTAATGACTTTTCATTCAATCATCTATCCATCTAATTTATGTAACATACCTAAAAAGATAATGAAAAAGTAAATATAAATGTTAATAGAGTTGCCAAGTATGATAGAAAAAAAAAATTTATATCAAAGCTTGATTTTGTAGAAGACATAATCACAGGTCATATAAGAAATTTAATTTATGCATTTCTTCACCCAGAAAGTGGTCCTAGTTGTAGACAACGAATTTGTTGCCAATCGAATTCGGGAGGTAGTGTTAAAATGTTCCTAAAAGGGAAGATGCACATTAGACCGTACCTCAAAAAAAAAAGTTCGCCGTAAACCCTCCAATATGTAGTATTTTTGCAAGGAAATTCCAAAAAAAAAATTTTTTTGCCGAACGTAGGGGTCGCCTCTTTCAATTTTTCGTTATAGCTTCGGCATTTAAAGTTGGATTTTAAAGTGTGATATATCGATTTTTTTGCCTCGAGGAGACCAGTGTTTTAATATAAAGGTAAAATCCAATGAAAAAAAATTTAAAAAGGCGACCCCTACGTTCGGCAACTAAAAAATTAAAAAAAATTTCTGCTGGTTTTATCGAAAAACTTCCTTAGCAAAAGTTTAATGAATTTTTGCGAGCTTTAATTTTCTGACATTAGGGTGTACATTAGGATGGTAGCAACTGAGATCTGGTGAGTAACTACTCGAACGGGATTATTGAGGTCAATGGACCTTAGAGCAAAACACTGGTCTCCTCGAGAGAAAAACATCGATGTATCATACTTTAAGATCCGACTGTAAATGCCAAAGATATAAAAATTTAAAATGGCGACCCCTACGTTCGGCAAAAACAACAATTTTTTTTTTAATTGCCTTGCAAAAATACTTTATATTGGAGGGTGTACGGCGCACTTTTTATTTTTGCCTGTAAGGTGGTACGGTCTAATGCGCATACCGACTCACAATAAACATTTTAAAAACCGGGAAAATTTTAAACCCACCCACTAAAATAAAATTTCGTTATGGTTTTAAAATGTCAACACACGTATATTTTTTTTTATCCCTTCTACCAGAATTCATTGTTTGAACACCGACATTTTTTTCTGTTGTACTCTATAATAACCTTGATTTAGTTAATTTTCCCTATTATTAATTCTAAATACAATATTTTTGGTTCACTAATCGATTTTAGGTAATTACAAAAAAAAAATAAGGTCCGAACAAATTAATTTTAATAGTGTTGATCAAATGCCAACCAGTCTTTTTCCTGTGTATACAAATGTTTTTAAAAATAAAAATTTTGTTTGGTCTTTTGCGACTTTAATACAGAACTCCATCTGAAAAATTTTTTTTTTCTAGTTTTTAATAGGGCAACCCTGTTTTTTAATATTAGAAATATTTTAACATTTTCCTAATGGTTTCCTCATTCCAGCAAGTGTGTTTTAAAATAAAGAATTTTTTCATATTTGTTCCTTTTTTCTGTATAATTTTCCTGTTTGAGGGATTTTTTGCTCACATAATATTTTAACTAACCTTTTTTGTCATTAATAATAATGTCACCTTAAAATTTTCCATATTTTGGGGTTTGTTTTGTAGAGTAATAAATGAAATATCTTAAAATCAAAAAGGTTTTTGTCACACATACACTTTTACACAAAGACAATCAATATTTTATGGAGATGAGGGTATTAAATTTGGGATTAATTTTAGTGTGATTCGTTTTTTTTTTTGTCCGTTCTTCTTAATTATGTCTCACAAATACAATTACTTGGTTAAAAATCAACGTGCAATTCCTCAATATAAGTGTCGGCCCAGAAAAATAAGAAAGGCAACAACGGACAGCGGCAATGACAAGTTGTAGTGGACCACATATATCAAAAGAGACTTTGTGTGTGAGACTTATTAAGACTTGCCCCCAAAACCAGCGTTGCCAATTCAGCCATTTTATGGTTAGATTTAGCCATTTTTGAACACGTTTAGCCGGAACAAAATTGATTTAGCCTTTAGCCATTATTTTAGCCATTTTTAGGAAATGTTTAGCCATTTTCCCTTTTTCTGCAAAATTTGAAGGTACAAATTTCAAGCACCCAGGGATCAAGTGTGTATTTGTTGAGAAAAATGGTTTTTTATTAAACAAACAAATATTATTGGACAAATAAACTGTATATTGTCCATAAACACTAATTAGTTGCCTGCATTATTTTTAAACTAATATCGATTTTTAGTGGTCCAATTTCATATTTAAAATTTGAAACGTGGGGTAAAAAATGAGCCGGTTTTTCGTTTTTGGATT
Source organism: Leucophora obtusa (assembly GCA_949987735.1). NCBI lineage: Eukaryota > Metazoa > Arthropoda > Insecta > Diptera > Anthomyiidae > Leucophora > Leucophora obtusa. The sequence continues at coordinate 57,357,596 of OX465299.1, read as the reverse complement.
TTTTTTATGTTTCCTGGGATATGTATACAAATTCGATACCAGATGAAAGATATTTTCAAGATCTCTGAAACAGTGCAATAAAACGGTTCTAAAGTTTTCAAACAAAAAAGTTTCGAACAATTTTAAAACACGAACCGAAAGTTATTTAATTTTGTCCCCTGCACCTACAAATATATTTTGTTGTCCCAACAGAAATTGGTTTAGCTGGCTTTTAAAAAAGAAAAGAAAATAATAATAATTGCTTTCCAATGAATTTTACAATTGATGACGCATAAAGTACCCAGAAAAAAAAAATTGCAAGAAATGCTTTACAAACTACTTCGTTCAATGCTTCACAAGTATCCGTTAGTGTATTTTTACTGCTTTTTTAGAAGTTATTCTGAACAACTTCAAAAAATCACTTCTTCCATTGCTTCCAAAGAATCCGTTAGTATATTTTTACAGCTTTTTTTAGAATTACTTCTGAAAAACATCCAAAAAATCACTTAAGTATTGCTTCTAAAGAGTAATTGCTCTAAAAGTGATCGTAAAAAGTGATTTCGGTACTATGTGGCATTACCAAATATACGATTCCGGCGGGACCCATATTTTTTTTATTCCATCAATTTTTTTTTTTAATATTTATAATTAATTTGTTTAAATTCAATATTTTTTTAATTTAAAAATTTTAAAAATATGTATACTTAAACACAAATGGTGAGAAATTGCTTTTATGCACACACATAATAATCCATGCATAAAAATACGAAATTCATGTCAAAACAACAAAAACGTTCGTAATATAAACCATTTTTCGTATATTTTACGAAATTTTTTGTTATTTTGACATTTTTTCGTAATTTTATGCATTGATTATTATGTGTGCACCTGTGAAAATAGTGCTGAAAAAAATACTGAATTGGAGTGCAGCTTTTTCACTTGTTTAGTAAGTAATGGAAGAGAATAAGGAACAATATCTCGCAGTAACATCCCTGCAAAAATAAATGGAATGACTTCTAAATGAATCACTTTCTTCATTACATCACAAATAATTAATCCCTTAGGAATGGGTTTTAAACCACATCTAATGCTGCAATAAATATATGCTAGTCAGAAGTTCTTTTTCATGGGTGATAAGAAGTTAATATTTTGTATGGGGGTTGCATAGGAACGTGCTGGCACAGAAATCAGAGGGTTGCGGGTTCGAATTCCACCAGGTCGAAAAAAATTTTTGGAACTTTTTTTACACAACTAATAATTTTTTGTAGTTTTCACTGTAAAATTTTTATTTTTTTCTATTTAAGTACACTCAAAAATTAATTTTTGAAACGATTTAAAAATTTTTTTTTAATTTTCTATTAATTTTAAATGAAATTTTATGGAAATTTTATATTTTCTAAAAAAAATATGTAATTCTTCAAATATTTTTTGTTAAAATACGAAAAAGGTAAATACTACAATTTTGTTTGTAGTTAAAAAATTGTAATTTAAAAAATCCATTTTGATAAAATTTTTACTAAATATATTTAGAAACTAAATATAACAGAAAAAGAAAAATCCTGTAAACATTTTAGTTAGAACTGGTAGAAATAAGTTAAAAATTAGCTTGCAGAAAAAACTATTTTTTATCTACTATTAGCTGGAATTTTTTTTCCGGATTTTATCAAGGTAATTCGTATTAAAAGTTAACTTACATGTAACCAAAATTTTGTAAATTTAACAGTTTTGTTTTTCCTTCTTATCTTACTAGTATTGAGCAAAAAACAATCCGCTAATATCAGCAGTTTTTTTGCAAGGTCATTTTTAATTACATAATGTTTAGTAGCTTTTTCTCATATTTTTACAGCTTTATTTCTGAGTGTATTACTTTTATAAAAAAAAACACTTAAAAAAAAACAACTTAATATATTTTTCAATATGTTATATATTTCGTATTCGCCGCTTTATATATTTTTGTTAATAAAAAATTAAAGAAATGAAGATAAAAACAATTTACTGAACAAGACTGCTAAAAGTCAGCTATCAAGCGATAGCATAGTGGGTAGAGCGTCTGCTTGAAATGCCAACGAGTGTGGGTTCAAACCCCACAAGATGCATGACGATTTTTTTTTTTTAATTAAATTAAAGTAAAAACAAGTGAAAAAGAACTTCCTTTTCATTGGTTCAAATATACATAATTTGTTTCAAAAAAGAACAACTTCCCTCCTATGACAAGCCAATGTTAAAGTCATGAGTGAAAACCACAAATTTTCACAACTCCCTATTCAACTGTTGTTATGTTTTTACTACTTCTCTTTCCTCACTTTTTATACCCTACACCACTATGTGGTCAGGGTATTATAAGTTTGTGCTGATGTTTGTAACACCAAAAAATATTGGTCGTAGACCCACCTTATAGTATACCGATCGGTTCAGAATTTTTTTATTTCGATTTAACGATGTCCGTCTGTCCGTCCGTCCGTCCGTCCGTCCGTCTGTCTGTCTGTCCATGCAATCTTGTGCGCACTCTACAGGTCGCACCTATTAAGATATTTTGATGAAATTTGGTACGCAGACCTATGTTGGCCCAAGGACGAACAAGTTTGATTTTTTTGAACATCGGTCCATGTTTAGACCTAGTGCTCATATAAGGGTCCTACCAAAATTATACTGTTTATATGCTGCAGGTCGTAAATATTAAGATATTTTGATGAAATTTGGTACACAGACCTAAATTGGCCCAATAATGCAGCCTATTGATTTTGGTGAACATCGGTCCATGTTTAGACCTAGTGCCCATATAAGGGTCCTACCAAAATTATACTGTTTATATGCTGCAGCTCGTAAATATTACGATATTTTGATGAAATTTGGTACACAGACCTATATTGGCCCAATAATGCAGCCTATTGATTTTGGTGAACATCGGTCCATGTTTAGACCTAGTGCCCATATAAGGGTCCTACCAAAATTATACTGTTTATACGCTGCAGGTCGCAAATATTATGATATTTTGATGAAATTTGGTACATAGACCTATGTTGGCCCAAGGACAAAGCCTATTGATTTTGGTGAACATCGGTCCATGTTTAGAACTAGTGCCCATATAAGGGTCCCCCCAAAATTGGCTTGGTTACAAACTGCAGGTCGCAAATATTAAGATATTTTAATGAAATTTGGTGCGCTGACTCACATTATAGAACATTTTGACATAAGCCCCATTTTAACCCATTCGAATTTCGGATCCAAACAATACACCAGACTGGTGTAGGGTATTGCATAGTCGGCATGCCCGACTTTAACCTTTTTACTCGTTTTTTCATGGGATAGTAGTGTTTTTATGCCAGTCAACTTTCATATCAAAGAATAGCTCAGCGGTAGAGCGCTAGGCTAGCAATTGTAAGGTTGCAAGTTCGATACCCGGTGGCGGAAATAAAAAAATGTTGTAAAATAAAAAAAATTTATTTTTTTTGTGAAGAATTTTTTTTTTAACTTTTAATTGGTTAAAAATAGCTTCCTTTGCACTCGTTCAAAAAGTACTTAAAAAATGTTGAAGTGGGAGTACTCCTCTCCTATGACAACTCAATATTAAAATCATTAGTGTTTATGTTAACAAAGAAGTAAGCTGGGTATGGTGTTGATATCGGCAGTTCAATTTCTAAGAAGTTGTTTGCAAGTTGTTATATACAGGAATGTGTTTATATTCTACTATAATAATTCATTGTTTTCAAAGTTCTGTATTCTGCATTACTTAAGCAGTGGTAGGGTCTTTTTTTCTGGGGAAATATATATTTTCCAAAATCCTTTTCTTAACTAAGTCGGATCCGCAAAAATTAAGCGATTTTTTGTTCACCTGGATTTAGAATTTTTCATACAAAAAGTGGATTTATTAAGCCAAAAAAAAGTTGGATTTATTTATCTGGGTTTACACAGATCAATATAAAAATACAAATATATGAAACAGCCTATTAATTTAATGTCAGAAAAAATAGGAACGAAAATTAAAAGAGAAACAAAAAAATTGCAAAACTAAAAAATAAAAGGCCTTTCTTAAATTTTTGTGTTTGAAATATTTTTAGAAAAAAAACTACACCTCACCAAATACATATTTTCCATCTTGGACATGGAGAAATGGCTGAAATAGAAATGGCAATTTTTCAATCTACTGTAAGTAATTTAATTAAATCCAATTAGAGAGTGTTAAATATTGCAGTGAAATATTTTAATTGTGTAAAAATATTTTTACATTGAAGTGAAAAAACTGAAAAGGCAGACTGTTTATCGCTGTTTTGTATAAAATATAATTAAAATTTAAAAGTTAAAGTAAAATCCTTCTTCATTGAAATCGGTATTAAAAATTAGGATAAAAGAAGTGCCGTACAGAAAATTCTTTTTAAAATAGGGAGAATCTAACCCCATCTGTTGAGCACTTTTTGAACAAATTCTTAAATAAAACCAAAAACACAAAAAAAAATATTTATATAGTAAGGCCCTGTGCGATGTGGCTAAATAAATTCAAAACTAAATACCAATTGACTGAAGGGTTAAAAATTTCTCTGAAAAATTTTTGTAAACTTTTTCAAATTTCATACAAACTTGTATACCTGAATTTAGTTTAGACTTTATTTAGCCAGTTCGCACGCAGCCTAAGTAACTTATTTATTTATTTTACATACACTTATCGACACAAAAAAAAAAACATAAAGTGTTATATCTAGATGAAGCTAGAGTAGCCCCAAGATCATACTTGAGAATTTGTCATTGGCATTGAAATTTAATTGGCATTACTTGATCTCAATGCTAAAGCCAAAAAAATTGCACTATCATTGAATGCCAATGAAATTTTTTTCAATTGGCATTGATTAAACCAATGGTAATGAAATATACAGCAATTCCTCAAAGCAACCAATTATAATTGAATAAAAAAGCATTGTATACAAAAAAATTGTTTTATAAGAAAGGAAATTATATATAAACATTATAAATATTCGCTATTTTATCAAGTTGTATCAAGTATATGCTGTGCACTCTTCTTTTAACACTGGTTAGTCTAGATGGATCAGCCTCCGGTAATGTAAACTTGACGAAATAGCAAATTTAAAATAAGAAATACGCGAATTTTTAATTTTTTTCTAAATTTGTTCTTTTATGAAAACATGTAAAGAAATGCTTTCGTCATCAATTATAATTGAGCATTTAGGCATTGAACAATGCCAATTGTAAAAAAAAATTCATTGGCATTGATCAATTGTAATGCCGAAAAATTTCATTGACAGTGGTCAATTTTAATGCCAATGAAATCATCAATTAATTAGTCCACTCAATTAACTATTCCCAAGTATGCCAAAGATACTTAGATATTGTGCAATTTTTTATTGAATACATTTTCTTTTAAATTCTTGTTTCAATTACTTCCATATAATATGCCACCGATCCAATATAATTATAAGGATAACCTTCATAGAACAAAAATAAAAATTTATATGAATTTTTAGGTATAGTAGCAACTGGCACCAGGCTAGTATCCAAATACATATTCTTTGCTATAACGACACCCTTAAAAAGAAAAATATTTATTAGGAAAAGTATTAAAGAAATCATTAAAAATTTTATATTTTGCGATTCAAAATTGCTAAAACTCAAGGTGAATAGCTTATCTTAACAATAACCAAAGATGTTTATAACTAGATCCAGGGAAAAAGATTCATCATATTTACGTTACATTGGACGAAAATCTATGAAGAATTGTTATAGTTACAAAATTAAAAAAAAAAAAAATAAAAATATGATAAAAATCTTCATAAAATTTTATGAAAAATATTCCACAAAACTAAAAAAGACAAGGCACTTCCATAATACTGTACAACAAAATCAAATTTTTTACAAAATATTTAACAAGGTCAGAACCTTTCTTTGTGAGGTAACTTATAGCGAAATTTTATGTGAAACAATTAAAATAACCCCTAAAATCTAGGTTTGTGGGACATTTAAGCGCCAATTCTGAATAAATACGAAATTAACCCTTAAACACATTTTAAGTTTTGACTTATTTCTGACAGGGAAGTTAAACTTTCAATTTTGATGTCTTAAGAGGCTCATAGCAGAATTTCATGAAAAATATTTTCGCGGAACATTTTAGTCCTCTAACTCTTTAACTTACTGGTCTTTTTTTCCCCTATTTAAAATGGTTCTAATAAATTTGCTTTATTAATTGAAGATTTAGAGGGTTAAAATATTCCTGGTAGTATTTTACATAAGTTCGCTAATTTACCTACAATCATAGAGGACTGTTCTTTGTGATGTTAACCAGAACAATAACATTTAGAAATTCAGAAATATGAACATGGTCGACTTTTATGTTCCGTACAGAACTTGCTTCACCTAAGATTACGATTCATAAAAATTAGATTTTAGCATATAATTTAATTACAATTAAAGTTCTCGAAATCACAATGCAAAATATTAAAAATTCTTTCACATTTTTTGAACATTAGTCGTTTATGCCGACTTTTATTTTCTTATTCCTTTTTGCAAATTCGTAAATGTTATTGTTTTCATTGTTGTCAAAATGGTCTAGGGCAACCGAAAAAATATCGATGTAGCTAACCTTTCCCAGCAAAAAAATTGCAAGTAATGCTTTACAAACTACTTCTTTTAATGCTTCACAAGTATCCGTTAGTGTATTTTTACTGCTTTTTTAGAAGTTATTCTGAACAACTTCAAAAAATCACTTCTTTCATTGCTTCCAAAGTATCCGTTAGTATATTTTTACAGCTTTTTTAGAATTACATCTGAACAACATCCACAATATCACTTAAAGAGTAATTGCTGCAAAAGTGATAGTGAAAAGTGATTTTGGTATGAATTGGCATTTCCAAACAGAGGGTCCCGGGTTCGATTCCCGGCGGGACCAATATTTTTTTTTTTTTTTTTAATATTTTTTTTATTCTATTAATTTTTTAATATATTTATAATTAATGTGTTTAAATTCAACATTTTTTTAATTTTTAGATTTTTAAAAATATGTTTATATAAAAAAAAATTGTGAGAAATTGCTTTTAATGCATATGTAAACATAGTATTGAAAACAATATTGAATTGAAGTGCACCTTTTAAACTTGTTTAATAAGTACTTTTATCGAAGAGAACAAAGTAACAAAGTGATGTTTTTATGCCAGTCAACTTTCATATCAAAGAATAGCTCAGCATTAGAGCGCTAGACTAGCAATCGTTAGGTCGCAAGTTCGATACCCTTTGGCGGGAATAAAAACTTTTGCAAAATAAAAAAATATAATCTTTTTTTGTGAAGAATTTTTTTTTTTAATTTTAATTGTTGAAAAAGAGCTTCCTTTGCACTCGTTGAAAAAGTACTGAAAAAATGTTGAAGTGGGAGTACGATTCTCCTATGACAACTCAATTTTAAAATCATTAGTGTTTATATTAAAAAAGAAGTACATCTAGATCATCAATTATAGTGCTTTTACTACTGCTTACGAATCTATTTCTTGCTGGTTTAATAATTAAACCATGCCTACAATGAAAGATTTACTTGGTTTCCTTTGACGATTCACAATAAACATTTGCAAAATTGGGAGATGCCCCAAAAAAACATAGGGCCAGATGTAAACTTTAATAATGTCGATACACCTATATCTTTTTTGTCCCCTCTGCCAGAGTCAGTTGTCAGAACCTTGTTATTTTTTTTGTGCTACACAGTATTATGAAATTTATGCAACCATTATATTGAACGAAAAGCTACACTCAACCAAAAAGTCTGTAACGGCTACTGAAAATTTTGCTGTTATTACGGGAAATTTAACTGTTTTGATACCAGCGGTATTTTTTTCTAATTTAGCAACACATGTTTGCTGATCTGAAGTACAACAAAATTAGTATAAAAATTTAGTAGCCGCTAATAATTTTAGCAAAGTTGTTGTAAAGTGCAATTTAAAATCGATTTGCTAAAATCAGTTAAAAATTTACTAAATATCAATAATTTTAGTGCAAAGAAATTAGTACACGTTACTAAATTTCAGTAAATTGTTGTTAACTGCAATTTTAAATCAATCTGCTGAAATCAACAAAAATGTGTACTAAAATTAAGAAAAAAAACTGTAAATTGAAAAAAAAATCAAATTTAATAAAAAATATTTTATTTTATTCAATTGGAAAAAAATGTATAATTACTTCAACATACTTGAAATTTGGAATAAAAATTGCAAACGGTTCTCCAGTTATTACCTTTTTATACATTGGAGATGCAATAAAATTTTGTGAGTATTATTTCCAAACTAGGAATATATCAATAGTAATAAATATAAACTAAACAAGAATTGTAAAAAATCAACTAATTCTTGTAAATAAAATTTTGTTAAATTAGAATATTTGTTGCTAAGTTTAGCACTCGGCTTTGAAAAATTAGTAAAATGTTTTGCTGAAATCAGCAGCGAAAATTAGTAAAAAAAAGAGTAATTTGTAATAAGAGAATAGCAAGAATGATTACTAAAAAAAAAATTGTACTAAAAATCAGTATAAAAATAGTAAAGTGCGATTGGAAACTGTTTACAACTTTTTTTAACAACTTTTTTATCTGAGTGTACTAAGTTTTCATCATAATTATGCAGGTTTTCATAAATATATTGTACCAAAACTTTTGTTTTGAGTGTATGGTTTAGAAATAAACTATGATAATTTGAAGAAAAGCTAGCACGTGTTAAATATTTTAATGAATTTTTGTTAGTAATTTAGTAAATTTGTTGTTAAATTACACACCGTTTACAGTGAACCTCACATGGACGATTAATTTTGATTTTCATTTACGTCTTTGGGTACTGTTTAGTACTGCTTACCTTATAGGGACATGAATGATTAACATTTGAATTTTTAGTTAAAACTTTCATAAAAATGTTGATATAAACGCCTGATGCTTTTTTATCCAGAAAATCGCATAAATTTGTGGAAAAATTTACTAAAAATGGCTTATAGACATTGGCATCATTGCGGATATATAGACCAATGTTTACCTAGAAATTAAAAGAAGAATAAATAAATTTCAATTTATACCCCTCCCCCCCCTCCCCCCCTCCAATATTATATCGTTAAAAATAACCTAAAATATCTACTAAATTAATTGAAAACACAATTAAGAAGAGAACTACTGTTTTTGCATTATATTCAAACCGTTTTGCTATTTTTTTCGAATTATTGTTCAAATAATCTATAAAAGAAATAAAAAAAATTTAAAAGTCTTTCAAAATAATTTTCAATATATAACTGACAAAACGTTAGAAAAACGATTTTGTGGTATGCTCTAAAAGTGCACATAATTTTTTTATGCAATGTGATATATATAAAAATATTGGACTTTTTTCTTTCCAAATTGGCTTTGATATCTCAAATCGTACCTACTTCGTCTTTTTTCAACAGGGACGCTACAAAAGTAGAAAGACAGGGACAGCAAACGACGCCATATTTCTTGCCGCTCTTTTGATATTTCTCTTCAGTAAGGTTTGCCATTTCATGATGGAAAGATATACGAGCCAACAACGATTCGAAATAATTAAAATTTACTACCGAAATTCGGAGTCAGTGGCCTCAACGTTAAGAGCGCTACGTCCAATTTATGGTCGTCATAACACTATGCGACAGTCAAAATCGGGATGGGATGAAACCAACGGGAAATGTTATATCGGTCAAAAACAAGTTATACGTGTCCTGGCGTTTCGCTTTTTCTATATACTCAAAAATAAATGTTTGTTACCGCTACCATAAAAATCAAAAACCTTTTGTTTATTACTTTTTTTTAATATTTTAGGCAAAAAATATTTTTTTCTTCATACATTTATTTTTACCGGCAAAACTGTTGAGTATATAGGAAAACGTTATATGAACAAATTAAAGGAATTGTAATTTTTAATTTTTTTAAAATTGTTTGAGCAAAATCGGACTAGTGGTTCTCGAGTTATGTCAAAAAAAAGACCACCAAAGGTCAAATCGATATATCTCGATTCCTAGGGGTGACCCAGCGAAACACCGGGACACGTATAACTTCTTTTTTACCGATATAACTTTCCCCGGTAGTTTGAACCCTTCCCGATCACTGACCCCTACCATTTGTCTCACAGTGTAATCATCCTAGCAGATCAACAATTGACCGTCTGGTGGAAAAATTTGAATCCACAGGCACAGTACAAAATGTTCCCGTGCCAGTGAGACAAAGAAGTGCCCGTAGTGTCGAGAATATTGCTGCCGCTGAGGCTTCAGTTGAAGAAAGCCCAAATGTGTCTCTCACACGTCGTTCTCAAGCGTTGGGCATCTCTGTGACGTCGTTGTGGTGATTTTTGCAAAAAGATCTTGGCCTACATCCTTACAAGATCAAACTGATGCAAGAACTGAAGCCGCTTGACCACCAGAAGCGTCGTATGTTCGTGAATTGGGCTGAGCAACAACTTGAAAATGATTCGGATTTTCATCAAAAAATCATCTTCAGCGATGAGGCTCATTTCTGGCTGAATGGCTTCGTCAATAAACAAAATATGCGTTATTGGTCAGACAGCACACCACACGTATTCCATTAGTCATCAGTGCATCCCGAAAAAATTACGGTTTGGTGCGGTTTATGGGCCGGCGGAGTCATTGGGCCGTACTTCTTCCGTGATGATCAAGACCGGCACGATACTGTGAATGAGAATCGCTACCGTTCAATGATAACCGAGTATTTTTGGCCCCAATTGGATGATATGGACTTGGAGGACATGTGGTTCCAACAGGACGGCGCCACAAGCCACACAGCGAATGTCACAATCAATTTATTGCAAACCAAGTTTGGAGAACATGTTATCTCACGAAATGGTCCAGTCGATTGGTCGCCTCGGTCGGGCGCTTTGTGGCTAAGTCAAATCTATGGTCTATGCCAAAAAGCCAGCGACGAAGGATGAACTTCGTACGAATATCGAACGTGAAATTGCAGCAGTATCGGCCGATATATGCCTGAAAACCGTCGAAAATTGGGTTCAGCGTCTGGACTTCTGCAAGCGTGCCCGTGGTGGCCATGCAAAAGAGATCGATAATGGCATCGAACGTACTTTCACAGGAATAAAGAATTTTATTGATGTCCGAAACCGTTTTTGTTTTATTTAAAAAAACTTTTGTAGCGCTCTTATTGAAAAACCCTTTATTTAAAATTTTTTTCTAAAAAAAGCTTTAAAAAATTTTTAAATTTTGAATTTGAGCGACTATATTCACAAAAGTTATTGAGATATTTAGCGTGTTTTTTAATCACCTGGATTTAGAATTTTTCATACAAAAAATGGATTTATTAAATCCAAAAAAAGCTGGATTTAATAAATTCACAATAAAAGCACAAATATATGAAACAGCCTATTAATTTAATGTCAGAAAAAAATACGAATAAAAATTAAAATAGAAACAAAAAAATTGAAAAACTAACAAATAAAAGGTTTTTCTTAATTTTTTTTTTTATGAAATATGTTTAGAAAAAAAAAACTACACCTCACCAAATACATATTTTTCATCTTGGATATGGAGAAATAGCTCAAATAGAAATGGCAATTTTTCACTCTACAGTAAGTAATTTAATTAAATCCAATTAGTGAATATTAAATATTGCAATGGAATTTTTCAATTGTGTAAAAATATAAATTGAAGTGATGAAACTGAAAAGGCAGACTGTTTATCGCTGTTTTATGTAAAATATAATTATAAATTAAAAGTTAAAGTAGAATCCTCCATCATCGAATTCGGTATTCAAAATTAGGGTGAAAGAAAAATCTAACCCCATCTGTTGAGCACTTTTAGAAATACTTTTTGGATTTATTAAATCCAAGTGATTAGAAAAAACGGCTATTGATAGACACTTAAGTTTGAAAATTAGGGCAGGGAATTAAGCTTAAACTGTGTAAAGGAGTTTCTTTCTTATTTACTAAATTATAAATTTTCTATTTAAAAAATCGGTTGAAAAATGGAGAAAAGTAAAATCGTGAATTGTGCAAAATCTAGAGCCAATTTGAAAAAAAGGGTTGCAGTTTCGGAATCACCAACATCCCCCCCCCCCCCCCCCAATTATTCTAAATCTACTGCAATATCATTCACCTTTTTTTTGTAGAGCAGTGGTATCATTACTTACAGAAACATTTCTTAAGATATTTCTTATTTGTGTCTTCATAAAACCTATTGCTTTATAGCGATTAACAGCTTTAAGCCGACATGTGTGATTGTAAAAATATTTTGAATCTGGCGAACATTCCATTTTTGTTGTTTTTAAATAAACAGTTGCATAAATGATAACCTGTGTTCACAAAAAAAAAAAAATATTGTGTTGATAATAATGTTAATATTTTTCAAATATAAAAATTACCAAAAAGTTAACTATAATAAATACTATAATACACCACTGTTTATACATTGTGATACTTTAAGTTACGTTAATTTACTAATTCATTGTAGATATGAAATGTAAATAAATATAATGCGATAGATTTAATATCAATGTTTTTAGAAATATATTAATTATATTAATTAGGTTTTATTTTTGTCTATTAAAAGTAATTATAAACATATTTAAAAAGTGTTTAACAATAAACTGTTTGCTTAGAATTTAAGTTTTGTAATGACATAATCCAAGTGTTTCAAGAAGAACTAAATCAACTTTAAATTATATCTAAATCACATAGGGACAATCTGGCAATAACAAATAAATAATTAATACAATTTAATGAAAAATCACTGATGGATCTAGTGTGATTTGGAAATTAATTTGTTTGTAATTTTTACTAAATTTAATGTGTTTGGTTTAGTTGTTAACGATGAATTTCGATTGGAAATTAACTAGATTAATAGAGATGGGATTTAACAAACGTTAACTTAAGCTAAATATGGGTCCATACGAGCATTTGTATGGTATTGCTCTTTCGCTTAACCCTTAAATGCATGGTGTAGCCGTTTTTTAATAAAAAAACCCACTTGATGCACAAAACTGTATTTTTGAGCATTAGGGGCCCCTTCTCTACATAGTGTTCCTTTAGTTTAGCAGAGAATTTTTAAACAAATAGAGTAAAAATCTTGGTTTTGCTCTGTATATTTGTGAAAAATCTAAAACACAAAAAGTGTAATACTCAAAAATATTTCTTTAAATTATTAAAGTGGTATTCTCGCAATAAAATTCATTTTGGTGACAATAAATGTATAAATTATAGTTTATAGATTTTTTTTTTTTTTTTTTTTTTTTTTTTTTGATACACGTGAAAATAATCACAATTTAGCTATTTGGCAAAAAACCATATTTTTCAATAAAATAATTTTTTTTTGGTATTTTTCTTGAAATGTACACGCCTTTAGAAATCATATATAAAAAATGGTTTTAAATCGAAGAGATCATGCATTTAATTTTCATGTTATTAATTTTATGTTTTTTTGTTGCTGCGGGACTTTACTTTTTTATTTTTATTATATTTTTATCTTCAGATTTTCATTTTCGATTTGGACTCCCTCTTCTTGTTTCAACTCCTTCAACATAATAAGCTGTCATTCCAGAATATTCTTTTGGATAACCCTCATAAAATTGAATCAAAAATTTAAAAGCTGTATTACGAGTTAGAACAACTGGTATAATAGTTGGATCCAAGAGAAGATTTTTAACCCAAATGAAACCCTTTAGAGAAAAAAATCAAAAAGCAATAAATAATAAATATTTCATTAAACTAAGGTTAGTTGCACAAAAATCTTACCGTATAAGGGCATGGATGGTTAATATTTGAATATTTCTTCACAATACTCATAAAAATATTAACATACAATCCTGATTTCTTTTTACTCAAAAAATCACACAAATTTCCAGTAAAGTTGATTAAATATGGTTGATAAAAATTTGCATCGTTGCGTAGATAAGCACTAACTCTAACCTTAAAATTTATGTAATATATATGGGACAAAACACATCAACCGGCCTAGATCTCTATCTAAAATTGTGTTGCACAGAAATAAATATATAATGGGTTGAATTAGTTGCAGATTCATAATGTTTCAAATAAAATGTGTTTTAAATAGTTTGTGAATATAACTCTAGGTTTAAAAATTAAAAATATCATATCGACTACAATATGACTGGCCAATTTCCGAAAATAATCGCAGTGATGCCAACTTTTTTAAAGCAAAACGCACAGTCAGGCCCTTAAGAAAGCGGTAAATGTGATAAAAATATGTACCTTTTCAGCATAGTTATCCAATGAAACTGTTAAAAAGTGCTGAAAAGCGCTAACTTGTAGGACTTAAGTTTGCGTTCTTACGGAAATGTTCAAGGTTAATTTTTTTTTTGTTTTTAATAAAAATTGTTTTAAAAATAAATTTAAATATTTTTTAGGCAAATATAAAAAAATACACATAAAAAGGTAGTATTTTTGACTTAAAAACATTAAAATTAGTTAAAATTATACCAAAATAAAAGGTTTACAAAAAGACACTAAAGAAAGAAAATAATACGAGTTTTGGGTTGTACACGCTAAATTTAGCGTGAAAATCATTAAATTTGCATCGCTAAGGAGTCCTATTCTTTGGGGACACATTACTAGGGCGTTCTGGGGTAGGTGCACGCAGAGAAAAGATATGGTTACAATATGATCACGGCTACAAAACTATGTTCCCATACCTGGTTGTTGCAATTATATTATTATGTATTAATCATACCTTGGAAATGATATGGTAGTCTATAATCATTTTATAATTAAAATCTCTCTCTTTTTTCGGTTATCATATTTTTCTCTCGTCTGCAATCATATATTATCGGGACAACCACATTCCTCTCTTCGAATTGCAATCATATTATTATTTGCATTGAGAGATATCATGTTCGTAATCATTGGCATGATTTCGACAACTATAAGATGGTCAGTATATTTTTTTATGAGCGTCATCGATCAGTTAGTGTCATTGTTGTTTGAGATTTTGTGAAAAGAAGTTGCAAGAAGCAATAAAAGAAAATAAACATATTAAAAAAAAAAAAAAAACAGAGGAAATAAAAGAAAAACTTATTGGTGTTCATTTTAATAGTAACATTGTTTGTGGAAGAAAGAATTCGGTCTAACCAGGAAACTTGAAATTAGATTGTACTCTAAAGTATTATAAAATAAGTAAAAAGTGATAAAAACAGTGATTTATTTTGTACTCACATAGAAAAATTACTATTGAAGAGCGTCCAAAATAAGTAGTGCTACAGCTTTTCATTTTGTACGGAAGTCTAGTGAAAAACTGTAAGAAATTGGAGAAAATATAAAGAGTGCACGAAATAATCATAATATGTTCCTAGTGATCATAATACAGTCCTAACTGATCACAAAATTTTCGACATGGCAATAATGTGATCATTGGAAAAATACTATGATCATCAAGAAAATATTATTATCATAAGGAAAATATTATGATGATTTTTGGATGTATTGTGAAATTGTATTCTTAGCATTATTTTTCTGCATTTTATAGCTTCCATAATTTATTTTTATCTCTATATATGTGTAAATTAGTCATTGAGTAAATATTGTCAATTAAAATATGCATATCTTTTCAATCCAGCTTCAGCAGAATTCTGGGAGAATACTACAGGGATAATAGGACAATAATATGATAATATGTAGGACTATAATATGCTAGTATTGGGAGCATTTTGCAATTGTTGTGAGGTAATTTATTTTTTTTTTATTATATTATTATTGACCATATTATGAATAAAAAAGAGGTAAGAGTATGATTGTCACAACTATGTAATAACATGATTTTCACAATCATAAACCCAAAAATATATGATGCTGTTCGAATATGGTCATCCCAACCATGATTTTTCTTTGCATGTGACTACGAAGTAATAATGAAATATTTACACACAGGAAAAAAAATTTCCAACCGAATTGCCAAGCCTAGTTTGGTTGCTACAACCAATAAATTCGGTTGGTGAAACCATATTGGAATGTGATTCCTAAATATTTTGGATATTGCAACTAAAATTCAGTTGTATAAACCGAATTTTGTTGCGAAAACCAATATTCAGCTGCACCAACCTATTTTAGTAGATGTAATCGAATTTCAGTTGGAAAATGGCATATTGTTTCTCTGTTTGTAGTTTGAAAATTATGTAAAACCTTCTTATCTTAATTCTAAAACAAATTACTCTTAGAGAAAGATTCTACATTTAATAAATTTTTGGTAAAGTAAAAAACGAGTAAAAAAAGTTTAAAATCGGGCATTCCGGCACCAGTCTGAAAATTAATGTCTGGATCCGAATTTGGAATGGGTTAAAATCGACTCCTGTCAAAATTTGTTTATAAAATGATAAAAACAAATACTTAGAATAGTGGTAAAAAAATTTTGACTTTACCTAATGTTACGTGTGTTTAAGAGAAAATCGGAAATATAATCCATATGGGCTATATGTCCAAATATGGACCGATCCTATCTAGAAATAATAGGCTTTGTCCTTGGGCACATGTGAGACAGCATAAAAAATTCCATTAAAACATTTTCGTATTTGCGACCTGTAGCATGTGGAAAGTCAATTTTTGGGGGACTTTTATATGGACTAGGTGCAAAACATGGACCGATTTGAACTTAAATGAATAGGCTTCATCAACATATCTAAATAAATAAAACCAGTAGCGTGCGCAAAATATGTCTAAAAATTATAAAAAAAAAAAAAAATATATAAAATCAGTAAGCTAATTTTATAATTCCCGTTATTATTTTTATAACGAATTGTTTTACTCAGTAGCATAGCAGTTCCACAATGCCTGTGTATAATTTCATATAGCAAGTTCATTTCGAACTGTTTTTCACAGTGTCCACATACAGAAAACACTGTAGGCACCAACAATGGAATTTGTAAAAACAAACACATCTCTTTTAAATTCAAATTTTATTTCCAACAATTTTTTGGTTTGAAATGTTTGTAACATGTTTCTAAATTGTTATTTTTCATACAAAAATTGTTTAAAAATAAAAATTCAAAGCTGCAAAAAAAAAACAATTTTTTTTTGATTTACAAAATCTATTGTTGGTGCCTTTTTAAAAAGATTTTTTTTTTTGTATTTACAAAAACGGTATGAGAAAGATGTTTAAAAATTTAATTAGAATTTTGTAAATTCTTGCTGTGCACACACATTTTTTTGCATCAAAGTTTAATTAGTCTCAAAAATTGTGTGAAGAATAAAGTGAAAAACTGTAAAAATTTTATTTGGGGGTTTAAGCCATAGTATACTATAGTAGCCCCACTCATTAAAAAATTGAGAGCTTGTCCCTATCTCATGTAGTTGTAGTGGTATTAAGAACCATATGTACAAGTAAAATTACAAACACTACTTCATTTCTTCAAATGACAGAAAATGAGTAAAGCTACTATATTATACTATGGTTTAAGCCAGTATGACACTTCCCAGCAAAATTTGTTTGAACTGGCTACCTCTAAATCTGTTGTAGAATATGTCTTTGATTCCTGGGAGTCAAAATGTAACTGATTCCTGGGAGTCAAAATGTAACGTTTCACTGAAACAGAACCAGTTCTATAGCTGGTTCTAGAACCGGTTACAAAGCAACATGTTCTCGTTTGGAGGAAAAGATCCTGTTGCTTTTGGGACAAACTAAAACAAAAATCACTGATGATAGAACATAAAGTAGAACAGTTTGCATGCAAGTACAAGTTGTTCTACAACCGGTTCTTTACATCCGACAATTTCGCTGGGTTGCTTAATTTTGTATTGACTTGATATTTGATTGATGAAATGAAACAGAAAATATTAGAGAGAGTAAAAAATACAGTTTTGTAAACAAATAAACAGTGATGCAAACTTTTTTCAAAAGTGAAAACGCTAAAATTTGTTTAAAATCGTTTATAAGCACAGAAAAAACTCTATACTTAGGCGAAGAAAAACTCAGGAAATTGACAACATTCTAGACAACCAATCACTAAATGCCATTTTAAAGTTGAAAATTTTTGAATGTTATTTTAGTTTGACTCAAGATCATAAATTAATATCACTTTCTGTTTAAATTATTTTCAAATCAAAGAAAGATGATACAATTTTTACAAGTAAATTATAAAGAATAAAAATTATTGAAAGAATTCGATAAGACCAGCAAGGCAGAATGCGCATTTTCGGCTTTCGCTACAAAGCCATCATCAGTGCCTTTCGCCTTTGAGTGGCTTAATATTTTGATATTCGTCTACTTATGTGACTGTTGAAAGCAAATCGAATTTGTTATCAACAACTCAACTTAGACTAACATCAACGAAATTTAACAATGCTATTTTTTACCTTTTGTTATTATTACTCTTTTTTGCTTTGAACCTTAATTCTTAAGATATCTCAGCTGATTCTATTCAACTCTGTGTATCCCAGTGTAGAAAATCATTACCAGACATGTTGTTATGTAACTACGTACTTGGTAATGGTAACTAGTTACTTTTGTTATTACATTTCTTATTATCTTTATATGGCGATATCGCGAAAAATATTGAGTTGTCGTTACACACCAGCATACGAAAAATCAAAAAATATATCATTACCTATGTGCTTACCAGTATTGACAAAAATAATGAGTCTAAAAATATATTTTCAAAAAAATAAATTATATAAAAAAAAATATTTTTTATTGTATTTTTTTTTTTTAAATTAAATTTTCTAGTGCGGGAATCGAACCTGGGTCTACAGATTGCCAGTCAACAGCTCTACCATCTGAGCTATATCGACATGTAATATTTAATAGATAAAAACATAATTGATCTGCTGCACACAAGTAAGCTTACTCTCCAACATACAAAAAATCAAAAAATATGTGGTTACATATATCCTTACCAGTGTTTAAAAAATATTGATTCTAAAAATAGATTTCAAAAAAATTTTCAAAAAAATCTAGAAAATTATTTTCTATTTGAAATAATGATAAAAGTAAGTCATTATCAGTAATTCATTATTATATGTTTTAAAATAGTGCAGGAGGTAAGTGGATGTCATTACTGGTAGTCCAAAAAATAATGATATGTCATTACCGTTTCTACACTGGGATGATAAACACAGATTTTTGAATTACAATGAACCGTTAAATTTAAATTTTTTAAATGTATGTTATTAAATTATATTTTTGCACCGTGTCAATGTGTTTAAGATGAACGAATTGATGAATTGAATTTTTATAAATTTTTTGACAGTTAGTGATTGATTTCTCTTATATGTAAGTATGGTAGTACACTCAAAATAATAAGTCTGTTGGCTGAACAGAAAAATTTGTTACATTAACAAAATTTATTCCTGTTTTTTGGTTTAATTTTTCAATAAAAATGTTTTCTTCTTCTTCTTCCTATAAATCAACTCTAGATAAAATTTGTTGGTTTTAACAAATTCTTTTGTTAAATTTAACAAATCTAAATTTAAGTAAAAAATTTGTAAAACTACAGTTTTATCTGTAATTACACTGAGTTATAGAATTTATCCAAATTTAGGGTCTCGGAATCCTCCCCGGGCCTAGTTATATCATTTGAGGGCATATAGGGGCACTTTAGCGAAGCAAATATTTTGTCCGTTTTGCTATATCTCGCGTAGTTTTCGAGATATGGGCCATTTTATGAAGTGGAAAACTTTTACTAAAAATTTCCGAGAGTCCAATGCCCCGCCAAGCCAAGGTCCATTTTTGGATAGCTGGGGTATCATATTCGTATGGTAATCGAAATTTTAATCAATTATGCTCTATTTCTCTTAGTTTTCGAGATATGGGCCATTTAAAAAAATGGGGAGGTCAAGAAATATCGCCATCTTTAAAACTTCGGATACATTGGTGGCGCCATCTACGGGGTAATATCAGTAATATGAAAATATTATATTTTAACAATAAATTTTGTAAAATTTAACGAATGAGTTCTTAAAAATTAGTTTTAAATAATTTTGAAAATTAACACTTAAAATTAGTTGAAATATGGAGGATTTTTACACTGAAAATATTATTGCAGTAACTGACTGTAGTTTATTTAAAAAGTTATCCGTACATTTATTTTTAAATGATTATACAGTTAAAATACAAACAAATATATTTTTTAACTGTGTTTATCGTTTATTTAAAAAATAAATTACATATAAATACGGATTTTCTGTTACAGTTAATAATTTCATTTAAAATGTTTTGTTAAAAAAAGAATTCCTTTTCGATTTCTAGGTCAGTTAAAAAAACGAAATAAACTAAATGTCATTTATTCTTACGGATTTTGTAGTTAATTTTTTGAAATTAAAAAAAACGAAATAAATGAAAAATCATTATTTTTTAAAGATTTTGTAGTTTATTTATTAACATTTAAAAATAAATGAAAAGTTCTTTTGATTTAAATGAAAAGTCAGTAGACCGGGTTTCAAATGATTTTTCATTTATTTTAAATTACATATTCAGTTAATTTAAACTACAAACTATTTTGAGTGTAGTATTGTGTTAAATGAGGATAACTAAAATCTTTGCTTAAATCAGTGTTTTAACTAAAAATTTGTTAAAAATTAGTCAAGTCGATTTGAAACCGGTTTGACAGATTTTTCTACTGACGTATTATTTTAAGTGCACTTTTTGCACTTATATAATTTTCCAATGACTATAGATTTTCATTGTTCTCAAAAAATTTATCAATACAAAATCAAGCTAGTATTTTGCGGGCTTTAGTAATAGAAAAAATATAAATTTAAAATTAAAAAAAATCTTAACCCGCTCAGGGCCGGAAGCGTGTTAATGTTTTAACTTCAATTCCAAATATCTCTGCTACGGGGTGCGACAAAACCTTAAAAGTAATAAAAAAAAATTTCTTTGGCATAGATCTGCATTTTCACGAAATTTGGTCGGAAAATTTCCAATTATTAAAATTCTGGCTTGAAAGCGTTAAGCACATGAAATTCTTCTTATTACAAATCAGATTAAAAAGAAGTGGAGTATCCAATATAGTGCCTAGTTAATTTACGACTGAGTTTGATGTTTTTGAGGTCGTTGATTGCGAATATGAATTTTCGTAAAGAGTCGGCTTATCTCTGATTATGTTAACAAGATCAGAGTTAAGGTTATTCTTTTTAAAAACTCGTCGGAAATGTTGAATTTTTAAAATCAGAGACCAAATCACGACATCAAAACCAATCATAATCAAAACGGGTGAGGAAAATTTTTTAACATTTGAAAAATTCGTCCTCCATATTGGATCTTGCCTTTATTTTTAATTTGAGGCGATAATAAATAGTAGTAACTTAGTATTCTTAATAACCCGAAAGTAATAAATTCCAATGGAATCTGACCATTTTCGACAATCAAGTTGCCATATTTTATAATAATTTTATATTTTTTATAATCCTGAGATCATATTAGATAACAGCTACCTCTATATAATATACTAGCGGGCAAAGCCCGCTACGTTGTTAGCATGCCTTAGGCCTAGTCTTTGGGATATTTTTACATTATTTCTCATAACTTCTTTATTAATTATTTTAATGGAATGATATAAAGCCTATGTCCATCCTTAAGGACCATTTTAAATACTGGAACAAATATTTTTGAAATCAGATGAGTAGTTACGGAGATTACCTCCTACAAACAAACAAAGAAACAAACATACACACATTACCTTTTTATTATATTAGTACACAGAGAAAACAGATGCGTGCTTACAACCGAATTTGTTGCCAATCGAATGATTCGGTTGTGGTAACCGAAATTTTCGATTGGCAACCGAATTTCTATTGCCCCAATAATAATTCGGTAGTCACAACTGAAAAATTCTGTTGTCGAAACATTCGATTGGCAATAAATTCGGTTGTAAGCACGAATCTGTTTTCTGGGTGTATAGAGGAATTGAATTTGCGAATTTTTAAAGTTTCGAGTAAGGCATATATAAAGCGTCCCTTTAGAGACACCCTCTCCCTGTCACCCTATATTTGAAATTGTGATTCACTAACTACACTAATAGAAAAAAGTCCGTAAAAACTTTAGTTAAAACTACTAAAAATTTTTTAAAAATTATGCTGCAGAAAAAAACTGCTAAATTAGCGGATTATTTTTGCTATATATTAGTAATATAGGAACAGCAAAAATAAAACTGTTAAATATACAGAATTTTAGTTATATTTGAGCTAAATTTTTGTTAATGGAAAATAGCAAATTAACCTGCTAAAATCAGCCAAAAATTTTGCTAAAAAATCACCAAAAAATTTAAAATTTTCAAAATTTTTTTTTCCATATTTTTTTTAAATGCAATTAAAAATCGAGCCTTTTGAAAACAGCAGTTTACAATTTTTTAGCAAATATTTCTGCTGATTTTAGCAGAATAGACTGCTATTTGCATTCAACTAAATTTAGCTTAAAAATAGCAAAAATTTTGTAGATTTAACAGTTTATTTTTGCTATTTTTAGTCTACAAATATTTAGTATAAATTTCTGCAGATTTTACAGTACAATTTGCTATTTTAAATTAACTAAAAGTTAGCCTAAATATAACTTAAATTCTGTAAATTTAACAGTTTTAATTTTGCTGTTCTCATTTTACTAGTATTTAGTAAAAAAAATCTGCTAATTTTAGCAGTTTTTTCTGCAGCATCATTTTTAACTAATTTTTAGTAACTTTTTCTGCTATTTTTACAGATTTATTTCTATGAGTGTAACAATAGGTTTGTATGAATACATTTCTAGTAAAACCAATATAAGAGAAAAAATATTGAAATATTTGCAATATATTAAAAAGTATCTACTCTAACAAAATAATTTTAAAAATAGTAAACAAACAAAGAAAATTTATCAAAGTCGCAAAAAACGTCCGCGGAGTGCAAAGTTTAATGGCGTCATTGTAATGGAATTTTTGTAAGTTTACTGAACGGCAGAAAGTTCTTTTGAATTCATTGAAAGTAATTTTTTTCCAACAAAGAAAACACCTTTTAGTACACTGAACGCAATTGAAATTGTGTAAGTTGGGTAGTGAATTAATTCAATTTTTAGTACACTGAACGAAATCGAAAAATTCGGTAGTGAATTAATACAGAGAGAATTAATTAAATTTTTATCCCTTCGATTCAATAAATTGAACGCGTTCACAAGTGAATTTATTCATTTAATTTAATAAAAAAAACTATGGTGCAATGGAATTAATTCATTAAAAAATCGAACGGTGCCAAATTTGAATATATATATTTAATGTAAAGTATTTGTGAATAAATTAATTAAATATTCTATTAAGAACTTACAAATTCAATTAAGGAATTAATCCTATGAAGTTCTCCTACTACGTATTGACTTGCTGAAAAAAATTAATATAATGAGGGCCTCATTTTTCTGCGTGTTCAATGCGGAAACCCGTAGAATTATGGTATAAACAAAACCGCTTAGTTGAGCTACCGCTAGTTTGATGCAAAAATATTTTAAAAATCAGCGATATCCCTTTTTCAGATAATTATATTTTATAAATTTTCAAAAAAATAAATATTTTTGCAATTTTCTATTGGCTTCAGCCGATTATTGTCGACGGCTTAATCGGCTTGGAAAAGGTGTCGGCTGGCGGCGGCTGACCAGCTAAAGTCGGCTGGCTTGTATCTCTGATGCAAAGTTTAATGCGAATCATAAGAGTCAATTAATTTAATAACGACTCCCGTAAAAATCAGTTCAATTTTATTCTTTGTTAGGCAAAAAAAACATATTACTAGTTTTAGCTGCAAGAAATTTTTAAAGTAAAAACTAGTAAAATTTCTGCTTAAATATTTAACTAGTTGTTACTATTTTTTTTTTGTACTCGAACGGATTTTGGAATAAAGCTGGTAAAAATGGTGAAGATAGTAAAAAATAGCAAGTAAAAACCATAAATAATAAGTAGTTTAAGCCATTATATATTTATTTTCGTTATGCACAAATTTTGGAGATTGCTTTGGGCCAGTTTGTGTGTTTTGTTGTATAATTGTATATAAGCGTTATTATACGGTTTTAAATACACTTCAGATAGATGCCATATTCGCACTGCTCTTCGTTTAGTTCGAATCAGTGTTGCCACTTTTTGAATAATTATTCAAAAACGGGACTGTTTACACATTCGTTGGATAATTTTTGAATAATGACATTTTTGTGTAGTTTTTGTGTAATTTCACTTTTCATAGAAATTTCCGCAAATTTTTATAAGTCCCGGAGCTTTTTAATAAATTAATAAAAATTAGTCGATATTTAGACGAAACGAGTTTGTCAGTGAAACATTTACCACAAATCTTAATTTTCTGGTGAATTACTTTGTAGATTTTTTCAACACTAAACCCAATTTAGAAGAAATCAAAAATGGTGTTATGTATTTTTTTGTTTTGTTTAAAGCACCGCCTTTTGTTTATTTTTTGCGAAAATAATAAGCTTCTTTTAAAAATTCTCTTGGTTTGCAAGAACATTTAACTTTCTAATGTCTGAAATTTTTTTTGCTGTAGTTATCATGATACTTTGTTTGACCAGACAAAAATTTTGCTGACGCAACAAGGTGGAGCAGAATATTTTAGAATTCTGTAAATCCAACATGTTTCAGATTTCAACAGAATCGTATGAAATTTTTGAAAAAAATGTTATATTTTTTAAAATAAAATTTGTTGATACACATACTGCAAACAAATTTCATGTTAAGGTCTGTCTTGCTACCATTAACATAAAAATTAAACATTTAAAGCTAGGGTTGAACAGGGCTTATGCTATCACATTACGGACGCCTTGGAGGATCTACTCCAGTTTTGCACTCAAAGAAATACTGGTTTAATTTAAATATAAACGGTTAAATTTTGAGGAGTATGGGAGAGAATAAATAGCCAGTAAGTAATATTTTTGCAAGCTATGCATCTGAATGAAGCAGAGCTTCGAAGAATTAATTCCCTAATTCCCTTTTTTTGAACTGAATTTATATTTTGGGAATGAATTCCCTGACCAAACTTAAGGAATTGAATGAATTCCTTTTTTTCATTCGATTTATATTAAAGGAATTCATTAATTTTTTTCTAATGCCTTCATAAAATTTTATGAATTCATTCAACAAGGAATATATTCAATTCTAGTTAATTCAACTTTTGGTAAAGGAATTCATTCAATTCATTCATTCATCAAGGAATTCATTCAGTTCTAGTTAATTAAAATTTTAGTCAAGGAATTAAATTTATTTCGTTTAATTCCCTAGGAATTAAATTTTTTTGTTTAATTCCCTAGGAATAGAAAACTTAATTCAGGGAATTAAACGAAAAAAATTTAATTCCTATTAAATTAAACGAAATAAATTTAATTTCTTGACTAAAAGTTGAATTAACTAGAATTGAATGAATTCCTTGACTAAAAATTGAATTAACTAGAATTGAATGAATTCCTTGACCAAAAGTTGAACTTGAATGAATTCCTTGACCAAAAGTTGAATTAACTAGAATTGAATGAATTCCTTGATCAAAAGTTGAATAAAGTGCACAGTTGAATAAATTCCTTAGCCAAAAGTTGAATTAATTAGACTTGAATGAATTCCTTGACTTCAAATTGAATTAATTAGTGTTGAATGAATTCTTTAGTGAATGAATTATTTAATTTTAATTCTTTACGCTTTGGTCAGGGAATTCATTCTGTAAATTTGAATTCTTTGAATTCATTCACAGGAATTAATTCCTGCTTATGTCTTATTGATGAATTCATTCCTTGAATTAAAGAATTGAATTAAATTTTTGGGAATTCATTCCAAAAACTCTAATTCTTTAAAGCTCTGGAATGAAGTAGCCTTTCTGAAAAACAAAAATACTTTGTTCTGAAAAAAACTTTTAATATGGATAAAATACCATTTTTTTAATATTCAAATTTAAAAGCACGCTATTTTAATCCTGAAAAAGATATTGCATTGAAATTCCCTTTAGTTAATAGAATAATTTGTTATAATATTGGCCTGGATTTGCTTTTGCAGAAGGCAAAAACACGGAACAGGTTATAGCAAAAATGCTAAATTTTAGTTTTAAAATGCAAATAACTTTTGCACTTTGTAGGTGATAGAAGTGTTACGTCTTTAAAATCGGTTTGTAAATAGAAAAATGACAAAACTTTGGAGTCGAATGACATAGCTCCTGCAGTGTCGGCAATCCAAAACTAACAGTGTGAAATTTCATATCAGTCGGTAAGAAATGGCGAAATTCTTCCCAAAATATTTGTATTTTTCTCCACTGTGCCCAGGAGAGTTTATTTTGAAATAATATGAAAAATATATTTTTTGTGTAATTTCATAAGGTTTTGGATAATTTTTGATCTACGGCTGTGTAATTTTTTGTTTTACTGGTGGCAACACTGGTTCGAATAGATGGCATAGTTTTTGTTGGCGATATGGTAATTTAATGGAGTGAATTGCAACAAAAATATACATCCTAACTTACTTTAGTGCATTTTTTGTATGAAAGATAGAAACTAAGAATTGAGAGAATCACTTATAAATATGCAGTGCTGGTTCCATAATGTACTCACAGAAACATTTTTTAAACTATTAATTACATGAGTTTCCATAAATGCTGTTGATCTATAACGATCCATTGGCTTAAGTCGACAGGTATGATTATGAAAAAATTTTGGACTGGTGTAACATTCCATTTTTGTAATTTTCATATGTAGCTCCGCATGAATTCTCTAAATAAATTGAAAATAAAAAAATATTAATGACTCCATTCGTTTGATAGTATTGTAAAATATCGTATAGTGTTTATATTTCATAACAGAGTATTACACTAAAAATGGATCGGACATGCGACCTATCAATTTTGATAGATTTTAGGATTAGTATCACGAATGTAAACATCAAAATTTAAAATTAGTTGAGTCATTCCATCTCAAATCGACCAATGGTTGGACTCGACTCCTTCGATTAGGATGAATTTTGGTCAGAACTTTTCTTTCATCATATAACGAAGTTTTGCCAAAGGAAAAAAATTACAAATTTTTTTTTTGAAAGGTATGCAATAAAATTTCAAAAAATGTCATAATTTTTCTAATTTTTTGCTTTGTTACGAGGTTATTTTTTGAATATCTCCGTATTTAAAAAAAAATATCTAAAAAAAATTCAAAATAAAAAAATTTAAAATTTTTCAATTTTAAAATTTTAAAAATCCAAAAACTCAAAAACCTATATTTTTTGTTCAATTTTTTTTTTAAATAAAACCTCTAACTGATCTCAAAAGAATTTTTCAAGAGATTTTTCAAAAAAAAAAGATATGAATTTTTTAATTTTTTTATTGTCTTTTTTTAAGTTGAATCTTAATACAATAAAATTAAACAAATATCCAATTTTGAAGTTTTGAGCAATAAACAACAAATTGAAGGCTTTAGAAGCACAGAAAAATTTTTAAATCGAAATTACGCTTATATTTTTTTTTTGGTAATAGTTGAAAAACAAATAAGCTAAGAAATGGCACATACACACACACATGTATACATAAATGTAAACCCAGAATATTTTTTTCAGAATAGAAGATTTAAAACAAAAAAAAATTTTTTTGAATAGTTTAGAAGATATTCGGCTATAAAGTTTTCAGGATCAACTGTGTCGCACTTCCCTATATATAAAAATAGGCATGTAAGTTTATGACGGCTGCTAAACTATTTTCGACATTGATTTTGGTTAAATTGAAGATTTACATAATATATATGTATATTTTTTTATGAAAATCTGTTTCTATTTTAAATCATTTACTTACTATTGAATTTATTAGAATAAATATTAATACTTTTATATTTGTTTTTAATAGCATTATTGTAGCTAGAAAACACTGAATAAACTATTATAATGATTTTTTTTTTAAATCACTTAATATAATTTTTAGACTAATGCATTTTTAATTATATTTTTATACCCTACACTCCAACATAGTAGTATTAGTATTATGAGTATTTAGATATTTTATTATTATTTTCGGAAAACTAATAATTTTTTAATTTATGAAAAAAAGTAAAAAAATAAAAACATCAAACTAGAGTCTGAAAAATATCTGCTCTCACTAAAATATTAAATTTTAATAGAAAATAACACAAAAAAGCAAAGTAAAAGTTCTCATCGATAGCAACAATTTTTAGTTAACATGTTGCAATGAAATTTTTTCTATCCCAGCAAAAATGTGGAAGCAGTAAAAAAGTTTACTGCTACCTTTACCGCTTCTAAAAATGTATAGCTTCGTAAACAGCAGTAATGAAAGGCCTAAGTTGATTAATTATTTACATCGCTTTTTGCTGTGCTTTTCAAAAATGCATGAAATGAGCAATACATTTTGATTGCTTAAATATTTTTGCGGTTCTTTTATCAAAATTTTTTAAAATGCTGAAAAAAGTTGTTTTAATGACAATGACAAATTTTAAAATGCATTTCATTTTTACAAAAATATTTTGCAAATTTTAAAATTTCTATACCCGTGTAAAAAAATCAGATCTGACAATACCTGATTAGATCTGATTGAACCAGATCTAATTAGATATTAAAATTTAGGTCAAATTTGAGATATAATTAGATATGAATAAGTCTAGGCAGATTTGGAGCATTATATATGAGCAGATGATATTTTATTTGGACTTATAATTTTTCATCGATAAAACAAAAACTTGAAATTAAAATATACTTGTAAAATCATATTCCTCCACGTAATTCTTTGAACAAAACTTTTTTAATAGATTTATTCTTGATGTCTTTCAAAACGGCCAAGATCTGGACAATGAGGTATGGACACATTTCGCCAATAATAGGCAGGTGTAAAAAAATGATTATTTTATTAGAATGTACCTCTACAGGGGAGAGATACAGCCTAATAATATAAAAAAAAATAGATGAGTGGGATGTTTATTCGTTAAACGAAGACTTGGATTTACCACACTTTACTGCTTCATGGATGCATTAGAGTTATGGAATTTCAAAAAATTATTTAACTATCGTAATCCGAATAGTTGGCGATGCACACTGAAAGTTTATATGACGCAATTATTAAAAGAAGGGCAATTTATTTAATTTTAAAACTTTGAGGAAAACACACGTGCGTGTGGTTAAAAATAAAATTGTGTTCAAATTGCAAATAAAAAACAAGGGTTTTATAAAAAAAACGAAGTCTTTATTTGGAATATTCAAAAACTGCACCATTATCTTTTTCAATTCTTGAGAATTATTATATCCCAAAGACTAAGAAATTTTTAACATTTCTAACGATGCATATAAGTAAATTTTAAAATTTTTTTTCAACACACTCTTTTTACAACCATTTAATGAATTTTTTTTTATTCAGATTGGTCCCTTTAATTAAAAAATATATAAATATTTTAAATTGTATAAAAATAATTGTTGTTTAAAAATGAAGAATAAAATTTACTAATTACGTATGTAACAATTTTGTTAAAAAAAAAAAAAAATAAAAATTAAATAATAGTAAATCAAAAATACTAGAAAACAATTTTTGTATTTTTTAATGCAAAAATTAAATTATTGTTGAAAAAAATATAATTTTATATAAAAAATAATATTAATACTGTATTTTATTGATCGAATATGGGTTATATAATGCATAAGTAAGATGCATTCTTCATTGCTTTAAAGAAGGCCTGGATATATGCACGTTTGCGAAGGCATGGTTTTACTGAAAATAAGAAGCATTTTCTCTTCACGCAAAAATATTCAGGAAAATTGTGCTTTTGAGAAGGCATGATTTTAATAGTTGAAAAGCTTTATAATATGCACTTCCGAGAAGGAATGAATTATCGACATTTTAAAGAAAAACGGCAGCACAAATTAAAAGCGGTGAATTCATGCCTTTTCGGATCTCGAAACAAGTGCTTTCGCGTGAGCTATCTCGAACAAAAATAAGGCATGATATCATCAATAATGTAATCGCTTCACTGGTCAATTTTCCCCTGACAAAACTGCTTCCAAGCAAGCAGTAATTTCTGCTGAGATATAAACAAATATTTTCATTTGCTTTCCCAAGTAACATACACAAAAAAAAACGGAGAGAACTGTAGTATTTCTAGTAATACATACTCTTTTCCGTGATTTACCCAGTGTAGAAAATCATTAAAAGATATGTGGTTACACAACTACATTCCTGTGGGAAAACAGGGGTCAGTTGTGATGCGAGCACCTGTCCCGTGACCGGCAATCGGTCTGAAAGAACCTATCCTGGTACCTGTCTCGATACCGGTGAAAACAGGACCGGTCTAGAAGGCCCTGTCCCAGGACTAGTGAAAGCAGGACCTGTCTGAAAGTACCATACCGGTGACCTCTCCCGTAACCGGTGAAAACAGGTCTGGTCTCTAAGTACTAGTGCTGTGGCTGGTGAAAAGAGCACCGGTCGGAAAGTACCTGTCCCGTGACATGTGAAAATGGGATGAACCAGGTCTTTCAAGTGGTACAAATATAGAGTTGTCAATTATTCGTGTTTTTTATTTTGATCGATAAAACGATCAATACAATTTTGATCGAATGATTATATGATTAATTATTAAAAGTTATTTGATTAAAGTTTTACGAATTGAGTAGGCGCTAAGTAATCATATCATTTACCGGACTGTTTGTATAACTCTTGTTGCAAAAACTCTTGTATGTGCAGTGGGGAGCACTGGTGAGAACATATCAGTATTTCAGGTAACTTAAATACCGAAAAATGTTTAATATACGCACTAAACTATACTTTTCTAAAGACAAACTGTTAGCTAAATACAAATCTGGCGTCTTTGAAAAAACATATTTTTGATATCAGCATTTTTTCGTTGTATTTTCCTTTAAAATGCTTTCGATTTTTTTACTATTCTTGTAAATATCGTCCGTGAAAATTTTTAAACTACCCATTAGACATCGAAAAACTAAAAATTCAAGTGCTTTAAAAATTAAATTTCTTTGAAGACCATTTGTTTCAATTAAAATAAAGTTCACAAATTGAGGCAACTTTTGAAAATTCTCTTTTTATTTTCTGTCAGCAATAAATAACCAAATATAAATAATTTTAAAACTTCATAAAAACAGGTATTTGACTGTACTAAAACAAAAAAAAAAAAAAGGTTGGGAGAATTTAATTCCTGTTTAAAATATATTGCGAATACCCATGTTAAAATCGAAATATATATGAGCATACATGATCATATATTGGCTCGTATGTGATCATGCATGGGCATACATAGTCATATACGTACATGCATAGTTCAATGTATGACCATACATGATTTTATATATTTCCATATACCTTTGGATCCGGAATTTGAGGGTATATGGAGGTATATGGCCATATATGATCATATATGAGCATACATGAATCATATGTGAGCATATATGGTCACATATGAACATGTACGGTCATATACCCTCAAATTTCGGATCCAAAGATATATGGAAATATATGAGATCATGTATGGTCATACATTGAACTATGCATTATGTATATGACAATGTATGCCCATGCATGATCATATACAAGTCAATGTATGATCATGTGTATTCATATATATTTCGATTTTCACATGGGTAGCAAAAATTTAATTCTAAATTATTAATTATTAGGAATTCCATGCAAATCTATGTTTTTTTCGATAGTCCAAAACTTATATGGACTAAAAATTTATCCGAATCGTAAAATTTAGACAAAATTATATCGTTTTGTAGCTGCATATTTTGACAAAAATGCATGTTTTTGCCTATTTTAAAAGTTTTTTTATGCCAATCCTGTGACAGGTTCTTTTGTTTCATACCTGTGACTGGTTCTTTTGCTTAAGTGCTGGGACGGGCTCTTTTGCGTCGGTCCTGTTACACGTCACAAGGGGCAATTGACCCCCTCCTAGGACAAGCCCATGTAAAAGTGACCCTGTCCTTGTCAAATAAAAGAACCGGTGCAAGGATGGGTCTCCATCACCAAGGACCGGTCACGTGACGTGTCCGGTGACCGGTCCTTTTCCCACAGGGTAGTTACTTTTATTATTACATTTCTTATTATTTTTTTTTTAAGAGAAGCAACACTCAGGAAATTCACGAGGGGTATCGTGGTATCGTCATAACAAAAAACAGAGTTGCTAAAATTTTTATTTGACTTTCATAACGATTTTCTATTGGGTTTTCTATCTGTTAGCGCACTCAAACATAGGACACTAAACACACGCAAAAATGTTGTATCGTGCTATTCCAAAATGTTGTATTTTTGCTATTTAAATTTTAGCAAATTTGTTTTTTTAAGGAATTAAATGTGCTAAAATCCCAAACGTATTTAACAAATTGTGAAAAATTATCCATTGTTGTACCTCATTTTTATATGTTTCAAAATAATGCAGAAAGTAAGTCGTTGGTAGACCAAAAAATAATGATATGTTATTACCGTTTCTACATTGGGTAGTCATACATATACTACGTATTCTTCTTCTTATTTCTTTCTTTTCTTGGTGTGTATCGGGTCCATTCTACATAGTCGATTACCTTATGCTCCAATCTGAAATGTTTTATAAAAAAACCAGCAAAAAAAGTTAAAGTCTGGTATGCCGGCTATATGATAACCTACACCACTCTGGTTAGAAGTCAAGAAAATGATAGGAATTTTAATTTCTTCAAAATTTCGTCAATAATTGTCTATAAATTGGTAAACAATTAGGAAATCAGTAAAGACAAATTTGCATAGCCAATCTTTGTCGTAACAACAGCTGTATTTTGTCTCATGCCTATCAACGTTAAGTATTTAAAGCAAATCTACGTTAAACCGATTGTAGTACAAAAAAATTTAAAAACATTATGTTTATAATTGTTTCATTATAACACTATGGAACATTTTTGGGATTATTGTCTAGGGGGTGAGAAATTCCAAGTCAGGGTGATGGTACTAGGTCAGTATAGTAAAACCCTCAAAGGGTTTGGCGTTCGTATGTGTCATTTTTTTTTATGACCTTTTAAATTTTTTCCTTATCTTGATGTTTTTTCGCTTAGTTGTAACTCGAGAACCACTTGTCCGATTTTGATGAAACAAATTTAGAAAAATTAAGAATTACAATTTCTTTAATCCGTTCATATAACATTTTTCTTTATAATCAACAGTTTTGCCAGTAAAAATAAATTTGTGGAGAAAAAAAAATATTTTTTTGCCTAAAAATTAAAATTTTTTATGAATTTAAAAAAAAAAAATTTTAATTTTTAGGCAAAAAAATATTTTTTTTTCTCCACAAATTTATTTTTACCGGCAAAACTGTTGATTATAAAGAAAAATGTTATATGAACGGATTAAAGAAATTGTAATTCTAAATTTTTCTAAATTTGTTTCATCAAAATCGGACAAGTGGTTCTCGAGTTACAACTAAGCGAAAAAACATCAAGATAAGGAAAAAATTTAAAAGGTCATAAAAAAAAATGACACATACGAACGCCAAACCCTTTGAGGGTTTTACTATACTGACCTAGTACCATCACCCTGACTTGGAATTTCTCACCCCCCAGATTGGCTGTTGTACTGTGTAATCGAACGTACGTCAGCAAAAGTTTTTAGGAAGTAACGCGAATAAGTTACGTTAGATGTGAAAATGTGTTAAAAGTTAACGTGCATACGACAAGTCATATGTTAGTTTTCGTCTTAAACGCGTTTTAACGCACTTTAAATTTTTTTATGCGTTAACGGATATAGTTAAGTCGAAAACACGGCTACATATCAGCTGCTTTACCTGAAAATTTAATTTTCAGTTTATCGTTGCTCATCACAAATTTTATTTTATGTTCAAGTAATTTTAATAAATTAGCTTTTAGAAAAAAAAGCATTTAAATATTTTTGTGTAGTTTAAGCACTTTATTTTGTGTAGTGAAATCAGAAATTAGCTGGAACGTAATGTACAAAAATAATGCGGAGGTCGTATAGAAATTTAAGTAACGCCGAATTTAATTTAATTTGTTTCATTTTACCTAAAAAAAATCATTGTTTAATTTGAAACCGAAAATCTATTTATTTTTTCTATTACAAGCTTTGATTGGTTAACATGAAATGAAAAAAAAAAAATTGTTAAAAAACTATGTATCCCACTTACCTGGTGACAATTCTTCTGTAATCCCTTCAATGGCTACCGTAAAAAGTGTCAACATGACAACTGACACAATCAACCATTGATGTAACTGCAGCCATTGTTTAAACTTTTGCTGTTGGGGGCGTTTAGACTGCAATATTACTTGATGTTGTTGTTGTTGCTTTAGAAATGTTGCAGATTTTAGCATTGTCATTGTTCTGGTTTTTGTTACAACCGGTAGTTGTTGTTGGTTTTTTAGTGTTGCTAGTGATGTCGTTACTAGGGTTGGCGTTGTTGTCATGTAAAACAAGTGCTTTAATTTCAGTATCAAATGAATTTATACTTGTAAATTTGTTTTATGTTTGGTTCAACAAAAATTTGCAGCTTCAAGCAGTTGTTAACAGAAAACCCTTGTATGCAACGACTTAAGCTTAGTTACTTTATTCAGATTTAACTTTTCTTTTTTTTAAGATTTTTTTTTTCACTTTTAGTTATATTGACAATTTGATTCAACTTTTTTGTTTGTTATATACTCAGGTCAGTATTTGAAAATTGTTTTAATGGAGTTTTTTGTTGTAAGCAAATTGTAAAGATTGATACGTATATAAGAAGATTAATATAAAACTTTTATTTATTTTTTAAACAAACACCTGAAAATATACATAAGAGATATAAAAAAAACTTGTTAATAAAACATGTAAAAAAACTTTTTAATTGAATAAAAATGAATTACAATATAAGGAGAATACGGTACTGGTCTAAAAACTACCTAATCAGAGAAATACAATCGTCAGAATGCTGGCATAGCATCGGAGACTGTGGTACATACGCTGTCAAAACAGCTGAATAACAAATTTTATAGCAGTCTTCCAATGTCGAAATCATAACACCATTAAACGGTTATAGGACTCTATTTTCCAACATTGGCAAAGTGTTGGTAGTACAAAAAATACAGTACTTTAAAAATGGAAAATTCAGTATTTGCCCATATTGTAAACAAAAAAATTTAATTTCTTTCTAGTACTCAAAATTATAAAAAAAAGTTGTTTCCAGTACTCTAAATTTTAAAATGTTAGTATTAATGACCCAGTGTAGAAAATCATTACCAGATATGTGCTTATGTAACTATATACTTGGTAATGGTAACTAGTTACTTTTATTGTTACATTTCTTATTACTGTTATATAGCGATGTCGCGAAAAATAATGAGTTATGCTTACACACCAGCATACGAAAAAGCAAAAGATATGTCGTTACCTATGTGCTTACCAGTATTGACAAAAACAGTGATTCTAAAACGAGTAAAAAGGTTAAAGTCGGGCATGCCGACTATATAATACCCTACACCAGTCTGACTTAAAGCCAACTAATGTTTGGAAAAACGGACTTGTGTCAAAATTTTCTATAAAATCATAAAAGAAGAACAAATCGAAAATATAGCCCATATGGGCAATAGGTCCAAATATGGACCGATCCTATCTAGAATCAATAGGCTTTTTCCTTGGGACCATGTAAGTCAGCGAACCAAATTTCATTTAAATATCTTCGTATTTGCGACCTGCAGCGTGTAACCAAGCCAATTTTGGGGGGGACCCTTATCTGAGCACTAGGTCTAAACATGGACCGATTTTAACTAAAATTGGTAGGCTTTATCCTTGGACCGACGTAGGTCCGTGTACCAAATTTCATTGAAATATCTTCGTATTTGTGACCTGCAGCGTGTAAAAAAGTTTTTGGGGGTACCCTTATATGGGCACTAGGTCTAAACATGGCCCGATTTCAACCAAAATCAATAGGCGTCGTCCTTGGGCCGACGTAAGTCGGTGTACCAAATTAAATATCTTAAAATTTGCGACCTGTAGTGTGCGCACAAGTATGCATGGACAGACAGACGGACGGACGGACAGACGGACATCTTTAAATCGAAATAAAAAAAATTCTGAGCCGATCGGGTGGGTCTAGGACCAATATTTTTTGGTCTTGGAAACATCAGCAGAAACTTATAATACCCTCTCCTCGTAGTGGTGTAGGGTATAAATAGACTTTGAAAAAAATAAGTTTTATAAAAAAAGATATCTTTTTATTGTAAAATTTTATTTTAATAAAATTTGCTCATGCGGGAATTGAACCTGGGATTCCAGATTGACAGTCTATAGCTCTACCATCTGAGCTATCTCGACATTTTATATTTGATAGATAAAAACGTAATTGACTTGCTGCGCACAAGTCAGCTTACTCGCCAACATACAAAAAATCAAAAATTTGTGGTTACATATATTCTTACCAGTGTTGAAAAAATATTGAGTCTAAAAATAGATTTCAAAAAATTTCCGAAAAAAACTAGAGAGTTACTTTCTATATGAAATAATGATAAAAATAAGTCATTATAAGTAACTCATTATTATATTTTTTTCTTAAATAATGCAGAAAGTAAGTTGGTATCATTACTGGTAGTTTAATGACATGTCATTATCATTTCTACATTGTGGAATGAAACATTTTCAACAACCCTTGAACAAAAAAAAAAATAACATTATTATACCCTACACCACTATGTGGTCAGGGTATTATAAGTTTGTGCTGATGTTTGTAACACCAAAAAATATTGGTCGTAGACCCACCTTATAGTATACCGATCGGTTCAGAATTTTTTTTTATTTCGATTTAACGATGTCCGTCTGTCCGTCCGTCCGTCTGTCTGTCCATGCAATCTTGTGCGCACTCTACAGGTCGCAAATATTAAGATATTTTGATCAAATTTGGTACGCAGACCTATGTTGGCCCAAGGACGAACAAGTTTGATTTCAGTGAACATCGGTCCATGTTTAGACCTAGTGCCCATATAAGGGTCCTACCAAAATTATATTGTTTATACGCTGCAGGTCGTAAATATTAAGATATTTTAACGTTATTTGGTAAACAGACCTATGTTAGCCCAATAACGTAGCCTATTGATTTTGGTGAACATCGGTCCATATAAGGGTCCTACCAAAATTATACTGTTTATACGCTGCAGGTCGCAAATATTAAGATATTTTGATGAAATTTGGTACACAGACCTATATTGGCCCAATAACGCTGCATATTGATTTTGGTGAACATCGGTCCATGTTTAGACCTAGTGCCCATATAAGGGTCCTACCAAAATTATATTGTTTATACGCTGCAGCTCGCAAATATTAAGATATTTTGATGAAATTTGGTACATAGACCTATGTTGGCGCAAGGACGAATCCTATTGTTTTTAGTGAACATCGGTCCATGTTTAGAACTAGTGCCCATATAAGGGTCCCCCCAAAATTGGCTTGGTTACAAACTGCAGGTCGCAAATATTAAGATATTTTAATGAAATTTGGTGCGCTGACTCACATTTTAGAAAATTTTGACACAAGCCCCATTTTAACCCATTCGAATTTCGGATCCAAACAATACACCAGACTGGTGTAGGGTATTGTATAGTCGGCATGCCCGACTTTAACCTTTTTACTCATTTTACAGCAAATTTGAGCACTGCATGCAGATCTCTGTTTTGATTCGGGCTTGTTAAACCTGATGCCATTAAAACCTTACGAAGAATATATTCCAAGTACCCTCTAATTGGTTTTGGTTTAAATTTACTCATAAAGACTCAAAATGATAAGTTAGTAGAAAAATTTGTAAAATGTCTTGTATATAGAGTTTGCTGTTCGGTTTTAATCGACACCGAAACCGCGGTTTTCCAAGCCTCAAAACCGAAACCGAAAACCGACAAAAATAAGTCGGTTTTTAACAAATACTTTAACTAATTAAAATAATTAATTAAATTGCATATTATTAAATTATAAATTTAGAAAATCTCAGCTCCTATTTTACAAAATTTTGTATTTAACATTTTGTAATGAACATTTTCTTCATTAAAAATTGCTTTAAAGAATTTTTTGTTTTTGTTATTACGGATAACATAAACTGAGGCTTATAATTTTAGAAATAAATTGCATCAAAAAGTCAAGTGGTTTAAGAAATATTGGGTTTAACATATTCAGTTCAGATTTTCACCGCGTATTTTTCAAAAAGCCTTATTTCGTATTCCGCGAAATTTATAAAATTTTAACTTTATATTGTTTTAAACAAATTGCTAATTTTTATATTTAAACTCTTTAAAATACAGCTTTAGTTGCAAAAAAAAAAGAAAAAAACTTTAATTTATAAGGGGTTTCCGCGTTTATTTCTTCTCCCGGAAAGATTTCGAAATGGCATTATTGGCGTTAAATATTCGAGTGAGAAATTCAATCGAATTTGAAAAGATATCTTGGACGTATTAAACTATTTAATTTATATGCATATTTAATTATCATATATTTAGTTAGAATATTGTTATTTTTAATTATTTTAAAACAATTCTATTAATATCACAAGAAAACCGAAAAATAACCGAAACCGCGGTTTTTATAATTTTGAAAAACCGAAACCGCGGTTTCCAAATTTTTCGGTTTTTAGCAAACTCTACTTGTATATCAAGTATACTAGTTTTCAGCAACTTTTTTGTTAAAATTGTGTTTTCAGCTAAATTTTTAGTTATATTTTTTTTTCGCACTAAACTAGTTTTCAACTAATGTTTTACTTATTTATTTTACTACCGAAATTGTGCTGA
This sequence comes from Leucophora obtusa, assembly GCA_949987735.1. NCBI lineage: Eukaryota > Metazoa > Arthropoda > Insecta > Diptera > Anthomyiidae > Leucophora > Leucophora obtusa. Next base: position 57,319,003 of record OX465299.1, on the reverse strand, counting down.
TAAACATATCTATAGTGCGGACAACAACCGCATACAGGATATAGATGTCGCAGATTAGACATTTGATGTAGTGCGGACAGAGAAGATGATAATTAAACACAGCCAAAGATTATATATTTCAAAGATTGACTATGCTACTCACGGTTCTCTCGATAATTAGCGAACTCGGACTAAACTCGGGCAGAGAAAAATGCATAACAAAACCTATTTATAAAAAATGCGACCAAATAAATTGAGCGAGAGTTGAGCGAGATGAGGTGGATAGATACCCACTGACACAGCTCTTCTAAGCCATACATATAATAAATACAACCGTGAAGATTTTTGTATCTGTATTTCATACATAAAACAAAAGGCCACCAAGACATTGGATATACACTGAGAGAATTATCCTTCATAATATTAATGATGTAATTTCATAGAAATTTTTTCGTAGAACCAATGAAGAATTTCATTATGTATATAATATTTAATTAATATTATGAAAATTTTCATAACTTTTCTTTCACAAAGTTTCATAAAAAATTTCATTGAATTTCATAAATTAGATCTCCATAAATTTAATGCAAATGTTCTCTATATATATAAAATTGTTCAATAGAACTTTCTTTTTTTTAATTTTTTTATAAAATATCGCAATTTTCTGAGAGAATGATCTTTTAAAATTTTTATATTTTTTTAATTAATTTTTTATTATTAAGTTTGGACAATGAAATTTATTTGTAAATCATATTAATTATCTCGAAACTTTTTTTTTATGAAACCTTTTAATTTAATGAATTTTTTCTTTAGATATATTTTTTACATCCGTAAAATATGCTACGATTTTATAACGCCTTTTGCATTTGCTAAGTACTTTTTGTTTATCCACTACAGCTTAGCGACGACAACAACCAACTATAATAAATAAAAGTATATGAAATTGCTTCATATATTTTATGAAGCTCTTCATTGTCTGAATGATTTATTCATTGGATGAGTGGCCTTTAAATTTTATGAAGAGTTTCATTAATTTAATGAACTTTTCATAAACATTGACTTTAATGAAACCTGTTTCATAGATTCTATGAAAAGTTTCATTGGCCTAGTTCCAGTGACAATTTTCATTGAAACTATGAAGAAATTCGTTACTGAAGTGATGATAATTCTCTCAGTGTGTGCTTTCGATTTTTGCGCCTCAAATTGTGTGTCTGAACCTAATATTATAGGGTGTTTTTTAAGCCGGATAGAATTTTAAGTTGTAAAAAATAACACAAAAAATTCAAATTTAATCCAAAAAATGTTTTTCTTCCAAAGAGTAATAATAGCTGTGTTTGTGCGGCAAGCTATCAGCGTTGGCTTATGTCATTCCCATATAAATTTGACATAAGCCAACGTTTAGTGTTAACTCTCAACGTTACTAATGTCAAATTTGTATGGGAATGACATAAGCCAACGTTGATAGCTTGCCGCACAAACACAGCTAATGTGTAATAGTAATATGTATGTGGCAATTTTGTTTACTAACAAACCCGTTAAGCCAAAAATGAGCCTCATCGCTGAACACAATTTTGCGAACTGATGACTGATTTTCCAAGTAAATCTGAATAATTTGGTATCGTTGTTCAAGCATCAATCTATTTATGATGATTTGCCGGAGTATACCGATCATAAATGTCAAAAAATGAGCGCAGTATGACAGTTCGTTTGACAGTTAACCCTTTCGTAAGTTCTATCGGGCTTAAAACAACACCATTTATTTAAAAACAAATTGAATTGTACTTGAAAATATTATCACTAGCGTTTCACTAAATTTAACTTATATTTTCTTTTCGACTGTAAAGAAAATGAATACAAACTAATCAAAACAATTAAAAAAAATTATTTACATACATTTTTTTTAACAAACTGACTGAATAAGTATTAAATGTTACAAATTCTCATTATTTTATGTCGCTTATTTTTTATAATGTCTTGAGAAAGTAGTACACTGAAAATATTATTACAGTAACTGACTGTAGTTTATTTAAAAAGTTATCCGTACATTTATTTTTAAATCATTATACAGTTAAAATAAAAAGAGATATATTTTTTAACTGTTTTTGTCGTTTATTTAAAAAATAAATTACATATAAATACGGATTTTCTGTTACAGTTAATTTTTTCATTTAAAATGTTTTGTTAAAAAAATAAACAATTTTTAAACGAAATAAACTAAATATCGTTTATTCTTACGGATTTTGTAGTTAATTTTTTGAAAGATAAAATAACGAAATAAATGAAAAATCATTATTCTTTAAGGATTTTGTAGTTAATTTATTAACACTTAAAAATAAATGAAAAATTCTTTTAATTTAAATGAAAAGTTAGTAGACCGGTTTTCAAGCGATTTTTCATTTATTTTAAATTACATTTTCAGTTAATTTAAACTACAAACTATTTTGAGTGTAGAAATTTACATTTCTTCTACAAATAAATGTTTGTTTTTTACTTGAAACAATAAAACTGAGATACTGATTCAAAACTATAAAATTTTCACTGCAGACAGGCTTGCCGGACATTTTTTTTTGTTATCGCCAAATAAATCTGAAAATATCTGCAAAACTCCCACCCTAGAAAAAATGTTAAAAAAGGTTCTCGAGTTTATTTAAAAAAAAAAGTTTAAAAAATAACAAAATTTCCAAGATTTACGAAAAATTGTAAATATGCAAAAAAAAATCCCCAAAACATTTTTTAAGTCCCCAAAAAAACTCCTGAATCCAAATGAAAATGTTTGTCCCCAAGCCCAACAAAATATCCCGAAATATGGGGACAAAACCCCAAGTCTGGCCAGCCTGACTGCAGAAGTTGCCTGAGTATATATTTTCCGTATTCAAGCACTTCAATACGCTTCTCTTGATGTAATTTTAAATTTTTTTATGGGGCACCGTAATGTTCATTTATTTTTTTTTTAGACAAGTGCGTAAGTTTTCAATATTTATAAAAAAAAAAATTAGAGCTAAATATAATGTCAGTAACAAGTGTGTAATTTTTGCTGGATGCTTTTTTGTAAAAAGTTAAACCGTGTGCTTGACAATGTTAAATGTTTATTTAATAACAACAAATATGTTAGCGATACTTTACTTTTTAAGATTTCTTTTTTTTTAACAAAAGAAAAAATCATATAATGGCTTTAAAATGACTTAACGATTTAAAATACGAATTTTTATGAGATTTTTTTTTTCTAAATATAGTAGACATATTGCTTTTCTTTATTTTTTAAACAAAATACAAAATGAAAAATGGTTTTTCATTTTCAACGCTATTTTTTTGGTAATCATTGGTAAAATGTCATGTCCTGTAAGGTGGTTGTTACAATAACAGAGAGAAAAACACATGTCTCGCATATTGTGGCCAGACTGATTGGCAAAAAAAAAAAATAAAACGAAACAAAACGCCGTTCATCTGTCAGTTTGTGACACCCAAGTGATGAATGTCCCTTAACAGGCCAAGTTTTAAATTACATAAACCCTTGTCCTTTTACAAGCAGTTTTCTTGTAACAAATTTGCCATGTTATGAAATGATTGGTTATTTCATATCCATTATTCACTTTAAGATATTAATGAGTGTATGAATGACAAGAAAAGTCATGATACTCTTATATTTAAAGAGATTATATTTTTTTAATTTTGGGTGAAGTCTCTTTATTGTTGAGATTTAAATATTTTTGAAATTAATTTGCTTGCAATTATAAATTTCTGAACTTAATTCCCATTGCTAACAAAAAATGACAATTATGACAAAATATTTCTTGAAACTAAAGGATTTTGTTTTAAAATATTTACAAAAGTGTAAGTTAAAGCCTTTTTGAACATTAAAAAAATTCAAATTTGTTTTCCGTTAAGACTTTTGTAAGAACTTGAGTTATTTCTTATTTTTTTTGAGAATTTTTTTTTTCTTTTTATAATATGTCAACAATAACAATATGCTTACTTTATTTTATATGTCATTGCTGTGTCTTCGTATATTTATATTTTTAACATTTTTATCTCTTACTTTGTTGTATATTTTGTGTTTTTTTTTTGTTTTTATAACTGTTGCAGAATACAACTGTCAAATATCAAGCTGTCATCAGTCCAGATAGTACGTGTTTATCTTATTTTATATATATTTTTTCTTTTTATTCTTCTTGTACTTCATGTAAGAAGACCTTTTAAGAAAATAAAATGGCAAAGAAACAAGAATATTTTGTTATAAAAATTTGCATTAAATTTTTGTCTTGTAGTTATTATTAAGTATCTAAGTTTATGCATTTGTGATAATCTGTATGAGACTTGAGCTTATTTATTTTGTAATAAAGACAATAAATTGTTGTATTGTATAAAATTTAATATACCCAGTGTAGAAAATAATTACCAGATATGTGGTTATGTAACTACATACTTGGTAATGGTAACTAGTTACTTTTGTTATTACATTTCTTATTACCTTTATATGGCGATGTCGCGAAAAATAATGAGTTATGGTTACACACCAGCATACGAAAAATCAAAAAAATATATCGTTACCTATGTGCTTACCAGTTCTGACAAAAATAATGAGTCTAAAAATAGATTTTCAAAAAAATAAATTATATAAAAAAAATTTTTTTATTGTATTTTTTTTTTTTTTAAATAAAATGGTGCTGGTGCGGGAATCGAACCTGGGTCTACATATTGCCAGTCAATAGCTCTACCATCTGAGCTATATCGACATGTAATATTTAATAGATAAAAACATAATTGACCTGCTGCACACAAGTAAGCTTACTCGCCAACATACAAAAAATCTAAAAATATGTGGTTACATACAGAGCTTTGAAGAATTAATTCCTTTTTGAATGAATTCACAACCAATTGAATTCAATTTTCTCTAGAATTGAATTAATTCCTTTTATTAAGTAATTCACTGAATTCATTCAACTGAATACGTTCATCAAACAACAAATTCAAAGAATTAATTCAATTGCAATAGTTCTTTTTATTAAATAAAATGAATTAATTCAACGGTGAACGCGTTCAATTTTATAAATCGAACGGCAAAAAAAGTGAATTAATTCCTTACTGAATTAATTCACCACTGAATTCATTCAATTTCATATTCATTCAGTGAATTAAAAACAAAAATAAAATTACATTCAGTGAATTAAAAAAACAATAATAAGTTCACTGAATTGAAAAAAACTAAAATAAGTTCACTGAATTCAAAGCCTGTTTTCTGCCGTTCAGTAGAAGAAAACAATAATGTCCCAGCGAAACCTTGGTAATATGTTGATATTACAGAACACATTACCTGGTAATACCATACCCCTTACCATTGCATTATTTCATAACTAAAATGTAATGTCTTACGTATAATGTGCTGCATAACTACTGGGTAGTAATAGCAACTTATTACCAATGATATATTTAAACACCTCAAAGAAAAGAGTTACTTGTAATACTCAACATGAGTTCTAAATAATAGCAGCGACTTATTACAGATGGGATATTTAAAAACCGTAAAAAAAGGAGTTACTTTTAATGTGATACGTGACCACTTAATAGAAATACCCACTTATTACCGATGGTGTATTCAAATACCTCAAAATAAGGAGTTATTTATAATGCGATACATGAGTGTTATTTTCTATTTAAAATATTCGATACAAATAATTTATATGTTTTATACATATTGACTGAAATATCTTTTATGTTTTTTGTTAACTTAATCTGAGTAAATATTAATATTAATTAAAAACCAACACGATAACGTCTTATTTTAATTTTTTTTGTAAGAAGTATATATTTGTATACAGTAAGTGAGCGCATAATTTTAATGTGATATTTCAAACCTGTTTGTAACACATTTTTTTGGCCTTACTTAAAGCTGTTATGTACACGCAAAGAAAAAACATGGTTGGGATGATCATATTCTAAGAGCATCATACATTTTTGGGTTTATGATTGCAACAATCATGTTACTACATAGTTGGCCTAATCATACTCTTACCTCATTTTTATCATAATATGGTCAATTAATTATCACACTATTATTGTAAAATTCTCCCAATATTCTTATATTATCATATTATTGTCCTATAATCCCTATAGTTATTCTCCCAGTATTTTGCTGAAGCTGGATTAAAATTTCACGATACATCCAAAAATCATCATAATATTTTCCTTAGGATCATAATATTTTCTTGATGATCATAATATTTTCCCAGTGATCCTATTATTGTCCTCTCGAAAATTTTGTGATCACTTAGAATCATATTATGATCACTAGGAAAATATTATGATTATTTTGGGCACTCTTTACATTTTCTTCAATTTTGTACATTTCTTCAATTTGATTTTCATACAAAAGTTTTCTACGTGAGTACAAAAAATAAAAAAAACACTTTTTTTATCACTTTTTACTTATTTTATAACACTGAGCTAGAGTTTGCTGTTCGGTTTTAATCGAAACCGAAACCGCGGTTTTCCAAGCCTCAAAACCGAAACCGAAAACCGACAAAAATAAGTCGGTTTTTAACAAATACTTTAACCAATTAAAATAATTAATTAAATTGCATATTATTGAATCTTCAATTTCGAAAAGGCCAGCTCCTATTTTGAAAAATTTTGTTTTTCATTGTAATGAGCATTTTCTCGATTAAAAACTGATTTAAAGAATTTTTTGTTTTTGTTATTACGGATAACATAAACTGAGGCTTATAATTTTAGTAAAGAAATTGCACCAAAAAGTCAAGTGGTTTAAGAGATATTGAGTTTCACATATTCAGTTACGATTTTCACCGCGTATTTTTCAAAAAGCCTTAATTCGTATTTCGTGAAATTTATAAAATTTTAACTTTATATTTTTTTAAACAAATTGCTAAAATTTAAATTTAAACTCTTTAAAAAGAAAAAAAAAATAATTTATAACGGGTTTCCCCCATTTATTCCTTCTCCCGGAAAAGTTTCGAAATGGCGTTATTGCCTCTAAATATTCGAGTGAGAAATTCAATCGAATTTTAAAAGATATCTTGGACTTATTAAACTATTTAATTTTTATGCATATTTAATTATCATATATTTAGTTAGAATATTGTTATATTTAATTATTTTATAACAATTCTATTAATATCACAAGAAAACCGAAAAATAACCGAAACCGCGGTTTTTATGATTTTGAAAAACCGAAACCGCGGTTTCCAAATTTTTCGGTTTTTAGCAAACTCTACACTGAGCACTTCAAAGTAAAATCTAATTTGAAGATTCCTGGTTAGATCGAATTCTTTCTTCTACAAACAATGTCACTATTAAAATGAATATCAGTAAGTTGTTTGCTATTTTTTGTTTTTTATTTTTATTTTTTTATTATGTATTATTTTCTTTGATTGCGTCTTATAACTTCTTTTCTGGTCAATGACGTTCATAAAAAGATATACTGGCCATCTTATAGTTGTCGAAACCATACCAATGATTGTGAACATGATATCTCTCAGTACAAATAATAATATGATTGTAATTCGAAGAGAGGAATATGGTTGTCCGGATAATATATGATTGTAGCCGGAAGAAAAATATGATATGCGAAAAAGGAGAGATTTTAACTGTAAAATGATTACAGACGACCATATAACTTGTAAAGTATGATTAATACATTAATAGTATGATTGCAACAACCATGTATGGCAATAGGGATCATAGTTTTGTAGCCGTGATCATATTGCAACCATATCTTTTCTCTGCGTGTAAGTAGTATTGTGCTCAGTATCGGTTATGTAAGTGGTTACGTAACTCCTTACATGTAACAGTAAAGTAACATGTTCTTATGTTGTTACCTAGCCCTCTTTTGGAAAGTACATACCTCCAATGACATGCCCTTGTTAAAATAATAGCTGTTGGAATAGCAAAGTAAGAGGTTACATACCATAATTTCTTCTTACAAACCTTATTACCAGGTAATAGAAAGTTTTGCTGGGGTACAAATAAAATTTTTAAATAAGTATTTTACAGCGTGTGCTAGTAACAAATTAGAAACCGGATGCTGTTTATCAACCTACATGATTCAAAAATAAAGCCTTTTAATATTAAAAATAAAAACTTTACAGATATAGATAAATTTGGAAAAAAATATAACTATTAATTTTTCAAACTAGTTATATAGTTATATTTTTTCCAAATTTTTCTATATCTGTAAAGTTTTTATTTTTAATAGTAAAAGGCTTTATTTTTGAATCAGGTTGATAAACAGCATCCGGTTTCTAATTTGTTACTAGCACACGCTGTAAAATTGCTTATTTAAAATTTTTATTTGTACATTATTGTTTTCTTCTACTGAACGGCAGAAAACAGGCTTTGAATTCAGTGAACTTATTTTATTTTTTTTTTTTCAATTCAGTGAACTTATTTTATTTTTTTTTTTCAATTCAATGAATTTATTATTTTTTTTTTTATTCACTGAACGTAATTTATTTTTATTTTAATTCACTGAACATAATTTTATTTTTTTTAATTCACTGAACGAAAATGAAATTGAACGAATTCAGTAGTGAATTAATTCAATAAGGAATTAATTCACTTTTTTTCCGTTCGATTTATAAAATTGAACGTGTTCACCAGTGAATTAATTCATTTGATTTAATAAGAAGAACTATTGCAATTGAATTAATTCGTAACAAAATAAATCGAACGAAAGCAAATATGAATTCATTCCATTCAATATATGGTGCTTTGTGAATTAATTCATCGAATTTTTAGTTCAGAATTGAAAAATTGAATTAAGGAATTAATTCTTCAAAGCTCTGGTTACATATATCCTTACCAGTGTTTAAAAAATATTGAGTCTAAAAATAGACTTCAAAAAATTTTCAAAAAAATCTAGAAAATTGTTTTCTATTTGAAATAATGATAAAAATAAGTCATTATCTGTTACTCATTATTATATGTTTTGAAATAATGCAGAAGGTAAGTCGGTGTCATTACTGGTAGTCCAAAAAATAATGATATGTCATTACCGTTTCTACACTGGGTATTTAAATATAATAATATACCTTAAATTCATTAAATCTATAGCTAATGTTAGACACCCTGTTACAAATTTCTGCCTTCAATTCGAATCTTTGCCATTAATAAAAGTGTTCTTTAAAAATTTAGCTTTAAAAGTGTAAACCCTAAAGAATGTTAACAAAAAATTTTACCCAAAAATTCTTGAAAAAACCTTTAAGCTAACATTATCTCTGACCAATAAACAGTAAATTTAAACTTTCTAAAATAAAACAAACAAGATATGAATAGAGAAAAAGCAAAAAGAAAATGGCAAAACATTAAAATTCCAAAGGCCTAAACAAAATGAAATTGTACAAATAAACTAATTGCCTTAGAGGATATTTTACAACATTGAGCTTAGGAATTAACAAACATGTACCAAAACCAAATGTAAGCAACAACTGAAATTCATACCAATACACACAACTCAAATAATATCAATACACCACCACCAAGAATATGCACATTAGAGTGGATCAAATTCGAAATTTGGCCAAATTTCACTTAATACTAGGGTAGACAAGTGTGGGCAGATTTATAAAATATTTTTTGAAAGTTTGAGCCAAATCGGAATTAATCTTCGACTTAAAAATCTAAGGGCCTGTTTAGCTATTACGAAAATAGTCTTAACGAAAGAAATTGACAATTACTTTCGTCAAAAATATATGGGAAACAAAAACAAATTTTCGTTACTTTGCTTTCGTTTAGAGCATTTTCGTAATACATAAACCAGGGCTAAAATTTTGAATCAGGTTGCAAGTTTATATTGTTTTAAATCGAAATTATTTTTTTTTGTCTGATCGAAATTTCCGAACTTTCTATTTAGTGAGAAAGTTTGGAATGGTTCGTCTACTACAACAGAACATTCGAACAAATCTGTTATTTCCTAATTCACAATCTTACCCATTGCACCACAACTACTATTAGCTTTCCTTGTTTTATTTAATACCTAGCAAAACAAATTAGAAGCAATGCTTTACAAACTACTTCTTTCATTGCTTCTCAAGTGTCCGTTAGTGTATTTTTACTGATTTTTTGGAAGTTATTCTGAACAACTTCAAAAAATTAATTCTTTCATTGCTTCCAAGTATCCGTTAGTAAATTTTTAACGCTTTTTTAGAATTACCTCTCAACAACATCCAAAAAATCACTAAGTATTGCTCACTTAAAGAGTAATTGCTCTAAAAGTGATCATAAAAAGGGATTTTGGTATCATTAAGAATTTCCAAATAGAGGGTCCCGGGTTCGATTCCCAGCGGGACCAACATTTTTTATTTTTTAGTTAAGTGTTTGTAACCGTCGCATAGGACAATCGTAATTAATATTAGAATTAATTACTAAAGAATTTTCTAGAGTTGATTTATAGGAAGAAGAAGAAGAAATCATTTTTATTGAAAAATTTAACAGACACAAGGGAATCACCAGACTGCCGCAGTTTCGTCTCACCCAAAGACTCGTCAGTGGTTAGTTTATGTCTCAACTGATCAAAGTAATTTTTAATTGTTAATTTGTCTCTATTTGAAAAACATTTTTGTGTATTGCCATGACCGGGGATTGAACCGGCAGCCCTCTGCACAGGCTATGACTCGTGGCATTACACTCAACCAAAAAAGTCTGTAATGGCTACTGAAACTTTTGCTGTTATTACGGGAAATTTAACTGTTTTGAGGCCAGCGGTATTTTTTGCTAATTTTAGCAACACATGTCTGCTGATCTGTAGTACAATAAAATTAGTAGAAAAAATTAGTAGCCGCTACTAAATTTTAGTAAAATTTATGTAAAATGCAATTCAAAATCGATTTGCTAAAATCAGTTAAAAAACTTACTAAATATCATAATTTTAGTACAATGAAATTAGTATAAATAATTAGTTGCAGCTACTAAATTTCAGTAAATTGCTGCAAACTGTAATTTAAAATCAATCTGCTGAAATTAGCAAAAAATTGTACTAAAAAATAAAAAAAACTGTAAAATCTAAAAAAAAAAAGTTTTTTTCTTTCGATTGTAACAAGCGTATAATTACTTCATCGTACTTGAAATTTGGAGTCAAAATTGCAAACGCTTCTCCAGTTATTGCCGTTTTATGCATTGGAGATGCAATAAAATTTTCTGGGTGTTATTTCTAAACTAAGAATATATCAATAGTAACAAATATAAACTAAACAAGAATTGTAAAAAATCAAAAAAAAATATTTTTAAATTAGTATATTTTTCTGCTAAATTTAGCACTCGGCCAGTCAACAATCGTGAGGTCGCAAGTTCGATACCCGGTGGAGGAAACAAAAAACTTTTGTAAAATATACACAAATTGCCTGTTCTTGTCCGTACAAACAATACGTCAGTGTGGCAACATTTGCGAAAAGGTGACACGGAGGAATAAGAAGATAAACTGGAAATCTAAAGTAGAATGTTTGTATATGTCTGTTTGATCACTTCTGAAAGTATTCATATAGAGACAATCTGACAATAAAAATATAAACAATAACACAATTTAATGGAAAATCACTGAGGAAGCCTGTCCATAAAAAAGGCAGAAACTGGATCTAGTCTGATTTGCAAATTTAATGTGTTTATAACTTTTGAAGAAAATGTTTATTCTTCTTCTTAACCTCAAACCTACTAAATTAGAATTAATAAAAAATACATATTAATTACAATATTAATTGTATTTGGTCTATACGACGCGTTTGAAAAAACAACACTTAACTAAAAAAATATAATTTTTTTGATGAAGAATTTTTTTAAACTTTTAATTGGTGAAAATGAAAATGCACTCGTTCTCTCATATGACAACTCAATGTTAAAATCATTAGTGTTTATGCCAAGTACACCTAGATCATCAATTGTAGTGCTTTTTCTACTGTTTGGGCATCTCTTTTATTGCTGGGTATTTAAATATACGAATATTTTATTTTAATAAAAAAAAATCTATAGAAAAACGAGTAAAAAGGTTAAAGTCGGGCATGCCGACTATCCAATACCCTACACCAGTCTGGTGTATTGTTTGGATCCGAAATTCGAATGGGTTAAAATGGGGCTTATGTCAAAATTTTCTATAATGTGAGTCAGCGCACCAAATTTCAATAAAATATCTTAATATTTGCGACCTGCAGTTTGTAACCAAGCCAATTTTGGGGGGACCCTTATATGGGCACTAGTTCTAAACATGGACCGATGTTCACCAAAATCAACAGGCTTCGTCCTTGGGCCAATGTAGGTCTATGTACCAAATTTCATCAAAATATCTTAATATTTGCGACCTGCAGCGTATAAACAGTATAATTTTGGTAGGACCCTTATATGGGCACTAGGTCTAAACATGGACCGATGTTCACCAAAATCAATAGGCTGCGTTATTGGGCCAATGTAGGTCTGTGTACCAAATTTCATCAAAATATCTTAATATTTACGACCTGCAGCGTATAAACAGTATAATTTTGATAGGACCCTTATATGGGCACTAGGTCTAAACATGGACCGATGTTCACCAAAATCAACAGGCTGCATTATTGGGCCAATATAGGTCTGTGTACCAAATTTCATCAAAATATCTTAATATTTACGACCTGCAGCATATAAAGAGTATAATTTTGGTAGGACCCTTATATGGGCACTAGGTCTAAACATGGACCGATGTTCACCAAAATCAATAGGCTGCGTTACTGGGCCAATATACGTCTGTATACCAAATTTCATCAAAATATCTTAATATTTACGACCTGCAGCATATAAACAGTATAATTTTGGTAGGACCCTTATATGGGCACTAGGTCTAAACATGGACCGATGTTCAAAAAAATCAAACTTGTTCGTCCTTGGGCCAACATAGGTCTGCGTACCAAATTTCATCAAAATATCTTAATAGTTGCGACCTGTAGAGTGCGCACAAGATTGCATGGACAGACAGACAGACAGACAGACGGACGGACGGACGGACGGACGGACGGACAGACGGACATCTTTAAATCGAAATAAAAAAAAATTCTGAACCGATCGGTATACTATAAGGTGGGTCTACGACCAATATTTTGTGGTGTTACAAACATCAGCACAAACTTATAATACCCTGACCACATAGTGGTGTAGGGTATAATGACCACATAGTGGTGTAGGGTATAACTACACCTCACTAAAAACATATTTTCCATCTTGCATATAGATAAATAGCTGAAAATAGAAATGACAATTTTTCACTCTACTGTAAGTAATTTAATTAAATCCAATTTGTGTGTAATGTGTAAAAATATAAATTGAAGTGAAAAACGCAGACAGTTTATCGCTGTTTTATATAAAATATAATTAAAAATTAAAGTAAAATCCTTCATCATTGAATTCGGTGTTAAAAATTAGGATGAAAGAAGTGTCGGATAGAAAATTCTTTTTAAAATAGGGAGAATCTAATCGCATCTGTTGAGTACTTTTTGAATTACTTTTTGGATTTACTAAATACAAGTGATTAGAATATGCGGCTAATGTAAACTGGATGTTGATTCACTTTACTTTAGCTGTGGTGAATTTATTAAAGTAAGAAATAAAAAAATTTTCTTACCATAAATTTGAAGCTTTGTAAAGCTTATGAATCATATTTTAGCCTGCGTATTCGAAATCAAGACAAAAAAATTAATTATGTGTATTAATATCAAAAATACTTTAGAAGGTAAAAAACCTATCCAGCAAACAAGCCCAAAAATGAATCAATAAAAAGCTCAAAAAATATTATTAAAAGTTCAAATTTTTATATGAAAGTGATTCATCCAAAAGGACCTTCTTATTGATTCAAAAATTTCTCAAAAGAATGATATATAAAAATTCGAAAGGCTCAAAAAATAGTCTTTTTATGAGACTTTTTTGAAAAATATTCAAATTTGTTTACATTTCTGAGTCATTTTGGAGCCATCTTTTGGATTTAATAATTTGGCTGAATTTTTGTCATTTTAGAAGGCTCAAAATATGAGCAATTTTGACAAAAAATTTGAAAATTTCAAAAAATGTGTTTTATTTGACTAAGTTTTGACTCATAGAATAAGAAGCTTCTATTTGATGGCTGGGAACTAAAAATTAAAATTTAAAAATGTTTCGAACATATTAATATGTTTGTGGCTTAAATACTTTTCAAGACAGATGTTTTTATGTCTTTTTTTGTGCACAAATCTTAAATTATAGTACACAAGTTGCTTTCTTTATTTCTAGCCTGGTTTCGAGCACAGAAATTACATATAAAGTTCGCAGTGCCAAGACTGTGGAAGGAACCTATTTCCACATTGTTAAGCTATATATTGTGTAAGAGTATTGTACAATTAATTGCAGTGTATAGGGCAAAACGATGATAATATTGACAATAATATTTGCACTAATATTGTAAGGTGATTTTTAAATTTTATGTAAACTTTTCAAAATTATTTTTACGGTGGGTCTCATACTGTAGGTTTAACTTTAACTTAACTATAAACAAAAGAAAATGTCAAAAAAAATGTACACAAAACAACAACAAATTTTGGGGTTAACTATTAACTTAAGTTTAAACATTCAGTATAAGACCCACCGTTAATGTATTTATTTACCGGAAACGAAAGTTTTCCAAAGACCGAATTCGATCCACCCTATTGACCATGCCAAACATCCTTAAATATTGAATAAAACATTACAAATACTTGTACGTACATGGTATGATTGTATTAGTTAAAAAAAGAACAATTTTTAAGTGAAACGAATAATGGTCTGGAATTTTAATGTAATTTATTTTATGGAAAATATTCTATCAATTTTTCTCGTATATTTTTAGCGAATCATTTACTCAAATAAGAAAAGCAACGAAATGAAAACTTAATAAAATATGCTAAAAGGCAATAAAACAGAATAAAATCATGGAAGTATTGTAGAATTTTAAAATACGCAGTCAATAGTTTAAAAAAATGCAAACACAATTTTCAAAAAAACAAAAAAAATTCGCTGATTTTTTGCGAAATTTTATGCTATGAGTATTACACAGAGCAACCGACATACGTACAAAGGTATGTTCTTCTTCATTTCGATTTTCTTTTTCAAATCTGTAAATATTTGTAGTGTGAAAATTCTGAATTTTTAAGATTTTAATACTACTTTCATTGCTAAAAATATTGGGGTAATTATTACACAGAGAAATTAGATACATTGTATCCAAAAAGTATTTTTCCAACCGAATAGTTTGTTTGAAACCACCGATATGTTTGTTTGTGGCAACAGAAATTTTGTTAATATAATAGAATTTCGGTGAAAGTATTACATTTTTTATTACTATTACCTATTTCTTTGTGCAATAAATTTGAGCATAAAAACCCAGCAAAAGCAGATGCTAAAGCAGTAGAAAAATCGCTACAATTAATGATCTAGATGTAAATATTTTTTAACACTGAGTTTTCACAGGAGAGAAGTAGCCCCACTTCAACATTTTTTCAATACTTTTTTTCGCAATCTTTAAAACTTACCATCTCCTTGAAAACTTTGACATTTTCCATTATGCTGACAAATTTAAAATACTCTTCAGATATTTTTTGATTGTTTTGGACAACTTAGATATGAAAGAAATTAAAACAGCTGCACAATATAATGAAACCTTAACTGCAGAACAAATTCTTTATAGGTTTTAAGGCAAATTTATATACAATATGATCAATATAATAGATACATTAAAATTTTTTCTAATTTTATTCTCGTTGCCTTTATTTTTAAAGATAAAAATGGTGGATAAATTCACCCAAAAATGCGAGGAGATTGTTCAGGAAATGGTTCGGAATTTTAGCGTGACGTCATTTTTATATTTTGTCACTTGTTATAAGTAGGCGTGGCTTTTAATGAAAAATAAGCGATATCGACCTTCTACCAATTTACATAGTAAAATTTAGCGAGTACTGATCAGTTCTGTAAAAACTGTGTATTTTTGAAATTCCTGTAATATTTCCTTAAGTCTTGCATTATTTTTTTCTACAAATGGTCTCCAGACTTAAAATGACAGTGCCTTAAACATGACTAAATTTTTCTTTGTTTGTAGCGATTTTAAAATAAAGTTAACAACACTGAAATTTAAACACGGAATGCTTTATACTATAACGTAAAAAAAGTTTGACTGATTTGTTGTATCGCGGTAAGTATAGAATAAGGCCATTCATTTTAAAGTTTCAGTGTTGTTAACTCAATTTTAAAATCGCTAAAAACAAAGAAAAATCTGGTCATGTTTAAGGCGCTGTCATTCTAAGTCTGGAGATCATTTTTGGATAAGGATAATGCAAGATTTAAGGAAATTTTATAGAATTTCCAAAAATATACAGTTTGTATAGATCCGACTAGTGTTCGCTAAATTGATAGAAGGTCGATATCGCTTATTTTGCATTAAAAGCCACGCCTACTTAAAACAAGTTATAAAATAAAAAACGGACACTACGTTTAAATTCTGCACCATTTTCTGAACAATCTCCTCGTATTTCGGTGTAATTTTATCCACTATTTTGATCTTTAAAAATAAAGACAACGAGAATAAAATTAGAAAAAATTTTAATGTATCTATTATTTCATACATGGGAATTTTTCATTACCATTGAAATTTCATTACCATTAGTTCATACTAATGGCAATGAAATATTTTTCATTAGAAAAATCATTACTAATGGTAATGAAATTACACTAATGTATAAAAAAACTAATTACAATTGATTAAAAACCATTTGTTTACAAAAAAATTCAGACAAATGAAAACGAACAACGGGTTTGGCCAGGGAAGTTATAAAACATAATTTTTTAAGGAGGATCCATTCCATTCCGTTAAACTTTACCTGGATACAAATAACAATGGAATGGAAAGTAATATTTAATTTCAAATGAGCATGAGCCTGAATGAGCATATTCCATCTTCGATTTCAGCGAGTTTTACTCCATTTTTAAGTTTTTCTGTCAATGGAAATTATTTTTTTTAATTTATTCATTATCAATGGTAATGAAATTTAAAATCATTGTCATTAATCAATGAAATTAAATTTTAGAATCATTAGCATTAAGTAAAAAAATGGTAATGAAAATAATTTCATTACAATTGATATCAATGGTAATGAAATCATCAATTAATTAGTCCCATGTATATATTATATTGATCATGTGTGTATATTTTGCTTTTGAATTTTTTTGTAATTAACTTGTTTTTTAAGTAGGATTAATATGCAATTTATAAATGAAAGAATAAATGATACGCAGCTAACAATTGTGAATATTATATAATATTTTTTCCTAAAATTACATTAATTTTGGATCCAATATCGAAGTTTTTGTAAATTTCCTGATTGTACATTTTTAACAGATTTTCTTAAACTTCTTTATTAATTTTTTTTCACTCACTATTTTACTGCTTACATTTGCTGTACGCCATAAATGTGGTATGAGAATATGTTTTAACGGTTATGGTTATGTTAGTTATGCAAACTTTCTGCCACTTATAACCCCCGTGATTCCTTCATGCATACACACACATTTAGTTGTTGTAAGTGTATTTTATATGCTAATATTATGGGTCATTGGGATTTGTTTAACACTTAAGTAGTTGTTAAACATTTCATTAGTAATGTTAGTTGAAATACTCATGCGAATAAAGGATTATATTAGCCGCGTTTATTGAGAGCATTTGAAAGGAATATTGAAAAATTGAGTTTAGTTGAAAGAAAAGTATGAAGATTTTTCTTAAATCTATTAAGAAAGTCAATAGTGTTTTGTTAATATTTATTATAACAAAGAACAGTCAATGAAATGTAGTCAAGAATAAAAAAATAGTTTTCATCTGCTAAGTGCAGTGGAAATTTCTACTGGCAGTTCTTTCTTTACATTTTCATATAGGCAGAAATTGTTATTGATTCTTTAGCAAAACGAGACTTAAAATTACTACTACTCTTCATTAACAAAATAATCATAAACGCAATTTACTTTTCGCCGTAAAATTTCTTGATATTATATACTTATATAATCAAAAAAGATGTCGTATTATTTTATATTGTAATATATATGAATCTATATCTTAAATATATGGGTTATTCCATCTCAAATCGACCAATGGTTGGACTCGACCCCTTCGATTTGGATGAATTTTGGTCAGAACTTTTCTATCATCATATAACGAAGTTTTGCCTAAGGAAAAAAAGTAAAAATGTTTTCTTCAAAAGTTATGCTTTATTTAAAATTTTAAAAAATGAATGTGAGTCAGATCATAAATTAATATCACTTTCTGTTTAAATTATTTGCAAATTAAAGAAAGATGATACAATTTTTACAAGTAAATTACAAAGAATAAAATTTTTTTAAAGAATCCGACAAGACCAGCAATACAGAAGACGTATTTTCGGCTTTCGCTACAAAGCCATTATCAGTGTCATTCGCCTTTGAATGGGTTAATAATTAATAATTATCTACTTAAGTGACAGTTGAAAGTAGGTTTTTGAGTTTTTGGATTTTTAAAATTGAAAAATTTTTAATTTTTTTATTTTTCAATAGTTTTTTTTAGATATTTTTTTTAATACGGCTACATATCCTCTTTGAAACAAGCTAAGAACCATTTTTGTAGCTATTATAGTTTTCAAGATATTCAAAAAATAATCTCGTAACAAAGCAAAAAATTAGAAAAATTATGATATTTTTGTAATTTTAAATATTGCATAACTTTTGAAAAAAAAATTTGCAATTTTTTTCTTTTGGCAAAACTTCGTTATATGATGAAAGGAAAGTTCTGACCAAAATTCATCCAAATCGAAAGGGGTCGAGTCCAACCATTGGTCGATTTGAGATGGAATGACCCATATATTAACAATGTACATAAACCGGTAATGGTAAAAATTTTCAATATTTGCTGTATTTTAAATTTAAAATATGCCTCTTATTTTTTGTTTACACAACTATGGTTAATAACTCCAAAATTCATTCTTTCGAAAGTATTTTTGATCAAAAGTATCAACACATCTCTGCGATAGATTATAAATACATCAAAAAAGTTTTTAGAAATTTCATAGCCTTGTACGAGTTCATTGATAAAATTTTGAGCATCTCAATCAAAAAAGGTTTAAATTGCAGAAAAAAAAAAATAAACGAGTGAAAAGGTTAAAGTCGGGCATGCCGACTATACAATACCCTACACCAGTCTGGTTAAAAGCCAACTAATGTTTGGATCCGCAATTCGAGTGGGTTAAAATGGGACTTGTGTCAAAATTTTCTATAATGTGAGTCAGCGAACCAAATTTCATTAAAATATCTTAATATTTGCGACCTGCAGTTTGTAACCAAGCCAATTTCGGGGGGACCCTTATATGGGCACAAGGTCTAAACATGGACCGGTGTTAACCAAAATCAATAGGCTTCGTCCCTGGGCTGATATAGGTCGGTGTACCAAATTTCATAAAAATATCTTAATATTTGCGACCTGCAGCGTATAAAGAATATAATTTTGGGGGACCCTTATATGAGCACTAGCTCTAAACATGGACCGGTGTTAACCAAAATCAATAGGCTTCGTCCTTGGGCTGACATAGGTCGGTGTACCAAATTTCATCAAAATATCTTAATATTTGCGACCTGCAGCGTATAAACAATATAATTTTGGTAGGACCCTTATATGGGCACTAGGTCTAAGCATGGACCGATGTTCACCAAAATCAAATTTCGTCAAAATATGTTAATTTTTGCGACCTGCAGCGTGTAACCAAGCCAATTTTGGGGGGACCCTTAGAAATTACTGCTTGCTTGGAAGCAGTTTTGCAAGGGAAAGTTGAGCAGTGAAGCGATTGCATTATTGATGATATCATGCCTGATTTTTGTTCGAGATAGCTCGCGTGAAAGCACTTGTTTTGAGATCCGAACCGCTTTTAATTAGTGCTCCTGTTTTTCTTTTAAAATGTCGATAATTCATGCCTTCTCGGAAGTGCATATTATAAAGCTTTTCAACTATTTAAAATCATGCCTCCTTAAAAGCACAATATTCCTGAATATTTTTCCGGGTTCGGGTCGAAACATAACAAAATCGTGTTTTCAAAATCCTGCTTTTCGTAATACTGTTTTACAAAATACTGTATAACACAATACTGTTGTGCAAAATCCTGTTTTACTGGGCGGCGAAAATTTTTGTAAAAATAAAGCAAAAACGCGCGCGCTTTTTTGCTTTATTTTTACAAAAATTTTAATATGAAGATGAAGATTTACTTAAACTGTGCGAGTGGTTTAAAAAAAAACAACGTCAAGGGCTCATATCACCCAAAGCATCCTGGAACCTTTTGGTCGGTTTACGATGACAGTAAGAAATCCTACCCAAGAACTCAAAATAGTGTGGAAGTTTAGCATAGAAGACTGAAAGCTGTTGTTGGACGTAGAAAGTCAGGATTATACTACCTTATCAGGCAGTTGGGTAATGAGGTCGTGGTAGCTGTAACTACCATTTCAAAACGCGCGAATAGAGAAAGACGTTACATAAATTTAAAGAAAAGCGTACACAAACATTAAAAGAGTTATAAGAAAAAGGACTGAATTAAGCCATACAGGCTACCTAAAGCGAATTGCAAAAAATCTTGTACTAACTTAAGGTTATAAAATGCATTGAAATTAATTTTTTGTTAAATGCTTTTGTTAATTTTTGAAAATTATATACTTTTGTTGAAGTTATTTTTAATAAAATAAATTTTGTAGATCACCATTTTTACTTCACAGAATTTTGCAAAACAGTATTGTGAAATCCAGTATTTTGCAAAACAGTATTATCAAAAGCAGGATTTTTAAAGTTTTTTTGGCCAGTATTTTGTCTAAACAGTATTTTACATAACAGTATTATATACGTATCCCTATTTTTCCGTGAAGAGAAAATGCCTCTTTTTTAAGTAAAACCTCTTATTTAATTTAAAATAAATTTTTTCCGCATTTTAAAAAATTTTAATAAAAGAACCGCAAAAATATTTAAGCAATCAAAATGTATTGCTCATTTCATGCCTTTTTGACAAGCACAGCAAAAAGCGATGTAAACAATTAATCAACTTAGGCCTTTCATTAGTGTTGTTGACGAAGCTATACATTTTTAGAAGCGGTAAAAGTAACAGTAAGGAAGCAAATATTGTTTTTGTTGCTTCCACATTTTTGCTGGGTGGGAACTAGGCCTAAACATGGACCGATTTTAACTAAAATCAATAGGATTCGTCCTTGGGCCGACATAGGTCGGTGTACTATGAAATATCTTAATATTTGCGACCTCCGGACGGACGGACAGACAGACGGACATTGTTAAATCGAAACAAAAAGTGATTCTGAGCCGATCGGTACACTAAAAGGTCTAGGGTCTAGGTACAATATTTTTTGGTGTTATAAAAATCAACACAAATTTATTATACCCTCTCCGCGTAGTGGTGTAGTGTATAAACAGCAAGAAACAATTTAATAAATTTTTATTTAATTTTTTAATTTACAAAATTTTGGATGCATTTTAGTTAATTGCTAACGATAAAATGTTGAAAAAATTAAAAGTTGTATTTGTTGGACCTTTCCAATTGTTAACATTATTATAAATATTATAAGGAGAATAATACTGCACTATTACAGATAACGATGCCTAATCAACTATAGCTTCAAGTTTGGTGTTTATGAAAATATTCACTGGAAGAATCCTGAGAATGTTTATAATAAAATCACTGTCCTCTAATAACTGAAGTTTTATTAAAATGTTGTTGAATATTCGTAGATTTAAACCACAATAAACTAGTTTTATATTTTAAAATTTTTTATATTTTTTACTTCTTTTTGAATGTGATTAAGAATCTAACCTTCCAATATTAAAATTCTTCTACTCTTAGAAAATATTTTTGTTGATTTTAGCAGGAAAATGTGATTTGCATTTAATCAAATTTAACTTGAATATAACTACAATTTTTTGAATGTACTAATAAAGCAAAATCTTTTTGGTAACTCAGCTGGATAATTTGTTAATTCCTATTAACTACAATACAACTAAAAATTTTTAGATTTAATAGATTTTTCTTGCTGTTTCTTTTACTAATAATATTCATCAAATATATTCTGATGCTGATTTTAACAGCGGTAGGTTTCTTTTTAATTAAATTTTAGTAAATTTTTCTGCTATTTATACCTACTTATTTCTATCAGTGTATTTTTAAAAATAAAAAAGGTAGAATTTTTATAAGAATTTCTTTTTTGGGAAAAATGTATTTCGGTAAAAGTTTTATAAAAGTTTTTAAAGAAAAATATCTCCAAATTCTAAAAGTTTTTGAAAGGAAAATATATTTAAGGTGGCACGCGACAAATTTTATATGTGGTTATGCAACTACATACTTGGTATTGGTAACTAGTTACTTTTGTTATTACATTTCTTATTACCTTTATATGGCGATGTCGCGAAAAATAATGAGTTATGGTTACACACGAGCATACGAAAAATCACAAAATATATCGTTACCTATGTGCTTACCAGCACTGACAAAAATAATGAGTCTAAAAAGAGATTTTCAAAAAAAATAAATTATATAAAAAAAATATTTTTTATTGTATTTTTTTTAAATAAAATTTGTTGGTGGGGGAATCGACCCTGGGTCTATAGATTGCCAGTCAATAGCTCTACCATCTGACCTATATCAACATGTAATATTTAATAGATAACGAGTTAAAAGGTTAAAGTCGGGCATGCCGACTATACAATACCCTACACCAGTCTGGGTAAAAGCCAACTAATGTTTGGATCCGAAATTCTAATGGGTTAAAATGGGGTTTGTGTCAAAATTTTCTATAATGTGAGTCAGCGCATCAAATTTCATTAAAATATCTTAATATTTGCGACTTGCAGTTTGTAACCAAGCAAATTTTGGGAGGACCCTTATATGGGCACTAGGTCTAAACATGGACCGATGTTCACCAAAATCAATAGGCTTCGTCCTTGGGCCAAAATAGGTCTGTGTACCAAATTTCATCAAAATATCTTAATACTTGCGACCTGCAGCGAATAAACAATATAATTTTGGGGGGACCCTTATATGGGCACTAGGTCTAAACATAGACCGATGTTCACCAAAATCAATAAGCTTCGTCCTTTGGCCGACATAAGTCGGTGTACCAAATTTCATCAAAATATCTTAATATTTGCGACCTGCAGTTTGTAACCAAGCCAATTTTGGGGGGGGACCCTTATATGGGCACTAGGTCGAAACATGGACCGATGTTCACCAAAATCAATAGGCGTCGTCCTTGGGCCGACATAAGTCGGTGTAGCAAGTTTCATCAAAATATCTTAATATTTGCGACCTGTAGAGTGCGTACAAGAATACATGGACAGAAAGACAGACGGACGGACGGAAAAACGGACATCGTTAAATCGAAATAAAAAAAAATTCTGAGCCGATCGGTATACTATAAGGTGGGTCTAGGACCAATATTTTTTGGTGTTACAGACATCAGCACAAACTTATAATACCCTGACCACATAGTGGTGTAGGGTATAAAAACATAATTGACCTCTCAGCGAACTGGCCCCTTTATATGAAATAGACTGGGCACTTTTACATGACGTTGTCATAGGAGGGGGAAATTGACACCTTGTGACATGTCACAAGACAAATCCCAGGACAGGTCCCTGAACTTTGTTTTTTATGAGAGTTCAGTAACCTCTCCTAGGATTTGTCTTGTGACATGTCACAAGGGGTCAATTTCCCCCTCTTATGACAACGCCATGTAAAAGTGACCAGTCTATTTTATATAAAGGGGCCAGTTAGGTGACAGTTTGTTAAAATTTCCAGTAGGGATATTATAGAGTTTGCATTTCGGTTTTAACCGTAAACGAAACCGCGGTTAACCGCATTAATTAACCGTAACCGCATGTAAAAACCGTGCGGTTATGGTTAAATTATTACACACTGAAAACCAGATTTTTGTATCAAAATTTAGTATCAAAATTTTTACAAAAAATAAAAATTTCTGCAAAGAATTCACGCAGTTTTATAAAACCTACTGAAATGTTATTTTTCTTCAAGCCATGATCTAAACTTTAATAACTTGCTGTGCGATATTTGAATAGTTTTGGAATGATGCGCAAAAATTAAAAGATTCTACTGATTTCACAAATAAAATTAAATTTTTTTAATTTGTTTTTCAGAAAAAATATGAATTTTAGTATTAGAAACAAACTTCTTATTTATTCGTAATGTACCGGTCGACTTAGAATCACTTTTTGGCTCAATGCAACGATGTTACGATGTCCGTCTGTTCGTTGCCTTGTGCGCTACAGGTCGTAAATATTAAGATATTTTGATAAATTACACCGGCTTATATCGACCCAAGGACATTGGTTAAAATCGATCTATGTTTAGACCTAGTGCCCATATAAAGGTCTCCCCAAAATTGGCTTGTTCGCACGATACATGTCGCAAATACGAAAATATTTTAATGGCATTTGGTGCACTGATTTAAATCGGCCAATTGACAAAGCCTGTTGATTTTGTTTAGAATCGGTCCATGTTTAGACTTAGTGCCAGTATAATAAAAATGGATTTTTTTTACAGAAGAATTTTGACTCAAATCCATTTCAAAAAAGTGTGGTGTAGGTTATCATAAAGTGGGCATGACCGGCTTTAACTTTTTTAATTTTTTGAGTTTTTACTTTGAATTTTAACAATTTTGCAGTTATTAATTTTAGTAATTAAATAATTTTATGTTAATCAAGTAAGGGGGACCCTTATATGGGCACTAGGTCGAAACATGGACCGATGTTCACCAAAATCAATAGGCTTCGTCCTCGGGCCTACGTAGGTCAGTGTACCAAATTTCATCAAAATATCTTAATATTTGCGACCTGCAGCGTATAAACAATATAATTTTGGTAGGAACCTTATATGGGCACTAGGTCTAAACATGGACCGATGTTCACCAAAATCAATAGGCGTCGTCCTTGGGCCGACATAAGTCGGTGTAGCAAGTTTCATCAAAATATCTTAATATTTGCGACCTGTAGAGTGCGTACAAGAATACATGGACAGACAGACAGACGGACGGACGGAAAAACGGACAAGTAAGTTAACACAAGTTTTATTATGAGTGCGATTAACCGTTAACCGCGATTAACCGCACCAATTTTAACCGTAACCGCGGCTAAGCAAAATTGCGGTTAAATGCAAACTCTAATGTAGTATTGTCGTAAATTACACCTCATCGGGTCCATTCCATTAAATGTTTAGTTTCTGGATTATACTTGTAAACCAAGCTTCATCCCTTGTTATAATTTTACTAAAGGTGCTAAACACTCCTCTTCTTACTTTTCTAAGAAAATATTGAGCTTCATTTAAAATTTGCGGAATCTATTGGACTTATTTCTTCGAGAGTTTAAGATGATTATTTAAAATTCAGGGTGCTGTCATGGCATTCAATCACAGTTCATCAGCAACCATTTTCTGTGTCAACCTTGGAGATACTAATTACTTATTACCATTATTTGATAGGTGTAATAAAAATTGAGAAGTAAAACACATAAATCCTGGATCAATTTTGGACTTCACCAGAGCTACTCTTGCATCATTTGTTGAAGATTTTGGCCAGCATCGCGGGATTTACCATCCATAGAAAAATGACCTATATGAAATCTTCGATACCCGGTGTAGAAACGGTAATGACATGTCATTATTTTTTGGACTACCAGTAATGACACCCACTTACCTTCTGCATTACTTTAAAACATATGATAATGACTTAGTGATAATGACTTATTTTTATCATTATTTCAAATAGCAAATAATTTTCTAGATTTTTTTGAACATTTTTTGAAATCTATTTTTAGACCCAA
This sequence comes from Leucophora obtusa, assembly GCA_949987735.1. Lineage (NCBI taxonomy): Eukaryota > Metazoa > Arthropoda > Insecta > Diptera > Anthomyiidae > Leucophora > Leucophora obtusa. Next base: position 57,293,169 of record OX465299.1, on the reverse strand, counting down.
TATTTTTTCAACACTGGTAAGGATATATGTAACCACATATTTTTTGATTTTTTGTATGTTGGCGAGTAAGCTTACTTGTGTGCAGCAGGTCAATTATATTTGTATCTATTAAATATTACATGTCGATATAGCTCAGATGGTAGAGCTATTGACTGGCAATCTGTAGACCCAGGTTCGATTCCCGCACCAGGAAATTTTATTTAAAAAAAAATACAATAAAAAATATTTTTTTTTTATATAATTTATTTTTTTGAAAATCTATTTTTAGACTCATTATTTTTGTCAGTACTGGTAAGCACATAGGTAACGATATATTTTTTGATTTTTCGTATGCTGGTGTGTAACGACAACTCATTATTTTTCGCGACATCGCCATATAAAGGTAATAAGAAATGTAATAACCAAAGTAACTAGTTACCATTACCAAGTATGTAGTTACGTAACAACATATCTGGTAATGATTTTCTACACTGGGTACTTTTACCTCTAGTTGCCACATTTTTTTCATATTGTCATAAGTAATACCTTTCTAAAAAGGTTGTAATATTTTATTGTTTACAAATTCATTAGTTGTTTCAAAAAGCTACCGCAAGATGGCGCTTATCTAGCATTTATTATAAAATTGTAAACGGATTAAATTTGGGGGCCTCGTAAATGATTTTTTTGATATTTCGTAGTGGAACTTTTTTTTCGTCATGCCAAAAGCTATCGTAAAATCGATGCCACAATATCAAAAAAATTTTGTCCATACAAATCGCCCCACTCTAATGGTCAGCCTATATTTAGATTTTTCTTAAAAAAATTACAGAAACGCGTATTCAATAATATTAATATTAAGAATATAGAATAACATTTTTTTTTTCAATTGGGGTAACTCAAAAAAGTTATCAAAATTTGGTCCAGAGCTCCGTGAAAAATGTATTAAATTTGCAAAATTCTCAACTATATCCACTCAGCGATGATGTACTTGTCAAAAGAAAAGTTTTGGTTTCCATTTTGTCCTATTTAGAATATATTGTTTCCCCCAGATTGAATATCTGACTAAACGCGAAAAATCGCAAATTTCAAAAAAAAATCTGAAACACGTGTTCACTTAAATCGACTGTAGATTATGATTTGTAAGTTTGACGTTTCAATCACAAAAATCTCCATACAAAAGTGTCAAAAATTTGTTTTGCTTATAGAATATCCTTGAAAATAGGACATGTCTGGATATGCTTGAACATGTTATATATACGCGCCTCAAAAAAACCTTTTATATGACATCCATATTGAATATGTTGTTTTCAGGTAAAGTGTAAAATTCTTAAAAAAAACTAAAAAAATACCTCTTTTAAAAATGGTCCAGCTCGTGAGATCTCACTGCTAGACCCGATATATTTTGGAAATCATCATAAAACAAACCAAGGTTTATTTTGAGGGGGCACTTTTTTACTTTTTTTTGTCCATATAAGGTGAGTCGCTCTGATATTGATGCATTAGTTTTTAAGTTTTAGTCTTGCCTATTTTGGCCCATTTCGTCTAAAGTAAACAACGAAACAAAATATTGTAGAAGAAATTATAGTTTATAGTTATTATGCCGAACACATGGTATAAGTTTCATTCCAAAACAGCGCAAGAGCGTTAGAGCGTAAAGAGAAAACCATAAATTCTAAATCGTTGATGAATGTCATTGATATTTAAATTGAACAAAAACTTGAAATCGTGTAATATTAAAATCAATATTCCTCGATGCCACTGTTGCCAATTTAGCTATTTTCTCGTCAAATCTAGCGATATTTCAACTCGTTTAGCGGGAGAAAATATGATTTAGGTATTAGCGGAAAAACTAGCGATTTTTTTAAAGTCAGTCTTGGTGTTTTCTTGGCTTTTTTACATTTATTTACTTGACAGAATTTTTTAATCATTATTATTTAGCGATTTATCTCAAAATTTTTATGGAAAACTTAACAGTTGAAAAAATTTAGCGATGTATCGACAATTTTTTAAGAAAGTTTAAAAAAGTTCGTAAAATATGGCTATTTTTGTAAAAATTTTCAACAGAACCAGAAAAGTTCGTGTTTTAATTTTTTATAATTTAGCTATTTTCTAGTGATTTTTTAGCTTGATTTAGTTATATTTTTATGAAAAAAGTTGGTAATAGTGCTCGATGCAACAAAAAAATAGTGTAAAATACAAGCTGTGCGAATAAAATGGAGTAAATCTAGGGGCAGGTGTAGTTGCTAGTGGTTGTCTGTGAGCAATTCGTCGTATTTGCCATAATACTTAAAGGTAAACATAGAAAATAGAGGGACCAACACCTTTAAATTGATTCAGATATTGATTATGTCTACTGAATATGAACTTATCTTATTGCAAATTTACTGTATTTATAAATTTTGTAAGTTTTGGTTATAAAATAAACTCAACAAAAAATTTACAAAAAAATCGATGTATGTTATTAAGAAGTTGAATAAAGTTATTTCTCTGTTTGTTTCATTTCCAAAATAGAACTAATGAAAAAATAGGTGACTATATTTTTAAACTCCTTAAATTTAATTTAATATATAAATAATAAAATCTTGTAAATAAATGCGAATGAGCTTGATAATTACTCACAGTTCAACGATTTTTCTATAACACATTCCTGCATTTCCCTTTATCCAAAAGAATATATTTAGCAAAAAAAAAAGTACGCATACCTACAATTTTTTTGACATAGTCTTTTAAGCAACTTAATGTAAAACTTATATATAAAAATCATTAAAAATCATATTACTTACTATAGTTTAGCCAATTGTAGTTTTATTTATTTAAAACACTTTAATTTGTTTAGAATCACTAGAAAAAGTACATAAATATTTGCACAAATATCATAAATCAGTAATCACATACAATAAACAAATTTACAAAAGGGATTGGCTCTCTCCAGGGAAATATAAATCCCGTCAAACAAATGAAAACAATACAAACACAATTTAAAACATATAAAGTTTGGATATTTTTAATAAAACAATATTGTTAAACTAACACATTTCTATAAATCATAACACTTTTTTTATTAGCACACACTTTTATTAATATTTTGCACAATTATTTAATAAAATTCAGTATTTTATATTGTAAAAAAAACTATGCAAGCAAAGAAATTTTTGACAATCACTTTGGCATTTGTTTCGATTCCAACATCAGTACATAAAAACAGAGAGCATATGTCAAATGACTAGAAATTGAGAGAGAATTTTGTTATGCTTTCAATAAGAACTGTCAAATAGTTGAATTTTTTTTCGCAATATATAAGGGTATACAAAATGTGTTGTGCTAAAACTTAAAATCAACCCCTTATAGAAATGTCAAATGTTGACAGTTGTTTCTCTCTACTGCGCATGTTTCCAAATTTACCAGGTTTTATTATTATGTTGCATTTCCATAACGTATCTCTGTTTCATGAAAACTGATTTGTTTACTAAAGGGTTGTTTTTTTTTTTTTTGATAATTTTTATCATACCTGTGTCTAAATTCTACTTACCCTCAAATTAGACTAGACATTTATATGGATGAGATTAAATAAACACTCATTGTTATGTTTAGAATCCAACATACGTGTCCTACAAGGACATTGTGTATAAATATATTGCAGATGTCAGTATTTTCAAATTTCAGTTTCTATAGCAATATATTGTAACTATTGATACAAGGATTTATTGTAATAGTATGTTGCTTTGATTTAAGTAAATTTATAAATTGAATGGTTTTTAATATATAATCGTTTATAAGATTCTATAGATTTGCTAATAAAGAAATATTTTTTGTTTTATACTACATTTACACTTAACCAAAAACTAGTAGTTTTTGAAAACTATTTTCATTTACTTGTTAAATTCCAAATTAAATTTTAAGAAAAACTAAAAAAAAAACTTAAAAGTTTTTGCTTGTAGTGTAAATTGAGCTTTACGATATATTAAGCTGGGGAAAATACTAGTAGCTTTAGACCATTATTGGTTTCTGAGCCGAAAAATACAAAATTATAAGCATAGTGGTGTAATGGTTAGTGCGCTTGATTAGTACACATAAGGTTGTGAGTTCGATCCCCAGCGACGGCAGCATCAATTTAGAAAAATAATATTTTATGTCCCTCTTACATATCGGAGCGTCTTCCTTGGGTGTTCCCATAGCACTTAACGCCACCAAAGTGGAATAACACAACAGGGCTATGAACTAGAGGGTTGCACAAGACGTTTTAAATGACGTGCAAGACAACACGATTGCATAACGAGTGAGTGTGTGCCAATAACAATACCAATCAAAGAGATAACATAACTAATAAATAGTGAAACGTATACAAGTCATGGTCATACATTAACGATCACCGCTGCTAACTTTGATGATTTGTCTCCATTTTGATAATTGTTGAAGTAAAATTTATAAAATGATGAATGACGATTTCAAAAAATTTCATATATGAGAAATGACTTTTTAAATGATTTTTTAAAAATAAAATAGTTTTTATAGTTAATTGCTAACAAAAAATTATTTTATTAAATAAATGGAAAAATTAAAAGGATTTAAAATGAATTTTTGGGACAGAATTAAAAAGTTTCATTACTAAAATAATTGACAGTATTGAATCCCAGGGTATGGCATCACCAAATAATAAATTGTAAAGACATCGTTATCTCTAGCTGGCACTTTGCTCATTACACTGCCACTTTCCTTTATTATTCAAAATTTAAATATAAACAGTAGATTATATATTATGTATGTATATTATGTATGTATATTTTCCATTATATTGGGCGTAAAAAATAATATCGCCTCAAAAATTGGTGCTCTCGGATTAAAACAGGCCAGCCACCTGCGGCTTTTAGCCCTAAAAATTAAATAAAATGAATTCAAAGTTTCTTTGAGCTATAACTCTTAAAGTAAAGGTTTTACAGAAAAATACTCTATGGCAACTACAGGCAATGAAGTGGCTAGCATTTTTTTTCAAGCACAATTTTTTTTTTTTTTTATAAAGAGATGCAATACTCAGGAAATTCTTCCTATTAATTAACGTGTTGCTTCCTTTGGAAAGGGGATAGAAAAGAAGTGAAAGGTGGTGAAAGATGGAGGGCTTCAAATATGGCAACACTGTAATTGCGCGAGATGTTGAATTCTAGACCAGTTGTTGCGCGCCATCTGATGAAGAGTTGGTGGACTTTGTTGAAGCTGTTTAGTTCATAGCCCTGTTATATTATTTTACTTCGATGGGGTTAAGTGCTATGGAAACACCGAAGGAGGACGCTGCGATATGTATGAGGGGTAGAAAAAACTCATACATATTACTACACTCAAAATAGTTTGTAGTTTAAATTAACTGAAAATGTAATTTAAAATAAATGAAAAATCACTTGAAAACCGGTCTACTGACTTTTCATTTAAATCAAAAGAACTTTTCATTTATTTTTAAATGTTAATAAATAAACTACAAAATCCTTAAAAAAATAATGATTTTTCATTTATTTCGTTTTTTTAAATTTCAAAAAATTAACTACAAAATCCGTAAGAATAAATGATATTTAGTTTATTTTCTTTTTTTAACTGACCTAGAAATCGAAAAGGAATTCTTTTTTTAACAAAACATTTTAAATGAAAATATTAACTGTAACAGAAAATCCGTATTTGTATGTAGTTTATTTTTTAAATAAACGACAAAAACAGTTAAAAAATATATTTCTTTGTATTTTAACTGAATAATCATTTAAAAATAAATGTACGGATAACTTTTTAAATAAACTACAGTCAGTTACTGTAATAATATTTTCAGTGTATTTTTCATAAATTGATGTTGCCTTGGTTGGGGCTCGAACCCGCAACCTCACGTGTAACAGTCCAACGCGCTAACCATTACACCACAGCGCCCACAATGGCGATGATATGTCGTGGCGATTTAACACGTTCGCCACTCAGCGTCAGATATATGTGACGTGGGAATTTTCATAAAAACTCAACTATGTGTCGCATAGCACTGTCGAACAAATTCAAGTTAGCAAAAGTTAGGTCGATTCTGAGAGTGAGGGGTGAAAATAGAGGCTTAATTAGAAGATCCGTATCGCGGCGTTTGCTTATGTTAGTTCGAATTTTTTCATATTGTTTATATGGTTTTTTGGCTATAACTCGTCGACTAATTGATATTTTTTAAATCTGTAAAAGCCAAATTATTGTTAGAGACCTGTGCAACAATTAAAATTGATTTGATTGATTTTTTTTTGTTTTTATTTTTTTTTTGTTGTCCAGGTTTCTAGCTATAATTTGGCTTTTACAGATTTAAAAAATATCAATTAGTCGACAAGTTATAGCCAAAAAACCATATAAAAAATTCGAACTAACATAAGCAAACTCCGCGATACGGGTCTTCTAATTTAGCCTCTATTTTCACCCCTCACTCTCAGAATCGACCTAACTTTTACTAACCTGAATTTGTTCCACATTGTAATTATAAAATATTAAGCTTTTATTTCACGAAAGTTTGTAGGAAGTAATTTTCTTGTATGTTTTAGTCTCTGGCAAGGTGTCAGATATATATGAGTGCTGCGGTATATGGATACGCTAAGCAGTTATTTTAAAATTTCTTTTTTTTCGGGTATTCGTGAGTTTTTATTGAAAGCGCGAAAAATTGGTGAGTGGCGAACGTTTTATGTTTAACCATATAAATCATTTTGATTTTAACCACTTAAATCACCATGAAGCGTCATTGATACGTTAAAAATATGTATGAGAAAAATACTAGCCACATTATTGCCTGTAGATATGCTTTTAAGCATTTTTCTGTAAAGTCTTTCCTTTAAGTGTTGTATCGAAAATAAACTTTGAACTAATTTTAGTCCATTTTTGGGTGGCTGGTCCTTTTTCTGAGAGGATAAATTTTTGCGGGAATATTATTTTTTACGGTCAATCTACCAGAAAGTTCATGAGGAGGTAAAAAAATATCACTTTTGCATATATTGGAGCTCTATTAACCACGAAATTAACTCTTAAACACATTTTAAGTTCTGACTTATTTCTGGCATTGAACCTAAATTTTAAACTTTGATATCTTCAGAGACTTATAGTAGAATTTAATGACAAATATTTTTGCGGAATATTTTAACACTCTAACTCTTCAAATTACGGGTCGTTTATGACCCAATTTGACAAGGTACAAAAAGTCCCTTTAATTGAAGAATTAGAGGGTTAAAATGTTGCACAAAAATATTTATCATGAAATTCTACTATAAGTCTCTGAAGACATCAATGTTGCAAATTTAAGTTCAATGCCAGAAATAAGTCAAAACTTAAAATGTGTTTAATAGTATATTTAGACTGGGCAAAAACTAGTAGTTTTTGGTCATTTTTAGGTTTTGAGCCGAAAACTATAAAATTAATTTAGTTTTTCCATACAATTTTCATACAAACTGAAAACCAGAAGTAAAAATATCTGAAATTTGCATTTTTGATACACCCGATTTCTTTTATAACTAATTTTCGATACACCCTGTTACAACGAATATGGAATTAAAGCAAACGTCAAAAATATATTTTTTAATTTTTTTTAAATATTTCAGTTTTAGTTTAAAATTGTGTGTTGTTATACATTTTTAAATGTGTTAATAATTTTTCTTAATTAATTTAACCATAAAAACATAAAGAAAAGTGTTTAATAAAAAAGTGATGTGACTAAGAGAAACTAAAAATTTAGTGTAAATAAATTGGCTTTTGTGATTTAGTTTTGTACAATGAACGAAATTCATTGAATCAATGGAAAAATTTATAAATATCATGTAGACATTTCTCTCAGTGTACAGTTACAAATGTTAAGTTCCATTTAAATTTTAATTTTTAGCTTTCATTTTGTGTTAACTTTAGGTTAATGTCACCAATGTGAATAAAAATTTAAATTCAGTTAAATTCGGGTTCCCTTGTATTTTACACCTCTTTCAGTTTTATTTCAGAAAATTCACAAATATATTTCATAATTGTCTAAAAATACTTTAAAACTATCCAAAAATGTTTTCAAATTGTCCAAAAATGTTTTAAAATTGCCCAAATATATTTTAAAATTGTCTAAAAGGTTTCAAAATTGTCTAAAATATTTCAAAATTATCCAAAAATGTTTTAAATGTTTCCAAAAATCATTCAAAATTGTCCAAAAATGTTTAAAAATTGTTGAAAAATATTTCAAATTTGTCCAAATACTGTTTTAAATTTTAAAACATTTTTGGAAGAATTTAAACCATTTTTGAATAATTTTGAAACATTTTAGACAATCTTGAAAACTTTTTAGACAATTTCAAAATATATTTGGGCAATTTTAAAATATTTTTGGATAATTTTAAAACATTTTTGGTCAATTTTGAAATATATTTGAAATTTTCTGAAATAAAACTGAAAATGTTGTAGTTGGACATGTTGTAGAATTGATGTGGTTTCGAATCGATTATACACACTTTATTTCGAGATGTGAGAAAAGGTAGAGTTTCTACAGTATTAAGATGTCAGTTGACAGTGTGGGACACATATTTGAAAAAAATGCAACCTTGTCTTGAATGACATGGAAAAATAATTTACATTAATTTTAATTTTTAAAAGAATTAAAACATAAATCAAAAATCGCCAACTGTATTGATTAAAGCCTATAAATTTAAAATTTTTAAAGAATTTGATGATAATTTAGTAAGTTTATGTTTATTTTAAGCTTTCTTGTAATTTTTTAGCCAAAATTAAGAAAATTATGAAGTTTTGGGAAAAAAAAAATAAAGGAAAAATGACATTCCTATAAACAATTTCACTGGAATTCAAGTTGAAAACAATTTCAATTCCAGCCCTGTTTTCCAGTTTCAAGGCTTGAATACAACTTTAATTACATTTTATTTCAATAGCATACTCCAGCAAAAGGGAAACAAAAATTCAAGTTTCAAATATTTTTGTTAAATATACAAATGCTAGAATTTGAAATGTACTTTACTTCAAGCTAAATTTAAAGCACTTGAATTTTTAAAACTTATGTGCTTATTGGAATACTTTAATTGTAATTCGGATCGAATTATTATTTAAGTTTTAAATTATTTGTTTCGACATTTACCGAAATAGAGGCGAGTAATCGAGGGAAAAGCTTTCAAATATGAAAAAACAAACCACATAATCGTTTTCTTTTACGTTTTGTCAGTTAAAAATTGATGAGTATTTTAATAGACTTTTCAATTATTTTTATGTCTTTTATGGATTGTTTAAACAATTAGGTTGTTCATAAGGGGTGTGCTATCTGTTGTATCGTTGTATCGTCCTAACAAAAAACAGAGTTGTTAAAACTTTTATTTGTGTTTAACAACGATTTTCTATTCAGTTTTCTATCTGTTAGCACACTCAAACATAGGACACTAAACATACGTAAAAATGTTGTATCGTGCTATTCTCAAATGTTGTATTTTTTCAATTTAATTTTTAACAAGTCTGTTTTCTGTTAGGACGATACAACGATACAACAAATAGCACACCCCTTGTGAAAACCCTTAATGTTTGAAAATAAATAGCAAAATGGTTTTAATCAGTAGTCCTTTTTTAATTGTGTTTTCAATTAATTTAATATGTATTTTAGGTAGTTTTAACGATAAAATATTGTGAGTGTATGTATGATAGAAACAAACAAAAAAATTTTAAAAAGTAATGCATTTTGAGATAAGTTTGTTATTCAAACATATTAAGCTCTTATTTCCTTTTCGATTTGAGCAGTTTTCAACAATTTTTGTGTTTCCAAATATAAGCTCAGCTGATACTAAGCCGGTAGTAAATAATTGCTGAGATAATGTTAAGTTTTAGCTCCCACTACTGGCAAGTAGCGGAAGTACAGTTGTGGACACGAATTTAAGTCAATTCAAGTTTTTTTCTAATTTTATTGTTGTTGCCTTTATTTTTAAAGATCAAAATAGTGGCTAAATTCGCCACGAAAGTTAAGGAGAAAGTTCAGAAAATTGTACAAAATTTTAACGTAATGTTTGTTTTTTCATTTTATCACTTGTTTTAAGGGGGCGTGGCTTTTAACGTAAAATTAGCTATATCAACATTTTATCAGATTACATAGTAAAATTTAGGCAGTACTGATCGGTTCTGTACAAACTGTTTATTTTTGGAAATCCTATAAAATTTCCTTAAATCTTGCATTATTTTTATCTACAAATAGTCGCCAGACTTAAAAGTGCAGCACTTTAAACATGACCAAATTTTTCTTTGTTTTTAGCGATTTTTAATAAATTAATTTTTTTTAGCGGTCATTGAGGCATCGTTGCCCTTATTTTCTATTATATCCAAATGATTATTGATGCACTCCCGAAGGAATTCTTTTTCAGTGGTACCCCAGTTCGCCTCCCTCACCCTTGGCTTCTTTAGCTTCTGGAAAAAAGTTGTAATGTATTCATCGCAAAAATGAAAAAATATAATAAAATTTTACCTTTTCAGGATTTCCCATTGCAAATCACTTTGGTAACCACAATAAGCTTTTCTGTTTCCTTTTTTTTTTTTTTTTGTGTTGATAAAAAAGATCAGCTGATCAGTGTTGGCACTTGCTTATATTTTAGTACAAAGTGTATGCAAACATTTTGTACATTTGTTGTGACACCCATTTAAAGTCGGTTCAACTTGAAACTGACTTTATTTTGGAATACAATAGCAAAATAGATAATAACATGTTTTTAAATTAAAGTCATTTTTAAAAAAAAGTCGGCTTTAGTGCGGGACTATAATAATGCATTTTTTTATGGAATTTTTCTATGGAAAAATTCTCAAATTCTGATACCTTTTTCTATAGAAATATTCTCCGATTCTGAGATATTTCTTCTATATGAAAATTCTCAGGTTCTTATAAATTTTTTGTAGGGTAAAACTTTTCTGAAACTGGAACATTTTTTGTATTTTTGAGACACTTTTCTATTGAAAAAATTTTAGTTTAGAAAAAATTTTAGATTATCATAAATTTTTTTTTTTTTTTGGAAAGTTTCTCGATTCTGAGACTGTTTTTTAAAAGAAAAATTCTCAGATTTTGAGACATCTTTTCGGTAGAAAATTTTCAGTTTTAATCTACATATAGAAGAATTCAAGAAAATGGGTTTTTTATTGCAAACGCTTCAGTTGTACAGCTGTTACCTATGATATTAATTTTGTATTGAAGAAATAACTCTAGAACCAATATTTTCTTATTTTAGTTAATTTTCAATCTGCATAAAGAAAGGATTTATTGTTTTTTTTCTTTTTCATTTCCATTATAAATAATGTTGTAGAAAAATACAAATTTATAAAATATATATATATAAAGCATAATTTTATCTTATATTCATTCATCTGTAGAATCTTCTGGTATAGAATCTGATTTGGATAAAGGTTGACTAGGCACGCCAGAAACTTTTGGAGACTTTTTGAACTCGTCGTCTGTTGTTTTGTCGTTTTTGAATTCACCTACTTTAGTTTGAGATTTTGCTTCATTATCTAGAGCAGATTTAGCTGGAGCTGTACTCATATCTACCTTGTTTTTGGCTATAGGTTTTGAAGAGTTTGCCGCCATATTATCATCCTTTGTTGTAGGTTTATACGCCATGTTTTTCTTTATTTTGTCATAAAGTTTCTCATAATCTGGTACCTGCTCTGCTGGATCATGTGGCCAAAACAATGGTTTACCTTGTCCTGGTATATATTGTGCAATATCCTCTCGTTCAATTACGAATTGCTCAAGTGTCATATTTTCATAAGGTACCAAACACTTTATGCGATTTATTTCATCTTCATAGATCTGAATACGTGTATTTGATTCTTCAATATAATTTTTTACGTCTTCTTGTGCCTGTACCGTTACTTCATCTAATTCTTTATAATATTTAGAAAAATCTAAAGCTTCGTGTCTTGATGCAAAAACATGATTTAATTCTTCATATTTAATTTGGAACTGCTCAATCATTTTCACATAATCCTCACGAACGTTATTACGGTAAAACTCCCAATCTATACGGGGCAATTTTTCAGGATATTTATTAACCCTCCTAAAAATAAAAAAGTTTTTACAGCCAGTAAATTTATTTATTATTCTCACTTACCTATGATATTCTATTGTTTTATTGCGAAAATCTTCAAATTGTTTCATTTGATTAGGTGGAGTACGCTTCAAAAGTTCTGCTAAACTGGATGTTGTTAATTTTTTAGCTGCCATGAAGTAAATAGAATCATAAAAATATAAAGCAATAATCCAATTTTAAAATATATAAAATATTTATTAGTTTTGTTTTCTTCGAAAGTGATTACAATGTCAAAATTAACCCTTTACTGCATAGCTGACTGACACAGTCAGTGTGTTCGTTTACTCGAAATTCTTACTACTTTTACTACAATTGGAAAGTTTTGTTTACTTTTTGTATTGAATTTTTCCAGCTGTAGTAAAAGTAGTAACTTGTAGTAAGTAAAAGAACACGCCTTATATTTGCCCTCATGTATTCACGTTTTTAGTTTTATAAACAAATATTTTATTACATGAAAATATTTTGTTCAGCTGTATGTATGATATATGTAAATTCAATAATAATTTGGAACTTAAACTCAATTAACGAGCTTTCGAGATGAGGTGTTAGTTAAATTTATAAAATTTGAATTTAAAATTGTGTGTTTTTTTGTTGTTATTTTTTCAAAATTATTTAGACAACTTTGTTGAATATAAAAAAATTCCGACAACCACATTGTCGACATGATTTAATTAATACTAGTTTTTGTTTGTTTTTCATGCATGCATTTTGACAAGTACAAACTGGCAGCGACTAAAAACTATGCAGTTTTTGCTTAGTCTAAATGCAGTATAAGGATCAAAAAATATGTAACAATAATTAGAAAGAAAATTCATTTATATAGGAATAGTTTTTTAGTAAAATTTTTTTGTTTGTACTGTATCCAGACAAGCCACGAAATCTACATTTTCTGTGTGGTTTTTGCCATGCTATAAATTTATTTATCAGCACAATTGTGGTAGTAGAATAAATTAGTTTAGAATATAAATATATATCTCAACAAATTCCCAAAAACTAGAATACCTGATATACAAGATGTTTTACTAATTTTTCTACAACTTTTTTTTTTGAGAGTAAATATCTAGTGAACGTTCTAGACTATGGTTCTAGACTCCAACCTTTTTTTGAAAACTCATATTGTTCAAATGAACTAAAAAATAAATTCAGATAAGTATACTGGTTGCTATAAAGGGAGCTCAAGCCATAATATAATATAGTAGCTCTTTTCCTGCCATTTTTTTTTTTTTTTTAATTTATTTATTCATAATTTCAAAATAATATAATTCATAGTTAAAGATGTCTCGTGCCAGAATGGCTAGAGAGACGAGTTGGCAAAAATACAAAATTTGAATTCTATATTATTTTATTAACATACGTAAAAGTTAAATATTATTAATTTATGTTTATATTTGGACACATCAAAATTTTACTCAAGAAGCATTTCTAAGTTATCCAAAATATACAATTTCACGTTTTTTTTTTAAATAGATAATCGGTTGCAGACTTTCAAACCAACTGGTAAATTATTAAAGTGTAAACTACCCGCGTACTCCATTCTTTGCCTGGTTGTTTCCAATCTGCATCTAGAGATTCTAAGATTATATGCATTTCTTGCATTAAAGTTGTTCTGGTTTCTATTAAAATTAATCATCCTGATTCCAATGTTGATAACTGATTTATATACATAAAAGAGCAGTTGCTGTTGATATAAACCATAAATCGGTATAATTGTTTTACAAACATTCTTGTATAGGTCAATCCTGTTATGTCGTGCATTTAGATTGAAAACACATTTAAGGGATTTATTCTGCCTGTAGAGAATTCAGCTCACTCGTCTTTTTGTAGGCGTAAACTATAGCCAGATACTCCAATCGACTATGTACAGGGTCCGCCAAATAACTTTTTTTTTTGAAAATGCTATAAAAAAAAATACTGAATATTTTCTCAAATTTCTTTTTTTATTTGAAAGTACGATCCTTCCGGTTAATAATGGAAAATAATTTCATTCATATGGCTGCCTCGGCTGGCCATGCAGTAGCCTACACGATCGGCCCAATTTTTAAGCACATTATCGATTGTGTGCAGCTGTATTTCACCAATGGCTACACGAATATTGTGCTTTAAAGCGTCAATTGTCTCTGGCTTGTCGGCGTAACACTTATCTTTGACGGCACCCCACAAATAATAGTCCAACGGTGTCAAATCGCAGCTCCGAGGTGGCCAAACGACATCAGCTCTGCGGCTGATAATGCGATCTTCAAAAACAGGGCGCAAAACATCGAGTGTAGCTTCGGCTGTGTGGCACGTAGCGCCGTCCTGTTGAAACCAAATGTTGCCAATATCCTCCTCTTCAATTTTCAAGATGACGAACATACGGAGCTGACGGTGCTTCTCTTCTTCCAAAATCCGTACGCAATTTTCGCACACATTCTGCAACATTACCATGATTTTCAAAGTAATGTCGCAATATTTCCCAGCGTTGTTCAAGCGTATAGACAACCATATTCGTTCAGCGGAAGGATAAAACTAATTATCTGTCAAATCAGACATGAGCTAAGTGTTACCATTTACGAAATAAGCACTAGTTGAAAAAAAAAAACGTTAGATGGCGGACCCTGTATAATAGCTTGATAGATCATCATTTTTAATTTTATGTTGAGTTTATTCCTTAAATTGAAAAGAATTCCAGTCGCTGATGCAATATTGGATTTTAATGATTTAATATGAGCATCCCACGCCAAATTGGTTTTCAAACTTATACCCAGGTATTTAATCTCATGCTCCTCATAGATAAGATTTCCATCCACAAATATACAAATTTTTACAAACTGTCATCGAACTGGCCCCTTTATATGAAGTAGGCTGGTCACTTTTACACGGCGTTGTCATTGGAAGTGGAAATTGACCCCTTGTGACATGTATTTATAAAAGTGTAAAAGTGACCAGCCTACTTCATATAAAGGGGCCAATGAGCGGGGTCGAAAACGTAATAATCTTGTTTTATCTGCATTCAAAACCAAACGATTTAATGTCGCAAATTCAAAAATTAAAGCAGAATCTCTCTCCATTTTGGTTTTAAGACTCAAATCAAATTTATAAGGGTAAAATATAGAAATATCATTCGCGAACATTACAATTTTACCAAAAAGACCAAGGTTAAGGTAAATCATGAACAAGAGGGGCCCTGAAACACTCCCTTGCGGAACACCACAGTTTACTGAGAGTATTGAACTTTTTCTTGGCCGATTTGAACATATTGTCGTCTATTAGACAAAAAACTTTGTATAAGTTTCAATTCATTACCACAAATACCATAGAACCTAAGGTTTTCCAATAGGATTTCATGGTCAACAAGGTCAAATGCCTTACTGAAGTCTAAAAACAATCCAGCCACTCCACTAAAACCATTATCCAAGCCTTCACATATAATATTTATTACACTAACTACCCAGGAAAATTTTCTGTTCCAAAGAATCGGTTGTACAATAGATACCCAGGAAAATTTTCTGTTCCAAAGAATCGGTTGTACAATAGCTACTTTTCATTCACAACCCCTTCTACTGTCGATTCTAACACCGATTCTTTTTGTTTGAGATTGTCCCAAAAGCAACCCCTTCTATAGCTCCAAAGTGGAACCGGTTGCTCTAGAATCAGTTCTGGAACTACTTCTGGAACTGATTCTACGTCACCCACACCTTCCATATAGGATCCCAGGAACTGGTTCCGGAACCAGTTCCATAGAATCGGTAGCAGTGGAACCAGTTGTAGAATGGGTGTGGTTGGCTACCGATTGTAAAAAATTTTCCTGGGTACTGCTTCATGAGTACCACCTCCCTTCACAAATCCAAATTGGTTTTTACTTAACAATGATTCTTGTTCAAAGAATTCCATCAACTGAGAGTAAATTAACTTTTCAAAAATCTTATCTATTATTGAAAGCAGCGCTATTGGCCTAAATTGTTCAACCGTATTGGAGTTCGGTGATTTATAAATTGGAATTACTTTATGTAATTTTAAAGCATCCGGATATATAGACGTATTTATCATAGTATTAAATATCGTTAGTAAGAAAGGTGATACAATAGTACAACAATCGATTATCAAGTTAGATGAAATGTTATCATGGCCAGGGCTTTTTGATTTCCTTAGATTCATTATTGTGTCTTCCAATTCATTCAAAGTTACTTCTCTAAAAGAAAATCGCTTATTAAATTGCCTGAGTGTTCTCAAGGAATTGCAGTTATCATCAGATTGTTTTTCAATCCCCTGTTTTAACGAATCAACTACATTGATGAAATATTCATTCAAGTGAGTAGCTTTAATTTTATTGTCATCTATACAAATTCCACTAGAATCGACTAAGTTTACCGTTTTTTCACTCAAACGACCCATAACATTATTTAAAAATCTCCAGCAGCTCTTTATATCATCTCCAAGCTTCAATAAATTGTTTTCATAATACAGGTTCATATTTTCCTTTGTTGATATTTTTATAATTCTACTTATTCTTCTCAGTCTATCATTAATTATTGTATCATACCGATTTTTCCTTCTCATTTTCAAAAGTTTCTTTTTTGTTTCCATCAAAGACCATAAATTCTTGCTAATCCACGGGGCTAGATAAATTTTAAATGATTTCTTTGGCCTTGATTCAATTGTGTTGATTAAAATCGCATCATTAATAATACCTATCAAGTTTGAAGTGATTTCTGATGGGTTATTGTTCTGAGAAATATTTACTAGGTTCTGATTCAAATATTCCTTCACAGATTCATAATTACAACTGTATTTTATTGGCAACTTTTAAGACCATAACACTGAAATAAATTACTTATTTAATAAATTACTTATTTAATTAAAAAAATTAAGTAATATTTATTTGTAATTTTACTTGTACAAAATTTACTACATTAAAAATTTTCTCTGTGTAAAAGTACGGTACATAATTCGGAATTAAGGTGTACATACAATCATGTAAATGAACCTGTTAATAAAAATTACCTTTCATCTACAGAAATTAGAATATTTTATTCCCAAATACTAGTTAGATAAGAATAGCAAAAAAAAAAAAACTGAAAAAGAAAATTTTGCTAAATAATAATATACATGGGTGATATCAAAAAATGTGATAAAAACCGTGTAACCAAATAATTTCTAATGCATGGATTACATTTGAGTTACATATTTCGATATATATCAGCGCATTGTCACGTGTTTTACAAAATTTATAACAATCTGACCAATTTTTGGTTAATACATAAAATTTGTGACCAATTTTATAGGCCAAATGTAAACTCCGTAACAAGTAACTTATAAGGTTTTTTAACTTTAATAGCTTATATTTTAATAACCAATAAAGCTAAACACTAACGGTAAGAATTTTTGTGAAGAGGAAAAGTGCCATTTTTAACAAAAATTAATACATTTTAAAAACTTTTTCGTATATCTTAGCTATCACGACTTCAACTCTGTAACGATTTTTCGTCATAATTTTTGATAAAAATTCATATACCAGAATTTTGGAGTTATCTATTATTTATATTCCGAAAAGTATAACGTTATTTATACTCAAATGATCGTTGGACTGTAAGTAATCATCCAGTATAACAGACTTTAAGCTTTTCTGCAGCATGTAACATTCTCGAGATGAAAAAGGATGTCTTTAATAAGATTTGAAAAAATGTTGTTAACTCCGTTCCTAATTTTTACACCAAACTATTTAACGAGTAAGAAAAACAGTGTCATATTTGTATTCACCTTGTAGGCATCGTGTGATTTCGTTTCGGAAAAAAATTCTGGCAAAGCGTTTCTGAAAGAAAACGAAAAAAGTAACCAAATGTAAACTCGGTAACTGTAAACTCCGTAACCACAATTGTTTGCATCAAATTTCATTCAAATAAATGTAGATAAATGTTTCAAATATTTTAAAATAACCATAAACAGAGGTGATTCAACTAATATTTATGCGTCAAAAGACGATTCAACTAATAATTTTGCGTCAAATCAAAAAAAGTTATCAGTTTTTTACCCTAAGCTGCTGGAGCGAAAATGATTGATTTTGCATTTCATTGGTTTTGAATCGATATTTCGAGTCATTACTGACATTAGTTTGACAAATAAAATTTGTTTCACACAATTTAATAATTTTTTGATCGCGTTATTATATATTTTTAATATATTATTTTGTAACTGCGCAACCGCTGTTTGGATTTTAAAAAATTTTATATTTTTGAAAAGCATTTAAAAGGACCAAAAATACAAAATTAAAAAAAAAATAAAATTTTTTTTCGCGGAATGAATTGTATTTTTATTCGCGAAACCGCCAATTTGATAAGCACAAGTTATATATCATTGGAAAGCAAGTTGAAAACCCTAATACGAGAAACTAATAAATTGAAGAAAATTCGTACGCAATTTTTTTTGTTATATCTTTTGCTTGCAGAAATGTAAACTCCGTTACAACAAAAAATATTAAAATTGTACAAAAAAAGTTATTGCGACAACTTGTAGAAGAGCTTTTTTGCAATTAGGTTTATAATGACTAAACTTACTGATTCCATTAAGAAAAATCCGAAATATTAACACTTTTTGCTTCTCACAAATTTGGCCCAAAAATTTATCACAGTTTTTGATTTCACTCACATATGTACTGAAAATAGCAAGAAAGAATATATATTTACACCATCCGATACTTTTGAAGCAAGGTAAGGAGTGGTTTGTATGACTTCCAGATTTTTTAATATAAAAAAAGGCCAAGCATTGCGTTTATTCTACAAAACTCGTTACTTTATTTTTAATTCAGTTTTTTTTTTTTTTTTTGTTAAAGAGAAGCAACACTCTGGAAATTCTTCCTATTAATTAACGTGTTGCTTCCTTTGGAAAGGGGATAGAGAAAAAGTTAAAGGTGGTGAAAGATGAATGGCTTCAAATATGGCAACACTGTAATTGCGCGAGATGTTGAATTTTTAGAACAGTTGTTGCGCGCCATCTGATGGTGAAAATTTAATCTAATTTTAGAGGATTTCTTTTAATGTATACGGGACTCAGAATCTAAAACATTGTTAACAGAATAGGAAAATTTTTCTATAAAAATTTCCCAGAATCTGAGAATTTTTATTTAACAAAAAGTCCTTAGGATCTGATAATTTTTTTATAAGAAAAGGAAAACTCCTCAGAATTTTCAAATTTTTCTATATATCCTCAGAATATGAGAACTAAAATATCCTCAGAATATGAGGACTATTTCTGTAACAAAAATTCCTCGGAATCTGAGAACTTTTCTATAAGAAAAGGTCTTTAAAATCTTACAATATTTCTATAAGAAAAAGTCTTTAGAATCTTAGAATTTTCTATAAGATAAAGTTCTCAAATCAGAAGATTCTCTTTAAAAATAACTGCTCACAATCTGAAATCCCTAGATTGTGAGAATTTTTATTTAGAAAAAAGTATTCAGAATATGAGCATGTTTCTATAAAAAAAAGTCCTCAGAACCTCAGAATTTTTCTCTAAGGAACCTCCCCCAGAATCTAAGAATTTTTCTAAAAGAAAAAAATCTTCAGAATCTAAGAATTTTTCTGAAAGCAAAAGTCTTCAGAACCTAAGAAATTTGCTGTAAGAAAGAGTCTTCAAAATCTGATAAATTTTCTAAAAAAGAAAGTCCTCAGAATCTGGGAATTTTGCTAAAAGACGAAGCACTCAGGATCTGAGAATTTTTCTAAATGGAAAGGTCCTAAGAATCTGAAAATTTTTCTATAAGGAAATTTTTCTGTAATAAAATTTTATCAAAATCTGTGGATTTTCCTCTAAATCTGTGAATTCTTCCATGAAATTCAAAGAAATTCTGTGATTTTTCCTAAGGAGAAAACTAGATTCTAGGACATTTTTCTTAAGGAAATCTTTGAAATTCTAAGGAGAACTTCCATTGTACAAAAAAGCCAGCTATAAGGACCTTTCTCTTTTTTTTTTTTTTAGAAAATTCAACGTTTGTTCGACAGTGGCATAACCCAGATCTTTAAATCCCGCATGACCCTAGCTTTATTTTCTATTGGTAAAATATTTGAGAACAGCACATGACTGTAGATGTCATAAGAAAATTACATAATTTCAAAAAGTGGAACCAGAGGTATGGCATGACCAAATACATAAATTATAAGAACATCGTTATCACTAGATGGCACTTTGTTCAAAAAATTGACAATTTTCTTTTTTTTATTAAAATTTTAATAATAACAAAAAACAAATCAAAAAAACAAATGGATATCACAAATTTTATTATTTGAATACATTCCGCGCTTTTTTTCTTTATTTTGAGCAGCTTTCAGCAGTTTGGGAATTTTTAAATATAGGCTGAACTAATACTAAACCAGTACTAAATAGTTCCTCAGGTAATACTAAATTTCAGCGCCGTCTACCGGTGAGTAGTGTAAGTTTTGATTTCCTATCTCTGTAGTTAATAGTACATGAGTGGAACCATACTTACATATCAGGGAAATCAATAAAAAACTGTCAAAAATTTATAAATATTTTCAAATTTAAAATTACATTTATATATTTATTGATTGTCTAGAATATTATCAGTTTCCTACGTTTTTCACTGTCACTAGATTTGTTCTGTGTTTTCAACGATTTTTTATCAAATTCTAACGATTTTTCTTTCGAACAAAGTACATGGTCCGTGTGAAACTTTCTTAATTTTGTATCGACTTTTTATTGGATTGATGAAAAGGAAGTAAAAAATACAATTCAAACAAATATCAAATGGCTTAAAGTTGTTTTTTATCGATTAAATTTTAAAACTTAAAAATGTTTGTCCATGCATGTATAACTTGTATACTTGCAAAAACTTTCTCTTTTTTTTAACAGTTGAAAAATCTATAACTTTTATTTCATCATTTTGGTTTTGCCTCAACAAAAAAACAAAAAAAAAACCAAATATTAGAACAAAGAATAACAAAAAAAAATTAAAACATTAAAAACTGAAAACCTAACAAAAAGAAGAAGAAGAACAACAGAAATAAAAACAAAATTTTAACCTACATAGCTAAAGGTTTACAAACCGCCATAACTGCAACAGTAAATGTTGCATAGTACATGAGATACAATTTAGCCACATACAAACACATACTCATGCACACATACATACATTGTTACACATTATATATTAAGTGTTATGTTTAAGCACTTAAAAAATTTATTGAAAAAAGTAAATGAACACTCATTCATACACAAACTTACAAACCATACCGATATCGAAGCATATTCATTTATACAACATTATCTGCCCCAAAAAAAAAAAATATATATAGTGAAAATATGTAGATTAGTTGCCTTAAAGCTTAAGTTTAAATTTTTTTTGCTATAAATTTTCAATAAAATACCAGTAAAAACAAAAGATATAAAAGAACCAGAGGATGCAGAAGAAATATACATAAAAGATATCCAAACATAATACATAATAACTACTAAAAAAAATACAATACACTCTCCCCATACATTTGTTTAGTATTCATATATTTGTAATATTGCACAATGAACCTAAATTGTAATTAAGTTTAAGAGTTATACAAAATTATATAATTAAACTGATTGGAGTATAAAATTTGTTTTAAACAGTGAGTATTTATGATAGTTCCGGTATAATCAAACGTATGTCAGCAAAACTTTTTAGGGAGTAACGCGAAGAAGTTACGCTAGGTGTGAAAATGTATAAACGTTGAGTTTTCAACGTTGATAATTATCCACGTTGTAAGTTAACGTGCATACGAAAAGTAATATGTTAGTTTCCGTCTAGAAAACGTTTTTATGCATTTTGTGCATTAGTTAAGTCGAAAACACAGCTAATGTTATTCTTAAATACCGATACTTAAATAAATGAAATATCGATACCTTTAAAATGCAGCTACCGAAATTAATGAAATACCTTTATCATTATAATAATACCATTAGCGTAATTTTTAATTGTATCTTTTTGGTAGTTGAGTATTTTTCCTGCACTAAGTTAATAAATTGGTTTTATTTTTATTTTAGCTATCTCTGAGGTAAACTTTCTTCCTTGTCCTACTTGACCACACTAAAGAGTTCGACATGGTTGATCATGATGCCCTCTGTTAAATTTACTTCTGATATTCGTCTACTCGTTTGCTATCGTCATATATATTGGATCGTAGTCAGTCAGTTACTGTCAGGGATGGAAAACATGGTACAATTGTACTTTTTTTTTGGTACATTTTGACCTCCATTGGTACCGTGGTACTACCACGACCCATTTGGTACAATTTCAAAAATTTGCAAGTTTATAATTTTTGTATTAAATGAACTTGTTGTACTTATAAGCTGTCGACAAATATTCGAATTGCAGACGTGGATGAAAATCATTCTAACAAAAACTAGTAACTGCCAACTTTTGGGCCCAATGTTGAAAAAATATATTATTATACGCGTCGATTACTTATTGAAAAGTAAAAAAAAATATTACATTGTTTTCTTAGGACGGGTACCTTATCTAAAATATAACCAAAACAAAACATTAACAACTTATATTTTCATATACATATGTTTGATATTCACATTTTTATTTATTTTAAGAAAAGTTAGCGGGTCTTTGTGTCGTACACTCATAAAAAAAACTCTGTACAAATTATTCAAAATTCTGCTAAAATAACAGGAAATAGTACCTGTATTTGCGCCAGCAGAATTTTCAATGGAGTTTAGAATTACGGTCTGCTAAATTTAGGTAAGCTAAATTTTATACACTGCTAAATACACAGAAAATTTTAGTTAATTTAGCTAAGAAAATTGTGCTAAATTCAACAGAAACTTTACCTGATTTAACCGAAAGTTTCTAAAAATGTTGCTTACAATCTAGGTTTCTAAACTCTCTGGATCTGTCCCGAGAGAGGTACTTATTTATTATTGGGTACAGATTAACGAATTTATGTTCATTTTGCTCTATCTCGCTTAATTTCCGAGATATAAGCCATTTTATGATTATCCAATAAAAAATATGAAAATATAGCGCCATCTCTATGTAATATTGATAGCAGAGACACAAAAATATAAAAATTTGGAAATAATTGTGATTTAACTTAGCTCAAAAGTTTGTAAAATTAAGAAACACAAATTAGCATGCAAAGATAGTTCAAATACGGATGTAATTAATTGTTATTCTTAATTGGATTTACAAAAAATATTAGTTCAATCCTAAATTTTAAGACAAAATAATAAAAAAATTAGTTTAGTGGAATCAGAACGCGTTTAACAGACTTTGGTACTAACTTTTTTGTATAAGTGTATAAAATAGTATTTCCTGCAAGCTTGACCTCGATCGCACATACTTTTTCTATCAAACAAATTGGTGAGGGCTGGAATAGTAGGTTCAATTTTTGTAGAAGAATATTTTCTGCAAGCATGACATTGCTCGGACAAATTTTCAATATATGAAAAATGTTGGTACCGTGAGGGTCGAAATTTTTTTATGTAGTTGGTACAAAATGTAAAAACTCATTTCCATCCCTGGTTACTGTAGATAATTAAATCTCATGCGTCTTACCATTCGTAAAAGGAATGCAGAAGGTTTATGCGCTCATCTCTCAAAATCCAAATGTCTGATCATAAGAAAGAAAACCTTGATCCGTTCGAATACAATTTATTCAAATACACTCACAATATTTTATCCTTAAAAACAACCTAAAATACATATTAAATTAATTGAAAACACTATTAAAAAAAGGACTACTGATTTTTCATTATATTCAAACCATTTTGCTATTTATTTTCAAACATTGTTTAAACAATCCAGAAAAGAAATAAAAATAATTGAAAAGTCTATTAAAACAATCATCAATTTTTTAACTGACAAAACGTAAAAAGAACGATTTTGTGGTTTGTTTTTTCATATTTGAAAGTTTTTTTTTTGTTTCGATTTTCAAAACACTACACCATACACATTCATATTTTTATTGGCTATGTTTGTGTGTATGAGTAAAGAATTTCTTGTAATTTGAATTGAAATAATTTTGTATATAAACAAAATATTTTAACAAAAAAGAAAACCGAAAATATTTGAATTTTTTGATTTAAAACAGAAAACAACGAAATTATTTAAATAATTTTTTATAAAAATAGAAATCTAAAAATAGAATATTTGACTGAAAATAGCAACTCCTACAGACGATACATATTTTTTTCTGGTTTGTTTTTTATTGGTTGACAAAAAAAGTTAAACAATATGTTTCAATGTATTTTAATTGATTCTTCAATTGAAAACAAACTTTACCTATTACTTTTTAAATAAACCTCAATCGGTTATGGAAAATATATTGTGAGTGTATGACTTTGGGTTATATTTATTAGAGTTCGTTGATTTTGGGATATCATAATTTTTTTTGAAAGCTTTTTGCATCGAAAAAAAGAATGGGGTTTTTGATTTCAACTCCTTTAACTGCACTGTGGGCCAGAATCACCGTTTTTTGGCCAAAAGTATAATTCAGGTAAAGCAAAATATGTTTATATATTCAAAATCTAGGATTGTTGAATATTTTGTGAGTGAAATATTGTATCATTGTATATAATGATACAACAAAAAAATCATAAATAAACAATATGTTGTTCCAAAAACAATCTCAAATTATAAAACTGAAACTAGCTCTCAAAAAAAAAAAAAAAAAAAACAGAAACCTGTTAAGTATTTACGAAAAAAGTAACAAAATTACTAATTTTACCTCCACAATGTTCCAAGAGATATTTGAAAAACTTGAATGCCAATGTTTTCCATAAAGTGTCTTCTACCTACGTTTTTGAGACCGTTTGCACCCGTTCATAAACTTTCGAGATTTTGCCCTTTAACTGAAAAAGTACCTTCAGATCTCGCTGATTTCCAGCATCCCAGAGTTTTAGTAAAAACTAAAAATAGCACTAAAAATTAGCTTAAATGAAGGTTCTGGTTTTCTTACACAGACTAGCCCACTAAAGACCAGATTTGTGGGACATTTGAGTGCCCATTCTGAATAATTACGAAATTAACCCTTAAACACATATGGGTCTTTTTTGACACTTTTTAAAAAGGGCCAAATAGACCCTTTAATTGCAGAGTTAGAGGGTTAAAATGTTCCACAAAAATTTCCCTCGTAGTGTTTTACATAAGTTCGCTTAATATATGCTATACCTAAAATGAAAGATTCATATGTTTTCCTATGCCGATTCACAATAAACATTTTCAAAAGAGGGGAAATTTTAACCCCCCAAAAACGTAGGCCAGACGAAAACTTTTAGAACGCCGATACACTTATATTTTTCGTTGGTCCCTCCCAAAATTAGTTGTCATCAGAACCTTTTTTTGTACAGTGTAATTTATTTTCCAACACATAACAAATTTAAATTTATGCCGCCATATTGGATCCGCCATGTTGAATTTTTAAAATTTGATTTCAGATTCGTAATCTGCTACCCAAAAACTTCCCCTGCTGGAAATTTGAAGTAAATCAGGCGACATAAGAAATTTTATGAAAAAATTGTTTGTCGGCATATTGGATCCGCCATTATGAATTTCAACATTTTAATTTCAGATTTTTAATCAGCGGACCCTAGACCTATATAATTGATTATTTTAAGTCCAATATAATAAAAACTAAAAATTAATGGCCGCCATATTGGATCCGCCATTTCTAATTTTATATTTTATACGTGATCAGCAACAACCAAACCCCCCTTTGTGATATCTTTTAGTCTCATATAGTCAATATTGTAGTTTTGGCCAAAATTCGACAATGTTTGCCACTGTGCACTGGCGCAAGTCGGCCAAAAACGCTGATTTGGAGACCCATTTCCTGCAGAGCAAAAACGGTTATTTAGTATATTTTCGAACCACTCTAATGGATGTCTGGTGTATTTTGAAAATGCAAAAAAAAAAGTTTTTTATATTAAATTTTGTTGTAGAATCGAATGGTAAAGTCAGATTTCCTATAAATGCAGCTGTTTTTGCTCTGAAGGAAGAGATTCTTGAAATCAGCGTTTTTGGCCGACTTGCGCCTGTGGAAGGAGTTGAAACAAAAAAGGAAAAAAAAACGCCATTCTTTTTTTCTATGCAAAAACTTTAAAAAAAGTGATGATATCCGAAAATCAAATTTTTATGACGAACTCTAATATTTATGTTATAAGCATGGATGGTAACCGAAACGATGCGGTTACCGGTAAGGGTAACGCTATTTTAGATTATTTCGGTAACGCTATTTTAAGGGTAACACTATTTAATTTATTTCGGTATCGGTATTTTAAGGATAACGGTAGTTCAGTTATTTCGGTAACGGTTTCTTAGGGATAACGGTATTTCGGTTATTTAGGTAACGGTATTTTAAGGGAAACGGTAGTCTATTGAAAGGGGTTTGAACCGATAATGGTATTTTAGCGGTTTTGCCGGCCAACCCCGGTTATAAAGATCAATAAATATTTAAATTGAATATTTTTTCTACGTTTTTGACTTTTGACTATTACTGATATTGATTATTAAGTTCTTGTCCATTGTGCATGTGCTAGTGTAAATGCTTAAAAAGACTACATATACCCATACATATAAACATTAAAAACTTTTACTAATTTCTTCTTTTTTATTTTAGTATAAATTGTAACAAGAAAAAAAAATTGAGTTAATATTTACATACTAACGCATACACATAAAAAACAAAGTTCAGCAACACCCTCACACACATATGAATACATAAGAAAACAAAACAATTTTTAGCTATGTAGGAATGCATGTAACTAAAAACTGTATATGGTTGAATTGTATAATTATGCAAATTTTTTGGGGAAATTTTATTCCATTTTTTTGTTACAAATTTTTGGAGAGAAAAAAAAATACTTTAGTAAACTGGGTAAATGAGTCGATACATATAAAATTTAACCATAGGTTTGTATAAAGGGCTAGTTTATCGAATTTTAGAAACATCAATTTCGATATCAAGCAAGTTAAAAAGTTGTTGACTGTCATGTGGTCTATAAGTTATTTAAGACCACAGTGCGATTTTGATTATATTCCGGGAAACTAAGCAAATTATCCCTACGGGAAATTTTAACAAACTGTCACCGAAATGGCCCCTTTACATGAAATAGACTGGTCACTTTTACATGGCGTTGTCATAGGAGGGGGAAATTGACCCCTTGTGACATGTCACAAGACAAATCCCAGGACAGGTCCCTGAACTTTGTTTTTTATGAGAGTTCAGTAACCTGTCCTAGGATTTGTCTTGTGACATGTCACAAGGGGTCAATTTCCACCTCCTATGACAACGCCATGTAAAAGTGACCAGTCTATTTCATGTAAAGGGGCCAGTTCGGTGACAGTTTGTTAAAATTTCCCGTAGGGATGTTATACAGATATGGTGGAATATATGATATAGTTGAAAATTGTATTAGCCCATTTTTCGCCGACCGCTGATTATAATCACCAGTACTTTTACTATTCATAACTTGCTAATAAAATGTGTTTTTATTTAATTTATTTTTTGTATGAATTGGTAAAAATATCAGTCGTAAATAAATATTCCGTCTATGGTAACATCTAACCTCGCTAAGACCCGGAATATCAATACTGTAGTTTCTCATTTCACTGGGAAACTCGGAGAGATATCGCACGTTCCAAGTTCCAATCATTATCCGTTACTTAAATCTTATTAAATTTTCAGTAGAAGTTTCTGTAATACAATATTTTTTTATGAGAGAGGGATATCAGCCCGCAGCTCAACCTGCTTGAAAGCGAGGGAGCTATAAATAGTTTGGCAGTGGTTATTGAATGGCGCAAACTATCGCCATGATGATTACGGCATTCAGAATTTAAAGCTACGTACACGTTTTCCAAGAGTGTCGTTCTGATACCCTCTTATCTAATACGCTAATCTGTCCACCACTACTTATTTAAATTCGCAGTCGCCACTCACACTGCATGAAAGGGTTATCCACTACCCGCAACACATGGAGGCGCCTCCTAGCACTTCATCTTAGCTTCCCCAATGATTAATTTTGTATTTCATTTTCTCAGAAAAACTACACGGACGTAAAATATCAAATACCCTGGGGGGGACTCACTACCCCCGGTTAAATCCAAAATGGCGATAATTAATTTGTCAGTTGTTTCTCTTTTTTTTTGGGAACTTTAAATTTTACATGTCAAACTTTTGGCTTTTTAATCAGACTAGGCATCCAAAGGTAGGTCTATTAGTTAAGCATCGAATTCTGCTCTTCGAAATAACTCATTTAACAATTTTATAATAATAAATAACCACGAAAGAGAAACTTAACTTTCATAATTTTTAGAATTTTTTTGAGAAAATGATCTAAAGTTGATCTTCAGTCTTTTTTGCCCGGAATAGGCACTATTAAGTCAATAAGAATCAAGTTGGTTTTATAACACCTTTTAAGCCCACTACAGTTTGGCTCAGATAAAACCTTTCTATTGCGACAGGAATAGAACCTGAACTTACTTAAATCATTTCCAATACGGTTAGCCACCTTGGGCCATATTCTGCATGTCACCTGAAACCAATCCCTACCCCCTTAGGGTAGACACAGATCATCAATCTGAGTCGATCTGCATACCATAAGGTGGGTCTACGCCAATCATTTTGTTTGCTGCAAACTCAATATAGCCTGTTCCAAAGAGTGGTGTAGAGTGTAAGAAATTTAGTAAATGAATGAGTACGAATATGGAATTATTTTGAGACAATTTTCATTTAAAATTTGTATTGTCTTTGGAAGGTTAATAACTTAAAGCAGCAACAGTATTCACACATTTTTATAAAATTATTTTTTAATATTAATTTCGTCTCTAGTAACTAGAGATCAATTAAAATTAATGAATACAACCTAAAGTTATTTTTTGTAGGAAATTAGTGCTAAAATTAAAAATATGTGCATAAATATTTAAATACTTTTTTTTTATAATATTGTGCAAAATTACTAGAAAATACTTTAATTTAAAACTTAATGTTTAAGCATTTAAATGTTAAATAAAATTCCAGCAACCCTTTCTTCTTTTAGTAGTATATATAACCCCGTAGAAATTTTTATCTTATCATTTTAATGTCTTTTGTTAAATTTTCAAAATAAAATTTCCCCCTCTTTGAAATAAAATATCCAAATAAATAAAAAGGATTCACACCTGTTTTATTTTTTTCTGCGTTAGGTTTCATTTAAACAATTTCCCTAATCAAAAAAAAAAAAACTCTTTGTAA
Organism: Leucophora obtusa; assembly: GCA_949987735.1. Classification (NCBI taxonomy): domain Eukaryota; kingdom Metazoa; phylum Arthropoda; class Insecta; order Diptera; family Anthomyiidae; genus Leucophora; species Leucophora obtusa. Next base: position 57,263,915 of record OX465299.1, on the reverse strand, counting down.
GCCTTTTTTGGTTGTATATTTCGTCCTTTTTATTATTTTTTACAAAATAAAAAATTCCTTTGTATATATTTGAAAGTGATTTTCATCAATTGTTGATGACAAAAGTGTTAAAATGCTCAATATTGTGCTTGTATTGTTTGTCGACCATTGTTCCGTATTTCCATATAACAGAGCGTAGAGGCTTATCATCCAATCTCTATTTAAATGACAATCATTTATTTACATAATTGCCATTAGTGTAGGCTTATATTTTAAACAAATATATAAAAAAAAGTTTTAAAAAAGGTGTAAATATCAATTTATAGGTACCAACGTATTTACTGGAAGTATTTAAATGCATAATTTAAAGTCTTAAAATTTTTCGAATTCCAAATATTAATTTAACCCTTATTTGCGCGGCAAAAAAAAAAAACACCTTCTATTGCGCTGCAAGGTACCCGGGTACCTATATGAAAGTTACGTAGAAAACAAGCATTTTCACACTAAATATCTAGTTATCTAATACACCAAATATCTAATACATTGGCAAAACCAGAAATTATAACATATTACAACAATACTAAAGGAGGGGTTGATAATATGGATAAATTATTGGGTGAATATACGTGCAAACGCAGAACAAGTCGATGGCCGTTGTCACTATTTTTTCATGTTATTGATATAGCAGCATTAGCATCCTATATTATATATATGGAATTTAATACCCAACAAAAGTCTACTGATCGTCGTAGAAAATTTTTAAAAGATTTAAGCATTGACTTGTGTCAGGAAAATATAGAACAACGAGCAAAAAATACAAAAATAAGTTCACAGTTGTCGACAGGATCTGCGATACAAATGTTTTGTACAAAAGACTTTGAAGCTGTAACATCGCCCATATCCATACAAACAAAGGACGAAACCGGTCATATTCCAGTACATAGTAGGAAGTTGTCACGTGTGCTCGCCACTACGTATGATGCAGAGAAAAACTCGTAAAGCTTGTTTTGGCTGTTAATCGTCCAATGTGTACAAAATGCTCGAACGATCTGCACTAAAATTGTATGTTTTGCTCTCATTATTATTTGAATTTTTGTTTTTTTCAAATGTTTCTGTTTCCCTACTTCATGAAATTAATTGCTTTCGTTTATATTTTATATAGATTTTTATTAATTTGTGCATAGCTACTAACAACTTCAAAAAATATCCTTGCAATGGTCGCACTCCCATATAAAACAAGTACAGGTACCCGGGTACCTTGGTGCGCAGTAGACCGTACCTCAAAAAAAAAGTTCGTCGTACACCCTCAAATATGAAGTATTTTTGAAAGGCAATTTCAAAAAAAAAATTTTTTTTTTTTTGCCGAACGTAGGGGTCGCCTTTTTCAATTTTTTGTTATAGCTTCGGCATTTAAAATCGGATTTTAAAGTGTGATATATCGATTTTTTGCCTCAAAGAAACCAGTGTTTTGCTATAAACGAAAAATCCAATGAAAAAAAAAAATATTAAAAAGGCGATCCCTACGTTCGGAAACCAATATATAAAAAAAAATTCTACTGGGTTTATCGAAAAACTTCATTAGGAAAAGTTTAATGATTTTTTGCAAGCTTTAATTTTCTGACATTAGGGTCGTACATTTGGGTGGTAGAAACTGAGATCTGGTGGCTAACTACTAGAACAGGATACTTGAGGTCAATGGCCCTTGAGAGAAAAACACTGGTCTCCTCGAGAGAAAAACATCGATGTATCATACTTTAAGATCCGACTGTAAATGCCAAAGATATAACGAAAAATGTAAAATGGCGACCCCTACGTGCGGCAAAAAAAAATTAAATTTTTTTTTGAAACCTCCTTGCAAAAATACTTCATATTGGAGGTTGTACGGCGTAAATTGGTCCATCACGCAAACTACAAACAAAATTTTAGATGGAACTTTGCAAAAATACAAAATTTTTTGAAAGTTAGTAGTTCTCAAGAAGTTTCATATCTGCAGATTATCAATTTCAATGAAAAAACTTTGGTCAAAAACGCCAAAGGTACCCGGGTACCTTGGTGCGCACATAAGGGTTAAAACTAAAGATACGCAGGAAAAAGGTAATCTAGAGAGTTACTCGAACAAAAAGCCGCTTTAAAAATTATTTTTATCGGGATAGAAAGTAGTTTCATTAAAGAAATAAAATACTGTAAATTCCCAAAACTTATTTCAAAAATTGTGAAAAAATAACATGTTGAAGGCATATCCCTATCCTGAATTCATTCTTGCCTAAGAAAATAGTCAGGGGACGAAGTTTTTAGAGTTTATAAAAATATTTATTAGCTTAAATTACAAACTCAATGAGAATAACAATAAAAAAATTTAACACAATTTGCTTTGTCATCTTCTTTTGATAGATCAAGTAACGTAGTGACAAATATTAATTATTTCTATTGTCTTTTTATCTTATACATATTACCAAAGCTTAAACTTTTATATTGGTCCATATTTAAGATATTCTTACTAGATTTTTATTCGATTGAACTCCCCAGTATAGACCACATTCGTAATACATATACATACATAAGAACACATGAATGATACAGATGTACTTCTTTTTTAACATTGAGTTGTCATAGGGGAGGAGTACCTCCACTTTCACCAGTTTTAAGTATTTGCTGAACCATTGCAAAAGAAACTCCAAATCATATATTGAAAGCACAAAAATAGCAGAAAAACGAGTAAAAAGGTTAAAGTCGGGCATGCCGACTATACAATACCCTACACCAGTCTGGTGTATTGTTTGGATCCGAAATTCGAATGGGTTAAAATGGGGCTTGTGTCAAAATTTTCTATAATGTGAGGCAGCGCACCAAATTTCATTAAAATATCTTAATATTTGCGACCTGCAGTTTGTAACAAAGCCAATTTTGGGGGGACCCTTATATGGGCACTAGTTCTAAACATGGACCGATGTTCACCAAAATCAATAGGCTTCGTCCTTGGGCCAACATAGGTACCAAATTTCATCAAAATATCTTAATATTTACGACCTGCAGCGTATAAACAATATAATTTTGGTAGGACCCTTATATGGGCACGAGGTCTAAACATGGACCGATGTTCACCAAAATCAAACTTGTTCGTCCTTGGGCCAACATAGGTCTGCGTACCAAATTTCATAAAAATATCTTAATATTTGCGACCTGTAGAGTGCGCACAAGATTGCATGGACAGACAGACAGACGGACGGACGGACAGACGGACATCGTTAAATCGAAATAAAATAAAATTCTGAGCCGATCGGTATACTATAAGGTGGGTCTACGATCAATATTTTTTGGTGTTACAAACATCAGCACAAACTTATAATACCCTGACCACATAGTGGTGTAGGGTATAATAATATTTTAATGCAATTAATGTATATACCGATAAAAATAAATTTGAGAGAACTAATATGCAAGTGATTGTGTAAATTTAAATATTACTGACACTTTAGAAAACATTGTTTTCTCTTGTTGTTTATACATGCATTTATGTCACTACATTGCTATATCTGTCAAAACAATAGAGTAGTATATTGGAAGATCACAAAGCATATTGTGGTAAAAAAAACAAATATTTCTAGAAATTCTAAAAACGTCGTCCCCTGACGATTTTCTTATGCAAGAATGAATTCCGGATGAGAACATTGCTTGAACAGATTATTTTTCAGAATTTGTTAAATACGTTTGGGATTTTAGCACATTTAATTCCTGTAATGCAATTAATATATGTATATCCCGATGAAAATCAATTTGATAATTTTTTTTTATTAAATTCTGTTTATGCATCTTTTAATTGGTACATAAAAGAATTTTGTTCGATTTGATATCATCTTATCAAATTTTCCTTAAAATATTTTAGAAATGAAACCAAATGAAAATGAGACCCGAAAATACGTATTCTATCCTGCTGGCTCTTTTCGGATTTTTTCAATTTTTATAACATAAATATAACACAGTACAATAAAACAAGAAAAATTGTATGTATTGGGATTGCGACACATCACTTCTAATAGACTTTGGGACGCAGAAAACGAATATGGTACTAGAATTTTAAAGTTAGCTATAGCTTAAGGAATATTTGCAAAACCATATTTGCAGAAAAATGCAATTTTGAAATAAACTTTTTGCAAAAAAAATACAACATTAAAAGTATGAACGCTATTCTTTACAAAATTTTAATAGGATAAAACATGCCCTTTAATTTGGTATATCGCACGTTTTGACAGCTGCGATAATATTCTTTATATGTGCGTTTGAAGTTGAAATTTCTCTTTTTTCACGATTTCATTAATAATTAATCTGCGTTGAAAGGAATATCCATTTTTTTAATTCATACCATTAGTAAACAACTCATGTTACTTAATTTATCAAAAAAAAAAAAAAAAAATTTTGCACTGCATGTTTTAGTTTTAAGTAAATATTGACTAATCTGAAAAAGATTGCTTTTTTTATTACCTAAAAATTAAGGACTAATATTAAATTGAAAACTCAGATAAAACCATTGAAATAGGTATGTAATACACATACATATTTTCTGATCAATTTCAGCAAAGTTTTAGATAATTGAATTGCAAAGTACTATAAAAGGGCATTTTAAATTTAGTTGATTCTATTTTTAAACATTCAGTTTTGTTCATTTTTTGTATGAAAACCCTACAAAAATATTTATATTTTCAAACAATTTGATTGGTTGAAAAAAAATTAACCAGAGACTATTAATTATAGAGATAGGAAATCAAAACTTATACTACTCACCCGTAGGGGGCGGTCAAGTTTAGGATTGCCTGAGCAACTATTTAGTATCAGCTGAGCCTATATTTAAAAACTCAAAAACTGCCGAAAACTGCTCAAAATAAGCAAAAACAAACGCGGAATATTTTCAAATAATAAAAGTTGAGATATCCGTTTGTTTTTTTGATTTGTTGTTTTTTATTATTTAAATTTAAATAAAAAATAAAGAAAATTGTCAATTTTTTTTAACAAAGTGCCATCCAGTGATAACGATTTTGTTATAACTTATTTTTTTGGTAATGCCAATTGATTAACCAATCAGAATGCTCCAAAAATAAAGCAAAGAGTACTGCCACCCAAAATTTTAAATAAAATCGACTTTAACAAACATACACATTTTAATATTAAAGTAGTAAGGGTGATTTGTGTTTCAGATTGAATTTTCTGAAAATGTTGATTCAAAAGTTGGGATTTTTTTGATAAAATGAATTTAGTGGAATATGAATTTACGTCATGTGTTAAGAGTTTGCAAATCCGATTAAGGGATTTTACTATATTTGCCAAATAGGAAAATAAGTTAAATTTTCACTTGAATTGTAATTATATCCTACATCCTTTACCTATAAATATAATAAAAAAGAAATTGAATGAGGGGCGTGTATTATTGACCTTTTATTTTTTTGTGAAATGAATGTTTTTTAGTTTGACTCTAAATCATAAATTAATATCACTTTCTGTTTAACTTAATTTTCAAATTAAAGAAAGACGATACAATTTTCACAAGTAAATTAAAAAGAATAAAAAAATTAAAAAAAAAAATTCGATAATGCCAGCAAGAGAGAATACGTATTTTCAGCTTTCGCTAGAAAGCCATCAGCAGTGTCGTTTGCCTTAACGGGTTAATAATTTAATAATCGTCTACTTACTTTTTTCACAAATAAATTAAAATTAAAAAAAAAAATATTGAATTAAAAAAAAAATAATTAAAAGAGCTAGAAAAAAGAAATACAAAAGGATTTTAAAAATTATTTCTCCCGCTAGAATACGAATCCGCAACCATCTTAGGATCACTTCGAGCACAATAGTGCTTTGCAAGCAATTGTATTGTAATTTTTTGGATAATGTTCAGAATTATCTTTAAAACGCTTTCAAAATATGCCGAGGGATATGTACTTGTGAAGCAATGAAAAAAGTGATTTTTTAAAGTTGTTCAGAATTACTTCTAAATGGCACTAAGAATACACTAACACATACCTGGAAGCAATGAAAGCAGGAGTTTGTAAAGCAAGATTTGCAATTTTGTTTATGTACACTTAAAATAATGCGTCAGTATAAATACCTGTCAAACCGGTTTCAAATCGATTTGACTAATTTTTAACAAATCTTTAGTTGAAACACTGATTTAAGCAAAGACTTTAGTTATCTTCTTTTAACACAATACTAAAAAGCCTCATTACGTTAACTAATTTTGATTTTAATTTTTATTATTTTTCAAAATTATTTAAAACTAATTTTTTAGAACTCATTCGTTAAATTTTACAAAATTTATTGTTAAAATATAATATTTTGATGTTACTCTTAATAACCGGTAAATGGCGCCACCAATGTATCCGAAGTTTTAAAGATGGCGCTATTTCTTTCCCTCCCGATTTTTTGAAATGGCACATATCTCGAAAACTAAGTGAGATAGAGCAAAACTGATGAAAATCTAGACAACCCCTAACCATGAATACCCTAGCGAAAGGGGTCATCTCTATCGAAAAATGGACCTTGGCGGGCCTTTGACGCTCGGAAATTTTTAATTAATTTTTTTCACTTCATAAAATGGCCCATATCTTGAAAACTAAGTGAGAAAGAACAAAACGGACAAAATGTTTGCTCTTTTGGAGTGCCCTTTTACATGCCCTCACATGATATAGACTAGGCCCGGGAAGGTCCCGAGACCCTAAATTTTAATAAATTCTACGACTCAGTATAATTACAGATAAAACTGTGGTCAAAATGTTGGTTTTTAATTTTTATTTAAAAAAAAATTTTTTTTCCACCTTTTTATTATTTTTATTTATTTTTTAAATAAAAATTAAAAACCAACATTTTGACAACACTCATAGTACCGAGAAAATATTTTTGCCTCTTTTTGTATTAAAAAAGAAGAAGGGTAAAAATAAAATTTGTATTTATTTATACTGATGGTATGAAATACAAAAACAAAAAACTTTCTTAATATTTCTATTGTTGGCTATGCTTTGCAGAAGACTTCGAAGACATATTTTATTGTTTGCTTCATTCGCATTTTGATGATGTAGCAGACTACATTTAATATGAGATCTTGATGCTTAAAATTGCATTGCACTACTACCACCACTTGCTAAAGAAAACTAATGAAGGGGACCTGGAAAATCCCCGAAACGATCGTCTTTTGATTCCTGAAAGTGTTGAGGTTTGTGAAAGCAAAAACTCTGTGAAGTATTTAGAGGAAAGAAAGTAGTTATTATGTTAGCTCATAGTAGGGAAATTGGCCTCGAACTAAATTAACAAATTTCTAATTAAAAAATTTTCCACTTCATAAAATGGCCCATATCTCGAAAACTAAGCGAGATAGAGCAAAACCGTCAAAATGTTTGCTCCACGGTAGTGCCTTTATATGCCCTCAAATGATATGGACTAGGTACGGGGAGGGTCCCGAGACCCTAAGTTTGGATAAATTGTACGACTCAGTATAATTACAAATAAAACTGTACACTGAAAATATTATGACAGTAACTGACTGTAGTTTATTTAAAAAGTTATCCGTACATTTATTTTTAAATGATTATACAGTTAAAATGAAAAGAATACATTTCTTAACTGTTTTTATCTCTTATTTAAAAAATAAATTACATATAAATACAGATTTTCTGTTGCAGTTAATATTTTCATTTGAAATGTTTTGTTAAAAAAAGAAACCCTTTTAGATTTCTAGATCAGTTATGAAAACGAAATAAACTAAATATCATTTATTCTTACGGCTTTTGTAGTTAATTTTTTGTAAGTTAAAAAAAAAAACGAAATAAATGAAAAATCATTTGTTTTTAATGACTTTGTAGTTGATTTGTTAACACTTAAAAATAAATGAAAAGTCCTTTTGATTTAAATGAAAAGTCAGTAGACCGGTTTTCAAGTGATTTTTCATTTATAACAAAATTATAAACGAGGAACAACTTTTCAGACAAGTTTTTGTTAAAAAAAATGAAAATGTTTGATAAAATTCCTTTTCGGTTTAACGAAACCAAGTTGAACTGCCTTCACAATAACTGGCCCTAATATAACTAGAGCAAAGGAGTGTAATAAACCCAATTAAGGAAAACTTTATCATTTCTTAGTAAGAAACTTAGCCATTAATATCTAAGCTTCCACGGGGAACCATTCTGGAGCTGAATATATTCTTGTAACGTATGTACTATCTTCTAAATTCCATGTTGAGTTATTATTTTAATAACATTTTAAAGCCAAAATTCAACTTCTCTTTATCTACGCAAATTTAGTTCTTCATTGCAATATCTTAATTATACTTAATGAGTATAAGCAAATATCAAAAAATATATACATAGATTTAAGACATTCATAATTTACATATGTTGCAAATCAAAACTAAAAAAAAAAAAAAACATATTAAACGACACATTCTTTTGCTTTAATTTACAATCGTTTGTAATATTTTAGGTTGAGGCAATCAGTTTTTAACCACTCATAAATTTTATACTGTTAACTGTAATTTATGTTCTGTAAAAAACTGAAACTAATTGCAAACGTCAGTAAGAAAAGTTTATACTTGCGGCTAAAAATACGTAAAAGATACTTAAACATAGAAGAAAGTTTGCCATTAAAAGTTAAACAAAGCTTCGTTTATTTTTTTGCTTTGTAAAACTACTGTTACTACCACTTGCTACATCGACTACTCCAACCGAACAACTACATGTACAGTACAACACTTGTATTCCATTCGTAGCCTGTGCTTCATCACCCATATCTAACAGTATTGTTCATATTATGGAACATTTGAAATTATTTTGCTTTTAAGGTTTATTTTTTGTTTGAAAACTTTGAATTTCTGAACTAATCCTTTTTTGGTACAGCAATTTAATTTTGAAATATATTTACACACAATATTATGAATATTTAGAAAATTTAAAATTACAAAAAAAGTTGTTAATTAAGCAAGTTTTAAAAAAATTGTTTAAATTTCAAAAATATATTTTAATTAAATCTCTTTTATTTACAAATGAATTATGTAAGTTAAAGTATAAATAATACTCATATGCCACAGTCGTTAAAGTATTTGCATATAAATACTAAAACTCATACGCCTTGGTGATCCCTGATTTGTATTAAATATCACTCATACGTCATGTTGTTCACCACACGATATGTATAAACATTTTTCTTTAGTTTTCTTTACAATTTAAAATATTTTATTGTTTTGTTTTTATTTTAACTATACTTTTGTCATTCCAAAAATTTTATATGATTTTAAAGTGTTTCCCTTGGAGCTGTAATTTCTTGAACTTGGCATTTATCTTTACAAATATTTTATAAATGCAATACATATGGTAAATGTTTAATTCAATGCCAAAATCTACAAATATTATGTATGGAAAATTTATTAAGGAAACAATAAACTTTTGTTTATGTTTTTATGATGTAACCAAAGAATTAAAATAAAATTGTTGGAAGACAATATAAATTTAAATAAATATATTCTAAAAATTTTTAACAAATTTTTAATAACTTATTTAAAAGAGTAAAACAAAAAAATACGCAAATAAATTTTGGGCCCATTGACTTAAGTATGAAGCATGTAAAATATTTATTTGGGAAGAACTAGTTATTTTTCGTTCGCATCAAACGTCAATTAGTGTTATATTATATTAAACAAGTTAGAAGAATTGTAGATTCTGTTAGTTTTCAAATTTCGAGATCTCATAAAAATTTTTAAATTTATTATTTATTACACCCATAAAATTTCATAGCTGGATCAAATGGTTTTCAATAAAAAAAAAAAAAAAAAAAATACAAATAAAAGTTTGGTAAGCTATTTTTTTATTATTTCAGCTGTAAATTAAATATTTAACTCATAATCATATTTTGCAGATCAAATATTAACAAAATTAACGAGGAACTACCAGATGTAAAATCTCTAACAATCCTACAACGCTTATCAGAATTTCATTATTTGTCGGTAAGCTTTTATATTTATATTGCAATAATAAATATTCATATTAATCTTAATTTATATTTTTCAGGTTGTTTAACCTGCGAAATATCGCCAATCTAACGAAACTCATAAATTTTCAATAACAAAATTAATTAAAAATGGTCAACCACTCAATCGCAAGAACTTTGTGCAACAACTTCAACACGTGAAAAATATCTGTGAAAATTGAAATTTAATGTAGACTTTGACAAAAATAAATAAAGAAGTGAACTGAATGTAGTAAATAAAAGTTTTTATTGCAGATATTGAATAGGGAGTAAAATGGTAAAATCCGTGGTTTCTTTTGACTATTTGTATTAAATTTTAGTAAATATCTACAATGTTCAGGTTTTATGAGATTTCTACCAGAAAATTGTTATCAACAAAGAGTATACATAATAAAGAGATTGGGGGACTCTCTATCACTGATAAAGCATTTGTTCTATTATGTGCCTTGGAACAGGAACATACTCAAACCAATATCACCCAACAAACATGGCAATACGAAGAAGATTCTCCGAACATATCGCCAGGAAGAAAACATTTATTGCCGGCAATATCAATTTCGTATTCCGGAAGTTTCCTCCGTCAGAAACAACTGTTACACTAAAAAAAACTTCCAGGCAATATGAAAGCAATAACTCATATGGAAGATAAAAGGGATATCGCTAAATAAACTCCAGGTACAATAAAAACAACGATTTAATTTTTTCATTATTAAATTTAATATCTGCATACATAATCCATTGACTAACTTATAAATTATCTTGATTTCATCTTAGCCGATTTTTCCCGCGCAATTAATCTTAACTTTTCACGAGTTTATTTCCTATATATCTTTTGATTGTTTTTGTAAAAATTTAGTTTTAATTTTTTCCAAATTGATAAAAGATTTCAAACAAATTTGCTTTATCTTCCAAATGATGCAAAGGTGATATTTCCGCAATATTGTCATAAAAAGTTATGACAAAAGATAAAATTTTTTAATTAGTTTTTCCAAATATCGCCGAATTATCTTCCAAGTGACAAAAGCAAGACAATTTCAAAGTAAATACTACTTGATTATTTTCATTCAAATGACAAATAGAAGATATCGCTTTAATATCTTTTTGGAAGGGATCTTTTAAATGTTTGCAGGGTCATTATGTGCGCTCTTTGTATGACTCAAAACATCGATTGTAACCAGGGATGGAAAATAATAATTTAGTTATAAAAATCAAGAGGGGAACTATACTATGGAATTATACTATTCCAACAGTATTATAGCCCTAGATTATGAGTTTTAAACAACCCATACGTAAAAAATTGCAAAATAATATTGGAATGCGAAAAAAGGCTTTGGGGTGGAAAATTAATTAAAAGATTTACATTCTGAAAACCATGCCAAAATTTTATTTTTTTGCAACTAACCACCAAACTTTGTTTTATGAAATGGGCATTATACTCCGTAGATTTTAAATTTAAAAAACCGCACTTAAAAAATTGCAAAATAATAGAGGAACGCGAAAAGAGACTTTGTGGTAGAAAAAGATAATAAAAAACTCAATCAGCGATTAACAATCTGCAAATGAATACAATGACGCAAAAATTTTCCTTTTTGCAAATATTTTTTTCGCGATTTATTTTTTTTTTTTTGCAAACTAAGCACCAAACTTTTGTATATAAAATTGGTACTATAGACCCTAGATTATAAATTTAAAAAAACCGGAAAGCGAAAAAAGGCTTTATGGTACATAAAATTAATTAAAAAACTTAATTAGCGATTTACATTCTGCAAACAAATATATTGATGAAAAAATTTATCCTTTTTGCAAATTTTATTTTTCGCAATTTTTTTTTGCAACTAGCCACCAAACTTTGTTGTATGAAATGTGTATTGTAGTCTCTAGATTATAAATTAAAAAGAAACGTACTTAAAAAATTGCAAAATAAAATCGGAACGCGAAAAAAGACTTAGTGGTACAAAAAATTAATTAGGAAACGCAATCAGCGATTTAGATTCTGCAAACAAATATATTGACGCAAAAATTTTCCTTTTTGCAAATTTTATTTTTCGCGATTTTTTTGCAACTAGCCACCAAACTTTGTTGTATGAAATATGTATTATAGCCCCTAGATTATAAATTAAAAAAAAAACGCACGTAAAGAATTGCAAAATAATAGCGGAATTTGAAAAAAGACTTTATGGTACAAAAATTTAATCCCTAGGTTATATATTTACAAAACCCGCACTTAAAAAGTTGCAAAATAACGGCGGAATTCGAAAAAGGCTTTATGGTACAGAAAATGAATTAAAAGAGGTAATCGGCGATCGAGATTCTGCAAACGAATATATTGTTGCAAAAATTTTGCTTTTTGCAAATGTTTTTTTTTTCGCAATTTATGCTAATATTTGCTAATATCTAAATATTTAATTTTAATTTTTTTAAACGAGCCAAAGAAGAAGCTATTTTTGAGTTACTTACATTTTTAAATTTGTAAGAGCGATCTAACATTTTATGGTATAAGAGCCCGATTAAGTGAGCCTTTTCCATCCCTGATTAACATGTCGGAGTTCATTCCTGTTCCAAGCCCCATAATATTTTTTCAAATAAAAAATATTGAGAGAGTTGCAGGGCCATTGTTATCAATAACTTTTTCCATAGTTGATTTTAAGATTTTAATTAAACGTAGTTGCGTTTCACTACTTCGTATTAACTATGTCATAGTGAGGGTTATTTCACCTATGACATATTCGAAGAAATAGTGATCATCAATTTTTAGAGTGTAGGCATTTTTAAATTTATTATTTATTAGGCAAACTCAGTAAATATAAATATCACAGGTGTTAAACTTTTTTGTACTTTAACTTTCTAGTGCTCATTCTTCTGATAGCACTAATACATAAGCTTTGTATTTGGAATTGAATGAAAATTTACTATGGCAAAAATATTACAATTTTTATTTATCGCTTCAATTAAGCACAATAAATATTCAAGAAAAAGAGAACAAAAATTTGCCAAATTGACACTAAATATCAATATATTTTAACGCAAAAAGTTTTGTTGATGTTTGTAACACCAAAAAATATTGCGCCTAAACTAGCTTTTATGTCCCTGAAATTTCCGGGAATGCCGCACTTTTTTAACCCCACAATACCGGGAATTTTGTGTGAGATTTCCCGGGATTTTTTTTACTCTTTTACGGGAATTTTAGCTGGAATATAACAATTTTGGAAGCATAATTTAAAATCAGAACATCGATTTTTTTGAAATTAATTTAAATAAAAAATATTAAAAATTATAAAATACAATTTAAGATTTAATAAATAGTATTAGCTACTAAAGTATTATTTAGGTTGAGTTTCTTGGATGACAGTTGATCTTAGTTTAGAAAAACCGAAAACCAGTTTTATCTGCTATTACCAGGTTTATTAACAAAAATTCCTTGGAAAAATTTTCTTGTTTAAAATATCGTTCTTTATTTAAATAAGTTTCAAAGGCCCTTACTATAAAAGAGTATTTTAAATTTAAAGTTGACTTTATTTTTAGTCACACGGTTTTGTTCATTTTGTGTATGAAAACCGTACAAAAATATTTATATTTTCAAACATTTTGATTGGTTGCAAATAAATTAACCAATCAGAATGCTCCAAAAATAAACCAAGTCATGGCATACTGTCACCCAATATTTTAACTAAAGTCGACTTTAACTAAAATATACATGTGAAAAATTTAGATAGTCAAGCACCGTAAGTTGTTTGAGTTTCACGTGAAAAACTGTTATACTCCATATAAAAAAAAATAATTTTTCACGACAATGAATTTCACGTGAAAATTGTGTAGACTTTGTTTTCACTAAAATTTAATGTACAAGACTATTATTTTTCTGGTGAAAAAGTGACACTTTGTGTTTAAGAATTAAATTACAGTTTGAGGAATTTGAAATTCCAGTGAAATTTTTTCACGTGAAAAACAGCTTACCGTGCTTTAGGGCGAATTACTTTAAAAAACTCGGCATTAAGCACCGTAAGTTGTTTGAGTTTCAAGTGAAAAAAACTTGTATACTCCATATAAAAAAAAATAATTTTTCACGAAAATGGGTTTCACGGAAAAATTGTGTAGACTTTAATATACAAGACTATTATGTTTCTTGTGAAAAAGTGACATTTTGTGTTTAGTGTGATTCTTACTTTCTAACTACATAAACAAATTTCATTTTCCGAATTTAAATTACTATTTAAAGTTTTTAAAGTTTGAGTGAAAATTTCCACGTGAAAAAAAAAACTTACGATGCTTTAAGGTTAAAAAATTAGTAACGCAGCCATCAAAATTTGGATACGTTTTTGAGGGTTCTTATTCTATGAGTCAAAAGTTATTCAAATAAAATACATTTTTTTAATTTTAAAATTTCTTGTCAAAAATTTAACATATTTTGCACGAAAATGAATCATGAATCTAAAATGAATCATAAAAGACACAACAATTTGAGGCAGACTATTAAATCCAAAAGATGATTCAAAAATAACCTAGAAATGTAAATAAATTTGAATATTTTGTGAACAATTCAAAAAAAGGCTCAAAAAAAAGATTAATTTTTGAGCCTTTAGAGTTTTTTGAAATCTTTTTTAGATTAATTTTTGAATAAAAAAAGGCTCTTTTGAATGAACCACTTTCATACAAAAATCCACAAACTGATATCAAACTTCATATTTTTCGAAGTACTTTTTAAAAACTAAGTCAGTTTTCCATGCAAAAATATACATAATACCGAGTTTAGGTAATCTAAATATTTATTCGCGGTTTAAACGGTTCAACGATTTGATATTATGTTTAGCTCCTATTTCAGAGTATATTAGATTTTCTCATGTGTGCAACCAAAAATTTAAACTTTGTCGGACGAATTTTTAATAGAAATCGAGTTTTTAAAGTATAAATGATCTCAGATTTGATTATTTTATTATGAGCAGGAATTCCCAAGATCCCAGGAAATTGCCATATTTATGTTGATGTATTCATGCGATTTAAAATAAATGCCCCCTTTCCAAATTTTATAAAAAAAATGTAGGTTAAAATATCAACTTACAAGGAAGGTGGATTCGCCCTTTTTGTTATGAGATTTCAGATTCGCATATATTCGTAATAATGCGCATTTAATTTAAATAATCGAGGGGGTGTCTGAGCTTTTTTCGATATTCATTGCCAGGGTAGCGACTTTTATGCAAATGCATGTTTGTAGTCGTTAATTCAAATTTTATATTGACCAAATACTTCTCCGAATAAAAGAATTTGCAACAAAATATTTTACATTTAAGTGCGTATTTTTTTTGCATATTTTATGATTTTTATTGCATATTTTTCAGTAAATTGCATATTTTTGCATATTTTTTTCAAACATTGAAAATAAGATTTAATGAAAAATAAAGAAAAGGAAGAATTTGAAAACCTTAACGCAGTACTTAACTACTAGAAGGAAAACATCAAGTTGTCATCTACTTTGACATTTATATTGGATTTAATTTTTAACCAAAGGCTCTCGAGTAATAAATATGATTTTTAAAAGTCGATGAATTTAAAGGGCCTGTTTTTTTTTAAAGCACCGTAAGATGTGAAAAAAATGTTATACTCCACATAAAAAAAAAATAATTTTTCACGATAATGAGTTTCACATGAAAATCGTGTAGAGTTTGTTATCATGTAAATTTAATGTACAAGACAACTATTTTTCTTGAGAAAAAGTGACATTTTGCGTTTATTGTGATTGTGTTTTTGTTATAAAATTAAAAAATTGTTAATTTTTATAAATTTAATTGCAATTTAAGGCCGTTAAAGTTCGAGTGAAAATTTTCGACGTGAAAAACAACTTAAGATGCTTAAGCGTTTATTTTTGGATCTTTCGTGCATATTAGTTTTGGTTTTCAGTGCATATTTCCATTTAAATGCCTAGTTTGCATTTTTACTGCATATTTTAAGGGCATATTTTAAATTTTTAAATGCATGAAAGTCGCTGCCCTGTTCATTATCATTCCGCTGCTGGACGACTTTTCACCAATATTGAAAATTTTTTTTTATCCCAATTTTTAACCCTTAAATGTGAGATTGGGCATCTAGAAAAAAATATGTGTCCTATTTTTTCTTCTCCATCATATATCCAAATGGAATGAGAAACGAAATGGAGTGGAATGGGGAACGAAATGGGATTGAAACACTAAATTTGAAGGGCGGAATGGAACGAAGTGAGTGGTAAGAATTGTAATGGAACGAGGAACCATTGATATTGAAACACAAGACAATGGGAACGAAATCGAATGAAATGGAGGAGAATGCAGTTTTATTTTAATTATGTTCCGATATTTAAAACTACCGATAACAAAATATCGGGTTTTTTAGCCGTGTATTGATAAAGTGGTGTAAGAAACCAGTGCAGCTTACTTTCCAAAAAAAATTTTGAAGTTACTTGCAATGCGAGGTCTACTCAAGCTAGAATTAAATAAATATATGTATGTATATATAAAAGCACTCTAACAATGTGACGTGCCTTTGCCCGCAAGTTTTGTCGCATATGAAAATTTTTCCTGGATTATTTAAAATATTATTTCAATAATTATTCTAATTTTTGCATTAAAAAATACAAAAATTGTTTTTTCGGACTTTCTATATTTTCAACTGGTTTTACCAAATCAGACAGTTCATATACGAAAGTACAAAATTCTCATCCCGTTGGTTTTTTGTACCTTATGTTATGTCTCGGTTTGAGTAAGAAAGTTATCATTTTCTTATTGCGGACAACTGAAGAGTAGAGTGATGTCTACGAAACAATTGTATTGTCTATCATGAAAATGATCAACCCTTTTTGAAACAACAAATAAAAATCTAATATGACAATATCATATTAGAATTTGGACTTGAGGTGGAAGAATATTCTAACAAAATATATTATTTCAATAATATAAAAACAGATTATTATATTTATGTATGTATATATTTTTTTAAACTTGATTAAAAATTCAGATAACTAAAGAAATCGTTGTCGCCATTATATTACAATATTATCGGATGCCAGTCTGCAGCCATGAGTATTCACCTGCGAATTAAAAAGAAGACATTTTTTAGAGACGAATTAATCCTTCAGTTCCTGAAGTAGCCGGATTTTAAAAGTTTTGATTTGCATGCAAATGGTGCGAGAGCAAAACAAAAAATTTTATATCACCGAAAAAATTTTATTTACAAACAGGCAAATAATAATTTTTTTGCACGGGCAAAAATTTTTTTTTTTTAAATTTCCATTTATTTTTCGGATTCACAGGTTCCAAAAGATATGTGCCGCGAATTTGAAAAAAAAATCGTATAACTTAAACCTTGGCGCCCTGCAGCAAAAAAAAATTTTTTTTTTCCAAAAATTGCATATTGTTATATGAAATGAAAAAAGCCGTAAGTTACATTTAAATAATTTTACAGCAGAAGCAAACAACTTTTTAAAATTGCTTGCGCTTACTCTTGAGGATGTTTAGAATTTTGTTAATAAAATCGTCGTGTTTAGTCGTAGGAGTGTAAAATTTTGCACGAATATGTATTTGGATACGGTGCATCGTAAGCCATCAAAAAGTCGATTTTGAATCTTTTGTCACTTACGGCTATTTTGATTTTATATGACGATATGTATACACTCACAATATATTTTTCTTAACCGATTTAGGTTTATTTAAAAAGTAATAGGTAAGTTTAAAATACATTGAAACATATTGTTTAACTTTTTATATTAGTCAATAAAAAACAAACAAAAAAAAAAAAAAATATGTATCATCTGTAGGAGTTGTTATTTTCAGTCAAATATTATATTTTTAGATTTCTATTTTTAGAAAAAATAATTTAAATAATTTCGTTGTTTTCTATTTTATAACAAAAAATTCAAATATTTTCGGTTTTCTTTTTTATTAAAATAGTTTGCATATATACAAAATTATTTCAACTCAAATTACAAGAAATTCTTTACTCATACATACAAACATAGCAAATAAAAATTTGCACGTGTGTGTGAGTGTTTTGAAAATCCAAACAAAAAACAAACTTTCAAATATGAAAAAACAAATCACAAAATCGTTTTTTTTTTACGTTTTTTCAGTTAAAAATTGATGATTGCTTTAATATAGACTTTTCAATTATTTTTATTTCTTTTATGGGTTGTTTAAACAATGTTTGAAAATAAATAGCAAAATGGTTTGAATATAATGAAAAATCAGTAGTCCGTTATTTAATTGTCTTTTCAATTAATTTAATATGTATTTTAGGTTGCTTTTAACAATAAAATATTGTATGAAAAAATAGCAAAAATCCTATAAAAACTCTAAAGACAAATGGTCTAATTCATAAACTTTTACAATAGCTTTATTGCAGGATTTTAAGCTAATTTGTGAAAAACAGTATTCATATTTGCTTAATAACGAAGAAAATAATAAAGGTTTATAGTTGGTACTCATCAACTTTAAACGTTTTATAAAGTTTGGAGTGAGGAAGCCACCATTTAATTGTTAATTATTTCATTTTCAGGCATGAAATGATTTATTAAAGCCATCCCATCCCTAGAATGTGTGGCTTCCAACAACTTGCATCCATCAAACTGAAAAAAGCTACAACAATTGCGTAGCCAATGACCTTGACTGTCAAAACAATGTACAGACTGTCAAAACATTATTCGAAATTGGATTACTTTTGTATGCTTCGAATAATGTGTTCTAAAAAAATTACTTTTTTACACACGTTTCCATTGATTTGCTTTATAAATAAAAAAATATATTTTTAATGGCTTTTAAATTTATCTTAGCATATCATTAGTTTTCTAATTTAAGGAAATAAAGTTTTCACTTCCGATTACCGAGTCAATCGTTTACTAAATTTGTAAATCACTTACGACTTATTTGGGAGAAGAGAGAAAATAAACAATAGTGTTGCCAGTATCAAATCGAAAAATTAATTTATATTTAAAATACGATTATGAATCAAGATTTCTAATAACTCCTTATTAAGCGAAATATGTACTTTAACTATAGCAAGCTTCAAATACCAAATAAATTTTGTTTATGAATTAGCACAAAAATATTTATTTGAAAATAAGTTCAAATTTTGATTCAGAGCCTTATAGGATGACAATAGAATACCATAAATCCCTTTTCCTTAAAACAAGAAAGCAGATTTTAATGTAAATATATTTTGCATGCCGTAGCTCTATGGAGCAACTTAAAGATTACCGTTTTTATTTTCTTAAAATTTTGAAAACTTGCAGGTAAATTCGCAACGTTTTTATTTTTAAAATAAAATAATTCAAAAAACAGAAAAACTCTAAATCTTCGTATTTTCTTAAATATTCAACAGATCATTGCTTTTCAAATGTCTTTATGTTTATTTAATTTATAAATGTTTAACATTTTCCTATAGTTAACTTAAAAACTTTTAAATGTTGGGACCACATCAAAATTATTATGCGAATGTTGTGTAGTAATTTTATACCATTTTAACGATATCACGTACATTCGTTAACTAATCCTAACTACAGCTAAATGTTAAGCTTACATCCTCTTATTTGTAGACACCATCATACTGGCAACATTTAACTAAACCAATGTAGGATTGGTGAAAATGTACCAACGTAAAATACAACACACCCTATAATTTAAATTCCTAGAATTATGTTATGCTTAAAGCATGCTGTAATCAACAGAATAGTATAAACTGCAAAAACAACAATGCCAAAGAAACGAAAAACTATACGGAAGTTATGGAGGAGTCTTAGTTAGCAGTTGTAGTAAAAGTTCAAAAAAATAAAAAAACAGGTAGAAAGATACTAACTGTGAGTATTTAATAAGCTTTTTTATTAAACAAAAAATCCCATTTATACTCATATGATGACAATCACGTCTCTTGAAAATGTTGGTTGTTGTCGTTGATTTTATTAAGGAACGGAAAGTAGTCAAAACAATTTCTGGTTCGTTAAACGACAGTAATTAAACGATAAACCCTACATATACCCACCTATATACGAGTAATATAATACATAATTGTATTTCTATATTTGTAACCTAAACAGGTCTTACCCACCTAAAACTATGCTAAGCTATTTAAATTATAAAATAAAATAAAAAATATGTATACAACATATTTTCCGTATAAAACATTGGGAATTCTAAGCTGGCTATGAATAACTTGTTTAAATATTTGTTTAAGCAATAAAAAATGTTAATAGACTTAAAAACGCAAATTGCTCTTTGAAAACAAATAAAAAAAAAATATACAACGAAACAAATCCATACAACGTCTAAACAAATATAAACAAAGCTTTTTATGGCACGCAAACTTTAATATAAAAAAAAAATGTATAAAAGAAAGAGAAACTTTTTTTTTGGTTTTACTGCTATTTTTTTAATCAAACAAAATGTAGGCAATAAAAATTATTATATATTTGCCTTCATCAGATCCCAGGTTTGTTGGCAGTGCTATCAAATTAGTGTGTTTTTGAAAAAGGGTGCTTGAATTAATAATAAGCAATCCAAATTTAGAGAGTATTTTCAAAGACTTTCAAGTTATTGAACTAATTAGGCAAACGTCATATATCCGCTGGAAATTTTTAAAATTTTGCTGATATCTGATATGGCTAGATTTTTTTCTAAATTTTTTGCCTTAAAACAGGGCTGACAAAACTATAGCACGCGTACCAGTAGTGTCACGCGATTGGATTTTAGGTGGCACGTGACCTAAACTCCTGAATACTTTTTTTAACATATTCAAAAATTTTCATATTCGGAAACCAGCAACAAATTCTGTTAAATGATCATTTTCGCTACAAAAATGTGTGCTGGTGGTATCGACTAAAGAAAAAGTTTTTTTTTTTGTATTTTATTTGGATGGAGCATACCTGATATAATGCACATCCGAAAATTTCAATAAAAAATTAGAAGAATTAAAATTTTTGCATGTTTTTTTAGTAAAATATATTTTAATCTCAAAGTAATATTTTATGCGTTAAATTTATGTATAACATTTTTTGTTGCATTTTTATTTGCTTGCATTTATTCGAGCTCTTCTATCGCACAACACAGCAGAACATGAAGATGAACACTACATTCAAAGATGTAAGAATTGCATGCAGTCTTTAAAGAAAATCCAACGACAATTCCTCAATGGATGGCGAAGGCACGTCATATGTGGCAGGTAATGCTGGCTTTTTATAAGCTATAAAAGTAATCAATGTACATAAAACGAGTAAAAAGGTTAAAGTCGGGCATGCCGACTATACAATACCCTACACCAGTCTGGTTAAAAGCCAACTAATGTTTGGATCCGAAATTCGAATGGGTTAAAATGGGACTTGTGTCAACATTTTCTATAATGTGAGTCAGCGAACCAAATTTCAATAAAATATCTTAATATTTGCGACCTGCAGTTTGTAACCAAGCCAATTTTGGGGGGACCCTTATATAGGCACTAGGTCTAAACATGGACCGATGTTCACCAAAATCAATAGGCTGCGTTATTGGGCCAATATAGGTCTGTGTACCAAATTTCATCAAAATATCTTAATATTTGCGACCTGCAGCGTATAAACAGTATAATTTTGGTAGGACCCTTATAATGGGCACTAGGTCTAAACATGGACCGATGTTCACCAAAATCAATAGGCTGTGTTATTGGGCCAATATAGGTCTGTGTAACAAATTTCATCGAAATATCTTAATATTTGCGACCTGCAGCGTATAAACAGTATAATTTTGGTAGGACCCTTATATGGGCACTAGGTCTAAACATGGACCGGTGTTAACCAAAATCAATAGGCCTCGTCCTTGGGCGGATATAGGTCGGTGTACCAAATTTCATCAAAATATCTTAATATTTGCTACGTGCAGCATATAAACAGTATAATTTTGGTAGGACCCTTATATGGGCACTAGGTCTAAACATGGACCGATGTTCACCAAAATCAACATGCTTCGTCCCTGGGCCACCATAGGTCTGTGTACCAAATTGCATTACAATATCTTAATATTTTCGACCTGCAGCGTATAAACAATATAATTTTGGTAGGACCCTTATATGGGCACTAGGTCTAAACATGAACCGATTTTAAACAAAATCAATAAGCGTCGTCCTTGGGCCGACATAAGTCGGTGTATCAAGTTTCATCAAAATATCTTAATATTTGCGACCTGTAGAGTGCGCACAAGAATGCATGGACAGACAGACAGACGGACGGACAGACGGACATCGTTAAATCGAAATAAAAAAAAAAAAATTCTGAGCCGATCGGTATACTATAAGGACCAATATTTTTTGGTGTTACAAACATCAGCACAAACTTATAATACCCTGACCACATAGTGGTATAGGGTATAATTAGACAACACATAAATGTAAGTGTCTGTGGTGCAGGTGGTAGAGACACCGCCTGATAGTTTTAGCAATCTAAGTTTAAACCTCACCGAAGGCGTTATAGTTTTTTTTTTTTAATAAGTTTTTTTTATTCAAATTAAAAGACAAAACTGAATTTCTGTTGGTATAGTTTTATTCAGGGGTCTCCCATGATCCTGATGAATGGCAACACCGGTTTTTAATGCAACAGATTGCGCTGACTGCTATTTTGTGTTTTCTGGCAATACTGGTTCATGTTATTGGGGAGCAGTGTTGCCCAAATAGTTTTAGCTTATTCCCATTTTAAATGTTTAAATCCCCAATGTTATACACAATTCATTTTAATTTAAATGAAAACTTAAACAAAAAAGGAGCTAAGTTAGCATCACTCTTAAGTTCAGAAAATTATTAAGAAATGAGTGAGAAAATTAAATAAAATTGAATATTTTACAAAGAAATATTTACGTTTTCACTCGAACTTTAAAGCCTCAAATCTTTGTTAAAATTGTGAAACTAAAAAATTTTATTATACGAAAGACAAATCACACTTAAGCTGAAATGTCACCGTTTCAAAATAAAAGTCGTATATTAAATTTTCGAGAGAAAAAATTCTACACAATTTTCACACGAAGTTCATTATGGTGAAAAGTCTTTTTTTTTTTATAAAATTTGTAAATCTAGTAAAGTGTAAGTTCTAGGGCTCGTAAACTCTTTTGAACATTAAGTTTGCATAAGTCGAGTTTACACGATTCAGACGGTACATAAGATGTTATATGACAACCCCTGGTACTTTTTGAGCCTACACAAAATTTATTTTTTCTGAGTCCTTTGAATGTAACATTTTTTATTTCAAGATTTATAAATATTTGGAGAATATTTCTTCAATAATTTAAATATTTTGTAGAAATTTTTAAATTCTTTAATATACCTAATTTGATCGATTTTAATTTGGAATAATACGCATATAATTTACACCAAAATTCTTCTTAGTTTGGGTCTAAAACTAAATGTTTTAAAATTTACAAATTTTTTAATCTGTCCCCAAAACGAAGTCGAAATCTTTAATTTGGGCCCAAATCCCCTTACCTAGCAATTCTGTAAAACCTCATTTGACAAAAAAATCCTACCTTGAGAAAATTTCCCAAATTAAAATCCTCCTTTGACAAAATTGCCCACATACTAGCGACTTCTACAGTTTGTTTAAAAAATTATCGATGTTGCATCTCTGTATTATATCCCAACAAACAATTCGTTCCGTTTACGCACCGTTTTCGGTCCGTCATAAACGGAATACCACTCCGTATACGTACCGTTTTCTGGATCCGTATACGGACCAGAAAACGGAACTAATGAACATCGAAACGGATTCGAATCCGTTGCAAATCCGTCAATGACGGAGCGTTTACGGACCGGTATGTCGTTTAAAAACGGATAAGTCCGTTTAAAGTCCGTCAATGACGGACCGTTATGTCATGTAAAAAACGGACTAGTCCGCTGAAAGTCCGTCAATGCCGGACCGTTTCCGGACCGTTATGTCGTGTAATAACGGAGTATTTCCTTGTCCGTATCCTACCGATTTTTTCCACAAAAATATACCATAGGTTTATTATTTTCTATACAAAGTACTTTTTTTTTCTTTTTTATAAATTCATTAATAATTATTATTTACAATTACAATATTTAGCACATCCGGCTCGGTTTACCTATCTATCCAGGGCTTAGGTACCCGGAGCAAAATCTAACATCTATATGGAAAAGAGACAATAAATTAGTTATGGTTTAGTTGACTGTGTACTAAGTTTCATAAATCTTACCTTGTTACTTGATGGTGTTTGATTAATGGTGTGATAGAAAGTATTCCCTCTATTGCATATTCTCCATATATTCCTATTATTTTTTCACCGACTTTTCAAAAATATAATTTTTTATTTTGTAAACAAACTGCAACCGATGAAATCCGTATTTAAAGGTACACCAAAACGCAGTTAAAATGTATTGTGTTCGAAAATCCATTTATACGGTCCGTTAATGTTCCGTATACGTACAAGCATTGGCGGATACGTACATTACGGACAGTTAATGCCGTAAAAGCCGGATTCATGAATCCGTACATGCCGGAGAGTCCGTAAAAATGTTTCTTGGGATGTCTCTGGTTTTATTAATAAACAAAATATTTAAATTTTTAACCTTAGAAAATTCAAAATTTAACTAAAAAAATTTAAATCGAGTTTAGCCTAGAGGAAGAGCAATGGCCTGACAAACGGAAGGTCGCTGGTTCTACCCCAGTTCGTGGAATATTTTTTTTTGATAATTTTTTTATTAATTCAAATTAATAGATGCAATTGATTTTCTGTTGTTGATATAATTTTATTCATAAACAAAATATTAAAATTTCCAACATAAAGAAATTCAAATTGGAAATTTGACTAGAACAATTTAAATAGAGTTTAGCCTAGAGCAAATCCATAAACATTAAAGTAATCAATTAATACAACAAAAATTCAAAAATTGTAAATAATTTTCGGTAATTACAACGGTATTAAAAATAAATAAAAGTAATTGTACCTGAAACTACAAAAATTCGGTTGACAAAAAATTCGGTTGGAACTAGGAATCTAATTTCTAAGTATGTATACTACAAAAGGGCTGAAATATTTTTTTTACAGTTGGTGAATTTGTAATACACCCAAAAAAATATATTAATATATCAAACATCGGACGATTCAATCAATACTGAATCAGAAAGATATTTATAGTAATAATCGGTAGACCCACCTGCAACAAATTTAATAATTGGTCATAAAAACTGAAAATATGTAGTTAAAAAAGATTTTTTTGTTGCCTTGGTAAATAAAATATCAATAAAAAAATAACCTACTTTCAAATTGCTAACAAAATTTCATATTTAATGTTTTCTTAACGAATTGTAATAAAATAAATATAAATTAAACAAAAACGAATTCAAAAAATATTTGCAAATTGTAAAAAAGTCATGTAAGTATTATTAATATTAACATTTCTACCAGTCATCATTTATATTTTTTTTTTATTTTTTCTTCTTTCTGCAGCAATATTCTGAACAAATTGAGTACATTTTACAGTTCAATTGCGGCCTCATATGTTTTTTTACTGGCTTTAAATGGAAAACTGACGCAACTGTTGTCTTTATAATAGGAAAGCAGCTTGGAGAAATCAACAATTTTCAAACTTTATCCCAAAAAATCACTAAAATGTAAAAAATCCAGGGCCAAAAGGAAAAAGTCCCCGAAAACTAAATGGATTTATCAAGATCTCATGTTTATCGTGAAAAGAACTATGAACATAGATTTGAAAAAGTGCACTAATTACGAGTACTTTTTCTATAAAACAACATACATAAGTTTAAAGATTCTATGTAAATTATATATGAAATGAAATTGTTAGTTTAGTTAAGTAAACAGAATGATACGAAACTATTCATATTTTCTTTGAATATGCTGCAGAATTCTTCGAAATTTGATTGTAGCAACTGAGCTGATTCTAAAAGAAGTAAGTATTCACAACTGAAAATTATCATTGTTATTACTGATTCATATAATTATACCGATCAAATACATCATCAAATTTGATGATAGTTGTCGTAACCGCATCAATTCGATTGGCAACAAATTCGGTTATAACAACGAATCCGTTTTCTGGGTGTAGTTATGGTTGTACTGAACAAATTAAAAAAGGCTACTCTACAAAATGGCCAGTATTTTGAGGACTCACCAAGTTAGAGCAAAACTGAAAAAAATTTTCCAAAGCAAAGACATTTTGCTTATACAAATATCTCTGGAAGGGACTCCGAGGAATCCATTTTGTGACTCAGCTACAGCGCGACCCAATTTTTTGCTAATTTATGTGGTGATGCAAATTAATACATTCCGATAATACAAATTTCGTGACATTCCATTTCGATCCGCGTATTAAATGACCCACTATCACCCGTTCGATTGTATTTTTTTCTATTTTATGTGGATAAAAACCAGAGCTTTAACGTATATTTTCCATTCCCGATTTCAGCAATTTTTATTCAATTAAACTTACTTTAAAAAACTGATCGGTCACTTATAATTAGAGTGCTTAAATTTACACACAGAGAAAATATATGCAATTTTCCAACTGAAATTCGGTTACGTCTACTAAAATTGGTTAGTACAACTGAATAATGGTTATCACAACAAAATTCGGTTTATACAACTGAATTTTAGTTGCAATACCCAAAATATTTGGGAATCACATTCCAATATGTTTTCACCAACCGAATTTATTGGTTGTAGCAACCAAAATATGCTTAGAAATTCGATTGGCAACTTTTTTTTCCTGTGTGTATGAATTACTAATTGCAATGGAATCTAAAACCATTACCATTGATCAATAAAATCACATTTATTACAGTCATTATCATGAATTAAAAAAAAAGAAATTAAAAAAAATTTCATTATAATTGATATCAACTTAATATTAATGAAACCATCAATTAGTCCATTTTTATAAATAACGGTACTTTATTTTAAAATTTTAATATAAACTTAATTTTTCCAAAAACAAATTGTTTTTGTTGTATTATTTTGCACACAAAAAGTTATTTCGCGTTTAATAAAAAAAAAACTTGGCCATACTTTTTAGATATTTGTTATTCTCGCTGTCATCATTTTTGTTCTTTGGGCTTGAAGCATAGTTGACGTGTTATGCGTTATAAATGTCATCATCTAGTGGGTCAACACATTAATTAAATATGATAATCAAATGCCATAAATCAGTAGAAAATTTTAAGTACAACTAAAACAACACCTTAAGGGGTAAAATGAAGCCTCTAACTATGCAATACTTTAATTATTGTGTTACCAAAATAAGTATGCTCTAACAAACTTTACATTAAGTAAATACTGAGCAGGCCAATTAAAAATAAATATTAAATGTTATTTAAAACTGAGCCCATAGAATATGCAATAACAAAGCTAAAATTCCCATTAGAAATTTTGGGTACATTAAGACACGATAACTAAATGACTTATTAAAATTTAATATAAAGTTGACTACAAATATTATATGGGAAATACTAACAAATGTGTAAGGATGCTTTCGCCAGTGGGGTGCATACAACACGCCTATTAACCCAAAAACCGCCCGATAACCTACACTCCTAAATTAAAAAATTGACCAAAAAGTTACGAGTATTAAGAAAGGGGTGTAGGCTAGAAACAAAAAGCAGCGATTCTTCAAAAACGGTCCATTGAAAAGTTTTTCCTTGTCAGATTTGTAATTAGTGAACACTATTTGTACTTTATTAGAAAATATTTCAATGCATAGTTTCGAAAACGTAAAATCCCAGCGAAATTGTCGGATGCAAAGAACTGGTTGTAGAACAACTTGTACTTGCATACAACCTGTTCTGCTTTATGTTCCATCATCGGTAATTTTTGTTTGAGTTTGTCGCAAAAGCAACTGGTTATTTTCCTTCAAACTAGAACCAGTTATAGAAATGGTTCTGCGTCTTACATTTTGACTCCTAGGAATCAATTCTAGAACCTGTTTCATGGAACCGGTGCTAAAAAGACCGGCAATCCCAAAGCTGACGACAATTGCTATGTTTTACCATATAACAACATTCGTTTATCGCCTTTAGATAAACTAGTTTGGTGCTCCTTATTAAATAAAATAACCCTTACACTTTGATTGATTGAGCCCCAAGCAAAAAAAAAATTGTAAGTAATGCTTTACAAACTACACTCTCAGACCAATTCCGTTGTGGCAACGGAATTTTTTGCCAACCGAATTGATTCGGTTGCAGCAACCGAATTATCGGTTGCCACAACTGAATTCGCTTGGGGCAACCGAATTACGAGGTTGCAGACACCGAGCCAATTCGGTTGGAAAAAATTCGGTTGTGACAACGGAATTGTTCTGAGAGTGTACTTCCTTCACTACTTCACAAGTATACGGTAGTGCAATTTTACTGTTTTTTTAGAAGTTATTTAGAACAACTTCAAAAAATCTTTTCTTTCATTGTTTCCAAAGTATCCATTAGTATATTTTTTACAGCTTTTTTAGAATTACTACTGAACAATATCCAAAAAATCACTTAAGTATTGCTACTAAAGAGTAGTTGCTCTAAAAGTAATCCTAAAAAGCGATTTTGGTATCATTTGGCATTTCCAAATAGAGGTACGGGCCAATATTTTTTTATTTTTTTTAATTTTGATTTTTATTCTTTTAATTTCTTTGTAATATTTATACTTAATTTGTTTAAATTCAGTATTTTTTTTAATTTTTAAAAATATAAAAAATTATGAGAATTTGCTTTTTCTGCATCTATAAAAATAGTACTGAAAACAATATTGAATTGGAGTGCACGTTCTACACTTGTTTAATACGCACTTTTATTGAAGAGAATGAGGAACGATATATCGCAGCAACAAAGTGGTGTTTTGTGCCACTTTCATATCAAAGAATAGCTCAGCGGTAAAGCGCTAGACTAGCAATCATGAAGTCGCAAGTTCCATTCCCGGTGGCGGCATTCCGAAGAATTTCTTTTTTACTTTTAATTGGTCAAAAAGAGCTTCCTTTGCACTCGTTCAAAAAGTACTGGAAAAAATATTGAAGTGGGAGTACTCCTCTCCTATGAGAACTCAATGTTAAAATCATTAGTGTTTATGTTAAAAAAGAAATACATCTACATCATCAATTGTAGTGCTTTTTCTACTGCTTCGGCATCTCTTTTTTTTTGCTGGGCTTATGGGTATGGGTTGTTTTACGAGTGTACATTAGAGCGTACCACCTTACAGGCAAAAAAAAAAAAAATGCGCCTTACACCCTCCAATATGAAATATTTTTGCAAGAAGGTTTCAAAAAAATAAATTTTTTTTTTTTGCCGAACGTAGGGGTCGCCATTTTACATTTTTGTTATAACTTCGGCATTTGCAGTCGGATCTTATAGTATGATACATCGATGTTTTCCTCTCGAGGAGACCAGTGTTTTGCTCTAAGGCCCATTGACCTCAAATATCCCGTTCTGGTAGTTACCCACCAGATCTCAGTTGCTACAACCCTAATGTAGCACCCTAGTATCAGAAAATTAAAGCTCGCAAAAAGTCATTAAACTTTTGCTAAGGAAGTTTTTCGATAAACCAAGTAGAATTTTTTTTATATAATGGTTGCCGAAAGGCGACCCCCCTTTTTAAATTTTTTTTCATTGGATTTTTTCTTTGTAGCAAAAAACTGGACTCTTCGAGGCAAAAAAATCGATATATCACACTTCAGAATCCGACTTTAAATGCCGAAGCTATAACGAAAAATTGAAAAAGGCGTACGTTGTACGTTGGGCAAAAAAATTTTTTTTTGAAATTGCCTTGCAAAAATACTTCATATTGTAAGGTGTAAGGCGCACTTTTTCCGCCTGCGAATATTTTTTTGCCGGCGAACATTTTTTTTGAGGTACGGTCTAGTATACATTGTATACTATATAACTACTCTTGTGTTGTTATATATAACAAATAACTTTCGTACCACATTTAGGTAAATTTGAAAAAAAATTTTCTTGATGTTTTTATATGAAAAGATACAAAATTAATGTTTTGTTATATCCGACGTCCGGTTAGATGAGCGGTTCCGTAGTGATTGCATCTCCTAGTTTTGTACCTTTCTTTGTATTATCTCATTAGAATGACGTTTAAATCAACTTTATACTGACCTCATCTTTCACTATTTACATCTCTCCCACTTCACTTTTTTTTTATAGTTTCCTTCTGTGTATTTACTGAAATTATACTCAAACATTATTTTCAGTTTAACATCATTTAATTTGTGTTTATTTTACGCGTTTCCGCAAAATGGAAAATAATATAATAAAAAAATAAACAAAATTGTAAAAATACAAATAATAAAAAAAAAAACAGAAAAAGTAAATAAAATTACTTGCTTAAGTAGGTAATACAATTTGCGTTTTTAGTGGGCTCACCAAAGCGATTTCTTTGGGTTTATTTTTTTTTTTTTTTTTATCGTATAAGGACATTCATTCATTTATTTCATATTGTGGTGGTTTAATTGTGCTTAAGTAAATACATTTTAAATTAAATGTTATTTTTTATATTATTGCGGTTATTTTATTGTAGACACTTAATAACTAAGGGTGATTTCATTGGGCACTTGAAAATTCTATTACATTTTGCTTTGTTATTTGTTGAAATGAAGACAATTTATTAAGAGGTATACTTGTGGTGGAGGTTTAAATTTTAAATTGAAAGAACTTAGTAGAAAATAGAAAGAATGTTATATTCGATTAATATTTTGGTTTATATCGTAGACAATTTCTAGGCAAACCAATAAGAAAATTATTATTATATTGCCAAATATAAAACTAAGGCCCATTAAAATTTAACCAACAGTCAAATTAAAATTTTATATGTGAAACAATAATAAATGTGTTAGGGCAGATATTATTCAGCCTATAGTTCGATGTTTTTATAAATGTGTCACTTAAAGTCCCAGTGTAACTTAAAGTCCCAGTTAGTACCTAATGGAACATTGTTGTAATGGGATTAACACTGTCAATTGTTTGAAAAACAAATTTATATTTGACCTATATGTAGTTAATAACGATTCAGCTTAAACTGAATTTAAAGATTGCACTTAACTTTTTCATATTCAAAAGCTAAACACATTATCATACAACAAGACCTTAAAATTATTGTATATAGGGGGGTATGGGGAAATGCGAGAAATTTATATAATTCGAAAACTTCCTCAAAAAGCTAAATTGCTAGACTATTTTTAAACTTGGTTCCGTCAAAATAAGCTAAAAAAAATAAATTCTTGGTACACTTGTTAAGCTAGATTAGTTTCTCGTTTTATTCTACATAAGATTTAAATTACCAATGGCTTACACATAAGTTTATACTCAAAAAGGTATTTGTCCATATCTTTTTTACATAAACACAACTAAATATGTGTAAGTACATAACTTTTTTTTTAAAGATATTAGCCGGATACGGATGTTGTTTAATTTCCTAAAATCATAAATCCTTTTTTGTCGATTACAAACTCTCCAACAATCACCCGCTCTATAAGTAAACATACTACTACAAGTACTAACCAAAGTCCAAAACCAAACATGCTGCCACACAACAGAATATGCAATATTTTTTCTTTTCGGGATAAAATAATTTTCCACCAGGGGTACTGGTTACATCCGAATATCATAAACAACAATGACATTTTATTTAGGTTTTTTTTCTTGTGTATCAAGCAGAACTACGCACTTTTGTCGTTACTACTGCTGCTATTGCTGCTGCAAAAAGTAAGAGCAAACGTGTTTTTATACAAGCTAACAAGATTTGTTGGTTTTTGCTCTTCTTTATGTTTGTTTCTGTTGCTGTTTTTTTTTTGTTTTTGAATCTAAATGCAAATTCCCGGAAAGCATTTCACAAACACTTTTGTGGGCAAATACCTAGTTAACGGGAATGTTGTTTGGTAAGCTACAACAAAATAACGCATAATAACAAAAACAACAGAGAAAAACAAAAATTGAACATGATATTACATGCTGATGTTTGGTTTTTAGCCGCTACCTGTGATGATGTTCTAGTATGTATTTCAATGATAACAACCAAACATTACAACAAAATAACACAACAATAACGGGTCACCAGTCTTCCGCTGTGGACACTAAAATATACAAACCAACAATCAGACTCTGGTAAAGTTATTGGTAAACTAATGTTGTACAACTGACAACACATGCTGGCTACTTGGCTCTGAGTCACACTGTTCTTGAAGGTGAGAGAAATTTAATGACACCCTAAAAAATATTTGTAATATTACTATTAAAAATGTGTTAATTTTTGTGCAGAATAAAACACTGTGCTGAAATTTATTCCCAAAATACTTTAACATTTAATTCGAATATTTTTCCTTACCAAACCACAAATAACAGATTTCCAAAATTAAATTTAAATGTTACCTACATGCTCGCTCACAGATTGAAAGTTATACATCGCCGAAGCGGAAAAAGTACAGGCTAATCAAGTCTATGGACCTGTTCTCGTTAGAAAGTCTCAGCAAATGCGTCGCTACGATCAGTGAGGCATGGGACTGCCTTTTTTTTAAAGCTGATCCCCGCTGCAGAAATTCCTTCGGGAGCTCGCGCCAGAATTTGGTTACCCAGAATGGCAATGAACAACCATGGACTTCTGGAGTGTTGCAAGGCTCAAAATCCTGGGGTTGCAATGGATGACTGGTTTGCCATCAGTGCGGAGTATCCTCAATACAACAGCATGAGCTATGTACTGGTCATCTCGGATGAGAGTGTCTGTGCACTCGAGCAGGCTGGCAATAAGCTCTTCTTTGGTGTCAGGGAAGCCGAAGTGGTGGTTTTCCGTCCATCAGGGTCCGGTGGTGTTGACGGGAAAGATGAGAGTGATGACGCCAACCAGCTACTACATAAGATGCAGCGCGATGATATATCGAACAAAGATGGGGATCCCAAAGGTTTTGCAGATTGATCTTCAGCATTCTCATAATGCTATACACAACCTGCGGATCCTCCTAGCCGAGGAGGATTTCGACATTGGCATAGTTCAGAAACCCTGGATCCATGACTTGCTGGTGAAAGAATTGTTAGGGCGCCGCGTAATACATACATTATATTGGAGATAAGGGTAAGCCTAGATTCTGTTTAATAGCTAAAAAGAATATAAAAATTTTTCCATATACTCAATTTAGCATGGCGGAACTTACCGTAACGAAGGCTGAACTGCCAGGTGGCCGCAACATCATAATTGCCTTCTGCTATTATGGCACATAACAGGGAAGCCCCACTAAGATAAGTGAGACTACTATTGTCCTCCATAGGTGCAGATGACGTCTTGATGCTGAGCTGTGATGTCATTGCTAGGCACACCTTCTGGGGCAGTATAGAAATGGATGAGAGAGTTGAGTCTTTTATTACTTTTATTAACACTAATAACCTTACTATGGTACTAACCCTACTTCTATTTTTCCGGGTTCTGAAAATGTTAGAGGTTCGGGAGAGTTCTGCATATTACACTTATTTCAGGTAACTCTTTTCTGCTTGTTGGAAAGTGAATAATGTCCGATAAGGGATCCTTCTTGGATCATAATTGAATATTCTTCGATGTCAACTTGAGCGTTCTGGAGGAGATGTGCTTCATGAATCCTAGGAGAACCGTACGGCCTCGGTTCAACAAAATTTTTCAGGACAAGATCGGTAATGGACCGAGGGTCGATAACACAGTCGACAGTCTCAAACGCGCGGTGAGCACCCTTAAGAAGGCAATGGATGTGGCTTTCAGGGTTTCTTGCCCTCAGACACGGACAAAGAAATGCTTGCTTCCCTGATAGAGCTCGCAGCTTTTAGTGCTGCGGAAGGAAACGCATAGAGCTTTCAACGCTAGCTTTGTTAGCAAACAGTGGACGTCATAGCCTCGACAAGCTTAGCGCGTATAAGAAAGCAATTGCGATGGCGAAGTGGTACTCGTGGAGAATGTTGTGAATTGATAGACAGTAGTCGTGACTCTGCCAGTCTCAGTAAGGTTCTGGAAAATAGTTTCACACACCCTGCTTAAGTAAAGAGCGATGAGGGATCCTGGTCGGAATCGTCGGTCGACTCATTGGATATTCTACTTAATACTCAATACTTTCCTGGTTGCAGGGATGCGATCACCTTGGAAAATAAACGGCTCTGCCTCACACGGGGTGCATACAGTGAGCTTGGAATGGTATAATTACCCCGGAAAGCATAGCCTGGACAATTGGAAATTTTTCTTTTTACAAATCACCGGGTCTGGATGGCAGAGTGCTCGAAAGGTGATACTCCCTCGCTGTTCGAAATATACAAACTTTCTTTATAAACTATGTTCCTGTAGCTGGAAGAGGGTTAGTGTAGTATTTATACCTAAGATTGGCAAGAGGGGCTATGAAGCTGCAATGTACTTAAGGCCGATCATTCTCTTATTTTTCCTGCTTAATAAACTGGAAGAACTCATCGATGCGCATATTAGCCTACAAATAAAGAGATAGCCACAACTCTCTGGTAGTCAACATGCATATCTCAAGGATCGCTTAACGGTTGCGAGTCTAGTGAAGAGCTGCCTAGAATTCGGACAATATACCTTGGCTGCTTTCTTGGCTATCGAAATTGCTTTCAATAGTGCAGAGCGGATGCGATACACAGCGTCATTTTGGATCTGGGCGTGGAGACATATGTCAGAGACTGGTTGGTAACCATGTTGGACTCCCGAATTGTTAATTTTCATCTGGGTAATAGCGCGAAGTCAATGCAAATCAGGAGAGGAATTCCCCAAGGTTGGGTGATCTTACCCCTGCTATGGCATCTGGTTATTAACTCAGTTCTTATTAAGTTGGATAATCATGGTCTTAAAGTCGTTGCATATGCGGACGATGTGGTGATATTAGTTTCAAGTATATTTCTGGATGCGATAAGTGATATCATGACCAGTACTCGGGAAACTCTCAGTATTTTTGCGACAAGTTGTGGGACAACCTAATATGCATACAAGCATTTGCCGAAATCGGTGCACTACCCACCAACATTTTTTATAACCAGTTACCATAGAATCTATTCCAGAAGTGGTTCTACAGTCAGTTCCGTGGTTTTACAACCGGTTCTAAAACTGATTCCCAAAAGTCAAAAATGTAAGGTTTCACTGTCTAAAGAACATGTTCTAGTTTGGAGAAAAAGAACCTATTGCTTCTAGGTGGAACTCATCATAAAATAACCGGTTCTAGCTGTATAAGGTATTCTGCAACCAATTCCTTGGATTTTACCTTTTTACTGCGTAGTTCTTGAGTTTATATTGTAAAAAAAAAACACTTCTCTTACAAAAATTTGTTACCTTCATAAGCAGTGTGAAATGGAACTGACTGGCTACTCTACAGCGCCTATGTGTTTATACTGAGTAACAAACACAAAAACATACTGGAGTGGATAGTACGTAACAATTTTCATGTACTCTTTGGTATGTGTTTATATATCCGTTTTTATGTTGCAATTACAACCACAACAATATCAACTGGCTGCTCGACATACACGTACATATTTGTATATGTTGTTTAGAGGTGGGAGTAGTATATGAAATACCCATTGAATTGCTGGTTATACGTTTACATATCAGATATGGCAAGGAATGCAATACAATTTGATTCATTGAATAAAGCTTGTATAAAGACAAAAGAATTAAGGCTTTATAATTTTTGTGGGGGAAATTGCAACAAAATTAATGTTTTAATTTTGGGAAATACTTTTTTTATGGGCAAGTGCATATCAGGCCAATTTATACTAGATGTAAAATTCAGGAAGATTAGCGTTTGCTGGAATGAAATTAAATAGACTTTAAATGTTTATTCTGGGGATATAAGAAAAATTCGCTACAGAAATAAATTTGGTCTTTTAAACCCGGACTCCCTTTAAATATACATTGCTTACAAGGAATATATCCCAATGGGTTCTCCCGATTTTAATGAGGTATATATTGAAGATAGCGAAGAAAAAAATAGAGTACATATATTTTTTTATAGCAGTCCAATCTCATGCCTAGGGGTTAAAAAGTCGGGTAAAAGATGTCGCAATTTTTCGTTTTTTAATTTGCTTTTTATAATTTTAAAGAAAACTGGATAAATTGGGCATGAAACAAAAGCTTATTTGGACAAGCATCTATCGGTCTGAAAAACATGCCTAACATTTTTTGTTATTCATTGTTGTTAAAATAAATTTTTAAAAAATGTCTTTTTCACAAATATTTCAACTAATTGGCAACTTTGGGCCCATAATACGGGCAATATTTTGCCCACATTTTTGTTTTCCCGGTTACATTAAAAATAAATCTAGATTTCCGAAATTTTAGACATGTGTTCATAAAAAATAGTTTGTTTTTTAATCTTAATTTTTAATCCTTAATCGTGAGATTTGGCCGAAACTAAAATACCTGTATTTTTTTCTCAGCTCCATCACATATCCCAATTTTAATAAAATCGGAGAAAACCCTTTGGGATACCTTCCTTGTTAGCTGTTTTGTTGACACTACAAATCCTATGATTTTACCGAAATGAACTTCATTTAAAGATTAAGCCCCCATTTTATTAATAGTTTTAAGCGAGTTTATTCATTAACAGTCGCGAGATTTTTTACATTTTTTTTGTTAAAATCAAGGGCCGGAAACTTTTTATTTTTTTGGTTTTTTATTAAATATAATTATCGTAAAAGTATTAAAACAAAAATTCAAACGTACAAAAAATAAAAAGAAAGAAATATTTAATCAAAAATACCCCTCATGATGAAAATAAAAAACGTTTTCTGTTTTAATTTTCTCTTTAAAAAAAAAAAAAATAAATAAATAGATGGATGGAAAAAAAAAACTTTTTTTTGTGTTGTTAAAAAAGAACAAAAAAAAAATGGTTTCAACAATTTGAAAAAAAAATATGTATATACATAAATATAATTTTTTTAAATTTTGAGGCTTTGATATTTGGCCTTAAATGCGTTTTTGCAAATCTTTTTTCCGCGACATTTTTTCGCGATTTGTTTTTTGCAACTAGCCACCGAACTTTGTTCTACGAAATTGCAAAATATTGGCGGAACGCGAAAAAAGACTTTATGGTAAAAAAATTGTATTGAAAAACCTCATCAGCGATATTCATTCTGCAGACAAATATACTGATGTAAGAATTTTACTTTTTGCTAAATTAAAAAAAAAAAAAATCCCATATAAGAAACAAAATTTTGCAAAATGTAAAATTTTTGCATCATTAATTCGTTTGCAGATTGTACTGAAACTAAAATTTTATAATTTGAAAAATAAAAACTGTTTTTCTTAATAAAAAAACTTTTTTTTTTTCTACAAAAAAAACTTTTCTTTTTTTTTGTACAAAAACTTTTTTTTTATTTTTTCTTTTTCTTTTTTTGTTTGGAGTTGAAAGTAAAAAATCTCATTTGTATAAAAATATCATCTGTAATTTTTTTTTTCCTATTTTTTAAAAAGATAAATATATTTTCAATTTTGGATGAATATAAAAAAAAAATAATTTAGCGAGTGTGGCAACATTTGTGAAAAAGGTGACAAAGAGGAGATAAGAAGATAAACAAAAAATCTAAAGTAGAATGGTTGTATGTCTGTTTGATCACTTCTGAGAGTAAATTATCATATAGAGACAATCTGACAATAAAATATAAACAATAATACAATTTAATGGAAAATCACTGATGAAGACTGTTCACAAAAAAAGGCAGAAACTAGATCTAGTCTGATTTGCAAATTAATAATGTGTCTATAACTTTGAAAAAATTTTTATTCTTCTTCTTATCCTCAAGCCTACTTAATTAAAATTAATAAAAATGCATATTAATTACAATATTAATTACATTTGGTCTAAATGACGCGTTTCAAAAAACAATACTTTAGTAGTAAAATAAAAATGCCCTGCTGGCAGTCCGTCTCCGATATACACAAATTGCCTGCACTTGTACGTAAAAACCATACGTCAGTGTGGTAACATTTGTAAAAAGGTGACAAAGAGGAGATAAGAAGATAAACAAAAGATCTAAAGTAGAATGTATGTATGTCTGTTTGATCACTTCTGAGAGTAAATTAT
The DNA here is from genome assembly GCA_949987735.1 of Leucophora obtusa. Taxonomy (NCBI): domain Eukaryota; kingdom Metazoa; phylum Arthropoda; class Insecta; order Diptera; family Anthomyiidae; genus Leucophora; species Leucophora obtusa. The sequence goes on along the minus strand of OX465299.1, from coordinate 57,225,926 downwards.
CATATAGAGACAATCTGACAATAAAATATAAACAATAATACAATTTAATGAAAAATCACTGATGAAGCCTATCCATAAAAAAAGGCAGAAACTAGATCTAGTCTGATTTGCAAATTAGTAATGTGTCCATAACTTTGAAAAAAAAAAATGTTTATTCTTCTTCTTAACCTCAAACCTACTTAATTAAAATTAATAAAAATGCATATTAATTACAATATTAATTGCATTTGGTCTATATGACGTGTTTGAAAAAACAACGCTTTATTAGAATTTACTTTATTTTGAACAGAATACTTTTTTAAGTAAATGAATGTTATTTTAGTTTGACTCAAGATCATAAATTAATATCACTTTCTGTTTAAATTATTTCCAAATCAAAGAAAGATGATACAATTTTTACAAGTAAATTACAAAGAATAAAAATTATTGAAAAAATTCTATAAGACCAGCAAGGCAGAATGCGCAGAAATACTTTTTTATTTTTTGATGAAAACTTAAAAGTAAAGTTTTTTTGTTTGTAAAATCCGGTGCCTGGTTAAAATATTAAATTTCAATGTTGCCATATTTGAAGTTCTTTATCTTTCATTACCTTTCAACTCTTCTTAATCTCCTTTCCTAAGTGTAGCTTTTATTTAAAATAAAATAAAAAAAAAAGTTCATAAGTTTTTTTTCTATTTGCTGTGAAAATTGTAAATTCTATTTGGAATTTGTAATATTTGATCTTAAAACGAATAAAAAAATTTCAATAGGACCGCCCTCGATTCAAGAGAAGCTCATGTGCCAAATTGATTTCAGTGTCTTTATAGTTCGACTCAGAAAATGATTGTACTGGAAAATTTTCAAATACAAACTTACATGTAGTTTGTATTTGAAAATTTTTATATTTGTGACAAAATTTAATTTTAGAATTATAAAAAACAAGCGGCTGTGATAAGTAGCAGTCTAACATACTATTTCCTTTAAAATAGTATGTTAGACTGCTGATTAAAAAATATTGGGTTTTTATTTACGTTCGAAAAAAATCTAAAAAAAAAAAAAATAAATTGAAAATATAACATTTTTTATGATGTCTTTAGTGTAGGGTAGAGGGGGATCCTTCGCCAGTTGGGCACATACACTAATAGCACTTTTCTCCGAAGTTATGGAAGATTAAAAATTGGAAAAAATATATTTTGTGCATTTTTCAATTACCTTTCCTTTACATCCACTTTGACGAATTTACATCACATGTGGTCGCAGACAGACGTGCTTTTGTGTTGTTCGGGGTGCCAAAAAAATAATTGAAAGTGCCTGTCTCAGGGGCACTATCACCAGATGGCCCCTGGAGCTACAAAGAGTTGGTGCATCCCCGCCTAAAATGCTTTAAAATACTTTCCTATATGTTTAAAATATGTTTAATAGTAAATTAGGACAATCGTGTTCATTCTTAAATTTATATTAATTTTTCAGATTTTTGCAATTTTGAAGAATCATTATATTACCGTTTTAAATTATTTTTTTTTCTAATGTAGTGGAAATTTATTGATTAAAAAGAACCACATATCTTAAAGAACTTATTCTAAATTATTTATTTCCGTCATTAAAAGATTGACTTTGCCGTATTAATAATTTTTTTTTTGTTGAAATTGTATCTAGCTCTTTTGGCGAATATCCCCCAAGTTTGGGGCAGTTATGCCGATTTGGGTTACTTTGAAAATCATTAAAAAGTAATAGAAAGTATGCAAATAATTAGAATAAAAATTAAAGAAATTAAAGCCAATATATGTAGACCTTCAATTTGAAAAAAGTTTTTGAAAAATAATTAGGGGCTAAGAAATGACAGTGCTTTGAAGAAAAAAGTGGCGAATTATCCCCCCTCTACCCTATTTCCATTTGAAACAATATTGAAATTTGACAGAAGAATCTAAAGCGTCCAGTGGGCCTATCAAACTGTGTGAGCACACATTTTGAGGCCTGAGGAAGTGTATTCCAAATGCTTTTTAAATATTGAAAATATTTTGATTACCTACTCCAAAAGTTATGATTTTTGCAACGAAAAAAGTCAAAAGGTCCCACTGTGCAACGTGTCAATAATAGATATAAAAGTTTTGTCTTCTTTATGTTTTTAAATCATTTTCATAAAAAGTCCCATCAAAAAAGGATAAAAATAATTTTTTTTATTAAATATTTGGCAACTCTGAACACACTTTTAATAACAATTTTTTTTTACACTAGTAGGCAAGATACCAAAATATTTTATGATTTTTAAATCACTGAATTTACTTTATCCCGTAAAGAAATTAATCCGTTTAAAAGCACAGAGTTTAAAACGGTACAGTGTATCCAGAGTGAGTTAATGCTTTGTGTTGTTTTTAATGACAACCCTTTTTTATTTAGATTTTCGCCACCTTAATAATCGTTACCTTTTCTAAAAAGATTTTGTCTCTTGGGTAAACACAATGTAGTACTGATTTCATTAGTAAATCCCCCTTTAAAAATTTTTACAAAAACATTAGTGTTGATTGTATCGTTTACGTATTCATTAAAGTCCCTCGTTTATAAGCAAATGTTAAAAATTCTAATGAATATTATGAGTTTTCAATGAAAAGTATTGTTTAAATAGGGGTTTGAACAAGATACTTACAGGGTAATCTTAAAGAGGTAGCTGGAAATTTAATAAGTATATTGTTATTAGCAATGCAAAATAACGTAACTAACAAATTTTTCAAAACCGGTTTTAATAATTCATAATAATGTTAATAATTCATTTGGTTAAACTACACATATGGTAAAAAAAAAAATAAGTACACTTGCTTATTATTTCCATACACTTAATTTTATTCAATTTAACTGACAGTACACGTGACAATTCTTTTTTATTTAAATAATTTTAATATGGCAATACCTTTGCAAGTAAAAAAGGAGCTGGGACTTCGCCGACGTTTTTGTTGTGTATCGGTTTTATAAACATAGGTGTGCTTTCAGTACTTTCAGTCAAAACCAGAAATACATTGGCGAATTCTTTAACCCTCTAACGGGCAAGGATTCCTCAGGGCAGCTATCATAAAATTGGCCACAAATGCATCAAATGTGTATTCTATAATCATAACTGAAGCAATTCCGATACAAAACACAATTTCTTTAATCGTTTCGTATGCACTTTTGGAAGCGAAAAAGTATCAACATTAAAATTTCGTAAAATTTCCAGTTGAAACTCGCGGAAGACCAAAAAAAGTCATCAAAAACAACAGATATCCGTATTGTTACTCTTGCGAATAATGCCCAATTTCTATCTTCAAGAGCCATTTCAGCAGGTATTGGATAGCCAGAAAAGTTCACTTGCTCAGACTATCAAATTTAAAGACAAGGTTCACATTTGCAGGAAGTCATTCCAATTGGTTCGGAGCAGGCGGTGAAAAAAATGGCGAAACATTTTGTGGAGCGATGAAACAAAATTAAACTTACTCGGAAACGACTCCGCCCGCAATTTTCGATGACCTAAGGGTAAGGAATTCCATGCTCGTTTTATAAAAAAAACCAGTCAAACACGGGGGCGGCAATATTATGGACTGGGGTTGTTTCTGGTGGTAAGGTGTCAATCCAGTACATAGAATTACTGACACTATGACCAGATTCCACTAAAAAGATATATTGGAAAATAAGATGGCAACCTGCGCCGAGGAAAGTTTGCCAATCAAATGGACATTTGAGCAGCACAATAATCCTAAGCATACTTTTAAGTTGGTAAAGCATTGGTTCCAAGAAAATCATGTGACTCTGCTTGTCTGGCCAAGTCAATCTCCGAACTTGAGCCCTATCGAAATTCTTTGGTAAGAGTTGAAGTGATGGAAGTTTTCCAAATTAAGGAGCATTTATGAATTTTGACCATGGATAGTAACCAAAACGATGCAGTTATCGGTAACGGTAACGCTATTTTAGATTATTTCGGTAATGTATTTCAAGGGTAACGCTATTTCATTTATTTCGGTATCGGGGTTTTAAGGATAACGGGTTTTCAGTTATTTCGGTAACGGTATTTTAAGGATAACGGTTTTTTGATTATTTTGGTTACGGTATTTTAAGATCAACGGTATTCCATTTATTTCGGTAACGGTATTTTAAGGATAACGGTAGTCAGTTATTTCGGTTCATGTCGCATTTTTTTTACAAAAAACAAACGAGATTAAAAACAGAACCAATTTACCAACTTAATTTACGAAAAAAACTGAATATCCACGTGCAGAAAATTAAAAATAACGGTAACGGTACTTTAGGGGTAACGGTATTTCATTTATTTCGGTAACGGTATTTTAATGGTATCGTTATTTCATTTATTTCAGTATTGGTATTTTAAAGATAACGGTATTTCAGTTATTTCGGTAATGGTATTTTAAGGATAACGGTATTTCAGTTATTTCGGTAACGGTATTTTATGGGTGACGGTAGTCAGTTGAAAGGGTTTTGAATCGATAACGGTATTTTAGCGGTATCCTGCCAACCCTGATTTTGACAAAAAAAGCGTGGTATGAAGTTTCAGTGGAGAACTGCCGAAATCTTATCCCCAGCCAAAAAAAAAAAATAAATCGAAAAAAGAAAATTATTTTATTTTTATTTTTTTTTAATTTTTTAGGCTATTAATTATTTAGCAAAATTTTTTGCTGATTTAACAGGTTAATTTGTAATTTTCTATTAAATTTTTAACTCAAATATAACTAAAAAGGTGACAATGAGGATATAAGAAGATTAACAAACAATCTAAAGTAGAATATTTGTGTGTCTGTTTGATCACTTCTGAGCGTAAGAACAATAACAGAAAGTTGAATAGGAAAGAAAACTATGAATTAGCCACACTATAAGCAAGCCCTACCTGGGTGAGATGGCTAAGCTGTCGAGCTCTAGTATAGTTACGTTTGTAATGCAGGAGGGCATGGGTTCGATTCCTACAGCCGACAGGTTGTTGAAGAAAAAATTATCATATAGAGACAATCTGACAATAAAATATAAACAATATTTAATACAGTTTAGTAATGGAAAATCACTTATGAAGACTATCCATAAAAAAAGGTAGAAATTAGATCTAGTCTGATTTTCAATCTAATAATGTATTTATAACTTTTGAAAAAATGTTTATTCTTCTTCTTAACCTCAAGCCTACTAAACTAAAATTAATGCATATCCCGATAAATATAAATTTAAAAAACTAATATGCAAGTGCTTGTGCCAATTTAAATGTTACTGACACTTTAGAAAACATTGTTTTCTATTATTATACCCTACACCACTATGTGGTCAGGGTATTATAAGTTTGTGCTGATGTTTGTAACACCAAAAAATATTGGTCCTAGACCCACCTTATAGTATACCGATCGCCTTAGAATTTTTTTTTTTATTTCGTTTTAACGATGTCCGTGTGTCCGTCCGTCCGTCTGTCTGTCCATGCATTCTTGTGCGCACTCTACAGGTCGCAAATATTAAGATATTTTGATGAAATTTGGTACACAGACCTATGTTAGCCCAATAACGCAGCTTATTGATTTTCGTGAACATCGGTCTATGTTTAGACCTCTTGCCCATATAAGGGTCCTACCAAAATTATACTTTTTATACGCTGCAGGTCGCAAATATTAAGATATTTTGATGAAATTTGGTACACAGACCTATGTTAGCCCAGTAACGCAGTCTATTGATTTTGGTGAACATCGGTCCATGTTTAGACCTAGTGCCCATATAAGGGTCCCACCAAAATTATATTGTTTATACGCTGCAGGTCGCAAATATTAAGATATTTTGATCAAACTTGGTACACCGACTTATGTCGGCCCAAGGACGACGCCTATTGATTTTTGTAAACATCGGTCCATGTTTAGACCTAGTGCCCATATAAGGGTCCTACCAAAATGATACTGTTTATACGCTGCAGGTCGGAAATATTAAGATATTTTGATGAAATTTGGTACACAGACCTATGTTGGCCCAAGGACGTAGCTTATTGATTTTGGACCTAGTGCCCATATAAGGGTCCCCCCAAAATTGGCTTGGTTACAAACTGCAGGTCGCAAATATTAAGATATTTTGATGAAATTTGGTATACCGACCTATATCAGCCCAAGGACGAAGCCTATTGATATTGGTGAACATCGGTCTATGTTTAGACCTAGTGCCCATATAAGGGTCCCCCCAAAATTATATTGTTTATACGCTGCAGGACGCAAATATTAAGATATTTTGATGAAATTTGGTACACAGACCTATATTGGCCCAAGGACGAAGCCTATTGTTTTCAGTCCATGTTTAGACCTAGTGCCCATATAAGGGTCCCCCCAAAATTGGCTTGGTTACAAACTGCAGATCGCAAATATTAAGATATTTTAATGAAATTTGGTGCGCTGACTCACATTATAGAAAATTTTTACACAAGCCGCATTTTAACCCATTCGAATTTCGGATCCCAACATTAGTTGGCTTTTACCCAGACTGGTGTAGGGTATTTTATAGTCGGCATGCCCGACTTTAACCTTTTTACTCGTTGTTTATACATGAATGGATGTAACTACATTGCTAGATCTGTCAAAACAACAGAGTAGTATATTCGAAGATTACAAAGCAAATTGTGGTAAATTTTTTGTTGTTGTTGTTTTTTTTCTTTGGTATTTTAAATGTTTAATAATGCTCTTAGACGAGAACAAGAAGTTTTAATTGAGTTTGTAATTTAAATTAACAAATATTTCCAGAAATTCTAAAAACCTCGTCCCCTGACGATTTTCTTAGGCAGGAATGAAATCCGCATAGGGAAATGCCTACAACGGATTATTTTTCACAACTTGTTAAATACGTTTGGGATTTTAGCACAGTTAATTCCTTTAGTAAGGTTCTGTATATTTAACAGTTTATTTTTGCTGTTATTATTTTACTAATATATAACAAAAATAACCTGCTAATTTAGCAGGTTTTTGCTACATCATAAATTTTAAATAATTTTTAGTAGTATTAACTAATTTTTTTACAGTCTTTTTTCTGTTAGTGTAGGTTTTTTTATCATCCACAGCATATCCAAATACTGATCTGCCGATTACACTGTATATTTTCTTGTTAAACAACATATCAAATTTTTTAAAAATCGGACTTGAATATGGACTACATATCTATCTTTGTATTTCTCAGAAAAACTACTACTGCTTTATGATGCTGTGATTTATTACCTTTTAAGCAATTGCGGTTGTCTATTTTTCTAATGCTAAAGTGTCATTTGTATCAACAATTTGGCCTTCTACTCAATTTGTGTCAATTTAAACATTTTTGAAAAATCAACAACCAACAACATGTTTTTAAAAGCCCTCCCCTTTAAAAATGTTTCTTTATATAACCATGACATTGACTGATAACATATAATATTTTGGTAACAATATTTACCATGGCTGGCAACTGAAATGGATAACGGTATTAGTATCGATTTTTTGTTTGTTTTGCTAATGGTATTGCTAGCGGTATTTCATTCTTATCGGTATTACCGTTGCTGAAACAGCAATGCCGATACATACTGGTATTACTAAAAAAAATTAATTTTTACAATATGTTATGTGTTTTTGTAAAAAGCAAAATGTTATGTTATTAACCCAAATTAGAAATTTATAACCTAATGTCAAATTATTAATATGATTTTTTAATACTAAAAAATGATAAAGTTAAATTAATTTACAATTCTGGGCTTCTTGTTTTAATACAAAAAATTCTCTATAAAAGCGTAAAAAATAAAAACCGATTCAATACCGGTACAGTGCCGGTATTTGTGAAATCAAAAGTTTCGGTATGGGTATCTGATATCAGTTTTAAACATAAGATTTAAACAAATAAAGGTATTGTAAAATAAGGTTTCGGTTACCAACTTTGGTATTTACCATGAAAAATTACATTTAAAGTAATATAACGAAAAAGAATTGCATTTTTATGCAACGTTGAAGATGAGGCCAAACATGCATTAAAAATTTCTTGAAATCTGTTTTACATTTAACTTCGCATATGTATTGTAAATGGCCATGGGTTGTGATGAATAGTGCGTAAAATTTTTACCAATTTATGACTTTATTACAATTACGTGTTTTGTCTGCACATGTTTCAGCAGAACAAGAAAACCTTAAGGGTTGTGATCTTCTGAGAAAATTTTCAAGCAAAAATGTAATTTATTTTCTGTGTATGTATGTCAGTTTATTATTTTTTTTAAATTTTTCTTTAAAAGTATCATTTATATAATTTGATACAATGCATATATTTTGATTACAGCGATGTACGGGGTATAAAAAATAAGTAATTATGGTTATTATTACATTTAATGATACTACTGTGATGTTAATGTTGATAATGATAATAATGCGGTTATATTTTCCGCTTAATTACTTTACATAATTAAATGTAGACTATTTAAAAAATTTAACACAATAATATTACTCAAGTAATGTGGTAATCAGATTTATAATATGAGTTTCCAAAATATTGCAACTAAATATGTTTAAGGTATTCTATTAAATTGTGTTTAATTTTTCTAACTATATTTTCATTAGTATGCAAAACTATTCTTTACGCCCAAAAAAATTCTCATTACCTAAATACCAGTAATGTCAGTTATGTCTGTCTAAATGTCTATTATATTTAATTGCTTTTTAGTCTCATACTAAAAATATTGACAGACATTTCATTGTCATATGTGTTGTTTATACCAGGGGTAAATACTTTAGTATGTTCTCATATTAAATAATATGTCTATGGTAGATTTAATTCAACTTTTTTAAACTTTCAAATATGTACTTCAGATTGATAACTACGAATTTTCGAATAAAGATCGATACACAGTAAGGTGAGTCCTAGGTTTTTTCTATATTTTTCTCTACTCTATAAAAATATTATCCAACAAAATTTTTAGAAACGGTTAGCTACACTCAAAATAATAAGTCTGTTGGCTGAACACAAAAATTTGTTACTTTAACAAAATTTATTCCTGTTTTTTGGTTTAAAATAAAATTAGTTGATTTTAACAAATGCTCTTGTTCAATTTAACAAATCTAAATTTAAGTAAGAAATTAGTAAAACTACAGTATTATCCGTAATTACACTGAGTCGTAGAATTTATTCAAATTTAGGGTCTCGGGATCCTCCCCGTGCCCATTCCATATCATGTGACGGCATATAAAGACACTTCAATGGAGCAAACATTTTGTCCGTTTTGCTCTATTTCGGTTAGTTTTTGCGATATGGTCCATTTTATGAATTGTAAAAATTTTTTTGTTGAAATTTCCGAGGGTCCAAGGCAACGCCAAGGTCCATTTTTGGATAGGTCAATTTAGCTCTATCTCTCTTAGTTTTCGAGATGTATGCCATTTTAAAAAATCGGGAGGGAAAGAAATAGCGCCATCTTTAAACTTCCGATACATAGGTGGCGCCATCTACCGGGTAATAAAAGTAACATGAAAATATTATATTTTAATAAATGAATGTTCTTTCTAGTTTGACTCTAGATCATAAATTATTATCACTTTTTGTTTAAATTATTTTCAAATCAAAGAAAGATGATACAATTTTTTACAAGTAAATTACAAAGAATAAAAATTTTTTAAAGAATTTAATAAGACCAACAAGACAGAATACGCATTTTCGGCTTTCGCTACAAAGCCATCATCAGTGTCTTACGCCTTGAGTGGTTTAATGTTTGATAATTGTCTACTTATTATATTTTAACAATAAATTTTGTAAAATTTAACGAAAGGGTTCTCAAAAATTAGTTTTAAATAATTTTGAAAATTCACACTCAAAATTGGTTAAAGTACTGAATATTATTAGTATTGTATTAAATGAAGATAACTAAAACCTTTGCTTAAATTAGTGTTTAAACTAAAAATTTGTTAAAAATTAGTCAAATCGTTTTGAAACCGTTTTGAAAGATTTTTCTACTGACATATTATTTTAAGTGTACATTCCCAAAATGTAGATTGTAAACTTTTCGTGTTTTTCCGTGCTTTTTGTTGTCTTGAAATCTGACGCGTCAAGCTTTTGGCTTTCGGCCTGGGTTAAGCGACCAAAAATTAGTGCTTCAGTTAGGTCGCGAATTCTACAATACTTTTAGAATTGGTCCAAATCATTAAATACCTAAGTATAAAAAAAAATACGAACAGAATTTTACCCAAGAACAAAATTTTAGTAATTTCTCGAACCTTTCCTTATTAAAAACGCTGTTAAAAAAATACCCATAAATACATGAGCCAAAGTTCTAATGATTTTTTTTTTTTGCCCGGAACGAGGACAATCTGATCAGTACATTCGAACTCTAATAGGACGTATCCACGGCTATTGGGTCAAACTATATACCGATTTTAACCATTTTATTCCTTAGGACAATACAATGTTATTTACCAAATTCCGTCCAATTTTCTTCAAAATAAATTTGTGTCAATTTTAAAATATATTCCGCAATATGTTACACTTAATACCTAATTTCGTAAAATACTTGGGTTAAGTGAAGGGAATTTCCAATGTAAATTATTTTTATAACAAAAACAATTTTTATGGAATAAGCGCTAAAATTCGCAATTTCTAACTACGCCCACTAAGCAAATATTTTTTGAAAATTTTAAATTTTTCTGTTGAGGGCCACTTGGTGTGGAAAAGTCTCATATACATATAAATTGTATAAATAAATTACCATTCACTTTGACCTGCTACATATAGTCAAAATAATTTTCATTTAATTTTTTTTTTTTTACTTTTGTGTATTTAACCACAAATGAGTACTTGTCTGCATTTGCTGACAGCCCTTGTGGCTCATAAATTGTAAGTTATTTATTTGTTTATTTATAATTTAAACATAAACATTTTTTATTTTCTATTTGTATATTTATGTTTTTTGCTAAAAAAAAAAAAAATTAACACATTCTTTTGTTTGTTTTCACAAAATGACAAATAATGCAGATGGATAGACATTTAGCGGTTGAGGGCCATATTTTTATTTCATTTTTATTATCATGATCACACATGGATACATTGTGTCAAAAAAGTATAATAATAAAGAAATTATCCATAAATCACGTACAATTGAATTCTAATGATACATGTAGACAAATGCACACAATGTATGGATTTCAACCAACGTATAATAAATTAAAAAAACACTGGTTACTATTTGATAACTCCCAAAGGACTTGTAAATCATTAAGTGCGAAATTTTAGCGATAAAATTTATTTAGTTGTAGTTTATAAATTAAAATTTAAATTGGTAAATTGGCGATTTTTTTGCAAACTAACTTTGCCGCAATTTAAACTCATTTTAATTGGACCTTTATGCAAATAATAAATATTTTCTTTGGCTAACACAATTTTTTAGTACCCAACCCAAACGGAAATACTGGGTTCATTTTCTTATAGGAACACTTTCTAAATGGCGAATGCGCAGAATCTCTCTTAATGTTAAAATAAATGTTAAGGAAATTAAGAAAATAATTAAGATTAAAAATCAACATTGCAATAAAATATAGAAAATATTCACTAACATTTATGACATGAAACCTCTAATTCATTTTTCACAACTGAATTCTGTTGGGGCTATCTGGTCAATTTGGTTGGAAAAAAATTTTGTTGGAAAAAGTCGTTTGTCATAATGGAATTGTTGTGACAATATAGCATTTGTATATGTTTTTTCAGTAAAAGCTAAAAATGTTATTCTTAATTTTTTCGTGGTTTTTCATATTATTTTCTTTATTTTATAAGACGATTGCAATCTATTTTACAAAAAACTAACAACTTTTTTCAAACACTTGTCAAAGTCTAGAAGTAGGTAGTTCATTTATTGTAAAAGTTACATAATTTAAAATTACAATGGCGAAAACTGCCGAAAAAAGCAATAACCTATATAAAACAAATATTTTCAATTTAATAATAAATATAACAAATTTTCCTAATGTAAGAAAAGTCGCAGAATAAAAGCTATTCCTATGTCCAATAATGATGCAACAATAATACCAATAACCTGCTGCTATTACTTTCAAAACTTTTGGAAATAATCTTTTTCGTACGCCTTGAACCTGTACTCAAAGAAATTGGGTGTTAAACGTAGTTTAGCAAGGAAGTGTCCTGGGAAAGGTCGCTTGAAACCAATCAATCTTAACTGATAACATAAGCAATCGCCGCGATACGGGTCTTCTAATTTAGCATCTATTTTCACCCCTCACTCTCAGAATCGACCTAACTTTTGCTAACCTGAATTTGTTCCACAGTGTAATTGTGGTAAATTTAGTCCCACCCAGTATAGAATATCATTAAACATTTTAGCCCCCAGCAAAAACATGGTAATTACCTGTCATTACCATACGGATTACCAAGTAATGATAGGTCATAACCTTTTGCATTACTTTAAAATACAAAATAATGACTTACTGATAATAAGTTATAGAAGTACTTATATATTCTTGTAAAGTAATCACTTACTGATAATTGATTAAATAAGTACTGATTTAGTCTTTTTTATATTAATATTTATACCCTACACCACTATGTGGTCAGGGTATTATAAGTTTGTGCTGATGTTTGTAACACCAAAAAATATTGGTCGTAGACCCACCTTATAGTATACCGATCGGTTCAGAATTTTTTTTTATTTCGATTTAACGATGTCCGTCTGTCCGTCCGTCCGTCCGTCTGTCTGTCCATGCAATCTTGTGCGCACTCTACAGGTCGCAACTATTAAGATATTTTGATGAAATTTGGTACGCAGACCTATGTTGGCCCAAGGACGAACAAGTTTGATTTTGGTGAACATCGGTCCATGTTTAGACCTAGTGCCCATATAAGGGTCCTACCAAAATTATATTGTTTATACGCTGCAGGTCGTAAATATTAAGATATTTTGACGAAATTTAGTGCACAGACCTATGTTAGCCCAATAACGCAGCCTATTGATTTTCGTGAACATCGGTTCATGTTTAGACGTAGTGCCCATATAAGGGTCCTACCAAAATTATACTGTTTATACGCTGCAGGTCGTAAATATTAAGATATTTTGATGAAATTTGGTACACAGACCTACATTGGCCCAGTAACGCAGCCTTTTGATTTTGGTGAACATCGGTCCATGTTTAGACCTAGTGCCCATATAAGGGTCCTACCAAAATTATACTTTTTATACGCTGCAGGTCGCAAATATTAACATATTTTGATGAAATTTGGTACATAGACCTATGTTGGCCCAAGGACAAAGCCTATTGATTTTGGTGAACATCGGTCTATGTTTAGAACTAGTGCCCATATAAGGGTCCTACCAAAATTATACTGTTTATACGCTGCAGGTCGCAAATATTAAGATATTTTGATGAAATTTGGTACATAGACCTATATTGGCCCAATAACGCGGCCTATTGATTTTGGTGAACATCGGTCCATGTTTAGACCTAGTGCCCATATAAGGGTCCCCCCAAAATTGGCTTGGTTACAAACTGCAGGTCGCAAATATTAAGATATTTTGATGAAATTTGGTACATAGACCTATGTTGGCCCAAGGACGAACCCTATTGATTTTGGTGAACATCGGTCCATGTTTAGAACTAGTGCCCATATAAGGGTCCCCCCAAAATTGGCTTGGTTACAAACTGCAGGTCGCAAATATTAAGATATTTTAATGGGTGCGCTGACTCACATTATAGAAAATTTTGACACAAGCCCCATTTTAACCCATTCGAATTTCGGATCCAAACAATACACCAGAGTGGTGTAGGGTATTGTATAGTCGGCATGCCCGACTTTAACCTTTTTACTCGTTTATTTATAAATTTGTTTTGAACTAAACAGCAAATTTTCAAAGGTAAAAAGTTTTTTTTTTTTTTTTACCAATATGACCAACTATTTTACAATGTAGGGTAACCACTTATTTCCTAACTTCAGAGTAATCACTTGTTCTATCTTTGTGAGTAACTAGTTATTCTTTCACTATGGGTAACTCATTAATCGCAGTTTTTTGTAAGCGAGAGGATAATGACCACCCATGATTTTTTGGACATCGCGAACAAAAGTAATGTTGCGAGTAAATAGCCTGGCAAGTAGTGTAACCCTTTGTGTGCTACTTACTCGCTTAATTACTCGGTAAGGTCTGTTTTTGCTGGGCCCTAATTTTGCATACATGCATTGCTATTATATGCCGCCCATAACTTCCCTTATATTTATTTTTTATAGCGATTTTTTACTCAATAGCTCAGTAATTTCATATCACAGGCTTTAATAGTGTTCATTTGCGAGCTGTTTTTCATATTGTCCCCACTAGGGTTTTTCTTTTCCCAGACTTTTTCGTTGCCCGGGACAGCGGAATTTTTTTTTTGATTTTCTCGGGATCCCGGGAATTCCCGCTCAGTAGAATATAACACAGTACAACAAAATAAGAAATATTTGATTCATCGGGATTGCGACACATCACTTCTAATAGACTTTGGGACGCAGATCACGAATATGGCCCTAGAATTTTAAAGTTAGCTATAGTTTAAGAAATATTTGCAAATACTTTTTCGCAGGAAAATTACATTTTTTAATAAACTTTTTGCAAATAAATACAAAATTGGAAGTAATAACGCTATTTTTTCCAAAAATTTAAAATTATGAAATACGACTTTTATTTGATATATTGCACATTTTGACAGCTGCGATAATATTCCCTATATATGTATTTGAAGTTGAAATTTTTCTTTTTTCACGATTTCGTTATTAGCAATAACATGAAACTCAAAAAATTAATGGCGAATGAGCATCAATATATTTTGGACATGCTGATTACAGTGGCGTATTTTTCGATCTAAGTTACAGATTTTTCGCTAAATGTTTTTAAAGTTTGGCGGTTTTTTATTTAGTTTTTTATATACAAAAATTTTCAAATGCAAACAATATAAATTTTTTGTGGTGAAATGTAGGCACAGGACCTGCATTCACATTTGAGGTTTTAGCATATTGAATCGCTGAACGCAAAATCGATATGATATGACTTAGTAAAGAAGCAATTAAAAGGAAAATATTTAAACAAAAAAATTAATTCGTCCATAGCGGCCTATACATTAAAATCGCCGTTAAATTTTATATGGCAGCATAGCATTCCAAGTTGTCCGCAAAGTCTAACTACTAGTATAAGATGGGGTCACCTCTAAAAACTTCTCTTGTAAAATTTCAAGCAAAACAGTTTCCATTTGCAAAAGTTATAGCAATAAATACATTTTTTATTAAGGTTAACATCATACTAAAGACATTTTAATATACTTATAAATCAATTTTAACAAAGTTTTAGATAATTGAATTGCAAATTCCTGAAAAAGTGTTGTGTTATTCACAAATAAATGTAAACGAAGATTAAAAACAACTAATGGTGAAAAAAGTAATAATAGAAGAAAAAATAACTGTTTTAACTTATTTGTTGTGTGTGGCGATAATAGTCTGAATACTAAAAAGATTTTCCTTTATACTTTTTTGACAACCAGACAATTTCAGCATACTTTTTGTCATACTTGTGTGAAGAAAAGTATAAGCACTTGTGTGATAATGTGAACGGGGCTTAAATAGTTTTTTTTTAACTTTAATTGATATTTTTAGATAGAAATTTTTTATGCCACAACTACTTAATACATGCGCGGTTCCAGCAATTAATATAAGGGGAAAAATCATACGCCACAGTAGACAAATACATTGAGTTAGACACTGAGGCGTATGATTTTTCCCCTTATATTAATTGCTGGAACCGCGCATGACTTAATAAGGAATTATTTAATTTTCATAGTTACATCTTAACACAACAACACACAAAAATCCAAAATAATTTAAAAAGCACCTGATGCATTATTTTAAAAATTAATAAAATTGAAAAAAAAATCATTTAAAATAAATAAATATTTAGCAATTGAAATTTAAATGAAATTATTTGAAATAAAAAAAAATTAATTTTAATGACAAGATTTTTGGTGGTATTTGGAACTAAAATACTGACGTTGCAGTGCTGTATATACTGCTTTATTTGAACAAAGAACATCATTTTAAATAAAAAAATTTTCTGAGGAATTTTTGTTGGTAAACTTGGTAATGGCTGACAAAATTTGTTTTCGGTTTAACTAAATACTAAATGAAGTTCAATATCCAAACAGCTCGGCCTAAATAATATTTTTTGTAACTAAATCGAATTTTTTAATTTTAAATATTTTTTATTTCAATTAATTTCAAAAAAATCAATGTTTTAAATTTAAATAAAGTTTTATTTACTAGCTAAAAATTCTGTAAAAGAAAAAAAAAATCCCTGGAAATCCCGTACAAAATTCCCGGGATTGCGGGATTAAAAAAGGGCGGGATTCCCGGGAATTCACGGGATGTGAAATACAAAAATTAATACTACTATCTAAATTATTGGCCAAAATCGCACTTTTCTCTAAAATTTTCAAAAATTTAAAACGCTGTCACTATGTAGTAGATGTAGTAGACTACGTTTAATATGAAATTTTGATGTTTCAATTTGCATTGCACTATTGCCACCACTTTCTAAAGAAAACTGAAGAAGGGGACTTGGAAAATCCCCGAAACGATCGTCTTTTCATTCCTGAAAGTGTTAGAGGTTTTTGAAAGCAAAAACTCTGTGAAGTATTTGTTAAGAGAATATCCTGATTAAGAAAAATAGCAGTTTTTGAAAAAAGTACTTATTATGTTAATTCATAATAAGGAAATTGGCCTCGAACTGAATTAATAAATTTCTAATTAATTAATAAAAAGGTCGAAAAAAAAAAAATTTTATTTTTTTGAATAAAAATTAAAACCCAACATTTTGACAAAAA
The DNA here is from genome assembly GCA_949987735.1 of Leucophora obtusa. Classification (NCBI taxonomy): domain Eukaryota; kingdom Metazoa; phylum Arthropoda; class Insecta; order Diptera; family Anthomyiidae; genus Leucophora; species Leucophora obtusa. The sequence goes on along the minus strand of OX465299.1, from coordinate 57,209,127 downwards.
TTTATATCTAAATATTTGTGGATCTTGGAGATGAAAATAGGGAATAACATTTTAAATTTTTGAAAAAAATATTTTAGTTTTTACTTTCTTCATAATTTACTAAATTTTAACCTTACATTTTCCAACCGATTTTGGATTTTTATACATTACCTGAAAGGAAATTCAATCTAGATTATGATTCTATTTACATTTTCCAAAAATACAGTTATTTAAGAGCCAGTATAAAAAAAGTGATTTTTTCGCCTTGTAAATCGTATTTCAAACTTCAGGGCCGATGAGGCACGCATTCCCGTTATACGATCACCTGAATTTTTTGCATGGTGTATTTTTATACCCAAAGGCACATTTCTATGGGGGGACGCACTAAGCTTCGTCCCATGGACAAAAAAAAAAAAAATTTTTTTTATCTCAAATTGTGATTAAAGAAGGATTTTTTTTAAACATAAGAAAGTAGCTCAAACAAATGGGGAAAAAAAATATTTGGTGTGATTGCTTTTGCCGCCAAGAGAGGGCGCTAAACTCAGAGAATTTTATGCACAAATGACTCAACAGAAAAATGGGTTTTAATTGTTTCACGAAAATAATTCTCAAAAATGCATTTTTTTAAAAATTTGTTCGTAGATTTTTTTTTTAATTACTTCAATATATTTGTAGCTAAATTAAAATATGTATTTTAGTATATGTTTACAAAACAATTATTTTTTATTGCTCCGAAAAACACATTTTTTTTTGTTGAAAATCCAAAAATTACTTAAGTTTGATGGAGTATAAGAAAAAAATTATATAAAATTTAATATTTTTTTTTTCTTTTTTGTAAATTTATACTGTTGTATAATAGATCATTAAAAAATTAATTACTATTTTTTACCACAAATTAAAAAAATGGATTTTTTGAAATGCTTAAATTCATGATTTTTACACGAATTTCACGCACTTAAGAGTGTTTAGTATTCAAACCATGTGAACCTTCCTTTTGATGTATAGGATGTGTTGATCGGACATTTGTAAAACACTACGAGAAACATTTTTGTGGAACCTTAAACACATTTTAAGTTTTTACTTATTACTGGCCTTTAAGTTAAATTTTCAATTCTGATGTCTTCAGAGACTTATGGGAGAATTTCATGGCAAATATTTTTGCGGAACATTTTTACCCTCTAACTCTTTAACTTACGGGTCGTTTTGGTCCCTTTTTAAAAAGGGACCAAAACCCATTTTTTGTGAAAGGCATTTTTTTATTAATGAATCGATTTTACCCAAATTTGGCACAATTCACGTGCTAAATTTCACCGCAATCGGATAATTTTTGCAGGTTTTATAAGGATTTTAAAATAAAGAATATATGGCAGGACTAAGAGTCCTTCCCAGCAAAAACTTGGTAATGACTGGTCATTACTACATGCATTACTTAGATCTCATATCTCATTACCCGTTGAATTACTTTTAAACTGAATGTAATGAGTTACCGATAATTATACCCCACACATTACTATTTCATAATAGCTGAAACCAATAATATATGTTCTAAATCATTAAAAACCATAACTATGGCGTAGCCTAGTGGTTATCGTTTTTGCCTGACAGACATGAGGATCGCTGCTCAACTCGTGTTAGCTTCCATTGTTGTTTTTTTTTTGTAATTTATATTAAACATCTATTTATAGAAATGTTGATGTTCATTAAGCAGTATTTAATAACAACAAGTTTTGTGAAAAATAGACATGTATAACAGTTGCCACAATAAATGTGTACATAAGTTAAAGCATTAAAAATCATAGTGATGTCGTGGACTAATGGTAAGAGTGTTTGCCTGACAATCGTGGGGTACGCTGATCAATACGTGTCAGCTCCTATTGGTTTTTAAATGTTTATATTTTTTTAAATTTATATTCAACATCTATTTATAGAACAGCTGAAAAACTACTTACTGGTAACATCAGTGTAATGACTTTCCTCCAATGACACCACCATGTTAAAATAAGTAGTTTAGTAATTAAAAGGTAACTAGTGAACACTTAAGATTTCTATACCTAAAACTCATTACATGGTAATGAAAGGTTTTGCTGGGTTGTTTCGATTTTGATAAAAATTGACACAAACGTTTCCAGTTGTATGTGCATCTCAATGGATACTTTTTGTAATTTGACGTGCATTTATGTAGCTAATATATTATTTTTAATTTTCAGGACCTATGGGAGGTGGGCGTGTCCTTGGCCCGATATTTCCAAAAACTAAAATTTTTCTTAACTAAGGGGTTTTATGTCAGTATACCAAATTTCAAAACTCTGTCTCCACTCCTTCTATTTTTATCCAATCATTATATGGGGAGGAAGCACTGTGGGACGGCGTTAAATCGCAAGTTGAAAAATAAGGTCACCCTAATATATGTTCACGCTCAGGTATGGATAAGTTTTTAGTTCTAAGGATCGTAGTCACGGCAATAATAATATTTTTATAATTTTTTTTTTTTTTTTTGTTTATAGATTTATTAAGATGTAATAATGACAACTTTTTAGTGACAAACAAGTCATTATTCAACGTGAACTAAGAAGTACCTCTTGTGATGATGACAATATCAATATATCAATATCAAAAAAATTTTGTATTGCTGATAAATCTTCAGTTTTTCAGTATCATTTTAGAAAAATAAAAAAAGTGCAGTTATGTTTTTAAGACGTCTTTGGTGTTTATACCTGATGACCAAAGAAGACAGAAAAAAGCAAAATCCGATGTGTTTAAAGCAAAAAAATATTGTAAAAAAAGCGCGAAAAAAGCAAAAGTAAAAAAACTTGGAAAACAACAGTTTTTTTATTTTTTCAATTCAAAGTTAAGAGAAAAAATATTTTTTTGTGAGCAAAAAAAGGATTTTTGGGCAAAAAGTCTTACAAAAGGCAATTAAAAGCTCAAATATCTTAAGAAAAAGCTTTTTTAAGACTAAAAAACGAAAAATCCAAAAGAAGTATATATGAGTAAAACAAGCAATAAAAAGCATAAAAAGCAAAAACAGCAATTTTCTCTTCTCTGCTGATGACTTATCTTTAAGGCACTTTCACAGCTGGGTATATTTTTGCAATACAATTTTGCATTTTCTGTTTTAAAGTCACACAAAACAAGCAAAAGTAAAGTTTTTTATTGATTTTTTAGTTCAGTAAGAAAAAAATGTTATGAAAAAGAAATTATTATTAACTTTTATTAATTTGGATATAAATTTTACTTCAATCGTATAGGCACCCCACGGGGAAAGGGACCGGCCAAAGTGACACGCAGGATAGGTCCGAAGGGGGGAGGGACCGTTTCTTGATAGGCCTTTTTGTTTGAAAGAGACATGTCACTTTAACATGGCATTGTCATTGGAAATGACCAATTGCCACAGTTTCGACACCTTATGACAGTAAAGTGGTGTGTCTAAAAATAGCTTTCCAAATAAACTAATAAAAAATTAAGAATTAAAAAAATATACTTGGCGTCGAAGTAGGGCTCGATAACACAACCTTCTGCTTGTAAGACAAACGCTCTACCGTCTGAGCTAATGGTGCTTATGCGTGATGGCTGGCTGATGGTAAAGACATTTCTGTTCAAATAAAAGAGATAAAGAAAAACCAAATACTACAAGCAAATAAAAAAAAAAATGGAAAAGAAAAAAATAGAAAAGAAAACAATATTAATTCACAAACAAATATAGTGGAAGTGCCTTGAATATGCGCCCGATTGATTGGTCGTGGGATATGTCCTTTAATGGCAGTTGACTCGGTTTTTGGGTTGCCTATAATTAAATTAAACGAGTAAAAAGGTTAAAGTCGGGCATGCCGACTATACAATACCCTACACCAGTCTGGTGTATTGTTTGGATCCGAAATTCGAATGGGTTAAAATGGGGCTTGTGTCAAAATTTTCTATAATGTGAGTCAGCGCACCAAATTTCATTAAAATATCTTAATATTTGCGACCTGCAGTTTGAAACCAAGCCAATTTTGGCGGGACCCTTATATGGGCACTAGCTCTAAACATGGACCGATGTTCACCAAAATCAATAGGCTGCGTTATTGGGCCAATATAGGTCTGTGTACCAAATTTCATCAAAATATCTTAATATTTACTACCTGCAGCGTATAAAGAGTATAATTTTGGTAGGACCCTTATATGGGCACTAGGTCTAAACATGGACCGATATTCACCAAAATCAATAGGCTGCGTTATTGGGCCAATATAGGTCTGTGTACCAAATTTCATCAAAATATCTTGATATTTACGACCTGCAGCGTATAAACAGTATAATTTTGGTAGGACCCTTATATGGGCACTAGGTCTAAACATGGACCGATGTTCACCAAAATCAATAGGCTGCGTTATTGGGCTAACATAGGTCTGTGTACCAAATTTCGTCAAAATATCTTAATATTTACGACCTGCAGCGTATAAACAATATAATTTTGGTAGGACTCTTATATGGGCACTAGATCTAAACATGGACGGATGTTCACCAAAATCAAACTTGTTCGTCCTTGGGCCAACATAGGTCTGCGTACCAAATTTCATCAAAATATCTTAATATTTGCGACCTGTAGAGTGCGCACAAGATTGCATTGACAGACAGACAGACAGACAGACGGACGGACAGACAGACAGACGGACGGACGGACAGACAGACGGACATCGTTAAATCGAAATAAAAAAAAATTTTGAACCGATCGATATACTATAAGGTGGGTCTACGACCAATATTGTTTGGTGTTACAAACATCAGCACAAACTTATAATACCCTGACCACATAGTGGTGTAGGGTATAAAAATCAATTAAAAATTAGAAATTTACCTCTAAAACTCTGATAATATAAATAACGAGTAAAAAGGTTAAAGTCGGGCATGCCGACTACACAATACCCTACACCAGACTGGTGTATTGTTTGGATCCGAAATTCGAACGGGTTAAAATGGGGCTTGTGTCAAAATTTTCTATAATGTGAGTCAGCGCACCAAATTTCATTAAAATATCTTAATATTTGCGACCTGCAGTTTGTAACCAAGCCAATTTTGGGGGGACTCTTATATGGGCACTAGTAATAAACATGGACCGATGTTCACCAAAATCAATAGGCTGCGTTATTGGGCCAATGTAGGTCTGTGTACCAAATTTCATCAAAATATCTTAATATTTACGACCTGCAGCGTATAAACAGTATAATTTTGGTAGGACCCTTATATGGGCACTAGGTCTAAACATGGACCGATGTTCACCAAAATCAACACGCTGCGTTATTGGGCCAATATAGGTCTGTGTACCAAATTTCATCAAAATATCTTAATATTTACGACCTGCAGCGTATAAAGAGTATAATTTTGGTAGGACCCTTATATGGGCACTAGGTCTAAACATGGACCGATGTTCACCAAAATCAATAGGCTGCGTTACTGGGCTAAAGTAGGTCTGTGTACTAAATTTCGTCAAAATATCTTAATATTTACGACTTGCAGCGTATAAACAATATAATTTTGGTAGGACCCTTATATGGGCACTAGGTCTAAACATGGACCGATGTTCACTAAAATCAAACTTGTTCGTCCTTGGGCCAGCATAGGTCTGCGTACCAAATTTCATCAAAATATCTTAAGATTTGCGACCTGTAGAGTGCGCACAAGATCGCATGGACAGACAGACAGACGGCCGGACGGACAGACGGACATCGTTAAATCGAAATAAAAAAAAATTCTGAACCGATCGGTATTCTATAAGGTGGGTCTACGACCAATATTTTTTGGTGTTACAAACATCAGCACAAACTTATAATACCCTGACCACATAGTGGTGTAGGGTATAATGACCACATAGTGGTGTAGGGTATAAAAATTTAAAAAATTCCCCTTAAGTTAAAAAGAAAATTAAATGAAATACCAATTATTAAAATTAAAACAGCTTTAACATTAAACGAGTAAAAAGGTTAAAGTCGGGCATGCCGACTATACAATACCCTACACCAGTCTGGTGTATTGTTTGGATCCGAAATTCGAATGGGTTAAAATGGGTCTTGTGTCAAAATTTTCTATAATGTGAGTCAGCGCACCAAATTTCATTAAAATATCGACCTGCAGTTTGTAACCAAGCCAATTTTAGGGGAGACCCTTATATGGGCACTAGTTCTAAACATGGACCGATGTTCACCAAAATCAATAGGCTTCGTCCTTGGGCCAACATAGGTCTATGTACCAAATTTCATCAAAATATCTTAATATTTGCGACCTGCAGCGTATAAACAATATAATTTTGGTGGGTCCCTTATATGGGCACTAGGTCTAAACATGGACCGATGTTCACCAAAATCAATAGGCTGCGTTATTGGCCAATATAGGTCTGTGTACCAAATTTCATCAAAATATCTTAATATTTCCGACCTGGGGCGTATAAACAGTATAATTTTGGTAGGACCCTTATATAGGCACTAGGTCTAAACATGGACCGATATTCACCAAAATCAATAGGCTACGTTATTGGGCTAACATAGGTCTGTGTACCAAATTTCGTCAAAATATCTTAATATTTACGACATGCAGCGTATAAACAATATAATTTTGGTAGGACCCTTATATGGGCACTAGGTCTAAACATGGACCGATGTTCACCAAAATCAAACTTAAACCCTGACCACATAGTGGTGTAGGGTATAAAAATGTTGAAAATACAAAACTTAAAATTTCTTAGCAAAAAAAGCAAATAAAGCTCAAAATAAATAAAAGAGTAAAATAAATAAAAAAATATTTTTAAAAATATGCCGCGAATTTTGTTTTTTATTTCGGTATCGGTCAAGTTTTTTAAAAGCAACAGTGAAAATAAAATAATCAGAAAACACTTAGGAAATTAATTCAATTTCTTTGGTTCATATTTGTACTAATTTAGTAATATGCCTTCGGTTGACCGGTCACGGGATAGGTCCTTGGAGGGCAATTGACTCCTCATTCCCCGTAGGGCAGTTGAGCTACTTTTCCAAAAAATATGTTTTTATGTTAATCAAATTTATGAAAAAAGTACAATTAACTGGCTGTTTTTGATTCGGAGGTGCTACAAGTTTGTGATTTGGTATGTACGTATTTAAAATTTCTTTGTGAAATTTTTATACCCTACACCACTATGTGGGCAGGGTATTATAAGTTTGTGCTGATGTTTGTAACACCAAAAAATATTGGTCCTAGACCCACCTTATAGTATACCGATCGGCTCAGAATTATATTTTTTTTTATTTCGATTTAACAATGTCCTTCTGTCCGTCCATCCGTCTGTCTGTCTGTCCATGCATTTTTGTGCGCACTCTACAGGTCGCAAATATTAAGATATTTTGATGAAATTTGGTACACCGACTTATGTCGGCCCAAGGAAGACGCCTATTGATTTTGGTTAAAATCGGTCCATGTTTAGACCTAGTGCCCATATAATGGTCGTCCCAAAATTATATTGTTTATACGCTGCAGATCGCAAATATTCAGATATTTTGATGAAATTTGGTACAAAGAGCTAAGTTGGCCCAAGGACGAAGCCTATTGATTTTGGTGAACATCGGTCCATGTTTAGACCTAGTGCCCATATAAGGGTCCCCCCAAAATTGGCTTGGTTACAAACTGCAGATCGCAAATATTAAGATATTTTAATGAAATTTGGTGCGCTGACTCACATTATAAAAAATTTTGACACAAGCCCCATATTAACCCATTCGAATTTCGGATCCAAACATTAGTTGGCTTTTACCCAGACTGGTGTAGGGTATTGTATAGTCGGCATGCCCGACTTTAACCTTTTTACTCGTTTTAATATGATATTTATCTGTGTAACAAGAAGCTACCGATTTATGGAAAAAAAATTTAATCGATATCGTGAAATTAGAGCCTTTACTATATCGAGAAATATATATGGAAATTTAAAGTTGCCATCTAAAGGGAAATTTGTGTAAATAAAAAATTATCAATTGGCATATGCTTTAATTCTAACCCCGAATTTATAAAGTGGGAACTATACACTTACTCTCTGAGATTTTTCTAGCAATTGCTGTTTTCAGATCACGAAGTCACGAGAGGTTTTTTGGCTCGCAAATATCGAATTATCATATTTTTGAAACAATTCATTAATTTTTGCCTCATGAAACATTTTTTTCACCCAAAATGTGTACTAGTCTCTATAGACAAATTTAAGGTAAATGTTCTTATAGTTTTTTTTTTCATATTATGTCTTTTAATTCATTATCACACTATTCCAGTATCCGACTTAGTAGGTTTAATAAATGTTCGTCCCTTATGTATGTGTTGATTTGTAAATTTACTAAATAAAAGCTACAATTTTAAATGTTTTTTACACACCTACACAACGGCTTGGAATTAATGTGACTATTAAAAAATAAAATTCCAAAAGGAAAAAAGAAACGACTAAAGTTCAGCCACATTTGTTTTTTACTTTTTGTAAGCAGATTCTTTTAACAACGAAAAATTTACAGTCTAAAATTTTGGCGTCATGGTGAAGAAGAAATCCCGCTAAATTAATGTGAAATAAAATGAATAAACAGCAGTGATAAAACAAGATTAAGAAAGAGTAAAATCTATCTGAAATGGAAATTGGCAATGAAAGAATTTTTTCTTATCGATAATATACTGTGTTGGTATTATACTTGAGACCAACCCATTGAATAATTTTTTATTTTATACATTTTATATGAAAGAAAAAAATTAATCAATGGTCTAGTCTCAAGTACGATTTATATACAATATAACTTTAATAACACATGCTTATTAATTAATGGCTCTTTCTTTACAATAATCGTGGCACCGGGTGCTATCGAAAACTATGTCTCAAAGTCACCAAAAAACTCGATTTTTTCAAATTTTCCGGCCATTTATTGATACGCAGATTATTTCCTATTCCTCCCAAGCTAATTTATGTCCAATTTAATTTCTAGGAAACTTTTGTTTTTCAAGATTTTCAACGGTATTTAAATTTTCGATAAAAGGATTGTTTAAAATTATTATTAGTTGATAAATTGAAAGAAATTTAAATATCAGATTTGGTAAAATCGCAAACTGTAAAAAATGATCAAAAGCAGTTCGGAGCAGAGGTGTTAGTCTTCCCAAAAGGTTCATTAAAAAATCTCCAGCGATGTAGGTTTGGTCAGCAAAATGTTAAAATCAATAAATTTTTTAAATAAAATGATTTTAATCATTTTTGTAATATTTTAATGATTGGAAACCCTCACTGAAGATGTCAAATGAAAACATCAGTAATCTTGTATGGATGAATTCCAGAAGAAGACAATATTAAAAAAAAAAAATCTGATGATAGTGAAATTGGTAACATTTGAAAATGCATTAATTGTTAACCATTGGTTGTAGGAAAGTTTTTTTCATAAGTTTTTTTCTCTATTTGTTGTAAAAAAGAAATGTAAATTCTATTTGGAATTTATCATATTTCATCTTAAACCGAACGAAAATAACACTCATTGTAAAAAACAAATTTATTGAGAACTAGGACTAACTTTAGTCCCAGTTTCAATAACAATTAAACTTCTTGCATACACTCAATTCCTTTACTTCTCTGCAAAAGTAGTGATAGTAGTAATTGTGACACTACAAGTAGACGTAGTGGCAGTTGAACTTGTATATAAGTTGCATTAAAACTGCAGTCAAATCCCCAACAACGCATGAAAAAACTAGGAATCACTAGGAGTGAATTGTGTGGGTTGAAACAACTGGCAAATTGGCGAAAATTAAGAGATACAAAAGCTGCCAAAAGTAGTAAAACAGAAAAAGAAAAAATAAAAACAATGAGATGCACTTAAAAAACAAGTTGGCAAATGAAAATTAAAAAAATTGTGGAAAAAAAACTAAGAAAAAATTTTAACAGTAAAACTTAAATGCCAACCATGCCGCCAAATATGATAAAAAATTACAACTACTACAAAAGAAGAAGTAAAATCAATTTACTTTGCTTTTTTGTGAATTGTTAGTTGCTGTTTTATATGTACGTAGGTTGTTTGAGATATTGTGAAGTCAACTGTGAAGAGAGTATACAAATTGGACAAAAACTTTCTAGCAAATTTATACAATCTAAAGTAGGGAAACAAAAATCTGTTATACTTGAAATTTTGTTCGGAATTTTAGCAAAAGAAAGAGGACAAAATTTTGTATATGAATTTTAAAAATTAAAAATTGGGCAACTCTAAAATTTGCACATTTAAAATAAAAAAAATCGAAATGAAATTAATAGGGCATCCAACGAAAATACATTTAAGTACCAAGTTCCTTTTTTTGTTACGACATGAATGGCGTTTTGCATTTGTTTGGGCCGATATTTAAGCACACTCAATTCGACCGCGTTATTCTACATCGCGAAAATTATGGCGATTTTAAGTTACAAGTTTGAAAAAAATCTTAAATTAAAGGTTTTACTTCCCAGCAAAAAAATTCTAGTATTTTGGAAGCAGTAAAAATACGAAGCGCTTAAAAAGGCGCTACAAATTCTGCTTTACAGAGTTGCGCCACTTAATGCGTATACAATACACAAAAAATTTTGCAATTTGATTGCATACCCTGCAAAACTGCCTTAAACGAAGCAAATCGTAAGCAAGTTATTTAAAAAATTATGGTGCTACGCTATTCCCTTACGACGAAGCAGGTTGTAAGAGAGTAAAATAAAATGTAAGTTCTCCAACGATAAATGAGCACAAAATCTGAATCATCTCAATCATGTTTTACTCTTTTTTTACCACATGAACATGAGTCAGTCTACATTTTGAAGTCGGCAAATGAATACATTTATTTCCATAAGAAGTCACGTTTATATGCGCTCAATGAAAATCATGAATTTACTGCATTTTTCCAGCAGCAAATAAATCATTTTTTCTCAGAAAAAAGTGCATGAATTTATTCGCGGTTAAATGCACTTACTAAAAACATGAATTTGCTGCAAATTTTCAGCAGCGAATAATCCGCCTTTTCTCACAAAAAAACCTGCCCTTTGTATGGAAAAATCATGCCTTCCGTAAGCAGATTTGTAAGGGATTAATTTTATTTATTCCCTTACAAAGCTCATAAAATAAAATAAAATTTATATCAAATTATAGATCTCATTAAAAGTATCATATTTCTAAGACAAACTAAAATACAGTCAGATTTTTCTCAGATGGTACACTTAAAATATTTTATTCGTAAAGAGCGCTGCAAAAAAAAAACAAATGAGATTTCACTTAGAAACGGGACTACTGACATTTCATTAAATTCAAATTACATTTTCTTTTGTTGTCAAAACAACACTCAAATCAGTTTGTAGTTTAAATTAACTTAAAATGTAATTTAAAATAAATGAAAAATTACTTGAAAACCGGTCTACTAACTTTTCATTTAAATCAAAAGAACTTTTCATTTATTTTTAAATGTTAATAAATAAACAACAAAATCCTTACAGACTAGTGATTTTTCATTTATTTCGTTTTTTAAATTTCAAAAAATTAACTACAAAATCCATAAGAATAAATGATATTTAGTTTATTTAATTTTTTTTTTACTGACCTAGAAATCGAAAAGGAATTCTTTTTTTAACAAAACATTTTAAATGAAAATATTAACTGTAACAGAAAATCCGTATTTATATGTAATTGGTTTTTTAAATAAAAGACAAAAAAGTTGAATAATATATTTCTTTTAATTTCAACTGTATAATCATTTAAAAATAAATGTACGGAATACTTTTTAAATTAACTACATTCAGTTACTGTAATAATATTTTCAGTGAACTAACAAAATTTACTTACATTCATTTTATTTGGTTTATTAAAAAAAGAAAAAAATTACTGCAAGAAATGAATATTACGAATTTTCAGTATTTTACGTTGTATGTTTTTTTTAATAACTTACAATGTTAGTTAAAATCACATTTCTTCTGCAAATGATGTACGAATTCTACACTCAAAACAATAAGTCCGTTGGTTGAACAGAAAAATTTGCTACTTAACAAAATGTATTCCTGTTTTTTGGCTTAAAATAAAATTTAAGTAAAAAACTACGGTTTTATCTGTCTTTATACTGAGTCGTAGCATTTACTCAAATTTAGAGTCTCGGGACCCTACCCGGGCCTAGTCCGTATGATGTGAGGGCATTTTGTCCGTTTTGCTCTATCTCACTTAGTTTTCGAGATATAGGCCATTTTAAGAAATGGAAAAATTTTATTAAAAAGGTACATTTTTGACTAGAGATAACCCCTTTCGCTGGGGTATTATACGCTTAGGGGTAGTCGAAATTTAATAAAACCTCACCATAAAAAAATTTTAATTTTGCTGACCGTGGGGGTCGACATTTTACATTTTTCGTTATTTCTTTGGCATTTACAGTCGGATGTTAAAGTGTGATACATCGATGTTTTTCTCTCGAGGAGACCAATGTTTTGCTCTAAGGGCCATTGACCTCAAGTATCCCGTTCTAGTAGTTAGCCACCAGATCTCAGTTGCTTCCACCCTAATGTACCGCCCTGGTGTCAGAAAATTAAAGCTCGCAAAAAATTAAAACTTTTGCTAAGGAAGTTTTTCGATAAACCCAGTAGAATTTGATTTTATGAATCAATGAATAATTCGTATTCACTTTAAATCAATAATTTGGTATTGAACAAGCTAAGATATGATTTGTTTTATTTATTCAATTGTGAAGTATGTCCTATGATTTAATTGCCGAAATATAAATGTACAATTTTTAGTTAAAATGCTAAAATTGAGTCAGTTCATTCAATTCTTTTAAAGGAATCAACAGAAATCTAAAAACTTCGTACCCTGACGTTTTCCTTAGGCAAGAATAAATCCGGATAGAGACATACCTTCAACAGATTATTCATTTTTCACAATTTTTAAATAAGTTGTGGGGTTAATTCCACTAATACAAAAATCAAATGAATTCTTTATATAAGATATGGGATGAATAAAGTTGAAAATAATTCAGTCAAAATAATAATTTTGTCAAACAATTTATTGTTAATTGAATCAGATTCTATTTGCCGAAGTAAGGTTGACTTTAAAATAAATTTTTTTCTTTTTTTTATCAAACAACTTACGTATATGTATGTGTTAACATACTCATTATAACGCAGCATACTTACAAGAACACGTAGTGTAAGCATCCAAAACAATAGCAGACTTTTAGGAGCCGGTAGTTTTTTCGTTAGTGTGTGTTTTTTTTTTGTTTTTGTTCCCTACAACTACATACTACTTCAATTACTATATATGGCAGTTCATTTTTCATTATCCCAACATAAAATATAATAATGAATGATTTTTGTTTTTTGTTCCTCTCCAGTCTTCTTTTAAAGTACATTACAACTACGATATAACAGTAGAATAAACACAGCAAAATTTTTTAAATCGCACACATGTTTTATAGGGCAACGAGCATAAAAACTGTTCTCGTTGTAGTAACAGTTTTTGTGCGGGTTTGTTTTATGTCATTCGTTTTTTTGTCCTTAGTGCGTATGTGGTACAAATTAAAATATAATAATGAGATTGTAGTTAAGGATATTTTGTTTTTGTGTGTGTGTACTTTTTTTGCTTCCTTATTATTTTGACATACACGCAATTTGTCAAAAGGATTTTTTTTTTTTTTAGTTTTTTGTTACATAAAATATGTATTTTTTGTTTGTATATTAGTGAATTTTTTTTTGTGATGTGTTTGCAAGTTTGTTTTTAATGAAATTTCTACTTATATTGTTATTTAATATCGTTGTTCTACTTTTTTTTAAGATTTCAGTTCTATGAACTATAAATAATTTTGTTTCATCCTTTAAAGTTACAAACTACTAAGATGCATTTGATGGTGGTAATCTCGAATGCATTATTTAGTTTAAAAATTTTACAGAATTAATGTTCTCCCATAAAAAGATGATCACTACACTTAAAATACAATGTCTGTTGGCTCAACAGAAACTTTTTTTACTTCAACAAAATTTATTCCTGTTTTCTGCCTCAAAATAAAATTTGTTGATTTAATAAATTTTTTGTTAAAATTAACAAATCCAAATTTAAGTAAAAAATTAGTAAAAACTACAATTTTATTTGTAATCATAATGATCACATAATTTGTTCATATTATTGGGACTCACCGTGGACCTGGTCCATATCATCATTTTTATTATTGATTTTTTAGGATTTTTAGTATTGTTTAAATGAAGATAACTAAAATCTTGGTTTAAATCAATGTTTCAACAAAAAATTCGTTAAAAATTAGTCAAATCGATTTAAAACCCATTTGACGAATTTTTTTTACTGACATATTATTTTAAGAGGGGTGGGGGGGGGGGGGTCATAAATTTGTTGTACAGCAATTTTTAACCAGTACCTTGTGATAGGAAATAATATATTAATAATAAAATTTGTGTTTCAAAGAAATAGATATTCCTAGAAATTTTTTTGGAAAAAAATAAAAAAATTTTATGAAAATGTGTTCTCTAAGATCTTTCCCATCTACATTTTTTCAACTGTTCCCGACCATTTATAAACTTTCAAAATTCTGGCCCCTAACTAAACAATGGGTTTCAGATCTCATTTATACCCTACGACAGATTTAAGTTACCCATTTCTATACCCTACACGACTACTTGGACAAGGTGTAATTAGTTTATGCTAATGTTTGTATGTCAACTCAAAAAAAAAGTCAGTAAAGTCAGCAAAAAATGTTGCTGTGTCAGCAAATTTTTAGTCAGGAGCGTGCTTGCAAAAAAGTTGGTAATTTCAGCAAAAGGTTTGCTGAAAATCAGCGAGCTGATTTTTACCAAAAAAATAGTAATCTTCAGCAAAAGTTTTGCTAACATTTAGTCGACTGCAAATGAAAAAAATTCTTGTTAAAATCACTAAACTTTTTGCTGAATATTAGTAGACTGAAAAAAACTCAAAAAACTTGTAGCGAAATTTTACTTTAGTTAATTTATTTGCTGAAAATTTAAATATAGAATATGTGTAGAGTTGTTTTTCTTTTTTTGTCATTTCCGTTTCCAGACAAGCTGCGACATCTACATCTTGTCTATCTAGTTGTCGTCCACGCCATGCATGCGGTTATCAGCACAATTTTTGTAGCAAAATAAATTAGTAAAACATTAGTTCAAAATTAGTTTAGTGCAAAAAAAAACGGAATTTCAGCAAAAAAATTGCTGAAAACTAGTACACTTGATATACAAGAAGTTTTACTAATTTTTCTACTAACTTATTTTTTTGAGTGTAACACCAAAAAACATTGGACCTAGGTAGAATTGGTCCATATTTGCACCTATCTCACACATATAATATATTTTCGATATTCTCTAAAATACAACTACACTCATAGAAAAAAGTTTGTAGAAAAGTTAGTAAAACTGTTAGTACTTCAACTTAACAAATTTTTAACTAATTTTGAGTTAAAATTTAATTTTTAGTTAATTTTTTTGCTAACTCCACATTACTAACTTACAAATTTTTATGCTATTTTTTTTTGCTGAATTTAGTTACTAATTTTTAACAATAAATTTGCTAACTTTACAGTATTTTGGTGAATTTTAGTTACTAATTTTTAACAGAAGATTTGCTAATTTTACAAATTTTTTGTAAACTAAACCACCAATTTTGGAGCGCTTATAAACAGAATGTTAAATGACTCATAAAAATTACTGCTTATTTTTAACTCGCCAAAAATAATGCAAAAAGTTTTTTAAATAAAACTAAATTGAAATTGTTGAAAATTTGTCCTACTCATAAAATATCTAAATTATTAAAATTTATGAGAAAAGTTTCTATTTATCCTAATACATTAATTTATAAAGATCAAGGTTTATTTTGGACGAACCATTTTAATATGAAAATTGTGATTAAAAGTATCTCTGGGGAGCAAGTGGAGTTTAGGGGATGACCCTAATTTTTTTCCCCCAATATTATACTTTTTAAGCTTATTTAAAGAAAACGATATTTTTAATCGGCCACACCTTGGCCACAAAATGGAAACTCAAATAAATTCGGAAGTACATATCCGATCAGCAAACAATGAAAATCAAAAGAATTGTCTCTGAAATACATTTTGTTATGGTTAACATATTATTGTCTATAAATATTACCACTGTAAAAAAAAATATTCTTGGGAAATTTTCATTGGCATTGAAATATAATTGGCATTTCATCACCATTTAATGCCAATGAAATTTTTTTCAATTTGCATTGATGAAAACAATGGTAATGAAATGTACACATAATTGAAGAAAAAGCATTGTAATATAAAAAATATAAGAAATACGAGAATTTTTAATTTTTTTTCTTAATTTATTCTTTTATTAAAACATGAAAAGATATACTTCTTTCATCAATTATAAATGGGCATTTAGGCATTGAACTATGCCAATTGAGAAAAATTTCAATTAATTGACACATTCAATAAACTGGTGTTTTTAAATACACATTTATTTTTTATTTATTAATTTTCATTTCATTTGCTCCTTTTGTAACTTTTTCCAGTCCACTAGTAATCTGCAAAAGTTTTGTTGATTTCAGAAAAATTTAGCAAAAATTTTGTAGATTTAACAATTTTTTTTTGCTATTTTCATTCTACTATTATTTAGTAATTTTTTTGCTGATTTCAGCAAGTTAAATTGTTATTTGCAATTATCAAAAATTTAGCTCAAACATTACTAAAATTCTGTAAATTTAACAATTTTTTTTGCTGTTTTCATTTTATTAATATTTAGCAAACTGATTCTGCTAATATTAGCAGTTTTTTTCTGCAGCATAATTTTTAACTAATTTTTAGTAACTTTTTCTGCTATTTTTACGGACTTATTTGTATGAGTGTAACAGCGGTAAAATCAAACCATTACGTAAAATTCAAATTTATTACCGTTATTCTGTATTTTTTATCACTTTGTAGAGCAATTTTGATACAAATCCATTTCAACCCACACTCTCAAAATAATTCCGTTGTAACAATCGAATTTTTTCGAACTGAATTCATTCGGTTGCTGCAACCTCACAATTCGGATGCCCCAACCGAATTCAAATGTGGCAACCGATAATTCGGTTGTGACAAACGAATTGAAATCGAATTCGAACTAATTAAATTTCACTTGAATACAGGACCACAGTCATAGATTCCACTTACATTTTCTTTTGTTTCTGACTGCTAATAAAATGAACCACAAATTAGTTAAAACAACTAACAAAAATGACTTACGTTCATTATTTTTGGTTTAATGTCTGAATAAAATGAATTTTACGAATTTTCAGTATTTTTTGTTACTTGTTTTTTTAAGGGGCTAGAAACCACAACAAAAGGATAAAAATAGCATTGTTAGATTTTCGTTGATGTTTCGTTAACATATTCGATTTGCTTTCAAATTTCACATAAGTAGACGATCATCAATTATTAACCCATTCAAGGCAAATTACACTGATGAGGGCTTTGTAGCGAAAGCCCAAAATACGTATTCTGTCTTGTTGGCCTTATCAAATTATTTTAAATTTTTATCCTTTGTAATTTACTTGTGGAAACTGTATCATCTTTCTTTAATTTGATAATAATTTAAAAACAGAAAGTGATATTAATTTATGATCTAGAGCCAAACTAATAAAAAAAACATTCATTTACCAAAATAAAAGATCAACTAAACTTCCCCTCATAAATATAATTTTTCATATCTTATAACAATTTATATTTTTCACTTATAACAATTTCTATTTTTACAAAAAAAAAAAACGAAAGTATAAATGAAAGAGAAATTATAGTATTTTTTAAACATTATATCTATGTACATTAGTAAATATTAGGTCTTTCAGCTTCAATATAATCAGAAAAGCAAATAACAAATTTTTGTAAATAACTACTTAAAGACTAATAACACGGTGCTACAAAAAAAATATTTTTAAGACACTTTTGAACTGACCTAGTGTAGATTGTAGGTCTATCTGAGTAGTAGCATTATGCGATAATCATAAAAAAATACTCTTTTTCCCTTTCTCTTTTTCAACTTCTTAAACTGGTTTTTTAATATATTCTAGCTAGGCTTACAAGCTACACTAGATCACTAGACGAGTGAATTTACAGTGTATCACAGTGTAATCATTTGGTATTTACTTAATAATTAGTAGCTATTATTTGTAATTGAAATTTCTTTTGGACTACTTTTCATAAATCTATATAAAAAAACAAACTAAACGAAACTAAAAATTAGTTATACAAGTTAATAGTAGCAAACAAGATATTAAAAAAACCACAATGGAAACAAATTTTAAATACTTCTTCGTTTTAAGTTTTCTTTTAACAGTTTTAGTTGTTAATACACAGGCTGATTTAAAAACAGATTTTCGTGATTTTCTCAATCTAATACCCAGACAGCGTGTAGGCTATATAGCCGCCAGACATTACATAGTAGATGATCAATTTCGTATATCCTTGAAGTATTTACAAAGTTCGCGTTTTTCACAAAATTGGCAAAAAATACGTAACTCACGTGAGTTTCTCGATTTAATCGATTATATACGAACGCATGATGTATCGTTGACAGCATTACAGAATGTAACCGGCGTCATTGATAAATTACCAAATCAATTGCGTACATTTCGCATACCATCCAAAGTACCAGTCATGATGATGATGCAAAGGAATTTGGCATCGTTTATGAGCGAAGTTATGCAGGCGTTGCCACGTGCACGTTTTACTAGTTTAATGGCGCGTAAAGTTACAGAAGGCGGTGATTTTGCACGAGTCTATAAAGCTGTGCAACAAAAGGAATTTAAACAATTGGTGGATAAAGCAAAGGTATGTATGAATATATAATGTTTGAATTCTTTGGAAAAAAACGAAAACAATAAATGTTCTCTTATATTTGTATTCAAGTGAAATTTAAAGTTTATTTTGCTTTTATATTGTTCGTTTGTATATATATTTCTGTTTTTGTTTGTCCTTCCTTACAGGCATCTCGTATTCTGCAATCATCCTGGTCGGAATTGAGAAAACATTATATTGAAGTTAATGATCTAATTGATATGGGATATGAAATAATATCATGGGGACCTTAAATTTTATGGAATTGAAAGCAAAGTGTATAATTTTTTCAAACATCTTTTTAAATAAAATATTTTAAATTGTTTTGAAGGGTTTTATTTTGGTAAAATTTTAAGTGCATAAACAAGAACGCAATTTTTAAAATTTAGTATATCATATTCGATATCTTTAGACATAATATAAATGAATTAAAGTATTGTTTGATGTAAACGGTAATGGTAATGTTAATGACTTCCCGAGTAAAAAATATTTATCTGGCGCAATGTCTAATCATATCTGCTGCAATATCTAGCTGATCCAATTCTTTCAATTATTAAGCGGAGAATACACGGAGGAACATTGAGTAGGGAACAAAAAATATCAAAAAATTTTGTAAACACGAATTGCACGATGTCAACATGCAGACACATACATTCACAAAAAATGGGCATTTTATCACGAATGTTCCCTCATGTATTCTCCGCTTTAGGTCCTTGTTGAACTTTTTGACCACTCTGTAAATACACTGGCATGTCATGAGTACTTCTGTTACAATCTTTTATAAATCCTCCACAATTGATTATTTTGAATAACTTTTTTGTGCACCTGTCTTTTATTCTTCACTTCCGGGTAGAAGAAAATTGATCAGGCACAATGTCTATCATATCTGTTGTAATATCTAGCTGATTCCATTAGATCTCAAAACTGGGTATATCCAATGATATCTTATAAATCCTACTATAGATATATAAAGAGTAATAGTTCATGACTTTTTAGCTTAAAGGTTAAACTTCATGAAAACTGTTTAACTTTTATTGTTATTTTATTATCTGGAACATAATTCATATGGATTTTGACAAAAGATCATTTTACCGAAAGTATAAACACAAGGAAGTCCCTTAACCCTTTGGCGAGTGGCGTACATTATAATGTACGTCGACTTTATCAACTCGTCACTGATTTGAATTTTAACCAAAGCGCTATTCATTTCCTGTTATCGGTTCGTTATTTTTTTCTTCCCGTGTAAACAAGTTTAGATCTGACCAGATCTTTTTGGTTCTCAATAGATATGATTCAATCTAATTAGATCCTGTACCAGCTCACATCAAATATGATCAGATATGGCATATGTGATAATACCTTATGGAAAGATCTGATAAGATCTAGTACCAAATTTTTTCAAATCTAAATTGATCTGGACAAATGCTGAAGATATGCCTAGATCTGATCAGATCTAATTAGATCTCAAATTTGTCCCCAATTTTGAGATCTGATTAGATCTGGTAAGATCAACGAAGATCTGGCCAGATATGCCTAGATCTGATCAGATCTAATTAGATCTCAAATTTGTCCCCAATTTTGAGATCTAAATAGATCTGGTAAGATGTGCTGAGATCTGGCCAGAACTGATCTTTTTTACACGGGTTATTAAAATTTTATGCAGGCTGTGAAATTTCAAAATAACATGAGATCAGTAGAGTGTGTTTTGTCTTGTGATCGTCAACGCTGCAGAGAATGTGTTGGAAGTTAGGAGTTAAAAAAAAGGCTAAATTTTAGTTTCAAAAATTGTGTGATGAATCAAACTCAAAGGATTTTATGTAGAGATTAGTAATAGAAACGAGTAAAAAGGTTAAAGTCGGGCATGCCGACTATACAATATCCTACACCAGTCTGGTTAAAAGCAACTAATGTTTGGATCCGAAATTCGAATGGGTTAAAATGGGACATGTGTCAAAATTTTCTATAATGTGAGTCAGCGCACCAAATTTCATTAAAATATCTTAATATTTGCAACCTGCAGTTTGTAACCAAGCCAATTTTGGAGGGACCCTTATATGGGCACTAGTTCTAAACATGGACCGATGTTCACCAAAATCAATAGGCTTCTTGTTTGAGCTGATATAGGTCGGTATACCAAATTTCATCAAAATATCTTAATATTTGCGACCTGCAGCGTATAAACAATATAATTTTGAGGGGACCCTTATATGGGCACTAGGTCTAAACATTGACGGATGTTCACCAAAATCAATAGGCTTCGTCCTTGGGCTGATATAGGTCGGTGTACCAAATTTCATCAAAATATCTTAATATTTGCGGCCTGCTGCGTATAAACAATATAATTTTGGTAGGACCCTTATATGGGCACTAGGTCTAAAAATGGACCGGTGTTAACCAAAATCAATAGGCTTCGTCCTTGGGCTGATATAGGTTGGTGTACCAAATTTCATCAAAATATCTTAATATTTGCGACCTGCAGCGTATAAACAATATAATTTTGGGGGGGGGGGGGACCCTTATATGGGCACTAGGTCTAAACATGAACCGGTGTTAACCAAAATCAATAGGCTTACATAAGTCGGTGTACCAAATTTCATCAAAATATCTTAATATTTGCGACCTGCTGCGTATAAACAATATAATTTTGGTAGGACCCTTATATGGGCACTAGAAATATCTCCGCTAGGGGGTGCTGCAAAAGTAATAAACAATATTTCTTGGGCATAGATCTACATTTCCACGAAATTTGGTCGGAAAATTCCCAGCCATTAAAATTCCCGTGTCAAAGGGTTAAAAATAGATTCGTCATTACAACCCCCAGTTTTTTTGGAAATGGTCCCAAATGGAAGAAATCCATTTTTTTTCTTTTTTTTTTGGAAAACGTCGGCACGGGTTACCGAAAGTTACACGAAAATTTCCCATTTTGGAAAAAAGTGTATTATTGTTAAAAATACCCAAAATTTGAAAAAAAAGATTTTTTATTCCATTTATTTATTTAATATAGTCAAACTGATTCACATATGGAATTTTGACTTCATCGGATATCACTAACCCACTTTAGCCTGGAATCCAAAATGACCCACGAATTTGATAAAAATGCAAAAACGTGTTTTTTTTAAATTATTTTTAAAGATTTTTTTAAAATGCCTAATTTGGGGATGTCGATTGCTATTTGTACCACATAATAGTATATATTAAAGAAAAAAATAAATTGGAATAATGATAATTCGAGTTTGTGTTTAGAGCGACAGCTTTCGAGGACATTGTACAAAATTTGTTCATTTTGTCAAAAATTAAACAAAATTTTAATGATTTCATCAAAGTTTTTATAGTTTTCGGAAAAGTATCACTTAAATTTGTTAGGACTATAATTATCTTTACATTTGTTGAAAAAATCGTTAACCCTTTGTGGACTGGGGTCAGAAAAGACCCATGAAACTTAATATTAATTATGGCTGCAAGATTGTAAAGCCTTCAAATAGATAAAAAAAAATCCTAACCAGATAAATAATTATTTTATGTAGCATGATTAGGGTTTATGTCCCGGGAATTCCCGGGACGGGATTCCCGGGAATCCCGCCCTTTTTTCAATCCCGCAATCCCGGGAATTTTGTGCGGGATTTCCGGGATTTTTTTCTTTATTTCTTTTACAGAAGTTTTAGCTATTAAATATTGCAATTTTTGAAGCTAAATAAATTTAAATTTAAAGCATTGATTTGAAATTAATTTAAACAAGAAATATTTGATATTAAAAAATGCGATTTAAAATTTAATAAACTGAATTAGTATAAGAAAACATATAATTTAGGCTAAATTGGTTTTGGATGTAAGTTGAATTTGGTTAAGTTAAACCGAAAACAAATAATCGAACTTCAGAAAAATTTTGTTTCTTTAAAATGATGATCTTTGTTCAAATAAAGCAATATATTCAACATCAGTATCTCAGTTCCAAATACCTCCGAAAACATCAGGCATTTAAAAGTTAGGAATATTTTCGTATTTTCAATTGAGTATTTTGAGGTTTTTTCACTTCAAATAAGTTTATTTAAATATCAACTGCTATTCCTTTATTTCAATTGTATTTTTTAAATATTATGCAGATGCTTTTTCAAATTATTTTGGATTTCTTTATAAGTTAATTTAAAATACAACTATCCAAATTAAATAATTTCTTTTTAAATAGTTGCGGATAGAAAATTTCTATTCAAAAGTTACCAATTAAAGTTAAGGAACTATTTAATAAATGTTTTTCGTTAAATTTGAGATCAAATATTATCACATTTTCGTTTAAAATATTTTGAAATTAAAAGAGAGATGATAAAATTTTTACAAGTAAATTACATACATAGAATACAAATTTATAAAATTCGATAAGGCCAGCAGGATAGAATACGTATTTTCGGATCCTGCTACAAACCCATCCTCAATATTCGATGCTTTTATGGGTTAATAATTGATGATGAACTATTTATTGAATTGAAACAAATAAGCAAATTGAAACAAATAAGCAAATTGAAACAAATAAGCAAATTGAAACAACTCAATTAGACTAACATCAACGAAATTTTAACAATGTTATTTTTATCCAGCTGCTTGGAATTCAACTCTGATCGACAACTTATGAAGCACAGATTTATGAACGACAACCAACCGTTAATTCTAAATGCATATTCTAATTATTTTTTAACCTACAACATAAATCCATGTTGATAATACACATAAATCCATGTTAATACGTATTAAATTATATTTTTCACTATATCTAGTGTTTTAAGATGAATAAAATATTATTTAATAATATTCTATGTAGTGTCGATTTTTATAAAAATCTTTAAGAGAATTTGCGTAATAATTTGTGTGAAGAATACTTACTTTTAAACATTTTTATAAAATAATTCTATACGAATACTTCTAAAAATTTGCACAGAAACGTAATCTTTAGAAATACAAATTTTTGGATTCCATATTTAAGAAATACTTAAGCAAAAAATCTATCTTAGTTCTGACTATAAAACTGGTCCGACACAAGTCTGCACTCATAAACAATTCCAATATATCC
Source organism: Leucophora obtusa (assembly GCA_949987735.1). Taxonomy (NCBI): domain Eukaryota; kingdom Metazoa; phylum Arthropoda; class Insecta; order Diptera; family Anthomyiidae; genus Leucophora; species Leucophora obtusa. The sequence goes on along the minus strand of OX465299.1, from coordinate 57,185,290 downwards.
TGAAACAAGGGAAGAAATTAAAATACCCGTGTCTTTCACTTTTTCTATATCAATTCGTTTAACCGTTTCAACCGCGAATTAATATTTAGTTTATATATTTCATTTTGAAATTAAGACCGCATTCCATATAAATATATTATCTAAATTCGTAATTCGCGATTTAAACTATTAAACGAATTGATCTAGAAAAAGTGGAAGTCATGAATATTTTATATTTAGCCCACATTTTAGAATATATTAAGTAGATTTTATCATGGGTACAACCAAAAGATGAACTTTGTCGGACGGTGTTTTAATAGAAATCGAGTTTTTCAAGTACAACATATGTCGGATTTATTTGTTTTGTAACGAGCGGGAATTCCCGGGATCCCGGGAAATTCAGAAAAAAATCCCGCTGTCCCGGGAAATGAAAAAGTCCGGGAAAAGAAAAACCCTAAGCATGATCTATGTATTGTTAATTTTTATACTTTCGGCCATAAACGACCCAATAGAAAATTTAGAGAATAACACCTTTCATAATTTACGAAACAATATCTCTACAAATGGATCAAAAAAATCTTTTTCCACTTAATAAAAATTATTATTTTGTGTAACTTGATCCATATAGGGTTAATGTTTTCACTTTTGGGCAAAAAATACCCACTTGGAAATTTACAGAATAACGTCTTTCCAAATAGAAAACAATAAATGCATAATAAACAAAGCTTTTAATTAGAATCTAATACGATTGCACAACTAAAATTGCTATTAACATACGGACACTTTTGGCCCTTAGAAATAAGATTGGGACTATAAAAAATTGAATTTGTTCGTTAGTTTTGTACCCTGTATCGCATATCTCAATTTAATAAATGTCTGATAGATACTGTTCTGTAAATTTCCAAGTGGGTATTTTTTGCCGAAATTTCGAATTTTTAATAGTAATACACTTTTTTTTCCAAAATGGGCCATTTTCGTCCAACTTTCGGCACGGGTTAACGTTTTCCAAAAAAATCAATTTCTTCCATTTGGGATCATTTTCAATAAAACTAGGGGGTGTAATAAACGAAAATCGACAGATCGCTATTTTCAGGGACAGTCTAATAACACCTTTGCTGTTTCTTAAAACTTTTTGTATAAATTTTCTAACAAGGTTCAAGAGCTTGTACTATAAAAGATGCTAATTTTATTTTTGACAGTGTCATGAAAAACTACCTCCAACCAAATAAGTAGTTCTGCCCAAAGAAAATTTGAAATAAGCTTATAGTGTATTTAGACTAGGCAAAAACTAGTAGTTTTTGGCCATTTTTAGGTTTTGAGCCGAAAATTACAAAATTAAATTAGTTTTTCCATACAATTTTCATACAAACTGAAAATCAGGTTCTACCTGGTTTTTGCCAAAAACCAAATAAAAATATCTGAAATGTGCATTTTTGATACACCCGGTATCATTTATAATTAATTTTCGATACACCCTGTTACAACGAATATAGAAGTAAAGCAAGTGTCAAAAAATACTTTTAAATTTTTTAAGAATATTTCTGTTTTAATTTGAAATTGTGTGTTGTTATTAATTGTTAAATGTGTTAATAATTTTTTTACATTAATTCCCCGACTAAAAAAGTTTTCATATAATCTTATATGATTTGATATAATTATAAATGTTTATATGTGTGGCTTTATATGACCATATACATTTATATTAACACTTTGGTTTTATAAATATGTTTGATATGACGTTATATATAATCATATGCGATTTGGTCTCCAGGCATGTATTAAGAGATCTGCAAATATAGTTTATACATAATTATATATAATGGCGTATAAGCTTCTCTAAACAATCTTATATCAAAATATATTACAAAGTTAATATAAAATTGTATTAATTTTTTTATGTATAAATTTATCTGACATGATATCTAATTATACAAAATTTTATAAAGTTCAATTGCACTATAAAAATTAAAAAAAAAAAAACTCCGAAATTGTGGATCTGCCCAGGTAGAAAAATACAAACGGCAAAACGTTGGCAAATAACTGTATATGGTGGTACAAGCGCTGGCAAAGCGTCCGTTTTTCGAAAATTAAAGTACTGGGTCAACCTTGAAATGATAACGTCGATCTTCGGTTGGCCGTTTATCTTTCCGAACGTTGGCAAAGCGTTGTTAACAATACTAAAATAAGTGCTCTGCCAATCGGTATTTTAGATCAACTGTTTTTTATTCAATTCTACATGAAAAAATTTGTAAAATCCCAATCCCGAAAAAAAAGAGAAACGTAAATTTTAGTATAGCAGCACTGTATCTAATAAGCGAATACATCTCTGCTTAAAATTACAAATTCAATAGATTTTCACACAAATTTTGCCATAAGAACAATTTTCCAGTTTTATCAATACACTTGAAAACTGGTACTTAAATAGGGTGAACATTAAGTGATCAGTTTATGTATTTTTTACATACAGTCATAAGTTTTGTAAAACAAGTACTGGCAAAATCCTGTTTGCAAATGTTGGCAAAGCTTTGCAATCCAATGTTTTGCCAGTAGTATTTTTTCATGTACAGTCGTAAATTTTGTGAAACAAGTACTGGCAAAGTCCTTTTAGCAAACATTGGCAATTCGTTTTAAGCCGATGTTTTACCAGTCGTAGTTTTTATATACGGTTGTAAATTTTATAAAACAGGCACTGGTAAAGTCATTTTACCTAACGTTGGCAAATCGTTTTGAACCGATGTTTTGCAGGTGGTTTTTTTTTCATAAACAGTGGTAAACTTTGTAAAACAAGTCTTGGGAAAGCACTCTTTCCAAAGGTTGGCAAAGCGTTCTATATTAGTGCTTTTGCAATGCTTTTTTTTTTGTACAATTGTAAAGCAACGCTTTGCCAGTGCTTTGTTTTTTGTACCGTCGGCAATTTCTACCTGGGTGGTTTTGAATTTTGCACTTTGACATATAAATAAATGTTTATAATTGAATTTAACATATATTTTCCAAATAGTTAGCGAAATACTCTTTATTAAACTCGAAATTATTTTAAAGAAATAAATAAAGAAAATTTTTTTTTTTAATTGTGAAAGCTAATTTTTTATCATGTTGGTTTTTAATTTTTATTTTAAAAAATAAAATTTGTTTTTTTCGACCTTTCTAATACATTAATTAGAAATTTATTAATTCAGTTCGAGGACTATTTCCTTATTATGAATTAACATAATAAGTACTTTTTTCAAAAACTGTTTTTTTTTTTTTTTTTCATCAGGATACTCTCCTGACAAATACTCCACAGAGTTTTTGCTTTCAAAAAACCTCTACACTTTCAGGAATGAAAAGAGAATTGTTTCGGGGATTTTCCAGGTCTCCTACATCATTTTTCTTTAGAAAGTGGTGGCGTAATCCCCGAAACGATCGCCTTTTCATTCCTGAAAGTGTAGAGGTTTTTTGAAAGCAAAAACTCTGTGAAGTATTTGTCAGGAGAGTATTCTGATGAAGAAAAATAGCAGTTTTTTTAAAAAAAGTACTTATTATATTAATTCATAATAAGGAAATTAGCATCGAACTGAATTAATAAATTTCTAAATAGTTAATTTTTTATTTTATAAGAAACATAAAAACTCTAACCTAGAAAAAGTTGTTCCGACAAATTTTTGTAATGTTTTATTTTGTCATCTATTTCCAAGTTTATTAGCAAAAATTGTTCTAAACATTAAGCATTAGATTTAATATGAATGAAATAAGTGATCTCAATAATATTTACTAAAATTTTCTTTGAAAATCTTCATTAAATTATATGTATTTATATATAATTTGATGCAGTTAGATAGACCCATTTTTCGGATCAAATTGTATCAGGTGAGATAACATGCTTATCTCGCTTGATACAATTATATATTCCAATATTCGGATCAAATTAGATATGGACGTATATATTGGTTTATATATGGTGATATATGATTATATAACATCTTTTTTAGTCGGGTCAACAATAAAAAAATTAAAGAAAAGTTTGTAATAAAAAGTAATGTGACAAAGAAAAACTAAATAACCAGTGTAAATAACTTGGTTTTTGTAATTTAGTTTTGTACAAAAACCAGCTTGTTTTTGCTTAGTCTAAATTCAGTATTAGAAACATTGTTTGGGTTTTAATAGCTCATTTCGATTTGAGTTGTTTTAGAAAAAGGAAATCTAAATTTTAATGAAATGCAATAGCTTAAGTAGAAATAATTTAGTTCGTCAACATGATTTAAGAATTCCTTTTCCTTACAATACTGATTGAAAAAATACAGAAAATAAATATGTATTTAAATTTATTACTTACTTTTTAAAATTGAGCAAAAAAATATCTCTATAGTAGAAACTTCTAATGCTGCAAATGAAATAAGTTCTTTTGTCAAAAGGGAAATTAATGAAATGTGGAAAAAAATTTTATTTTAGAGCATTAAAATTTTTTTATGGTATAAAATGTAGAAAATATGAGGACCACACAGAAATATGCGAATTCAAAATTTATGTTGTCGACAAAAATCTTGGAAAATGTTCTCAAGTCGACTTAAATTCTTTTGCCAAAAGTTCCTAAATATTATTATATACAAAATGAGAAAATTTGTAAAGAATTCGACTTAATATTAAATTCCCAGTGTAGAAACGGTAAGGACATATCATTATTTTTTGGACTACCAGTAATGACACCCACTTACCTTCTGTATTATTTTAAAACATATAATAATGAGTTACTGATAATGACTTATTTTTATCATTATTTCAAATAGAAAATAATTTTTTAGATTTTTTTGAAAATTTTTTGAAATCTATTTTTAGACTCAATATTTTTTAAACACTGGTAAGGATATATGTAACCACATATTTTTTGAGTTTTTGTATGTTAGCGAGTAAGCTTACTTGTGTGCAGCAGGTCAATTGTGTTTTTATCTATTAAATATTACATGTCGATATAGCTCAGATGGTAGAGCTGTTGACTGGCAATCTGTAGACCCAGGTTCGATTCCCGCACCAGCAAATTTTATCAAAAAAAAAAAAATACAATAAAAAATATTTTTTTTTATATAATTTATTTTTTAGAAAATCTATTTTTAGACTCATTATTTTTGTCAGTACTGGTAACCACATAGGTAACGATATATTTTTTGATTTTTCGTATGCTGATGTGTAACGACAACTCATTATTTTTCGCGACATCCCCATATAAAGGTAATAAGAAATGTAATAACAAAAGTAAGTACCCAGTCAGAAAAATACAAACGGGAAAGCAGTGGCAAAGAACTTTAACAGGTGGTACAAGTATTGGCAAAAAGTGCTTTCCCATTCCCAAAATGATAACATCATTAGACAAAAGAACCGGCTGTTCAAAAAGCGCCGGAAAAGCACTGGAGGAACAAAATTTTTAAACGTTGGCAAAACGCTGGAAAAACCAATAAATATGTGGTCTGGAAATATATTTTCCAAAATAAAATTAAAAAAAAGTTCATATGTATTTTTTTGACCCTGCCGTGATTTGAACCCAGGCCGTCAGATTGGCAGATTTAATGGCTAAACACATAAATGAGTGATAATAGCTGGACAACTACTGGCTGTGCCAAAATGCTAGTACTGGCAAACAATTTTTAGTAACTAGTATGCCAGTGTTTGGAGGGCAAAAAAAAAGTTGGTCTTCCCACAAACAGAAAAATTGATTTTATAAAACAAAAAAAATTTTAAATTAAAAAAAATCCCAAAAAATTTTTTTGCTTGCAACCGGATTTGAACTCGAAACCTTCTGACTACAAACATTTTTTAACGAAGCGTCAGTATTTTTATAAAATCATTGGTTTTCCAGTGAATTGATTTTTGTACGCCTGGTAGCATTGGCTAGGTAGCACTGGATAACCACTGGTTGCAAACCTTGGCATATCACTCTAAGCCAATTCTTTGCCAGTGGTTTTTTTTATAAACCACCGAAATTTTTGTAAAAAAAATACTGTTAAAACGCTTTTCGCAAACGCTGGCAAAGCGTCCCAAATGAGTGTTCTGCCAGTCATTTATGTTTAATACCATGGTTACCCAGTGGTATGCCAGTGCTTGATTTTTTGTACCACTGGCGATTTCTGACTGGGTAGTTACCATTACCAAGTATGTAGTTACATAACCACATATCTGGTAATGATTTTCTACACCGGGTTATATTCAAAAGCCAATTGACAAACTAATTGTAATTATCCATTATCCATACACTTAAAATAAAACGTCAGTAGAAAAATCTGTCAAACCGGTTTCAATTCGATTTGACTAATTTTTAACAAATTTTTGGTTGAAATACTGATTTAAGCAAAGAGTTTGGTTGTCTTCATTTAACACAATACTAAAAATCCTCAGTACTTTAAATAATTTTTTGTGTTAATTTTCAGAATTATTCATAACTAATTTTTAAGAATCCATTCGTTAAATTAAAAAAAAAAAATATTGTTAAATTATAATATTGCCCGGTAGATGGTGCCACTAATGTATCCGAAGTTTTAAAGATGGCGCTATTTCGTTTCCTCCTGATTTTTTATAATGGCCCATATCTCGAAAACTAAGAGAGAGATAAAGCAAAATTGATGAAAATTTCGACTACCCCTAACCGCATAATACCCCAGCGAAAGGGGTTATCTCTATTCAAAAATGGACCTTGGCGGGGCCTTCGACCATCGGAAATTTTCAATAAAAATTTTCCTCTTCATAAAATGGCCCATATCTCGAAAACTAAGCGAGATAGAGTAAAACGGACAAAATGTTTGCTCCACTTGAGTACTCTTATATGCCCTCACATTATATGGATTAGGTCCGTGGAGGGGCCCGAGACCCTAAATTTGGATGAATTCTACGACTTAGTATAATTACAGGTAAAACTGTAATTTTACAAATTTTTTACTTAAATTTAGATTTGTAAAATTTAACAAAAGAATTTGTTAAAATCAACAAATTTATTTTAAGCCAAAAAACAGGAATAAATTTTGTTAAGGTAACAAATTTTTCTGTCCAGCCAACGGACGTATTATTTTGAGTGTAGTTACTAATTGTAATTTATCCATATAAATTGTTGCAAAAAACTACATCACATTAAGGGTTGCGACGAAAAGCGCTTGAATTAGCCATGAAATTTTAATAATTTATTTTGAAAAATGTATAACAGATAAAAAAACATATTTTAATAGGTTTATATTCTATCTTAAAATAACCTAAAGATTTTTTAATAACGGAATAAAGCACAATTTATAATGAAGGGGTAAAAATTATATTACTTTATAAAAAATCAAGAGAAAAAAAGAAATCAGGACAAAAATGAATATAAAAATATTAAGAAAATTGCTACAGCAACAATATGTATGTTTTTGTGTTGTTATTATTTTTGCTTATATTTTATTTATTATTTTAGCTGAATTTGCTTTTCGAGAAAAGAACAGTGGGTCATTTAGTATATTTATAGAGCAAAATATTTCGAATTAAATGCATAGTATTCCATTTTGTAACTATCATTTTAAGGAGACAATATAACATTCCCAGCCAAAATTTTTTGCTGAGCCCTAAAAAATTATGACTCATAAAATATTCTAAAATATGATCAATTTTAGAGTGCTCAAAATTTAGAGTCATAAGTGAAATAAAATTAATTCTCATCTATGAGCCTATTTGAATTTTTTTCAGTACTTACAAGTGACTTAAATCCGAATAATGACTCATAAATAGCTGAAAAATTCTCAAATTTCCAATAATGCTCATATTTAGCAGTCCTACGAGAACACTCAAAAAGGGAGTTCAATTACAAAGATAAACACCAACATGTAGAAATGATTTCGGAATTCTAAGGGCTCTTTTCCCAGCCCTTTGCGACTCCAATTGTACACTGGGTATTTTATTAATAAACATTTCAAAAAAATATATTTTGGCAGCTTTTAAATTCTTGCAGCTAAAACTGTCATCAAACCCACTATGCATTATTAAAGGATTTTAGAAAACGTTCAACCCCTTTCTTTCAAAGTCACTCTTCTTCGAAGGAGCCGAAGAAAAATAACAACAACAACAAACCAACCTCCTTTACATTTAATATCCAACCAACAACCACTTTCACATGAATGAGTAAAGACAAGCAGGTTGTTGCAAAACTTTTTAATAAGGCTCAGGTAAAATTGGTTGAATTTTTATTTTTTTTTTAGATAAAACCAACAAAAAAACACCAGCTGTTTTCGCTATTATTTGTAAATGACCATGATTTTTTTTTATATTCTCATACCAGAATTTCTTTTGCAAATATTCAAAATTAGCCAAGTGTTTGTCTTCTTTTTTCTCTTTTTGTGTGCTGAGATATCTTAGACTCATTTAGACCTTTTTTGTTATTCTTTAAGGCCCGTTAACTTATCTCAATTTATACCCTGGTTAAGATGTCTACTAGCCTTAACCACGGGTAAACATATTTTTTGAATAACTTATCTAAATTTTAACCAAGTATTTCTTCTAACCAATGCTAAAATTTAACCATAGAAATTTCTGTGGTTAAGAAACTTAACCAAGGCTATTTTAGAATAATTCACCCTACATAAGGTATCTTAATACATTAGACTTGTAATGATGATTATTAAAAAAATTTAAAGCGCAGCTTTAACCAAACTTTGACTAAGAATCGTTTATGACACATGTAAGTATTTTCGATGTGCATTTCCCCCACTTTACCAAAACTTATACAAATTGCATCAGTACTTAAAATCGTGCACAAATTCTTACTATTTAGGATTTAGGTTTCTGTGATAGCTTACAGAAATTGGCCTCATATAAGGAAATAGGAAAAATTTATTTTTTTATTGGTTCAGGGAGCCAAAATCTGTCTTGAATAATTAAAACCAAAAATGGTGACCAATATTACAACAATTTGACACAAATTATACACCTCTACAAAATGAAAAGTCGCTGTTGGTAGAAGCTTGATACATACTTTTAGTATTTTACTTGCTGATTCCAAATCTCTATTCCGAATTCTCTATCACCTCTCAATTTTGAGAAAATCGTGATTAAAAACGCGAAAAATAGCTTTCTACGAATTTTAAAATACTATACAAAAGGCATTCAAATGGCTTAAGACTTTTTGTTACGATGGTAGTAAAGAATGAATTTTAGTCTCTAAAATACATAGCACAACATTTTCTTAATTTGTGTACCGTTATAGGAAAAAATTCTTTTGAAAACCACTCTCAGAAAAACAATTGTTCCATCAATTTTGGATAACTTACATTTAAGAATTTGGAATCAGCGTATCAAATTCAAAATGAATCATGTATCAAAGCTCAAGACTACTGAATGAAGTACAAGACTACTGAATTTAATTCTTAAATATAAAAAAGCGTACAGAAATCACTTTCGAATTTATGAAATGTGAACCAATCATGTTTTATATTTTAAAAGTATGTGAGGAACCCCTGGACAACCCACAGTTTTGACTCGCAATTACAAAAAGATACAAACTCATGCACAGCGATTATTTTTCTACTCACTTTGATGTGCTGATCGCATAAATTGCCTTAATTTAATAACACTATGCGACAGTCAAAATCGGGATGGGATGAAACCAACGGGAAATGTTATATCGGTCAAAAACAAGTTATACGTGTCCCGGCGTTTCGCTGGGTCACCCCTAGGAATCGAGATATATCTTTTTTTTGACATAACTCGAGAACCACTAGTCCGATTTTGCTCAAATAATTTTAAAAAAATTAAAAATTACAATTCCTTTAATCTGTTCATATAACGTTTTTCTATATACTCAACAGTTTTGCCGGTAAAAATAAATGTTTGTTACCGCTACCATAAAAATCAATAACCTTTTGTTTATTACTTTTTTTTAATATTTTCGGCAAAAAATATTTTTTTCTTCATACATTTATTTTTACCGGCAAAACTGTTGAGTATATAGAAAAACGTTATATGAACAGATTAAAGGAATTGTAATTTTTAATTTTTTTAAAATTGTTTGAGCAAAATCGGACTAGTGGTTCTCGAGTTATGTCAAAAAAAGACCACCAAAGGTCAAATCGATATATCTCGATTCCTAGGGGTGACCCAGAGAAACGCCGGGACACGTATAACTTCTTTTTTACCGATAAAACTTTCCCCGGTAGTTTGAACTCTTCCCGATCACTGACCCCTACCATTTGTCTCACAGTGTAATCTATCACAAAATTTTCACTATTTTTTTTTTTTTTTTTTAATTTTATGCACGAATCTTTCCGCGGTTGTCTCGATTAGCACGAAATATTTATTAATAGTTCAAATAATCCACTTTTATTTTATAGACTTACCAAATGGATTTAATTAAATCACCTCTCGTAGTATGCAAAAAGACACAATCATTTTATAGCATTTAGCGACCGCGAATCTTAAAAAAAACGACGTGGTCAAGTGTATTATTTTTTTTACGATCAGAAACACACAAAAAACCGCGAGAAAAGCTTTTAATTTTCCCGTATTGAAAAAAAAATTTTTTGTTATTAATTTTTGTTTTTCTTTTTGTTTTTATTCTGACATTTCATACTAAGGTTAACTACCCAGAGTTAAAATATTGATAAGTTATTATGGTTAAATTTTCATAGGGATAAATATTTAGTATTGGTTAGTTACCCATGGTTAAGGTAAAGTTAACTTCTCGAGAAAAGTTAATGGGCCTAAAAGTAATAAAAAATAAATTATTAAAGTCATGTACGAACGTGTTAAAATTTACAAGATTTTGTTTTCTTCATTTCTCTATTTGCATATTACCCAGCAAAACTTTCTATTACCTGGTAATAAGGTTTGTAAGAAGAAATTAAGGTATGTAACCTCTTACTTTGCTATTCCAACAGCTATTATTTTAACAAGGACATGTCATTAGAGGTATGTACTTTCCAAAAGAGGGCTAGGTAACAACATAAGAACATGTTACTTTAATGTTACATGTTAGGAGTTACGTAACCACTTACATAACCGATACTGAGCACAATACTACTTACATAACAGCTTAAAGTAAGGCCAAAAAAATGTGTTACAAACAGGTCTGAAATAACGCATTAAAATTATGCGCTTACTGTATAAAAATATATACTTACTTCTTAGAAAAAAAATTAAAATAAGATGTTATCGTGTTGGTTTTTTATAAATGCTAAAACGAAACATATTCATATTTAATTAATATTTACTCAGATTAATATAAAGTTAACAAAAAACATAAAAAATATTTCAGTCAATATGTATAAAACATATAAATTATTTGTATCGAATATTTTAAATAGACAATAACACTCATGTATCGCATTACAAATAACTCCTTATTTTGAGGTATTTGAATACACCATCGGTAATAAGTGGCTATTTCTATTAAGTGATCACGTATCACATTAAAAGTAACTCCTTATTTTACGGTTTTAAAATATCCCATCTGTAATAAGTCGCTGCTATTATTTAGAACTCATGTTGTGTATTACAAGTAACTCTTTTCTTTGAGGTGTTTAAATATATCATTGGTAATAAGTTGCTATTACTACCCAGTAGTTATGCAGCACATTATACGTAAAACATTACATTTTAGTTATGAAATAATGCAATGGTAAGGGGTATGGTATTACCAGGTAATGTGTTCTGTAATACCAACATATTACCAAGGTTTTGCTGGGTATATTCGAAATAATTTTATGTTAATTTTTTTAGGTTGTAAGTAGACGTTTTTATAACCATAATTTTATGTTGTTTCAGTTTTTTTTTATAATTTCCAATATATCTCAAATTTATTTTTAATGAAAACAGAATTGGGAAGGTATTAAATATTGATTTTTATGACGTAGTAAATTTGAATAATTTTTCAATGCTGGGAATTAATGGAATTTCCTTTAATTTCTTCAATTATCAATTATCAAATAAATTTAATTTAAACTTAGATTTATTGACATTAAAATTTATTAATGGAGAGAAACTGTTACAAAGCTTTAAACATCTAGTAATTGGTTCATTACAACCATAACTAGTTCTATGAAATTCCTCATAAAATAAAGGCGCTTGGCATAAAACATTAAAGAAAATGATGACCTACGATCCCTTAAGGATTGTAGGCCAAGTAATTTACGCCTTCTATCATATGAAGATACTTCTTTAGGCCAATTGATCCTCTTAAAAACAAATTTGGTAAACAATTTCTGAATTCTTTCAATTCGGTTGGAATGGACTTCCGAGTAAGGGTTCCAATTTAGAGAACAGTACTCCAATTGGCTTCTGACAAAAGAGGTATATAAAGTTTTAAAAGTTGTAGTTTGTAGGGATATTGGGAATTTGCTAGTTAAATCACAGTAAGTTCTTCCAATTTCACGTGAAAAAACTGATATAGGTAATCTATATAAAAAAAAGTGATTTTCAATGAGTTTCACATGAAAATTGTGTAGAAACTCAAATTATTTTTCTTACGAAAAAGTGACATTTTGTGTTTATTGTGATTGTGTGTTTCGATTCGATTTCAATCAAACTTAGCCAACCTAAATAGGGTAAGATAGTTTATGTAATATAAATATTTCTAGAACATCAAGGATATCCTTTTTTAAGTAATGGAGAGATAAAAGGTAAATATCAAAATATTAAAAAGATATTATTACATAATATTAGAATTTGTTAAGTAAACACCAAAATCATACTTATATTGATGGTCATGAGTTGCCAACTCTTAAACGATACAAAAATCAAAATATGTTTTGTATAACAAACAATATGATTTGTACGCCCACTGAAAGTACACAGTGTATATTTAACAAATTTTTCCCCAATTGAATTGTGAAAAAATTTTAATTTTTTAAACAAAACGATACACTTTACTATTTAGTTTTTATGCTTGAAGTACTTTAAAAGTTAACAATTAACATAATAGTTATTTTGTAAGTATTTTTTCATGTTGGAGGAAATTAATAAAATGAATTATTGCACATTAAAACATCATATATACATATATATAACTTTATATATGATGTTCTCTTTGCAATTTGTCAAAAAAAAAACAATGTGTTTGCCGTAAATGTACAATTATGAAAATAAAAAGGCAAAATTTATGGTTTTTATTGCGAGAAAAAAGATCTCAGTTTATTTAATTAAAATAATTAAACTATTGCCTTTGTACAAGGAAATTCTGCTTATAAAGTGAATATGGCTGATCAACAAGTGGTTAAAATTATACAGAAGAGAGTATAAGAAGGCACCCGAGTAAAAAAAATTGATCTCGCGCAATATCTAATCATAACCAATTTGATATTGTTTAAGATCTGCTGTAATATCTAGCTGATCCAATTAGATCTCAAAATTGGGTATTAGATTCCATTGTATATATGGGGATAAACTAAGATCAAGTTATATCTCAAAATTGGGAGGTGCAATGATATCTTTGGGGATAAACCTAGATCTAATTTGATCCGAAAAATGGCGGATCGAATTAGATAGAGCTATATATGTGTGGATAAACTTAGATCTAATTTGATTTCAATTTTGGCAGATCGAATTAGATCTAGCAATATATTTGTGGATAAACTTAGATCTAATTTGATCCGAAAAAGTGGCAGATCGAATTAGATCCAGCAATATATTTGGGGATAAACTTAGATCTAAATTGATCCGAAAAATGGCAGATCGAATTAGATCCAGCAATATATTTGGGGTTTAAATAAGATCTAAATATATCCAAAAAATGACAGATCTCATACGATCCAGTAATATATTTCGGGATTGCGTAAGATCTTAACTTTTCCGATAAAGTGCAGATCGAATTAAATCCAGTTATATATTTGGGGATTTGGTAAGATCTTAATTTATCCAATAAATTGCAGATCGAATTAGATCTAGCAATTTATTTCAGTATTAAAAAGGCAGATCGAATTAGAAACATCAATATATTTGGGGATTGACATCTAAAACTATCCAGAAAAATGACAGATAAAATTAGATCCCGCATTATATTTGGGTACTACGTAAGATCTCCATTTATTTGGGATTAAATAAAATCCCAGACAGATATTGACAACAGTTCAAAAAATAATACACTGGCAGAGCACTTATTTTATAAAAATTACAATATTTTGTTAAAATAAGGTTTAAACTCAGAAGGTCTCGAGTTCGATACCGTTCACGGCTATGCATTTTTTTTTTATAAAAAGATTTTCTTTTTATAAAATTATAATTTTATTTTCTATAAATGCTTTTATAAAATTATATTTTTTTTATTAAATTGAATTTCTTAAAAAAAATAATTTTATTTGCATCTTTTTAATGCTCTAAAATTTTATCCAAAACTCTTAACAAGAAACTTCCTGTTTTTGGTGTTTTAAAACTGTATTTTCTTGGAAATCGATCATTTCCATCTGGAGAGAAGCTTTATTACTCCCGAAAATATTTGCAGCTTCATTACTCCATTCATTCCCAGGATTCAGAGAGTAAATGTTACTCAGGATATCGACGACATTCCCAATTTTCTTAAAATCTGCGAATCTGTTTTCAAATTCCGATTTTTGGTCCTCAATGAACGTCTTGTATTGGCCTACGTCAAGCTCGTTGTCATTGCAGATTTTTTTTTAATTAGGGAAGTGCAGGAGTTCACTATCCAGATCAATGTTGAAAGGAGCGAGTTTTCGCAAAAAGCTTTTTATTTCTGTCAGGAGCTCCCATACAAGCTTTCCTTTGCCTTGAAATTTAAGGGTCAGATCATTGATGTGTTTTAAAATATCTGATAAGAAAGCAATGGAAGTTACGTTTTCTTTATCGCTAAGAAAACTTAAGTAATCGTTTGTTGACGTTTGATCAATTTTGAAAAGAAATGTCTTCAAGTCTTCTAAAATGGTGAAGAATCGATGTAAAACGCAGCCTTGGCTTAACCATCTCACATTATTATGCAATAACAGATCGTCATATTGAGCATCCACTTCGTCAAGAAATATTTTCAATTCACGATGTTTCAGTGCTGATTTCGCCCGAAGTAAATTTATTATTTTCATCACTCCTTGCATTGTTCTCTCGAGATTAAGATTGATTTTGAAGCAAAGCACAGTTTGGTGAATGATACAATGGTAAGAAATCGAATTTTCATTACATTTTGCACTGGTTCTTAATAGCTGAACTAGTCATTTTTAGGCCCCAACCATCGCTGGTGCACCGTCGTTAGTTACTGATAAGAGCTTTTTTAAGTCTAACTCATTTTTAACGAAATAATCCATTACCGCGTTTGTGTTATCGCTCCCAAATTATCTTTTTTTTTGCGTAGGTTTCCCTATTACTTGTAGTTAACGGATCATCACCAAAGGCTGATGTCGAGACGAAAATATTTCTCATCAATTTGTTGTTACATCATGTCAAATATTTTGTATTGTTAACACAAGGTCCGCATAAAATAGGTCTACGGTCCGGATCCGGACCGCGGTCCGCCAGTTGGTGACCCCTGCTCTACACCACTTCCAATTGTATCAATTGTTTTTAAGATTTATCAATTGTATTTCAGAAATAATCAATTGAATTTCAGTTTTATCAATTGTATTTCAGAACTTATCAATTATTTTTCAGATTTATGAATTGTATTTCAGAACTAGTCAATTGAATTTCAGTTTTATCAATTGTATTTCAGAAATTATTGATTGTATTTCCGAAATTCACAACTGCATTTCAGAAATTATCAAACTGTATTCCAGAAACTATCAATTGTATTTCAGAAATTATGAAATGTAATTTAGAAATTTTTCTCTATTAACTATGATAAGCAATCAACAAGTTCTGAAATAGATTTGATTATTTCTGAAATACAATTAATAAATTTGTGAAATACATTCCATAATTTCTGAAATACATTTAAAATTTCTAAAATACAATTAATAGCTTCTGAAATACAGTTAATATTGTAGTTGCTGATGAGTTACCATATATGACCATATATTGTTTAAATGGCACCATATATGGTATGTTCGCTATTAAAAAAAATAATATGGAGCTTTATATGGTAAAATTGTATCAGTTGTTTATCAGCTTTTATCTAATTGCATCATTTTAGATCTGACCTGATTAAATTATGTGTTAATCAGATGAAATTGTATCAGATTTTTCACCTGATACAATTTTATTGGTTTATATCACATGGTATCAGTTTAGGTCCAAATAGATATATTTGTATACAAAATTATATAGTTATATCCCAATTTTGACCTGATATCAGTTTAAAACTTTGATACAATTGGATAAGGTAAATGTCGGATACAATTATATTTTATTTATATAAAATTGAACCAATTACGATTAAACCGATAAAATTGTATCAGGTCAAAAACACATAATTTATTAAATACATAATTTAATCAGGTCAGATCTAAAATGATACATTTAGATAAAAATTGATAAAAAATTGATAAAAATATATCGCCCAGGTGAAAATGTTCATATATGTTCATATATTGTCATATATCGTTTCATGTATGAGCATATATGGTTTAATGTATGATCATATATGAACATATATGTTATGTATGGAAGCATATATGGGTAAATACATTCAAATATATGAATCCATGATAATATACTACATTTATTGATCCATATATTGGTTTATATATTCCATATATCTTCATATATTATTCCATATATGGGTAATGTTTTAAGTTTTTTTTTTTATCATGGGGGGTAATTACGTGAGCGGATTCAAAAAATATTGAAATACTATACATTTGATAATTCCTTAAATACAATTGTCAATTTCTAAAATGCCATTTTCTGAAATACAATTGATTATTTTCAAAATACATTTGATAATTTCTGAAATGGAATTGCGAATTTCTGAAATACAATTAATAAATTTCTGAAATACAATTTTCAGTTTATGGAATACAATTCATAATTTCTGAAATACAATTGGTAGTTTCTGATATAGAATTGATAGATATGAAAATCAATTGATAATTTCTGAAAAGCAATTATAAAACTGGAAATAAATTGATTACTTCTGAAATACAATTGGTAAATCTGAAAAGCAATTCATAACTTCTACAATACAATTGATGAAACTGAAATTCAATTGATTATTTCTGAAATTCAATTGATAAATCTGAAAAACATTGATAACTTCTGAAATATAATGATGCATTTTGAAATACAGTTGAAAATGTTGCAGTAAGATAAAAACAGCAAAAATAAAACTGCTAAATTTAGAAAATCTGGAGAAAATTTTTAAAAATTTTGGTAAACTAAAAATGGCTAAAACAAACTGTTGTATCTAAAAAAAAAAAAATGTTAAATTTTGTTCAATGCAAATATAAGTTTATAAAATCAACAGAAATATTTGCTAAAAATATTAAACTGTTGATTTCAGAAGGCTAGATTTATATTTCCATTAAAAACCAAAAAAGAAAAAGGAACTTTGAAAATTTCAAATTTTATGTGATGTTTTTTTGTCTACTACTACAATTCAATTTTTTTTTCTAATCACTGAAATTTAGCTCAATTATAACTGAAATTTTGTAAATATATTAAACAGTTTTATTTTTGCTGTTTCTATCTTATTTATATTTAGCAAAAATACTCTGCTAATTCAGCAGTTTTTCATTTTGAACTAATTTTTAGTAGCTTTAACTGAAATTTTTACACACTTTTTTCTATTAGTGTATAAACAATCATTAAATAATCAAAAAACAGTCATAAAATAATTTTTAAACTTGAAGTAAAATGTTTATGTCCATTAAAAATTTCATAATTTCTCAATTTCATTCAAATGTACAAATTCGTCAGTAACGTATGAATATAATTAAAATATTTACATTTAATTCGAATAAAAAAAACAATGTTTTTATTAAAAAATAAAAAAAAAAATTTTATATGAACATTCATATATCTCCATATATGGCCATATACCCTCAAATTTCGGATCCGAACCCATACATGAACCCATATATTTAGCCATATATGAACATATATGAACATTTTCACCTGGGCGGCCTATTCTTCGGATGAAACTGTATATTTATACAGATATAACTTATTCACATATATGACTATATGTAATTATTTTTACTCGGGTTGTTTAAATGATACGATATATCAAAGTATATGGTACTGTATATGGTAGCATATATTATCATAACTGGAACTGTATTCTAAATGTTGTTCATAAGGTACCATATATGAGCATATATTGTTGAAAAGGCACCATATATGATAATATATGGTTTAAATGGCACCATATTTAGTAATATATTACTTAAATAACACCATATATAAATATATATGGCACTATATATAGAATCATATATTATCATATCTGGAACTGTATTAAACATTTTGATCATGAGGTACCATATATGGCCATATATTGTTTAAATGGCACCATATATAATAATATATGGTTTAACCCTCGAAGTGGCACATATTTTGAGCCCTTAGTTCTGGCACATGGTGTCTGGCCAGACCCCTATACATTTACATGAATTTGTATGGAAATAAGGGCTGTTTGCCGTTAAATTTTTTACTAAGATAGGAAAATATTTGTTATATTTTGTGTTTCTATTTCTTTTTACTATGTTATTAGCTACCTGAGGAAGAAAAAATAGACCTGAAAAAATCTTTGGAATGAAAAGGGCAACAATTTTTTTGTTCTATATATATTTCTCTTTATTATGGGTAAAGTAATAAATGTTTATGACAAAATAGAAAATTATTATGAAGAATACATTGATTTTTTTATTCAGAATTTTGCGGAAGGCAACAAAAACATAAATAATCTACTTTTGAATGTTGCTGACAAACAGGATTGTTGCATTTGCAGCAAAAAAAGCGTGTCTTACGGCGTATTTTGTCACCTTGCTGCAGGCAAATTCTGCAATCTTTTTTGGCAGCTAATGTGTCTGGACCACTGCGTGAAGCCACATTAAGGTTTGCTATATTGAGAGGTCTCCCAAAGAACGCTTCAAATGCTATACGAGTTGTTGGTTGAGTCACAATGTGCGGATTATTGATGCGATTTTCAACGTTGGCCAGTACCAATTGCTTTGCAAGTTTATATAAAAATATGCGTCTTCTTTCTTTTCTTGTATTTTCATCATTTAGCTTACATATAATGTAACTTGCCAATGCCATCACATCAATCATGTTGCAGAAAAACGCATATGTCCAGCGTTTGGTTGACCGTTTTGTTGTGTAATGAGTTAGCATTTGATCCATCGTATCGACTCCGGCTTTAGTTGAATTATAAAATAAAATTGCTTCCGGTTTCATGGCTACGCCTTCAACATGTTTCGTGTAATGCACGGTTGAAATTAAATTGACTGCCTTATTTTTTTTGGGCACGTAGCTGCAAAGTGCAACAAGATTTTCATGAAAACCAAACACACTTAAAAGAATTGGTCGTCTGGTGCTCTTCATAACTTCCTTAGGAAGACATCTTTTGTTTGCTCGAATGGTGCCAACAAATGCCAGTCCCATAGCAGCAAGTCGTTTAGCGCCGTTCAATGAGGTGAAAAAATTATCAGAAATAATTTTTCTGCCGCTGTTTGCGTAACAATTTGCGAAATACATTAGAACGTTTTCACCTTGATTTATCTCCCGATTGTCTCCTTCCTTTCCAGTGTATAGTTTTCCTTTCAATGGAAATTTAGTCTTAGCATCACATGCCCACCAAACTTTGATCCCATACCTTGCAGGTTTTGATGGGATATATTGGGTGAACTTTGTGCGCCCACGATACGGAAACAACTGCTCATCGATGGTGATATTTTCATAAGGTTCATAATAATTTTGCAGATTTTCATTGAGAAAATTCCAAAGGTCCCGGATAGGAGCTGCTTTATCTGTTTGCTGTCGGAATGCCCGCGTACGACTATTATCGAAACGAATATATCTGGACAGAGTAATGAATCGTTTGTGCGACATAGCCGCACGGAATATGGGCAGCGAATCAGAACGCCACAATATACTGGAGTCTTGCATATTATTATGGCTGAGACCAGAAGCCAACAAAATCCCAATGAATGCATCTAGCTCAGAGCTTGTCAAATCAATCCATTTTCTTTGGGTAGACTCTGGATGTTCTTCATTCCATTTTCTAATTGATTCTCGCCCATGCCGATTTGTTTCACTAATGATGACGAACGTAATATTGGTTGAGAAAAATAGCTTGAATACCTCAACTGGATTGGTGAGCCTTGTTTTTGTTCCAGATTGAAAACGCATGATATTATGCTGGCGCAAACGAGATGCAGGGGGTTCAGTTTCTTTCCATTTAGTACCGTCTTTACCATAAAAACAGCCTGAGTCGACTTCATTTGCTGCTTCAGCATCATTTCCACTTTCTTCTTCTTCATCTACGTCTTCATTACTACACTCTCAGAACAATTCCGTTGTGGCAACGGAATTTTTTGCCAACCGAATTGAGTCGGTTGCTGCAACCTCGTAATTCGGTTGCAGCGACCGAATTCAGTTGTGGCAACCGAATTAGATTTCAATTCGGTTGCGACAACCGAATTCAATTTCAATTCGGTTGCGACAACCGAATTATCGGCTGTCACAACTGAATTCGGTTGAGGCAACCGAATTACGAGGTTGCAGCAACCGAACGAATTCGGTTGGAAAAAATTCGGTTGTCACAACGGAATTGTTTTGAGAGTGTATCATAAAGTTCGTTAGGTTCAATTTCCAAATCATTTTCTATGTCTGATGCATCATCTGCTGGCACATAATCAGCAGTGTCGTCACCATCGTTTTCAAAAACATCATCATTTTCTACCTGACTTTGAAAATCACGCACTAATGCCTCTGACAATTGGGGTTGCAAATTCGCGCTACGCAAGCGTGTATTATAAATAAATTCCAGTTCATCAGCCATAATATACTAACAACGCAACAAATCTACCTGCGTAAAATTATTCACAAGTTCAAAATTACCGCACAAAAACTAGATTACTTCTTCACTGTTCAACGTTCAATGAATAACTAACTCACAAACAAAATCAGAAGAAAGAAAGAAGCATAAAAGAATAAAGTAAATACAAATTTCCAACTCGTGCCATGTGCTTTGCCTATGCGTTCATACAAAATCCATGTACCAAAAGTAAGGTGAAGATTATTTGGCTTTTTTGTCCTGTTCCAAGGACTTTTTTTCAATTATTAATTTATACATCGAAAGCCAACAATATTTTGGGAGATTACCTGAAATTACAGCCATGTACCTAAAATAGAAGTATGCTAAATTGAAGCATGAAAATGAAATATGTCTGGCCAGAACCATGTGCCACTTCGAGTGTTAAATGTCACCATATATGCTAATATATTGCTTAAATAACACCATATATAAATATATATGGCACTATATTTAGTAGCATATATTATCATACCTGCAACTGTATTAAAGATTTTGTTCATGAGGTACCATATATGACCATATATTGTTTTAATGCCACCATATATGATAATATATAGTTTAACTGGCACCATATATAGTTATATATTGTTTAAATGACCATATATAATTATATATTCCTAAAATGCCGCCATATATATTAAGATATAGCTCTATATACAACTATATATGCAATAAGATCATACATGCTATGTAATATATAATCATATATACCATATCCAATATTACAAAGGTTGATATCTAATTAGATGAAATTATATATGGCATAATATAAGGAACAATTTTGGAAAAAGACGTCATATGTAATTATATATGGATATACATAACGACATGTCTAATTATATATTGTAATATATACCACATATGATTATATATAATTTTTTTTACTCGGGCAACCAGCAATGTTCAAAGGGTGCAGTTAAAGATTTTACTCGTTAGATTTGGTGTAATTACTGCCACCAATGTCCTATTAATAGCACAAAACGGCTGAAAAATTTCAGTTTAAAAATTACTGCATTAAAAATATAATTATAATTTTAAACACAATCTAGCTATTGGCTAAAATTCTCAATATATATTTATACTAAATGTGACAATCCATAGTCATTACAACAATCAATTAGTAGTGATTATAGAGCACTTAAAATCATAAAAACGAATTTAATGAAATTATATTAAAAAGTTGGCGCCAATAAGTGGTGACAGTTTAAAAACATGTGAAAAAATCAGTAAACTGCTAAAAATGAACAAAAATAATCAAATAAACTTTACCAGTAGTAAAATTGTAAACATTAAAAAAATAATAATATAAAAATAAATTAAAAAAAACTTTATTACACTCACAAAAAAAGTTCAATAATCTGTATGTACTTTGTTTCACTTAAAATCAGTTATAAAACACTGATATAACACTAACTTCATTGATAAGGGTGGCTTTTATTTTTCATAACAACCCTACGGGAAATTTTAACAAACTGCCACCGAACTGGCCCCTTTATATAAAATAGACTGGTCACTTTTTCATAGCGTTGTCATAGGAGGTGGAAATTGACACCTTGTGACATGCCACAAGACAAATCCTAGGACAGGTTACTGAACTCTCATAAAAAACAAAGTTCAGGTTTGTATTTTAGTTTCAAAAATATTTGTGAAACAAAGTTTGTTTGAAATGGAAAAAGAAATTGTAAAAAAAATATAAAAATGTTGGTTGTAAATAAAATTAATAGCAAACAGATTTTGCCGGAAAAGATGAAAAGGTATATCCAGTTTTTACATATGTACATATATAATTATGTATATGCTCGTATTTTATATAGAAACTTTAACTTTAAAGTGCATATTCGGCCTTTTTTAAGGTTTCTAAAATTTTGCAGTATATCACCTGGAGTTCTGTTCATACGTAATCCTATGCAGCAAGCACAAATTAAGCCTTTTACTACACTCTAATTAATTTTTGTTTAAATTTACCCAACTTATAGTAGGAAACTGGACTCCTACTATAGATATGGTAAATTTACTCTCAGTGCGTAAATGAAATAAATTACATACACGATGCGTAAGTTAATTACACACAAATTTGGTAAATTTACATTGAAAATGCGTAAAAAAAATTTAGAAAAAGATAAGTAATTTTACCACTTTGTGCGTAAATTTACCAAATAAAATACCTAATACCGCCCACAAATAAAAGAATAAAATTATCTTTAAAATGTTTTATTAACTATAAATGTTATAATATTATTTAAGCCTAATACAAGCCTCAGATTCCAAGTAGATTTCTCTCTCGACACACATTAGATTCTAAGCATTTTTTTTCATTGAAAAAGCCTCTGACTACTTTTCCTATAGGAAAAGCCTCAGATGCTGTGTTCTTTTTCCTACAGGAAAATCATTAGATTCATAAGATTTTCTTATAAAAACCACAGATTTTGAGGACTTTCTTCTATGGAAATATCTCAGATTCAGCAAACGTTTTGCCATAGGAAAAATTTTTAAGAAAGTGAGGGATATTCTGTAAACCCTCCTCAGAATTAGAGTGTATGTGGAAGAAAAATTTCTCGAAATCTGGAGTTTGTTTTATAGGCAGGGTCCTTAGAATCCGGTAAAAGTGCTCAGAGTTGTAGTGGTTTTCTTTCAGAGTCATCTGAGGCTTTTTTGAGAAGTTGTGATGGTTTTTCTGTGGGAAAAACTCCTTAGAATCTAGGAATTTTTCTATAAGAAAAAGTACACAGAATCTGACGGTTTTAGAAGAAAACTTAATCACAATATATGGCTTTGTTTTTACAAAAGCACTACCAATGAACCTTCTTAATTCGCCGGAGTCAACTTCCACAAGCCTGGAAAGAAATAATAATATTAATCGAAATCTTTGAAAGACAGACAAAATTTATCATTAACTCTCAATTGTAGATGTTGCACAGATTTACAACACTTACTAATCCAACTGAAGCCACCGCAGATAAAATTAGCACATGTTTAAATAAAAATTTATAACAAAACAATTTATTTTGGAACATTTTAATTTATATTTTAATATTTCTTGAATTTTTATAAATGTCAATCATTATGTATTTTCATTACTATTACAAGTTAGTAAATTTATAAAATTTGTGCGTAAAATTTGAATTATCAACAAAATAAAAAAAAATGTACACACAACATGTTTAATTATAAACATATAATGCCTATAATTACCTTATGTGTGTATTATTGTATATAAAAGTGCGTACAAAATAATTTTGCGCATTTTTTGTTTATATTTACTCACTATGCGTTATAATAAACAAAAATTTACTCATTTTATAGTAGTGAATTTACAAGCATTTTTTAGAGTGTACATCACTCTTTGGCTACATGCACAGTTTGTTATATTCCACGACATGTCACCACAACTTTCAGATTTTTGATGCAGTTTTTTTTTATTTTTTTCCGATTTTAAAAGTGTCCAGATTACCTAAATTATATTCGCGCTTAATCCAATCGATGTGATTTCATATGCGTATTAAACAATGTTCTTGTTTTAAGTAGATGTATTCATCCACATATAATGTGTAAAATAGTTTTAGTCAAATAAAAACGTACTTTTTTTTTTTTTTTACTTTTTTAGTAAGTAAAATTATATAATTTGGCGACTAAATTACAAAGTAATAAGAATTCGTTCATATTATTGATAATTAGGTTAATTAAATTTATAAAAAATGAACACATTAAAAAACAAACTGGAATGAACTTTTTCATACAATGTATGAAAAAATACATACACTGTGTGAACAAGTTTTGGGAAGAAAATATCATGTTAAGTTCATACAGTTTATGAAAAAAATCATTTCATGTATGAACTTTTTTTCTGTGTAGTTAAAAGATCTAAATTTCAAATCAGATTTTCAAAATTTTATATACAAGAATTTGGTTTGAAATTTTTCTAATTTCAAATTATTTTAAAATTTCGCATTACTAAAAAAAATCCGATTTTAAATGAAAATTTTTTAAATAAAAATAAATTAAATTTTCCAAATGTATATTTTTGTTGAAGTCGTCTTTAGTTAAAATTTTAAGTGGCAGTATGATTTGACTTAGTTTATATTTGGAGCATGTGAGGGCAACTGTTTCATTATAGTCCGAAATTTATCAATGGCAATTTTATTTTATTGCAGACGGACAAAATTTTTTTATGGGTGTAAGAATTCACAATGGTTTTCTATATTTGGTAATTTTACTCCTTTGATATTTATTAACATTTTTATTTGGGTGTAAATTTGAAAACACTTTTACAATAGCTTTGAATTTTTAGGAAATTTTTGTTGTCAGAATGGAAAAACAAATTTTCCTTTCAGAACGGAAAAAAAAATTGGAATTTTAAATGGACGTGCATGGGAAAATTTTTTTAAAAGAAAAAGGAAGGAAACGTTTTAATTAATGTGAGACAACAAACGTGGATATATTAATAAGAGAAAAAGAAAAATTGAAGAAACGACGGAAAAATAAGGATAAATAGAATATCGAAAAATCACCCATAAAGTGCTAAAATCAAATACGCCGAACACACAACAAAAAGTAGTCACAATTAGAACTTATGAAATTGATGGAAGAAAAGAAAAAAAAATATATAGAAAATTTGGAAAAAGGAACAAAAGGCATCAAGTTATACAGCCGGTGTTTTGGTCAGACACGTGTATATATAATATCTATGTAATAAGGAAAATTGGGGGATTTTGATTGAGAAAACCTAAGAAAATAAACAGAATCCAAAAAGAATTTCGGAAATAAGATATGGAAAATATACAAGTACTATTACTTTTGCGAACACCATAAATTAAGGCAATACGTTGAACAAATGCGTGTGTTAATAAATCTGGAAACTGTAAAAATATTTATACTATTTGAAAGGAAAAATCAAAACCAAGTGTGACCATTTAAGGGAGAAAAAAAGAGGGGAAACAAATTTTTTTTGGTATTTTTTTTAAGTATTAAATGAACGGAATTTTGATATAATCTTAAGGGAAGGAAAGAAAATAAAGAGGGAAAGTGAAATTTTAAATCTTGTTGTGAATTTCATTCACATTAACATCTAAAATATTTCTTTAAAATTTGTTTTAATTAATATCAAATAATTCAAAGTATATTGGTTTACTTATCATAGTTTTCAACATATTAAATAATTGTGTTATGGTCACCTAATTTGATTTTTTTTGATTTCAAACAATAACTAAACACCATACATAATCTCTATTAACTCTTAGTTGTCTTTCATACATACATTAAATTCATTTCTATCACACACACTAATCAATTATCCACATGCAGCAATAACTCCTCTCAATCAGATACTTTTTGTTTCTGAGTGAGTAACACATACACGAAATAATATACATCTTAACTAAATGGATCCAAGTTTACGGCCAAATAAATATATTCTTTGTCTACAAGCGCTTGAGGACAACGAGGGATATACAAACGTAAGTTTTGTCAAATTTTGTTAAATCCATTTATTTTTTTTTACTCAGTTTTTTTTAATTTAAAGAGATACTGGATAATAATGAATATGATAAACATGAATATCTATTGCATTCAGTAATTTGTATGTGCAACCAGGGTTGCCTAGGTTCAATTATTCTAAGTTTTTACGGGATTGCAATTTTTTGTAATTTAAATGCAATCTATTTACTAATATAATTTCAATAAATTTTTTTAAATACTTATTCATGTTTAAAATATCACTACATAATTAATTAATTTCGCGATCTTGGGCTAAACCTCAAACGTCATTTAAATAAATAAATTTTTACACTAAAAAAAAAAAAAAAAAAAAAGGTGACCAATTTTAGAAATTTTTTTGTTTGATTATTAAAAAAAAAAAAAAAAAAAAAAATTTTATCTAGATAATATAAATTTATTGAATTATGTTTGTTATTATTATTATAAATAAATTTTATTCGGTTATTTCTAAGATGGAATTTTAAATTTATTTGTTTATTACGAAAAGTAAAGTCGGTAGTATGGGTTAGGTAGGTGAATTTTTTTATTTTTTTATATAAGGGCTGACAACCAATGATATAATTTTGTCAGCATGGAGGGTGGGCATTGGTATGTTGGTAGTTAAATACCACCTCTAACTACAAAGCTATCCTCAACATTTACTGTTTTTATTTTTTTTTTTTTTTTGTCTGTATAAATATCCCTAAAATTTTTTTGCTACCTAAAATAAAATCCCTTGTAGCTGATTCGGAAACAAATTTTTTTTGGGAACCTTTTATAAACCACACCCGCCGACGAGCACAGCCGGAATTAATAGGTAGCTGTTCCCATGAGAGTAGACCAAATCAGACGAATCGTTACAAGCATTCCGATTGTTTATTTTATATTCAAAAAATCAAAAAGTTTGAAAATGTAAATATTTCTTTATGATTTTCATAGTCGAATTTAAAAGTATAATACTTTTTGGTAGTAAGGGCCAAAAAGTTTAAATTTTATTTCAAATTGCGGTGCGGGGAGCAAAAACGTCCAACAAGTGATGTATGACCAATCCAAGAAGGACTAAAAAATATTTTTTGTGAAAATAAAAAGTTAATTAAAAAAATCAACATTCGTAAAAAATGGCTATTTTTTCACGAATCTCCCTTAGTGTATTCCCCGCTTTACAGTCATTTTTTTGCCTCTCCTGAAAATTTAAGAATTTTGAGTTGTGCCACTTTTGTATTTAGGGTGCGATATGTTTATTCTCTATTACATGTTAGTTGTTATCCAAATCAGCGTGCAAGTCTTGTGCATTCCGGTAAAAAAAAAAATATCTCCACCACATTAAGTACCAACCTAATCATCCTTCATCTCTTTGTTTTTGTTCGCAAAATAATGTAATGCAGTTTTCCAACTTACTCGTGCTCTGCTTTAAAAATATAGATGTTGGAGTATGATATGTGTCTGTATTTGTATTCTCTGTTTTTTGTTTTTTTTTTGTGTTCAACAAAATAATTTTGATGGTTATTGACTTTTAACTGTACTTTTAGTGTAATGCAATTAGTTTTTAATATATTTCAATTTCTATACGTTTAAATATATAATCAGTGTTGCCACTTTTTGAATAATTATTCAAAAACGGGACTGTTTACACATTCGTTGGATACTTTTTGAATAATGACATTTTTGTGTAATTTTTGTGTAATTTCACTTCCTAGAGAAATTTGCGTAAATTTCATAAAAATCAGTCGATATTTAAAGTAGACTAAATGAGTTTGTCTGTGAAACATTTACAAGATCATTTGCAAATGTAGCGAAATATTGAAATTTGGGTTTGCTATGATTGTGACCTTCGAATGACTGAATAGAAACCAGTAACTTTCAAAGTCCTTTTCTAATAATTTAAAGTGAATTTAGCGCGATTTTTTTTGTTGTATCTAACATGATATGGTTTTGGTCAGATACAAATTTTGTAAATCTAGAACAGTGTGGCAGAATGAAGATATATTGAAATAATTCACACATTTAAGCTATAGTTCAATGCAGTAGAGTTAATTTTATTATGCCTTTTGTTGTATTATTATTAATTTATAAATTCAAAAACATTTTACATATGACTAAAAACCCTCAATTCCTAATTATAAAATTCTATGTTTTTGAAATCGGTCCACAAATAAAAAATGGAAAGCTTTTAAATTTTCCACATGCCAGAGTTTGGATTCGAACGCCACAGTTCCCAGCTAATCTGTGGACTTGACCGTTATAATTAATGCTAGAAATTACTTTAGCTCCGACAGTGTGAAATGTCGTAGTAATCCAACCAGACGGTAAGAAATGAAAATACACTGAAGCACCCATATCTAGCTTAAGTAAATTTTAGAAAAGATCAATCTATATTAATATGAGCTGTGTTTTCGACTTAACTATATCCATTAACTCATAAAAAAACCCAAAGTGCATAAAAACGCGTTTCAGACGAAAGCTAACCTATTACTTTTCGTATGCACGTTAACTTTCAACACGGATAATTATCAACGTTGAAAACTCAACGTTTATACATTTTCACATCTGACGTAACTTCTTCGCGTTACTTCCTAAAAACTTTTGCTGACATACGTTTGATTATAACGGAAAAATTATAAACATAACCTGTTTAAAATTTTTTTGTACTGCAACCGGGTTAACGTAAATTTGCTGTAAATACTTAACGTTGATAGGCATGAGCCAAAATACAGCTATGGTTAATTTTCAATCGAAACTCATCCTACTCAACTTAATCGATTTAACCCTGGAACACTAATCTTATTTTTTATACGTTAACACTACTCAGTAGTCGAATCGACTAACATATATATGTTACCGATTTTTTAAATATCAATATTTGGACCACCAAAAAATCTTTACAAGTTTGATAGTTGGCTTTATTTTAAACGTAAATCAATTTACATTTTTTATTTATTGTAAAATTTTATTTTTTGTAAAAAAATTAGTTTAAAATTTATATTAATAACAAATATTCTTGAGATCGATTTTTAAAAATAATAAATAACAAATAATAACACTAGCCATTAGTCGAATCGACTTACATTTTGCTAAATAACTCAAAATTAGCAAACACCAATGACCGAGAATACAAGAGAATTGAGACCGATCGGTCGAGAAAAAAGCTGTGCACAAAAATGTAAGTGGTGTTAGTCGAATCGACTAACATTAGTGTTCTAGGGTTAAAAACATTTTAAACAAACAAAATAAATTTAAAAATAACAATAAACCAATTAAAAAATATAAAATAAATTGGCAAATCTGCCGAAAATTTCAAAATTTGAGTAAGTCAAATATGGGAGCTCGTTAATTTGGCAAAAAATAAAGCAAATTTTCGAACAAACTTAAAAATCTGTAAAGGCCCAACTATATTTAGCGAATATGAATTAAGTGAAAGAGCGATGACAGGAAAATACATTAAAGCTTAAGTCAACTTTTGTAAAGTTTCATGTTTATTAATTTGGTTAATTTTCAATCGAAACTCATCGTATCCAACTCAATCAAATTAAATACATCTCAAACAAACAAAAGAAATTAAAAAATTACAATGAAAAAATTAAACACACTAAAAAGCATAAAATGACTTCTAAACTAGCGAAAATTTAAAATTTTCGGTAGGCCAAATATGGGCGCTTTTTCATTTTAGTAAAAATTCAACCAAATTTCGAGCAAACTTAACAATTGTGATTTCAGCTTAAGTCAATTGTGGTTGCATCTTTATTTTGAAATAATATTAAAAAATTATCATTTTTTGTGTAATTTCATACGGTTTTGGATAATTTTTTACCTTCAGCTGTGTAATTTTTGGTTTTACTGGTGGCAACACTGTATATAATGCATTTATATATGTATTTCTTTCCCTCTGTTAGTTAATTTTTTGCTGATGTAACAGTTAAAGTTCTGAACATATAAAATAGGGGTGCAACTTTTGAACAATTTTTGAAAAAATATCAAAACGGCCCTATCCATACCATATAGGGGATCCAATCCTATGCGGAAAATCAGTATAAATTTTTCGCTGGCATAAGTAAAGAGATCGCGTTAAAAATTAGAATATGAGTAGGGAGTGCATCCCGGGATTTCCCGTCCCGGGATTCCTGGGAAATTAGGCTTTTTTTCAGTTCCCGCATTCCCGGGATTTTGGATCGCGAATCCCGGGATTTAAAAAAATGCTATTTAAAACAATAAAGTGAATTATCTCAAATTTTCATCTGCAAAATTTTCCAACATTTTGAAAATTGTAAAAATTTAAACAAACATTAGTATTGTTCGTTTACTTACTAAAATTTGCTACTTTTACCACAACTGGAAAAATTCAACAAGTAAACTAAATTTTCCAATTGTAATAAAAGTAGTAAGATTTTTGAGTAAACAAACACACTGATTAATTTGTGTACTTGATCGAACATTTTAAGTGCCTTTTAGTAGCTCTTAAAATAGGCACTAAAAGGAAATTGAAAAAAATATTTTTGAAGAAAACCACTCAATTAAAGTCGACTCGTAGGTCAGCGTGCTGATCCCATTGCTACGGCAGTGGCCTCCTCGTGGAACTCCCTGGGGACCACCTCTGTTGAGATGGAAGCGAATTCGAGCGACGGTCTGTAGCATGTCCGAATGGTCACTTAGGGAAAATAAAGTGACGTCTCGGGAAGTAGGCATTTTTGCTAAGTTTGCTACTGACTTTCACCAAGCCAGGCTGGTGGCTTAGCTGGCAGCCCCAGCACCAGCCTAGGAGAGCTATAGGCCAATCACTTATTCTCCCCGTAATTGGTATGATTACTGAAACCTGTGCAAATGTGCGGCCCTATGTTCCACTGGGAATTAAAGATTAAATATATACTCAATTAAATAGTGTTTGCATAAAAAGTTTTGAATCGCACTTAATCTATACAGAATTCAAAACAAATTTGTACATTGATTTTTAAAAATTTTCAAGTAAGTTAAAATTTGTTTCATAATTTTTTGCAATTTAGTAAAAGTGTTTTTTATATTAATTTTTTTATTTATTTATTTTTTTTCACGGACAAGTTTTTTAATCTAAAAATTAGTTTTACTTTATTAAGTTTTTTTAAAATATATAATTAGACATAATTTCTAATGTAAAAAAATTCCAAGAAAAATAACTCATGGCCTGAGTTTTTCACGATCCTGAAAAATTTTAGGTCTTTAAGATATTTTCTTTATAAAAAGTTATAAATTATTATAAAATATTTTCTTATTTACTTCCGTTGAAGGATCCCGGAAATTCAAAAAAAATTTCCCGCTTTCCCGGGAAATCAAAAAGTGCGGGATTTGGCATTCCCTAAATATGAGTGAAAAAATTACATCATTTGTAATAAATGTTGGTAAGTTTACCACAAATTTGCTAAACATTTAAAATCCAATTGACTAAATTTGTAAAAAAAATATATCATTTGCTTACAAGTAAATTAAAAAACGAAAAATTTCTTAATTTTTTACCTAAACTTTTAAGCCTTAAACATGAGATTATCCCGCTTTAAAAATATGATTACATTATTTTTTTCTCCTGAATTTCGTTGAGATCGGAGAGAACCCATTAGGTTGTCCTCCATATTAACACATTTTCTCTTATGTTGTATTTTTCGCAGGGCTTATAAGCGATTTCTTTTTGGCCCAAACTAAAATTTTGGGGATAAAACGGTGGTTACAGAATGGCGAATTTATCGTTTTTTACTTTTTCGCAGCCCACATCAGTGATCATTTTAATATGTCTGTGGGACAGAAAATATCTAGGTATATTAGGGGCTAAGAGACTTTTTCGAAAATTCATTCCTCCAATTTTTCAGAGTAATTTCCGTGGAAAATTCCTCAAACTTCGAAAATTTGAGAAAAAAAATTCTTACAGAAGATATAAAAGGATTAAACAAATAGATATCGAATGTCAATGGGGGTCCCTAACTTTCGCCCGCTATTACATATCGCTCAGAAAGAAAAGTGGTGAAACGAGGCACCCCATTGTCTACCTCGTAATAATATGATCAAATTTTGGTTATACCCCTAATATTCAATCTGTATATGGGGTATCATTGTGCAAACACATACATTTAAAATTATAGCTGTTTGTGTTTTTTTAAGTTTAATTAACAAAATGTTACATTATTATGAGTGTAATTGAAAAAGTTTGTTTAATGATTTAATTACTTTTAAAGTTATGATTTAAGGGTCAGAATTGTAGAAACGGTGTTTAATATAATAATATGAAGAGTATAAGGTATTTTTCTCATGCACACTGCAGATTTTTTTTTTTTAATAAAAACATTCTTAAATTTAATTTTTGACCATTTTATAACCGAACTCAAACTATTGGAAAATATTCTACGGGGACAATTTTGATGCAGCACTTGGTCTCAAAAATTATCTTAGCAGTTCAGGTTTCACATTTAAGAAAAACCTTTCAGTGCGCATTTCGATTGCACTCTAGTGCTCTTTCTTATGATTTTCTTAATATTTCAAATATATAAATTTACATTATAAACCTACTACGGCACAAATGTTAATGATATCTTAATCCTAAATGATCACAAAATTTTCGACATGATAATAGCACGATAATTGGGAAAATATTAAATATCAACGTGAACTATAAACTAAAAATATTCAAAAAATATTTTCATATTCTAAAGTTAAATAACTTCTGATTTTGTGAATTTTTGAATAGAAAATTTTTCCTACAATTTGATGAAATAATTCAATTGTTCTTATTTTGTGGATGCCGAATTGAGCAAGGGTACACTCTAATTAAATTCTGTTGAAATTTACCCAACTGTACTCCTACTATAAATTGGGTAAATTTACTCTGTGTGTGTAATTGAAAAAAATACGCACATTATGTTTAAATTGGTGCTCAAATACTGAGTAATTTCACATTGCAAGTGCGTATTAATTAAAAGAATTTTCGAAATTGATGTGTTTATTTACTAAATTTTTTTAGTAAAAAAGCATGTTTTACGTGTTAATATACTCACAAATGCGTAAACATCCACGAGAATGCGTAAAAATCCCCCAAAAATGCGTACATTTACCACAGCAGTGTTTAAAGTTAAACCACCCAAAAACATTTTTTTTTTAAATAAAACAACAAATTAATTGTTAGCACTTACTTTATTAATAATGAGTTGTAGACTACAATAAAATTAATTAAACGTAAACGATTTCAAATAAAAATAATGCAATTAATTTAGAAATCAAAGACAAATTATTTAAATTAAATT
The DNA here is from genome assembly GCA_949987735.1 of Leucophora obtusa. Lineage (NCBI taxonomy): Eukaryota > Metazoa > Arthropoda > Insecta > Diptera > Anthomyiidae > Leucophora > Leucophora obtusa. The sequence goes on along the minus strand of OX465299.1, from coordinate 57,151,690 downwards.
TATATAAAATGTTAATATCTGTATCATTGGTATAACAAAAGATTGTTATAACTATTGAACTAACATCAATTGAAAAGAGATTTGCACAACCACATGTGCCAACAATAATTACCAACAACATCTTCATTCTTAGGTTGATATTTGCTGTTCACAAAAAATATTCGCTTTTAGCTTTTTTTTTTAATTTCTTTTAAATTTTTTCAATTAAAATTTTTCCAAAATGTCAGAATATTTATTACTATTACATGTTAGTATATTTACCAACTTTGTGCGTAAAAAGTTGTTTTAACAAAAGGGGTATTAATCTTAGGCATAATGTGTTTATTTATAAACACATATTGCCTAAAAATACTTTGTGTGTGTATTATTGTGTATGAAAGTGTGTATAAAAAAATTTGACGCATTTTTTGTTTATATTTACAGAATTTTTGTAAAATTAAACAAAATTTTAACCATTTTATAGTAGTAAATTTACAAGTGTAGGTAACTGTACTCATACTATAAATTGGGTAAATTTACTCTATGTGCGAAATTGAAAAAAATACACACACTGTGTTTAATTTAATGCACAAATATCGTGTTATGTAAAATTATTATTTTTTATAAAATGTGCGTAAAAATTAAATGAAGTTTTGATATTAGTATGTTAATTTACTAAAATTGTGCGTAAAAAGTATTTCGCTTCTAAATTTACATATAGAATGCGTACAAATCCACAAAACATGCGCAAAATCTACAGAAAGTGAGAAAAATTCCCCAAAAATGCGTACATTTACCACAGATGTACTATATTTAAGCACCACCCAAACAACAAATTAATTTAAGTACGTACTTCATTCAGAAAAACAATCCGTTTTAGGTTTTTTTTTTAATTATTTAAAATTTTTTTAAATTTCTTCCAACTTTGTGCGCAAAAATTTTATTTAACAAAAGAAAAGTAATTTTAGACACGTTGTGTTTATTTGTAAACACATAATGTTTAAAAATACTTTGTGTGTGTATTGCTGTGAATAGAAGTGTGTACAAAAAAAGTTTACACATTTTTGTTTATATTTATCAATTTTTCGTAAAATTAAACAAAACTGTATCCATTTTATAGTATTAAATTTGCAAACATATTTTAGAGTGTAGTAGTTGTATACATTCGAGATATCCATTGACAGTTCTATGGCATCGCATAAAAACCGATTCAATATTTCAGAAATTTTAGTTAATTTTGCCTAGAAGGTCATGGAAATATAATTTATATTCATTTATATTTTCCAAGGAATTTAATTTTCAACAATTTTTATTAATTTTCTGTGAAAAAGTGACATAAGAAAATAATTAAAAAATGTGGACTTGAAAAACAATTCTTAAAATGCAACAACAATTTAAAATAAATGCAAGTAGTGAAGATTTTAAATAAAAAAAATTGTGGTATGAATTAAATTTCTATACAAAGCTCACGCACTTGCCAACAGCCATGAGGAGAAAAGAAGCTGATACACCATGTACATAACTAATCAAATTTACACAGAGGAAATTCAGTAGTTGTGGAAACTGAATTTCTTGCTGGCAACATATTCAGTTGTCAAAAAAAAATTTTTTTCTTTTGTGTAGATAAATACAATATAAAAACTCACTTTAAAATATACATTTTGAACGTTTTCTTAAAAAACAAAAACAAACAAATAAAGGCATATAAAATTTTAATAAAACTCTATGAGGAGAATACATTGTACTCTAAATTAGAGATAAGCGATCCGTTGATTTTTGAATAACGCTGCTACCAGTGATCGTGATTTTCATATCACCGTTCTTTTAAACAGTGACAGTGATCACGGGTTTGTAATAGAGATGGGCCAACCCGCGATTTTTCAGTAAGATTGTTCTCAGTGAATGTGATTTGCAAATCGCTGTTCTTTTAAACTGAACTAAAAAGACTGCGATTTTCTGATAATTAAACGAAATAATATTTATGGCGAGTTTTTAAGATGACAGTTAAACTTGGTTTAGTTAAACCGAAAATGAATTTTGTCGGCCATTTCAAAGTTTATTATCAAAAATTTGCCGGAAAAACTTTTTCTCGAGTATAATTAATTTCTTTATTGAAATAAAACAAAATAAACCACATTTTAAAAGCAGTATTCGAGTTACAAACTGCGTTAAACTAAGTTTAAAGATAATCCATTTCCTAAACAGTGGGCATTAAAAGAAGAATAGTTGCGACCGGTAACATGATAGAATGAGGCATTTTATTCAGAAGAGTGTGAAAGCAAGTCACTGTTATTGAAAAAAAAACGTATTACTGTGCACAATGAAGTTTGCAAGAAAGACTAGTGCAAAAATATTAAAAGAACGACATTCCGAGTAACTGCGACTTGAAATATTTGATCACTGCCGTTACCAGTGATTTATCAATAACTGTGATTAAATCACCGGTATGAAAATATCGCTCATCTCTCTAAATATGAGAGGCGGCAACGCCAAATATTCTGACGTTATATGGAGCGTACTAGTAACAATTTAGTAATCATATACTCATAGAAATAAATGTATAAAAATAGCAGAAAAGGCTACTAAAAATTAGTTAAAAATGATGCTGCAGAAAAAACTGTTAAATTAGCAGACTTTTTTTTTTGCTAAAGACCAGTAAAAGAAGAACGGAAAAAATAAAACTGTTATATTTACAGAATTTTATTTATATTTAAGTTCAATTTTAGTTAATTGAAAATGACAAATTGTACTGTAAAATCTGCAGAAAATTTTGCTAAATATTAGTAGACAAAAAATAGCACCAATAAACCATTATATCTACAAATTTTTTTGATATTTTTAAGATAAATTTAGTTGAATGCAAATAGCAGTCTATCATCCAGTCTAGAAAGGGTAATGACATATCATTATCTTTTAGATATCCAGTAATGACACCCACTTACCTTCTGTATTATTTTAAAACATATAATAATGAGTTACTAATAATGACTTATTGTTATCATTATTTCAAATAGAAAATAATTTTCTAGATTTTTTTGAAAATTTTTTGAAATCTATTTTTAGACTCAATATTTTTTAAACACTGGTAAGGATATATGTAACCAAATATTTTTTGATTTTTTGTATGTTGGCGAGTAAGCTTACTTGTGTGCAGCAGGTCAATTATGTTTTTATCTATTAAATATTACATGTCGATATAGCTCAGATGGTAGAGCTATTGACTGGCAATCTGTAGACCCAGGTTCGATTCCCGCACCAGCAAATTTTATTTAAAAAAAAAATACCATTAAAAATTATTTTTTTTATATAATTTATTTTCTTGAAAATCTATTTTTAGACTTATTATTTTTGTCAGTACTGGTAAGCACATAGGTAACGATATATTTTTTTATTTCTCGTATGCTGGTGTGTAACCATAACTCATTATTTTTCGCGACATCGCCATATAAAGGTAATAAAAAATGTAATAACAAAAGTAACTAGTTAGCATTTCCAAGTATGTAGTTACATAACCACATACCTGGTAATGATTTTCTACACTGGGATGTTAAATTAATAGAAATATTCGATAAAAAATTGTGAACTGTTGTTTTCAAAACGCCCAATGTTTATTTGGTTTACAAAAAAAAAAAAAATCGAAAAAAAAACTAAGAAAATTTTAAATTTTTTCGGGACAATAACTTAACTTTTAACAATTAATAGAGTTCTAACCATCAACTTTATATATTTCGGACATGCTGATTAAAATTTTTTTTAAGATTTTACGCCAAATGCCTTTAAAATTTAGCGGTTTTCCATTTAGTTTTTTATGTTCAAAAATTTTTAAATGTAATCAATATCAATTTTTTGTGGTGAAATGTATACTCAAAATAATAAGTCTTTTATTAGCTGATGTAGAAAGACATGGCATGTTGTAGAACAACCAAAAAAGATAATTGGGAAAAACTCCATTTTTCATACTTTTCTGTGGGGGGACATGTCTGAAATTTATGAAATATGAAACTATTTTTAAATAACAGGAATATACTCATAAAAAGAAAATGTTTGATGCCCATATTGCATATATTAAGTAGTCAGAGGTTCCCAAATCTTTAAAAATATAGACCTTCGGTAAAATTCGTCTCAAGCCACCTAAAATTTTCATGTTTTATGCTATGGCATAAACAAATAAGCATGCTTGAGCTTGTTTTATACATCCGTAAATAGGCCTCTGAAATATCTTTCGTACGGCAATAAAATTTCCTATAGTGACTTTGGAACAAATATGAAATAAACCGAAAAAACGAAAAATTGGGCCATTTTTGACCCCATTTTTTAACCCTTAAATATAAGATTGGGCAGCTAAAAAAATTACGTGTCCTTTAAATGTTTCTCCTCTAAAATATATCCGAAGCTCATTAAGATCTGCCGAAGCTTATTAAGATCTGCCGGTCCTTGAAAGTCGTAGAACTTATCCAAATCTAGGATCTCGGGACCCTCCCCGGACATAGTCTATATCATTTGGGGGCATATAAGGGGGCACTCCAGCGGAGCAAATATTTTGTCCATTTTGGTCTATCTCGCTTAGTTTTCGAGATATGGGCCATTTTATGAAGTGGAAAATTTTTGGGATCAATGAGGGGAATGTTTAGTTGATCTCTTATTTTGGTAAATGAATATTTTATTAATTTGACTATAGATCATAACATAAATTAATATCACTTTCTGTTTAAATTATTTTAAAATTAAAAAAAGAAAGATGATACAATTTTCAGAAGTAAATTACAAAGAATAAACGCCAGCAAGACAGAATTAAAAATTTCCGAGGTTCCAAGGCCCCGCCAAGGTCCATTTTAGAAGAGAGATAACCCCTTTCGCTGTGGTATTGTACGGTTAGGGATAGTTGATATTTTTATCAATTGCTCTATCTCTCTTAGTTTTCGAGAAATGGGTCATTTTAAAAAATCAGGAGGAAAATAAATAGCGACATCTTTAAAACTTCGGATACATACTGCGGATTTTTAGTATTGTGTTAAATGAAGATAACTAAAATCTTTAGTTAAATCAGTGCTTCAACTAAAAATTTGTTAATAATTGGTCAAATCGATTTGAAACCCGTTTGACTAGGGGCCAGACGGCTTGATTGTCAAGCTTTTTCAATGCGTGTCAAGAATAAAGAAAAATGTCATTTGTCAAGCTAAAACGGAATTTTAGAAATTTTCCCATCAAATTGATAAGAAAAATCAAAAAAATTAACCATTTGCAAAAAAAAAAAAAACAAAACTAATTGTTAGTGTCCGACCGAACAGTTCGGTCAAAAAGCGACATTTGGGCGGTTTTTCGAAATTTAGAGGCATTGTTGAGAAATTTTGCTACTGGGAAAATCTTTACTGAGTCGATTTAATGCTATTTTGAATGTCAAATTTAAGAAAAACCCCGCAGTTTAGCTGTAAAGTTAACTGTTAGTGATTTCCTTGCTTAACTTCGGACCTTTCCTTAAATTTTACACCCAAAACGGATTCAAATCGGCCCAACAAATATTTTCCATAATCAAAATTTGTCCATAATGCTTCAACATTCCGAATACAGTGCAAATACATTTTGTGGCCGAACTGTTCAGTCGGTCAAGTGACTGTTTCCATGGTAGTAAATCATAAAAAGTCTTTCTTTGAATTTAAAGGAAACGTTAGAAGCTAACCAATTTTTACAAAATGCTCTAAAATACTTAGAAAAACGATATGATTTTGGAGAAAAATCAGATTTTTTTTAGCAAATTGCTATTTTAAATATAAAAAACTCGTTGTTTAATTAAGCAGAGCTGCCATTTATTTTAAAAATATCAATTAATACTGACATGTTGTATGCAGATTTCTGGTGCTTTCGGGAAGTTTTTGTAGAATTGCCAAAAGACATATCCATTGACAACAAAAAAATGTGGTACAAAGAATGTAGAAAATCTGCATGAATTAATATCATTTAAATTTTCAAGTCAATTTTGCAATTTTTTTTTGCCTATTTAACTGAATTTTAAATTGTCAAGAAAAATTAAGTCTTTTTTTGAATGTCAAGAAAAATCTAGCTTTTTCCTCTGAATGTCAAGGTTTTTGCCAATTTCGATCTGGCAAGCCTAAGTTTGACAGATTTTTCTATTGACGTATTATTTTAAGTGTATAAGTTCGGTTCAATTTCGTTGCAGCTTGGTATGGAGTTTGCCGTAATCTATTCACAACGAACCAGCCAGCCTTGGGGAGGCAAAATCGGATTACGTCCTGTTTCTCCATGCGATTTTAAAGAAACCTAATGTAGGGGTGAAAAAAATCAGTAAAACCGAATTTAATGCTTTCACTTGCTCTTTTACATTTTATCATATTCGTCATCTGAAAAGACACTTCGTTGTCGAAAATTTGTAAAACAAATATATATTCTTTTATTCTTTATTGAAATAATGTTAGTTTCTTTTTAATACCACTTTCTACGCAAAAGTACTAACGAGCAGTTTTTTTTGTTTTGTTTTCAGAAAACGTGCTGAGAAATTATTTTCAAATAAAAAGTCTTTCGTTAGAGAAGAATTTGTTTTTTACTTTTTTGCTTTTAAAAGGACTGATAAGCATTTCAAGCAGCAATTATTTACTTAAAAAATGCTATAGAGAAGAAATTTGAACTACAATTTTTTGTTTGTTTGTAGAGCAACAGTCATACCAAAATAAAACACAAATATTCGTAACATACACTGTACACGATAAGTATATGGAATTCAATATTTTAAGTGAAATAGTTAATTGTATTTCCTTCAATCAACATCATAAATAAGTTTCATTAAAATAATAGAAATTATCCCTTTTAATTATAAGGTATTAACAGGAATTAAAATACCGTGTAGATCAATTGATAAGGATATGTCAAAAAACGGGTTTCCATAAAAATGAGAAAAACATTAAAATTTTATTTTTAATTTAACTTTAAATGCGTTCTTCTCAAAACTTCATTTTCACACACTCGGTCCCTTTTCTCGGAGAAGGTCACATATACTATTACTCTATAAGTATTCTTATTACTGTATTAAATAAGAGTATAGTGTTTTAACAAAAAAGTAATTGGAATCATATCCAACTATTATGCAACATCATCATATCAAACATTTCTCCTTTTTTTTGTTGCAATTTTATGGCTTTAGGTTGTTATTAAAACAAAACATTCATTTCTAAAAGTACCAAGAACGAAGTAATATCTATTTGTTTGTCTGTTTTGCAAGTACGAAAGTGCAAATGAAATTTCAATTGTAACATATCAAATCATATCATTCCGTAGTATGTATACTGAAAGCAAAGTATTATATTTCATTTTAAAAATCCTTACAAAACTCTATTGTTTAGAGTATGAAATGAGTATAAGGATAACCTAACAATGGAATTTAAATACTAAAGTAAACTATAGTTTGCAAGTCTTTAAAGATTCTAAACAAAGATAGCTAAAAGGATCTTTTAATATGTTGCAATGTGTGCATATTAAATGTAAATTAAACGTGATGTTTAAGTTTAAATTTATGCACAACAAAGAACCAGAAATCGGATCTAATTGTATAGCTTTATAAAGCCAATTTTTGTAGTAGGTATATTACATATTTAGGACCTACGGCGTGTGAAAAAGCCAATTTGGGGGTGGGGGGATTTTATATAGTCACTAGGTCTCAATTTTAACCGATTTTAAATTAAGCAAAATCAATTGCTGTATTTCCAATGGACCCATGTGAATATGTGTACCAAATTTCACTAAAATGTTATTCTATTTTGGGACTTTTAGTGTGGGACAGATGGACATCATTAAGTCGAACCAAAACGTGATTCTTAGTCGAACGGTATACTAAAAGGCGGGTTTACGGCCAATATTTTTTTATACTCGTATTAGAAACATCAGTTCAAACTTATCATATCCTGTACACTAGAGCGTACCACCTTACAGGCAAAAAAAAAAAAGTTTGCCGTACACCCCCCAATATGAAGTATTTTTGCAAGGAGGTTTCAAAAAAAATTTTTTTTTGTTTTTTATGCCGAACGTAGGGGTCGCCATTTTACATTTTTCGTTATATCTTTGGCATTTACAGTCGGATCTTAAAGTATGATACATCGATGTTTTTCTCTCGAGGGCCGTTGACCTCAAGTATCCCGTTCTAGTAGTTAGCCACCAGATCTCAGTTGCTACCACCCTATTGTACGACCCTAATGTCAGAAAATTAAATCTCGCAAAAAAATATTAAACTTTTGCTAAGGAAGTTTTTCGCTAAACCCACACTCAAAAAAAAATTTACTTCGGATTAAAGAAAATTTCCTTAAACTAAGTAAAATAAGGGAATGTTTAAGCTCCAAGAAAAAATTTACACAGCAGAAGTATAAATTTTTCCTTAAATTTAGGAAATACAATTTTTTTTATTTATATTAAAAATAAGTACAAATATACTTTGGATTAGTAAATATGTCAGGAAAACGAAATTTCTTATTTCGTTAAGTTAAGTAAACTTGTCTTTAATATATTTTAGAATCTTGTAAAAACTTTCCCCTATTTAAGGAATATTTCCTTAAATTGAAAACTTTTTGAACGTGAAGTAAATAAAAATTTACTTATTTTAAACACAAAGCTCATATTTATTTCCTTAAACTTATTAGTTTTTACCTCAAATTAAAGAAAATTCCTTTAAAAAAATTACATAATTGAGCCTAGTTTTACTATATAAGAATAAAAAACTTCTTGTAGATAGGTAAGTGCTTCCCAGTTTTAAGTAAATAATATACTCAAATTGAGAATATTTTTACTACGCAAGAGTAAATAACTTTCTTAAAATATGCAAACATTTACTAGTTTCAAGGAAGTAATATACTCAAATTTGGTATATTTTTGCTAAATTATAGTAAAATTGGCTTAATTTTAAGAAAATAATATTCTTAAACTTAGTATATTTTTACTATATAAAAGTTAAAAATTTCCTATAAATATGAAAATGTTTCCTAGGTTTAAGGAAATAGTATACTCAAATGTAGTATATTTTTACTACAAAGGAGTAAATAACTTCCTTAAAATATGCAAACGTTTACTAGTTTTAAGGAAATAATATACCCAAATTTTGTATATTTTTACTAAATAACAGTAAAATATTTCCTCTAAGCATGTAAATTAGGCCTAGTTTTAAGAAAATAATATACTTCAGCTGAGTATATTTTTACTATATGAGAGTATAAAATTTCCTATAAATATGAAAATGTTTCCTAGGATTAAGGAAATATTATACTCAAATTTTGTATATTTTTACTATGCAAGAGTAAATAGCTTTCTTAAAATATGCAAACGTTTACTAGTTTTAAGGAAATAATATACCCAAATTTTGTATATTTTTACTAATTAACAGTAAAATATTTCCTCTAAGCATGTAAATTTCGCCTAGTTTTAAGAAAATAATATACTTAAGCTGAGTATATTTTTACTATATAAGAGTACAAAATTTCCTATAAATATGGAAATGTTTCCTAGGTATAAGGAAATGATATAATCAAATTTTGTATATTTTTTCTATATTAAAGTAAACGATTTCCTCAGCGTAAGTAAATGTTTTACTTAAATTGAGTATGAAATATCAAGAATTTTAAGATGTTATCCTCAACTTGAGTAAATTGTTTTACTTATGTTGAGTAAATTATGTCTTTATTTTTTATAAAAGTGTGCTGTATGTAAAGAAATCTGTGATTAAAATAAGTATATTTTTGTTGAAAATGGCTTTATTTTGGTAAATATATTTACTTTAAATATGTATATAAGTATTAAAAGGACAGTCTAATTTAGACGCTTTAAATAATTTTTTTTCATAAATCAATTCTATTTCTCCACAAAAGTACCATACTAACATTTCAGTATTTCCGAAGTTACAGCCTATTGAAATCATAATCTTCAGTCGCATCTATGTATGTTTCTTTAACTTCAGTTAATTTTTTATTAAAATTTTGAACTAAAAAAAGTTTTTTCACTGCTCACACCGTACAGAGCGCATTTTTAATCCAACTAAAGAATTATTTTTCATAAAATTCATTTCAAAAAAACTATTTCGATATATTTTTTATGAGACATTAAATTTGAAAATTCAAAAATTTTCTATTAAAATATTGTTTGTTATTAAAAAAATATATTAAAATTAAAGTCTTTACAGATTTCTTTATTCCTTCTAGAAGAAAATTTTATGGAGAATAAGAAATTTTTGTTTTCTTATTTATTTGAATACAATTTTTCAAAAACAAAAGATTTCAGAAAAATTTAATTGAAGTTTAAGAAACAAATACAATGTGACTGAAGTTTTTAAGTTCAATAGGCTTTAACCCTGGAAATATTTAGAACTTCTTTTTGCAAATTTAGTATTATATTATTGTAGAGAAGTGCTATCGATTTATGAAAAAATCAGTCTAATTCAGGCTGGATCCTTAATACTTATTACTGTTTCCAATTATTCGACATAGGCGGTTAACCGGTTATTGCATTATTCGAAAAATCACTAAAACTGATTAACCGGTTATTCGGGTCGGTTATTCGAGAAAATCGGCGATTAATCGATTAATCGTTTAAAATAAAATTAATGTATTTCCTTAACTTTTTACCAACAAAAACACTAACAGCTTCCTGTTTTTGTTAAATATCAACATGACACATGAACACGATGTATTTAAAAAAAAATTTCAAATTAAAAAAGCACATCTACAATCTACACTAGAGATAAAACAAAAATCACCTCTAATTAGCTCTATTTTGAATGAGTTTAGCTATTTTGGAGTGTTTTTGCTCCATCTCTAGCAGTTTTCTCTCGCGTGTAAACGTACCTTAAGGTTGAAAAGTTTCGGAATCTGAGATTATCTAAATTGAAATTTTTCTTATACTAATAGATTTTTTTTCTAAATATTAGAAGTTAAAAATAGCATAACTCAAGGTAGATTTTTTACTTCTTACGAAATTTTTTTTTAATCTGTAAAACTTTGGACACAAAATTTCTTTGAACGCAAATTTAATCAATACTACAATAAATATAATATTGCATTTAAAAAATTATTATCCAAAGTTCTTCCTCCTCCCCTGAAGAAATAAAAAAAAAAATTAGTTACATTTGAGTAAAATATTAGTTACATGAAAATACCAATTTACTGTAGAAAAATTTGGAAAAAATTTTCTGAATAGTAGAGTTAGTAGACTAAAGAATATTATAAAAAATTGTTAAATTTCTCAGTCTTTTTCCCGTTTTTAAGGGCCATTGACAATAAACAAAATTATCCAAAGTTTGAGCTAACATTCCCTTCTGTATTTAATAAAATTTAAAATTTTTACAAATGTATTTCAGAAATTTCTATTTTTATTTTAAAAGCATTTTTTCAAACATACATGCTTTCTCTTTCTCTTAAGTCTCATAATTCCTATAAAGTTTTCATTATGAAAGAGAAAAATGCTTAAAAAAAAAGAAAAGAAATTTCTGAAATACATTTGGAAAAATTTTAAATGCAATTGGAATTTTATTAAATTTTAAATGCAATTGGAATTTTATTAAATACATTTTGGAATACAAATAGAGTCTTTTTAAATACATTTGGAAATTTCTGAAATACATTTGGAGAATTTTGAAATACAAATTGAATTATTTTGAATGCAATTTTACAATTCTGAAATACAGATTTAAAATTTTTAAATGCAAGTGAATAATTTTGAAGTGTATTTGAACAATTTTAAAACACAAATATAATTTTCTTTAATACAAATAAAATATATTTGTAATTTTGAAATACATTTTGAAAATTTTAAAATACATTTTGGACAATTTTGAAATGCAATTGGACAAATATCAACGTTTTTTAGACAATTTTAATTTTTTAGACATATTTTTGGATAATTCTAAAACATTTTTCAACAATTTTGAGTGATTTTTGGACAATTTGAAAACATTTTTGGAAGAATTTAAAACATTTTTGGATAATTTTGACAATTTTGAAACCTTTTTAGACAATTTTAAAATATATTTGGATAATTTTAAAACATTTTTAAACAATTTTGAAATAAAACTGAAAATGGTGTAGTTTGACATGTTGTAGAATTGATGTGGTTTTGAATCGATTATACTTTCTTTGGAGATGTCAGAAAAGGTAGAGTTTCTACAGAATTAAGATATCAGTTGACAATTGTGGGACACATATTTGAAAAAATGCAACCTTGCCTTGAATGACATGGAAAGAGAATTTACATTAGCTTTAATTTTTAAAAGAATAGAATCAAAAATCGCCTACTGTATTGATTAAAGCCTATAGAGCACTTCGACGCTGATCCAGCCAGACACTTCGTGTATTTTGGGTAGTTTTAGAAACACCTTTATTTTGCTTTAAAAAGGTATCTAAAGGCTTAACGACCTCTTTCACTCAATTTTAAAAGAATTTGATGCTATTTTAGTAATTTTATGTTTATTCTAAGCTTTTCTTGTAATTTTTTAGCCAAAGTTAAGAAAATTATGAAGTTTTGGGGAAAAAATAAGGGAAAAATTCCATATTAAAATTTTAACCGGTTAATCGACCTTTTTTAACCGATTATTCGGATCGAATAATTATTTGAGTTTTAAATTATTTGTTTCGACATTAACCGAAATAGAGGCGATTAATCGAGGAATCGGTTAATCGATTAACCGAATTGGAAACACTAATACTTATACACATATGTATGTATTTTAAGAAAATACACCTATAAAAAATAAACTCATAATTTACTTACCATAAGTATAGCAATTTACTCAAATTTTAAAAAGCTAAAAACTTTATTTAATAACCAGGGCAACGACTTTCATGCACGTGCATGTTTGTAGTCATTAATACAAAAGTGATTTAAACCAAATACTTTTCCGAATCAAAGAATTTGCAACAAAATGGCATCGATTTGTTATTGCATATTTTTGCATATTTTGTTATAAATGAATATTTTTGCATATTTTACTTTTAAGTGCATATTTTTGGCATATTTTATGATTATTATTGCGTATTTTTGCATGTTATTCATTAAATTGCATATTTTCTTCATATATTTTTTTTTTTTTAACTAAGGGTGAATAAAATAAAAATAAATAAATAAAAAAAAATAAGATTTAGTGAAAAATAAAGAAAAAGAAGAATTTAAAAACCTTAACGCAGCACTTAACTAGAAGGAAAAGATCAAGTTGTCATCTACTTACGACATTTATATTGGATTTAATTTTTAATTAAATGCTCGAATAAAAAATATGATTTTAAAAATCGATAAATTTAGAGTGTATTTTTTTGGTTTTAAGCGTTTATTTTTGGATTTTAAGTGCATATTTTTGGGTTTTTACTGCATATTTTGAGCGCAAATTTTCGATTTTTAAGTGTATGAAAGTCGCTGCCCTGTTATAACATTAGAAAATTTTGAAATAAATATAAATATATAAAAATAAAGATTACGGAATTTTTTTAGATTTTTTTCTATTTTATGTTTTATTAATAATATTTACTTCAGTTTTCTTAAAAAATTTTATGTATCGGGTTTCTAAATAATATAATATAGATAAAAATAAATATATGAATAAAAAATGTTGCTTTTATCGCATTACAATACTATGTGGCTCTGAAAGATAAAATAATTAAATTGAGTTTTAATGAAAAATTATTTTTGAAATATGTATAAACTTACATCTTTAAAACAATTCAAACGACCCTCTGAAACCTGACAAAATCACAGCTGCCCAAGAAGGGAATAAGCGGCAAAGATTGAATCCTGTAAATATTTTGTTAACTTAAGTATGTATGTATTTATCTATAATAAAAATAATTTTGCTCTTTACCTGCCAATGTTGCAATTTAAACGTAAAAGTTCTCGGGACCCATACATGTGCGTCATAATACATAAAAAAGATAAATAGGCATCAGAAAACACAGTTTTTAAAATAGTTCAATAAATAACCTTATATTTAATAAAAACCTTATATATTAATAAAACAGTTTATTGTGTGCTGATGCTCGCACAAATATAACTATGATTACCACTAAAATATTTTGAGTATGACTTAAATTGTTAAAAAAAAAACTATAAAATTTAAATGAAATAAATGCATTTAACAGTTGTTTTTCAAATATATTATAAGATACAAAAATAATTGAAAAAAATCAAACACAAATCCTTGAGAAAGTACATATAGTGTTCACAATAAAAAAAAGTCACCTAGTACAATAACATAATTCTGAGTCCGTATTTACGGCGAATTGAAGCAAAAGTTTATGAATATAAATTATCAAATTGAACCAATTATAAGAATAAACAACTTATTGCGCCGATGCTCAACAATTATATTTCTTAAACTTGTGTAAATTAAAAAAATTTACTAATATATTTAAATATGACAAAATACATTTAAAAATGTTCAAATATTAAATATAAAACACAATATAAACTTACTAACGAATGTTATCCTGACCAAGCAATTACCTAACTTTTAGTTTATAAATTTAATGAGTATGTTTTCATAATTCTACCATTTAAAGTATTTTTTTTTTGCTCAATTATGTACAAGTTTAAAAATTAAAACGATGTACGTTAGGTTTCCCTACAACTCAATAAGTTGGGATAAAATCCAATCTTATTTTGGTTAATGAGAAATTCGAAATTTTGCTCAACTAATGAACCAACGTTTTTAAGCTGGGTACATGTGTAACCGTCATTGTACCAAAAGTGCAACTCCTTACAAATCTACGCTGGCGCAGACTAACGCGCTGGGACACTATGTCATTAAGGGCTGGGAGTTGTTAGTCACCTAGTACAATAACATAATTCTGAGTCCGTATTTACGGCGAGTTGAAGCAGAAGTTTATAAATATAAATTAGCAAATTGAACCAATCATAAGAACAAACAACTTATTGCGCTGATGCTCAACAATTATATTTCTTAAACTTGTGTAAATTAAAAAAATTTGCGAATATATTTAGATATGATAAAATACATTTAAAAATGTTCAAATATTAAATATAAAAAAACACAATATAAACTTACTAACGAATGTTATCCTATCCAAGCACATGCCTAACTTTTAGTTTATAAATTTAATGAGTACGTTTTTATAAATCTGCTAAAAATCGAAACTTTTTAAAGTATTTTTTTTGCTCAATTTTCTACAAGTTTAAAAATTAAAACGATGTACGTTAGGTTTCCCTACAACTCAATAAGTTGGGATAAAATCCAGTCTTATTTTGGTCAATTAAACGCTGCCATATATTTACCAGTCACATTTGTGACCTTGGCTCATTGACATGGGCAGATTACATTAGGTCTTAAAGAATTCTTTCACACGCCAGGCTGAACTTTCGACTTATTTAAAAAAAACTGATTTAAGAAATAATTTTGTGTCAAAAGTCAACTTGGCGGATGAAAACATTCTGCAGAAATGAATGCTGAATCCACACATGCTCATGCAAGATTCAGGGCTAGCCATGGTTATTGCCGCGAATGTTTCTTTGAACCGCTAGCTGGACTAACCGAAAACTCAATGGCCGAATATAAATTACTGAAAATTATAGCAAATTGAACCAATTATAAAAACAAACAACTTATTGCGCTGATGCTCAACAATTATATTTCTTAAACTTGTGTAAATTAAAAAAAATTACTAATATAATTAGATATGATAAAATACATTTAAAATGTTCAAATATTAAATATAAAACTCGATGTTTTTTATTTTTTCAAATTTTTGGCAATAATTTGAACTAACACTGATTATATATTACGAAAATTTTAGAATATTTAAAAATTTATATATATTTAAAAAATTTAGAAGCATATGTTATAAAAAAAATGTCGTGTAAATTCATAACTGTTGCGTTTTTATAAACGGTACTTTTTCATAAAAGGAACTTTTTTATAAAAGGTACTTTTTTATAAAAGGTACTTTTTTATAAAATGTACTTTTTTATAAAAGGTACTTTTTTATAAAAGGTACTTTTTATAAAATGTACTTTTGAGAAAAGGTACATTTTATAAAAGGTACTTTTTTATAAAAGGTACTTTTTATAAAAGGCACTTTTTTATAAAGGTACTTTTAAGCTACTTTTTATAAAAGTTTTTTTTATAAAAGGTATTTTTTATAAAATGTACTTTTAATAAAAGTTTTATTTATAAAAATTACTTTTTAAAAATGCGCTTTTTAGAAAAAGGTACCTTTTTATAAAAGGTACTTTTTTATAAAAGGTACTTTTTTATAAAAGGTACTTTTTTATAAAAGGTACTTTTTTATAAAAGGTACTTTTTTATAAAAGGTACTTTTTATAAAATGTACTTTTGAGAAAAGGTACTTTTGAAAAAAGGTACTTTTGAAAAAAAGGTACTTTTGAAAAAAGGTACTTTTTTATAAAATATACTTTTTATAAAATATACTTTTTATAAAAGGCACTTTTTTAAAAAGGTACTTTTAAGCAACTTTTTATAAAAGTTTTTTTTTATAAAAGGTATTTTTTTATAAAAGGTATTTTTTTATAAAAGGTAGTTTTTTATAAAAGGTACTTTTAATAAAAGTATTTTTTATAAAAATTACTTTTTAAAAATGCGCTTTTTAGAAAAAGGTACTTTTTTATAAAAGGTGCCTTTTTATAAAAGGTACCTTTTTATAAAAGTACCTTTTTATAAAAGGTACTTTTTATAAAAGGTACTTTTTTATAAAAGGTCCTTTTTATAAAATGTACTTTTGAGAAAAGGTCCTTTTTATAAAAGGTACTTTTTTATAAAAGGTACTTTTTTGTAAAAGGTTGTTTTTTATAAAAGGTACTTTTTTATAAAAGGTACTTTTTTATAAAAGGTACTTTTTTATAAAAGGTACTTTTTTATAAAACGTACTTTTTTATAAAACGTACTTTTTTATAAGGCACTTTTTTATAAAAGGTACTTTTTATAAAAGGTACTTTTTCATAAAACGTACTTTTTTATAAAACGTACTTTTTTATAAAAGGTACTTTTTCATAAAACGTACTCTTTTATAAAACGTACTTTTTTATAAAAGGTACTTTTTCATAAAAACACTTTTTTATTAAAGCTATTTTTTATAAAAGGTATTTATTATAAAATGTACTTTTTATAAAAGGTACTTTTTATTAAAAGGTACAAGTTAATTAAGACGGCTAACAAATATTAGCCGAATTCAGCCGCTAAAATCGGAGGCGGCTCGAAATCACAAATAATAGCGCAGATTGGACCTCTGCTTCAAATGCAATAAAAAAAATGGCATTAAATTTGCAAATTACAAAGTAAAAACAAGATTGTTTTCCTTGCTGTTGCTTTGTGTGTTATTTAAAATTTTTTTAATTATAACTTTTTATCACTTATATTTTAGCACTTTTATTTTAACATTTTTATTTTAACACTTTTATTTATTAACTAAATATAAATAGTACTTACCGAGAGACACAACCAAGTTCGTCAAGTGATAAACGAAAACTAAAAGCTTTCAGATCTGCATTTTGCAACGCCAACTCAGCGGTGCCAGATGTGACGGTTTTACGTCATTTAGACGATTTATTTGGTGAAAAATTATTAAATGAAGATTGAAAATTTTTTGCTAAAATTTTAATTAATTTTGACGATTTCTGAAAATTACAGATTTGTTTAACAAATTCAAAGCAAAACACTGAAAGAAATAATTTTATAACCTTTTGAACTCTCTCTTTGAAAACTCTCCTTAATTCACCATTCATACTGAAGACGAAAACTCGTTTTATGAGTTTGCGTTCCAAAGCATTTAAAAATACACGTTTTCGCATATTAAATAAGAACTCTTTGACATTGCATTTTTATCAATAACTTAAAGCCTATACTGTGAGCATGAAAACGCGTTCTCTTTTTAAAACTAAAACTCGATAGTAATGTGTTTTCGGCGAAAGAATTTTTGAATACTCCTGCATTTAAAATACAAATCTGAGGGATAAATGCGGTATGTCTATGCGATAAATAGATATGATAGAACCTCTTCTTATTCAAAGTCCAAAGTTCAATTTATATTGTTAAAATGTTCACTAGATTTCATTTGAAATCCAATTCGAAATCTATATCGTTTACATTCGAATATTTGACAGATGAATGGGATTTCGATTATCCAACAACAATTTTTTTGTAAACAATCAAACTAGCCTTACAAAATAACCAAAATTAAAAGATTTTCTAAAAACCACTTTATTAAATGGCGGAACTTAAAAATCATTTATATTATGAAAGATACAATGTTATATTTGCTAAAAAATGTGTTTTAGTATAGGGATGATTAGTTGAAAGCTGAAATATTCAATGTTTTGTCAGTGGTCTAGCCGGCACCATCAAATGATTTTTCATAGTTTCTCTTCTTCGGATACAAAAAATAGCCGTTTTCAATTTTAAATATTTCTTTCAATTAAAAATAACAGACTTTAGTATGTTATTCTTTAAGTTTTTTAAGTTACTAAAATTTATTATTTAATTTTTTATGACATAAACACCTTCTAAATGTTGCCGTTTTTTGTGCAAACTTCCCTACTTTTCTGTAAATATGGGAGAAAAATTGGATTTCAATTTGGATTTCGATGAGATTTTTCTGAAATCCAAATTAAATTGGGATTTCATTTCCTATGGGAAATCTGTTTGAAATCCCAAATTTTTGTTAGATTTCCATCGAAAATAGTGATTAATTCGCTATAAGATTAAACCATTAATTCTCCTGCATAAAATTATATATACAAAAGAACCAAATAAACTTTATAGATATCTTCATTTTGCTTTATCCGAAAGAACCAGGACAATAATTTTCACTTTTCGTCGCACTTTAAATTCTGATTGGCACTTTGTGATAAATGTTGAACATCTTTGGAACTCTCTACCCCTTAGTATACAATTAATAGGCAACGATGTACGATTTAAAAAAATACTCTTCAAGTTTTTAAATAATCAGTACGTATTAAACTTGTAATCGTTTGTTCCCTATTTTTAAATCAAATTTAATGTATTTCAATGTCACTATATGTATTTAATTTTATTGCACCTAATATTATTAATGTGAAATTTTATCATTTAATTTTAGTTAAAAATCATTTGTTACAAAATAATATAAACATTATAAGATCACATACTGTAATTAAAAAGATTTTTATCTTGTTGTATGTGATATACTAAATTTTTCAATAAATAAAAATAAAATAACAAAATTTCCTAGCAAGTTGTAGTAAAAACAATGGTTTTAAAGTTTTTTACATCTCTGATTGAAAATATTAAAAGAAAATGAAGGAATGTCAAAAACAATAATAATTTCATTTTATTTTAAATTTTTATTAAATATATTTATGTTGTTAAACAATTAAGGACAAATAAATATTTAAACTCTTTTTTACATTGTTGAAGTGTTCCATGATTTTTTCGCCATTTTCATTGCATTCATATTTGCCAAATAACTTCCCAAAATACAATAACTATCAACAAATGTAGTGAGAACAGGTAAGTTTCAAAATATTTTCAATTAACGAAAACTGAAAAATTTCCGCAGTGAGAACGTAGTTTATCTCTATTTTGAAATCTGATCAAATTTTAAACGAATAAATTCACATAACTCGTTTCATTGATTGAATTATTTTCTACTTAAATCAATCAATAACTTATTCAAAGGTGCAATTTGAATTTTGTGGCGTTTTTCACAGTATCAAACAGCAAATCACACTTTCTACAAATCAATTTAATTAAAAATACCTGCCTTGATTTATATTTTGCGCATCACATCCTTTAAAAAAATAATTCCATAGAATCAAAATTGAATCAATATAAGTAGACAAATGTTGGATCTGGCGCACCAAATACAATCAGATCCAATTTTATTTTGACTTTAAACTAGAATAAAAGAACTTATGCCTAAATTTTGATCTTCTTACCGAGAAATTCTTCAAACAAAATTTGTTTGTACTACATTTTTTGTACCAGTCATGAAAATCACCAAATTTTTCAGATCAATTTACAATTCTAGTAAAAATAGTAAACTACGAAAGTACTAATTGCCAAAAAGGAATTGGTCATCATATGGAACGCAAGAAAATTATAACAAAAGTAGTAAATCGAAACAACTGAATTAAAAAATTTGCAAATATCTCTTTGAAAACGATATTAAGATAAAAAAAATTAATAAAAATAGTAAAAACTAGCATGTAAACAAAGGGACATATTATTGATATTCTTTTTTATTATAAAAGAACTTCTAAAACGATTTTCATAAAAACTTCCTAAAAATCCACATTTCGATAATAAATGGGTATGCATTGCTTTTAACATACAACGCCCTATTGAGTTTTTTAAACTCTGGTATTAATTCATTTCAAATCGATATTGATTATTTGAAGTTAAATCGTAATTTGTTGCTGTAATTTTAAGTTGACTACAACTATTTTCATGAACATATTTATTATACTTTTTAGAACAAATAACCCTTATTACTGGCTAGAAGAACAATTTTTGATAATCTACCAATACAATCGTTAATTTTTTGCACTGTTTATAAATCTGGAGACTTTCTAGCGATTATTGGGTCTGATGTAGGTAAACATTTTTTTTTTTCAAATTAATTTATATCAGAGGTGCAGTCAACAAATATTCAGAATTAGAAAACTTTTTAGGAATCTTATACTGCATTTAGACTGAGGAAAAACCACCAAGTTTTTGGGTCTTGCTAGTTTTTAATTGTCATAACGTATATATAAAAAATAAGCAAAAACTAGTTTTGTACGAAAACTACCTAGTTTTTGGGCGTTGCTAGTTTTTACTTGTCAAAACGCATACATAAAAAACGAACAAAAACTAGTTTTGTACAAAAACTAGGTAGTTTCTGATCAGTCTAAATTCAATACTAATTTTGGAAAGCAGGTAAAATTAATTGTTACTTCAGTTTTATAAAACAATTTTGATTGAAAAATAAGTATAACTTCTGTTTTTATGATATATTACCGCTGTCGATTTTTTGATGATTTGTTACAAAATTCTTGACGACTTTTGTTTTGCATTTTTGACGATTTTTTGCCAAAAAAGTCTGGCACCACTGCACCAACTTTAGAATGGTTAGTGATGAGTGATGCCATGTAATTTTTTAGAATTCCCCTAAACTATTTGAAAATTCTCTTAGATTTAGGAGTTTTCAAAAAAGTATTTTTTCTTGGAAAACAAAATAAAAATTTCAAGAATTAGTTCCTTAATTTAATTATTCTGAATTAAAAATTCAGTAAATTAATTCACAAAAGACCATTTATCGTAAATTTGACAACTTTCTTTGGGTTAAACTTTAAAAATTATGCTATATTACAACGAAAGCACATTAGCACTCAAACTTTAAACTTCATTGAGTGGAATTTATATTTATTTTCGCTCAATTTAAATCAAATAATTTAATTCAGATTGTAATAGCGAATACCCATATATTGATAAGTTTCCATATGATGTTTTGGTTATTTACCACTATCTTAGGAGTTCTAATTGTAAAAAAAATCTATTGAAGTTGGGTAAATTTATAAATTTGGGAAAGCTTGTCTACACTTCTGGGTAATTGCTAATTTCGCTTGTGGCAACGCTGCTTAGCTTTGCTCTTTGATTGCTGTTATTCTCACAGCTCTTATTAATTTGTTATTCACCGTATATCTTTTTTATATCTTTACATGCTTATTAATAAAAAAAACTTTTTGTCTTCTTAGGGGCTTATTGAAGAATTTTTGTTATTGTTTTACATGTTGATTTGTTTTATTAAACTGTAAAATAATTCAAAACATTTTTGTGAATACAAGCCTTAAAATATAAAAAGTTAGTATTTTACTGAAAAAAATTAACGACTTTAACATAGAAAAAGTATGTTAAAATCGCTAATTAAATGTTTTTTGTGATTTAGCGCTAAACTTTAATATGTTTTGTTATTTGTTTTAAAATATTATAGCTTAACATATTGATATTTTTTTTATAAATTTGTTTTTTTTTATAAAAAATATAAATTGTCTAAAAATCCATATTTTCATTAGAAATGATCATGTATTTTTCCAACGTACAACGGTCTTTATTGAGTATTTTGACCATATTAATAATTTAATGAAAGTCGATATTGATAATTTGAAGGTAAATCGTAAAATTTGTATGAACATATTCAATATGTGAGAAAAAATACATAAGTTTTTGTACTACTTTTCGATGATATTAATTTTTGCATTATTTATAAATCTAATAATTTGGTAGCGATTTTTTGGTTCTGGTCTAGAAATGATTTGAGAAATTGTTGGCATTACTGGTCAGAGAAATACTAAAATAGAAGAGTAGAAATAACTGTTCATTGACGAGCACATTCGTTATACGAACAATATAGGGTTGTTTTTTATAATATAGCTCAGGGATGGAAAATGCTGTACTTTAGTACTTTTTTAATGAGAAAAAGCAGTGTTGCCAACTCTTGAAGGCAGGAAAGCACCGTGAGCATTGTGAAAACGGGTAAAAAGGGTAAAAATTTAACAAAAATGGGGTAAAAAAGCACG
Source organism: Leucophora obtusa (assembly GCA_949987735.1). Taxonomy (NCBI): domain Eukaryota; kingdom Metazoa; phylum Arthropoda; class Insecta; order Diptera; family Anthomyiidae; genus Leucophora; species Leucophora obtusa. The sequence goes on along the minus strand of OX465299.1, from coordinate 57,129,175 downwards.
ATAATAATTTTTTGAAAAATTTAAGTCAAGATTTTAAAAACGCATTTTAGCTTTGTAAAATCGTGTAAAAAAGGTTCAAAAAAGGGGTAAAATAGCACCAAACTAATATTTCAAAATTTTGAAGTTTAAATATAACGAAGTTGCTATTTAAAATTGTACTACAAACATTGTGAAAAAATGTATTTTTCGTATATTTCGTATTATTTTTTTTTTCAACTTTGACAGAAAATTCAAGAAAAATTGAAAAAAGGAGAACAAATACCAAAAATATAAACTGTACAAAAAGCACTGCCAGAAATCTGAAAAAGCACTGTAAATACCCGCTTTTTATAAACGGGTATTTGTAAAAATTCACCGGGTACGGGAAGGAAAAAAACACCAAAAAATACCCGAAAAGCACTGAAATGGCAACACTGAGAAAAAGCAAATCTGAAATATTATAAAATTTTTTTAATTTTTGAATGGGAATAATTAATAATTTATTAATCAAAGAATCGTAGGAATATAATATTTCAACGGTAAAATTCATTGCAATCTCTTTTTTCAATAAACAATTATAAAAGGGAGCATGAGGTCAGTTGGGAACAGGTTTGCTCTCAAAAGCTGCCCACACACTAGGGAACATGCGTGACGGAACATGTGTTTCTACTTTTTTAATTTTTTGATACAGACGATGCACACACGACAACAAAATCTCAAGCGAAATATCAATTTTGTTTGTTTGTAGAACTGATCACATGAAATATGGGCGGAAGAAAATCAAATTAATTAATTTGTTAATTGTTAGTTTTCCATATGCTGCTATTTTTTTTAGTTTTATTTTTTTAGTTATCACATTTTATGTCCCATAATTTTCGCAAATATATTCATTTATAAAATTATACCAGTTTTCATTATTTATAATTGGTAGCATTCGACAGAGAAACCTTAAACTGATACCGGTGACTTGTAGCGATTTGTGATTACTTACTCTGCTGAACGACGTTTTCTTTGTTTTGTTTTTAATACACTTTTTCTATAGTTTCCTTTTATTTTTGTTAAATTTTTGTTTTCGAATTATATTTGTTTGTTTGTTTTTATTTGTCATTCTTACAAAACAATTTTTATTGTAAATGAACAACAACAAATGTATCACTTATTGATCAAAAGTAGCAAATATTTTTTACGCTACCAAAATATGAGAGCGCAACCTGAGCGCTCAGACTGAGCGGTTAGTGATCAGGTCGTTCAGCAGATAGTTGTATAACTGTTGTAGAACTGTAAACTATTAAATTGTATCTGACGAACGCACCCATTGTCGTCATTTTCATTTTCTCAAGTGCGTAATTACAAAAGCTCCTGATAGCGAGACTGCTATCAATGACCTATATACAGCAAAAACAGTAACATCGATACACACGATGAAAAATTGAGTTTGAAAACAAAAAATATCAAAAAATTTTGTAAACACGAAGGTCAACATGACACAATGCTATACACATTTCAACATTCGTAAAAAAGTGGCCATCTGGAATGGAATGTTCCCTAGTGTGTAGGCAGCTAAAAAAGTATCTATTAATTTTAGTTTTAATTTTTTTGAATAATATATTCTAGAATGGTTCGTCGTCTTACTTTCTGCATTATTACCGAAATTAATTGGATTTTTTGTAGGTTTTTCGGTGCGAATTACTTAATCTGAAAGTAGTTTGTTTTTTCCAAAATGTATTTAAAAACCATTGTGTGTTTTTTTCCTAGTTCTTAAATTGCAACGGTTAACGAACAATGTTGTGCCAATTAAGATATCCCTAGCAGTTATTAAATTTTCTAAGCATGACAAAAACATATGCGAAAATTGTGATTTTCTACATTCAGAATTTAAAGGCAAATCTACACGGGATAGAAAAGTCTCGAGATTTTATGAAAATGCAGCTCTGTATAAGTCTACGAAATGTAATCTCTAGACCATTAACCATTGCTGTCATACACAAGTTTTTTTAATTAGTAACAATTTTTAAAATGTCTTGTAACATTATTGAACATTTCAGTTGCACTTTTTGTTATTTAGAGAAAAAATTATTCTTTGAAATACAAAAATTTTAATAAAAACAAATTCTTGACAACTAGAGATAGTACTTTGATGATAAAAATTAGTGCCAACAATATTAGAGATGACAAATTTAACGCAAACTCTACGAGAAATGTAGAAAATCACAATTATTTTTAAAAAGCCTTTAGTTTTTGATAATTCTTTTTTATTGATTTTGGTTTGGCGCTGAAGCTTTATTTAAAAAGGTACTGTCGGTTTTGGAAAAGTACTATTCTGGTTAAGCTTCAGTACCATTTCAACAATCTAATTTTTCATCCCTGATGTAATTTATGAACATATGCATTTACTAGAATCAGTGATATTGCTATTAACATGTTACTTTGCCATTAACATAAGTATGTTTTAATGAAAATATTGCCTTAACAGAAATAACTTAGGTTGTTTTTTCATCATTAATTTTATGTGAAATTTTAATAAAATATTTAAAATTATTTTATAATATTCTGACTACCGTTAAGGAGAAATTGCCTTAACTGAATGGTAACATTCATTAATCCATAATAAAATATTATTCTTTCAACTTCAAAAATGTAGCGATAAATACAATTTAAATGTTTCTTAAAAAATAAATCGTCAAATTTTTCAAACTTTTCAAGTGTTGCTTAAAAATTTAGCGATAAATCGCTAAATAATAATATATATATCAACAATTCTGATAAGGAAATAATTGTATAAAAAGCGCAAAGAAAACGTCAAGATTGACTTTAAACAAACGCTAGTTTTCCCACTAATAGTTAAGTCATTTTTAATTCCGCAAAATGTGTTGAAATATCGCTAGGTTAGACAAGAAAATAGCTAAATTGGCAACAGTGTTACTCAAAGAAATACTTAAATTAAAGAGCGAAAATAACAGTTCATGGAAGAGAACATTCCTCACACAACCATTTTGGGGTTGTTTTCTTTCACCTAGTGTCTACAAATGCAATAAAATGTGTAATGAAATTCGAAAATTAAGCAGAGTATACCCGAAGGAACATTGAGTTTGGAAACAAAAAATATCTAAAGCTGCCCATACATTAAGGAACATTGAGTAGGGAACAAAAAATATCAAAAAATTTTGTAAACACGAATTTCACAATGTCAACACGCACACAAACACACACATTCACAAAAAAATGGGAATTTTTTCACGAATTTTCCCTAATGTATGGGCCGCTAAAAAATTTTGATAAGACACTAGGTTAATGGAATATACTTCCTGGTGTCTTGAGATGCAATAAAATTATAGCAAGCAATTGTCAAAATGATTTCATCTCAAGTGTAGACACTCAATTTCAATTTTATTCCACTGTCATGATATCGCTGACATGCAAGCGGCTCTGGCAATAATACCTGCCAGCATATGTCACTTTTCCTTTTAATTTTATAATAAAAAATAACAGAAAATTTGATAAAAAGGAATTTATTATTTGTAGATAAAAATTAGTGGTTGAAAAATGTTGTGTTTTTCGAAGAAAAATGTACGATATTCTTAAGCTGCCTACACACTAGGGAACATGGTTGAGGGAACAAAAAATATCAAAAAATTTTGTAAACACGAAATGCACGCTTTCAACACTCACACACACACAAACGCACTCACACATTCACAAAAAATGCTCTCTTTTTTTAAGTATGTTCCCTAGTGTGTAGGCAGCTTTAGCAATGAAATAGTCAAGTGTTTTCCATCACTTTGCAATTGATATCATCTTGATGTTTCTCTGCAATGGTTTTGACATTTCATATCATATAATTTATCGCATTTGAAGACACCAGGTTATAAATATATATGTATTTACTAAAATCAACGAATCAAGGAATTTTACCTTGTACTTCGAAATAGTAAATTTTTCTTTATACCTAGTAAAGATTTTTTCTTTATTTTAAAGGAATTTTTCTTAAATTAGGGAAAATGGTGTATACTTAATTTAAAGACATTTTGTCTTCAATAAAAAGGAAAAAGTTTACCTATTTTAAAAAAAGATAATTTTACCTTGTACTTAAAAATAGTAAATTTTTCTTTATATTAAAGATCTTTTCTTTATTTTATAGAAATTTTCCTTAAATTAAGGAAAATTTCATATTCTTAATTTAAAGAAATTTTGTCTTCAATCAAAAGTTATGTTTTTTTTTTGAGTGAACATTTAAGGAAAATTGCCTTAACTCAATGCTAACATTCATTAATGCAATTATATTTTTCTTTAGTTTGAGGAAGTAATTTCTGAGACTCTGCTTAAATTTTCAAGTTGTAATTTAAAGAAACTATCCTTAAAATTATATCTTTTATAGCATTAAAAAATATAAAATTATATTCTTGAGTTAATACGAGTATATGTTTTCTTATCTTGTGTAAAAAATGTAACTGATTAAAATAAAACTCTCTACTTAATTAAAGTAAATCCAAAATTATGGACATAAATTAAAGAAGTTATGTCTTTAATACTATTTTTTCGACAACATTTTTTGCCAGCTTGGTTTAAGTATATAAAATCATTACAATAAGAAATTTTTCTTTAAATTTAATAATTTCGTACACATGCAAAGGAATTTCTTACACAATTTAAAAACGAATCAAAAGGGTTCAAATAAGGAAAAAATTTCCCTATTTTAATAAAAAAGGATTTTACGTTGTACTCAGATATAGTAAATTTTTCTTTATATTAAAGATTTTTTTCTTTATTTTAAAGAAATCTTTCATAAATTGAGGAAAAGTCCGTATCCTTAATTTAAAGACATTTTGTCTTCAATAAAAAGTAAATTTTTCTTTATATTAAAGATTTTTTTCTTTATTTTAAAGAAATCTTTCTTAAATTAAGGAAAATTCCGTATCTTTAATTTAAAGATATTTTGTCTTCAGTAAAAAGTTATCCCTTTTTTTGAATGTACATTTAAGGAAAAATTGCCTTAACTTAATGCTAACATTCATTAAACCAATTATATTTTTCTTTAGTTTGAGGAAATAATTTCTGAGACTCTGCTCAAATTTTTAAGTTGTAATTTAAAGAAACTATCTTTAAAATTATATCTTTTATAGCATTAAAAAATATAAAATTATATTCCTGAGTTAATACGAGTATATGTTTTCTTATCTTGTGTAAAAAATGTAACTGATTAAAATAAAACTCTCTACTTAATTAAAGTAAATCCAAAATTATGGACATAAATTAAAGAAGTTATGTCTTTAATACTATTTTTTCGACAACATTTTTTGCTAGCTTGGTTTAAGTATATAAAATCATTACAATAAGAAATTTTTCTTTAAATTTAATAATTTCGTACACATGCAAAGGAATTTCTTACACAATTTAAAAACGAATCAAAAGGGTTCAAATAAGGAAAAAATTTCCCTATTTTAATAAAAAAGGATTTTACGTTGTACTCAGATATAGTAAATTTTTCTTTATATTAAAGATTTTTTTCTTTATTTTAAAGAAATCTTTCATAAATTGAGGAAAAGTCCGTATCCTTAATTTAAAGACATTTTGTCTTCAATAAAAAGTAAATTTTTCTTTATATTAAAGATTTTTTTCTTTATTTTAAAGAAATCTTTCTTAAATTAAGGAAAATTCCGTATCTTTAATTTAAAGATATTTTGTCTTCAGTAAAAAGTTATCCCTTTTTTTGAATGTACATTTAAGGAAAAATTGCCTTAACTCAATGCTAACATTCATTAAACCAATTATATTTTTCTTTAGTTTGAGGAAATAATTTCTGAGACTCTGCTCAAATTTTTAAGTTGTAATTTAAAGAAACTATCTTTAAAATTATATCTTTTATAGCATTAAAAAATATAAAATTATATTCTTGAGTTAATACGAGTATATGTTTCCTTATCTTGTGCAAAAAAATGTAACTGATTTAAATAAAACTCTATACTTAATTTAAGTAAATCCAAAATTATGGACATAAATTAAAGAAGTTATGTCTTTTTATGTCTTTAAAACCATTTTTTCGACAACATTATTTGATTGCTTGGTTTAAGTATAGAAAATCTTTATAATAAGAAATTGATCATTAAATTTAATAATTTCGTACACATGCAAAGGAATTTCTTACAAAAATTAAAGACAAATCATGAGTGTCAAAATAAGGAAAAAAATTTCTTTATTTTAAGAAAGGAGGATTTTACGTTGTACTTAGAAATAGTAAATTTTTCTTTATACTAAGGATTTTTTCTTTATTTTAAAGAAATTTTTCTTAAGTTAAGGAAAATTCCGTATCCTTAATTTAAAGACATTTTGTCTTTAATAAAAAGTTATACTTTTTTTTGAGTGCAGTATAAATTTTTTTCATATATTGGTTGCCGAACGTAGGGGTCGCCTTTTTAAATTTTTTTCATTGGATTTTTCCTTTGTAGCAAAACACTGGTCTCCTCAAGGCAAAAAATCGATATATCACACTTTAAAATCCGATTTTAAATGCCGAAGCTATAACGAAAAATTGAAAAAGGCGACCCCTACCTTTGGCGAAAAAAAAGTAATTTTTTTGAAATTGCCTTGCAAAAATACTTCATATTGGAGGGTGTACGGCGAACTTTTTTTTTTGAGGTACGGTCTACTGTACACGTAGTGGTGTAGGGTTTAAATAGAAACAATTTTAGATTCTGCCGGGTAAGGGTCCCCTCCCTTAAAAACTAGGTTTGCAAACACGTTTTCGTAACAGATTTTGAAAAATTTCTTACTTTAAGCACAGTAAGTTGTTTAAAAATCACTGTTACACTTCATACGAGTACAAAGATAATGTTTTTTTCTTTTTTTTTAACGATAATGTGTTTCACAAAATAAACGAAATAATAAAGTTATATATGAGACTGATACAACCCTGTATATTATTTATTTCATTATTTATAATACATAATACCATTTCTCACAAATAGGCAGCGCTTTTACTCCGTTAACTGCGTAAAGACTCAATTGACAGCAAGCAGCAAAATATCTAACCATCTAAATACTGCTGAAATTAGCAGATTTTTTTGCTAAATACTAGTAAAATAAGAACAGCAAAATTAAAATTGTTAAATTTACAGAATTTTAGTTATATTTGGGTGAACTTTTAGTAGATTGAAAATAACGAATTGTAGGATCTGCAGAAAATCTTGCTAAATATTAGTAGACTGAAAATAGCAAAAATTTTCTGTTATATCTACAAAATTTTTGCTATTTTTAAGCTAAATTTAGTTGAATTCAAATAGTAGTCTATCCTGCTAAAATCGGCAGAAATATTTACTAAAAAAAATTGTGAAGTGCTGTTTTCGAAAGGCTCGATTTTTACAATAATAGAAAAAAGTTCGTAAACTGCTAAAATTAGCAGATTATATTTGCTGTATATTAGTAATATAGGAATAGCAAAAATAAAACTGTTAAATGTACAGAACTTTAGTTATATTTGAGTTAAATTTTTGTAAATTGAAAATAGCAAATTAACCTGCTAAAATCAGAAAAAAAGTTTTTAAATTTTCGAAGTTTTCTTTCCGATTTTTTTTAAGTCCAAATAAAAGTTTTCTTTCCGATTTTTTTTAGGTCCAAATAAAAATGAGCCTTTTAAAATAACGGCAGATTACAATTTTTTAGCAAATATTTCTGCTGAGTTTAGCAGTATAGACTGCATTTTGCATTCTATTGCGGCCCTATGCTCCTTGCAGGAGTAAAAGGAACAAATATATATATATAAATTCCTAAATTTAGCTTAAAATGAGTAAAAAGGTTAAAGTCGGGCATGCCGACTATACAATACCCTACACCAGTCTGGTGTATTGTTTGGATCCGAAATTCGAGTTGGTTAAAATGGGGCTTGTGTCAAAATTTTCTATAATGTGAGTCAGCGCACCAAATTTCATTAAAATATCTTAATATTTGCGACCTGCAGTTTGTAACCAAGCCAATTTTGGGGGGACCCTTATATGGGCACTAGTTCTAAACATGGACCGATGTTCACCAAAATCAATGGGCTGCGTTATTGCGCCAATATAGGTCTGTGTACCAAATTTCATCAAAATATCTTAATATTTACGACCTGCAGCGTATAAACAGTATAATTTTGGTAGGAACCTTATATGGGCACTAGGTCTAAACATGGACCGATATTCACCAAAATTAATAGGCTACGTTATTGGGCTAACATAGGTCTGTGCACCAAATTTCGTCAAAATGTCTTAATATTTACGACCTGCAGCGTATAAACAATATCATTTTGGTAGGACCCTTATATGGGCACGAGGTCTAAACATGGACCGATGTTCACCAAAATCAAACTTGATCGTCCTTGGGCCAACGTAGGTCTGCGTACCAAATTTCATCAAAATATCTTAATATTTGCGACCTGTAGAGTGCGCACAAGATTGCATGGACAGACAGACAGACGGACGGACAGACGGACATCGTTAAATCGAAATAAAAAAAAATTCTGAGCCAGTCGGTATACTATAAGGTGGGTCTACGACCAATATATTTTGGTGTTGCAAACATCAGCACAAACTTATAATACCCTGACCACATAGTGGTGTAGGGTATAAATAGCGAAAATTTTGTAGATATAACAGTTTATTTTTGCTATTTTGAGTCTACTAATATTTAGCAAAATTTTCTGCAGATTTTACAGTACAATTTGCTTTTTTCAATTAATCTAAAATTAGCTTAAATATAACTAAAATTCTTTAAGTTTAACATTTTTAATTTTGCTGTTCTTATTTTATTAGTGTTTAGCAAAAAATCTGATAATATCAGCAGTTGTTTCTGCAGCATGATTTTTGACTAATTTTTAGTAACTTTTTCTGCTATTTTTACAGATTTATTGCTATTAGTGTATCTTTTGCTGTTTTTATTTAGCTAATATTTAGCGAAGAGATTCTGCAGATTTTAGTAGTTTTTTTCTTCAAGGTAAATTTTAGCAAATTTTTAGTAATTTTTTGTTATTTCGAAATACTTATTTCTGTAAGTTTAGCAAAAAAATATGCTTCTAGTTGTCCAGTGCTTCTAAAATCGTATCTCCTTTTGGCTGGAGTTACATATATATATTTATTTTTTGCTTTCACAATATTGGAAAAGAAAAGCAATACTTACAATGAACTTTATAAAACACATAATAAATTTTAAAATCAAAAGTATCCACCAATAAGAAAAACTCCTACATCCATGTAACACATAACCATCAACAAATTTAAGAAACTAAAGTCAATTCGCTGTTTTTAACGCACAGAAAAATTTATAGCAAGTAAATGAAATAAAGTGAAAAACTTTTATGTTTGTTAATTGAAAAATATAAATTTTATGAATGAATGAAGAAGAAAAAAATTACACAGTTTATAAATGAACCAAATGCTTCAATAAAATTTTCACTGCAAAAGTATTGGGTTTAATTTTGATGTTGGAAATAATAAAAATTCTTAATATATAAAAAGTAATTTAATGATAACGCCAAAGTGAAAAATACAAATTAAAAATAAAGTTAAAAGAAAAAAAAAAGAATCAATAAAATACAAAAGAATTACTGAAATTAACAATCGTCAAACGGAAAATGCCACATTGTAAATGATATTTTACTTAAAATAAATATGGTATTGAAATTTAAGAGACTGTTAAAAGAGATGCATTAAAATGTCGTTTATTACAGTCATATTATTTCCTTAATGTTATTGATTTTTAACGGCAAAATATTGTGAGTCTTTTGTTTTTATAATCGCTGTAAAAAGCATAATAATGAATTGATATTTCCTCTTAATGAATTTCATCAACCACATGTTAAAGAAATTTATAAATAAAGTAGTAAGTCGGAAGATTAAGGATAATGGTCATCAGCGAATAAGAATAGTACTACCAGGAGGTTTAATGCAACATATTTATTTTGAATATAAGGATCTTAAATAAAAACATACACCCTTATTATGAAAAAGAAAAACTAGATTTAAATTTGAAAAGTCGACTTTTATTTTCAATTTCTTATCGTAAAAAATATTTCAAATGTACCTTAAAGTTTTGTTTTAGTAGGGCATACACGTTAAATATTATTGATAAATTTTCAAAAATCAACCAATCAGAACATTTTATTTTTAAATACTTTGTTCTGATCGGTTGATTTTAAAAACATTGATCAATAATATTGAACGTGTATGTTTGCCTTAATTTCGAAGTTTCCACTTGTTTTTACTTTTCCTTTTATTTAATTTGTACTTATTGTTTTAAAATTTTATTTACATTTAGTTTTATTTTAAATACTTTTTTTTGGTATGCTAAAAGCAAAACCTTTGCTTTAAAATAAAGTCGACTTAGAGAGTAAGATACCTCTGGAAAATATTGATAGTAAGGCCGATAGTCTTTAAGACATATTTTCTGAAATTTGAAAAATACTTGATAAGCTTTAAAAAGAATTGCCATTACATTTAGTTGGACCCCGTCAATCGCAAATGGCAGTTTATCTTTCTGTTCGATGTAGGGCACTAAATAAGCGTTAAATCTCGAATATTCGAAAATGAGCAACCAGACAAAAAGTGATCAATTAAAACAAGTGAAAGAAAATGATACCAGTAATTAGTATAGTCATAGTATTCATTAAACGACAAATTACTTAAATGCCAACAAAAATATGTATAGTATGTTTGTATAAGCAACAAAAAACAAGCAGGACATTAAATTATATGGAACTCAAATATTAAGTAAATTTTTGACATTTTAATTAATTGCTTGTCAACGACATTCAATATGATTGCCAATCACATCTTCTTACACACACACACATACGCAATAATACGCATATGCTGCTTTTTGCACCAACTCTCCAACTAAAGAGAATTATATCGTATCCAGAGATGTGTTCTTGGGTGTTGGTTAGTTGGTAGAAGTACACTCACAATATATTTCCCATAACCGATTGAGGTTTATTTGGAAAGTAATAGGTAAGGTTTGTTTTCTATTGAAGATTCAATTAAAATTCATGGAAACATATTGCTACATTTTTTTATTAGTCAATAAAAAATAAACTATAAAAAAATACGTATCGTCTATAGGGGTTGATATTTTCAGTCAGATGTTCTATTTTAAATTTTATATTTTTAGAAAAATAATTTAAATAATTTCGTAGTTTTCTGTTTTAAAACAAAAAATTCAGATATTTTCGGTTTTCCTTTTTGTTTGTTTATATTTTAGAAATTCTTTACTCATACACACAAACATATCCATTGGGCACTGTGGTGTAATGGTTAGCGCGTTGGACTGTTACACGTGAGGTTGCGGGTTCGAGCCCCAACCAAGGCAACATCAATTTACGAAAAATAGTAATATGTATGAGTTTTTCTATCCCTCATACATATCGCAGCGTCCTCCTTCGGTGTTCCCATAGCACTTAACCCCACCGAAGTAAAAAAATATAACAGGGCTATTAACTATATATAAAGCTTCAACAAAGTTCGCCTACTCACCATCAGATGGCAGCGCAACAACTGTTCTAAAATTCAACTTCTCGAGCATTTACAGTGTTGCCATATTTGAAGCCCTACATCTTTCACCACCTTTCACTTTTTCTCTATCCCCTTTCCAACGGAAGCAACACGTTAATTAATAGGAAGAATTTCCTGAGTGTTGCTTCTCTTTATAAAAAAAAAAAAAAAAAAAAAAAAAAATTATGAACGTGTGTGTTGTACTCGTATGTGTGTAGTGTTTTGAAAATTCAAACAAAAAAACTTTCAAATATGAAAAACCATTTACAAAATCAGTTTTTTTCTAACTTGTTGTCAGTTAAAAATTGAAGATGGTTTTAACAGACTTTTTAATTATTTTTCTTTCTTCTATGGATTATTTAAACAATGTTTGAAAATCGATAGCAAAATGGTTTGAGTATACTGAAAAATCAGTAGTCCTTTTTTAATTGTGTTTTCAATTAATTTAATATGTATTTTAGATTGTTTTTAACGATAAAATATTGTCAGTGTAGCACCTCACTGTATAAGAGCAACATGTATATGGCTACATCATTCTACTTTATAAAACCACACCACAAAATTTGGAGGGTGCTAATGTTGAGAGTGCTAGATTCAGCCCAAAGTATTGTGATATATATTTAGATCACACAGCCCAATCCCTGTTGTCTCCGATAATTCGCTAGCATATGCTTCCTAAAAATACAGATCCTAGTGCCGATAATTTCGAACAATTTCGAAAGTAGTGACCAATCATCTTTCAATGACTATTCAACACAGCCGCTAGTCACAAAATGTCCCTACTGCCATGGCTAAGAAGTGAGCAGTAACTAAATATCGGACGAACTGTAGCCGTGTATATTAGACTGGGAAAATCAATGATTAGTCTTTATGGTTTTATTAAGAACATCCCAGTAGCAAATGGTCGAACTAGTTCTAAAAAGTACTAGTTTTTTTTGTAAAATATACAAAATAAAAATGCGAGATTTGAAATTCTCATTTTCTTTACATTTAAATTTAACAAGAAACTTCAGTTTGCAAAAAAACATTTAAATTTTCTTTGAATTGACTTGAGGTGCAAATCAACTCGTACAGCACTGGTACCAAAGAGTCACTCCCGAACTAGTTTGGTAAATTTCTCATTTGTACTAGTATATCTCCTTGTTTTTACTCTTAAAACAATTTTGAACCATTTGTGTACACTCTAAAAAATGTGTGTAAATTTCCTACTATAAAATGGGTAAAGTTTTGTTTACTTTTACGAAAATTCGGTAAATATAAACAAAAAATGCGTAAACTGTTTTTGTAAACACTTTCATATACAATAATACACACACAAAGTAATTTTAGACATTATGTGTTTACAAATAAACACATTATGCCTAAAATTACCATTCTTTTGTTGAATAAAAGTTTTACGCAAAAAGTGGGTAAATATACTAACTTTTAATAGTAATAAATACTCTGACATTTTAAATTGGAAAAAATTAAAAAAAAAATTAAATAATAAAGGAAAAGCTAAAACGGATTATTATTATTATTATTATTTTTAATTACTAAATTTCTTCAAACACATTTTTATCTGGAAATAGCAACATTAGCATGCAATTTTTTTTGGTAATTATTGTTGACGCATGTGGTGGTCCAAACCTCTTCATAATTGATTTTATTTCAATAGTTATAACAAATTTTTATTACATAAATTTTATACAAATAGCTTAAAACCTCAAAATGGCCAGTGTCGACATAAATGATTATGCGAGAACGGCACGGATATTATTATTAATAAAATATGTACTAAAAATTATTTTGTTGTTTTATTAAAGAAAAGAAAATGTTTTTGGGTGGTTTAACTTTAAGCACATCAGTGGTAAATATACACTTTTCTGGGGAATTTTACGCACTTTCTGTGAATTTTTGCGCATTTTTTGTGGATTTTTACGCTGTTTATGCGTACATTTACACGTGAAGAATGCTTTTTTACTCACAAATTTAGTAAATTAACACTAATTTCAAAATTTAATTTAATTTTTACGCACTTTAAATGTAAAATTACACTTTATTTGTGCACGAACTTAAACATAATGTGCGTATTTTTTTTCAATTACACACATAGAGTAAATTTACCCAATTTATAGTAGGAGTACAGTTTCCTACCATAAGTTGGGTAAATTTCAACAGAATTTAATTAGAGTGTACCTATTATTTTAATTGAAACAATGCAAAACTATTTCGAAAGATTAAATTTAAATAAGAGTTTTGAAATTCTATTTTTGTTTTCATTTGTTTTTAATAATATAGTCTGAGTTTGCGAACAAACACTGAAAATTTTTATTGTGATTATAAATCATAAACACAAAATATTTAAGATTTCATTTGGTAAATGGATCTAATTATCTCAGTAAAGAAACTATCGGTCTAATCTACGTTTCATGAAATAAAAATCCTTTGTTTTTTATCTATATAATTTAGGTCTTTAGCAACTGGTACAGTACCATTTCCAAATAGTCACTTCCCGAGTAAAAAAAATTGATCTCGCGCAATATCTAATTATATCCAATTTGATATTGTTTAAGATCTGCTGTTATATCTAGCTGATCCAATTAGATCTCAAAATTGGGTGTATCCAATCATATCGTATTAGATCCCATTGTATATATGGGGATAAACTAAGATCAAGTTATATCTCAAAATTGGGAGGTCCAGTGATATCTTTGGGGATAAACCTAGATCTATTTTGATCCGAAAATTGGCGGATCCAGCTATATATTTGCGGATATTTTTAGATCTAATTTGATCCGAAAAATGGCGGATCCAATTAGATCCAGCTATATATTTGGGGATAAACTTAGATATAATTTGATCTCAATTTTGGCAGATCAAATTAGATCCGGCAATATATTTGTGGATAAACGTATATCTAATTTGATCCGAAAAAGTGGCAGATCGAATTAGATCTAGCTATATATTTGGGGATAAACTTAGATCTAATTTGATCCGAAAAATGGCACATCGAATTAGATCCAGCAATATATTTGTGGATAAACTTAGATATAAATTGATCTGAAAAATGGCAGATCAAATTAGATCCAGCAATATATTTGGGGATAAACTTGGATCTAAATTTATCAGAAAAATGGCAGATCGAATTAGATCCAGCAATTTATTTCGGTATTAAAATGGCAGATCGAATTAGAAACAGCAATATATTTGGGGATTAACATCTAAAAGTATCCATAAAAATGACAGATAAAATTAGATGCCGCATTATATTTGGGTACTACGTAAGATCTCCATTTATGTGGGATTAAATAAGATCCCAGACATATATTGCCAACTGTTCAAAAAATAATAGACTGGCAGAGCACTGATTGTATAAAAATTACAATGTTTTGTTAAAATAAGGTTTGAACTCAGAAGGTAACGAGTTCAATATGCATTTCTTTTACAAAATGAATTTCTTTTTATAAAATTAAAATTTTTTTTCTATAAATTTTTTTATAAAATTATATATTTATTTTTTTATTAAATTGAAATCTTTGCACAAAATAATTTTATTTACATCTTTTTGACGCTCTACACCATTTCCAATTGTATTAATTGTTTTAAATAATCAATTGAATTTCAGTTTTATCAATTGTGTTTCAGAACCCATCAATTATTTTTCACATTTATGAATTGTATTTCAGAACTAGTCAATTGAAGTTCAGTTTTATCAATTGTGTTTCAGAAATTATTAATTGTATTTCCGAAATTCACAACTGTATTTCAGAAATTATCAAACTGTATTTCAGAAATTATCAATCGTATTTCCGGAATTATGAAATGTATTTGAGAAATTTTTCTCTATTAGCTATGAAATTCTGAAATAGATTTCATTATTTCTGGACACAACTAAATAAATAAATAATTAAATTTGCGTAATATTATAGTTTCTGAAGTGCAAATAATATTTTGTGATATACAATTAAAATTTTCTAAAATACATTTAATAATTTCTGGAATACCTTTTTTCGATGCTTATAAGTTAGCTCGAAATGCTTTTATCATTCATTTAATTTGTAGCTATCACACATCTATAACAAGTCTCGTTAGATTAGAGTGTAGAGGTCTTGGCTGACAATCTGGTGGACTGGGTTAAATTTCATGTTTTTAAAAGCAAATATTAAAAAATTTTTCTCAATTTTTTGAAAAATGTTTTTTGAAATCTATTTTTTTTGCCAAGATAGTTAATGCAACGTTCTGCCAACGCATAACCGACCATCGCCAACGGTTTGCCAGCATTGTGCCGATTATATTTTTCTGTCTGGGATGTTAAACTTAAACCTATTGTATATTAACATTAATTAACACTATATTTTTATTTTTAGGAAATACATTTTTATTTTATTATAAGTTAACATTAAATTAAATTTTAGATAATGGCACCAATTTGTAGTTGTAATTATTATATATTAAATCGTATATTCATAAACATTCTATACAGTTAGACGAGGTTTATGGAACTATTTAACTTTATAAAGTGTTTATAAATTATAACTTAAATGTACATATATATATGTTAAATGTACGTGAACAAATTGTTGATATGGACCCACAAATTGTATCTCAACTGATATTGGAATTATTGTACCATTACCATACATCAATATATATTGAATGATATACATATATTACAATATATGACACTGTATTATAAATATTGTTAATGAAGTAACATATCTGATAATATTTTTTATAGCGCCATACATAGTTTTACTTTGTTCAAATTAAACCATATATGGAATTGTATTCAAAATGTTGATGTGGTACCAAATTTGACCATATATTGTTTAAATTGTGCCATATATGACAATATATTGTTTAAATGACACCATATATCAATATATATGGGACTATATATGGTAGCATATATTATCATATCTGCATCTTTATTAAAAATGTCGTTCATCAGGTACCATATATGAGCATATATTGTTGAAATGGCACCATATATGACAATATATGGTTTAAATGGCACCATATATGGTAATATATTGCTTAAATAACACCATATATAAATATATATGGCACTATATATGGTAGCATATATTATCATATGTGGAACTGTATTAAAAATATTGTTCATGAGGTACCATATATGGGAATATATTGTTTAAATTGCACCATATATGATAATATATGGTTTGAATGGCACCATATATGATAATATATAGCTTAAATAACACCATATATAAATATATATCGCACTATATATAGTACCATATATTATCATATCTGGAACTGAATTAAAGATTTGGTTTATGAGGTACCATATATGACCATATATTGTTTAAATGGCACCATATATGATAATATCTAGTTTAACTGTCACCATATATAATTATATATTGTTTAAATGATACCATATATAATTATATATTGCTAAAATGCCACCATATATATTAAGATATAGTTCTATATATAACTATATATGCAATAAGATCAACCATGTTATGTAATATATAATTATATATGCCATATCTAATATTATGAAGGCCGATATCTAATTAGATGAAATTATATATGGCATAATATAAGGAAAATTTTTCGGAAGAAACCTCATATATAATTATATATGGATATACATAACCACATGTCTAATTATATATTGTAATATATGCCACATATGATTATATATAATTTTTTTTTACTCGGGTTCGGAACTGGTTGCGCGAGTGTCACATTAGTACCAGTTTTGCTCCTTATTTTTCGTCCTTGAATTGTAATTTTTAAACTAGTTCTACAACTAGTACCAATGTGGGAGTTTGGCGACAATTGTCCTCAGCCCTATGACATCTCCATCCCAGTAGAAAATGGTCGAACTAGTTCTAAAAAAGACTAGTTTTTTGACTAGTAATTAGAGAACTAGTTCTCAAAATAATTATTTTGAACCAGTTGTGTTCTACACTAAAAAAAAATGTCAGTAAAATCAGCAAAAAATGTTGCTGTGTCAGCAAATTTTTAGTCAGGAGAGTGCTTGCAAAAAAGTTGGTAATTTCAGGAAAAGGTTTGCTGAAAATCAGAGAACTGATTTTTACCAAAAAAAAAAATAGTAATCGTCAGAAAAAGTTTTGCTAACACTTAGTCGATTGCAAGTGAAAAAAAACCTTGCTAAAATCACTCAACTTTTTGCTGAATATTAGTAGACTGAAAAAAACGCAAAAAACTTGTAGCCGAATTTTCCTTTAGTTAATTTATTTGCTGAAATATGCAAACTGTGTAGAGTTGTTTTTCTTTTGTATCATTTCCGTTGTCTGTACTAGATTCAGACAAGCTGCGACATCTATATCTTATCTATCCGGTTGTCGGCCACGCTATAAATGCGGTTATTAGCACAATTTTTGTAGCAAAATAAAATTAGTAAAATATTAGTTCCAAATTAGTTTAGTGCTAAAAAAATATAATTAAACTTGAAACTTGTTGAAAACTAGTACACTTGATATACAAGATGTTTTACTAATTTTTTTACTAACTTATTTTTTTGAGTGTAGAAAACTATTCCTTAAAGTACTACTTATCTGAGTTTCTTGGAACTTATATTTCAAAATCAATTTTAAAATTTGGACCCGAATTTCTTGATTAAGTGGTCTTCGACACATTAGTTGCCGGGGAAGATTGTAATAACTCAGCTGTTTTTTTTAACAGATGTAAATTATTATTGCCTTATTACAAAGAGAATTCACTCCAAATTTCGATTCCTTAATGGTTTTAATTCGAAATACATATTCGAAAAGTCATATTTTCCCCTTGTAAATTCGTGTTCCAAATTTCAGTGCCGCCTTCGATATCTGATTTTACTATTTTTTTGGGGGCCGCATTTCTACACCCAAATTAATATTTCCAGGGGGTAGCCCGGTCAATAACTCAAAATTTCTTTTCCTCTATAAAAGCTTGGAAAACCCTAGTATACATACTTTATGTTTGACTTTTATCGGACATACTTTTTTTTTTGTAGTGGAGCAATTCTAACACACTTAGAGAACGTAATCGAAATTCTTTTGCATGAGTTAGATTTCTGCATTTTATCAACTGCTTATCAGGAGCTTGGAAATCTGTTATCGTAATTGAACCATTCGATTGGCAATCATCACTTTTGGCACCACAAATATTAATTCTCTGTGTACAAATGGATATATGTATCAATACGCTTAACGAAACTAATAATTGTATTTGGTCACTTTAGTAATCTTACCTAAAGACATGTTCTTAATTTTCGCACACACTATCTCTCACACACACATATAAGGTCTTAGTTAAAGCCACTCACAAGTGTTATTGTAATTGTATGCGTATATTAGGGTCATAACTTTCACTAGGGGAAAAAAGTACATGTCACCGAGATGCAGCTTATAGTGTGCTGGTATTTTTTGCGATTTCCTTATTAAAAAATTATTTATTATTATTTCTTAAGTCAGTCTATGGATGCAACGTTATCTTTATTGACTAACAGATTAAAACTAAATTTAATTACAATAATTTATTTAAACAAGTTTTAAACTCTTCACTAGAAATACTTAAATCTAACTTTGTACAGAGAATATTAGATAGATTTGGTTAGAGGTTCATTATGAGCATATTCCGTTCTGTGAAAATCTATATGTAATATGATTTATTATTTTTCTCAACGACATTTAAGGAACCAATGTTTTAATTAATTTAAGAAATCAGGGCAATTACTTAAGTCATAAATGATACCAAGTAAAAATGTTAATGAGAAAATATTTGTTCTGGACTCTATGGACTTTATAGGAATCGAAATACATATGTTCTCATAAGATGTAAGTGGGTTGAAAAGTTTATCAAATTATCCTTGAACAAACATAGGCATGTTCGTACTTAAATGAAAAGTTCATTCATGCTATTCAAAAATTTAAAGTTAGTTGATCAAATTTCCAGAAATTCAACAAAACTTATAAAAATCTGAATACTCAACAAAATTTAATATTGAAACTTAAGTAAATATTTCGTGGGAAGTTATTGCCAGAAAGCCAAATTGAAAAAATCTTCTTTCTTCTCCTTCTTTTAACGACCGCATAGAAATTATATTATATTCATTTAAAAATTTTCAAGGCCTAGACAGCGATGTCATGCATTTTTTGATATTTTCAAGCAGTTATATCCCTAATGTCCATATTTATGTGTTTGTGTATGTAAGCATTTATTTGCATTCTATCTGTATAAGAATTTGTAATTTTCTTGCGTTAATTAGACAACTTATGCCACTGACACCTTGTCGCTTGCTTGTTGTTTTCATCTTGATATTTTTGTTGCTGTCTTTGGCTTTGTTGTTAGTTACTTGTTGTTATGCAAATTATGTTGAAATCATTTTGTAATTTGTGGTACGTGGGAGCTTAAATATATCTGCATTAATTACAAATAAATTTTAATAGTATTCCAATTCCAAGGGTTAGATTGAATATAATGTACATTCAATAATACGGTTGAAAATTGTGTTATTATTTTCGAACACCATAGCGTATAAGTAATATTTAATTTAAAATAAAATTAAGTATACGTGAGGAAATGTAGGTTATTTTTGGAAAGCCGGATAATAGAGAATATCTAAATTTTAAACATAATCTTTATCCCCGTGACCGGTTACATAAACTGCTGGATCTTAATAGTTGAAATTTGGTATGAAGATTTGCCGTAGGCAGAGGAAAAAAAGCAAAAAGTCTGCCCATTAACGGCCTGCCCAAGTGCCTTCGTTTAGAGACCTGAACTTTTAAATATATGTTCTCTGCAATATGTGCTAATCCACCTTTTGGATTTTACGCTAGGAATATGATAAAAATAGGTATACAATAGGGGAATATTCTCCCCTTAACGGCCTGCCCAAAACCTCTTTAGTTAGAATCCTGAAATTTAAAGAACGAGTCTAAGTGGAAGACTAAAATTGGTAAGAGAAATGGAGTGGGACGGGAAATAATTGGAACAAATGGAACGAAATGACATCGACGGGACACGAGTGGAATTTAAGCACCAAACAATGGGAACGAAATGCATTGGAGTGGCGAACGAAATGGAATGGGACAGGGAATGATCGGAATTGAAATACTAAGATTGGAAAACGAACGGGGAACGACTGGAATTGAAACACTTGAGAACTGGAACGAAATGAAATGGAATTTGAATAACTCAAACCGCTGGAACGAAATAGAATGGTACGCGGGGCGAGTGGTACTGAAGAAGCAGACAGTCGAAATGGAATGGGGAAGGTAAAAGGAGTGGGAAACGAATGATTATCGAATGGGGAATTTAAGCACTAAAATTGGAACATTAATTGGAACGGAGCGAAGTAAAAGCAATGGAATGGAACCAGGAATGATTAATATTGAAACGCAGGGCAATAAGAACGAAATAGAAAAGGAGAGGGGAATGAGTGCAATTGGAATATTGAAATTGGAAAACGAAACGAAATTGAACGGCGAATGAGTGGAATTGAAACGGGAGACAAGTGAAACGAAATCGAATTAAACAGGATGCGATTCGAACTGAAGCACTAGACAATGGGAATGAAATGAAATAGAACTCGCCCGGAGAACGAGTGGAATTATGGCACTAAAATTGGAAATCGGAAAGCAGTAGAAAGGAAAATGGGTGCAATTACAACACTAGACAATTATAACAAAATGGAATAAAATTTGAGTGACTCAAACCGCCGGAATTTGGTTTTTACGATATTGTGTGGGACTCTACCCTTAACATAGAAATCCACTCATGCGGGATTTTATATATACTTAAAGTTCTGTAATTCTCGCAAAAGCTCCGGAAAATTAAATTCGGCTTTAGTTAATTTCTTTAGTAATCTTTCTAAAAAGCTAAGACCAGATATTGGTAATCCAATATTTATTATATGATTTTATTATTTGAAACATTGAAGAGGGACAAAAAGGGTGTCATATGGAACATATTATTAAGACCGCAATTAGCGTGTATAATATTGTCTAAAATATACAGTATTGTCTAAAAGTACAGGTTTCAAACGTTTTGTAGCCAATTCTAGCCCAGTAGTGGGATTCTTTAACTTTTTAACGACAAAATTCGGTAGCTAAGTTGTCAGTTTACTATGAAAACTTGTCAATTTAACAACCGAATTTTGTCGTTAAAAAGTTACAGAATTGCCATTCAGATTTCTGCTCGGGCCGTTAAAAATGTAAATATGTTGTTTAATTTTTTCCTCTAATGCCCATAGTTTCAAGCTAGTTACTAGGTTATTCAATTGGTTAACCGTTACTCGATCGATAAAATTTTCAAATAATTGTCAATTCGAGTAACGAATTAATTGAGTAAATTTAGTCGATAAATCAAGTAACTCGAAAAATCGAAAAAAATTGTTCTTTTGCTTTACACCTATATAATAAAACCTGCCACGAAATTAAAAAAATTAAGCACAAAGCAACAACAAAATTGAGCTTTTTAGATATGTACTTTATTTATCTAAATTACGTAGTAAAGAAAGAGATTGCACAGATTCGTTTACTTACTACAAATCACTACTTTTACTAGAGAGATTCTACAGAAAAAGTAAACACAAATTTCCAATTGTAGTAAAAGTTGTAAGATATTCAAGTAGATGAAAAAGACAATACTTTTCTGAATCAACTCGGATAAAATTTAATTAATTTTATGAATTTCTTTTTGTCAACCATTAATGATTAAATTGATTTTTTAAATTTAGACAAATTCGCTTAACTCAATGAAAAGTGTCAACAAAAACCGAATTAATTCTATGAACAAGATATTCATTGAATAAAGTAGCAAATAATTCAATAAATAAAATTATTTTTGTATATCAATTCGTTAAAAATTGAATAAAATTTAAAAATCAAATTAAGAATTTATTAGGTTGTTCCTAATAGAGTTGTTAAAATTTTTATTTTACTCTAACCATGATTTCCTATTGGGTTTTCTCTCTGTTAGCACACTTGAACATAGAGCACTAAACATACGTAAACATATTGTAACATGGTATTCTCAAAATTCTAACAACTCTGTTTTTTGTTAAAATCAAATAAATTTAACAAATTCCAAATAGAATTCACAAATTATTTTACAACAAATAGAAATTTTTCAAACTTTTTTCACAAATTTTTTTCAGAAATTTTTCAAACTTTTTTTCTTGTATCAAATATTAAATATATTAAATCAAATATTATCAGTCAAATCAAATATCAGTATCAAATATATTTTATTCATCTTTCTTCATAGTATTATCACTTTGAATAAATTGCACAATATTATGTTGTTTTTTAGTTTAATAAAACTTTTATTAAAATCAAAAATTAGACTATAAAATTTCCTTTAAAATTATATATAACATTCCAGTGTAGAAACGGTAACGACTTATCATTATTTTTTGGACTACCAGTAATGACACCGACTTACTTTCTGATTTTTTTTAAAACATAAAATAGTGAGCTACTTATACCAATAACGACTTATTTTTATCATTATTTCATACATAAAGTATTGTTCTAGATATTTTTGTAAGTTTTTTTAAATATATTTTACACTCAATATTTTTCCAACACTGGTAAGGATATATGTAACCACATATTTTTTTATGCTTTTTTGTATGTTGGCGAGTAAGCTTACTTGTGTGCAGCGGGTCAATTATGTTTTTATCTATTAAATATTACATGTCGATATAGTTCAGATGGTAGAGCTATTGACTGGCAATCTGTAGACCCAGGTTCGATTCCCGCACCAGCAAACTTTATTTAAACAAAAAAATACAATAAAAGATATTTTTTTATATAATTTATTTTTTGAAAATCTATTTTTAGACTCATTATTTTTGTTAGTAATGGTAAGCACAGAGGTAACGATATATTATTTGATTTTTGATTTTTGATGTGTGTAACGACAACTCATTATTTTTCGCGACATCGCCATATAAAGGTAATAAGAAATGTAATAACAAAAGTAACTAGTTACCATTACCAAGTATGCAGTTACATAACCACATATCTGGTAATGATTTTCTACACTGGGATATTAATATAAAAAAGACTAAATAAGTACTTATTTAATCAATTACCAGTAAGTAATTACTTTTCAAGAATATATAAGTACTTCTTTAAGTAATTATCAGTAAGTCATTATTTTGTACTTTAAAGTAATCCAAAAGGTTTTTGCTGGGATAAGTTGGTCAATTGATTATGTATGCAGATATTCTTTTTCAGGCTTAAATTTAATAATGAAAAAAGTAAATCGTGTATTTTGTACCCGGTAGTTTATCTTTCATATGGGTTATTGCTTTCGTATTGCCTGGAAGCATTGCTTTCGGGTAACAGTTGACTTCCAGAATACGAAATTGATATCGCCAGGAATAAAAGTGTTCTTCCTGGCGAACACATTTAGTATTGGTTTGAGTATGTTCCTGTTCCAAGGCACATAATAGAACAAGTGCTTTCTCAGTGATAGAGAGTTTCGGAATTTTATATACTCTTTGGTAAATATCTCTATACTTTTTGTGGAAAAGAATATTGTGCCTTCAAACAGGGACGAATACAGAATTGTTAATCAAGGATGGAAAAGGATCTCTCGTTCGGTTTTTTAAAACTAATAATCCAAGGACTATTTTACCCATATCTTATTCCAAAAATTAATGGTTAGTGTGAAAAAAAATAAAAATTGCGAAAACAATTTTCCGAAAACGAAAAATTTTCCATCATTATATTGGTTTGCAGAACGTTAATCGCTGATTAGGTTTCTTAATTCATTTTCTGCGGCACAAATCCTTTTTTCCCACTCCGGCATGATTTGGAATTTTTTGATTGCGATGTATTGTAATCCATAATCCGAGACTATAACACTCATATATTGTCCAAAGTTTGGTATTAGTTTGCAAAAAAAATGCAAAAAAATTTTGCGAAAATAAAAATTTTACAACAATACCCAGGAAAATTTTCTGTTCCAAAGAATCGGTTGTAGAATAGCTACTTTTCATTCACAACCCCTTCTACTGTCGATTCTAACACCGATTCTTTTTGTTTGAAATTGTCCCAAAAGCAACCCCTTCTATAGCTCCAAAGTGGAACCGGTGGCTCTAGAATCAGTTCTGGAACTGATTCTACGTCACCCACATCTTACATAAGGGATCCAAGGAACTGGTTCCGGAACCAGTTCCATGGAATCGGTTGAAGTGGAACCAGTTGTAGAATGGGTGTGGTTGGCTACCGATTGTAAAAAATTTTCCTGGGTATATTCGTTTGCGGAATGTCAATCGCTGATTAGCTCTTCTAAATCATTTTCTGCCCTTTTTCGCATTCCGCCGTTATTTAGCAATTTTTTAAGTGCGATTTCTTAAAATTTATAATCTAGGGACTATAATACTCATTTTATATAATAGCGTTTGGTGGTTGATTGCAAAAAAAAAACGCGGAAAAAAAATTACAAAAAGAAAATTTTTCAATTAATATATTTGTTTACAGAATGTAAATCGCTGACTAAGTTTTTTAATTAAATTTTTGTATCATAAAGTCTTTTTTCGCGTTCTTCTATTATTTTCCAAATTTTGAAGTGCGGTTTGTTTTAAATTTATAATCTAGGGACTATAATACACATTACATAAAACAAAGTTTGGTAGTTAGTTGCAAAACAAAAATCGCGAAAAATAAAATTTGCAAAAAGCTAAATTTTTGCATCAATATATTTGTTTTCAGAATGTAAATCACTGATTAACTTTTTTAATTAATTTTTTGTTCCGTTAAGGTTTTCTCTCCCTTTACCGCGATTTTTTTTGCAATTTTTTAAGTGTGGTTTTTTTTAATATGTGGCATTTTGGCCAAAGTGCCACATATAGAGTATTGAATATAGGGTCTCGATATATTAAAAATAAACAAACTTCTCTTTGTAAAAACTTAGTCGCAAATAAAACTTATACAATGAAAAAAAAAAAAAAAACATTACTTATAGAAATAATTTATTGTAGATTATTGCTTTATAAATAAGACCCCTTATTAACACCCACCAAAGCCAATGTCTTAATAAAAAAGTGACTTAATCGATTACGTACCAGATATTCTAAAAATAAATTTATATAATAATTTGTGTACAGGAAATAAAAATCTATACACACGCATACCAAAAAAATATATATACATATAAACAAAAGCAGAGTTGGGCCAAAAAAATTATCATTATATTTTCATTATCATTATCAGGCATGTCACAGACTTCAATTTTACTTGAAAGTGAAATTGAAAATGTAAATTGCTTCTCCAGAAGTAAATGATATTTTTGCATATTTAGACCAAATATAACAGATAAACATAATTAATTATAAGTTAGGAATGCTGTGTTTAATAATTTCACTTAAAAAAGTTTTTGTTAGAGAGCATATTTAAAGTGTTAACACATATTTCGCATAAAATGAACATGATTTCGATGTACAATTTCGTAACGTTTTACTTTTGCTTCCTCAGGTTTTTTGCGTTTTCGTAAATTCTAAAATGTTAAAAAAAGACTTTTTGGGGTAAATTCGTATTCCAACTGCTAAATTTGTATATAAGTTGCCATTTGTAGTTAAAAAAGAGAAGATACCAATCAAAATTTAGGATTTTAATTTTTCAGAAAAAATTACGTTTTGCTAATCAGTAAGAAAATTGTTCAATTTACCAACAAAAAGCGTTTTAAAAGTAAATTTTTTCAAGTGAAATAGTTAATGACACTTTAGGGAATACATACCAAACACTATTGAAAAGATTTTATGAGTTTAAGCTGCTCTAAATATCAATTCCACTTTGGTTTTTGAAAGTGGAATGAAAACGGTTTTTTTTGCGTTTTACGTTTTGTGGAAAAACTTTTAACGTTTTAAGTACCACTATTAAGCCTGTAGCATACGCGATACTTACTAGAACGTTTCATTTTCTATACAAAATTATCCGTATCACCCGAGACTGCAAATTCAGAGGGAATAAGAATTGTTTTCGATCACTTTAGGAAAAAATTGCGGAAGTGAAATTGCGAAATCAAAGCAATTCCGTAAAAAACCTGTGACATGCCTGTATATTACATTACATTACACACTGATGAGATAACGTCCCAGGAAAAACATTCAAAATGTTAGATTATCGGCACGGTGTTTAAGACATTAGTAAATATAAGGTTTGTTTTTTTCGAATTTTATACCAATATCTATAACGACTTGTAAAAAAACGACTATCCGTACTTACCTGATTTTCTTTTATTTTTTGTAAACAAACAAAATTTAAATATTTGGGGTCGCCTTTGCACAAAATCTGTTTTCGTACGAAGACTTCGCCGGAACTCGAAATGGAGCAATAGTCTTGTGTGCCCTGCTGTACCTTTACCAACAAATGCATAATTCATTTGTTAGCTTTTGTTGTTTCAGATATTTTATGAAATAAAAAATTCTAAAATTTCAAATATTTTTATGACAAATATTTTTGTTTACATTTGAAAGAGAAAAGCCAAGAATTTTTAAGACTTGGTAGCATTTTTATAACTACTTAATTTTTAAGACGCTAAATTTATACCCACTTAAAAGTTTTATAAATGCTTAAATTTGTATAGAATATTTATATAAAATTCGAAAAAAAACAAACCAATAGCAGAAATGCTTTGGATTTTAAAATATTGGCCGTAGTTATTTGCCAAAGATGGCGCAACCAGAAAGTTTCTCCATCAGTTAGGTCTCGGCTTCCATTTTCTGAATTTGTAATTTTATGTCAATTAATGAAAAAATCACGAAAATGCAATAAAAATGTTCATTATGTTTCAAACTTTTCACCCATCAGAACACTGGCAAATGCAAGAAACAAAATTGTATCATGGTTTTTTTTTTACACAGAATGAGCACTATCCTATGAATGAATATAATATAATCGAATTCTTTCAAAAAAAAAAAAATTTATTCTTTGTAATTTACTTGTAAAAATTGTATCATATTTCTTTAATTTGAAAATAATTTTAACAGAAAGTGATATTAATTTATGATCCAGAGTCAAACTAAAAAGAATATTTTTTTATAATTGTTTTTGTAATGTGCAATAAATTCTTCCAGTTTGATAATGCCATTTAACCTCAATACATTAACCCTCTAACCGGCAAGCCCGCCTCCAGGCGGGGTATATTAAATTGACCAGAAATGCGCCAAAGGAGTATTTTATAATAAGAAATTATGCTTTTTCAACAGAAAACAAAATTTATTAAATTTTTTGTGAAGAATTTTTTTGTATACAATGGAAGCGAGAAAGTGTCAAAGATAAAATTTCGTAAAATTTCAAAAATTAAATATTTTAAAACAACCAAAATTTTCAAAAATCTTAAAAACATATTTGAATTGACTAAAACAATTGATAGTGACCATGAAGTAAGATTGGAGCTTAAGCTATTCAAAAAGGTCCTTGCTTTGGTCCAAGAACGCACAGGATTCCACAAGGATACCTTTAAAGGACATCGCCTTAACTTCAAAACGAATGAACGGATTTTTCTGAAATTTGGCAAAAATTATATATTTGGTATAGGTAGCAAAGTTTATAAGCTTGAATAATATATATTGAAGTTTTGGTGCGTTTTCGCTCAATTTCGCGTTTTTCGAAAAACGAAAATCGCTACATCCTCTTAAGTAACAGCACAAAAAATGTACTTTTTTTATTGCAATTACATCTTGGTATAAGAAGTAATTTGTGCCTAAACCTAATAATTTTTATGCGCTAGATTTCGTGATTCACCCTATTTTGGCCCATATCGCCTAAAGTAGGCAACGAAAAAAAATTTTGTAAAAGAACTTATCGTTTATTTTTCGTGAGGAACACATGGTATAAATTTCATTGCAAAAAAGCTTAGGCCGGTTAGAGGGTTAAAACACAGATAGGACATATCCATGTTTACTGGGTCATTAGACCACTAAACTAGTGTTTAATGGTTTAATAACAGGAAAATAGGTTATTTTCCTATTTTAGTTTTTTTGCAAACAGATTAACTGAAAACCGAAAATATCGGTTAACTGAAAATCCAGTTTGTTTTCTTCGGTTTACCGGTTTTTTATTTTTTTATTTTTAGCTTAAAATTCCTTGTAAATCAAAGAAAAACATGTGGAAAACTAGTACACAATTTTGTTTCATACAAATTTGAATCTAAAATCAGGTGAAAGTCAAATACAAATTGAAAAACCTTTTAGATATATACGAATTCTGATCTCGCTATTTTACTTTTTGAAAATATATTAGAAGAAAATATAAAGATTTCTTGGCAATTTATAAGATGTTTACTAGTGAATCTATAGTGAATCTATAAAAGTCTAAAATATCATCCGGTAGAAAAGCGGTTAGATTTTAATATTTTAATAAAAAACACCTCCTCTTTTTTATCTTTCACCACCTTACATTTCTGGAGAACACAGCACATTAATTAACAAGAAGAATTTCCTGAGCGTTGTTTTTTTTTTTTAAAGAAAAAACTTTTTATTTAATCTTTCGAAAAAATATTTCATTACAAATATTGATAATAAAATCGATGAGCTATTTTTCATTATACCTACATTTATGGTAATAAAAATGCATAAT
Source organism: Leucophora obtusa (assembly GCA_949987735.1). Lineage (NCBI taxonomy): Eukaryota > Metazoa > Arthropoda > Insecta > Diptera > Anthomyiidae > Leucophora > Leucophora obtusa. The sequence goes on along the minus strand of OX465299.1, from coordinate 57,100,125 downwards.
GATCATTATTGATTAACTAACTACTCCCAATGCTGAACAAAATAGTTGAAACATCATCAATCATTTTATATTTTAAGAGTCAGTACAACTGAAGTAGATTCTTCTTATAAATGGATACACACGACTTTATTTGGGTAATTTTGTAATTTTGGTAAAAATTTTATACGCTAGGCGCCGTTAAGTTGATAGGCTTTATCATTGACTAAATTATATTAAGTTTATCGTTTAATTTGAAATTTTCAATATTGAACAAACGTATCTATTAACTGCTACAAGAATTTCATCAAATATGCCTACACTACGTATGAGTTATTATATAATATAATTCAATGTTACTCATACGCAACCGATTTTGCTGAAATTTGAATATGCAATAGTTAAGCAGGTAATAAAATACGAACGGCATAGTATTGGCACGACGTGGGAGATGAAACTACATGTACTGGCGATGTGTCGGATTTTGAACTTTTTGGTATGGTGTCGAAATTATAGTACTTGGTCGTAGCTATTTGCCAACATTGGTACAGTGCTGGTATTTAGTACATTGCCGGTACTTTTAATAAAATAATTCAGTATGTAGGCAGTGCTTTTAGCAAAAGTATGGAAAATGCCTTATTTTTAAGCTGCCTCTACTTTTTAACCAATAATGGCCCCTCTTGTAGAAAAATTGCGATTTTAATTCGAATGAAATTCTGAAATCACACGAAAGAATATTTTGGGTTTCTCCAATTCACATATTAAATTTTTCCCAAAATGAGTTGAAAATCATTTTTAATACCTTTAAAAATAATTTTAAATTATAGTTGTTGCAAAATAAATACATATTTTGAATACTCGTAGATATATATTCGAAAATTATATAAGAATTTTATGCAAATTAACGAAAGGATTTGAAGATGTTTTGAAAAATATTTTTTATTTACTTCAACAAAACGTTTTCGTCCTTAATATCTATTTATTAGAAAAACTTGCTTTCGAACAACTTTCAACCAGCTTTTTTTATGTGAAATAAAACAAAAAAAAAATGTATGTTGCAGATTCTCAAGATTTTAAGTTGAGATTTGTAGTTTCGACACACTGTTAAAGTCAGGAAAGTTAAGAAAATGTCATCCCCTTTTATTGATTTTTTTCAGTTTTAAGAGCCCAATATTATATTTTTTTTATGGCTGAACGAATGGAGGTTTTAAATTGATTTTTTTTTAATAAAATACTTGAATGCTAGCTATTTTCAACAATTTTTAAAAAATTTTATTTTAAATATTTATGTTGAAACACTTCGTTCAAAAATTAAAAAAAGGTTTTTTTATACACTTTTTTTTGCAAAAAAAAAGAAGGTTTTTGAAAGTGAGAGTAGTAAAAATGTTATATAGGAAAAAAAAATTTGAAATATTTTTTTTTTTTTAACAAAAGAAAAAAAGTTTGCGCCATGATTTTTTGTGATTTTTATTGAAAATTTCATCTTTTTTTCAATTTTAGCTCATCAGGCACTTTTTCTCATATTTTTTTGTCAGTCATAAACTTTTGTTTGGGGATTAACACTGCCTATTAACTTTACAATGTTTTTTTGCCTTGTAAATGAAATTGAATGAAAATTATTTTCATCAATGGATTTTATTGGGCAAATGATTGATTATATAAAGTTGATGTACAAGTCCACTATTCGATAGGTATCTCTCTCAGGTGCTGTGGATGTGTTAATCATGTTTTCTTGACGGGTTTCTAGGGAATATTTAAATATTGTCAAATTACACAGTACAACAGCCAATCTGGGGGGTGAGAAATTCCAAGTCAGGGTGATGGTACTAGGTCAGTATAGTAAAACCCTCAAAGGGTTTGGCGTTCGTATGTGTCATTTTTTTTTATGACCTTTTAAATTTTTTCCTTATCTTGATGTTTTTTCGCTTAGTTGTAACTCGAGAACCACTTGTCCGATTTTGATGAAACAAATTTAGAAAAATTTAGAATTACAATTTCTTTAATCCGTTCATATAACATTTTTCTTTATAATCAACAGTTTTGCCGGTAAAAATTTGTGGAGAAAAAAAAATATTTTTTTGCCTAAAAATTAAAATTTTTTATGAATTAAAAAAAAAAAATTTTAATTTTTAGGCAAAAAAATATTTTTTTTCTCCACAAATTTATTTTTACCGGCAAAACTGTTGATTATAAAGAAAAATGTTATATGAACGGATTAAAGAAATTGTAATTCTAAATTTTTCTAAATTTGTTTCATCAAAATCGGACAAGTGGTTCTCGAGTTACAACTAAGCGAAAAAACATCAAGATAAGGAAAAAATTTAAAAGGTCATAAAAAAAAATGACACATACGAACGCCAAACCCTTTGAGGGTTTTACTATACTGACCTAGTACCATCACCCTGACTTGGAATTTCTCACCCCCCAGAGAATAATCCCAAAAATGTTCCATAGTGTTATTGGTGATCATTTGTTTTTTCGTGTGGTATTGTGTAAGTTTATGAGGTGTAGGTTTCTGACATTTTAATTTTATATCTTAAACTAAATATTGTATATTATTGTGTTTGTGTGTTGAATAGATGTTATCGTTTTTCCTCGCGAGTGTGTGGTATGGTGCGCGGATGTTATGGGCAGTAGTTATCATATGTCGTGTGTGATACTGGAGTGGACTTGGTAAATTTGTTCTGTGTTTTTTTGAATTTATGGTTCTGTGTTTTTTGAATTTATGGTTTTGTGATCATTTGAGATTTGGTTTATGTTTGACTATTCTGGTTATTTTTCGGGATCATGTTGATATGCATCCCAGAGGGGTTCTATGGAACCAGTAGGTTAATTCCGCTGATGAATCCCTTTGGCAGGGGACGAAAGTGCTTCAGGAATTGCCCAAGTGCTTGCACGGCTATGTTTTTGTATGGATGGTGGGTTTGGTTATTCTGTCTTTGTTTTCTGGTTTAGTTTTTTTTTTTTTTTTTTGGGGGGAGTTTTGTTCTCATTTGCGGTGGTAAGTTGTAGCAATGAATGGAAAAACCGATAAGTTTGATATTTTAGGGCGCTTTTCCCCTAATTGTCTTTCCACGGGATTACCGTATTGGCGGACTATTAGGATAACATAGATCGTCGATGACCCAAGTAGGGAACTGGCCACCAAAAGAATGGTCTCTAGACCCCTTAGGTGTACGGTAGGGTCTGCAATGCTAAATTGAGGGAGTTATCTACATGATATTAAAGAGTTATTGCGATGGGGAAGGTCATTAAAATTTGTGCAGAAAACTCTCTGTATGCAGCTTTTTCCCTATTTGAACAATTTTTTTTAATAAATATCAAAAATTAATTTAAATATATTAAAAAAAAACTTTAAAATATGTAGAGATTTGTTACACACAAAAAATTAAAAATTTTAGTTTTGGAAAAACCTTGATTAGTGCCGAAGATACAGCATATCAAAGTTTGAACTTTAGAAATTCGAATCGGTTAAAATTAACTTTAGTTCCAAATATTTCAACTAGGGGGCGTTGCAAAGGTACAAAACTAATCTAAAATACTTTATTTATGTGTATCCATGTTTCTTAAAACTTTGGTCGAAAAAGAATTAAAATACAAAAAAAAAATTTGTAAACTCGCATTCTTCTGCGAAGTACGAGCAAGCATGGGATCACAAAAAAAAAACACGAACCCTCCAAAATTTCGGCGCTGGATTCTTTTTATCAAATTAAACCCAAAACTATCAAAAACCCCGAAGTTTTAGTTCAAAAAACACGTTTAATAATTTTGGCCAGCTTTTCGGATCGAATACTCCTCTGTTCGCCGGCCAGATTAAACGGTTGCGGTTCACACATACAAAATATCAGCTTAACGGAAAAAAAATTTAAAGAAAATTTAATTTTTAGATTTTTATCGTGTAAAAAAATTTTTGTTGGCGGCGGTGACAAAAATTAGACGGCGGCTCGGCTTAGGCGGTTTAAGCCATTCGTCGCAGATCTGAAAATCAGTCACTTAACGGAGAACAAAAATTCTGTTTTCAACAGGTATATCCGGCACGGAACATTACTTTACAGACAAACTAACGACTCAAATTCTATTTCATAGAACAAAAACAAATCAGCTAATTCGTCACGGCACGTTACTTACAAACTAATTATGCCTTTAGGACTAAAAAGCCAGTGGAAGAGGCTCAAGAGCTACCATTTCATCCAAACAGAACGGATTGGTTATCGCGCAATGATATCAGATTATTTGCTGCCCCAAACTAAGGGCCGTGATCTCGACGACATTTGGTTTCAACAATATGGCCTGTGAAAACATAACTTTATTGCGAGAACAATTCAGTAAACAGTTAATTTAACATAATGCAAGGGCCTCATAGATCATGTGATGTTACACGTCTCTACTTTTTTCTTTGGGGATATATAAAGTCCAAAGTAAAATATATTTTCTTTGTTCAAGAATAAAAAAAATTTTTGTTGTCCTAAAGGTAAATTAAAAAAGCAGGAAAGTCCAAAAAAAAAAAAAACTAACAAAAAGTCCCAAAAAATCCCTTGCCAACGAGACAACACTTACATATGGTGTAGGCTGTGATAACGAAACTTCAATTAAGAAGTGCGCCCTGCTTTGATAACTTTATTTATTTTGCTGAAAAATAACAATACATCTGACCGACATATGATGATTAAAATCCTTGCAGCAAAGAAAGAATATTGACAATTTTTGTATTGAAATAATTTCACATGAGTTTTATTGAAATATCCAACCAATGTGTTTTTTTTAAATAAACGGTATTTTTTTAGAAGCCCGATAGAATTTTAAATTGTAAAAAATAACACAACAAATTCAATTTATTAAAAAAAAATTGTATTCCAAAGATCAAAACATGGAATTAACATTTGAAAATGATTTCGGGCATATGGCCACAGCGGCTGTTCTTGACGAAGGTCATACTTGATGTCCAATTTCGGGCCACTTTTTCGATCAATGGTTACCGTTAAGTCACTCAGTAGGACGATTCTCTAACTTTCTAAACGATTTTATCGATTTTGTTAACTAACGATAATTGCCGATTAAGTTACCAAAAACGTTATTCACCATTATTCAGTAAACGATATTATTCTTTAGAAAAAGTTAACGACATATTTCGCTAGAAATAAAAAAATGACAAACATTTTGATAGATATCTGATAATAAAATATAAACAATAATATAATTTTATGGAAAATCACTGATAAAGCCTGTCCATAAAAAAAAAGAAAAAGGCAGAAACTAGATATAGTCGGATTTGCGAATTAATAATGTGTTTATAACTTTTGAAAAAAAATGTTTATTCTTCTTAACCTCAAACCTACAATATTAGAATTAATAAAAATGCATATTAATTACAATACTAATTGCAGCTGGGCTATACGACGCGTTTGAAAAAACAAAACTTTACGAAAAAAATAAAAATAGATAGATATGTATTTATCCGTGTCCAATATAAGTACACAAATTGCCTGAACTTGAACGTCAAAACAATACATCAGTGCGGCAACACTTGCGAAAAAGGTGACAAGGAGGAGATAAGAAGATAAACAAAAAATCGAAAGTAGAATGTTTATATGTGTCAGTTTGATCACTTCTGAGAGTAAAAACTATAACAGAAAGCTGAATAGGAAAGAAAACTAACTATAAGCAAGGCCTTACCGTGGATTAGATGGCTAAGCTGTCGAACTCTAGTATAGTTACGTTTGTAATGTGGGAGTGCATGGGTTCGATTCCTACAGCCGACAGGTTGCTGAAAACATTATCATATAGAGACAATCTGACAATAAAATATAAACAATAATAGAATTTAATGGAAAATCACTGATGAAGCCTGTCCATAAAAAAAGTTCAAAGCAGAAACTAGATTTAGTCTAATTAGCAAATTAATTATGTGTTTATAACTTTTGAAAAAAAAAAAAATGTTTATTCTTCTTCTTAACCTCAAATACATAAATAATTTTAAAATATGAAATTCAAATTTGGAAAAGAATTTTGTTCTACCTGAAATTTAAATTCCAATTTGATATTGTCATATTAAATTTTATTTCTTGTTTTAAAAAGGTTGACCATTTTGCTGATAGACAATAAAATTGTTTCGTGGGCATCACCTCAAGTCGTCTGTTGTGATGAAAATGATTTTTTTCGTCATGTTGAATTTTTTCACCTAATGTAATGTCTCGGTTTGTGTGTTCCAATCATCATTTTCTTATTGCGGATAACTGATGAGTTGGGGTGAAACAATTGTATTGTCTATTATGAAAATGGTCAATATTTTTGGAACATCAAATAAAATCTAATATGGCAATATCATATTTGGACTTGGACTTGAAGTAGAACAATATTCTAACTAAATAAATACATGAAAACAGTTTCCGTATTTTTTGATGCAAAAATTAAAATACTTATTTTATTTTCTTTTTACTTATAGGACCGAAAACACTTCTTTTAAAAGAGTTTTAGTTTCTACGTAGCCAACAGTTGCCGTTTTCAAATTACATTTTATGTGGAGAAGTTCTTTTATAGAAGATACCAAACAGAGAAACAAGCCAGCCGCCGTGAGCCGTTTAAGCCGCCGCCGCCGGTCATTTTTGCCTCAGCCGCCGCCGCCGATTTTTTTCGGCTCATTTCGGCTGGAAGTATCAATTTTCCAAAATAAAAAAATTAAAAACAAATGTCATTTTTAAAACAAATTTTCTACTTCATCATTTCCTGAACCATCAAGAGTATTTTTTTTAGTTCAAAAGAAATAAAAGAACCAGTTTTATAGTCAGAGCTAAGAAGGATTTTTGTCATAAATATTTCTTAAGTTGGAAGTTTTGCTTGAAAACTTCTGACATATTTCGCTGAAATTAGGATATGCAATTTTAGCTAAATTCGCACAAAACCGAATTCAGCTTTAGAAATTGAATATATATCATTCCATCAAACCATTCCTTTATAATTAATTCATATGTTTCATTTCCAAAGTTTAATATTAAATAGAATGCATTCTTATGTTTAATACATTCCTTATAGAATTAAAACCAATTTAAATAATTAATTTCTTCGAGTTTATTTTGTGACCAATACTTTATTTATAGAATTTTCTATCCACGGGCTAATTATGGTCAATTAAATGTTAAAATGAAATAAAAATCAAATTATTTCATCCTTTTCACTCGACGTTTCGTTGACGGTATTTCAACTTCTTCTGGAGTGCGAATTTTATTAATTTGATTTTACTTATTTACATTGTCAAGTATTTTATTTAAAATTGAATAAAAATTAGACATCATAACACGCAATTTAATAAAAACTTTAAATAAATAATTACAACTTAAATAAATCACAGTTTAACCTAACGACTAGTATCACAGAATTTTCCTATTTTTTTTTTTTTTTTTCATTAATTCTAATCTTTTACAAAATGGCTTATCAATCAAGTAATTTTATTCAATCCGTAAAAGACTAAGGTATGAATATACCAATGATTCTGACAACACTTTAGTTTATAATTACAAATTAAATAAAAATGTGGATTATTTTAGAGATTTAATATTGATATAAAATAATGAAGGTAATTAACCAAAATTTAAAGACGCAAACACTTGTTTTGATATTTTAAAAACCGAATAAAACGTGAAAGATAATTATAAAAATAATGAATTCATTAAAGAATTCATTCACTATGCATAAAAATTAAAAGAATGATGCCAGTGAATGAATTCATAAGGAATGGTGTAAACGAATGATATATTAGTAAATTTTAATTAAAAATCCAAAAGTGAATTAAAGAATTAATTCATTAGAATCTATGGTCGTAGGTTTGGTTAAGTAGATCACATCACATTTTTCAGAAATTTCAGTACACCTAAAATTATTATCAAAAGACACATTTTTAAGACATTGCGGACGAAAAAAAATGTTAAGTAAGTTATTTCTCGGCCGACTTATAAAATTGGGGAGATATTTAAATAATCGACGCTGTTCTGAGTTCCGAATCCACAAAAAAATTCTAAAGTCAAACATTCCGGATTGTTTTGCTGTTCCGTGATCCACATCCGAGTTAGTTTTTTCGTTTTATTTTGTGTAGAAAAAGCTTGATGATAGTGAAACGAATATATATTTTTTAACAACAATTATTATATAATAATTTATTTTAAAATTAGTCTATGAATATTAAATTTGGTAGGAACAGCAAATTTTCTAAATTTTTAATTCCGTATGATTTTACAAATCAAATCTAATTAAAAAGTTTCGGGACTCAGAACATGGGTGAATATCTGAATGTTTTTACTTTTCTTTTAAGTTTTTCAACTTTGACATCTTTTCGAGCATAATTTTTTTCGAACCATATTTTTTTGTAGTTTATTCTAAAAACACATTTAATTTTGAGTGAAAATAGAGTTTGTTTATTTCTAAGTTCCGAATCCACATAAAAAAATTTTAAAGTGAAACATTCCGAATTTTTTTGCTCTTCTGTGATCCACATCTGAATTATTTTCTTCGTTTTATTTCGTGTTGAAAAAGCTTGGTAAAAGTAAAGGGAATATTTTGTTGCAAAAATTGATATGTTAAAATTTATTTTAAAATTTTTCAGTATGCTAAAATTTGTTCGAAACAGTCAATTTCCGACATTTTGAATTTTGTGTGATTTTACAAAACTACTCTAATTAAAAAGTTTCGGAATTCAGAACAGGGGTTATAGTGTCAAAACTCTGTTTTTGAGCGACTTCAAGTACTTAACAATTTTAAATTCAGCAATTTTTCAACCGATTTTGAATCTTGGAACGTTTTTGGAAAGACAAACAATTTAGATTTCCAAATATCTGTATAAATATAGAATTATTTATTTGTAACTGAAATATGTTGAAAGTTTTTTTAAAAAATATTGACGGCTTTTTTACAGTATTAAAAAATTCTTTACTATTGTAATTTATTCTGAAAGTGGGTTTAGTTTTTAGTAAAATCAGATTCTTTTGTTTAAATTAATTGAAAATTGAAAAAGTTATCGTAATTTTTCTAAACATATAATTTCCGCTATTATAAGACATCTCGATGTTCTGGTTTGCACACTCGTTAAGGTTAACTTTTTCAATTTTCTTATAAATGCAGAGATTCCATGTTTATAAATAAATGTATAACTTTGACAATTTTAAAGCGATTAAAGTAGAACTTCATTTTACTCTGAATTAAAAATAACAAATTTTTTAACAAAATATTGCAATTAAAAGCCGTTAAAATTAAACAAAATAAGAAAAAATTAAGAAAATCAGTTTTATTTGAAAATATTTCCACACAATTTTGTTGAATATATAAACATATGTATATATTTGGATAGCCCCAATATCTCTCCTTCTAGGTCCGTTCAAAAACTAAAAATCCTAAATTTGTAATTTTTATCGATGAATTTAACTTAAAATTATTTTTTATTTGATAATTCCAAATTTTTTGTACAATTTTCTACTGCTATATTTTGGAAAAAACCTTAAACATCTTTAAATTACGTGTATAATGTTCTATCAAGCCGATCAAGCCGCCGCCGCCGCCGATTATTTGGTTGCGCCGCCGCCGCCGTTTTTTATCCGGCTCAACCTTAATCGCCGCCGCCGCCGCCGATTTTTTGCTTGCGCCGCCGCCGCCGATTATTTTGATCGGCTTGTTTCTCTGATACCAAACCACTTCAATTCCACTTAAAGCGAAATGAAAATGGAATTTTCATTTTCAATTAACTTTTGTAGAATTGAGAATTCAAATTAAGCATAAATTTCACTTCATTTTCGGCATGTGGAACCCAGGGGTATATATTTTTAAAATAATTCAACAAAGTTTTTTGACTTCAGATCCGTATTAAAGAAACTATTTTGAAAACCTTTACTATTGTATCCAAATTTTTCGGAAAATTTAAGGCTTATGGTCCTTAAAATACCCCAGAATAATTCCCGACATGATAATTTTCAAATGAAAGGAAGAAAAAACCGATATCGATAAAAATTTAAAAGATTTTTATGTATGTACTTCTTACTCAATATTGAACCATGAGTATTTTTCGTGGGTGAGGGAATAAAAAAAATAAAGACCCTCAACTTTAAAGCTATTCAATGAAATTTTTTCATATAAGATTCGGGCTTAGGATAAAAATTAAAAATTTGGGCTTTAAAAAAAGGTAGTAGAAGGCTGTGCAAAGAACGTCTGCCTTGTTGAGTAGTGTAATATTGTGCGGCCTTCCGTAAGTTTGTGAAATTCTTTGGCCCTTCAAGCCTTTAAGTGCCCCCACTGATGTTCGCCGGATGTATTTCCGGTCGCGGTATAGAGTTTTTGGAAAAATAATTTTCCTATAGAATTTTTCAGTGAACACATAAAGCAAACATTGATGGGATAAAACTGCCGGACTCTGGTAATTCTCTAGAGCCAAGGTTCCCAAATGGGGGTCCGTAGCAGAATTTCAGGGGGTCCGCGAAGAGATCCGACAAAAAATATAAAACAAGTTATAAAAAAAACCTTTTTTTTTACAATTTTTAAATTATTTAACAAAATATTTATTTGAAAAATGTTTTTTTCCTTATTCCTGCTTAAAATTGGCCCATCATTTAAAATAATCAGGTGCTTTTATTAATTTTGCCCCATAATTTATAAAGTACCTCTCGCTGAACACTGGCTTGGGGGCCCGTGAGCTAGTAGAAATGTCTCAAGGGGTCCGTGAAGTAAGACTTAGTGGAAACCGCTGCTCTAGAGTCTGTTAAATATTTCAATAAAAATAGTGTATTCTTCTTCAAACTTAGTACCTTCGCAGTCGCAGAGAGCCTAATAAAAATCAACAAATTTATAAGATAAGGTAGAGGACCGAATTTTGACACTAGTACAAAAAAAAATATTAGAGAGTTTAAGTTGTGCAATAAATAACTTAAATTTCCTGCCGCCTTAATGTAGACCACCAAACGTGTAAGGTGTTTAAAATTCGTTTTAAATGTCTACAAAACCCTTAACTTGACTTTGTCTATATCGTTTTATTAAGATGGATTTCATTAGCTTATTGGCCTACCAATAGTCCATCTAAGGTTTTATTTTTGTGGTCGTTGCTTATTATTATTGTTGTAAGCATGACGTTTAGGTTTTTTTTTTCGTTTGTTTTATTATAACACGAAACTTTGAGAGCTCTTCGCTGTTATTGACAACTCATGCAGGAAACAAGCTATTATCCTGATATTAAACTTCAAACTAAATTGGCAAACAGTGTATTGGCATATCATGGTTTATAATGGTTGGGGTTTGCTAAGTACAAACAGTGTTTATAAATATAAGAAAAAAAAAAAAAATCCATGAAATTTATTTATTTTGATCCATTTTTTTTCCAACCAAATGAGTATATTTAATTTTTTGTTTTTTTTTTTTTTTGGCTAGTCATGTCAATTGTTAAATTACTGTGTTTGATTATGGTTTTGTTGGTAGCTTTTTTCTTTATTATAAAGTTCTATTGTTATTTGCATGATTTGACTTTTTTTCTATGTATACATGCAATAAAACATAGGTTTTGTAACAATTTTTTTTAGGAAATTACTAAGGACATTTGAAGGACATGCGGAAAGGGTTAGTGGAGGTAATTAAAAGTTATGTACATGATGTTGAATTATTGTTTAGATTGTTCACTAGAAACGCACATTTTATGCCCCTAAAACACTTGTAACTCAAAATCGATAATTCTAGCAAAAAAAAAAAAAAAAAAAAAAAAAAAAATTAGTATTAAACTTCATTGTTAAAAACTTAAATTTTTTTATTCCAAATTTGGCAAATAAATGCAAGAGTTTTTTTAATATAATATTTTTGTTGTTGTATTGTAAATTGAGCTCTAAAGCAAATTTTTAATTTTTATTGTATAATTAATTGTTTTTGAACAATTTAATTTCCATTGAAAATTTATCGCACATTTTTTTTTTATTCCAAAATCATTGTTGGCCTGCATAATGTATGCTCTTTTTTGTCTCTTCGTCATAAAATTATTTGGAAAAACTCACATACCATAATTAAAGGATTTATTAGCATAACCAATTTTCTGTATTTAAAGATAATCGTAAAAAAGGGCAAAATCTAATACTAAATGCAAACAAACGTTTTTTTGTTGTGTCCTTTGAAAAAAAAAAAAAAAAATAGCAACCAATTTACCTGCGGAATACACAACAATCAATGTTGGTCAATATTTACCAACCGTTAACATATAAAACATTGAGTGTAGAATGTACAAAAAAAACAAAACACTATGGTAAAAAGTATTTGGAGTTTTGGATATATAATTATGTTTAAAGTATTCTATATATTTACATGGAGTAGAGGTGTTCAGAAATATATGGGAAATTTTTAAAATATATATAAACTGTTCCGATTGAGCTTATTTTTATTCCATTGGCATGAAATTTGTCATTGGTAAAATACAAAAAGTTCTGCGCGGAAATCGATGGAAACTTTTATTTAGTTTCACAAGGACATCTGATGGAGTGCTGGTGAACTTTGTTGTTGGTGCTGCGGCATGTATAAGGTAGATAGAAATCTCATATATATTATTTTTCTAAATTGATGTTGTCGTGGCTGGGGATAGAACCGGCAACCTTGTGTAACAGTCCTGGGTGCTAACTATTACACCACAATTGTAAAATTGTGTCTTAAAGACAATGTCAGCAGCACCGTTTAGGGGACATATGGGTGCAGACTTTTACCAAAGACGTCTTAAAAACATATGTGCACTTTGTTGTTTTTTAAAATAATATGTGACAGCGCATAGAGAAAGGGACCTAAGGGTAAAAAAATAATTTTTTTTTTCTTTGATGTGGACAACATCTGAGCATCGAATGAGACCGATCCCATGCCCCAAAAGTGTTCCCTCCCAGAGATATGCGCGTTTTATGAAAGTGAAGTCGACGATTCTAAGCGCAAATAGAAAGGGATTCGTCCACCATTTCATCCTAAAACAAATAGTAAGAATGTTATCAGTTTTAAATTATTTTCGCGAATAACATAATAAGGTTATGTGAAAAAATGTTCGTACTAACAGAGTGATATTCACGATTTAAAAGAATTATAAATGAGTATTTATTATAATTCATAAGTAATAATTTCAGAAAATAAAGCTGGATTCGAAAAACCGCGAGCAAAATTGATATCAAACTCATGGAAACAGCGCGCTAGGTAGAAAACAGTAAAAACCAACTACACAAAACAAGAGGTAGGGACGACCTACGCGCGTTTTCAAGGTTGACCAACACGTTCCTGACGTCATGAGATGTGTCGCTTTCAAATGAGACCAATACCAACACGCTCAGTGATGGTACACCAAAGATACACGTATTTAAATCTTTAAAATGGCTCTCCTGAACAAAACCGGTTTTTACCCTTAGGTCCCTTTCTATTTTGCGCGTCACATATTCACAAATTGCTTATCAGCAATATGAGAAATTTTCTGAAATTGACTTTAACTAACTGTTTAATGTTCATCATCGTCGCAAGAGTTTTTTTCCTAATTTGTGGTGACTAGGGATGCCAATCCCGAAACCCCGCGATTCTTTAATAAAAATGAGTCCCGAATCCCGGTACTCTTAAGCTCGAATCCCGGAATTTTCACAATTGCAAAAATATGGGATAATTTTTCCAAAATGGTAACCCTGCTGATATTTTTAAACCTTTTTGTTAAATATAATTTAATAAAAATGTATATTGTGCAGTTCTTATTATATTTCGGAAATCATCGATTAAAATTCAGAATAAAAAGTTGTATTTCATTATTTTTCATTTGAATTTCTGCACTATATGTGGAAACAAATTAAAGAATTCAGAAACCAATTGCAAATTCTAAAATTTAATTGACAATTTTTAATTAAAATGATAAGAGAATAGTGAATATAAAATTATTATAAACACAAATAGCACATAACATATCGGCGGAGTTAAATTCTTAATTCCTGAGTTTTTTTCCAATTCTTTCGTTTTTTATAAATAAACAGGAGTATGTAAAAAACGTATAAAACAGTTTATATTTTACAGTGCTCATGCATAATCATTTGAAATTTGTATGAAAAATTTGTTTTATAAGTCACTTATAAATTATAAAAGTGTTTATGCATATGACCCTTTATTTCTTTTACATAAATTTGAAGTTTTTACACATTTTTTTAAATAAAAAATTCCGAAAATGGCAAAAAATCAAAAACTCTGAAAATCCCGAAATTTAATTTTGAAATCCCGAATCCCGGGATTTTAAAAAACCAATCGCGATTGGCATCCCTAGTGGTAACTAGTTGCTTATTTGTCAGTAACACATTTTAATAAATCTACAATAAAAAAAAAAAAACAATTTTATTGTCTATCATGAAAATGGTCAACCTTTTTCGTGAACTTTTGTAAAAAAAGTGAACGTCGAGTGCTCATTGAACATCTTGTTTTGCGTAAGAAACCATCAATTAAACCAAGTAAAAGCTTGATAAATACTACGGGGACTCTGCTCCATCAACCTCTTGGTTAAAAACTGGTTTACTGAGTTTCGTTTTGGTCGCACAAGCACAAGGTCAATACACCTGAAAATGACGAAAAACTCACGATATGCTGTTGGCCAATCGGATAGTGAAAGTGCTGAAATCTCTGACGACATAGGCATTTCATATGTCACTGTGGTTTCGATTTTAAATGATCAGTTGCATTTCAAAGAGCTGTCCGCAATCGTGTGAAAACTTCAAAGAAGTGCTTGGCGTTGTTCATTAGCAACGCGAATAAGCTGATTTATCCCCCAGTGACTCTTTTCTATTTCCAAACCTAAATAACTTGCTCCGTCCAAAGAGATTTAGCTCCAACGATGATATTATTGGTCAAAAAAATGTCTATTTAGAGGACCTAGAGAAATACCTTTTTTTTTTGGAAGGAATAAAAACAGGAGAAACGTTGTACTAAGTGTATTGAGCTAGAAGGAGACCATGTTGAAAAATTAAACTTTTTTTTGCTAAAAAAACTGTGTTTCATTCAAAAAGTCATAGACCATAATCGGTTTAAAACTTAAGCTGGGACCAGATTCCTGCAGTCCTAAGCATTCGAAATTATTAAAAAATCACGTTTTTAAAGTGCAAATAAAATAACACGAATAACTATTGTAGCAACTTTAACTTATATTTGTAATAAAGGAACTAAATGCTTGACCTTTAACCTAGTTTTAAACTTTGTAAGTTTTTAAGTAACAATAATTGCTATCGAATAACAGTCGATCACTACTGCGGTAATTTGCCCTCTGGTTTTGTACAAAACTAGACTGCTAGTTTTTTTTTTGTCAAAACACTTTTATATTAAACAGATTTCGTTTTATTTCTATTGTTAAATTAAAGTAAAAAAAAAATTATACTTCATTTGCAAACGACTAACAACACACAATTTTAAATTAAAGCAAAAATATTTTTAAAGAATTAAAAAAAATATATATATTTTCACTTTTATTATGTTACTTTTATATTGGTTGCAACAGGGCCAACCATAATCCACGATGCTAATTGTGAGTCACATCTTAACGTCAAGTTTTTTGCCCAACTTAATTTGACATTTCTTTGTTTCAGTGTTTGACAAATTCAACCATGGAGACGTACACAATTGAGCAGCGCGTTAAGATTGTTGAAGCCTTTTACTAAAATGGGCATTCAAATCAAAATGCATTTCACTGCATTTCTTTGGTCAGCATACTCGAAATGTGTCCACAATAGGGAGAATTGTGCGCAAATTTCACCAAACCGGGTCTGAAAGATATGTGAAAATACCTTTGCATGCTCGCTCAGTTCATTTTGCGGAAAACATTGCTGTTGTTCGCGATAGTGTGGCAGAAGAGCCGCCAACCTCGACTCGTCGTCGGTTGAGATGATTACGGACTTCTTGTGGCGCAAAAATTGAAGATAAGGACTTGGACGATATGTGCTTCCAACGGGATGGTGCCACTTGCCACACAGCCAATAAAACAATGGCTCTCGGGTTACGGTCAATGAAGATCGTTACTACAGCATGATCAATAATTTTTTGTCTCAGAATATGGATGACATTGATCCGGACGAGATGTAATTTCAACAGAATGGCGATACGTGCTATAGGGCAACCGCAAACATCGTCTTATTTAAATAAAAATTTGACGACAAATTGATTCAGAGAAATGGGCCTGTGAATTGGCCTGCGAGATCATGCGATTTGACATCCCTCAATTATTGCCTGTGATGCCAGGTGAAGTCATTGGTTTATGATGGTAATCCAGCAACAATTTATGCCTTGGAGGCCAACATTGTTCGTGTTATTCGTATTTATAGCAGCGGTGGCCAAACTTACTATAAATTTTGTTTAGTTTTTACTAAAAATAGTATTATATTTTCTTTAGTACGATACAAACCTTATTAAATAAATATATTTATTGCGATAACTTTGGCAAATGGAAAATTTTTGTTTGAAATTTGGCAATAACAGTTTTTGGAGGTAACCGCATATTATACTAAACGTTGGACTTTGGGGACAACTTGGAAAGCTATGCTGCCATATAAAATTTTTGAAAAAATAGCTCGTGCATACATTTTTTTGGTGAAACATTTTCCTTTTAATTGCTTAACATTTCTCAAAGTCGGTTTAATAACATTTGGTTAGAACCATAAAAAACTGTAAAAATCCATGTAAAACGCGAACAGTTGTTTTAAAGGGTTTTTCAATAAGAGCGCTACAAAAGTTTTTTTATATAAAACAAAAACGGTTTTGGATATCAATGAAATTCTTTATTCCTGTGAAAGTACGTTCGATGCCATTATTTATGGAAATCGATCTCTTTTGCATGGCTACCACGGGCACGCTTGCAGAAGTCCAGACGCTGAACCCAATTTTCGACGGTTTCCAAGCATAAATCGGCTGATATTCGTATGAAGTTCATCAATCGTCGCTGGCTTGTTGGCATAGACCATAGATTTGACGTAGTCCCACAGGAAATAATCCAACGGCGTCAAATCGCACGACCGAGGCGGCCAATCGACTGAACCATTTCGTGAGATAACACGTTCTCCAAACTTGGTTTGCAATAAATTGATTGTGACATTCGCTGTGTGGCTTGTGGCGCCGTCCTGTTGGAACCACATGTCCTCCAAGTCCATACCATCCAATTGGAGCCAAAAATATTCGGTTATCATTGAACGGTAGCGATTCCCATTCACAGTAACGTGCCGGTCTTGATCATGACGGAAGAAGTACGGCCCAATGACACCGCCGGCCCATAAACCGCACCAAACCGTAATTTTTTCGGGATGCAATGATGACTCATGGAGTACGTATGGATTGCTGTCTGACCAATAATGCATATTTTGTTTATTGACGAAGCCATTCAGCCAGAAATGAGCCTCATCGCTGAAGATGATTTTTCGATGAAAACCCGAATCATTTTCAAGTTGTTGCTCAGCCCAATTCACGAACATACGACGCTTCTGGTGGTCAAGCGGCTTCAGTTCTTCAGTCAATTTGATTTTGTAAGGATGTAGGCCAAGATCTTTTCGCAAAATTCGCTACAACGAAGTCACAGAGATGCTCAACGCTTGAGAACGACGTGTGAGAGACACATTTGGGCTTTCTTCAACTGAAGCCTCAGCGGCAGCAATATTCTCGACACTACTGGCACTTCTTTGTCTCACTGGCACGGGAACATTTTGTACTGTGCCTGTGGATTCAAATTTTTCCACTAGACGCTCAATTGTTGATCTGCTAGGACGATTATGACGACCATAAATTTGACGTAGCGCTCTTAACGTTGAGGCCACTGACTCCGAATTTCGGTAGTGAATTTTATTAATTTCGACTCGTTGTTGGCTTGTATATCTTTCCATCATGAAATGGCAAACCTCACTGAAGAGAAATGTCAAAAGAGCGTCAAGAAATATGGCGTCGTTTGCTGTCCCTGTCTTTCTACTTTTGTAGCGTCCCTGTTGAAAACCCTTTAGCTCTTAAAAAGGCTCAAAGTAGCAATTTTTAAAATTTTCGAAATGTAGTTATATATTAGAGCAGATCCGGAAAAACTAATAGCAGTTTTGGATTCCCCACACCTGTATTAATAAAAAACGGAACACAAATGGGCGGCACCAAAAACAGTGTTCCGCAGTGTTATCATAAAATGTTCAGCCTTTTACTCAAAGGTAGTTTTCATTTAATACTTTCAATATTGTTATGCTTTCACCTTTTAAAAACGTTGGTTTATTTTCTTTGAATAAATGGGTTTTTTTTTGCTGTTGCAAGCAAAATAACCAATGGCACCAAATTTTACGTTTACGTTTTTACGTTTAGTACGCAAACAATCCGCAAAAATGTCAAAATACTTTTCACTCTAGAAATGTGAATGCGCAACTACCTCTTCCTTCGTAACTTTTGGTCTTTTTTAGTTGAGTGGTCGTTGGTTGTAAACATGCTAGAAGCTTCCAGTGTCTATAATTATAACACTTAATTATTTATGGCATTTAAACTTATAGCATATGCTGAGGTGTATATTCAAATGTAGAGTTATGGTACCAGATTGACGTGTTTCGTAAATTCCAGAGTTTTCTATACTACAGTAATCTAATTTCGTAACAATATTTTGCCCAATGTAACTAGAGTGAGATCAATTTCAAATGAAAAATATTTCCAAGACGCCACGCCGTTACACAACAATGAACTTCTACGTTTTGGTCATCAAAGCGCATCTTAAACTAATAATTTTTATCATGAGTAATTTTTTTATGATGATATATTTTATAATTCATAACCAAATTTTTTCCTAAAATCGATTCCCGCGACCCTCCTCCCACCATCAAAAATCTCAAAATTATTTTGCCCCATAAAAATAATCATATTTCGATGAGACAGTTGTTAAAATACAAAAAAATATGTTTGGTGGAATGCTGTATTATACTTGGTTGTCACGAGCACGCAGGAACATATCTTAAAGACGTAGGGATCTATACTATATGTCAAATTCTGCTTGTGTTCCTAAATTTTCCCAAATTCACAAATTTTAATCATTTTAATCAATTATCATTCATAATTCCTTAAACTTTTGGAACAGAATACTAAAGTATATCTGCTCTAACACACCCACATATATAACAAAATATGTGGGTGAAGAAAAATCAACAATACTCTCACTACTTTAACGAACAAAAAAAAAAAAACGGAAACAGGAAAAAGAACAAATAAAAACGTACAAAAAAAAAGGAATACATCAAAAGAACACAATTTTCAATTTCATATGAATGTATGGTTATGAGTGCTTAAAACCACCTTGACTTTTGATCACCTTTACAGCTGGATATGAAAGTTTATTTTGATTTTGTTGTTGTGTGGTTCGTTTGTTTGATTTTATACTTTACAACAAGTTTAACAATTTAAGCTTCAAAATCCTTACACTTTTGTTTGACAAGGATATTCTTGTATACCTGATGATGATGGTTAGCGATGTGGTGATGAACAGAATTTTGATTTTTTTTTGTGTGATTTTTTGCCAAAAAAAAAAGAACTTTGTTCTAAAGGTTAACAAGAAAAAAAAAACATAAGATGTATTTTGGATAAAGTAAAGTAAAATCAATTTTTGTTGATTTAAGTTTTTTTGTTTGTGTTAAAATTTTTCCAGTTTTTTCTTTGTTCTTAATTTTTGAGACCAGGAAGTTCATAAAAACAGGAAACTTCTGCAAAAAAAATAGTTTTATTTAACTTAATGAACTTAGCGTTTTTTAGATTTTTTTAACCTCACCACTCGGTGGTATAGGGTATATTGAGTTTGTGCTTATATTTGTAATTGCGAAAAATAATGATAGTACCCGTATACCGTGGTCAAAACCATCCAACAAATTATCGTGGATTATGACACTTTGTGAAACATTTTTTACAACATCCTCCTTAATCGTATAACTGACTGGATAGAAGTAACAAAAATAATATCAGGCTGGTTTCCGAAAACACTATCCAACAGTTGATAATATTTTTAATATTGCAAATAAAGTAAATTTACATAAACTGAATGGCAAAAACACATACCCATTTTTTTTTGTAGATTTTTCTTGCACTTACGATATGATTAGGAGAAACTCAGTTTTTATAAGTTATCATCAATGGGATTATCGTCAAAAATAATTCGCTTATTACAGCTTGCATATGAAAACACCTCAAGTCCAGTTTTATATGGAAACAACCTCTCTGAACCATTTTTTGTTGAACTTGGTGTGAACCAAGGATGCGTATTAAGCCCATTTCTGTTTGAGTTATATTTGAACGACTTGGCTGATATGTGGATGATATCTCACCTAAAATCCTACTGTACGCCGGTTACATAGTCATTCTCTCTGATTCGCCGAGTGCACTGCAGAATATGATTGATGCACTTTATGCTTATTGTAAATTTTAGTGTCTAAATGTCAGTTTGGCTTAGTTTTTTAGAATGGCATCTGAGAGCTTAAAGTAGAATTACGGTGCAGAAAGTATAGAAATTGTTAACAGCTATAGATACCTGGGCATTAGATCGTACTAAAAAAAATTTCGCCGTACACCATCGAATCTAAATTAGTTTGGCAAGGAGGTTTCGAAAATTTTTTTTCCGAACGTAGGGTCGAGTTTTTAAATTTTTTATCTTTGGCGTTTACAGTCGGATCTTAACATATGATACATCGACAATTTCGTCTCGAGGCTACCAATGTTTTTCTCTAAGGGCCATTGACCTCAAGTATCCCATTCTAGGATTTATTCACCAGTTCCTACCACCCATATGCACAACCCTAATGTCAGAAAATTAAAGCTCACAAAAATAATTAAACTTTTGCTAAGGAAGTTTTTCGGTAATCCAAACAGACATTTTTTTATTTTTTCCAAAATTGAATTTTTCCTGTATAGCAAAATGTTGGTCTCCTCGAGACTAAAAAATTGTTATATCACACTTTAAGATCCGACTTTAAGGGGGGTAAATACTGTAACGGCAGCATTTTAAAGTGCATATTTGAAAGGTTGTCTTAAACTTAAGTAACAATATCAGAGACTATTAATTACACTATGCGACAGTCAAAATCGGGATGGGATGAAACCAACGGGAAATGTTATATCGGTCAAAAACAAGTTATACGTGTCCCGGCGTTTCGCTGGGTCACCCCTAGGAATCAAGATATATTTTTTTTTGACATAACTCGAGAACCACTAGTCCAATTTTGCTCAAACAATTTTAAGAAAATTAAAAATTACAATTCCTTTAATCTGTTCATATAACGTTTTTCTATATACTCAACAGTTTTGCCGGTAAAAATAAATGTTTGTTACCGCTACCATAATAATCAATAACCTTTTGTTTATTACTTTTTTTTAATATTTTAGGCAAAAAATATTTTTTTCTTCATACATTTATTTTTATTTTATTCTGCCAACCAAAATCTACCGGGTTGCCACTTCATTATTGGACTATTTAAAAAAACCGGCCACTGTGCAGCCTTCATTAATTAGTGGAAGATAAAAATGTAAAGTGATTCTTATAGTCCTTATCTAAATTCTCTAGTCCTTAACGTGGCGAGATTTTTTTATTTAAAATTTTTTTTTTAACAAAGTTGCTACACAAACTGAAAAATTCCAAAAAAGTCAAGAAAAAGAAATTTGCTTGGCAACACAAAATATATTTGACAGAAATTCAAAAAATGGGCCACGATAAGGACTAGAGTTTTTTGTTGCCTACGAAAGAAAAAAACGAAATTAATGTCAAAACAACAAAAACTTTCGTAAAATAAACCATTTTTCGTATATTTTACGAAATTTTCTGTTATTTTGACATTTTTTTCGTAATTTTATGCATGGATTATTATCAGTGCAGTGGCAGCCGATTTTGAACTCAGTGTTGTGGGAAAATGCGTTTAGAGTTTAAAATTAATTTTATGCTAAGAAAACAACAAAATTTCAAAAAACCGTGTGTGAACAAAATTTATACCTCGTAGTTTTCTACATGTGTACCAAATTTGGGAAGAATCGGGTAAAGAGTATTTTATATATTAACCCAAATATTCTTAAAAACGATGGTAAAGAATTTATTATACATTTCATTTCGTTTAAAATGCTTTTATTTGGTACATTTTTTAATTTGTTTTTAGATTTTATATACATAGAAAGCTATTAATACCTGTCCCATATAACGTGCCTTCGCCCACCATCGAGGAATCGTCATAGGATTTTCTTTAAAGACGTGCGTGCAATCCTTGTATATTTTTGTTATGGGATATAAAAAATGAAATAATTAAATAAAACGAAAATAATAAAAAAAAAAAAAAATTAAATAAAACTGCAAAAATAATTTATACACGAATTTAACGTTTAGAATATTACTTGAGAATTTTTTTGTAGAAACATATTCTACAAAAAAATATTTGGAAATTCTATTTTCCTGAATTTTTTACTTATACTTGCAGACCATATAGGGGAGAGTATGCCCTATCAAAACCAAATATAAAAAGAATTCGAAAAAATCATCTTTTATAGTCGATATCCTCCTTAAATGCCGAAGATATAACGAAAAATTAAAAAAAGAGACCCATAAGTTCGGGAAAAAAATTTTGTTTTCTTCGAAATTGCCTTGCAAATATTCTTTGCATTCGAAGGTGTAACGTGCCTTTTTTTTTGCCTGTAAGATATTACGGCATATATGGACCGATCCTATCTAGAATTCATAGACTTTGTACTTGGCACCCTGCGAGTCAGAGAACCAAGTTTCATTGAAATATATTCGTATTTGCGATCCGCAGCGTGTAACCATGCCAATTTGGGGGGGACCCCAGTATCTACATCGAGCCTAAAGGTCGTACTTTTACATATTGCAAATATATACCCATCAGTTTCGATGCCATAAATTACAACCTGCACAAATGGAAAGTTTGTTGTGATCTAAAAGTTGTTGCGCTATTAACTGGTGTAAAGCAAGGATATCAATGTTTTTTTTGTGTGTTTGGGAGGGTCGCAAAAACGATATGCACTATACAAATTTAGAATTGGAGACTCGTTTAAATTTTCTGATAGGTGAATTTAGTATAGACCATATACTGTAGGTTAAACCTGATGACATACATATATTACCGATTTTTTAAATATCTATATTTGATCCACCAAAAAATCTTTACAAGATTGACAGTTGGTTTTATTTTAAATGTACATCAAAAAAAAAAAAAAATGTCACCTAAATTTAGTTAGACTATAATTATCTTTACATCTGTTTAAAAAATCGTTAACCCTTAGTGACCTGGGGTCAGAAAAGGCCCATGTAACTTATTATTAATTATAACTACGAGATTGTAAGCCATCAAATTGATAAAAAAAAATCTCAACTGGATAAAAATAATTATTTTATGTAACATGATCCATATGTGGTTAATTTTTATACTTTTGGCCAAAAACGACCCACTAGAAAATTTACAGAATAACAGCTTTCATAATTTTCGGAAAAATATCACTTCAAATGGATAAAAAAAAATCCTTTTTCCCTTGATAAAAATTATTTTGTGTAACTTTCTCGGTATAGGGTTAATTTTTTCACTTTTCGGCAAAAAAAATACCCACTTCCAAATAAATAACAATGAATGCATAATAAGCAAAGCTTTTGATTATAATCTAATACGATTACAAAACTAAAATTGCTATTAACATACGGACACTTTTGACCCCACCTTTTAACCCTTAAAATTAGATTTAGACTATAGAGAATTGCGCTTGTTCGTTAGTTTTGTACCCTCTATTGCATATTACAATTTAATAAAATTCTGATAAATGTTATTCTGTAAATTTCCTAGTGGGTATTTTTTTTTTTTTTTGAAAAGTGAAAACATTAACGCCATATGGATCAGGTTACTCAAAATAATAATTTTTATTACGTGAAAATTTTTTTTCTTTTATTCATTCAAAGTGATATTTTTCCAAAAATTATGAAAGGTGTTATTCTGTAAATTTCCTAGTGGGGAATTTTTTTTTGCCAATAGTATAAAAATTAACCCCATATCGACCACGTTACATAGAATAATTATTTTTATCCAGTTGAGATTTTTTTTTATCAATTTAATGGCTTTACAATCTCGTAGTCATAATTAATATTAAGTTTCATTGGTCTTTTCTGACACCAGGCCACTAAGGGTTAAATATTTTTAAAACAGATGTAAAGATAATTATAGTCTAACTAAATTTAAGTGACATTTTTCCGAAAACTATGTAAAATTTGATGAAAACATTAAAATTTTGTTAATTTTTTGACAAAATAAGCAATTTTTGTAAAATGTCGCTCCAAACAAACAAACTCGAATTATCATATTTCCAATTTATTTTTTTTTCTTTAATGTCTTTAATATCAACTATTATGTGTTACAAATAGCAATCGACATCTCCAAACTGGGCCTTTTAAAATATCTCTAAATTTAATTAAAAAAAATGCACTTTTTTGCATTTTTATCAAATTTGTGGGTCATTTTATTTTCCAGGCTAAAGTGGGTTAATGATATCCGATGAAGTCAAAATTCCATATCTGAATAATTTGGGCTATATTAAATGAAAAAATGGAAAAAAAAATAATTTTTTTTGAAATTTCGAATTTTGGGAATTTTTTCAAAATGGGCCATTTTTGTCCAACTTTCGGCACGGGTTAACGTTTTCCAAAAAAAATAATCGATTTCTTCCATTTTGGACCATTTCCAATAAAACTGGGGGGTGTAATGACAAATCTATTTTTAAGGGACACCCTAATATGCATATTTAATTTCAAAGTTAGACAACAACTAAATGTAAGTATCTGTGGCGCAGGGGGTAGAGACACAGCCTTATAGCCTTAGAGATCTGAGTTCAAACCTCAACCAATGTGTTATGTTTATTTTTAAAAAAATTATTTTTTTTTGATTCAAATTAAAAGACACAATTGATTTTCAGTTGTTAATATAATTTATACAATAACAAAATATTCAAATTTTCAGCCTGAAAAAATTCAAATTTGAAATTTAACAAAAAAATTTGTATCGAGTTTATTTAGCCTAGAGGAAAAGCAATGGGCTGACAAACGGAAGGTCGCCGGTTCTATCCCAGTCAGCGACATACATTTCTTTTATTCAAATTAAAAGACACAATTGATTTTCTGTTGTTGATATAATTTTATTTATAGACAAAATATTCAAACCTAAAAAATTAAAATTTGTCTAAAAAAATTTAAATTGAGCTTAGCTTAGAGGAAGAGCAATGGGCTGACAAGCGGAATGTCGCTTGTTCTATCCCAGTCAGCGACATAAAAAAATTTAATTTTTAATTAAATTTTGTGGAACGTGTTATTCTATTTATAGAATTTATGATCCACAAACATTGAAGTAATCTATAAACACAAAAAAATTCTAAAATTTTAAATAAATTTCGGTAATTACGACGGTATTGAAAATAAATAAAAGTGATTTTACCTGGAACTACAAAAATTCGGTTGGAACTACGAATCTGCTTTCTGTGTGTATCATTGAAGATGTTGAAAGTAATTTTTACAAAATTAGCCGATGCGAAAATTGGAGCAGGTAAGTTATTTTAAGAATTTTTTCTGACCTGACTATAACAACTATATTTTTGTAGGTACAGATTTTAAAAATGCTGAGCCTTGTCGAAAATAGGGCATGTGGATAGCTTTTGAAAATGTTACAGAGAACTTTCTTGGCAATAAAAGAGCTGACGATTACAAGGATATTTTTATGGAAATTATTGATGGCTACCAAGAGATGGGAGTCAACATTTCAGTTAAGATACACTGCCTTCACAACCACTCCATCGAACTTAGGAAGCTTTAGTGACGAACATGAAGCTAGCTTTTACCAAGACACGGACTCATATAAGCGCCAAAATAAGCGTCCAAAATTTCCTAATTATTAAATTTTATATTAATAACACTATGCGACAGTCAAAATCGGGATGGGGTGAAACCAACGGGAATTGTTATATCGGTCAAAAACAAGTTATACGTGTCCCGGCGTTTCGCTGGGTCACCCCTAGGAATCGAGATATATCTTTTTTTTGACATAACTCGAGAACCACTAGTCCGATTTTGCTCAAACAATTTAAAAAAAATTAAAAATTACAATTCCTTTAATCTATTCATATAACGTTTTTCTATATACTCAACAGTTTTGCCGGTAAAAATAAATGTTTGTTACCGCTACCATAAAAATCAATAATCTTTTGTTTATTACTTTTTTTTAAATATTTTAGGCAAAAAATATTTTTTTCTTCATACATTTATTTTTACCGGCAAAACTGTTGAGTATATAGAAAAACGTTATATGAACAGAATAAAGGAATTGTAATTTTTAATTTTAAAATTGTTTGAGCGAAATCGGACTACTGGTTCTCGAGTTATGTCAAAAAAAGACCACCAAAGGTCAAATCGATATATCTCGATTCCTAGGGTTGACCCAGCGAAACGCCGGGACACGTATAACTTCTTTTTTACCGATATAACTTTCCCCGGTAGTTTGAACCCTTCCCGATCACTGACCCCTACCATTTGTCTCACAGTGTAATTTAATGAGTTTAATTAATTGAAAACGAAAATTTCTTTTATGATTTCTTATGTAGGTACATACGTTAAAATTAGAAAATGTGTAAATACATTTGTTAATACTCAAAATAAAAGTATTTATTTATGTATTCTTCTCTATATTAACAAACAAGTTCATATCCGGGAATTCTGGCATATAATGGATTTTGATAAAGGCGATAAAAGAAATTTATTATGTGGAATACAGTTGGTATGATTGATTATTTTTTTAATATACGAACTGATCTGGAAAAAGTGGGACACACGTGTATTTTATTTTTTGCTCCTCTTTCAGAATATACTATTTTTTTCATGTGTGTAACCAAAAGTTAAATTTTTTATAACGGTGTAATATGTAGGTAGAAACTTCAAAATGTTTTCTATGATCCAGCCCAGGAATGAAATTCGATACTGACAACCGCGTTTGTAGTCCGGTTGTGGTAGCCGAATTTTTCAGTTGTGACAACAGAAAACCAATTGAGACAGAACTAATTTGAGTATGGCAACGGAGTTTAAGTAGTCGCAACTACAGAATAATTCTATGGTCGCAACCGAAGAATTCATTTGATAAAACTAAACCATTATATTGGCATCAAATTGGGTTGTCAGCACCGAATCTGTTTTCTGAGTGTACTATGATGAGTTTTAAAAATATTGTTAAACGATCGCTTCAGTAGCTTAGAAGAACTAATTTAATTTATTTCCAGAATATCGCACTCTGCACTGATATATTATGTCTTTCGTATACTAAAAAAAGTTTAACTTATATATTACAAATTAAACAACTTGATTAGAGAGCTTTATTAGTAACCACAATATGTTAAATAAAAATAATTGTGGTGTTTTAAGCAAATACAGCTAAATATTTAATTTCAATAGAAATGTCAAAAACATACAAAAGTCCTCCATAAACCAAACTATTTTAACAAAGCAACAACAAAAAACTAATGCAGCATATAAACTATATAAATAGCCAATATGTAAATAAATAAATTCTAAAACTAAAATAGACTTTAATGAAGTTTATTATTTACACAACAACTATGTAAATATCAATGGTTTTAATGGTTGCCCTTTTGAAATGTAACCTAGTAAATACTTTCAATACAAAAAACATTTAATTTAAAATTATATTGATTTAATAGTGAATTTTAGAAAAATACAATTTATAAGAATTGGTTTATCCACCTTACCGCCCCACAAACATTTATAGCAAACGCATTGAATTTAACAACCACATACCAACACATATGTATATGCACTCACACTCATACATACAATAAAACAAGTTCAAGAGCAAAATTAACAAAAATAGATCAATAGATAAAGCAAATGACAACAACAACAATTCAGTAAAACCAAGTACTTATAAAATCCAATATGAGACTTGTCGTGTTAGTCTATAATATCGTAAAGATTTTGAAATTTGCAAATTTTATAGAAAATTTTCATTTTCAAAAGACATTACAAATATCCACACATCATTTTTCATCGAATATTATAGAACTCACTGCATATATACAGTGGAGTATATCCCTAAAGGGACATTATTAAACCAAATAATGCAATCGACAGTTCATTTTATAGACTGACGACTGCAGTCCAAATGGTTCATTCGTTTATTTGTTTGTTTGTCTAACTGTCTGGCTGTGTGACTATTTACTTTGTGTGGAAATTCTATGGCACTAAAAACCCCATAATTGGAAAACCTTTTGTAAATAACAACCAAACAGTCAACAACTACAATAGCAAACATTTTTACTTATGTATGGAAATGTGAGTGTATATGACTCTGTGTGTATGTGTGTGTTTATTAATATGTTTATAAACAAACAAATGTAAATATCAAATATCATAGAACATTTAATATACAATATGTAAGAATTGTTTGCAAGTGTGTTAATGCATGTGAATGCAACAAAAACACATTCATACAGAATTGCTTAAAGCACATATACAAATACAATTTATTAACTTATACATGGTAACCCACATAGCATTTTATGAAATTTTTGATCACATTCGAGTCATTTATGACTCCCCTGGACGATTAAAATGATCATATTTGAGCTCATTTTCTGATCATAAATGACTGTTTTGTTGGGAGAAAATGGTACACTACCCGCGACTCTTCTCGATGAGTCTTTTATGACTCGCTTTTCTGATCAGTTTCGACTCATTTCTGACTCGTATTTATAATTATTTGTAAGTTTTCTTCGAGTCATTTTTTAGTCGTTTTCTAATCATTTGCGAATCTTTTTCGAGTCATTTTTGGTCGTGATCGTTATCGTTTGGGAGTCTTTTTCGTGTCATTTTTTAGCAGTATTTCTAATTGTTTACATTAAAAAAACAAAAGTATTTATTTGATGTAAATATTTATTTAATTAAGTTTATTAAAATTATATACAATAATATAAACAAAATTATAATAATATAGCAAAAATGTTTGTTAATGAAAATTTCCTGCGAACATGTTTTTTGGTTATATTAATTTTTCGGCTTCTTTTTTTTTGCTTTTTTAATTGTTTGGCTGACATCATCTTTTTTAATTTAAAACGAGTAAAAAGGTTAAAGTCGGGCATGCCGACTATACAATACCCTACACCAGTCTGGTGTATTGTTTGGATCCGAAATTCGAATGGTTTAAAATGGGGCTTATGTCAAAATTTTCTATAATGTGAGTCAGCGCACCAAATTTCATTAAAATATCTTAATATTTGCGACCTGCAGTTTTTAACCAAGCCAATTATATGGGCACTAGTTCTAAACATGGACCGATGTTCACCAAAATCAATAGGCTTCGTCCTTGGGCCAATATAGGTCTGTGTATCAAATTTCATCAAAATATCTTAATATTTGCGAACTGCAGCGTATAAACATTATAATTTTGGTAGGACCCTTATATGGGCACTAGGTCTAAACATGGACCGATGTTCACCAAAATCAATAGGCAGCGTTACTGGCCCAATGTAGGTCTGTGTACCAAATTTCATCAAAATATCTTAATATTTACGACCTGCAGCGTATAAACAGTATAATTTTGATAGGACCCTTATATGGGCACTAGGTCTAAACATGGACCGATGTTCACCAAAATCAATAGGCTTCGTCCTTGGGCCAATATAGGTCTGTGTACCAAATTTCATCAAAATATCTTAATATTTACGACCTGCAGCATATAAACAGTATAATTTTGGTAGGACCCTTATATGGGCACTAGGTCTAAACATGGACCGATGTTCAAAAAAATCAAACTTGTTCGTCCTTGGGCCAACAAAGGTCTGCGTACCCAATTTCATCAAAATATCTTAATAGTTGCGACCTGTAGAGTGCGCACAAGATTGCATGGACAGACAGACAGACGGACGGACGGACAGACGGACATCGTTAAATCGAAATAAAAAAAAATTCTGAACCGATCGGTATACTATAAGGTGGGTCTACGACCAATATTTTTTGGTGTTACAAACATCAGCACAAACTTATAATACCCTGACCACATAGTGGTGTAGGGTATAAATAACTTTTCACTAAAATTATAATACATAAATATTATAATATTAAATTACTTATATTTACTTTTATAAAATTACACAACTTTATACCACGAATCCACTGAGATAAATAAACAAAAATTTACTATATTCAAATATTGAACGTCTGCTTCAAAGCAAGTAAAATAATGTCCCATTATAAGCAAAAACAACAACATAATAAGCACTTTTTCAGCTGCGCAAAATATTATTCTAAAATAACATTGAAAACAGTCACATTTCAAGTACCTGTATGATCAATTTGTGATTGCTGTAGGTTTTGTTATTGTATTTTTAATAAATCACTTTTTAAACAAAAACAACATGACAAGCATTTTTTAAATGCGCAATATAATTTTCAATAAATCTCTTTTAAGCATAAGCGAGAATCATTTTTGATTCTTTTTTCAAGCGCGCAAGTGATTAATCAGTACTTGGTCATCAAAAGTACTCGAAGAAGACTCTCTTAGATGATTTTTGACAAAACAATCTTCCAAATGCTATGTGGGAACACATAGCCATACGTATATATTAGTAAGCAGGGTGTTTGTATCTAAATGGCCAAAATCATTAATTTATATATACAAGAGTCATACTGGAGCTATGAAGCGAAATATTTGATAACAAGAGTTAGATGAATAATAAATACCCTTCTTTAACTACCAGCTAAGTTTTAATATAGCATAAGTACCTACCTGCAATTAATAAAAAATACAATAGAAAAATTAATGTTGAAAAAACCTACGAATCTATATCAAAGTTTCGATATATTTTGTTAATTATTTTCACAGTTTTTCAATGGAACTTCTCTAGTATGACAAAGATTTTTATTCATTAAAGTATTAGCATTACTAATAGGGTTTAAATGCTAACATTTATTTAAGTTACTTTCCTTGAACATTTACAGATATGATTATACTTAACCTTCATAAGGACTTCGGGTCAAATTTGACCCATTTTAGGAGAAAAATTGATTTTTTTACAAAAATGAGTGATTTTAATTTTTGATATTATATGACTTTTATTTAATTTTAAAACTAAATAGAAATTTAAGGTTTTTGAATGAATATGTTTAAAAATATTTCAGTTACAAGTATGTAGGTCTTCGGGTCAAATTTGACCCGGAGTAAAAAAGTTAGTTTTTGTGATGCTTCATTGATCGTTAATCGATTTTTACGATAACTTTGACATCAGTAAATTCTAAATAAACGTTCATAGCTACATATCTGTCGCTTTTAATATCATTACACTGACCTTTCCTTATTCTTTGATCTCAATACGTTTGTTTGAAAAAGGGGAATACCCGTGCTTTTGGTTTGTATGTAAGACAGTGCTATCAAATTGCTTCTTTTTTGTTTTCCGCAACATTGTTACAGTCGTAGAGTAAACAAAGAAAGAATAAGACGTATCTAAGATTGAAAGTAGTGTATTTTTTATCGAAAAATGAGGGATATTGAAATAGAAATTATGTTGAATGAAGTATCAGACGGTGATGAACCTTGTTCAGAAAATGAAGATCATGTAGAATATGCTGAAACATCTGACAGTTCTACTGAAAGTGATGGTGAAGTTGCGGCTGCTCCGACAATGACATCAAAAAATGGTCAAATAATATACTACAAGGAATCCTGCACAAGTGCATATGGAAGAGTCTCGACGGAGAATGTTATAAGCATGATGCCAGGTTTGACCCGTTATTCTTGTTCAAGAATTACAGAGGAAGAGATATCTAGCTTTCAATTATTTTTTCCACCTCCCGTAATGAAAACTATTATGAAATATACCAATATTGAGGGTAAATGTGTCTTTGGTAATGATTGGAGTGACGTTGACGATGACGAAATGTTTGCATTTATGGGATTACTTTTATTAGCTGAAGTTTTTCGATCAAATAATGAAAGTACAGAAAGTTTATGGGATTCTGAGAAAGGTAGACCGATATTTGGAGCAATCATGTCACTAAAAAGATTCGAAAACTTATCGAGAGTAATAAGATTTGATAATAGAGATACACGAAGCGAACGACGATTACTAGACAAATTTGCACCGATTCGCGAATTGTGGAATCAATGGGTTGATATATTACCTAAACTTTATAATCCTTCTGAAGATGTAACTGTAGATGAACAGCTGGTAGCATTCAGAGGAAGATGTCCATTTCGGCAATACATACCATCCAAACCAGCTAAATATGGTATACAATTTTGGGTTCTTTGTGATTCTGTTACAAGTTATGCCTGGAATATTCAACCTTATACAGGCAAAGAAATAGGAGGCATGCCTGAAAGAAACCAAGGTATGCGTGTAGTTCTCGATTTGACAGCTGGTCTTAAAGATCATAACGTTACGACAGATAATTTTTTAACATCATATCAATTTGGGCAGAAACTACTAGAAAAACAAATGACTTTAGTAGGAACTATACGTAAAAACAAGCCGGAATTACCACCACAAATATTGGCAATGAAAGGCAGACCTATAAATTATTCATTTTTCTGCTTTTCCAAAGACACCACCCTCTTGTCTTATATCCCTAAAAAAAACAAGTCAGTGAATCTTCTCAGTACTTTGCATCAAAGCTCAGAAATTAGTAATCGCGCAGACAAAAAGCCACAAATAATATTAGATTACAACAAATGCAAAGGTGGTGTAGATACATTGGATAAAGCTGTGTCTTGTTATACTTGCAAAAGGAAGACAAATCGATGGCCTCAAGTGGTATTTAGTAATATATTAGATATATCAGCGTACAATGCTTTTATTTTATTTACATCCGCTAATCACGGCTGGAATGAAGGCTGCTTATCTAAACGACGATACGACGAATTTAGGTATGCAGCTTACTACTCCTTATATGAAAAAACGAAAAACATTACCAAGAGCACCATTTTCACGAGATATTGCAAAGAAAATACGCGATTTGACTCAACGAGATCAAGAACCGCCTAGTTCAACCCAATCCGAAGAAAGAAATAGTGGATCGGTCGAAAAGGCAACCAAGAGAAGTCGATGTCAATTATGTTCCAAAACTGATAACAAAACACCATTAGTCTGTCTTACTTGTAAAAAATTTGTATGTAAGCAGCATTCTAAAACGATTATTTTATATGCCCAATGCAATGATAAGTAAATAAATGAAATAAATGTCTATAAAAAAGTACAGTTTTTCCTGGATATTGTAGAAAATAACTTTTAAGCTCTATTAATTCACTTTAGTAAAGCAAATTATTGTCCAAATAAGAAATTTACTACTTGAAATTTGACCCGAAGACCGTTAACGTCAGTAACTTTGAGGATCTTATGAAGGTTAAAAGAATGTCTATTTGAATATTTTAAATGTGGAAAAAATTATATATTTTGTTATCGTCTCTTCAAATTGTGTCTGCACAAATAAAAATAAAAGTACCAGTATTATAGTCAGTACACTTGAAATAATACGTCAGTAGAAAAATCTGTCAAACGGATTTCAAATGGATTTGACTAATTTTTAACAAATTTTTAATTGAAACACTGATTTAAACAGAGATTTTAGTTATCTTCATTTACCACTATACTAAAAATCCTCAGTACTTTAAGAAGTTTTGAGTGTTAATTTTCAAAACTATTTATGACTAATTTTTCGAAACCCATTCGTTAAATTTTACAAAATTTATTGTTAAAATATAATATTTCAATGTTTCTCTTATAACCCTGTAGATGGCGCCACCAGTGTATCCGAAGTTTTAACGATGGCGCTATTTACTTCCCTCCTGATTTTTTAAAATAGCCCATACCTCAGAAACTAAGAGAGATAGAGCAAAATTGACGAAAATTTCGACTACCCCTAACCGTGTAATTGAAAATTTTCAATCCCAAATTACAAGCTATTGTAATTGATATCTAATTGAGATCCCCAGGTTGTATAGTACTGCCCAGCAAAATTGTCGGATGCCAAGAACCGGTTGTAGAACAGCTTGTTCTTGCATGCAACCTGTTCTAATTTATGTTCTATCATCGGTGATTTTTGTTTGAGTTTGTCCCAAAAGCAACAGGTTATGTTCCTCCAAACTAGAACAGGTTGCTTTGGAACCGGTTCTTGAACCAGTTATAGAACCGGTTCTGCGACAGTGAGGCCTTCCATTTTGACTTCCAGAAATCAGTTCTAGGACCTGTTCCATAGAACCGGTGGTAAAAACATCTATTCTAGAACAGATTCAAAGGTAACCGGTTAATAAAAATTTTGCTGGGTGAAGTCACTTTCAATTACTAATGCATGTAATTAGTAAATAAATACAAAATTCAATTACATGTAAATATAATTGGGATTTTTTTTATTTCAATTGCATTTATTTTTAATTGTAATTGAAAATTTTAAATTACAAGTAATTGTAATTGATATGTATTTGATTCGATTTATCGCGCAGAGGTTCTCGTAAAAAATTTACTCTGGAAAAGCAAAAGTCGAAAATCAGTTCTGAATTAGCTGAATTCTTAGAAAAACCTTACTACCTTCTGCAGACAACTTTTCTGCCTCTTGCATAAGCAGAATTTCTCCAAAGGCCGAATTTAATCCACCCTAATGTGTATAGAATTTCTTGACAATCTAAGTATGCACATTTATATGTAGCAAACTTTTTAGTACATAAGTATGAACCTATACATTAAAAAAGGAAATTTAACACTAAACGCCAAGCAATTTAAAGTCAATTGACTCAAAATTAACAGTGGAACATTATTGAAAATTCCTTGTATTAAAAAAGCAAGATAAGTATCTATAAACACTACAAAATAAAACTTTGAAAACATATTATAAATAATTATGTAGATTACTGTGAAGTAGTTGTCTAATAAAATAAATAATACTTAAAGGCGCTAGAATGATGCGGAGTGACAAGTTCACTGTGGAAAATTTACGAAAATTAGTTTTGCTAGAAAACTAGCTAGAATTTCAACACCAGCAACTTAGAGTCTAAAAAAGAATGCAAGTAAGCATGACTGCATGAAGAGATGACTTTGCATGTCTTGCACCATATCTTATCAATTGGAATATCTTTAGGCAAATTATTAAAGGTTTTTTGCAGGCAGCAGAAGTCAGTGTACAACATATCGTTGCCAATTAAATTTGACATTCTCGAAACTTTTGAAAGATCTGATAAGTTATCCCACGAAATCCGAAATCATATCGTTGATCCAAGTTCATAACAGCATTTTTTTAAAACTGACTTGCTTCTAATTTGAAAAGTTTTTGTTTCGTGATAGGAATTTTTTTAAATAGTTTGCTTTCATAAAACTCATCTTTTAATCGATTTTGAAGGCAATTCAAAAGATTACTCATTATAGTGTGCAGTTCTATAACAGTACAGAAATTACTTTCTAGGGCTAATACTGCTGAATATTAATTTAATTAATAAAAAATATATAATTAATTAAATAATTATTTTTCAAAATTAAAGAAATTATTTTTTAACTGGACAAATTTTATTTTAGCTGGTAATTGGACAAGACACAAAATAACTGGACAATCTAGGCCATTCCAGGCCGTCTGGCAACCCTATATACACCATATGAATATGTTAGCTTGTAGTCATAAATAAGAATTCTGACTTAAAAAAATATTTAGACAAAACTCGTTCCTAGTTCTCACTACAAAACTAGTGCAGTACTCGTAAAACACCAAAAGACTGGCTCTGTTTGGATACAGTCAAGTTGTAGAGATGTTTAAAATTTTAATTTCTTTCACCAACACTTTATGATAACACGTAAATAATATTATTAGACTTCTTCTGAGCTTAGTTCTGGGTTCAGGTATCTACAATGAAACGGGAATTTTTGGAAATATTTCGGCTGCAAATTTCACTAGGACATGTAATGTTGTGCATCACTATTTTGGGAAATAATAAAAAAAACACCCAAACGCTTTGGCGCTGTGGATGAAAATTACATCCAAGGATATTTGAAGGATATGGCATGATACTCGGAGGATATTCAAAGGATGTGGCATGATACTTGAAAAGTGTTTAAATAATCTGGAAGGATATTCGCAAAGATACATGAAGTATCTGGTAGGATATTTGCAGGACTTTCTTGTCAAGAATAAGGATAAGTCCTAAAGTGCTAGAAAGGGGGATTAATTAGAATTACCTTTTGGTCACGTTCAAAGCTGCAGACGACTGACCCAGATTTTTACGATGCTGCGCTTTATATATACCCCTATGGTAGCTGAGTGGATTGGATAGTGGTAAAAATAGTACGGTATTTACTAAGTAACTAGATTTAATCCAAGCGTGTATAGACACAAATAAGCGGAGCGACTTTTACTGTAAAGAGGATACTTCTAAATTTAGATTTGCAATGAATAAAATAAAAACTGTTAATTCTAAATCATCACAAAGCCAATATCCATTATTGAGCCCACTGTATAGGTCTTTAAATTTTATAAACCTCATCATTATGCGTTTTCCATATGTGATGCCATATAGTTACTCGTTCTATACAGTTAGGTTTGAATTCTTGATAGTGCATGCACCATCAAACAGTCATGATCGATGCCCATTTAAATGCATTTATAATATGACTCTTGAGGACACAACCAAACACAAACTATGTATATAAAAATGACAAAATGCAATACCACCATTCTCCTATGTACATATGTATATTAGAGTGGCACTTTTTAAAAATTTCAGGTTTCAGTGATTACATTGCGGAACAATGCCAGAAAAAGGGGATAAAAAAGCGGTAGAAAAAGCACTAAAATGAATGATCCAGACTTACTTCTTCTTAGCAGAAACACTATTGATTTCGTTGCCATTAGGTAAGTATTCACAATTCAATATTTTTTTAGTAGTTTTGAACGAGTGCAACGGAAACTCTATTTCATCGATTGAAAGGAAACAAAAAAAATAAAAAAAAATAATAAATAAATAAAAATTTAATGAATGGTATGTATAGTTCACAATTTGTAAAATACGTTTGGGATTTTAGCATATTTAATTCCTTCAATGCAATTAATGTATGTCCCGTTAAAAATAAAAAAAATAATATGAAAGTGCTTGTGCAAATTTGAATGTTACTGACACCTTAGAAAACTTTTTTTTCTATTGGCGTTTATACATGAATGGATGTCACTACATTGCTAGATCTGTCAAAACAATAGTATATTGGAAGATGACAAAGCAAATTGTGGTAAATTCTTTGTTGTTGTTTATTCTTTGATATTTTGAATGTTTAATAACGCTCCTCGACGAGAACAAGAAATTCTCATTGAGTTTGTAATTTAACTTAACAAATTTTTCCAGAAGTTCTAAAAATATCGTCCCCTGACGAGTTCCTTAGGCAAGAATGAAATCCGGATAGGGACATGCCTCCAACAGATTATTTTTACAATTTCTAAAACACGTTTGGGATTTTAGCATATTTAATTCTTTTAATGTAATAAAAATTATTTTTAAATTGTGCTAAGATCCCTAAACTTATTTAACAGATTGTGATAAATTATATTATAATATGTTAAAGACACGTCCCTATCCAGATATCATTCTTGCCTAACGAAATTGCAAGGGGACTACGTTTTTAGATTTTCACTAAATATTTTTGTTATCGTCTAGGAGCGTTTTTAAATGTTAAAATTTGGCACAATTTACTTTGTCGTTTTCCAAAATACTAATTTGTTGTTTTGACAGATACATGCCCCCGACAAAGGCGCAGAGTAATTATGATTTTTTTTTGTTAGGTAGCTCATTTAATTTTTGGCTCGATGGCTGGCTCAAGGAACATGAATTTGACCAATCCTGGTTTACAGGGTCCTTGTTATTAAACTCAAATGAAAAAGGCATAAAATTATATAAACAAATCTATTTTAAGGAAAATTTTAATTCCAATATATCGAAAAGAGTACGATTTGCAAAATCTTAAAATATTCGTGTTAGCATGCCAAAATTTGTTATAAATAATGTGGTGAACGTTACATAATTCTGTTACAGAAATTTTTTCCAAAAGTCTTGAATTTTGGCTGCCGGTCGCCAAGAATTAAGTTTTCCGATTTTGCTTAAATTTGCAGCACATAATTTTTATTAGACCTAGTTCTACAATATTTAGTCCACACAGTATATAGAAATCGACAGAAAAGTCTTTTTAGTCCAACAAAAAAATGCCCATCTAATATTTACGCTAACAAGCAACAAAGTTCATATCCCTGCACTTACATTGTGTAAAAGTGTTTGTGCACAAGTGTAAAAGATTGTCTATGTGTGAGTTAGTAAAAGCGATTTGTGTTTCAAAAACTAAATTGCAAAATGCTACTAACTGCTTACTAAATATTTAGTATGTGCAATAATTGTAGGGCATTGGGGATAAGAAGAAGAAACCAAGTTACTCAAACAAAATGGTACTTATGGGAATTTTCAATAATCTTTTTATTTTTGTGTGCTTTCGAAAAGGAACATACTGTTTGCTAAAGCTTTTTGTCAATTGCTACGGTATAGATAGAATATTAATATTAGAATTATAATTTAGAATTCAAATTTGAATGTAAGAATAAACATTGAATTGTCGATAGAAACAAATATTTTTGTAATGCGATTAGAGTTTTAAAAGGGAATTAAAATTTAGTATGGATTTGAATATGTGACCAAACGATTTTTGTAAAAAGGATCTAAATTGGATTTGCACAAAGACAAATCATTATAAGGTTGCAATTTATGTAAGGTACACTAACAATATATTTTCCATTGCCGATTAAAGTTTATTTAAATAGTATGGAATACGTAAAATTTGCGTTCAAATAAAGGATCAATTAGAACACATACTTAGAAATATATTTTTTAACATTTTGTAATGTCATTCATTAAGAGAAAAACAAATATTCAGTAGGAGCCCAGCAAAAAACCTGCTTCACTGGATGCAGCTTTGTAAGGGAATAAATAAAATTAATCCCCCACAAAGCTGCTTACGGAAGGCATGATTTTTCCATACAAAGGGCCCGCTTGGAAGCACGTTGTTTTGTGAGAAAAAGCGCATTATTCGCTGCTGAAAAATTGCAGTAAATTCATGTTTTTCGTAAGTGCATTTAACCGCAAATAAATTCATGCACTTTTTTTTCGGAAAAAGTGCTTTTTTTGCTGCTGAAAAGATGCAGTAAATTCATGATTTTCATTGAGCGCATTTAAACGCGACTTCTTATGAAAATAAATGCATTCATTTGCCGACTTCAAAATGCAGACTGACTCATGCGTATACATTAAACTCTATTAAAGAAGGGTAAAACACGATTGAGATGACTCAGATTTCGTGCGCATTAATCTTTGGATAACTTACATTTTATTTGACTCCCTTACAATCTGCTTCGCCGTAAGGGAATAGCGTAGCACTATAATTTTTTAAATAACTTGCTTACAATTTGCTTCGTTTGAAGCAGTTTTACAGGTTATACAATCAAATTGCAAAATTTTTTGTGTATTGTATACGCATAAAGTGGCGCAACTCTGTAAAGCAGAATTTGTAGCGCGTTTTTAAGCGCTTCGTATTTTTACTGCTTCCAAAATACTAAAAAATTTTTGCTGGGAGTTGGTGTTTTCAATATATCTTGAAAAAAAAATTAACTAATTTTGTTTTCTTTCCTATCAACATAGTTTGCTTAAACACAAAATTATTTTAACTGAAATCATAAGGAATTCTTGATGATATTGTGTTATACAATTACAGCTAAAAATTTTAAATTTAAAAATAAGTCCACAGTAAATTTTTCAGATTAAAGATTTCGTTAAAAAAAAAATTTTTTTTAAAGAGAAACTTTTTTAAAAAAGTAAATTTTTACCATAATTTCCTATATCATGTTATATATTTTCGGAAAGCTTACTAAAAACGGCATTAGCTGATACAGAACGACGTAGCATGTTGTGTAAGAACCAAGAAAATATATTGGGGAAAAACTCAATTTTTTATACCTGTTTGTATGGCGTCATATCTGAAATTTAATAAATTTAAAATTATTTTCACATAACAGGAATCTAAAGGGTGGTCCAACCAAAGCGCGCGATGTTAGTTGTAAATAAAACAAAAAGTTTTCAGAGAACTATCTTAATATTTTTTATTATGATAGAATGATCCATGACAATTATGCGTGAAACAAAATATCGGCCAAATGCTAGTCACGGCTTCGCTGGCATACCTCTATCCGATGAGCCATATTTTCAATGACTCTGGGACATTATTGAGGTTCAATGTCGTTAATGTGCCGAATTATCCCATCCTTTAGCTCACGAATTGTTCTTGGCTTATTGCCATACACTTTTTCTTTTAAATATCCCAAAAGAAAGAAGTCCAACGGTGTGAAATTGATCGTGGAGGCCAATTAACATCGCCACGACGTGAGATAACACGGCCATTGAATTTCTCGCGCAAAAGAGCCATTGTTTCATTGGATGTGTGGCTAGTGGCACCATCCTGTTGGAAGCACATATCGTCCAGGTCCATATCCTCAATTTCTGGCCACAAGAAGTCCGTTATCAACTAGCGAAAGCGAACACCATTCACGGTAACTGCTTAACGGCTCTTCTGCCACACTATCGCGAACAACAGCATACACAGGTGTTTTCACATTTCCAACAGACCCGGTTGGCTGAAATTTGAGCACAATTCTCACGATTGTGGACACATTTAGTCGATTATGCTCAAGTTGGGCAAAAAACTTGACGTTAAGGTGTGACTCACAATTAACATCGCGCATTACGGTTGGACCACCCTATACTTTCAAAAAGAAAAAGATTGATACTCATGTTGTCTATGTTAAGTACTCAGAGGTTCCTAAATCTTTAAAAATACAGACCTTCCAGAAAATTCGTCTCAAACCCGAAGTAGGCCGAATATCGACAAAAGCAAAAACACCCCTCACTTAAATAATATAAGGATTAATACGTATATGTGAATTTGGACCGTAACCCTATATCATACTTGGGACTAGTTAATTGAATGTACTAATTAATTGATGATTTCATTGGCATTACAATTGACCAATGCCAATGAAATATTTTGGCATTACAATTGATCAATGCGAATAATTTTTTTTTTCATTTGGCATTGTTCTATCCCTATTTTCATGTTTTGATAAAATAAAAAATTTTAAACTCGTGTATTTCTTACATCTTTTTCGCTATTTCGTCAAGTTTATATTACTAGAGGCTGATCTTTACTACCCAGTATTAAAAGAAGAGAGAACAGCGTATACTTGATACAACTGTCCTATAGGAAATGAGGAGTCAATTACCCTCCAAGGACCTATCCCGTGACCGGTCAACCGAAGGTATATTACTAAATTAGTACAAATATGAATAACAGGGAATGAATTAATAAGTATTTTCTGATCCGTTATTTTCACTGTTGCTGTTAAAAAACTTGACCGATACCGAAACAAAAAACAAAATTCGCGGCATATTTTTAAAAATATTTTTTTATTTATTTTATTCTTATTTATTTTTAACTTTATTTTTTTACGGTTTGCAAATTTTAGCTCTTATTTTAAATTTCTATAATTTTTTGCTAAGAAATTTTAAGCTTTGTATTTTCAACGTTTTTTAAATGTTAAAGCTGTTTTAATTTTAACAATTGGTATTTCATTTAACTTTTTAACTTAAGGGGAATTCAGAGTGTTTGAGGTAATTTTCTAATTTTTAATTTAATTATGGCCAACTCAAAAAACGAGTCAACTGCCATTAAAGGATCTATCCCATGACCGGTCGGGGGCATATTCAAGGCACTTCCACTATATTTGTGTGGGTGTTAATGTTGTTTTCTTTTCTATTTTTTTCTTTTCCATTTTTTTTTATTAGGTTGTAGTGTTTTTGTGGTGTTTTTCTTTTTTATTTGAATAGAAATGAAAAATATTTAACTTTACCAACAGCCAGTCATCATGCACAAGCAACATTAGCTCAGACGGTAGAGTGTTTGCCTTACAAGCAGAAGGTTGTGTTATCGAGCCCTACTTTGACGTGAAGTAGATTTTTTTTAATTCTTAATTTTTTATTGGTTTATATGAAAAGCTATTTTTAGAAACACCACCTTACGTGTCACAAGGTGTCTAAACTGTGGCAATTGGTCATTTCCAATGACAACGCGTGTCATTTTGGACCAGTCCCTTTACCCGTAGGGTGGATAAAATAGCGAATATTTAAAAATTTTATAGCTCTGAAATTTTACGATCTTGACTTAATTTCCTTTTTGTAAAACTATTTTTTTTTTGTATACAATGCTTTTTCTTCAATTATAATTGTTTGTTTTGAGGCATTGGTGTGCATTTAATTACCATTGATTTAATCAATGCCAATTGAAAAAAAAATTCAGATGTTTTGTGTTCTGCCATAAACAAATAAGTATGCTTGCACATGTTTTATAGGCCTCTCACATATCTTTCGTTTGATGTCAAAATTTCCTATAGTTACTTTGGAACAAAGATGAAACAAACCAAAAAAGACGAAAAACTGAGTAATTTTTTAATACACTTTTTAACCCCTTAACCTTCGCGGTTGCATATAAAAAAAAATATGTCAACCTTAAATTTATTACTTTCTATCAATATTCGAGTTTCATTCACATCGGCGTGTACCACTTGGGGTACATTCCTTGTAAGATCCTTTTGCGGCTGCCTCTTTATTTTCTGTCTTGTCTATAATTTTTGAAAGCACTTTGAAAGTTCTTTTATAAGTGGAAAGTTTGGTGTGTTGTTTATATACAAACGAGGCATTCCACACCAGATGTCCAGCTAGTAACATATATGTCATATCAATGTCAAATTTCGGTTTTCAATAGGTCTGTGTAGTAGAAAAAAGAATATGTACTTGTTTTTTTTTACTTTTCTACAAAATGGGCTAGGTAGGCGTGGTCAAATGTTAAAAACATTTAAAAGTGTTTTTAGTAAATTTTTTGAAATATGCCAAGAGCTTAAAATTAAACACAATCTATAGAGTTTTCTACGTGCTATTTTCTGAATAAAAAAAAAATAAAATTTTCAGAACAAATTCTGAATTAGAATTTTTTTGTTTCGATGAAAAACTCAATTTATCAAAAAACACCCTACTCTGTTTTTATTTTTTTTTAATATTTTTAAGAAAATCTATTCTAATAATTTTCTATTTTTACTGCCGACAACCCATAGATTAGCAGTTTTTAACATTAAAAATGAAGTTTTATTTTCTTATATGTAATCATATTAAATCATATATCAGTATTTTCTTTATTGCAAATGGTTTATATAGGAATATATAATTGATAAAGCCGTTCAAAGTTTTATATATAAATAGATAAGAAAAATAATTTTGATTTTATTTTATATATTACAATATATTAGTTAATCTCAGACACAAGTTCGAAACGCATTTCATCAAAAACAATTTTTTTTTTAATTTAAAAATCTAATTTAAAAAAATAACATTTAAAATCACGACCCGGTTCGTAATGGGTTAATAAGTCTACGCATGTTCCATATCATTGGTAAGACATTTCAAGTACATTTCCAACGGCATATAAGCCATTGAATATTGTTATCATCATTTTCAGCACCATAAATCGGGAACTATGAGCCTCCAACAAAAAAAAGTGTATTGCCGGGCTAATTATTAAAATTTTATTTAGAATAAAACAAAACAACATATTTAAAAAAAATTTATAAGTCCAAAAAAAATTCCCATATTTGAGAAAAAATTATCTACACCCGTATTCAAAATGACAAAGTGTATGCTAACTAACTTGCTGCTAACTTTTTTACACACAAATTCCCATAAGGCAAAGCTGGCAGCTAGTTAGTTAGCATATGCTTTTTCATTTTGAATACGGGGGCTAATCTTTAAAGAAGTCAACAATAACGAATTTGTACAATAATGTGTTTAATATTTATTCATTATTAGGGCAAGAAATTTCATGCAATTAAAAATGGAAAATATGCGCCTAAAAAAGAAAAATATGCATTAAAAATATAAGAAATATGCACCAAAAACTATTATTTTTGTAAAAATAATGCAAAAATAATAGTCCTAAATTAAAAATATGCACAAGTATGCATTAAAAATCACAAAATATGCATTAAAAACGGCACAAAATATGCATTTAAAGTCAAAATATGCAAAAACATGAATTTTTGACAAAATATTAAAAAATGTGCAACTACAAAACGATGCCATTTTGTTCTAAATTTGATGATTCGGATAAATATTTAGTCCATATTAGTTTTAGACCATCGAGAAAAACATGCATTTGCATGGAATCATTACCAACAGTAGCCTGCGACTGGTAGTGTGTAGGACGTGAGATCCTGCTGCCCTCCAATACAAAGTTTTTTTATGATTTCAATTTAATCATATCGTATTGTATTTGATCGGGACAAAACTCGGATATAAATTGATCATTTGATATAACTTTGTATCCTTGTAAATATAATTATATCCGATTTAATACAATTTAATATAACCATTTTTAGGATGAAATGGATATAATTTCACATTACATATTGCAAATATATCCATTTATATATAATTTTATATAAAATTTTTTACTCGGATTATTAAAAATAAATAAATTAAATTAAAAAAA
Source organism: Leucophora obtusa (assembly GCA_949987735.1). Taxonomy (NCBI): domain Eukaryota; kingdom Metazoa; phylum Arthropoda; class Insecta; order Diptera; family Anthomyiidae; genus Leucophora; species Leucophora obtusa. The sequence continues at coordinate 57,055,509 of OX465299.1, read as the reverse complement.
AAAAAAATTGGTAAGAAAAAAATTGGAGATATGTTCGGCTTAGTTTTCGAGAAAATTTGCATTGAATATGGTACAAATGTAGTTGTTTCGTATTTTGAAAAATTTGTACATGGGTGCGTATGAGTAATATATAAGTGGTATAACACTGTGGAACCAGTGTTGCCAGAACTCCTAAATACAAATATGCTAGATTCCTAAATATTTTCTGCTAAAATCTGCTAAATCCTAAAATAAAAAATATGTGCTTAGAATATGCTAAATTAAAAAATCGCAATTTTTTTATTATATTCATTATGCTAAAGATCTGCTAAATTTAATACAAAAAATATGCTGAAAATCTGCTAAATAATTTTTTTTGTATTATTTAATAAAGTCATATTAATGGAAAAATACTTTTTTTAAACAATTTTTATAAAAAATTATATTTTAATACTTTTTAAACTATCTTAGAATAAATATAAAAGTTTACCCCTTAATTCATAAATGCTTTCAAAAGTTATAGGAGGTTTATCGAACAAATTTTATGTGAAGAATTTGTTTTGTAAACCTCCTAGAACTTTGCAGAGTGTTTATGAATTGAGAGGTAAACTTTTACATTTATTCTACTATACTTTAAAAAAGTATGAAAAGGTAATTTTTTGTAAATACTGTTTAATCTTTCTTTGAGGCTAAAAAACTAAACTTTCTCATTTAATTTTTTCACAATAAACATAACTGATTTAAAATTTTTGCAAGATTTTTTTATGGTTTTTGTAGCATTTTCAAATTATAGTAGTATATCAATACTACGAAAAAAGTTTACATTTAAAAAAGAATTGAATATGCCCTGCAAACAAAACAATACGAAAATGTTTCGCAATCGTATCGCCTGGAAGAAAAACTTTATCGCGGCAATAATCATATTCTTATTGCGGAAGATCCCCCCTTCGGGAGTAAATGTCCTATCTATAGCGATACTCCCAAGCAATACGAAAGCGATACTTCTGAATGATAAATCGGCGATATCGCTAATTTAACACCGGGAAGATAAAAAGGTGATATCGCTAAATTAACTCCTCGAAATAGACAAAAGAATTTTTAATTTTCATTATTAAATTTAACTCTGAAAAAGAATATCTGCATACATAATCCATTAACAAGAACATTAATTATCTTGTTGCCATCATACCCGGTTTTTTTTTCGCGCACTAAATCTTCATTTTTCAACGAATTTGTTTCCCATATTTCTTATAATTGTGTTTTGTACAAATTTATTTATTATATTTTCCAAAATTTTCAAAAATTTTAAACGAATTGTGTTTATCTTCCAGATGATAAAAAGGTGATATTGCCGCAATATTATCATAAAACAATTATGACAAAAAACACAATTTTTGATTTGGTTTTTCAAATGTCTTCCAAATTATAAAAGAAAGATAATTTCAAAATACTACTTGATTATTTTCATTCAAATCAAAAATTGAAAATATCGCTTTATTATCTTCGTGGAAGCTATCTTCCATATGTTTGCAGGGTAATTACGCATGAAATAAAAAGTTATGAAAACATAAGCCGCTTTTTCTAATCACTTGTATTTACTAAATGCAAAGAGTAGTTCTAAAAGTACTCAACAGATGGAGTTAGATTCTCCCTATTTTAAAAAGAATTTTCTGTCCGACAATTTATATTATTACACAATTGAATAATTCCATTGCAATATTTAACATTCACTAATTGGATGTAATTAAATTACTTACAGTAGAGTGAAAAATTTCCATTTCCATTTCAGCTATTTCTCCATGTCCAAGATGACAAATATGTATTTGGAGTGTAGTTTTGTTTCTAAACATATTTCACAAAAAAATTTAATAGAAATATTTTATTTGTTAGTTTTTAAATTTTTTTGTTTTTCTTTTAATTTTCATTCGTATTTTTTTCTGAAATTAAATTAATAGGCTGTTTCATATATTTGTGCTTTTATTGTGGATTTATTAAATTCAGCTTTTTTTTTGGATTTAATAAATCCCCTCTTTGTATGAAAAATTCTAAATCCAGGTGATTAAAAAAACTCTAATTGTTATTGTTATAAATATTGTTGCAGAAAAAATTATTTTGTTAAAAAAATGCTAAAAATATGCTTTTATTAAATAAAACAAAATATGCTAAAAAATCTGCTTTTGTCCAACAGAATATGCTAAAAAGCAGTTAGCATATTTTTACAAAAAAAAATATGCAATTGCCCAACTCAATCTGCTAAATCCATCAGAAAATATGCTAAAATGGCAACACTGTGTGGAACAAATTCAGGTTAGCAAAAGTTAGGTCGATTCTGAGAGTGAGGGGTGAAAATAGAGGCTAAATTAGAAGACCCGTATCGCGGCGTTTGCTTATGTTAGTTCGAATTTTTCATATTGTTTATATGGTTTTTTGGATATAACTCGTCGACTAATTGATATTTTTTAAATCTGTAAAAGCCAAATTATTGCTAGAGACCTGTGCAACAATTTAAATTAAAATTTAAAAATGATTGATTTTTTTTTGTTTTTTTCTTTTTTTTTTTTAATTGTTGTTCAGGTCTCTAGCTATAATTTGGCTTTTACAGTTTTAAAAAATATCATTAGTCGACGAGTTATAGCCAAAAAACCATATACAAAATTCGAACTAATATAAGCAAACGCCGCGATACGGGTCTTCTAATTTAGCTTCTATTTTCACCCCTCACTCTCAGAATCAACCTAACTTTTGCTAACCTGAAATTGTACCACAGTGTAATGTTAGAGACCAAAAATAACCGTTATTTTTGAAATTATAAACAAGAAAAAGCATATAGAACTAAATATCGGAGAACTAATTCAAGTACATTATAATGATCCTCGTGGACTAGGCTTCCAAAAAATGCTTTGCTTTTTAAATTTTTTTACCTTTATTTTTTTGGGCAAAACTAAAAGTTATTTTCGGACTTTTATTTTTTCGAGCAGAAATAAAAATTATTTTTTTTAGTTTTATTTATCTGAGCAAAAATAAAAGTTATTTTCTGATTTTTATTTTTTCGAGTAACTATAAACTTTTTTTTGGCTTTTATTTTTTCGAGCAGAAATAAAAGTAATTTTTGACTTTTATTTTTCTTAGCAAGTATAAAAGTTAATTTTTTACTTTCACTTTTTCGAACAAAAAATAATAGTTATTTTTTGATCTTTATTTTTTTGAGCAGGAGTAAAACTTTTTTTTGAAATCAATGACACCTGAAAATTGCCATGGAGCTCGCTTTAATAGGCATTTCTCATATTTTTATGTGTCTGAGATCAATTTGTCGAAATTTTAATATTTTAATTTGTTTTTTGTCAAAACAAAAACTTTAGTTTTTGCTCGAAAAATAAAAGTCAAAAAAGAACTTTTATTTTTGCCCAAAAAAAGAAAAGTCAAAAAATAACTACTACATCAACAAAATGCGAACAGAGCAAAAAATAAAATAAGTTTTCGAAGTCTTCTGCAAAGCATAACCAACAATAGAAATATTATGAAAGTCTCTTGTTTTTGTATTTCATACCTTCGGTATAAATACAAATTTTATTTTTATTTTTACCTTACTTTTTTGCTAATACAAGAAGAGGCAAAACCATATTTTCTCCGTAATATGAGTATTGTCAAAATGGTGGTTTTTAATTTTTACTTAAAAATAAAAATTGTTTTTTTTCGATCTTTTTAAATTATTAACTATAAATTTATTAATTTAGTTCGAGGCCAATTTCCTTATTATGAATTAACATACTAAGTACTTTTTTCAAAAACTGCTATTTTTCTTCATCAGGATACTCTCCTGACTAATACTTCACAGAATTTTTGCTTTCAAAAACTTCTATACTTTCAGGAATGAAAAGATGATCGTTTCGGGGATTTTCCAGGTCCCCTTCATCAGTTTTCTTTAGAAAGTGGTGGCAGTAGTGCATTGCAATTTGAAGCATCAAAATCTCATATTAATTATAGTCTGATACATCAACAAAATGCGAACAGAGAAAATAATAAAATATGTTTTCGAAGTATTCTGCAAAGCAGAAACATCAATAAAATGCTCTAGTGACACACACAGGATAAGTCAAGTATTCTGGCAGATGAATCGCTGAAAGTTGGTCTCAAAATAAACATATTCAAAACTATGATATGAGGTTAAATATAAATTAAAATGAAGCTATTATGCACCACGGAAATGTTATATCAATACCTAGGCAGTATCCCAGTGTAGAAACGGTAATGACATATCATTATTTTTTGGAGTACCAGTAATGACACCCACTTACCTTCTGCATTATTTTAAAACATATAATAATGAGTTACTGGTAATGACTTACTTTTATAATTATTTCAAATAGAAAATAATTTTTTAAATTTTTTTGAAAATTTTTTGAAATCTATTTTTAGACTCAATATTTTTTAAACACTGGTAAAAATATATGTGACCACATATTTTTTGATTTTTTGTATGTTGGCGAGTAAGCTTACTTGTGTGCAGCAGGTCAATTATGTTTTTATCTATTAAATATAGCATGTCAATATAGCTCAGATGGTAGAGCTGTTGACTGGCAATCTGTAGACCCAGGTTCGATTCCCGCACCAGCAAATTTTATTAAAAAAAAAAAAATACATTAAAAAATATTTTTTTTTATATAATTTATTTTATTGAAAATCTATATTTAGACTTATTACTTTTGTCAGTACTGGTAAGCACATAGGTAACGATATATTATTTGATTTTTCGTATACTGGTGTGTAACGACAACTCATTATTTTTCGCGACATCGCCATATAAAGGTAATAAGAAATGTAATAACAAAAGTAACTAGTTACCATTACCAAGTATGTAGTTACATAACCACATATCTGGTAATAATTTTCTTCACTGGGATGGTTACTGATCAAGGAGGAAGGGAGAAAGATGTTGACAGCCGTATAAGAAAAGCACTCGGTGCTTTTCCTCGCTTCCCGAACTATGACCCAAATCATGATGTTTTGTACGGCATCATATAATCGGCATAAGCGACTTGAATTTTGCACTTGTTTGTAAAGAAAAAATTAAGAGAAAATAGCTGGGTTTCAATAAAAGAGATTGTGCTTAAAAGAAAGCATATAACGAAATTACTAAATGTCACATTGTCTTTGTTCTCATAAAAGTTTGTTAAAGGTTATAAAACATATTTGATTATAAAAACCATCATTAATTTTTAATTATATCTAGCAGAGCGTAAAAAAGAAAGATTATATAATTATATTAATAACAAAAAAGCTAAGTTACTTCTTATTTTATCCACCTTCATTCTTAATGAACTTGAACTTTTCTCATTTTGATTTTTATTAACAATTTAATAATTCATATTTCAAAATTATGCAAAAATTATAAAAGTTACTAAAAGAACCCCCAGCTCACGCAAACCAACATAACAAACCAAGTGATAATTTATGTTAGAGTTGATCGATGTCAGGTTTCTTGTGCAAATATGACAAGAGGAGGAAGAAAATATTCTGGGTGGTAAAATAAAAATAATTTAATGATTACAGTGAAATTTAAAATCATTCAAATGTTATAAATAGGTCTGGAAATCGGTTAGAACTAGGAACGATTCACTTTTAAAAATTTATGTAAAAAAAAACAATTTTTGCTATAAAATTTCATATTCATAAAATATTTAGGACAAAAATTGTTCTTAGTTTTGATTAAAAATCTGGTCCTTAAATCTTATAAAGGGTTCTTCAATAAGAGCGCTACAAAAGTTTTTTTAAATAAAACAAAAACGGTTTTGGATATCAATGAAATTCTTTATTCCTGTGAAAGTACGTTCGATGGCATTATGTATGGAAATCGATCTCTTTTGCATGGCCACCACGGGCACGCTTGCAGAAGTCCAGACGCTGAACCCAATTTTCGACGGTTTTCAAGCATAAATCGGCCGATATTCGTACGAAGTTCATCAATCGTCGCTGGCTTGTTGGCATAGACCATAGATTTGACATAGCCCCACAAAAAATAGTCCAACGGCGTCAAATCGCACGACCGAGGCGGCCAATCGACTGCACCATTTCGTGAGATAACACGTTCTCCAAACTTGGTTTGCAATAAATTGATTGTGACATTCGCTGTGTGGCTTGTGGCGCCGTCCTGTTGGAACCACATGTCCTCCAAGTCCATATCATCCAATTGGGGCCAAAAATATTCGGTTGTCATTGAACGGTAGCGATTCCCATTCACAGTAACGTGCCGGTCTTGATCATCACGGAAGAAGTAATGACGGCGGCGTCCCGTAAACCGCACCAAACCGTAATTTTTTCGGGATGCAATGATGACTCATGGAGTACGTGTGGATTGCTGTCTGACCAATAACGCATATTTTGTTTATTGACGAAGCCATTCATTATGACGACCATAAATTGGACGTAGCGCTCTTAACGTTGAGGCCACTGACTCCGAATGTCTGTAGTAAATTTTAATAATTTCGACTCGTTGTTGGCTCGTATATCTTTCCATAATGAAATGGCAAACCTTATTGAAGAGAAATGTCAAAAGAGTGGCAAGAAATATGGCGTCGTTTGCTGTCCCTGTCTTTCTACTTTTGTAGCGTCCCTGTTAAAGAATCCTTTAGTAAACGTGTGTTTTATTTCGAGATTTTATAATTTTAAAGTTTTTCAGATTTAGAAACTCATCCCAAAACAATCCAGTTTGAAAAATTGCTTAAAAAGTCCACTTCAGCGTTATAAATAGTAGGTACATTATTTTTTACAGAAACACAAAAGAGTTCAATATATGACATGAACTTTATATGCTCAGACGTTTATTTTCTTTAGCAGGAAAACAACTTCAACCAAATATCTTCGCAAATCATCAAATTTGACACTGTTCTTTTGCATATTAAGTATAAAATAAATGCAAATTTTTTAACATTTTTTTAATAAATGCATATTAATTTAAAGTTTGGCATAAAAATATGATTAGAAATACATTTATAAAATAAATGTTCAAAACCGTTTCAGCTTTAAACTATCAAAAACTTGTTTTAATAAATATATTTAATATTTATAACCATTCAATTTTGGTCAAAAATGTAAAAACGCTCCACTCTGCTGGGCATCAGTGTTGCCGCTTTTTGAATAATTATTCAAAAAGGGAACTGTTTACACATTCGTCGAATAATTTTTGAATAATGACATTTTTGTTAAGTTTTTGTGTAATTTCACTTTCTACAGAAATTTGCGTATATTTTATAGAATTTTTTAAAATAAAGTTAACTAATTAAATATATGTGAAACTTTTAGGGGGTAATTCGAAGATGCAGCGAAGAAGAAGTTGACTACAAAGAACTAGTAATTTTCAAAACTTTTTAACAGTTAGGGGCACCTTGAAGAACCTGATGCCAGGAAGCAGAGAAATAATGGGCAAAATTCTAAATTGGAAAGGCTGTGGGGAAGGAATAAGTAGCAACTGCGGAATAGTTTTGCCACAAAACGTATATAAATGAAATAGCATTTTAAAACTCTTATGTATCGAGAAAAAAGGGATTCCAAGTACTTTGTTCGCGATGACTCAAAAGAGATGGGTAATAATATCAAAAACATGTTTTTTTTTGCGTAATTTCATATTGTTTTGGATTATTTTTGACCTACAGCTGTGTATTTTTTTACTTGACTGGTGGCAACACTGTTGTGCATAATACGTATTGTGTGTGTCTATATGAAAATGAACTGTTAAGAACAAAAGACTCTTTCTAACAAAATATTATTTAAATTCCTTGTGGAAGGAGTTTCTTTTGTGTTACAATGCAAATTGTATAAGTGTGTTGCTTGGTTGGTGTGCAAATTATGGTTTAACACCTCATTGAACTTTTATATTTTTTACATGTTTGAGGTTTGAGGGCTTTAACAATTTTTTTTTTATCTTATTTTGCTATTCTATTTTACAACAAGTTTTTTGTTTCGTTTTTTTTCTTTTTCTATATATTTAATATTCAAATTAGGAATTTTTTATGCGTAAATTATAATTTCTTTTTAACCATAAAGGTTTTTTCTTTTTGTTATCATCTTCTTTTGAGCATAAAAAGTTTTGTTGCTCAAGTTTTTTTTCTTGGTTTTGTATTATTACTTTCGTTACATCAAATTGTAGATGGATGAATATCTAGAAAAGAAGATAAAGTTAATTATAGACACTTTTCTTGATGTTTAGTTAATTTTGTAATAGTGCTAAAAAATTTTTGTGGTTTATGGTGTAATTAAATGCAAAAATATGCTAAATGCAATTATATTCGTTATTGTTCATGAAAATAACTTAATACGATATTTTGAAGTTAAAATTTGAAAGGCGGGAATGCCAACAAATGTTATTATATTCGGCATAAATTATGTTCAATAAATAATTGAGCAAAAAGAAAGTACTAAATTACATACATATATTGTTAAATGTATACTTGCTGCTGTGCTGAAACGAAATATTTTTGACAAGAAACGGATCAGATTTCAATAGCCTTTATTGCATACACCTGATAAACTTAATAACAAACCAATAAAAAGTTAAAGTTTTGAAGTAATGAAAAAATAAAACGATCATTTAAAATGTGCGGTTGTTTTATAACTTAATGATTTTTCCAATAAAACCTGAAGTTGTTTGTTTTTTCATTGTGTTTTCATTTTGAATATATTTCACAATATTAACAATTTTTTTTATTAAAACCTGAAATTAGAATACCTTTAAATGATATATGATTTGTTAGACAACTAACTTCTATACTAATTGTAAAAAATCAATTAAATTTTTTTAATTATCTAATCAATGGCACATATATATGAACAAAAATTTGTAAAAAAAACACACACAGACGGACGGACACACAAACCAACGTACAGCGCTAAATCGAATTAAGAAGTGACTCTGAGGGGATCAGTGTGCTAAGAAGTGGGCCTATGTGCAATATTTTTTGGTACAACCAACATCAGCATGAACTCAACATATCCTGTCCACTAGACCGTACCTCAAAAAAAAAAGTTCGCCGTACACCCTCCAATATGAAGTATTTTTGCAAGGAGGTTTGAAAAAAAAAAAATTTTTTATTTTTTTTGCCGAACGTAGGGGTCGCCTTTTTTAATTTTTTGTTATAGCTTTGGCATTTAAAATCGGATTTTAAAGTGTGATATATCAATTTTTTTGCCTCGAGTTTTGCTATATAGTAAAAATCCAATTAAAAAGCCGACCCCTACGTTCGGCAACCAATATATAAAAAAAAAAAATTCTATTGGGTTTAGCGAAAAACTTCCTTAGCAAAAGTTTAATGATTTTTTGCGAGCTTTAATTTTCTGACATTAGGGTGGTACATTAGGGTGGTAGCAACTGAGATCTGGTGGGTAACTACTAGAACGGGATACTTGAGGTGAAAATGCCCTTAGAGAAAAACACTGGTCTCCTCGAGGGAAAAATACCGATGTATCATACTTTAAGATCCGACTGTAAATGCCAAAGATATAACGAAAAATGTAAAATAGCGACCCCTACGTTCGGCAAAAAAAAATAAATTTTTTTTTTGAAACCTCCTTACAGAAATACTTCATATTGGAGGGTGTACGGCGCACTTTTGTTTTTTTGCCTGTAAGGTGGTACGCTCTACTGCCACGTAGCTATGTACGGTATAACTACATTACGATACTATTTTGTCGGTATGCTGGCCTGTAATTAGCTATTTTATTTGTAAAGTTTACAGACTTTCCTGTAAATTTTACAAAATTTTTTTATTTAAGCGTACCAGTTTTCATCGAGTGTTCATTAAATTTTAAATCCACTATAAAAACAGTACGTTGAAGTGTGTTAATAAAACTGTTATTAATCAAATTTTTTGCATATCTAGAGGCAATTTTGTTTGTGGCAGAATTTTTTAAATTTTGTATAGTCATTTGGTTTTTAAATATAAAAAACAAATTAAATTATTTACAAGTACCAATAAATAAATAAAGTCTAAACCATTTCAGAATCCATATTGTTATTCAAAAACACTTTTTGCATACAATATATCCCCCTATTTTAATTCTATTCACTTGCATTGTTAAGGACAATTTGCATATATAAAAATACCTATGACTATTGAAATTATTCAAACAAAAGAAAAACATTCATCACATAACACACAGGCATATTTATTTATATGCCAATAATATATACAAATAAACAATATAAATAGCTTAGGGCCTAAAACAGTTAAATAGGATCAGAGCTACAAAAAAAAATCATCTGTTAAAATGTATATTTATCAAGGCATTTGTTTAAAAAATAAAAGGAAAAAAAAATTATAAAAACTACAGAGTTTACAGTGGGAACTAGAAAAAAAAAGAATTGAAATACGAATTCATTGATTTTGTCTCCTCCATTCTATATCTGCATTTCAGCAAAATCGCAATTTTCAGTTGGGGAAGTAGCCTTATTAGTAAAAAAAAAAAACAAGAAAATGTTATTGTTGTAATCAGGAAATATAAAATTGTGGTCTTATTTAAATTAACTAAAAATAAACCTGGACAAAATATTGTTTAAATATTATATAAATTTGCTATTGAGTAAATATTATTTAAACCACAGATTTTTTAATCAATATTTCACTGTTCAACATTATTGGTTTTGCAATATTAAAAAATAATAAATCAATTTTTTTTATCCACTTACAGCTCTTCGTTACTTCTACGCTCTTCAAACTAAAGTGGAATTTGTTTAACCCAACCAACAACCTTTGAAGTATTTCTATGTATACAACAATAACACAACATAATATTATACAAATCAGCGTTGCCACCAGAGAGACGAAATTTTGTACACCCTTCGTTAGAAAATTGTCCAAAATCCCTGCAAAATGACACTTGAAACAATATGTCTATACTTAGAAGAAATTGGCTCAACTTTTTGAGCTTAATTTTTTAATATATTTAGTTAGAATATTCTTCCACCTCAAGTCCAAATTCTAATATGATATTGTCATATTAGATTTTTATTTGTTGTTTCAAAAAGGGGTTGATCATTTTCATGATAGACAATAAAATTTTAATGCTTAAGCCCGGTATTTTGTTCGTATTTTGCGAAAAAAGCTGTCAAACTCCATATAAAAATATAATAGACAGGACCATTTGAAAATGTAGCGAAAAAGTGACATTTGGGTTAATTATGTTTGTAACTTTTCATAGACCATAAAAAATGTGTGCATTTTAATGTTTTTATTATTGTTTTTGAGCTGTAAGCAAAATTTTTTCGCTCTTTTGAACAAAATACTGGGCTTTAGACACGAAAAGCGTCTTTATTAAAAACCTCTTGGCCGTTCCTCAACAGTGTGAGGGATTATGGTTGTTCAGCTTTCCAAACTCTTTTAACGGATGACCCGATTAATAAGGTAAATTTTCTAGCTGAAATGTGTGCAAGAAATTCTTGCTTGCTGGTAAGCGATCAACCATTAGAAAAACTTGAAAAAGTATGATTCTCTATGCCTAAGATATTTTTCCGAGCTCGTGCATTTAAAATGGCAAAGCCGCCCAATCGCAATATTGGCAGCTTTTGTTAATTATCTAGAATCCAATTAGATTTTAAACTATCAATAATCTGGCTTTTGAAGAAGTCGTTAAACTGGATACTTGTTAGCATTCCTTTCGGAGAGTTTAAGTCGATCCATTCAGCAGTTTGCTGAAAGTCTGCTGGTTACTCCATATATTTTCAAGGCATTTGATTGTGTATTGCCCGGAAAACGCAAAGATTAAAGCTTCCCAGGAAAATCTTCTTTTCCAAAGAATCGGTTGTAGAATAGCTACTTTTCATTCACGATTCTAACGATTCTAACACCGAGTCTTTTTTTTGAAATTGTCCCAAAAGCAACCCCTTCTGTAGCTCCAAAGTGGAACCGGTTGCTCTTGAATCAGTTTTGGAACTAGTTCTGGAACTGATTTTACGTCACCCACACCTTCCATATAGGATCCCAGGAACTGGTTCCGGAAAAAGTACAGAACTCTTCCAGTCATGAAAACAACTAACACGTTTTTAACAGGGTTAATAGGAAGACCCTGCTCACCGTACTCTATCAGTACAATTCAAAGAGTACCATTTGATATCATGATATCAGATAAGATCGCACCAACTTCCCAGTCATTATAAATGCCAAATTTTCTGCGCAACATATCGCCCTATATCCACTTAAGTGAACCTCATAGAGTAGGCCAACGATGACCAAAATAGCCACGATGGTAACACCAAGAGCCACTGTTGTATCCTTACTGTCAAGCATGTCCCTAACCCATAAACTTGTAACGTCGAAAATTACCACCCAATTTGGCTACTTACATAATTAAAATTTAATTCAGTGTGAACGCACTTTATCGATAATATTTATTTGTACGCAGTGTGAATACGATACGGGTACTGCTTGTACTCTTTATACGGGTCCGTATGTATGTTGTTTACATACTGCATACAAGTTAGTTTGTGTGTATGTCAAAGCACACGTTATTGTTTAGTATTTTATATATTTTTCTGCTGTGCTTTTTAGCCACATATAATTCGCATTTGGTTAATTTTTTAACTCAAATAAGAAGTTCAAGTTGCTGCACACACGGGGTGGTTAACCCGAACTATCATAGTGCGATACTGGCCAGTACCGAGCAAAACTTTTGGAAAGACGATAAACTTCGGTTGGTTGTCTCATAAATAATTTTACAGCCTTCGTGGTCTGTTCTAATTTCACAGCCTTCGCGGTCTGTTCTAATTTTACAGCCTTCGCGGTCTGTTCTAATTTTACAGCCTTCGCGGTCTGTTCTAATTTTACAGCCTTCGCGGTCTGCTCTAATTCTATAGCCTTCGCGGTCTGCTATAATTTTATATCCTTCGCGGTCTGTTCTAATTTCACAGCCTTCGCGGTCTGTTGTAATTTTACATCTTTCGCGGTCTGTTCTAATTTCACAGCCGCGAAGGTCTGTTCTAATTTAACAGCCCTCGTGGTCTGTTCTAATTTTACAGCCTTTGCGGTCTGTTCTGATTCTACAACCTTCGCGGTCTGTTATAATTTTAAAGCCTTCGCGGTCTGTTACAATTTTACAGCCTTCGCGATCTGTTCTAATTTCATAGCCCTCGCGGTCTGTTCTAATTTTGATCACCACTGCCTAGGTGATCTGGAGAAAACGCGACTCCCACGCCTAGGAGTTCGCCAACCCGAAGAAACCGGAACCGAGTCTGACAACGAGCACCTGCCGATCCAGTAACCACGTCGGAAATGACTGCCTGCCGAACCGATATCCGATTCGGAAACGACTACCTGCAGAACCGATACCCGAATCGAGGGACGACCGCCTGCCGAAGCAATAGCCGATCAGTGCCTTGCCGATAAGTGGTTTGCCGAACCGAGTGAATCCGAATGGAGATAATTGTTATTGCCATTTGTGAAATGCATTGTATTTGAATTTAGTTATTAAATAAAGACAATATTGAAAACATTTAAAAGGGCAAATCGATTGTGTTGTTACTTAAGGTTTTCGGGTCCTCAAGTAGACCCTGGACACGACTGAACTACCTCAGCCGACGACAAAACCCTTGTTATAAACTGTTAATATGATCAACGATCGTATGTTAAAGAGAAGCTGTTCTCGATTCATTTCTATATCCAAGAAAACGTAAATTACAATTACCCCATGCCTGTGAACCTTCACTATCCATGCAACAAGGCAATGTCAGGCCAATTTAGGCGATTTCCTCTGCTCATAAGCGAACTCTTTCCTATGAAGGGGAAATTCAACGCTGATGCAAGACTAGTTGGCATACACAGCTCAGGCAACTTACCCACTCTACTACCGACTTTTGAAAAAAGACGACATTCAGCCTCCTCCTGAAGAGAAAACTATACCCCATTAGAAAACTTTATTTAAAGACACAGACAAGGTTCCCAAATAAGCTATTCAAACCGCTCTGTAAAAGAGCCAGGAATATAGGGTCTACCCAAGTGATTTGAAAAGTTCAAAGCATTTTAATATCCATCTAACCCTATACCGCAACAAACAAAGGAGTCACAGACTCTATTCCGTTCGGCTCTATCGCATAAGTTCAAGACCGGAAAGCGATACTTAAATAGTAGGAATATGCAACTTCCCTCTTCGCCCTTTAAAAGACCGATGCCAACCGAGGACGATTTGGCAATGCCCTATGAAGTCTAAAAATCGCCGAATTTCGGCTTTAAAAATTTTTGCTAAAACTGCTAAAAGTTAGTCAAATTTACACGACTGTGTAATTTATATGGGAAACAACGACAAATGTATTAGCTAAAGTCCCAGTTATAAGTTTACTGGACATTCAGTAATCGAGCCTAAGGCAGTAACACTAAAAATAAAACTGTTAGATATACAGAATTTTAGTTATACTTGAGTTAAATTTAAGTTAATAAAAAATAACGACTTAACTTGTTGAAGTCAGCAAAATAATTTTGCTTATTAGTCGACTAAAAGATTTAAATTTAGTTTTTTTTTGTACAATGAGTGTTATTTTTGTTCAGGTTTAAGATCAAATATGACAAATTCCAAATAGAATTCACAATTTATTTTACAAGAAATAGTGAAAAAACTTATGAAACAAACTTTCCTAGAACCAATAGTTGACAATTAATGCATTTTCAAGTGTTTATCCAAGTTTTTTTTTTTTACTTTTTCCTAATGTAAATAAAAATTGAGCCTTTTTGAATTACCAGTTTACCCTTTTTTAAGCTAATATTGTATTCCTGTTGACTTTAGCAACATAGATTAATACATGTATTCAACTAAATTTAACTTAATAATAGCACAAAATTTGTAGATATAACGGTTTTTGCTATTTTTAGTCTACCAATATTTTATAAAATTTTCCTCAGATTTTATTATATAATTTGACATTTTCAATTAAATAAAAGTTGCCCAGCCAGCAGTTTCGGAGCGCTCATAATTAAGATTTTTAAATGGCTCAAAAAAATGATTATTGTTTTTTTGAAAACACTCTTCGTTTGGTAGAAAATATGAACCCTCAGAAAACCATCCAAAAAGTTGTCTCTACAATCTAAAAAGCTGTCTCAAAACGAGGGTTCATTTTTCGGACTCAAAGAAGATTCCAAAATTATTTAAATTTATGAAGAAAATTACGATTTTATACGTTCTTTTTTCTGAGTCATTTCTGAGTACCCAAGGGGCTCTTTTGGACGGACCACTTTCATAGGAAAAAGTGGAAAAATGTTTATGTTTTTGGAGCTCATTTCTGAGTCATTAATGATCATCTTTGTTTGCTGGGTAACGTTAATATAATTAAAATTCTCTAAATGTAACGGGTTGTTTAAAACTAAATATATATATAAAAAAAATATGCATAAAATATGAGCTGATGGCCTCAGACGCTAGTGCTCGGAAAAAAAAATAACTCTGTCATAATTTTTATTATTAATTAGTTATTAAATAAATAAATAAAATAAGTAACGGGTTTATTTGCTAACCTTACTAAATTTTGGAAAAAAAATCTGCAGGAGTTTTTTTTTGCAACTTATTTTTAACTAATTTTTGGTAGCTTTTTTTGCATGTTTATTTCCATGAATGTACACCCAGAAAACAGATTCGGTACTGACAACCCAAATTGTTGCCAATCGAATGGTTTAGTTGCATCGAATGAATTTTTAGGTTGCGACTACCGAATCTTGTTTGATAGAACTGAAATACCATTGATGCAGCCCAATTAGCCATGTTTTAATTGGTTTTCTGTTGTCGGAACTGAAAAACTCAGCTACAACAACCGACCGAACCATTCGATTGGCTACAGATGTGGTTGCCAGAATAGAATCTGTTTTCTGGATGTAGTTGGTTGTATAGAAAATGTTAATTTAAAATTTTCCACTTTTGCATAGTTATTCTTTAAGTGGCAACACTAGCACAGATACAAACACACACTCCCTTACCATTTCTATGATTTGTGAGTGTTTTTTTTTTTTTTTTTTTTTTGAAGTGTGCATAAAAACAATGCACGTGTTTACATGTGTATTCAGGGATGGAAAACGAAACTTTTATTTGGGTATCAAAAAGAATTTTGGAGAGTACTTTCGTGAATATTAGGGTACTTAATTCGTATACTCTAGAACATAGGTGGGCAAAATTGATTTGCATTTGGCTTAGTGAGCAAAAGAGAGAACTGCAGTGAAAGAACAGATTGAGTGAATTAAAAAATATGTGATTTTCATATTTATCAATGTCCATTAGCGTTGACCTTCCCTTATATGGACGAAAAAAAAGGTGACCTTTTACCACCAAAAAAGGATATCATCAACTTTTCCATACCTGATCTGAATTGATGAAACAACATGTATAAAAATAACAAAAACAACACAAACAACAAACCCTTGTTGTGCAGCTATTTAACCACCTACAACTACTACTCACTCGTATTTTATTACACAAAAATTTGATAATATTTTATGTGAGCAGGCTGGCCAGACCTGGGGGTTCGTCCCCAAATCTGGGGATATTTTGTTGGTCTGGGGACAAACATTTTTATTTGGGGACAGGGGATTTTTTTGGGCCTTTAAAAAGGTTTTGGGGATTTTTTGGGGATATTTGCAACCTTTCACAAATTTTGGAGATTACATTAATTTTCCAAAACATTAGTCAAGTTTTTTCAAACAATTCCAACGAAAAGTACAAATTTACCCTTTTATACATTATCCATAACATTCAATGCTTTCTAACACGAAATAAAATATTGAAAAAGATTTTTTTTCATTAATTTTATGAATTAGTTAATAATTGATTGTCACTTTATATCAATGATTTAAATTAGATTTTCTTTCAGCAGTCACATAAGTAGACAATCATTAAAATATTAACCCACTCAAGACGAAATACACTGATGATGGCTTTGTAGCGAAAGCCGAAAATACGTATTCTGTATTGCTGGTCTTATCGAATTCTTTCAAATATATTTTTATTCTTTGTAATTTACTTGTAAAAATTGTATCATCTTTCTTTGATTTGAAAATAATTTAAACAGAAAGTGATATTAATTTATGACCTAGAGTGAAACTAAAAAGAACATTCATTTACTTAAATTCAATAAAGTTAGGATGAGAGTTATTCAGATTTGAATTGAATCAATTTTGATTCGATTAAATCTTTTTGTTTTATGATATGATTCGCGGACTGTAAATCAAGGCAAATATTTTTGGTTAAATTGATTTGTTAAAATTTAATCAATTAGCTTGATTCTATAAAAAGAATTGACATAAATGAAACTGATTCTTTGAATAGAGTACGAGTATTGACTACCTCAAGTAGGAAATAATTCAATCAATAAAATGAGTTTATCGGATCGATTTGTTAAAAATTGATTCAAAACTACATTGTGGAGGCAAATTTGAAAAATTCAAATTTCTTTTAAAAATTAGTTCCAAATCTTAGAAATTTGAGCAAATTAAATAAACTGAAGTACCTTTTTTAAAATCTTTCCTAGTTGGGAATTTTTTGGGGATGTTTCAATATTTGTTTGGGGATAACGAAAAAAGTATCTGGCATGCCTGTATATCAGCGTGTTTATTTATGGAAATGTACGCGTAGTTACTATTGAAAAAATAAAATAATAAAAATTACAAACATACTTCACATGCATAAGGGTAAAATGTAATCGAGTGTAAAAATATTTAAAAATTTATTAAAAAAACATAGTAGTAATGATTGAACGAAAACGCATTTATTAAATTGTTTGTTCAAAGATTATTTTTTAAAAACCTTTCATCATAAAAAATGAATTCCCAGAAAAATATTGGCTGTGTTTATTGAGTATAGGGAAGCGATATCACTCCATAAGGTTTACTGATTTAAAATCAGGTTAACTGACAATCGTGATATACGCTAGCAAAATATCTGAAATGCTATTACTCTAAAATACCCTTAATATAATTTTTGTTAGTTTTATAATCGGCAAGACATTTTAATAAATGTGGAAAGCTATCTCATTACTATTTACTTGGGAAAAGCCAGGAGTGATTCCTTTTTGAATTTCCCAAGCAGCTCACTACTTCTGACCTCTGGTCAAGTATTCCCTGGTAATGCGACCCAGATGTTCCAGTCTGGCGGCAGCTAGCGTGAGAAGGCGAACCGCAGCTGAGTATCCTGACTTGCAAGTTAACATCGGTGCGTTTCAGGTAAGTAGGTGACAACGGAATTCCGAGGGGTCACTGAAACTCAGCTCCACAACTCCAGCCGCGTATTGGCTAACCTGCCAAGAGCCTGTTATCAGTTGCGGAGGCCTCATCAGCCATTCACTCTAAAGAACAACGATTACAGAAACCACAACAAATAACAGAAACCTACAAATCCCAATGATGACAATCTTCAGCATGAAAAGGACAATGAGAAACGGAACATGTAACGTACGCACACTCCTAGATCCATCAAAGCTGGGCCAAGTATGAGTGAATTCACAAAATACTCACTGCTACTTCTAGGATTGTGAGAAACCAGATGGCCAGAGTCAGGTGAATTCAAAGCTGCTGACAACATCACTTTTTTATATTCCGGAAAGCCGAAACACCAGCTAAGATCGAACGGTGTTTATTATTGTCCAAATAAGCCCGACATGCTCTCATTAATTGGAAACCAATTGGAGATAGAATAATCCTTACGAACATCCGAACAAAGGCTAGAAATCTAAAATGCGTGCAATGTTCCGCTCCCACAGAGATATCCGATTCTGCAGAAAAGGACAACTTTTATATCCATCTAAATCTTGTATTATCCTCAATACCTCGAGGTAACATAGTGGTACTAATGGGCAATATGAATGCGCAACTTGGATCAAATAACAGGGGTCGCGAGAGGATCATGGGAACGTATGCCACCGGCAGAATGACGGACACTGGGAGGCTGTTTACCGAAATGTGCAGCAATATCAACCTTGTAATCGGAGATACACTGTTTCCTCACAAAAATGTGCACAAAGCTACGTGGGTATCGTCAGACGATACGATAGAAAACCACATCGACCATGTAACCATCAGCAAAATGTGGCAAAGAAGACTTCTCCACGTACGAGCTAAAAGAGGGGCTGACTGCTTCTCAGATCACAACTTAGTAAACGCCTCTATCCGCCTTAATGTCGCGGCAATCCTAGGACCCCAAAAGGCAGCTGAAAGATTCGATGCACAAAACCTGCAAAATCGTAAAAAGTGCCAAAGCTACATCGAAGGGTTAAGGATAAGGAGGCTTTAATGTCGAACGTGCTCACCCAGTTTTAGAGTGGCCGACCATCCAAGCACACCTTGAAGATGCTGCGAGAGAGCATATTGGTTACATAATATCGCGGAAAAAACAATGGATATCTGGTAAGAACTAGCAATCGATACGAACAAGAAAGGAAGTGCCAGAAGCGATAAGAGGCGATTTTACAGACAACTCGCGTGCTGTGCGCAAAAGGCCGCGGAAGAAAACAGATCGAGAGATCTTTACGCCATCACTAAAAAGCTCTTCGGTAAAAACTTTGCAGTCACTAAACCCCTAAAGAACAACGATGGAGTGGTAACAACATCCCGGTCAGAACAACTTGAAATTTGGAGGCAATGTTATTCTGACATGCTATCTAACCCTCCTTTTTTACGAGAACATATATTCGTGCGTTAGCCATGTGGTCAGACAGCATATCCCAACTGAGACATGTGAACTCACCGAAATATTAAACGCTATTACTGCCTTAAAAGCAAATAAGGCACCCGGAGCGGATAATATAGCACCTGGAATGCTCAAAATAGATAGCCAAACATCATCGAGTTTTCTTCTACCACTTATTAGAAACTTTTGGGCTACTAATGTATTGGATCCGTAGCTTAAAGAAGGTATAATCGTCAACATCCCTATAAAAGGAGACCTACGGGGTGTCGGAACTGAAGAGGTATAACAGTTCTCAGCGCAGTAAATAAGATCATAGCGCATATCTTGAACAGAAGAATATCCGACGTTATTCTGCCGGACCTACGACATGAGGAAGCTGGATTTCGACCACAGAAATCTTGTACTTTGCGAATCATTTCGTAACAATCTACCGAATGGCAGTCTCCCTTGTATATGGTATTCATCGACTTCGAGAAACCATTCGATACTCTACGGCACGATACAATATGGAGCGCTCTTGCTTGCAAGGGCCTCCCACCGAAACTTATTTCGCTGATCTAGACACTCTATCTGGATGTAAAGTGCAGGGTTGTGTATGACAATGTCTTTAGCAACAGTTTCGATGTATTAACGGCCGTCAGGCAAGGATGCGTATTGTCCCCTTTGCTTTTTAACATTGCCCTCGACATTATCGTGAGCAATGCAACTCGCGCTAGCAGAGGTATTAGATGGAGTCTCAGCGATGGATTGGTCATACATTGCGCAGACCACCAGGTGGCATAGCTAAATCCACCATCGATTGGTAGAATACGAAGAAGAGGTCGTCCATTGCATACATGGAGGTGCCAACTTGAATGCGAAATTGTACAAAGCGGCCTAAGCTGGAGGGAATATATAATCATCCAATAAAATTAAATGAAATCATTTTATTATATACATAATATTTAATATATAAGACGAGGATCATGAAATTAACCGCAAATCATTTAAATAAGAATTTTTCATATAAAATTTGTAAAATTTTAATAAATGGGACTTTAAGTAAAAACAGGACCACTCCGGTACAGATATAAGGGAGAGGGGCTACTGGGGTTCTTTCTCTTCGTTTCCTCGCTCTTTCCTGTTCTATCTATTAGTTTCTTTCTTCCCGCTCTTGCAGGTTTCTCTATTCGGTCCTTTTTCTTGCCAGTTCTCTCTCTTTATCGTTATGGAAATTCGGTATTACTGGATGTGAGGTGTAATCCAAAATGGTCTCCTGAATATAATTCAGCGAGTATCCTACGCTCTGTCATCGACTGTGTAATCAAATTCGACTTCCTTCATCGACTCGGGTTTATACCACACCACTTGGAATATTTTCCCTTTAATTTGTTTTGTTATATAAGAAACAAGTCCATCCAACTTTGGCGTATTCGACATTTACAAACATATGAACCACTTATCCCGAAATTGGTATGAATTCCTTTGTTTTTAAAATGAGATATAGAGGGTTATGTATTTCAAATCTTTTGAAGCTGTAAATGGTAGCTTTTGGTAAATGGTTTTACAAACAAGATTTAGATTTATTTATAGTAGCAAAAAAAAACAACAATTAGTTAAAAAATTTACGTTACCTTTCAGCACTACAAGGAACTAACTGTACTACTTTCAAAATAATACGCTTTCAAAAACTGTTAATCTAAATATACAAGTTGGTTAGTTTTTTATTGGGATTTTTGAAGAAATTATTAAATAAACGGGTATTTGTACATGCCCGAGTAAAAATATTTTCTATATAACCATTTATGATTTTATAGATTTATATATCGTTGAGTATTGTCACATGTAACACCGAGTATGATGATTGTATCAAAATATAATTAGTTATATAAAATCATATTAACCAAATCCACAATTTTTCGGATCTAAAAATATATTTTTGGGTATAATTGTGTTAACCCATATATGACTTGATCCGGGAAATGGTGGATCTGGTTATATAATTAAATATCTTTTGATATGATTATATAAAAATATACATTCCACAATACTCGACGAGATATAATTGTATAAAATCATAAATGATTATATGAAAATCATTTTTATTGGCGTGATTAGTTAATATACATAAATACAATACAATCTATGAATAATTAAATTTTTTTTAAAGAAATTAATTTTGAAAATTGATACACGCTGGAATAACAAAAACAGCAAATTACGTCAAAATTTCAGAAATCTTGAAAATTTGACAAAAAAATTTGTGCAGTGGAATAATATGGTACCCCATCATTAGCTCTATTTAAAAAAAAAAAAAAGGATTCACACCCCTTTAAAAATAATTGGTTCATGTTGGCATTTTAGGGACTTTGTGTTATAAAATTATGACATTCATCATTGAAAAAATTATTGTTAAAATTTCTTATTTACATACCCTAGTCATTGCAACAAAAAAAATAAAAATAAAAAATTGTAACATGCTGTTAACATTATTTTCATGGCACGTTGGTTTAGTTAAAATTGGTCGTTGTTAAATATTTCTGTTCTTATTTTTGTTGTATATTTACAATATAGTACCCACCACAACCACTAACTAAACAAATAACATCACATCACAGCAAACATCCGCAACAATTACGCATACATGGGGTGTAACAACAAAGGCAATTAGAATAAATTTGTTAGCGGTGATGAAGAAAATTGTAACATTACGGTTCAACCAAATACAAAAAATTACTGCAATTTAAAATGGTATAAAAAATGTTAACTAAACTTAAACTAAAAATCACCTTGAATACAGTTTAAACAGAATATTTTATCGCCAATGTAACCACCTTATGTTACGCCCATTTATATGTAAATATATTTACCACATTTGATGTGTTTTTGAATCTACTCCACTGTAATACAGCCAGTACCTCTACTGCTATTGCTGTTATGATGTTTAGCATGAAAGGACGACGGAAGATGCGTTATTGTGAAGCGCGGTGTAATTTTGATGATGGCCATTGATGGTTGTAATGTTACGCGTGGTTGTGTTTATTGTATGAAAACTCATTTCTGTGTCTTTTTTATGATTTTTTATTAAATTCATTTATACTCTTATTTTTCTTTACATTTTGTTCAAGAGAAGTTGATGAGCCATAGTTGAGCTGAATCGGTAGTCAGTTTGTTCTATGTATAGTTGTATATTCCCAGTAGTCGTAGTTATGAACACATTATTTTATAGACAAAAATTCACTGCCACTCATTTAATGACTTAATTTTACACTCGTCCAAGTGAAAAATTACAATGAAGTCATTACAGTGGAGGGAGTATACTTCTTTTTTTATTATATTTATCTACTTTTTTTGAGTAATTTCATTCACATTTTTATGAATACTATTTATGAAAATTAAATTTTAAATTGTTAAATTTCTAGAGCTGTGTCAGTAAAATTCGATATTTAGAAATTTATAATTTTATGTGTAAATATTTTTATCTGATTCGATTCGGTTTTTCTGGATTGAAGGGGAATTCTGTAACATTTTAACGACAAAATTCGGTATTACTTTGACAAGTATTCATAGTAAACTGACAACTACCGAATTTTTTCATTAAGCAGTTAGAGAATTCCACTACTGGACTACAATGCAATGGAATTCGAATCGAAAATTGACCTGTGACATTCATGAAAGGATTTCGATTTTTAAAATTATTATTTTCGAGGGCAGATATTATTCAGCCTCTAGTCCGATATTTTATTTTTTATTTATTTAAATAAAAACAAAAAAGATCGCCGTACACCCTCCAATATGAAGTATTTTTGCAGGGCAATTAAAAAAAAAATTTTTTTGCCGAACGTAGGGGTCGCCTTTTGCTATTTTTCGTTATTGCTTCGGCAGTTAAAGTTGGAGGTGACCAGTGTTTTGCTATACAGGAAAAATCCAATTAAAAAAAATTTTAAAATGCGATCCCTATGTTCGGCAACCAATATATAACAAAAATTTCTACTGGGTTTATCGAAAAACTTCCTTAAAAGTTTAATGATTTCTTTCGTGCTTTAATTTTCTGACATTAGGGTAGTACATTAGGGTTGTAGCAACTGAGATCTGGTGGGTAACTACTAGAACGGGATACTTAAGGTCAATAGCCCTTAGAGCAAAACACTGGTCTCCTCGGGAGAAAAACATCGATGTATCATACTTTAAGATTCGACTGTAAATGCCGAGGATATAACCAAAAATGTAAAATGGCGACCCCTATGTTCGGGCAAAAATACTTTATATTGGAGGGTGTACGGCGCACTTTTTTTTACCTGTAAGGTTGTACGCTCTACCGTGCATATTAGTTTTTAAACATTTTTTTCTTGCAAACTTATGCATGGCTTTTATTTAAATAAATAAAAATAAAAACATTGAACTAGAGGCTGAATAACATCATAACGGGAGAAGGAGTTGAGATTTTCTCAAACACATTTCGCAATTCAGTTTTTTTTTTATTCAAATAGATTCTTAAAAAATATAATAGCCCAAAATCAAATTGTTGAGACTAACTTTAATATACATACTTAAAAGAAATATTCCATGAATATTGAAATATCATTATGTTGGTACTTTCCACAGAACTATTAAATCTCAAAAAAAAAAGAAGAACCATTAAAATTTCAAGTCCATTTCCTCAACTGATTATTATTGTAATTCTATAAATTTCAATATCAGCATTTTTATATTTTTCTTGACAGTTCCACTGACAAAAAGTTAAAACAACGTACATAAACCGGACACCTTAAACATTGGCACAAACACATTGTATTTAGCAACATTCACACCTCCTATTTTCATAGATTTTACAAACTTATCCATGCTCTGTATAAACTGTCATAATGTCTTCTTCGTTTTGCGGAAAACAAAAAACAACTTTCAATAATGCTCTCTAGACTAGAATAATTGTTTTCTTTTTTTTTTAATACATATATTTTTTTCTTTAACATTAATATTCAATGAGTTGTAGAGGTTTATACGTTAAAAGGTGCATTGCAGAACAAGTCTCAAAGTGTCTGTGGGAGAGAGATTATGTTAAAGTTTATGTAAATAAATGTTGAAAAGTTTAAAATTATTAAAATCTAAAGTAAACGGAGTTGAAGCATAGAAATTATATGGCAGTATATAAATTGCTGTGGAGTATGAAGGCGTATGAGGAATATTTTATTATGAGATATTACTTATACGTATTTGGAGAACGATGCAAGAATTTGGAGCGTATGAGTGATATTTATTAAGTGAATATTTACAGATTTTGATAACTGTTTGTAGAAAAGTAAAACATTTAAATGTTTTAAAATTAAAAATTTGAGACACTGCAAAAACAGGAAAAAAACTGTTGGTTTTTTTATATAAAATTTAAGCCCAAACCACATAGTGAAAGTGCCAGTGGCAGTGTTGTCAAACTTTGTTCTTGAATTTCGTTAAAACGATTTAATAATTTTAAAAAATTCTTATTGCGTTTTGTTTAAAAACAACTCTTGTTTATTTAGAAACTCTTCTAATTTCTCGGCACTGACAAATACACACAGAAAATTTATTGGTTGGAAATCGGTAGAAACTATTGAAACTTAGTTATTAGACCACAGTATTTATCCCTATTATATAATATTCTTAGCTTAGACCAAAATAGAACGAAATTAATGTCGTAATCCTCAATAATTGATGGACTCAACTCTTACTACATCAAAAATTTAATTATGACAATTATCGGTAGACCCAACCGCTACTAAAATTAAAATAAGTCATAAAAATTATAAAAGCTTAGTGACAACATATTTTCTGTGTTTAATTTATTACAAACTATAAGTCTAAAAATAAACAAATGTTTAAAATAAACATTTTGGTTTTCTTTTTTATATAAAATAAAATCAATTCAATTATATATAGAGCAATTCCATATGAAAGCGATCACCTTTTGGACGACCCCTATCCGATTCTAAAATAAATAGTCTCAATCGATTGCCCAGCAAAAAATAATGTACCTACATATTTTTTTTTTTTTATAGTGACTGGTTTAGTGGTGGTGTACACCACTGTCATGTGACAGAATTGAAGAATTCTTCATAAGGGACCTCATTGAAAGTTGTTTTAAAAAAAACTACTAAAGCGATCGCAACGAGTGATAGCTCGTTGGAAAGGTATTGAATCAGGCTTTAATTGAAAAATAAAATTTTCCTAATTTTTCTTAGAAATTTACCTTTTTTCCCATGAAAATTAAATTTTCCCATGAAAATTAAATTTTCCGATTTTCCACAGAAGCTCCTAAATTTTCCGGCTAATTTTTTTTTGGATTCCTCATAATTTTTGCTTTAAGAATCAGCAATAAAAAAATGGGCCCCGACTCCTTGTTTGGACAGGAGAGGAGCATTTAAGAGACCACCTTGTTCTCATTGTTTTTATATTTTTTATAATTGAATTATTTGTAATTATTTAACATTGTTTTATTTTATTATTAAAAATACATTTTAAAAATTATTTTACAGTTAAAAATACATTTATGAAGAAAAAATCAATTTTTTTTTAAGAGCCCCAAGTTGAGTGTGTAGTGAATATGGTCTGCCTGCCTTCACAAGATCGGCCATAAATCCATGGATAATAGCAGCAGTGGCATGTAATGGCACACCAAACCCGACTGAGGCTACAGGCCATAAAATGTTTTGTAAATTTTTTAAATTACCAGGTAATAAATATTTCGCCTAAAATGACACGTGCAGAAACAAGTCATAAAACACGGATTTTCCATAAATATGGCGAAATATTTATGACCTGGTAATTTAAAAAATTTACAAAACATTTTATGACCTGTGGTCGGCTTATTGGCAGTAACCAATTAAGTCCCTCTTTAAAAAACATTTTATGACCAGTAGTTCACGCAAATTTTCCTATTAAAGAAAAGTAAATATCGCTTATTTTTTTTTACCTATTTTTTACCAAAAAATAAATATATATACTTCACACACTCTGAGTCAAATTTTAGTTGAATACTAAACGTGAAAGTGTTAAAGTGTTTTTTTTGTAAAGTAAAGAGTGAAGCTGTAAAGACAATTTAAAGTAAAATGAATAAATTTTGCTGCAATCCGTTTAACAAGAGTGGACATCGTTCGAAAAAGATAAAAGTATTAAAATTAACTGGTGTTTCGAAGCGATACATGAATGAATTAAATATACAATACGGTGAAGAAGCAGAATTCATTTGCCCCAAGTGTAAAATCGATTTGTCTCAACAAGCAAATGCATTGAAACAAATGCAACCACAATCCGAGAGTGAAATGACAATTGAACAAAATGTTTCATCAATATGTCTTTGAGTCCTTTGAATGAGGCTATTACCACTTTAGGTGAATCGCCTATTACAAAAAGAAAGTTGCGAAGTGAAAAATACAGGAAAGAGAAAAAAGGCAAGGTTATGAGTGCAATCGCGACAATATTTGATGAAGGCTCTGATAACGAATGCAGTCAAGCAGATGACGTTGATGACGGCAAACAAATGATTGAGCAGTTGAAAAGAAAATTCAATTTAGCGACCACTTTTCCGGAGAAATATCTCATTTTATCTGTGCTGCCTCAATCATGGTCTATACGCCAGATTTCTGAACAGTTTCAAACATCTTTTTACATCGCGAGAAGAAGCAAAGAATTAGTTCGACAGAAGGGCATATTGGCGACTCCCACCAAGAAACTTGGCTCAAGGACCCTCAGCGAAGCAACGGTGAAATTGATTCAAGATTTTTACTGCAATGATGACAACAGCCGCGCCTGCCCAGGTACACGTGACTATGTTATCACACGTGAAGATGGAGAAAAAGTACACAAGCAGCGCAGATTACACAGTACAACAGCCAATCTGGGGGGTGAGAAATTCCAAGTCAGGGTGATGGTACTAGGTCAGTATAGTAAAACCCTCAAAGGGTTTGGCGTTCGTATGTGTCATTTTTTTTTATGACCTTTTAAATTTTTTCCTTATCTTGATGTCTTTTCGCTTAGTTGTAACTCGAGAACCACTTGTCCGATTTTGATGAAACAAATTTAGAAAAATTTAGAATTACAATTTCTTTAATCCGTTCATATAACATTTTTCTTTATAATCAACAGTTTTGCCGGTAAAAATAAATTTGTGGAGAAAAAAAAATATTTTTTTGCCTAAAAATTAAAATTTTTTATGAATTTAAAAAAAAATTAAAATTTTTTATGAATTTAAAAAAAAAAAATTTTAATTTTTAGGCAAAAAAATATTTTTTTTTCTCCACAAATTTATTTTTACCGGCAAAACTGTTGATTATAAAGAAAAATGTTATATGAACGGATTAAAGAAATTGTAATTCTAAATTTTTCTAAATTTGTTTCATCAAAATCGGACAAGTGGTTCTCGAGTTACAACTAAGCGAAAAAACGTCAAGATAAGGAAAAAATTTAAAAGGTCATAAAAAAAAATGACACGTACGAACGCCAAACCCTTTGAGGGTTTTACTATACTGACCTAGTACCATCACCCTGACTTGGAATTTCTCACCCCCCAGACAATAATCCCAAAAATGTTCCATAGTGTTATTATTATGTAATCTATCCGAAGCATACCATCAGTTCAAAGAGAAATACCCAGCAGAAAAAGTGGGATTTTCTAAGTTTGCCATCCTACGACCAAAAGAATGCGTGCTGGCATTAGACAGGCACGGAACGCATTCAGTCTGCGTTTGCATGTTTCATCAAAACATCAAATTAATGTTCTTTCCATGCAAGAAATTGAAAGTATTTCACGGTGAAATTGAAACATATAGGGACCTCCTGTCGAAGTCGTTGTGCGCATACCCCACGGAAAATTGTCATCTGTCCAAATGCGACAATTGTCCGAAGATTGACGAGCTAGAGCAATATTTGGCGGAAAAGTTTGAACAGCTGTTAATTCAGGAGGTGCATTTCAAACAGTGGATAATTAGCAGCGGCAGATGTTCCCTTGAGACCGTGGTAAAGCAGATTCCGGAATTCATCGAGGAATTCGGATTCAAGTTGAATGAACTGAAGGCGCACCATTTCATATCCGAGATGCAATCGAAATTTCTAAAGGAAAGTAAGGAGAAATTAGCCCAAAATGAATTCATTGTGATAAGCGACTTTGCCGAGAATTACACTTTTCTCGTTCAGGATGAAATTCAGGCTTATCACTGGGCAAACGACCAGTGCACGGTGCATCCTTTTTGCATTTATTTCAAAAACGAAGATAACGAACTACAGACCGTAAGCCTTGTTGTTGTCGCGGAGAGTTTAGCTCATAATTATGTGTCCGTTTATTTATTTCAAATGAAACTGTTTGAATTCTTAAGACCAAAATTCGATGCAATCGACAAAGTAACGTTTTTCTCAGACAGCGCGGCTTCTCAGTACAAGAATAAAAAAAATTTTTACAATCCTTGCATAATTGAAGAAGAACAAAACTGCAAGGTCGAGTGGCACTTTTTTGCGACGTCCCACGGTAAGGGCCCATGCGATTTGTTAGGGGGAACCCTAAAACGCGTGGCGACTAAGGCAAGTTTGCAAAGGCCATATACTGACCAGATCTTAAATGTACAACATTTGTTTTCGTGGATTCAAAGCAAGGAAATTGCCATTAACACAGTTTTATGCACTCAAAAAGAACACGATGCCATGGAGCGACGAATTCAAAACAGATATAATAATGTCAAAACTATAACTGGAACGCAAAAGTTTCATTGCTTCATACCAAATATTTCTGATATGTCAATTAATGTAAAGCGGTACTCTTCGTCTGCCGACGTGCTAAATTTAAAGTTACTTTAATTTTATAATGATGCCAAGACAATTGAAATTTTTAATAAATATTGTAATTAAGTATAAGCAGCAAAATAAGAAAGATTTTTTCTTCATAAATGTATTTTTAACTGTAAAATAATTTTTAAAATGTATTTTTAATAATAAAATAAAACAATGTTAAATAATTACAAATAATTCAATTATAAAAAATATAAAAACAATGAGAACAAGGTGGTCTCTTAAATGCTCCTCTCCTTCCAAACAAGGAGTCGGGGCCCATTTTTTTATTGCTGATTCTTAAAGCAAAAATTATGAGGAATCCAAAAAAAAAAAATTAGCCGGAAAATTTAGGAGCTTCTGTGGAAAATCGGAAAATTTAATTTTCATGGGAAAATTTAATTTTCATGGGAAAAAAGGTAAATTTCTGAGAAAAATTAGGAAAATTTTATTTTTCAATTAAAGCCTATCACTCGTTGCGATCGCTTTAGTAGTTTTTTTTTAAAACAACTTTTAATGAGGTCCCTTATGAAGAATTCTTCAATTTTGTCACATGACAGTGGTGTGCACCACCACTAAACCAGTCACTATAAAAAAAAAAAAAAACATGTAGGTACATTATTTTTTGCTGGGCAATCGATTGAGACTATTTATTTTAGAATCGGAGAGGGTCTTCCAAAAGGTGATCGCTTTCATATGGAATTGCTCTATAGTTACTTTAATATAATAATTATACAATTTTTATTTTAATTTTACAAAATTAGATAACAGCATATTTTTAAAGTCAGATTATGATGAATTAAATTATACGATTTGCTTTGAATTTAACATATTATAATCTTTAAAAGTTCTAATCAGGGGACTATTTAAAATATAATTGAAACGATGCAAACCTTCATAGAATAAGTCATTATGACGTAGTGATCTACAAGGTACAATGAAAGGAATCTTTTCCAAAAGACCCGAGCAATCAATATTGCCATTAACTAAATCAAACACAAATAACATTGACTGCATTTTACGTCGCATCTCTAACGTTTCCATTCCTAAATGCATACAACGAACTTGGTACGAAGGAAGCGGATCAACATAATTCAAATGTGGCAGTGCGAATTTAATAAATCTTCTCTGTATCCTCTCAATACGAGAAATATGCACGTCAGAATGGGGGCTCCAAATTATTGCACCATATTCCAATTTGGATCTAACATATGAGGTATATAAAAATTTAAACGTATATGGATCAGAAAAATCATTACAATTTCTCCTAATAAATGCAAGAGTAGCATAAGCTTTAGGAATCAACTTATCCAAGTGGGGCAAAAAAGTAAATTTTGAATCAAATATAATTCCCAAGTCTTCAACTTCGCTAACAGTTTTAACTAATTTACACCCGATAATATATGAAGTATGTATAGGATTACGAATTCTAGAATATGTAACATGAGAGCAATTATTCATATTAAAATTTAAGTAATTATTAGAAGACCACACATTGAAATCATCAAGATAATTTTGGAATCTTATTGAATCATTTAAACAACTTACAGTTGTAAATACTTTCAAATCATCAGCATAGAGTAGAAATTCCGAGTGCTTAAAGCACAAAAATATATCATTTATAAATATGTTAAATAATAACGGACCCAAAATACTACCCTGGGGTACTCCAGAAGTTTGAATATATGGTAATGATTCAAACTCTTCTTTTCACTATACATATTCTATTTCGTAAATAAGATGAAAACCAACGGAGCAAATATGAGTGAATTCCCAAGCTTTGCAATTTTTCTAATATATATATATTTATAATAACAATTTATTTCGTTTTTTTAACTAACCTAGAAATCACAAAGGAATTCCTTTTTTTTGCAAAATATTTTAAATGAAAATATGAACTGTAACAGAAAATCCGTATTTATATGTAGTTTATTTTTTAAATAAATGACAAAAACAGTTAAAAAATATATTTATTTGTATTTTAACTGTATAATCATTTAAAAATAAATGTACGGATAACTTTTTAAATAAACTACAGTCTGTAATAATATTTTCAGTGTACTAATCTGTATGGAAAGTTTTCATCTTCGTCGAGTTGCTAGTTTACTAGTTTGTATTAAATGCAGCGAGAAGTGGAGATATTAGGCCTATTTTTTAATCACTGGATTTATTTTTGGATTTGTTTTATTTTGTTAAAAAAATTAATGCTTTGTTTTTTAATTTGAAAAATTTATAATTTTTATTAAATTCTTATACTTATTCGCCAATATAATGTGCAGGAAAATCATTAAATTTTGTAAAAACTTAAACACAGGAGTTGAAATAAGCTAAATTCAAAATGGATCTAAAAAATAAATAAATCCGTTTTGGATTTAGCTTAATTTTATTCCAGAAATTCCATTTTCGCAAAATTTAATTTTTTTCTTTCACATTATATAAGGGAATAGGTGTTAGATCTGGATAAAAATATAAAACAAAATGTGGATTTTTTAACAAAATAAAATAAATCCAAAAATAAATCTAGTGATTAAAAAAAAACGCCAATTAAAAAATATTTAGTCTACATAAAATTAGTAATTGTTTTTTTACTACCATGTATTATTTTATATTTGTTTGTTATTCTGTTGGAATGAAAAATAATTTGATTAATCGAATGTTAAATAAACAATATAAAATAAAAAAAAAATTTTTTAAGAAAATTTGTATTTATTAATATTTTCTTGCATTTAATGAGGGAATTCACAGTTTAAGTGCTAAAGTTAGGATGTTGTAAAATAGCATGATTTTTGAAGCCTAACCCATAGAAAGTTGTCAAATCTATAAATTATTATAAATTTATATTTAGAGTTAAAATGAACAAAAAATTATTTTATTGCCAGTGTAGCAAATCATTACCAGATATGTGGTTATGTAACTACATACTTGGTAATGGTAACTAGTTACTTTTGTTATTACATTTCTTATTACCTTTATATGGCGATGTCGCGAAAAATAATGAGTTGTCGTTACACACCAGCATACGAAAAATCAAAAAAAAAATATCGTTACCTATGTGCTTACCAGTACTGACAAAAATAATGAGACTAAAAATAGATTTTCTAAAAAATAAATTATATAAAAAAAATATTTTTTATTTTATTTTTTTTTTTAATTAAAATTTGCTGGTGCGGGAATCGAACCTGGGTCTACAGATTGTCAGTCAACAGCTCTACCATCTGAGCTATATCGACATGTAATATTTAATAGATAAAAACACAATTGACCTGCTGCACACAAGTAAGCTTATTCGCCAACATACAAAAAATCAAAAAAATATGTGGTTACTTATATCCTTACCAGTGTTTAAAAAATATTGAGTCTAAAAATAGATTTCAAAAAATTTTCAAAAAAATCTAAAAAATTATTTTCTATTTGAAATAATGATAAAAATAAGTCATTATCAGTAACTCATTATTATATGTTTTAAAATAATACAGAAGGTAAGTGGGTGTCATTACTGGTAGTCCAAAAAATAATGATATGTCATTACCGTTTCTACACTGGGTTGTAATAAAAATCTACTGTACTATTACAGAATTTTTTTTTTCTAAAAACATCAGATTTCATTCACTATTGGTTTTTTTCCGAAATTATTGTAATTTGCAAATTTTATATTTAAATAATGCCTTCGGACTTTTTCTACAATTATTTCTCGACGAACTCATTTTGAATGTATACAAAAATATAGTGATTTAAGTGTAAACTTTGCAAATCGCAATAATTTTGCAAAAAAATCAATAGTGAATGAAATCTGATGTTTTTAAAAAAATAATTCTGTAATAGTACCGTAGATTTTTAGTACAATGAAATACTTTTTTTTTGTTCATTTTAAGTCTAAATTTAATTACAAAGGGCTCTAAAAGTGCACATAATTTTTTAACAGAATATGACATAGACAATAATTTTGGACCTTTTTCTTTCCAAATTGGCTTTGATATTTAAAATCGGACTTCAACTTATATTTAAAAATTTTTTTTTAAAAAACCTTAAAAAATTTTTAAATCTTGACTTTAAGCGACTATATTTAGAAAAGTTACTGAGATATTGATATACAATTAAGTTTGAAAAATAGGGCATAGCATTAAGCTTAAACTGTGTAAAGTGTTTTCTTGCCGAGGCTATAGTTACTAAATTATAAATTTTTTATTAAAAAAATCGGCTGAAAAATTGAAAAAAGTTAAATCGCGAATTACGCAAAACCTAGAGCCAATTTGAACAAACTGGTTGCAGACTCGAAATCAGCACCCCCTAGTTATCCTAAAATCACTGCAATAACATTCACCTTTTTTTGTAGAGCAGTGCTATTCGAAAGTAGAATTTATAGGGATATATGTTTTTTGAATAAAGCAAAAATATGCAATGTAAAAATTTCAATATTGAAAGTTAAACCTGGAAATCTTTTAAGGAAAAAACATCAATTTTATTTCAACAATGTCGCAATAGCTTTTAAGCAATTTGAAATTTTGACCTCATATTCGAATTTTTTTTTTTTTTTTTTTTAGAGAAGCAACACTCATTAAATTCTTCCCATTAATTAAAGTGTTGCTTTATTTGGAAAGGGGATAAATAAGAGACAGGAGGTGGTGAAAGATGAGAGGCTTCAAAATATTTTTTGCCTAAAATACTAAAAAAAAGTAATAAACAAAAGGTTATTGATTTTTATGGTAGCGGTAACAAACATTTATTTTTACCGGCAAAACTGTTGAGTATATAGAAAAACGTTATATGAACAGATTAAAGGAATTGTAATTTTGAATTTTTTTAAAATTGTTTGAGCAAAATCGGACTAGTGGTTCTCGAGTTATGTCAAAAAAAGATATATCTCGATTCCTAGGGCTGACCCAGCGAAACGCCGGGATACGTTAAATTGTTTTTGACCGATATAACATTTCCCGTTGGTTTCATCCCATCGCGATTTTGACTGTCGCATAGTGTTATTTTATTTCGGTGGGGTTAAGTGCTATGGGAATAGTGAAGGAGGATACTGTATTACGGATAAAAAAAATCATACACATTATTTTTCCAAATTGATGTTGCGGTCGCTGGGGATCGAACCCGCAACCACATGTGTAACAGTTCAACGCGCTAACCATTACACCACAGCTCTCACATCGTCATCGTTATGTATTGTTAATCATTAAGTGTGTCTATTTTATTTTTGCTCAAAAAGTAGAAAATTTGTTTTAACCTAAGCTTCCTCTACATAATAATTTTTGCAATTATTTATTTTTTATATAAGCTCCTAATAAGCATTCTCATCTAAGGGGGCTTTTATTTTGAAGATTTTTACATTAATAAAAAACATTGTATTTAATTTTCATAAAAAATATTTAATTCCTATACGATAAAATTCGTTTTCGATTTAACAGACATTCCAAAAACTAGGCCTAAGGCACGCCGCTAAATTTAGAGGGCTTGCCCGGTAGTTTATGATAAATGCTAATTTACAACTTAAAATTGTATGAACTGTGAATTCTTTCAATGAAAACGTAGCAATTACGTTTATTACCTATACATATGTATCAAAGTAACTACCAGAAAAAAAAAATTGGAAATAATGCTTTAAAAACTACTTCTTTCACGGCTTCACAAGTATCAACTAGTATATTTTTACTGCGTTTTTAGAAGTAATTCTGAATAACTCCAAAAAATCGTTTTTTTTCATTGCTTCCAAAGTATCCCTTAGATTATTTTTACAGCTATTTTAGAATTACTTCTGAACAACATGGAAAAAGTCACTTAAGTATTGCTTCTAAAGCATAATTGATACTAAGAAGTGATTTTGGTATCATTAGTATTTCTAAGCTAATGATCGCGAGTTCGATTCTTGGAGGAACCAATATACATATATATTTTTTTTTTAATTATAAATTTTTTTTTAGTTTTTTTTTTAATTTATAATTCCTTAAAATTTAATATTTTTTTTTTAATTTTTAAAAATATATAAAATTAAAATGATGAAGAATTGCTTTTTAGCCGTTTATGAAAATAGTACTGAAGAGAATATTGCATTGGATTGCACCTTTTACACTTGTTTAATAGCACTTTTATTGAAGAGAATAAGGAACAATATCTCGCAGTAACAAAGTGGTGTTTTTATGCCAGTGAACTTTCATATCAAAGAATAGCTCAGCGGAAGATAGCTAGACTAGCAATAATGAGGTCGCAAATTCGAACCCGGTGGCGGCAACAAAAAAAACTTCTGTAAAATAAACAAAAAATATAATATTCTATTCCACTTAATTTCCTTTCATTTGTGTAGTGTTTTAATTCTTCTCGTTTCCCGTTCAGTTCCATTTCATTTCCCAATTCTAGTGTTCTAATAACACTCGCTTTCAAATTTCAGGCTTCTAGCTGAAGAGGTTTGGATAAGCCCTCAAGGGGGAGACTGTGCACAATGCTGTGTCTAACCGGCATGGTGTGTGTTTGATTTTATACCTTTATTAACCGGGGTTTAGCTATATTATCCGTGCTTTCAGAAGTTCAAGATATTTCAGTTGATGCATTTGTGGAAGTGGGACCATAAAATATTAAAAACAAGAAAATATCTTCCAAATAATGAGAAAATAGAACTGATTAATGACTACCGCAAAAATATACCCTTTAAATTGTTGTCTGAATAATGTAGTATTGGCAAACTAACTGTACACGATTTAGTAAAAATAATAAATTTGATTAATTTTAACCGATTATCCGTGCTGAGCCTGGTCCCAAACAACCCGGAAAATCGAGGTTCGACTGTAATTTTAGATTAAATGCATTTTTCTGAATATTAAAATACTTTTGTATATTATTCCTAGTAAACTATTTTTGAATTGGAAAATATTATAGCCGGAGAGATATTGCTGGATTCTGTAATGTCTCAAAGATTCTTATTAAGAAAATCTTGCCGTTGTAAAATATCAATATTCTTAAATTTTTTCATTAGTATATGGTCACCCGTTTGGAAATAAAATAATTCAATACA
Organism: Leucophora obtusa; assembly: GCA_949987735.1. Classification (NCBI taxonomy): domain Eukaryota; kingdom Metazoa; phylum Arthropoda; class Insecta; order Diptera; family Anthomyiidae; genus Leucophora; species Leucophora obtusa. Next base: position 57,019,118 of record OX465299.1, on the reverse strand, counting down.
TCGCTTTCATCTACAATTTTAAAATTCAAATATTAAAAAAAAAGGAAATTGAACTTTTTTCATTTTTTTATCTATCCCTTAAAAGCACATTAATAAAACATTTCCATCAAACATTAATGTTGCCTCTTAAATAAAAGACTATTCAACTAACCACTCATCTGCCATAATGCGATTTTCAAATCGTATTTAAATAGACCATATTTAAATATAATTTCTACCAAACTCAACAAGCATTAAAAGACGCAGCAAGGACATCTTTATTTCCATCACAATTCAAGACATCTTCTAAACTGTTAAAAGAACTAGTTGGACAAAAAAAAAACAGAATCCAATATTAAAAGAAAATTAAAACAACATTGAAATGCATTTAACATTTTTGCATAATTTAACTTAAGTGTAAAGTAAAACGAGGAAAAAAGTTTCGCTATATTTGGCCCTAAAATATATAAAGAAATGATAGAATGAAAGGACAGTTTATGCAGCAAATGAAAACAGTAAAACTCTTATGCATATAAATTGTAACATCAAGAGGTGAAAGTAAATGTTTTGACAAAATCTAAAGTACGAAAAAAGTTTTTAAAAATATAAAATAGACAAATCTCAAAAACGAAAAACTTACAAAAGACAACAACACTTACTTTATCAACAAAGTAGAAAATCCTTTAAAATAACAAGAGTTTTAAAAAATTCACAAGACAGGCAGGCAAAGAGCTTTAGTGCAAGGGTAAGTGATTTCAATAATCACTACGAACTTCCTATCATCCTTTGTTGTACCTTACCATTAGATCTTGAATATAATAATAAATGCCTTAATGCTAATACGAAAAAAAAGTTAGTTATAAGATATTTAGCGTTTTAGTCACCTGGATTTAGAATTTTTCATACAAAAAGTAGATGTATTAAATCCAAAAAAAATCTGGATTTAATAAATCCACAATAAAAGCACAAATATATGAAAGAGCGTATTAATTTAATGTCAGAAAAAGATACAAATGAAAATTAAAAGAGAAACAAAAAACAATTGAAAGACTAACTAATAGAACCCAATAAGCATTGAAAAATTAAAAATTCAAGTGCTTTAAATATTGCTTGAATTTGGCTTTATTTTAAGTATTTTTTTGCAGTCAGAATCAAATTAATACAAAGTGAAATAAGTTGTTTGTTTTTCGTTTGTTGTCAGTATTGAAAAATACAATTGAAAAATCCAAATTCACAATTTTCCTGTAGAGATTTTAACAAAGTCTGAAATTCTTCCAAGGAATTTGTTTCGATCTAAATTCGGTCCTTATATTCTCTTTTTTTATATTTCAGATAAGTGCTACAAACTTCTACGCTTCTAGAGAAAATAGGAACAAATAATGGAAACAAGTGATACATCAAAAGTGTTATTCCGTGCGCAAAATCAAGCATCAAAAACAAAATGAATGTGTATGTATATTAAAAGTAATATGTAAGTGTTAATAAATTATACTAAAAATAATGAAAACAGTGTTTTTATAGCTTGGTTTAAGCTTGAAGTTAGGACTTGAAAACAACTGTTATTATAATGTTGTTTGAACTTTAATTGAACTGTGATTCAAGGCTTGAATTAAGGTATATTTACACTGATATGTTCGACTAGAATTCCAGTGTCCCTTTTGCTGGAATATGATATTGAATTACAGTGTAAATCAAGTATAAATCAAGGCTTGAAATTGGAAAATGGGACTGGAATTACGCCTGATTTCAACTTGAATTCCAGCAAAATTGCTTATTGGGAAGGTTTTTATTAAATTTGTTTATGAAATATGTTTAGAAAAAAAACAACACCTCACCAAATACATATTTTCCATCTTGGACATGGAGAAATGGCTGAAAGAGAAATGGCAGTTTTTCACTCTACTACAAGTAATTTAATCGCTGTTTTATATAAAATATAATTAAAAATTTAAAGTTAAAGTAAAATCCTACATCATCGAATTCGGTATTAAAAGTTAGGGTGAAAGAAGTGTCGGATAGAAAATTCTTTTTAAAATAGGGAGAATCTAACCCCATCTGTTGAGCACTTTTAGAACTCCTTTTTGGATTTATTAAATCCAAGTGATTAGAAAAAGCGGCTACCCAATAAACAATTTTGCTGGAATTAAAGTTGAAACCAAGCGTAATTCCAGTCATTTTTTCCAATTTCAAGCCTTGATTTATACTTGATTTACACTGTAATTCAATAGCATACTACAGCAAAAGGGACACTGGAATTCCAGTCGAACATAACAGTGTTAATATGCTTGAATTCAAGCCTTGAATTACATTCCAATTCAAGTTCAAACAACACATTAAAAACCCTTGAATTCAAGGTCAAATCAAGCCAATTTAAACACGAAATTGTAATATTTCGTGCAATTTATTTGCAGTTATAAAATTATTTTGTCATACATACATTAACGTTTATATTTTTCTTTTAATATCCAATATCTTGAGCCGAAGAAAAACAATTTTTTGGAGTTTCTCATTCCTTTTTATTCCTTTTTCAGACAGCGTTTAACCTTGTAGTGCTTTTCTTAGCTAAGGAGAAAAGAATAACATTATAATAAAGTTTAGGCTCAAAGAAATGTCAAATAATTACATATTTATTAGAATCCAAGGAAGAAATTCAGATTCCTTTTAAATCTCCATATAAAAAAATTATTTTTAGTTTGTTTATTTTTTCAATATTGACAAGAATAGAAAAACAAATTATTTCAATTCGTATGAACTGGATTTTCACTGGAAAAAAAACACATAAAATAAAGCTGAATTCAAGCATTTTTTACAGCACTTGAATTTTTAGTTTTTTAGTGTTTATTGGGTATTATTTGAAAAGCCTGTCCATGCACAGTAAAAAAATCGCAAATATTTTTAATAATAAATATTAGGATGTCCCTTAAATTAACGATTTGTCGATTTTCGTTCATTACCTCCCTCCCTGCCCCACCCCCCCCCCCCCCCCCCCCCAAACCAGTTTTATTCTTCCCAAATGGAAGAAATCGATTTTTTTTTATGGAAAACGTTAACCCGTGCCGAAAGTTAGACGAAAATGGCCCATTTTGGGAAAAAAGTGTATTATTATTAAAAATTCCCAAAATTCGAAATTTCTAAAAAATTTAATTTTTTTTCCATTTTTCCAATTAATATAGTCAAAATGGTTCAGATATGGAATTTCGACTTCATCGGATATCATTAACCCACTTTAGCCTGGAATCCAAAATAACCCACGAGTTTGATAAAAATGCAAAAACGTGTTTTTTTAAAATTAATTTTAAAAATTTTTTATAATGCCTAATTTGGAGATGTCGGTTGCTATTTCTATAACACTATAGTTGATATTTTTGAAAAAAAAAAATAAATTGGAAAAATGATAATTCGAGTTTGTGTTTGGAGCGACTGCTTTCAAGGACATTTTACAAAAATTGCAAATTTTGTCAAAAATTAAACAAAATTTTAATGTTTTCATCAAATTTAACACAATCTTCGAAAAAGTATCAGTTAGAATTGGTTAGCTTATAATTATCTTTAAATTTGTTTAAGAAATCTTTAACCCTTGGTGGCCTGGGGTCAGAAAAGACCCATTAAACTTAATATTAATTATGACTACGAGATTGTAAATCCATTAAATTGATAAAAAAATGTCAGCTGGATAGAAATAATTATTTTATGTAACGTGATCCATATGAGGTTAATTTTTGTACTTTTGGTAAAAACGCCCCACTAAGAAAGAAATTTACAGAATAACACCTTTCATAAATTTCGGCAAAATATCACTTTGAATGAATAAAAAAAATTTTTTTCCATTTGAAAAAAATTATTATTTTGGATAACTTGATCTATATAAGGTTAATGTTTAACTTTTCACCAAAAAAGACCTACTAGGAAATTTACAGGGTAACGTTTTTCAGATTTTTTTTATGGATCACGTTACATAAAATAATTATTTTTATCCAGCTGAGATTTTTTTTATCAATTTAATGGGTTTACAATCTCGTAGTCATAATTAGTATTAAGTTTCATGGGTCTTTTCTGACTCCAGGCCACTAAGGGTTAAATATTTTTTAAACAAATGTAAAGATAAATATAGTCTAACCAAATTTAAGTGATGTTTTTCCGAAAACTGTGTAAAATTTAATGAAAACTTTAAAAATTTTTTTAAATTTTTTAAATTTTTGACAAAGTTAGCAATTTTTGTAAAATGTCCTTGAAAGCAGTCGCTCCAAACACAAAAGTTAATTGCAACTTGTGTATAAACAAACGATCGGAGCGACTTCTGTCGTTACAAGGTGCTAAAATAATTTGATAAAATTATTTTAGTACCTTGCAATAATAATTGTTATAAAAAATAACTTTGTTCTTGAAAAAGTATGTATTATGTTACTACCTCCGTTCCGAAAATAGGTTAATACTTCTATAGTTTTGCTGGGATTATGGAGGTTTTTAAAAAAAATTGGTATCAAAAACCCACCGCGTCAGGAAGACTCATAAATTTCCATTCCAAACAGCCGGATAATTATAAATACTGCTACAAATTTTATACGAAGGGTTCTAGAGATAAGCGATAAAGTTTTTCATAAAGAAAATACAAACAAAATTATTTGCATTCTACAGAAAAATGATTTCCCCAAAAAAACGATAAAAGAATTAATCAAACATGTAAAAACCAAAAATATCAAAGAAAAGGAAGAAAAACCGGCGGAAATCTACCAGGCCTATCGGAAAGAATAAAACACTCAGATATTTATAATAAAGAAAAATACGAAATAGCGCTCAAAACTGATAATACCGTAAACAAGTTATTTAGCAGGACGAAAACTAAACTTGAAAATGAAGAAAAATCAAATGTTATATACAAGATAAACTGTGATGGTGACGGGTCCAACATATGCAACAAAGTATACGTTGGCACAACTAAAACAAAGTTAAAGACGCGACTATCATCTCACAAGTCAGACTACAAAGCAATAAATAAACCTCCCAATTTAGAAACAGTAATGACATATCATTATTTTTTGGACTACCAGTAACGACACCCACTTACCTTCTGCATTATTTTAAAACATATAATAATGAGTTACTGATAATTACTTATTTTTATCATTATTTCAAATAGAAAATAATTTTTTAGATTTTTTTTTAAATTTTTTGAAATCTATTTTTAGACTCAATGTTTTTTAAACACTGGTAAGGATATATGTAACCACATATTTTTTGATTTTTTGTATGTTGGCGAGTAAGCTTACTTGTGTGCAGCAGGTCAATTATGTTTTTATCTATTAAATATTACATGTCGATATAGCTCAGATGGTAGAGCTATTGACTGGCAATCTGTAGACCCATATTGTATTCCCGCACCAGCAAATTTTATTTAAAAAAAAAAAAAATACAATAAAAAACATTTTTTTTTTATATAATTAATTTTTTTAAAAATCTATTTTTAGACTCATTATTTTTGTCAGTACTGGTAAGCACATAGGTAACGATATATTTTTTGGTTTTTCGTATGCTGGTGTGTAACGACAACTCATTATTTTTCGCGACATCGCCATATAAAGGTAATAAGAAATGTAATAACAAAAGTAAGTAGTTACCATTACCAAGTATGTAGTTACATAACCACATATCTGGTAATGATTTTCTACACTGGGCTATTGAACAAAAAACCGCACGCGCGGCCCACAGTGCACTAACTGGACACAGACCAAACTTTAAAGATGTGAGCATATTACAAGAAGAGAATAATTATAGGAAAAGATATACTCTTGAAATGTTACAAATTATTGATGTACCACACAGCAAGAGACTCAACTATAAAACTGATACGGACAAGTGTGCTCAATTATATCGACACACAATAAACAAACACCGAAGACTTAAAACTTAATAAATAAATAAAAAGACTAGTTGATTAAGTAATGTAAACAAGAAAGGACGCTTTCAACTCCGCGCTTTATCGCCAGATAATTAAAAGTATGTAGTTGTGGTTATATATATTTAATTTATAAAATATGTTAAAATTGTATTTCTGTTTAGTTTTTCCTGAAGATGAACAGCGAAGCTGTTTCGAAATATTGAATAAAAGTAAACCATTTTTTAAAAATAAAACGAAAAATCTGTTTTTATTTTTATACTTATGACCTCAAGCCGAATATATAAAAAACCCCATTGCACAACAACAATAAAGGTCAACTATAAATTCTTAACAAAAAAAACAATTTTTTTTTTTGATAGTTGTTAGGACATATCAGTGATTCTGAATTTATAGATAGCAATTTTTTTTTAAATTTATTTCTAATTCGATCTGAAAGTTAAAAATTAGAATTAAAATAATTCTTTGATTTTGTGTGAAAAAATTAACAGCATTCAGATAGATAAGAAAACGTATTTTTGACATTACAAACATGTATGGAATCTATAATACTTAACAAAGATGGTACTAATTACACAATTCGACGTATGGGTTAAGAAAGTCTTCGCGGAGATGGCCTTTTACTGGTTCCTATTAAATGCAGCGAAGAGACATTAGCAACAGCTCGTCCAAATATTGTTCATTAATTTTATTACAATACAATATTATTTTTTCTAACACAATAGTGAACTGTTATTTTAACTTATTTTCTTTTATTTGAATAAGAAGACTTTGCATAGTAAAATGTTGACATTATTTTGGAATAAAAAAATCAATAGAAATGTTGACCATTTTTCGGACCAGAGGTAGTATTTCATAATAAAGAAATAATTGAACTCAAACAAGAATATATATTTTCTCCTTGCGAGATTAAAGGCCGAAGGAACTGTTTTTATTTTTAAATTTAAAAATAAAAATAAACTACAATTTTTTATTTAAAAAATCTCCCAAGAAAATGTGTACTTATGTATCTAGGAAACTGTAGGTTTCCTAGGTACGTAGTAGTCCATGAGTGATCGTAATTCAAGAGAGTCCTATTTTGAAGTGACCTAGTGGTTTGCCATTTCTTTCTTAGTTTTTCTTCAATTTACAATTTTCGATATCTCCACAAAAGTGGTTAGTAATAATTATATTTTCTTTAAAACTTAATAAAAGAAATTGCTAGATCTGTCAAAACAACAGAGTAGTATATTGGAAGATGACAAAGCAAATTGTGGAAAAGTTTTTGTTGTTGTTTTTGTTTTTTCTTTGATATTTTAAATGTTTAATAACGCTCCTAGACGAGAATAAGAAATTCTCATTGAGTTTGTAATTTAACTTAACAAATATTTCCAGAAATTCTAAAAACGTCGTCCCCTGACGATTTCCTTAGGCAAGAATAAAATCCGGATAGGGACATGCCTACTATGGATTACTTTTCACAATTTGTTAAATACGTTTTGTATTTTAGCATATTTAATTCCGTTAATGCAAGAAAACATTTTAATTTAATTATATTTATAAACGTTTTGTAATTTGAATCATGTTCATTAATTATATTGTTCTATAAAAAATTGCCTTATTTCCCTTACAAGTGGTTTTTGTAACAAAATGACTTTAAGTTACTACTTTTTCATAAATAACTAACTAATTATTCTACTGTTTTGTAAAAATTTCTATATATACACATAATTAAGTATTTAAATTCCTTTTGTACATCTTAAGCACTCTTTAATTGATTTTTTATTCATTCAGTTGTGCATTCGTTTTTTCTATAATTCTCTATTAACACATTTTACTTTTTTCTGTGTTTTTATTAATTTTTTAAGTCCTATGATTTTTAAATCAAATATGTACTCAATTATATATAAAATATTTAATTTAACAGCACTGCTGTGTTTTTTTTTCTTTTTGTAAATATTTGTTTTTTTTTTTTTGTTCAACGTTTCTTCTATGGCTTCTTTCTGATGTTGCACCAATATTTATATCCTGTTAAAGTGTTGTAACTATGTTGTGTTAAGTAATTCACAATTTTCAATTGCAAGTTTAGTTGTCTATTTTTCTTGTTTGATTCTTTCTTAGTTTTTTTCAGCAATAGAAAAAAAGGCGCCTTACTTTACAATTTGTTCATTTATAAAATGGCGTTCTGTACATGGATCTAGTAAAAGAGTACTAGTTGGCACAAATTAAATTCGAGCTATGATCATTTGTTCGTCCTTTCATTTATTCATTCAATTTTTTAATTTCATTTCACTTCTTATTCTTTTTCTTCTTTCTGTGATGGCATAATTGCATTTCGTGGACAATTAATTTCTTTTCTATTGCCCATTTTAATGTAATTAAATAGCAAATTACTTCCTTTCTTTAGTCTCTTTAGAGCATTGGTAGTTTTTTTTTTTTTCATTTCTTAATAATTTTTCCTTAAACATATTTTGTTGCCGATAAATGAATAAGGAAAAATCATTTTTGTATTTATTTTTATTCATACATACACTTCAAAAAATACGAATTTAAAATACGAGTTTCTAGCAAAATATTGAAAAAATATGCATCGTTTAAATTGCAAAATATGCAACAAAATTAGCCAAAATATGCATTTTTAGCAAAATATGCAAAATTTCGATAATGCGCATTAAAATATCGACTAGGGCAAAGTTGATTAGAATTCTTCGTAGAAACATTCCCCCGCACTGCCCTACTGTTCAAATTTAGACTTTGGTTCAATATAAATCGGGATCTGAACCTTACAATTAATAAAATTTCTTTATATTTTTTTAACAAATACAAAATTAGTAGTGCTGAGAATATAATGGGAATAATATCACTGCATGACAAAATCTTGACTTTTAAAAATTGATAGAGCCCTGAACATCAACTCTATATATTTCGGACATGCTGATTACAATGTCGTACTTTATTTTTCGATCAATGGTACAGATTTTTCGCTAAACGTCTTTAAAATTTGGCCGTTGTCCATTCAGTTTTTTATATAAAAAATTTTTCAAATTCAATTAATACGAATTTCTTTGTGTCCAAATGTAAGCACAGGACCTGTGGCCATATTTGCGATATAAATACGATGTGGTAATCTTGATATTTAAACCACTACTTAGCGTTTTATATAGGTTTTTATGGTTTTTTTCTATTTCAGCGACTTTAGTCGCCGAATGTACAATCGACCCCAATAAATGTAATGCCTTAGTAAGGAAACAATTAAAGGGAAAATATTTTAATAAAAAAATGTATTCATTTATAGTGGGCTATATGTTAAAATCGTGATTTTTTAAAAATTTTGTATGGCAGCGTAGCTTTCCAGAATGTCCCCAAAGTCCAACTTTCAGTATAATATGGGGTCACCTCTAAAAACTGTTCTTGCAAAATTTCAAGCAAAATAGTTTCCATTTGTAAATAGGCACTTCTCTTGATGATTCCTGGAGAATCTCATAAGTCGCGGTACTTCAGGAGAGACCTGGAATATGCACTTCTTACTAATCACGGTAAAACAGGCACTAACATTTTAGAGACCTGAAGTAGGCACTTCTCTTGCTGATTTCTGGAGAAACCTTCTCATTTTATTAGTGGTGAATAAATACACTCATAAAAAAAAAGTTAGTACAAAAGTCTGTTAAACGCGTTCTAATTCAGTTGAACTAATTTTTCCTGTTGTTTATTCGTTGCTAGTTATCCAATTTCACCACAAAAACATACCTCTGCTGTACTTGAACTAATTTTTCCTCCTGATTTTTAGCTATTTTTTTATAAATGATTTTGACAATGTATCAGCTAATATAGATAAATTTGTTGGCACCTTTTTTAATATTTGTGTTTTCAAAAAAAAAAAAAAAAAAACGATAGGGGTGCTAGTGTATAGTGATTGATGGTGCTTGATAGTGAAGTGTGTATTGGTGAGTTTGACGAATAATACACTTAATCTAGTAAGTGTATTTCAATGTGTGTGATGAGTCATCACTGATGACGCTTACCAATACAAATAAAATTAATATGGCGCTTGTTAAGAAAGTTCTAGTAAATAAAATAATATGATAAGATCATGTTTTCTCTTGTTTCTGTTAGTCAGCAAAGGAACGCAAGAGAAAACGGAGTATATTGGACATTAACATTTCGCAGTTAAAATTGTATATTAAAAAAATAAAATAATAGAGGTTTGTTAAACTATATTTATTTACGGGGATACTGTTAAATATCCCAGCAAAATCTTCTATTACCAGGTAAAGGGAAACGTAATAAGAAACCAAAAATCGTAACTACTTACACTTTGGTCACATAACACATTATTTTAACATGGGGGTGTCATTGGGGGTAACTAGTTGCCTAAGTCGTACTGGTATAGCATAAAATAAGTGATTACGAAGGAAGTACTGAAATAAGTTGTTACTTGTAATATTAAATTCACTAGTTAGCTAAAATAAGTACATACTTTTATAGAGTGAAGTAAGTCATTACACATTAGTACATATTTCATTGGTTAGAAATAGGGAATAAAATAAGACGTTACCAGTAATGACTTTTTTTTAAAAGTACACCGATCCGAGCAATGTAATTAGATTCTAAATTTTTATTAAATCGTACTTTCCCATAATAAGTAGTTATATTATGCTATACCAATAACTTATTATTTTTTACCTTTAATAATAACCCAGCAAAAAAAGAGATGCCGAAGCAGTAGAAAAAGCACTACAATTAATGATCTAGATGTACTTCTTTTTTAACATAAACGCTAATGATTTTAACATTGAGTTGTCACAAGAGGGGAGTACTCCCACTTCAGCATTTTTTCAGTACTTTTTGAACGAGTGCAAAGGAAGCTCTTTTTCAGCAATTAAAAACTAAAAAAAAATTCTTCGCAAAAACAAATTATATATATAAAAAAAATCTTGGTTCCACCGGGAATCGAACCCGGGACCCTTTGTTTGGAAATGCCAAATGATACCAAAATCACTTTTTACGATCACTTTTAGAGCAATTACTCTTTAGAAGCAATACTTAAGTGATTTTTTTGAAGTTGTGCAGAATTACTTCTAAAACAGCTGTAAAAATACACTAACGGATACTTGTTAAGTAGTGAAAGAAGTAGTTTGTAAAGCATTACTTCCAATTTTTTTTTCAGCCTAATTTTTATTACCGAATTCGATGATGAAGGATTTTACCTTAACTTTTAAGTTTTATATTTTATATAAAACAACGATAGACAGACCGCCTTTTCAGTTTTATCACTTCAATTTATATTTTACACAATTGAAAAATTCCATTGCAATATTTAAAATTCATTAATTGGATTTAATTAAATTACTTACAGTAGAGTGAAAAATTGCCATTTCTATTTCAGCTATTTCTCCATGTCCAATATAGAAAATATGAATTTGGTGAGGTGTAGTTTTTTTTTCTAAACATATTTCATAAAAAAAATTTAATAAAAACCTTGAATTTGTTTGTTTTTCAATTTTTCTGTTTCTCTTTTGACATTAAATAAAAGGCTGTTTCATATATTTGTGCTTTTATTGTAGATTTATTAAATCCAGCTTTTTTTTGGATTTAATAAATCCCCTTTTTGTATGAAAAATTCTAAATCCAGGTGATTAAAAAAACGCTAATAATTTGGCTTTTAAACAGACTGATGTAGGGTGATATATAGTCATGTAAATTAATTCCATGGAATATTTTGGGTCTATCAGGATCTTAAGTTGATATTAGAATTTCTAAACTTTGCGATGAATTTATTTAAGGCATCTAATTGAATATTACTGGATATCCCAAGTGTGAAATGAACTTATAAAAAATTTTCGTCTGTTTTTTTTTCCTTTTTTGTTATTGGGCAAACTATTGTAAATAAGAAATCAAAAAAAAAAAAAAATAATATGTTGCTGAACTCCACACGGAGAAGAGATTTGTTGAATAAAAATAATGAAATAAAATTACAAATCATAAAACTTAAAAAATACTTTATACTTTTTATTAAACTCGACCCAGGAAAGAGATTTGTTGTCCGAAACAAATTTAACATCAAATAAATTGCTCTGTTACTACAACGTACTTCAGTTGTTCCAATTCCATTTTGGTTGAAACAAGCCTATTTAAATCGAAAGAGCAATAATATCAACCCAAATTTCGGTATCAGCACTTCAATTATTCGGTTAGCGCCAAATTCAGTTACAGAACAAAATTGTTTGCTATATATGGTAATTTTTTCCCTCACAATTTTTATACAATTAATTAAATTCTGTAAGTTTTTTTTCTATCTCCGTTTATATTCTTTGTCTAAACATTTACTTAAAAATAATTTAATATTAAAATCATGCTAATCCTTTTACCTGCTTTTGAGAATCTTTTAGCTAAACACATTTAAGTTGTTTTTGAGTTTTTTTTTTCTAATATATAAAATTGTCTACTAATTAGCATAATGTTAAGTGCTCTTACCTTTCCGCTGTTTTTTTTTTATTTTTTGTTCTACTTTGTATTGTTTTAACTTGTTTAAATAACCTGTATTTTAATGCTGTATATAAGGATTTCGTAACGGCAATAGCGTCACAGGAAAAGTAGATAATCAAATAGTAGAATAGAATTAAAGTGAATAGCAGAAATCGTTTTATTCAAATTGAATAGGCAAATAATTAAAACAATTAAGATATTTATCATATGGATATAGCTGAAACGCTGATGTAACAATGTAAGTTTTAAAAGTAGTATAAATGGAATTGTATAAATATTATCTATCATTAGCAATTTTGTAGAGAATGTCACAGGAAAAGTAGATAATTTTTTATGTCTATATCAATCCTTATGGAAAATGAATAGGGTTTCTCAATAAAATCGCTTTATTGGCCTTTCCAAAAATTTTCGATATGATTTTAGTCTTTTTTGGAAATAGCGTCTTTGGATTTTATTGAAAATTGACACAAGAATATTCCTTGTTCCAATACTGAGAGGACTAGCTTAATGATATTAGTGAATCTTTGCATAAAAACCATGAAATGGCACAATAACTCGTCTACTAAACCTTTTTTTTTAAATGTAAATTTTCATAACATTTTATGGAAAATTTCATTTTAATTATTAAAATTTTCATACACTCAATGAAGAAGTTTCATTGACATTCTAGTTTCATACAAAGCATAAGAAGTTTTTCATTAATTTTAGGAAATTTTCCAAATAAATTTTTCATTAGTTTATTGAAAAATTTGAATACTTACCAAAATCCTCTCTGTGTATGATATACACTTGTGCTCACGAAATTAAGTCAATTCAAGTTTTTTTAAATTTTATTGTTGTTGCCTTTATTTTTAAATTTCAAAATAGTGGCTAAATTCGTCACGAAAGGCAAGAAGATGGTTCAGAAAATTATACAGAATTTTAACGTAATGTTTGTTTTTCATCTTGTCACTTGTTTTAAGTGGGCATGGCTTTTAACGAAAAATTAGCGATATCAACATTTTATCAAATTACATAGTAAAATTTAGGCAGTACTGATCGGTTCTGTACAAACTGTATATATTTGGAAATCCTATAAAATTTCCGTAAGTCATGCATTATTCTTATCTACAAATAGTCACCAGACTTAAAATTGCAGCACTTTAAACATGACCAAGTTTTTCTTTGTTTTTAGCGATTTTAAAAGAAAGTTAGCAACACTGAAATTTTAACATGAAATGCTTTTTCCTATAACGTAAAAAAAATCTTGACTGATTTGTTATATTGTGGTAAGAAAAGCATTATACTATTCGCTTTAAAATTTCAGTGCTGTTAACTTTATTAAAAACGCTAAAAACAAGGAAAAATTTGGTCATGTTTAAAGTGCTGCAATTTTAAGTCTGGCGACTATTTGTAGATAAAAATAATGCAAGACTTAAGGAAATTTTATAGGAATTTCAAAAATATACAGTTTGTATAGAACCGATCAGTACTGCCTAAATTTTATATGTAATTTGATAAAAGGTTGATGTCGCAAATTTTTCGTTAATAGCCACGCCCACTTAAAATAAGTGACAAGATGAAAAAGCAAACATTACGTTAAAATTCTGTATAATTTTCTGAACCATCTCCTTGCCTCATGAGACGAATTTAGCCACTATTTTGAAATTTAAAAATAAAGGCAACAACAATAAAATTAAAAAAAAAAAATTGAATTGACTTAATTTCGTGAGCACAAGTGTATGTATGTGTCGTGGTTTTGTAGGTTAAAATTAGATATTTCCAGCAAAAGTGAATAAAACAGCTCACGTTGAAATTTCTTCTATCCGTTTTCTACAGTCTATACTTATTTTTAATGAAGGTTTAGATCCTCCATTTTGAGATGATGTTTATAAATACACACCCCTTTTCAAAAATATTGCTAAAATGCAAAAACATTATTTATAGACTGATATTGCCTACACACATTTTTCATCGCGTTTATTTTTTTGTCTTATTAGGGACTTTACTACACAGCGAATAACTTTTTGTCAAATATTAATCCTAAATATCTGATTGAAACAAATATTAAATTGAATCAATTAATATTTTAATCGACTTTTAAATAATTCAATAAATATTTTTCTAACACATAATTCCATACAGAGCTTTAAAGAATTAATTCTTTTTTGAATGAATTCACTACCAATCGAATTCAATTTTCTTTAGAATTGAATGAATTCCTTTTCTTAAGTAATTCCCTGAATTCGTTCAACTGAACGCGATCATCAAACAATAAATTCAAAAAATTAATTCCATTGCAATAGTTCTCTTTATTAAATCGAAATGAAAAAAAAGTGAATTAATTCCTTACTGAATTAATTCACCACTGAATTCATTCAATTTCATTTTCATTCAGTGAATTAAAAAAAAAATAAAATTACATTCAGTGAATTAAAAAAAAATAAAATTACATTCAGTGAATTAAAAAAAATAAAATTACATTCAGTGAATTAAAAAAAATTAAATTACGTTCAGTGAATTAAAAAAGGAAAAAATACGTTCACTGACTTGAAAAAAAAATTACGTATGCTGAATTAAAAGCTTGTTTTCTGCCGTTCAGTAGAAGAAAACATTGTATCGTAAAAACGTATAAATGAAATACGTCATAGTAAAGCATCTACATTTTACTGGGAAGCATAAGTTTGAAAAATTAACAGTTATATTTTTTCCAAATTCATCTATATCTGTAAAGTTTTTATTTTTAATAGTAAAAGGCTTTATTTTTTAATCATGTAGGTTAATAAAGTTCATAGGGGTTCTCTAACACTTAATAAATATATATGTAATTTGTTTATTTTCACTAGCAAACGCTGTAAAATTGCTTAGTTACAAATTTTATTTGTAAATAAATGTTTTCTTCTACTAAACGGCAGAAAACAGGTTTTGAGTTCAATGAACGTATTTTTTTTTAATTCACTTAACGTAATTTTATTTTTTTTAATTCACTGAACGTAATTTTATTTTTTTTAATTCACTGAACGTAATTTTATTTTTTTTAATTCACTGAATGTAATTTTGTTTTTTTTTTAATTCACTGAATGAAATTGAATGAATTCAGTGGTGAATTAATTCAGTAAGGAATTAATTCACTTTTTTGCCGTTCGATTTATAATATTGAACGCATTCACCAGTGATTTAATTCATTTGATTTAATAAAAAGAACTATAGCAATTGAATTAATTCGTAACAAAATAAATCGAACGAAAACAAATATGAATTAATTCCATTCAATATATTGTGCTTTGTGAATTATTTCATCGAATTTTTAATTCAGAATTGAAAAATTGAATTAAGGAATTAATTCTTCAAAGCTCTGATTCCATATTATTTTTTCTTAAACTGTATGAATAAACAGAAAATTTTTAGCATAATTACCAAATACTTGGCAATTATGCTAAAAAAAATCCTCCGAATTTTATAATTTTTCGTAGAAATACAGCATATCACAGAACTAAAACAAATACAAAGTTTGGGGCACTGAGCTAACTGGATCCGGAGATATGAGGTCTCATAAAAAAAACTAAACAAAATTTACAAGGTTGTGCTTATTTAATTGTAATTTTCTTGAAAAGTGTTATAGGTACGCAACTTATCAAGGTCGGCTTTGATTTGGTATAAAATATGCTTAAAAAAATATGTATTAGAGATGGTTTCCTTCTTTACAGTTGTGCTAAATTTAAAAATACAGAAAACGTACAGGATATTGAGCTGGAAACTTATAAAGATTGTTTAAAAAGATTTATATGCAATCCCCCATCCCAAAATTGCTACATTAGCAGGTGTAACATATGTCGCGAAATACACAATTATAAAGAGAAACTGGTGATTTATTTATAGAAAATGACATCGAAGAAATCATATATAAGCAGTGGATATGTTATGCAAAAAACTCTAAAGTCTTCTGCCCCATTAATTCATAGCTAAAGAGCAGGCTGCATTTATGGCTTACAAAAAGTCTTCGTTGGAAGAAAACGAGTATTTGGTAATTTTCAACTTTTCTGAAAATGCTAATTTTATGGTCCAGTGTTCTGAGCAAGGCTTTCTATGGAATAATAAACTAGCCACACTTTTATTAAAAATCAAATGGTAAATTAGAAACTACAAATTTTATAATAATATCAGACTGTCTCGTACATAATACCGTTGCGGTTGATTTATTTCAACGCCATATGAATGAGTTTTTAAAAAATAAATTTTTGAAAATACCGAAGAAAATTTTATATTTTTCAGACGGTTCTTCTGCTTAATTTAAAAATAAAACAACTTCACCTATTTATCCCATCATAGCGAAGATTTTAATTGTTCTGCTGAGTGACATTTCTTTGCCACCAGTCACGGCAAAGGCCCTAGCGATGGTCTAGGAGGAACTGTAAAGAGAGAAATGCGAAGAGTTAGCTTGCGACGTCCATTCGAAGACCAATTAACTACTCCGCGGAAAAGGATTATAGAGAAGAAGAGGAATTCCCAACTAACCTATTTATGGGATTACGTGCCATTCCCGGAATTCAAAAGCTGCACAATTTCATACCTATTTACAAAACACAATTATAAGCCAATATTTACTCTGCTCATAGCGAATTTGTAATTGAAAATATTTATAATAAAACTAAATAATAAAATGTAAGATTAAGATACAGATAAAGAAATAAATACATAAAACATTTTTTTTCCTTTTTTTGATATTTAAATAAAAATAAACAAACTTTGATTACTTAATAAAACTGTTAAAGTTTGTGCTGATGTTTGTAACACCAAAAAATATTGGTCGTAGACCCACCTTATAGTATACCGATCGGCTCAGAATTTTTTTTATTTCGATTTAACGATGTCCCTCTGTCCGTCCGTCTGTCCGTCTGTCTGTCTGTCCATGCAATCTTGTGCGCACTCTACAGGTCGCAAATATTAAGATATTTTGATGAAATTTGGTACGCAGACCTATGTTGGCCCAAGGACGAACAAGTTTGATTTTGCTGAACATCGGTCCATGTTTAGACCTAGTGCCCATATAAGGGTCCTACCAAAATTATATTGTTTATACGCTTCAGGTCGTAAATATTAAGATATTTTGACGACATTTGGTACACGGACGTATGTTAGCCAATAACGCAGCCTGTTGATTTTGGTGAACATCGGTCCATGTTTAGACCTAGTGCCCATATAAGGGTCCCACCAAAATTATATTGTTTATAGGCTGCAGGTCTCAAATCTTAAGATATTTTGATGAAATTTGGTACACCGACCTATATCAGCCCAAGGACGAAGCCTATTGATTTTGGTGAACATCGGTCCATGTTTAGAACTAGTGCCCATATAAGGGTCCACCCAAAATTGGCTTGGTTACAAACTGCAGGTCGCAAATATTAAGATATTTTAATGAAATTTGGTGCGCTGACTCACATTATAGAAAATTTTGACACAAGCCTCATTTTAACCCATTCGAATTTCGGATCCAAACATTAGTTGGCTTTTAACCAGACTGGTGTAGGGTATTGTATAGTCGGCATGCCCGACTTTAACCTTTTTACTCGTTTTTAGTATAAAGTTATTTTTTAATAAAATAATTTGGTATTCTCAGTTTACAAATTACAGAATTTTTGATTAATTTGGGTTGTTAATTCTAAAAATTTAATTTTGATAAATTTTTCATATAGAAAAATTCCCATATTTTATTGTTTTTGTTTAAAAAAAAAATCTCAAATCCTTAATATATTTTTTTATAAAAGAGTCCTCAGAATCTGAAGGGTTTTCTAAGGAAAATCTTGAGGGGTTTCCTTTAGGAAAAACTTCTCAAAATCTGGAGATTTTTTAAACCCTTTCACTACCGACTTTTTGTTTGCGGATGTATCGTTATTTTGACGTCATCAAATTATAAAAAAATATGTAACATATTTTGCCCCCTCCCCCTCCTACCAAACAAAAATGACGTTCGAAAATGATTTTTTTTGTAAATTCTGAGCCCCGTTTTATCCCTTAAACACTCAAGTAGTTAAAAATACTCATTATAAAACGAAGCTATATGCCAAATTTCAATTATCTATCTTCATTAGTTTAGGAGAAATACCAAAACCCCCTTTTCATGGAGATTATGAAATATTAAAAGAATTAGACTTCATTAACAAATATCGCGACCATATTGCCAAGATGAACTGCTTATACAGTAGACTGGTCCAAAAAAAAGTTGGAATTTTCATGCTCCACAACCCTAAAAATATGCCACTTTGAAAAAAAATATGGTCTGATCAAAAAATCACCAAAAAAGTTTTGTTTAGAGGTAGCACATCGCAATTGAAGTTTCGAGGTAGTACTTGTTCTATTATTTTTAGTTAATTTTTTTTTTTTTTTTTTTTTTTTTTTTTTTTATTATTTATTATTATTATTTATTATTTATTCAGTTTCATATAATTTTATACAATTTCAATTTCATACAATTTCAATTTCATACAATTTTAATTTCATACAATTCATGTGAATTCAGAACCTTACAAAGCCATGGTGGCTTGTCCGCAGGTTATAAAATCCTATAAATTGGTATCTTATTGGTTATACGCTTTCATTACGAGCTTATAAAAAATTCTTTAATTAGTTTTTTTCTCTTGTGGTAATTAGTAGTGTTGATAATAGTACGTGGCAGCATATTAAATATTGTTGGTAACATTACAGGTAAAGTACTCTTTCCGTAGTGGTTTCTATATTTTTGAACTTTAAATTTTCCCTCATCTTTCCATCTGGTGTTATGGTTATGATCTATTTCCTGTAGATACCTAGAATCTTTGAAGTATTCGATGACCAATGTAGTGTAATATATTCCTTGTACATTTAGTATTTTCTGTTGTTTCGCTATTTTGTTGATGGTTGGTGTAATATCGTTTGAATTGTTACTGGTGATGTTGTTTGTCATTATATTGATATTATTATGTGTGTTACTGTTGATTGTATTTAAGTTGTTTGCAGTATCGTTGCTAGTGTGATTTTCGTTTATATTGTATATGTTGTTATCAGCATTTAATGTTGATTCTGTGATTGTTGTATATTGATCAGTAGAGCTTATTATGTTGGTGGTTGTTGTTATTTGGTTATTTGTGTTAATTTCGGTTGCATTGTTGATTATATCATTATTGATCGTGTTGCTACTGCTTCTAATGTTCTCGTTTATCCCTTGGTTGTTGGTGGTACTAGTTAGGTTTGTGTTGCGTGTGTTGTTTCTTGTTATATTTTCATTTGTTAAACTAATGTTGGTGATATCGTTGTTGTAGCTTATTGTAGTGTTGTATGATGTTTTTTGTTGTTTTCTTAATATTTTAAGGATTCTATTTTGAGTTTCTTGGAGTAGTCGACAATGTGTAGAGTTTCCCCAGGCAGTGATACCATGTCTTATGTGAGACTCCACTAACGAAAAATATGCTTGTCTTAGTACAGTATTATTTGAGCAATACTTAAGTTGAAAAAGCATATATGCAGCTTTTCGAAGCTTTTTTCTGACTTCATCTATATGTATATTCCACTTGAAGTTGTGATCCAAATGAACTCCCAAGTACTTATATCTATTTACAACTTCGATTGTAGTGGAACAGTTGTCGTTTTCTGTTTCGTTGATCTCGTTTTCATGTAGACAATCCGTTTCATGGAAAACAATCTGTATTTCTGTGTATCGGCAATGAGGTGGCTTTATATGCATAAGTTTGGTCTTGGTTGCGTTTATCATCAGTCCGTGGTCGTGACACCATCTAGTGGCTATATTAAATTGATTCTGCATTATTTTTACTGCAGTGTCTATATTTTTATGTGTTACAACTATAGCCGTATCATCGGCGTATGCATACGTTTGACTGTTTTTTAATGCATTCATAAGCTCATTAGAGTATATTATGTATAGTATCGGTCCTAGTTTTGAACCTTGCGGTACGCCGCAGGTATTGTCCGTTTTAGTGCTGAGATTGTGTAATATTTTAACATAAGATGAGCGCAATGTCAGATAGCTTTTGAACCATTCAAGAGACTTTCCTCGTATACCATAATTCTCCAGAGTCTGTATTAATTTAGCATGTGAAAGAGTATCAAATGCTTTACTAAAATCTATAAAAAGTGTTAAGCAATGATGTTTTCTACTAAGTTGTTCATTGACATGGTTAGCAAAATTACCAAGTAATTTATTGATGTTTTTCCCTTTTTGAAAACCGTACTGTCTGGAATTTATTATGTTGTATTTGTCCAAAAATTCTGTGAGTCGCTTACATATAACCTCTTCCATAATTTTCTCAATAACCGACAGAATTGCAATAGGTCTATAGTTATTTATATCCGCTTTCGTTCCACCTTTGTAAATTGGTCGTATAATGGATATTTTTAGAACGTTTGGTATTGTTGCATTTTCAATAATAGTATTCATCAATTTTGTTATAATTGGTGCCATAGTTCGCGCATTATCTCGTAAGTCTTTTGGCCTTATTTCATCAAAACCCGCACTTTTGTTTAACTTTAGTTTGTTTAAAATGTTAAATATTTCAGTCTCGTTTGTGTAATTCATATATATTGAGTTTTGGGATGTGTTTGATATATTGTTTATTGTTTTTTTATCACATTTATGTAGTATTTTATCAACATTGGTTTTAAGGTTTATTGCAAATTTATTGCAAATTTCTTCTGTATTTAAATTAAGATTTTTGAAATTTTTAAGTATGGTTTCATCAATGTTATACGTTCTTTTACCAATAATTTCGTTAATAATTTGCCACGTTATTCGAATGTTACCTTTGTTTTCAAAAAATTTCGTTTTATAATATGAGTTTTTGGCGTACTTTAATTTCTTATTTACTATATTTCTATAAATTTTATATTCTTTTTCAAATGTTTTATTATTTCGGCATGAATACCATTTTTTATAAAGTTTATCTCTTGTTTCACAACACTTTATTAAATAATCATTCATCCATGGATTTGGAATTCTTTGTTTATTATTTTGTTTATTTATGGTTGATTTTTTATATATTTCAGAAAATTTATCGTGTATTAAATTAAACATTTCATTTGCGTTAGTGGTACATCCTATGGCGTGCCAGTCGGTTGTTCTTATCTGGTTGTTTACTTTGTAGCTACATATTTGTTTATGTTTTGCTATACGTTTTACTTCTTCTATTTCGTGCTCAGAGAGACAACATGTAAGAGCATAATGATCAGAGACGTTAGTTTTTATTATTGACGCATATGTGTGGGTGTCTATATTTCTGTTGCGTATGAAGAGATGGTCAATGCATGTACTTGTGTTATTATTTAAATCTTCCCTTGTACTTTCGTTTATTATGCACTGCATCCCATTAGACATCATTATATCTAAGTATTTCTCTGCTTCAGAGTTTGCTTTAATGAGATCAATATTTATGTCTCCAATAATAATAACGTTTTTTTGTTGTTTCATATTACTAAGCATCTGTTCAAGTTCTTCAATAAAGGCATGTACATTAAGAGAAGGGGGCGGTAAATAGCGATTATAGAAATGGGTTCTTTGTTTGTGTTTATTTGCAATTGCATCATTTCAAATGAGATAGTTCTTATTAAATCAGTTTTGCTATTTATATTCTCTTTTGTGTAAATAGCTATACCTCCTCCTCTCCCTTCTCTGTTTATAAAATTTGCTGAAAAGCCATATATATTATACAAAGAATTAAAAATAATGAGAAAAATTAAATATAATTATTACAATCGCGACATATCAAATCTAATATATTTTTAGGTGTACATTACGAATATGAAATCAAAATTGAAATCGGAGTCGCGGGATGTTTTCTTATATTTATGACTATGAAAATTTCTTTTTTGCATTAATATGTATCTGTGGAATGTCCTATTATGTAAGATATGGTTTTTGGTAGCAATAAAATTATAGAAAGCTAAATAACAGCGAACTATTAAAAAAGTCAAATTTTAAATTCATTTGCAAGGATATCTCTTATCCTTTTTAAAATTAAAGTCAGTATAATATATAATGAAGGCCCTTGGTATGTAAATTGTAAAATTATAACAGATTGGATTTTTTGATAACACCGTTCACAGGTAATTAGGAAAATACCTCAAAAACTTGAGATTTTTTAAATTTTCAAAAATCGCAAATAATTCATAAACCACAAATTTCTTTTAAATCGTGATTGCTGATTCCTAATCTTCGTTAAAATAAAGATCAGATTTGAGAAATTTGTGCATACAAGACAAAAACAAGTTGAGTTTTTAATTACATCTTTTCGGAAAATTTGGAAATTTTAACTAAAATATGAATTTTTGGGTATAATTTAAAAAAAAACCGCGAATTACTTAAAAGTTACTTAATTTTTTGGGGTTTTAATTTCAAATTCCTTTTCTTCACATTAATTAAGACTAGATTTAAATTGTTAAATAATAGCGTACAGGTTAAGAAATAATTAAATTTAAAGTCAACCCTACCTTTTGTATAAATTACTCTAGAGACAAATTATTAATTCTTAAAAGATAACTTTTCTGCCAGCTCTAACTAAAAGCGGATTTAGCTGAAACTTGGCACAGAGAGTTTTTAGACATTAAAGGATAGGGGCAGCATTGTAGAGATCGCGAATTCCAACTTTCGTGTTTTTTTGGACGACTCTATTATACATATGTGACAGCGCATAGAGAAAGGGACCTAAGGGTAAAAAAAATCAATTTTTTTTTTTTTTATGTGGACAACATCTGAGCATCGAATGAGACCGATCCCATGCCCCAAAAGTGTTCCCTCCCAGAGATATGCGCGTTTTATGAAAGTGAAGTCGACGATTCTGCAAAAATTTTCGTACTAACAGAGTGATATCAAAGAGTATAAATAATAAAGAGATTGGGGGACTCTCTATCACTGAGAAAGCATTTGTTCTATTATGTGCCTTGGAACAGGAACATACTCAAACCAATATCACCCAGCAAACATGGCAATACGAAGAAGGTTCTCCGAACATATCACCAGGAAGAAAACATTTATTGCCGGCAATATCAATTTCGTATTCCGAAAGTTTCCTCCGTCGGAAACAACTGTTACACTAAAACAATACTTCCAGGCAATATGAAAGCAATAACTAATATGGAAGATAAAAGGGATATCGCTAAATAAGCTCCCGGTACAATAAAAAAACGATTTAATTTTTTCATTATTAAATTTAAGCCTGAAGTACAATATCTGCATACATAATCCATTGACCAACTTATAAATTGTCTTGATTTCATCTTAGCCGATTTTTCCCGCGCAATTAGTCTTAACTTTTGACGAGTTTATTTCCTAATTTTTCACATTGAT
The DNA here is from genome assembly GCA_949987735.1 of Leucophora obtusa. NCBI lineage: Eukaryota > Metazoa > Arthropoda > Insecta > Diptera > Anthomyiidae > Leucophora > Leucophora obtusa. Next base: position 56,995,473 of record OX465299.1, on the reverse strand, counting down.
AAATGATTTCAAACAAATTTTCTTTATATTCCAAATGATACAAAGGTGATATTGCCGCAATATTGTCATAAAAAGTTATGACAAAAGATAAAATTTTTGAATTATTTTTTTACAAATATCGCCGAATTATCTTCCAAGTGATAAAAGGAAGACAATTTCAAAGTAAATACTACTTGATTATTTTCATTCAAATGACAAATAGAAGATATCGCTTTAATATCTTCATGGAAGGTATATTTTAAATGTTTGCAGGGTCATTATGTGCGCTCTTTGTATGACTCAAAACATCGATTGTAACCAGGGATGGAAAATAATAATTTAGTTATAAAAATCAAGAATGGAACTATACTATGGAATTATACTATTCCAACAGTATTATAGCCCTAGATTATGAATTTTAAAAAACCATATCTAAAAAATTGCAAAATAATATCGGAATGAGAAAAAAAGCTTTGGGTTTCAAAAAATTAATTAAAAGATTTACATTCTGCAAACGATGCCAAAATTTTATTTTTTTGCAACTAACCACCAAACTTTGTTTTATGAAATGGGCATTAGATTCCGTAGATTATAAATTTAAAAACCGCACTTAAAAAATTGCAAAATAATAGAGGAACGCGAAAAGAGACTTTGTAGTAGAAAAAAATAATTAAAAAACTCAATCAGCGATTAACAATCTGCAAATGAATACAATGACGCAAAAATTTTCCTTTTTGCAAATATTTTTTTCGCGATTTTTTTTTTGCAAACTAAGCACCAAACTTTTGTGTATAAAATTTGTTACTATAGACCCTAGATTATAAATTTAAAAAAACCACACTTAAAAAATTGCAAAATAATCGCGTAAAGATCGTAAAAAGGCTTTATGGTTCAAAAAATTAATTAAAAAACTTAATCAGCGATTTTCTGCAAACAAATATATTGATGAAAAAATTTTTCCTGTTTGCAAATTTAATTTTCGCGATTTTTTTTTTGCAACTAGCCACCAAACTTTGTTGTGTGAAATGTGTATTATAGCCCCTAGATTATAAATTAAAAAAAAGACGCACGTAAAGGATTGCAAAATAATAGCGGAATTTGAAAAAAGACTTTATGGTACAAAAACTTAATCCTTAGGTTATATATTTCAAAAAACCGCACTTAAAAAGTTGCAAAATAACGGCGGAATTCGAAAAAGGCTTTATGGTACAGAAAATGAATTAAAAGAGGTAATCAGCAATCGACATTCTGCAAACGAATATATTGTTGCAGAAATTTCGCTTTTTGCAAATGTTTTTTTTCGCAATTTGTGCTAATATTTGATAATATCTAAATATTTAATTTTAATTTTTTTAACGAGCCAAAAAGGAAGCTATTTTTTAGTTACTTACAGTTTTAAATATGTAAGAGCGATCTAGTGAGCCTTTAAGTGAGCCTTTTCCATCCCTGATTAACCAGTGGGAGTTCGTTCCTGTTCCAAGCCGCATAATATTTTTTCAAATAAAAAATATTGAGAGAGTTGCAAGGCCATTGGTGATATTCACGATTTAAAAGAATTATAAATGAGTATTTATTATAATTCACAATTAACAATTTCAGAAAATAAAGCTGGATTCGAAAAACCGCGAGCAAAATTGATATCAAACTCATGGAAACAGCGCGCTAGGTAGAAAACAGTAAAAACCAACTACACAAAACAAGAGGTAGGGACGACCTACGCGCGTTTTCAAGGTTGACCAACACGTTCCTGACGTTATGAGATGTGTCGCTTTCAAATGAGACCAATACCAACACGCTCAGTGATGGTACACCAAAGATACACGTATGTATTTAAATCTTTAAAATGGCTCTCCTGAACAAAACCGGTTTTTACCCTTAGGTCTCTTTCTATTTTGCGCGTCACATATAATGATTTTGAAGTCCAGGATTCTAACTAGTAAACTTATTTGTAAAGGGTAGTGAAAGAAGTAAGGAAAAATCCTCACCCTCTGAGGGTTTTATGGAAAATGGTTTCTGAGATGTTTTATACCTACCGTTAACAAAACGAAAGGGATTTAGCAAACCAATTTATTGGTTCATATAAATTTCGAATTTAAGGCCGTTTTTACCGGCCCTTAAGCTGTAACCACAATTGACTTTATGTTAATTTACCGATAAAAGTCAATAAAATTTGACCTGTGTTTCCCGTAAATTAAACGGTACCTATATTTGGCTTACATGAATTCGCTGATTTTAGCATAGTTTAACAACTTTGGGATTTTTTTAAAATATTTGTTGTAAAAGGACTTGCACATTCTATTTGGAATTTGTAATAATTGATCTTAAACCGGACAAAATAGCACAATTTTTTTTTTTTTTTAATTTTTGTATATTTTGGGTGTATTTCTGAATTTATTTTTCAAAATTGTTTCAAAATACTTTTGGAATATTTTAATTTCATTAGGTTGGGTAAGATAAGTTTCAATTGAAGAAAAGTAACCTAAATAAAATACATGGAGCTTTCCAAAAGCCGACTTAAGCTAAATAATTTGACTTAATATAGTTGCGCCTTTGAATTTTTCTACTATTTGGAATTATTCTTTTAAAATCTCTTCATATATATTTCTTTTACAATTTAAAAATTTAAACACTTTAAATTTATTTTTTGTTTAATATTAATAAATATCAACACTCACTTTGCTCCAAGAATTCACCATAAATTCTTGTGCCTTTTACACTCAATTTACGTTTTATGGTAAAAAAAAATTGTAAAAAAAAAATATCGTATAACATCATGTTTATTGACCCTAAAAACATACATTAGTTCTATGTATTCTTTATGGTTTTTTGTTTGTGGACAGAAGTGTTACCACCCTTTTTCAGCACATTTCTCTATTTTTATTTTCATTCAACCAAGAAAGTTTCAATATAAATTAAAAAGTTTAGCAATTCTTTTTTTTTTTTCTTTTTATATAAGTTATTGTTGTTATGGATGAATCTACATAAAGACTCAATAAACCCCAATGTAAAGTAAAAAAAAAGTTGTCTTTAGTATATATTTCAATATTGAACTGGTAGAAATATATTTTTTTTGGAGAATATGTTTGTATGGTTATTACAAGGATTGTATGATTTGTGTTTACACTCCCAAAATAATATAGAAAACGCCCAATTTATGTGGTTATTTTTTTTTTATCCTGCTCACTAGAGGTGCCCAAAAATGTAAGTGAATTTTAAAAGTTCCGCTTGAGAAGAACTTTTTTCGCTTGTATGTATAAAAATTACTGATATGAATCGAGAATTCAAAAAAGTTGGCAATAAAATAAGTTTAAGAAATTTAGTTAGTTTTTACAGTGCAAAAAAATACTTTTTTAAAATTTTTATAAAAAAATTATATCGAGTGAGTTTTTGCAGCTCTTTGCAACTGTCGATTACACATGGATTCATTACAACATAGCGGAGTACAAGCAGCAATCTAAAAATGGATTTCTCTGGATAAACCGGCCACGAACAAGAAGCCGGCTCCCCTAGAATTTGAGTTATTCCTTCGAAAGCGAGTAACAATAAATGGCGAATATTATGGCAACATATTACACCGATTCAATGACGATTTAAAAAAAACGAACCCATTTCGCAAAAAATGGAAAAAATTATTTTTCATTAAAGCAATGCAAGGGTGCACACGTGTATAGTCTCAATAGCAAAATTGCATAAATTGAGCTACGAATTGGTACCTCATGCGCCATATTCTCCAGATTTAGGGCCCAGTGACTTGAATGGTTTTCAGCCGATTTTTAATTTGCATACCTTCTAAGAAACATAATTGTATATTAAGTTTGAATAAAAACATACATATACTGAATAACAATAGTTTTTAAGAAGATAAAAAGTTTTTTTTTTCTTATATATGTATATACCCTACGGGGAATGAGGGGTCAATTGCCCTGAAAGTACCTTTCCTGTGAGTGGTTAAATCAAGACTTGTCACAGGATTGGTATAATTTACAATTATACTTAAAGGACTAGTCCCATGACTGATGAAATGGTGGCATACCACTTAATCGTCCTCAAAGTACCTATCCCGTGACTGGTAAAAAGAGGACATACCACTAAATTGCTCTCAAAGTACGTATCCCGTAACTGGTTAAAGAAGGACTTGCAGCAAGACTGCTATAATTTACTATTGCTGTGGATAGAGCAGTGTCAATTATACTTAAAGGACTGGTCTCGTGACTGGTGAAATGATGACATACCACTGAATTGTCCTCAAAGTACCTATACCGTGAGTGGTTAAAGATGGTCTTGTCGCTGGACTGGTATAATTTCTTATTTCTATGGGTTAAGCTCTGTCAATAATACTTAAAGGACTGGCTCCAAGACTGGTGCAAAGAGGACATATCACTTAACTGGATAAGTTTGTTATAAAAAAACCCATAAATAAGACTTTCATTTTTTTTTTAAAGAAGCAACACTCAGGAAATTCTTCCTATTAATTAACGTTTTGCTTCCTTTGGAAAGGGGATAGAGAAGAAATGAAAGATGAATGGCTTCAAATATGGCAACACTGTAATTGCGCGAGATGTTGAATTTTAGAACAGTTGTTGCGCTCTATCTGATGGTGATTTGGCGAATTTTGTTGAAGCTTTTTAGTTCATAGCCCTGTTATATTATTTTACTTCGATGGGGTTAAGTGCTATGGGAACACCGAAGGGGGACGCTGCGATATGTATGAGGGATAGAAAAAACTCATACATATTACTATTTTTCAGAAATTGATGTCGCCTTGGTTGGGGATCGGATCCGCAACCTCACGTCCATAATTGGTTGGTTTCCCAGTATACTGATAGAATTATCCTGCATGATGAACAATTTCATAGAATTTTTTTTTCGAAGTTCAATGAAGAATTTCGTTAAATAAAATGACCAAAAGATCGTAATTTGTGAAAAATTACGATTTTTTTATAATTTTAGTTCTAGTTCTAAACACTTGGAGTTTTCTTTAAATTTTAGCATCAAGAACCCTGAGCTTATTGCTAACAACTTCAGCTCCAAGCTTTTGGAGGATCTTACAGGAATTTTAGAATCGGTAAAAGGTTCGACGCATATATATTAGAGTGGGGCGATTTGTATGGACAAAAATTTTTTGATATTGTGCCATCGATTTTTTGATAGCTTTTGGCATGAAAATAATTTTACTTATATACTTTTACCTCTAGTTGCCACATTTTTTATCCGATTTTCATAAGGAATACCTTTTTTGGAAAGGTTGTAATGTTATATTGTTTATAATTTCATTAGTTGTTTCAAAAAGTCAACGCAAAATGGCGCTAATCTAGCATTTATTTAAAAATTGCAAAAAATTGAAATTCGGGAGCCTCGAAAATGATTTTTTTGATATGTCGTAGTGGAATTTTTTGCTCAGTACAATCCCAAGCATCAGAAACGCGAAGCGCCCATTAAGATGTTCAAATCACCCCACCCTAATATATATATATATCTTATATCTTAGAAGAACATCTTAAAAAAGGATTATGTATTTCATATTTTATTTCTGTAAAAAAACATACCAAAATTCTTCAAAAAAAAAAAACAAATTTTTATATTTTAATTTGTTGACAAATTAAAATGTTTGTGCTTTTTATTACGTAACAATTTTGTCAAGGTTTTGGTGTGACAATTTTACTTATAATACCAAAAGCATAACAATTTCCATTCACCTCAGTTTTGTCACTGTTTTTGTCAGTTTTGTAATCGGACTGGTTCTGTATGATGTCCTTTTAGGTTAGTTGGGTGGCATGTCGCAAAATAATCAAAGTGTGACTCATTCTTCGACGGATCCTTTTGGGTTAGTTCGGTGACATGTCTCTTTAAGTCAGTTAGGCGACATGTCCTTTGGGGCTTAACCTGCGACATGTCGAAAGGTGGCAATATGTCATTTCCAATGATAACGCCATGTTAAAGTGATATGTCTCTTTCAAAAAAAAAGACCGATCAACGACCTGTCTCTGCCCCCTTGGGACCTATCCTGTGTCTCATCTGGGACCGGTCCCTCTCCCCGTAGGGTACATATGTTAAATTTTCCAATCAATTTCCGATTTCTTTCGATTATTTTTATCCAACCACCACTAGCCTTCATATCAGTCATATGTAATTAAAATAATACCCTGACCACATAGTGGTGTAGGGTATAAAAAAAAAATTTGCCCAATTGAAACTTTAAAAATTTATTTTGAAAATTCTCCATATATAGTTGAACTCCCTAATATTCATTTGATTTTTGTTTTAGAATGTTTGTATGAATATATGAAAATTCCAATATTTACATACATAAATATATAGATAGTCGTTGAAAAATGTAATATTTATAATGTATGCGTTATAAACCTATTTAACTATAAGGATACAAATTGTGTAATTAAAATAAATACAGAAGAGCTCAACACATCAAAACTTTATAGAAAAGCTAGTGCTTAAACCGTTTTAACCATTATTCGATACCCTATTACTTTGCAGAATTATTCGCTAACTTCTAAGTGCAATGCAACCAGACCTGGGAATTTCAATTACATTCTGTAATTAATTACACATGCAATTATACAATTACATGTAACTGTTGTAAGCAGTGTGTTCCTTTACTCGAAATTCTTACTACTTTTACTACAATTGGAAAATTTTTTTTATATTTTGTATTGAATTTTTCCAGCTGTAGTAAAAGTAGTAACTTGTAGTAGGTAAACGAACACGCTTATAATTACATGTAAAGGCAAACATACACGTTCAATATTATTGATGAATGTTTTTAAAATCAATCAATCAGAAAAAAATATTTACAAATAAAATTTTCTCATTGGTTGATTTTTGAAAAATTTATCAATTATATTGAACGTGTATGCCCTACTTAACTGTTCTTGAAAATTTTCAATATGACGTATACTTTTTATTCTTTACTAAGTCTATCCCATCTAGTATAACCATTTTTTTTTGTTGAAAATTTTCACAACAAATAGTTTCTAATTCTAAGTGTAATTGAAACTGTAAATGAAATTTTTTAATTGCAATTAATTGTAATTAAAAATTAATCGCATTTAAAAATTCAATTACAATTATTGTATGTATAATTTAAATTAATTTGGCAAATTTTGGGCATTTATTTTAAAAAAATTTTTCAATATAAATTTACTCAAAGTATTGGCCATAGTTATTTATGAAAATTAAACGAATCATTACCATTACATAAAATAATGTAATGGTAATGATTTTGGCCCATCTCTGATCTTGGACTTGAATTTTGTTGTTTCAAAAATCCATCAATCAGAACATATTATTTTTAAATACTTTGTTATGATTGGTTGATTTTAAAAACATTAATAAATAAATAATTTTAATAATCTTTATAAATTTTATAAAAGTCTTAGGTTTCGTTTACACTTGCATCGAAATCCCGAGATGTCTCTATTCGCCACTCTGATGATGAAGAAAAGCATATAAATGTTCAGTTTTGTATAAAGCACACACAGTTTGCCCTAATAAGTACATTTTCTAAAAATTTGACGTTTACAAGCTTTTCTTTATTGCTTTTCCATAGTGGTGAATATCGAAATCTCGAGATTTCGTTGCAAGTGTAGACGCAACCTTAGGCACGATTACGGAAAGTGCAGATGGCCGTAGTATAATATAGTCGATTTACTTTTTTTCTGTCAATTGAAAAAATTGAAATGAGATAGGGACAAGCTCTCAATTTTTTATTGAGTCCAGTTACTGTATTATAGTCTGCCACTAACTTGGACTTTAATTAACACACTTATTGTTTATAACAGTTGAACTAACTGTCGACTGAATTTTAACTAGGCATTCAGTAATCCGGCATTTATTAAATGATAAAAATTTATTTATTTGATAATGAGGTTTTATAAATATAAATTCATTTATGTGATTACGATTTATTCGGCTTAAGGTCATGAATTGTAGATCCAAATTATTAAATAAAAACAAAAGTGTTTAAATTTGAAATTTTCATTTGGTTTTTATTTCCGATAAAACGGTAAACGTCGTTAACCATCCTCTGGGAATTTTAATTAATTTATACTTAGCTCAAACAGCTAAGTTTTAGCAACTTCTTTTCTATATATTCTTTAATTTGGATAAAACACTCTTCCTTTCTTTAGTGTTTAGCGTAAGTAGAACTTTTCAAATACCTACCAGATTTCAGTTCGCACCAAAACTGCACCAATCTTGAAATATTTATTTTAAAATTTCTGTCCATTTAGCTGACTCTTTTTGACTACCACTTGTATTTAACGCTTTCAATAAATATTTAATTTCAATACTCTGTGGAGCATACCACAAAAAAAAATATTATAAATTAAAATTCTCATTACGTTTAATACGAAAAACCGCTAATTATGTAAACATTTATTAACTCCTACTCCTATGGTAAACATACGAGTAATATGATGGAATAAAATGAAATTGCGTGTAGTGTAATATAAGAGAATAATATAACAAACTTCATGCAATTTAAAACAGCAGGAAGCTAAAAAGTGTTGCATTAGTTTTAAATTCTCGTTTTTTTTTTATTTAGCTTTATGGCCATTTTTTATTGACGCCATCATCATTTTCTCGCAACAACTACAATACAATACTCACACACATACACACTGACTAAACCCAGCTCTGATTCTTATTAAATATACACACTGTATGACATTTTTCGTTTTTTTTTGCATTCCATTCATATGTTGCTATTTATAATTTGTAGCAGACACATTAATCAAAAAATTGTTACTCATTGTTGGAGTTACCAGAGACAATTAATTATAGAGATAGGAAATCAAAACTTACACTACTCACCGATAGAGGGCGCTGTAATTTAATATTACCTGAGCAGCTATTTAATATCAGCTTAATATCAGTTGAGCCTATATTTAAAAACTGAAAAACTGCTGAAAACTGCTCAAAATAAAGAAAAAACAAGCCCGGAATATATCCAAATAATAAAATTTGAGATATCCGTTTGTTTTTTTTGTTTTATTGTTTGTTATTATTTAAATTTAAATAAAAAAAGAAAATTGTCAGTTTTTTGAACAAAGTGCCATCTAGTGATAACGATTTTTTTATAACTTATTTTTTTGGTGATGCCATACCCCTGGGAGTTACTAGAAGTATTATTGTTGTGTTGATTGTGGTGAATTTATAAAAAAAAAAAAAAACTGAATTGCCAACAAATATAGTACGAGTACTTTATAAAAAATTGAACAGACACCAAACATGTATGCGTTATGTTTATGCATGTTTGGAATAAAACTTTAAAACAATGAATTGTTTTATTTACAAACCTAAGTCTATACAATTATTTAAAATTGTTTAAAATTTTTCTTGACACAAATCGGATCTTCTGTTATTTTCAATATGCTTTAAAACCAAAAAAATAGTTTTCGTGAATTTGTTTGATATAAATATATTATAATATTTTCGTATATAACATATTTCATAACAGGATGGGCCAGCAATTTTGTTCACTCAGATTTGTACAAAATTTGTATAATTTTTTACAATCGATTCCATTCCATGATTCCGGAACCAGTTGCACGGATTTTATATGGAAGGTATAACCGACCTATAATTGGTTTTAGAACTAGTTCCAGAACTGATTCTAGGGCAACCGGTTCCACTTAGGAGCTACAGAAGCGGTTGCTTTTGGGACAATTTCAAACAATCATCATCGATTTTAGAACTGACAGTAGAAGGGCTTATAGAGGAAAAGTAGCTATTCTACAACCGACTCTTGGGAAGAAAAAATTTCCTCAGCGGTAAATAACACTGTGTTACAATTTTCAACTTTTGCTCTTACTTATAGAATATAGGAGTGAGAGCAGTGTCTTAAAAGGCCAATGAGGGCCGCATCATACACTGCTCAACAAAAAATGTTTGCACAGACTTCTACTAAAACCTTTTCAAGTGTTTAGGTGTGCTAAGCCCGAATCTAAACTCAAAAAAGTTCTATTGAACAGCCTTAGAGTTGTAAGTATTTCTTGTTTTATCTGATCACATAGAAAAAACCCCGTATGGGTCAATATTGAAGAGAAGCACATCAAAATAATTTATATTACTTATGGATATGAATTTTGTATAAAATAGCCTTTAATTTGAGAACGATCATGTCGGGAAATATTCTGGAATATTTAAGGAGCATGTAAGGAAATCATAAATTGTGTTTTTGAAATATATCTATAAACTCTAAATTCTTCGAAAATTTTCGACACATATGTAAATATCGTGAGGTAGTTTTTTTTAAATTTATTTTTATCGGGATATACATTACTTGCATTAACCCTCGAAGTGGCACATATTTTGAGCCCTTAGTTCTGGCACATACATTTACATGCATTTGTATGGAAATAAGGGCTGTTTGCCGTTAAATTTTTTACTAAGATAGGAAAATATTTGTTATATTTTGTGTTTCTATTTCTTTTTACTATGTTATTAGCTACCTGAGGAAGAAAAAATAGACCTGAAAAAATCTTTGGAATGAAAAGGGCAACAATTTTTTTGTTCTATATATATTTCTCTTTATTATGGGTAAAGTAATAAATGTTTATGACAAAATAGAAAATTATTATGAAGAATACATTGATTTTTTTATTCAGAATTTTGCGGAAGGCAACAAAAACATAAATAATCTACTTTTGAATGTTGCTGACAAACAGGATTGTTGCATTTGCAGCAAAAAAAGCGTGTCTTACGGCGTATTTTGTCACCTTACTGCAGGCAAATTCTGCAATCTTTTTTGGCAGCTAATGTGTCTGGACCACTGCGTGAAGCCACATTAAGGTTTGCTATATTGAGAGGTCTCCCAAAGAACGCTTCAAATGCTATACGAGTTGTTGGTTGAGCCACAATGTGCGGATTATTGATGCGCTTTTCAACGTTGGCCAGTACCAATTGCTTTGCAAGTTTATATAAAAATATGCGTCTTCTTTCTTTTCTTGTATTTTCATCATTTAGCTTACATATAATGTAATTTGCCAATGCCATCACATCAATCATGTTGCAGAAAAACGCGTATGTCCAGCGTCTGGTTGACCGTTTTGTTGTGTAATGAGTAATGAGTTAGCATTTGATCCGTATGAGTATGAGTAATGAGTTAGCATTTGATCCATCGTATCGACTCCGGCTTTAGTTGAATTATAAAATAAAATTGCTTCCGGTTTCATGGCTACGCCTTCAACATGTTTCGTGTAATGCACGGTTGAAATTAAATTGACTGCCTTATTTTTTTTGGGCACGTAGCTGCAAAGTGCAACAAGATTTTCATGAAAACCAAACACACTTGAAAGAATTGGTCGTCTGGTGCTCTTCATAACTTCCTTAGGAAGACATCTTTTGTTTGCTCGAATGGTGCCAACAAATGCCAGTCCCATAGCAGCAAGTCGTTTAGCGCCGTTCAATGAGATGAAAAAATTATCAGAAATAATTGTTCTGCCGCTGTTTGCGTAACAGTTTGCGAAATACATTAGAACGTTTTCACCTTGATTTATCTCCCGATTGTCTCCTTCCTTTCCAGTGTATAGTTTTCCTTTCAATGGAAATTTAGTCTTAGCATCGCATGCCCACCAAACTTTGATCCCATACCTTGCAGGTTTTGATGGGATATATTGGGTGAACTTTCAGATTTTCATTGAGAAAATTCCAAAGGTCCCGGATAGGAGCTGCTTTATCTGTTTGCTGTCGGAATGCCCGCGTACGACTATTATCGAAACGAATATATCTGGACAGAGTAATGAATCGTTTGTGCGACATAGCCGCACGGAATATGGGCAGCGAATCAGAACGCCACAATATACTGGAGTCTTGCATATTATTATGGCTGAGACCAGAAGCCAACAAAATCCCAATGAATGCATCTAGCTCAGAGCTTGTCAAATCAATCCATTTTCTTTGGGTAGACTCTGAATGTTCTTCATTCCATTTTCTAATTAATTCTCGCCCATGCCGATTTGTTTCACTAATGATGACGAACGTAATATTGGTTGAGAAAAATAGCTTGAATACCTCAACTGGATTGGTGAGCCTTGTTTTTGTTCCAGATTGAAAACGCATGATATTATGCTGGCGCAAACGAGATGCAGGGGGTTCAGTTTCTTTCCATTTAGTACCGTCTTTACCATAAAAACAGCCTGAGTCGACTTAATTTGCTGCTTCAGCATCATTTCCACTTTCTTCTTCTTCATCTACGTCTTCATCACTATCATAAAGTTCGTTAGGTTCAATTTCCAAATCATTTTCTATGTCTGATGCATCATCTTCTGGCACATAATCAGCAGTGTCGTCACCATCGTTTTCAAAAACATCATCATTTTCATCAGCTTCTACCTGACTTTGAAAATCACGCACTAATGCCTCTGACAATTGGGGTTGCAAATTCGCGCTACGCAAGCGTGTATTATAAATAAATTCCAGTTCATCAGCCATAATATACTAACAACGCAACAAATCTACCTGCGTAAAATTATTCACAAGTTCAAAATTACCACACAAAAACTAGATTACTTCTTCACTGTTCAACGTTCAATGAATAACTAACTCACAAACAAAATCAGAAGAAAGAAAGAAGCATAAAAGAATAAAGTAAATACAAATTTCCAACTCGTGCCATGTGCTTTGCCTATGCGTTCATACAAAATGCATAGGGGTCTGGCCAGACACCATGTACCAAAAGTAAGGTGAAGATTTTTTATTTGGCTTTTTTGTCCTGTTCCAAGGACTTTTTTTCAATTATTAATTTATACATCGAAAGCCAACAATATTTTGGGAGATTACCTGAAATTACAGCCATGCACCTAAAATAGAAGTATGCTAAATTGAAGCATGAAAATGAAATATGTCTGGCCAGAACCATGTGCCACTTCGAGGGTAAAGGAATTAAATGTGCTAAAATCCCAAACTTATGTAAAAATTGTGAAAAATAATATGTTGGGGGCATCCCTATGCGGATTTCATTCTTGCCTAAAGAAATCGTCAGGGGACGATGTTTTTAGAATTTCTGGAAATATTTGTTAACCTTTTCGGTTATTCTATGCCATATGGCATAGTCACATTTTAGTGTCTGTTTTAATTTTTATGGATACTATTTTTATGTATTTTTATATTTTTCTTTGAAACTTTCTGTACAAATTAATGAAAAAAATATTTTGATTAGTGGACCCAGTAAATTGTGAAGGTTGAGAAAGCGAGCGTGCCTATCGAGTTTCGAATTTAACAAGAAAAGGACACTTCGTCCTTTTATATATTCTATTACAAAAATTCTTTATTTGATAGTTCTATGTAAGTAATTTAGTAGATAATTATTGCCTTATTAAATGTAAAAAAAGTTGGGTCCCAAACATAGTTCAATAAGGCTTTACGATTTTTTTTTATTTCGTACTTTGCCATATGACATAGATTTTACCCAACAGAAAGAACATTTTATATTTGATTGAATCGCGCCGCAGCGGCTGAACGTAATTACCATGTCTAAAAGACTAAATATCGAACAAATAGAAAATATTTTAATGATTTAGTCTTATTTCAACTTAATTTAGCCAAAATATGCAATAAATAATTTTTTCTCTTTGGAACTCCTATGACCATATGGTCGTGAAAGGGTTAATGTATGCATTTGAACGTAGATTTAGATCTTTCCAAATATAAGATCTTTAAAATTGCATTAAAAATTAAAATTTATATTTTTGTATTTTTTTCCCTTTAAGTACATTCTATGTATGCCATATGGCACGATGCCCAAAAACCATTTTTGGAAACCAAATTTAAAAAAATTACTTTTGATTATTCATAATGTAGGCTTAAATAGTAACAAAATTGAAAAAAATAATTTTTTAAGTCAAAAGCAAAAAGAAGTACAGAAAGGGTTAAGTTAAATTACAAACTCAATGAGAATTTCTTGTTCTCGTCTAGGAGCGTTATTAAACATTCAAAATATCAAAGAAAAACTGGTAAAACTGGTAAAACTTGCGAATACTCACTGGATAGATTAGCAAAATATAATATAAAAAAAATAGGAAAAACATCTGTCTGCGACCACATGTGATTTAAATTCGTCATAGTGGATGTCAAAGAAAGATAATTCGAAAATGCACAAAAGATATTTCTTTCAATTTTTTATCTACCTTAAAATTGGAGAAAAATGGGATTGGTATATGTGCCCCACTGGCGAAGGATCCCCCCTCTACTCTGTCTAGTTTTTCTTCATCGCGTCAAATGTCCTTTTGAAAGGACTTCAAATTATCAAAGTATAAACACATAGAAACAATTAGTTAAAAATTACCTTGCAGAAAAAGCAGCTAAAATTAGCATATTTTTTTGCTAATTACAAGTAAAATAAGAATAGGAAAAATAAAACTGTTAAATTTACATAATTTTAGTTATATTTGAGTTTAACTTTAATTAATTAAAAATTTGGGGGAAAAAATAGTAAACTGCTGATTTCCGAATTCTTATTTGCTTTAAAAAAAATCAAAAAAAGACTTAAAAAATTTAAAATTTATTTGTGATTTTTTAGTATGCTTATTATTTTGAAAGATTTTTTTCTGTGCTGTTATTTTCTATTTTCTAAAATTTAACTCAAATTTAACTAAAACTCTGCATATCTAATAGTTTTATTTTTGTTGTTCTTGATTTACTAACATTTAGCAAAAATAATCTGCTAGTTTCAGTAGTTTTTTTTTTTTGGAAGGTAATTTTTAGCTCATTTTAGAAAGTTTTAACTAAAATTCTTATAGACTTTTTTCTATTAGTGTACTAATGGAATAGGTTTTAAATAAGTGGAAAAAATAGCCACAGTTCGATAATAGTAAAAATTTTAACCAAGATTTCAAAGTAAAATTTTTTTTTTAATTTTTAAAGGCCTTGAAAAGGTAAAATTTTTTACAACAATTATTATTGGAAAAATCAAAACCTTTATAGTAAAATGTGATTTGATTTGATATCAGCATCATAGAATGCTTAAAATTACTAAAAATGAGTTGGCCAGAAGGCCATCCTTTGAAAATACAAATTCTTTTTGGCATCAGTTTCAAGGGTTAGAATGACCGTTGCAGAATGAATTAAAAATTGTTTCCTTGAGTAATTTTAAAGAAAAATTCTTCCGCACTGTCGCCAATTTTTAAAATATCATATTTTTTTTGCTGTTTTTTTTATATATTTTTAAACAAATAAACACATAATTATACTCAAATCAAAAGCTAGTTTTAGCACAATGTGCAATTTCCAGAATGGATTTAAATTTCTAAAACAAATCCCACTTATAAATCGAAATGTATATCTTATATAATTGTAGTAATTCGGTGCTCTATATAGGAAACCTCTGTCGTGTTCGTGAAACCACTTTTTTAATTGTATTCCTTTAAAACTCTGAAATAAAGTAATAACGTAAAGTGGAAAAATACAAAAAAAAAATATATATATTTTTCGTCATGTAGGAATAAAATGCGTATACAATTGTACATATTTTAATGTTCATCAAGTGTTGCAGGTAATTTAAATGTCAACGGATATGTTGCGTTTTTTTCTCAGTCGGGCAGAATCTGTCTCCGGTTTTCATATATACTTTTCCGTAATAATTTTTTTTTGGTTGGTGTTTAAATTCATAATTTTAATGCGACACCAGAGATATTAATATTCGTTTAAGAATACATATATTTTATAAGAACTTTTAAGGAACATGAAAAAAAAACGATCTAAGTTATAACCCGGGTATTCGGAATTAAATTTTCAAATTCAAATTGCCGCACTTTAGACACCTTGTGACTCGTCAGTTGGTATGTCTAAAAATAGCTTTTTAAATTAACTATAAAAAATTAAGCCGACATTCTATTCAGAACGATGAAAAAATTTTTAAAAAGACTTCCAATTGTCGTAAAAAATAGCGACGAGCACTTGACCGATATAAGCTTGAAAAATTAATGGAAAAAACTTGAAGGTCGTAAAAAACATTAACCTAAAACTTAATTTAATTAAACATCAGGTGAATGCTTTTGGGCCAACGTTTAAACCCTTCAACCAAATTTTTCCAAAATAAATTTGTTATTTTAACATCAAATATTCATTATCATATTGTATATTCCAATTGAATTTTTTTTCTGCTAAACTTTTCTACTTTTTAAACACAAAATTCATAAACTTTGCTAATTAGCAATATTCTTATGTTACTCATTATTTTGTTTTTTTTTTTAACTTTCCCTAGAAGTTAATTCAATTTAAAGCTTAGCTTAAGATTTTCTTGGCAGCTAATTTTTTAACCTATCAAAAGTTTTTTTTTATAATTTCTTCTCAAACTTTTCTTGCATAAAGTTTTATTTTCTTTTGATGTTTTAAATAATTATTTTTCACCTTCTCACTTGAAAGTTGTGATTATATTTTTTTGTGCTGGTTTATGAGACCTCAAAATTATTACATCAGATGTTACGGAACGAAAAAAAAGAAATAGAAGAATTTAATTCAACTTTTTGTTGTTTCTAATGAAGATGATATGAACTTTGGTTTCTGGTCGTGATGATTATTAATAAGATTATTCTCAAAGGGAAGGAAGGAGGCGAAGCAAACATCTTAGCATTGCAGTTTTGTGTAATGCACAGTGACCGATGCTAAAGTAGATACAAAATATAATTTAGCACAATTTTGAAATTATATTAATTTTTTAGGGGCCAGATGAGTGTTACAACGTGGCCAAATATGTAAGTGCCACGTATATATCCTCCTTTATTTTTTAAAGATGTTCACAGTATATCCTATTAGAACTCTTTTTAATGCGTGTATTAAACATGGAACATTTTTAGAGAGTTGGAAATTCTGTTCCGTTGTGCCCATTTTCAAATCACGAGATCGCAGCCAGGTCTCTAATTACAAACCTATAGTAAAACAATGCTCTTTCGGAAAAATTTTATATGGGATAATTTAGGACAAGCTTTTTGAGTACGTTAAAGATTCGATTTCGTCTTATCAGCATGGTTTTATGCCTGGAAGATCTACTACTACAAACTTGATGCTGGTAACTCGGGATATATTATATGGACTTTGCAAAGGCTTTTGATTCCGTTAGCCATAATCTTTTAGTACAAAAACTTTGCAAGCTTGGATTATCTCAAAATCTTTTATTATTTTTCAAAAACTTTCTGCTGGAAATAAAACTGAATGTTACAATTTGTAATTCTTTTTCTTCTCGTTTAATTGATGCCTACTCAGGTAATCCTCAGGGAACACATATTGGACCATTACTTTTTATTATTTTTATAAACGATTTACCCTTAATTTTGAAATTTTCAAAATGTCTATTGTTTGCAGATGACTTAAAATTATTTGGAAAAATATCACATCTAAATGACCCACTTGATGCTCAATACTGCATTTGTAGGCATTAGGGGCCCCTTCTCTACATAGTGTTCCTATAGTTTAGCGCAGAATTTTTAAACAGTTAGAGCAAAAATCTTGGTTTTGCTCTGTATATTTGTCCAAAACCTAAAACAAGCGTTTGAATGTTTTTTAATTTGACTCTAAATCATAAATTAATATCACTTTCTTTTTAAATTATTTTCAAATAAAAGAAAGATGATACAATTTTTACAAGTAAATTACAAAGAATAAAAATTTTTGAAAGAATTCGATAAGACCAGCCAGACAGAATACGTATTTTCGGCATTCGCTTCAAAGCCATCATCAATGCCTTTCGCCTTGAATGGGTTAATAATTAATAATTGTCTACTTATGTGACAGTTGAAAGCAAAACGACTTTGTTATCAACAACTCAACTTATACTAATATCAACGAAATCTAACAATACTATTTTTATCCTTTGTTATTATTACTCTTTTTTGCTTTGAGCCTTAATTCTTAAGATATCTCAGCTGATTCTATTCAACTCTGTGTATGATAACCACAGATTATTTGAATTACAACGAACCGTTAAATTTGAATTTAAATGTATGTTATTTAAATTATATTTTGCACCGTGTCAATGTGTTTTTTTAAGATGAATGAGGGGAATGTTTAGTTGATCTTTTATTTTGGTAAATGAATGTTCTTTTGTTTGACTCTAGATCATAAATTAATATCACTTTCTGTTTAAATTATTTTCAAATTAAAGAAAGATGATGCAATTTTTACAAGTAAATTACAAAGAATAAATTCATTCATAAATTTTTTGAAAATAATTTAAACAGAAAGTGATATTAATTTATGATCTAAGGTTGCGTTTACACTTGTATCGAAATCCCGAGATTTCGCTATTCCCCACTCTCAAAAAACAATGAAGGAAAGCATATAAACGTTAAATTTTCAGAAAATGTATTTATTAGGGCTAACTATGTATGCTTTATTAAAAATTGCACATTTATATGCTTTTCTTCATTGTTTTTTCAGAGTGGTGAATAGCGAAATCTCGGGATTTCGATGCAAATGTAAACGCAACCTAAAGTGTAATATTAAAAAATATTTGTTTACATATTTAATGTGGTATTCTCGCAATAAAATTGATTTTGGCGACAATAAGTGTATAAATTATAGTTATACCCTACACCACTATGTGGTCAGGGTATTATAAGTTTGTGCTGATGTTTGTAACATCAAACAATATTGGTCCCAGATCCACCTTATAGTATACCGATCGACTCAGAATTTTTTTTTATTTCGATTTAACGATGTCTGTCCGTCCGTCTGTCTGTCTGTCCATGCATTCTTGTGCGCACTCTACAGGTGGCAATTATTAAGATATTTTCATGAAACTTGGTACACCGACCTATGTGAGCCCAAGAACAAAGCCTATTGATTTTGGTTAAAATCGATCCATGTTTAGACCTAGTGCCCATATAAGGGTCCCCCCAAAATTATATTGTTTATACGCTGCAGGTCGCAAATATTAAGATATTTTGATAAAATTTGGTACAGACATATGTTGGCTCAAGGACGAAGCCTATTGATTTTGGTGAACATCGGTCCATGTTTAGACTTAGTGCCCATATAAGGGTCCCCCAAAATTGGCTTGGTTACAAACTGCAGGTCGCGAATATTAAGACATTTTAATGAAATTTGGTTCGCTGACTCACATTATAGAAAATTTTGACACTAGTCCCATTTGAACCCATTCGAATTTCGGCTCCAAACATTAGTTGGCTTTTAACCAGACTGGTGTAGGGTATTTTAACCTTTTTACTCGTTTATAGATTTTTTTTTTTTTTTTTTTTTTTTTTTTTTTTTGATATACGATAAAATAATCCTAATTTAGCTGTTTGCAAAAAACCGTATTTGTCAATAAAAAATCACATTTTTTTTTAAATACATTTTTTTAGTATATTTGTTTGAAATGTACATGTTTGAAATCATACATAAAAAATGGTCAAAATCGAAGAGATCATGCATTTAAGGTTTAAAAATTAAAGGTAAAAGCAAAAATAGTAATAATAGGGTATAAAAATAGAATTGTTAAAATTTCGTTGATATTAAATTCAATATAAATAGATCATCATCAAATATTAACCTATAAAGGCATAGTATACTTAGGATGTGTATGTAGTGGGACTGTATTCTATCCTGCTGGTCTTATCGAATTTTTTTAATTTTTTCTTCTCTGCAGTTTACTTGTATGATCTCAAATCAAACAAAATTCATTCATTTACCAATTAAAAGATCTACTATACATACCTTCATGCAATTTAAATTTTTGCAAATTTGGAAGCAATTTTTTCAAAAACGGTTCCATCGAAGATTCTAATTTTTATCACAATATGATTTTGATATTTACATTTAAAATTTATAATGAGGCGAAAAAGTTCTGCTGATCATACCTTCTGACTTAAAGTTGATTCAGACGAGGCGTGCACAGTTTATACTCATCCCTATTTCAAATAAATGAGAATGATTACTCAGCGAAGTTTAAAGAAATAAAAAAAAAATAGCTATAAATAAAAACATAGAACTTAAAAACTGCTCTCCCTCATGAGAAGTTAATTTATTATATGGAAAACAGCGTAAAATTAAAAGGAAACACGCACTAAATATGTTTGATTAATAAAATTTTATTTGAATTAATTTCTTAAAAAATTTTTTGTTTGTTTTTATTTAAATTTTGAATAAAAATGAGAAGCGTCAATTTACTGAACAAAGCGCCGATGTTGTTATAACTTATTTTTTTGGTGATGCCATAGCCCTGGTATTAAATGTCCGGATAAAAAACTAACACTATTTGATTTTGGGCAAAAATTTCATAATGGTCTATGTAGGCATTGGGTCCTCAAGTGTTAACAATTTTGTAGGTGATTTTTTTCTCACATAAGCGATAATGAATAAGAAAAAAAAAGATGATTCCTTATTCCAGGGTTACTGAGATCAAAACGAACAATATCCATTTAAATTGCAATTGCTTTTTCTAAAAATGTATACCCAGTGTAGAAACGGTAATGACATATGATTATTTTTTGGAGTACCAGTAATGACACCCACTTACCTTCTGCATTATTTTAAAACATATAATAATGAGTTACTGATAATGACTTATTTTTATCATTATTTCAAATAGAAAATAATTATTTAGATTTTATTTAAAATTTTTTGAAATCTATTTTTAGACTCAATATTTTTTAAACACTGGTAAGGATATATGTAACCACATATTTTTTGATTTTTTGTATGTTGGCGAGTAAGCTTACTTGTGTTAAGCAGGTCAATTATGTTTTTATCTATTAAATATTACATGTCGATATAGCTCAGATGGTAGAGCTGTTGACTGGCAATCTGTAGACCCAGGTTCGATTCTAGCACCAGCAAATTTTATTAAAAAAAAAAAAAAATATTTTTTTTTTATATAATTTATTGTTTTGAAAATCTATTTTTAGCCTCATTATGTTTGTCAGTACTGGTAAGCACATAGGTAACGATATATTTTTTATTTTTCGTATGCTGGTGTGTAACGACAACTCATTATTTTTCGCGACATCGCCATATAAAGGTAATAAGAAATGTAATAATAAAAGTAACTAGTTACCATTACCAAGTATGTAGTTACATAACCACATATCTGGTAATGATTTTCTACACTGGGTATTTAAGCACCCAGCTAAATTTTTGGAAATGTTTACCTCTGAATTTATTCAACCTTTTTCCACAGGATCCATGGAACCGTTTCTAGAAGTGATTACCAGAAGTCAAAATATAAGGTTTCAATATCCCAGAACCAGTTCTAAAACTAGTTCCAGAACCGGTTATAAGGCAACCTATGCTAGTTTGAATGAAAAGAACATATTGCTTATGGGTCAAACTGCATACAAAAAGAACCAGTTGTAGAACATAATCTACAATAGAACCTATAGCTAATGGTATAGATACTATTGCAGTATGAGCCGTTCTGTAACCATTTGTTTGGATTTTTCCTTTTTACTGAACAATTATTTTAATCCAAAAAGTTGCAAAACACGTTATTGCTTGAAAATCGCTAGAATTATGTCGCTTCATATGTAAACAGGCAATTTTTATTTTTTTATATATTCTCTAAGATGTACTTAATAACATAAAGTAGAGATATGTATTAATAATTTGTATTTTGTTTAATAACATTATATAAAATATTTAAAACGAGTTTTGAGAATTATGCCAGAAACACGTTTTTATACATATTCGTCTCGGGCTAAAACATTATCATAGGAAGTAAATATTTTATGTATATCTTAAAAATAAAGCCCAAACAAAAAAATTTTAGAGGTACACTCACAATATTTTATCGCTAAAAACAACCTAAAATACATATCAAATTAATTGAAAACACAATTAAAAAAAGGACTACTGATTTTTCATTATATTCAAACCATTTTGCTATTTATTTTCAAACATTGTTTAAACAATCCATAAAAGAAATATAAATAATTGAAAAGTCTGTTAAAACAATCATCAATTTTTAACTGACAAAACGTAAAAAAAAACGATTTTTTGGTTTGTTTTTCATATTTGAAAGTTTTTTTTTTTGTTTCAATTTTCAAAACACTGCACACATAACACACACGTTCTTTGTTTATTTAATTTCTCTTTAATTTAATTTTCTTTCGTTTTAAATTCAAAGCAATTTTGTTTTGTTCCAACACCAGACACGGTTCGAACCAACGACCTTTGGTTTAGAAGTTCATCGCCTTACCCCTTGAGCCAAACTATATTGATACAAATAGTTTCATAAACATTTTTTATACCCTACACCACTATGTGGTCAGGGTATTATAAGTTTGTGCTGATGTTTGTAACACCAAAAAATATTGGTCCTAGA
This sequence comes from Leucophora obtusa, assembly GCA_949987735.1. Classification (NCBI taxonomy): domain Eukaryota; kingdom Metazoa; phylum Arthropoda; class Insecta; order Diptera; family Anthomyiidae; genus Leucophora; species Leucophora obtusa. The sequence continues at coordinate 56,973,221 of OX465299.1, read as the reverse complement.
CCCACCTTATAGTTTACCGATCGGCTCAGAATTTTTTTTATTTCGATTTAACGATGCCCGTCTTTCCGTCCGTCTGTCTGTCTGTCCATGCATTCTTGTGCGCACTCTACAGGTCGCAAATATTAAGATATTTTGATGAAACTTGGTACACCGACTTACGTCGGTCCAAGGACAACGCCTATTGATTTTGGTGAACATCGGTCCATGTTTAGACCTAGTGTCCATATAAGGGTCCCCCCAAAATTGGCTTGGTTACAAACTGCAGATCGCAAATATTAAGATATTTTAATGAAATTTGGTGCGCTGACTCACATTATAGAAAGTTTTGACACAAGCCCCTTTTAACCCATTCGAATTTCAGATCCAAACATTAGTTGGCTTTTACCCAGACTGGTGTAGGGTATTGTATAGTCGGCATGCCCGACTTTAACCTTTTTACTCGTTTATAATTCAAATTGTTTTTAGTTTATTTGAATCTATCTTTTTAAATTTCAAATTACCCATCACACATAAATATAATAGTTAAAAGAAATGCCCTAAATGTAACAACGAACATGCTGCTCTTTTCAAATTTTTGGTATGTAAATTTAATGCTTAATGCAGAAAGGCCCTAACTGGAATTAATATTCCATTAGAGGAAATGGAAATCTGAAAAACTTAGATTATACTTTTTATTTTATTGTTTTTGTATTAATATAAAGTTTCAATCTGAGAAACAATATTTCCACCGCTTTTATATTTTTATTGCCTTCCCCTCTATAGAAATTAAGAATAAAGATACACTGAGAGAATTATCTGCATGATATTAATGAATTTTTGCATAATATCGATAAAGTTTTACGGGAACTCGTCCATTGATAGTTTTCATTGAATTAATGGAATTTTTCATAAAATATTATCAAAAATTTCATTTTATTTGCTTAAAGTTTCATACGCTCCATTAAAAAGTTTCACTAAAACTATATTCATAAAATATACGAAGCTTTTTCATCGAATTTCACAAATTTTTCATTTATATTGTGAAGAAAACTTCAACAGTTTACTGAAAAATTTCACTAAAACTCGTGCAGCAAAATTCTCTCTGTGTAGCGTCTTTCTTTATTAAGCCATCGATATTAAACTTTGGAGCAAAATTGCACAAAAATATTTTTATCATAAAATTATTTAAGATTTTAAAATCATCCTGTTTGACGACAATTATCGTAAAAGTGACAATACTCTCTGAATTAGATGAGCATAAGATTAGTCGAATGACTAGAAATACCAATTTACATAAATCAAAGTCCCTAGAATTTAGTGTTTAACTTCAGTTATAAAATTTATTTTTAATTAAGAAGAACTTGCGTTATATTTACTTTTTTTGATTTTTTAAGTTAAATTTTCATTTGAATAAAATTTATAACCCTCTATTTATTTAATTTCTGACATGCATAAAACTTTTTGAGAATAAAAAAAATTCATAAAATATAAAATCTTTCGTTTTTACTTCCACACAAAATTGAAAATAAAAACTCTGTAAAAAAATTCCCCTCAAAGGGCATTATAAAAAAACTTGTTTTTAAATTTTATTTTAGTATTTTATATTTTTAGTTTTTATAACGATTTGTATGGTGAACATATAAAACGATTTGTATGGTAAATATTTTAGTCGTATATGCCGACCCTATTGCTAGCAGCTGACATCATCGAGATTTCTTCACATTTTTACAACCCGGCAACCCCGTGATTATCAAATCAATTTAAACATTTTTACTAACAATTCAAATAAATTTGGCAATCAATTTCGATAATTTCGTTATCGTAAACACTGATTGAATTCATATTATTGAATATTCAACTATTTTAAGTTGAAACAAACAAAAGAATTTAGATATAAAACGAAGTTCAGTTTTTCTAGTCGTGCGATAGATTCAAATTATTTTTATAAATTCAAATTGTGTGTTGGGTACATTTGTTTGTTTAAATTTCTTTTTGTTGTATAAATAAATATTTCAAAATATTTTAAATTCAAATCTAATTTATATAATTTTCAAATCGGTTGTGGTGTAGATGTCTGGAAGGTCAGGCATTGACAAAATTTCAATTTTTGAGGGTGGTGGTTCAAATCATAGTATAATATAGTAGCTTTACGTACTATGGTTCAAATCTCATCCCAAAAATTTATTTTTTTTATTTTTTCTATAACTATGTATACACTTCATGCGCGGTTCCAGCAATTAATATAAGGGGAAAAATCATACGCCTCAGTGGCAAACTCAATGTATTTGTCTACTGTGGCGTATGATTTTTCCCCTTATATTAATTGCTGGAACCGCGCATGATACACTTAAAATATTTTATCGTTAAAAACCACCTAAAATACATATTAAATTAATTGAAAACACAATTAAAAAATGAAAGGATAATTGAAAAGTCTGTTAAAACAATCGTCAATTTCTAACTGAAAACCGAAAATATTTGAATTTTTTGTTTTAAAACAGAAAACAAGGAAATTATTTAAATTATTTTTTCTAAAAATAGAAATCTAAAAATAGATTATTTGACTGAAAATATCAACCCCTACAGACGATAAATATTTCTTGTAGTTTGTTTTTTATTGACGAATATAAAAAGTTAAACAATGTATTTTAATTGATTCTTCAATTGAAAACAAACTTTACCTATTACTTTTCAAATAAACCTCAATCGGTTATGGAAAATATATTGTGAGTGTAACTAATTTTAAAAGCACCAGTTTTTTTTTTTTTTTAATTTTTACCATTTTTGGCAAAAATCTGAAATTTTAAAATCCCCTATAAATAACCAAATTTCTTTACATTATTTTTGAACTTATGCTTTGTGGTAAGTCCGAATTTTGGTTTTAAGCTATAGGAAATATCAACATTGCATATAGTTTTTTTGATATTTTTCATATCAACTTCGATTTCGAATCAATCCTTTAATAATATTTTAATTTTTAATCAGTATCACTTCAATATGCGTATTAAATTCTTAATTACAACAACTTTTAAGTTGATTTTCATCTTAGTCCTACAGTCTTTAGTTAGCCTCATGATACCATTACCACTAAAGCACCTCTTCTTGTGGTTTACTCACTTTCCTTCCACAATTCTATTGCTCATCATCATTATTCATCTATAAATAGGTTAAGAAGAGGAAGAACAAAAAGCCTTACGCTTACATAAAATAGTAGCTATGAAACCGTATTGTTGTGTAGTCAATGAGGGCAAAGGTGTTGGTTAAAGAAGGCAAAGTACGATAAAAGTAGAAAAAAGTGATGTTTCATTTTTACAATACTCATTTATCTCGTTTAGTCCTTTGGGGTCAACTAGATGAATGTATTGTACTTTGTCTAAACGAGTTGGGATGACTTAAAATTGTTCATATATACTCATACTTACCGACTGATTACATTTTGAAATGAAAAAGATATTGTTGTTCTTATTGTAGCTTTTTATGAAGATTGGGTTTGACGATGGTTTGGTAAGCGTTAGCGGAAACGGAAACAAGAGAGAGGAAAACTTAACACTAATACTATGTATGTGTTTTTAGATTTGTTGAGATTCAACGCACAGTTATTGAAAAAAATGGATTGCATAAAGCAAATGGATAAATGTTGTTTTATTTGATTGTACTGTTAAATATTTAATGCTAAACATTGCCCATTGGGGCAAGTTTATGTGATTTTTAGTTTAAATTTAATTCCTGAAATCGCGAAATTCGAAAAACAAATATTACCATTAAACAACCCTAAAATAAATACATAGTTTTACAACATTTACATTTTTATTAAGAACAAACAAAAGAAGGGTAAGGGCCTTGAAAAACCCGATAAAGGTGTAATTTTTACCTCACTTTTAACCCTTTAAATCCATGAAGTTACCGATGATCTGCCACACCCCAACTTTAGAAATCTTATTTCTACAACATATCCGAATTTCATATTTCAATATTGTCCCAGCAAAATATTGGTAATGACACCTCATTACCATCTGCATTACCAAAAATGATATATCATTACCTTTTGCATTATTTTATAATATAAAATAATGAGTTCCTAATAAGGGCCTATTATATTCATTGTTTCTAAATATAAAATAATGACTTACTCGTAATAGTTTAAATAAGTACTTTTTACACAGTTAAATTTTATACATTTTTATTTATTATATGTAAATATGTTTTATGTTTAAATTTTTATGTCGAGTCCTAAAATTACACACTAGAGAAAACTTAATTTTTTCTGAATGTATTTCATTAAGCTAATAGTAAAGGGTTCTTCAATAAGAGCGCTACAAAAGTTTTTTTAAATAAAACTAAAACGGTTTTGGATATCAATGAAATTCTTTATTCCTGTGAAGGTACGTTCGATGCCATTATGTATGGAAATCGATCTCTTTTGCATGGCCACTATGCGCACGCTTGCAGAAGTCCAGACGCTGAACCCAATTTTCGACGGTTTTCAAGCATAAATCGGCCGATATTCGTACGAAGTTCATCAATCGTCGCTGGCTTGTTGGCACAGACCATAGATTTGACGTAGCCCCACAGGAAATGGTCCAACGGCGTCAAATCGCACGACCGAGGCGGCCAATCGACTGGACCATTTCGTGAGATAACACTTTCTCCAAACTTGGTTTGCAATAAATTGATTGTGACATTCGCTGTGTGGCTTGTGGCGCCGTCCTGTTGGAACCACATGTCCTCCAAGTCCATACCATCCAATTTGAACGGTAGCGATTCCTATTCACAGTAATGTGTCGGTCTTGATCATCACGGAAGAAGTACGGCCCAATGACGCCGCCGGCCCATAATCCGCACCAAACCGTAATTTTTTCGGGATCTAATGATGACTCATGGAGTACGTGTGTATTGCTGTTTGACCAATAACGCATATTTTGTTTATTGACGAAGCCATTCATTATGACGACCATAAATTGGACGTAGCGCTCTTAACGTTGAGGCCACTGACTCCGAATGTCGGTAGTAAATTTTAATAATTTCGACTCGTTGTTGGCTCGTATATCTTTCCATCCATTTCAAACCTTACTGAATATAAATGTCAAAAGAGCGTTAAGAAATATGGCGTCGTTTGCTGTCCCTGTCTTTCTACTTTTGTAGCGTCCCTGGTGAAGAACCCTTTATTTGCTTAACTCCTTATTTTTAAGAATCAAGTAAGCAATCGGACAACCGCTTATAATTCAACTTTTTGTAAGCATTATTCAAAATCTCATAACTACATATTTCTCATTTTTTCGTAAGCGAGCGGGTAAGCGTGACTACTTATAAATACGACCACGCCAAACAAACATAATGAGTTTAGACGCCAAAAAATAAGTTCTGCGGAGCTATGAATTTCTATTATATAACCACTTATTTGGTAATGAAAGATTTTGCTGGGGTAGCTTAACAAAGGAGATAAGTTCATTGTAAGTGCAAAATTGATGTAAAGGGTGGTCCAACCATAATGTACGATGTTAATTGTGAGTCACACCTTAACGTCAAGTTTTTTACCCAACTTAATTTAACATTTCTTTATTTCAGTGTTCGACAAATTCAACTATAGAGAGGTACACAGTTGCGCAGCGCGTTAAGATTGTTGAAGCCTTTTACGAAAATGGGCGTTCAAATCTAAATGCATTTCGTGCACTTCATATTCAGCGACGAGGCACACTTTCACCTAAGTGGATTCGTTAACAAGCAGAATTGTTGCATTCGGGCAAATGAGAATCCACGAGTGATGGTTGAAAAGCTGATGCATCCACAAAGAGTGACTGTTTGGTGCGGTTTATAGGCTGGCGGTGTCATCGGACTCCTTCGAAAATAAAGTCAGCCAAGCAGTTACCATGAATGGTGTTCGATATCGCGAGATGATAACGGACTTCTTGTGGCCAGAAATGGAGGATATGGACTTGAACTATATTTACTTCCAATAGGATAGTGCCACTTGCCACACAGCCAACGAAACAATGGCTCTTTTTCGCGAGAAATTAAAAAGCCGTGTTATCTTAAGTCGTCGCGATGTTAATTGACCGCCACGATCATGTGATTTGACACCGTTGGACTTCTTTCTTTGGGGATATTTAAAAGAAAAAGTATTCACCAATATACCAGGGAAAATTCAAGAGCAAAAGAATGAGGTAATTCGGCACATTACCGACATTGAACCTCAATTATGTCTCAGAGTCATTGAAACTATGGACCATCGGATAGAGGTATGCCACCGAAGCTGTGTGTGGCGAGCAATTGGCCGATATTTTATTTCACACATAATTGTCATAGATCTTCCTATCATAATAAAAACTATTAAGATAATTCTGATAAATGAAAATGCTCGAGGTCGAGGCCTGTTTTTATTATAAATATTAATTTATTATCCGATATTTCGACATTCTTCAAATGTCATCTTCCGGGAAATATTAGATGTTTACATAAAAAACAAAAACTTAAAAATTTCGTTCTTTGTATATCGTCATCTATTATTGCACTCTTTTAACAAAGAACGATATTTTTAAGTTTTTGTTTTTACATATATATATATATGGTTCCTATGGTTCCATTAGGAACAAAGAGCCACATTTTTATATAAACATCTAATATTTCTTAGAAGATGACATTCGAAGAATGTCGAAATATCGGAGAATAAATTGATATTTATAATAAAAACATACGTCGAGCTCGAGCATTTTCATTTATTAACATTTGAAAGGTCGAATAAATACAACTTTAAAATTAAGATAATTCTCTGAAAACTTTTTTTTTTATTTACAATTAACATCATGCGTTTTGGTTGCACCAACCTTTATTATTTCTCTTCAATAAATATTTAGTAACAAAATAAGAAACTTTTAAATTTAATATTATTTTAAACTAATATTTGTTAAATCTGATTGCATCGTTATAAAAAATAAGTCATATGAAAATATTTAGACTACTTTTCTATCAGTGATGCATTACTAAATGCATTCTGAACTTATGTATATATTTTTAACGCTACTTTATATTATAAATATTATACAAAATAGTCAATATAGTTTCAATGTAAGTATACCGCAGCCTGAAATATAAAATGCATAAAAACTATTTTTTTAAAAGTCGATTTTTTGATTTATTCAAATGCATGTGCTCAAAGATAAATTTAACTTTCTATGATCCAAACTAGCAGATTTATGGGCAAATTTAAAACCTTTGATATACGAAAGAGATATTGTAGTAAAACTGTTCATTTAACAGCAAACAGATATATTTTCAATAAAATTTCTAAGGTGTTTTGCTATCTCTAATGTAAAATACCGGATCAAAAATTAAATTTTTACCAGACTAAACTAAACCAAATTTTGTTCAAGTTTTAGCTCTAATTCTTCATATGTATTTTTTTAATAAATTATAAATAAGCTTAAGATTTTGCAACTAAATTTTAAAATGACATCTCTAACTGAACACCTTTATTAAAAATTTTTTACTCAGCCAAAGCTGAATTTTTTTCTCTACAGTGCTTTGCATCACAATGTTTGATTTATTTTTTTTTAGAATAAAAATATATAAATAAATATTACAAATTATATTTAGAAACAGAATTTGTTCAAATATTTACATCAAATGGAAACGGAAGAAAGTAATGTATGATATTACAAAAATTTATATTTGAGGTATCCTAAAATAAGTGTGCTACACAAAAGTATGTTGAAACCGAATACAAATTATCAATATATCTTTAAATATACAATAATACAATAATAAGAGAAATGACCGAACATCCAAAATATGTGTTCTTAAAATATTTTTTTTTATAAAGTTTTCCTTTGAAAGGTTTTAATACACTGAACATACCCAGCAAAAATAAATGGAATAACTTCTAAATGAATCACTTCTTTCATTACATCTCAAAGAATTACTCCCTTAGGAATGGGTTTTCCACAACCTCTAATGCTGCAATAAATATATGCTAGTCGGAAGTTCTTTTTCATGGGTGATAAGAAGTTATTATTTTGTATGGGGGTTTCATAGGAACTTGCTGGCACAGAAATCAGAGGGTTGCGGGTTCGAATCCTACCAGGTCTAAAAAAATTTTTGGAAGTTTTTTTACACAATAAATAATTTTTTGTAGTTTTCAATGTAAAATTTTTAGTTTTTATTTTTGAAACGATTAAAAAAATTTTTTTTTTTAATTTCTATTAACTTTTAATGAAATTCTATGGAAACGAAAAAATTCGAAATAAAAATTTACTCGTAATTTTTCAAATATTATTTTTAAATACCAAAATGTAAATGTTACAATTTCGTTTGTATTTAGAAAATTGTATTTTAAAAATCCATTTTATTTTTATGAAATATAAATATTTATTATTACACTTACAGAAAAAGAAAAATGCTGTAAACATTTTAATTAGAACTACTAAGAACAAATTAAAAATCACCTTGCAGAAAAAACTATTTTGCAAATTTCTTTTGCGGCTTTTATCAAGGTTATTTGTTATTTTTAATTAACTAAAAGTTAACTTAAATGTAACTAAAATTTTGTAAATTTAGCAGTTTTATTATATATTTATTAACTTACTAGTATTTAGCAAAAAACAATCTGCTAATATCAGCAGTTTTTTTGCAAGGTAATTTTTAATTACATAGTTTTTAGTAGCTTTTTCTATGAGTGTATTATTTTTTTAAGAAAAAATAACAATTTAAAAAAACAACTTTATACACTCCGTTGCATAACTATAGCCGCATATATAGTAAAACAGCTGATACCCAGCAAAATATTGGTAATGACACCTCATTACTATCTGCATTACCAAAAATGATATATCATTAACTTTTGCATTATTTTATAATATAAAATAATGACTTCCTAATAACAGCCTATTGTATTCATTGTTTCTAAATATAAAATAATGTCTTACTCGTATTAGTTTAAATAAGTACTTTTTACACACCCAGCAAACAAAGATGATCATTAATGACTCAGAAATGAGCTCCAAAAACAAAAATTTTTCCACTTTTTCCTATGAAAGTGGTCCGTCCAAAAAAGCCTCCTGTGTACTCAGAAATGACTCACAAAAAAGAACGTATAAAATCGAAATTTTCTTCATAAATTTAAATAATTTTGGAATCTTCTTTGAGTCCGAAAAATGAACCCTCGTTTTGAAACAGCTTTTTAGATTGTAGACACAAGTTTTTGGATGGTTTTCTGAGGGTTCATATTTTCTACCAAAATAAGAATGTTTTCAAAAAAACAATAATCATTTCTATGAGCCATTTAAAAATCTTATTTATGAGCGCTCCGAAATTGCTGGCTGGGCAGTTACATTTTTTTATTATATGTAAATATGTTTTATGTATTAAATTTTCATGACGAGTCCTAAAATTACACACTAGAGAAAACTTAAATTTTTCTGAACGTATTTCCTTAGGCTAGTAAGGAGTGAGATCATAAAAATGTTAACACACATAAAGTTAAATAAAAAACAAACCACTGAATTTTAAGACTTCAAACCAAATTTTTATTAAATGAAATTTAATACAAAATCAAACAAAAAAACCACATGGAATTCTAACCACCACGAACAAAGTTATCCACTTTTTCCGGAAACCTTCCCATTAAGGCTTTTATGTTAGTTTCTGTCACCTTTTTAGAGCAGGTGGTCCATCTACGTTTGAAATATTGCATGTCCTGGGAGACCTTTTTCGTGTCCTTTAATTCCATTTTAACAAGAGCTCAATATCTCTCCACTGGCCTGAGTTCCGGGCAGTTTGGTGGATTTGCCTCTCTTGGTTCAAAAACCACATTATTATCATTATACCACTCCAGCGCTTTCTTACTGTAGTGACCAGATCCTAAATCGGGCCAAAAGTAAGTGGATACATTGTGCTGACTCAAAAATGGAAGAAGTCTCTTCTGCAAACACTCCTTGATATAAATTTCGGTGTTTATAGAGCCAGATGTCACAAATGACTGTCTTCTTTGGCCGCAGCTACATATGCCATACTAGGAATTTTTAGGGAATCTCTTTTGCTTTTTCGACCGAAATTTTTCCGAAACATTTCCTCGAACATCGGAAACATAAAATTCTTGACCAGGGAGCTGCGAAATATCAGCCAGGACATAAGTTTTGTCGTGCATTACACAAAAATTGTATTTTTGTATAAAATTTGATTTTAATTTTCGAGCTCTGGTTTTGGCCTCCAAAATTTTAAAAGCGTTTCTATCGGTAATTTTTTGAAACTTTCTAGGACTTTAGTTCTGCCTTACGTTTTACTTTACGTATAAAAAAGTCCGAGCATTGGGCTAACCGAGCTGTTTTTCCGTCAGATGTATTAGGAGCTCTCGTAAGGATGCTTTTGACTTTATATGCCTTACCAATGTTATGATAACCAGTCGTTGTTCCTGTCCCCGGCTTCCTTTCAATTGTTAGGTGTTCCAGATACCTTTTTACCACTTTTGAAACTGTTTGGCGGCATACATTAGTTTCTTTGGCAATTTTTTTCATCGTCCATTCTGTAAAAAATTGGAAACTAAAACTCATGATGTAAATTAATTTATTAACTGACATTATTTAAAATGGAAACTGCCGAAAAAAAAATATGAGAAATTTTAAACCAAAGTTATAGGCAAAAATGTGTGTTAACATTTTTATGATCTCACTCTTTATTTGCCTAAACTCCTTACTTTTAAGAACCAAGTAAGCAATCGGAAAACCACTTATAATTATACTTTTTGTAAGCATGTGTATAACCACTTATTATTCAAAATCTCATAACTACTTATTTCTCATTTTTTCGTAAGCGTGACTACTTATAAAAACGACCACGCCAAACAAAAATAATGAGTTTAGACGCCAAAAAATAAGTTGTGCGGAGCTATGAATTTCTATTATATAACCACTTATTTGGTTATGAAAGATTTTGCTGGGTATGTGAGGTTCTAAATAATTTAGATATATAAAACACCTTATAACTAAAATTTACATCGAAAAGACATATATTTCCACAAAAAAAAAAAATTTTTTTAACGTAGATTAATTTAAACCGCCATTTTTATACCCTACACCACTGTGTGGTCAGGGTATTATAAGTTTGTGCTGATGTTTGTAACACCAAAAAATATTGGTCGTAGACCCACCTTATAGTATACCGATCGGTTCAGAATTTTTTTTATTTCGATTTAACGATGTCCGTCTGTCCGTCCGTCCGTCTGTCTGTCTGTCCATGCAATCTTGTGCGCACTCTACAGGTCGCAACTATTAAGGTATTTTGATGAAATTTGGTACGCAGACCTATGTTGGCCCAAGGACGAACAAGTGTGATTTTGGTCAACATCGGTCCATGTTTACACCTAGTGCCCATATAAGGGTCCTACCAAAATTATATTGTTTATACGCTGCAGGTCGTAAATATTAAGATATTTTGACGAAATTTGGTACACAGACCTATGTTAGCCCAATAACGCAGCCCATTGATTTTGGTGAACATCGGTCCATGTTTAGACCTAGTGCCCATATAAGGGTCCTACCAAAATTATACTGTTTATACGCTGCAGGTCGCAAATATTAAGATATTTTGATTAAATTTGGTACATAGACCTATGTTGGCCCAAGGACGAAGCCTATTGATTTTGGTGAACATCGGTCCATGTTTAGAACTAGTGCCCATATAAGGGTCCCCCCAAAATTATATTGTTTATACGCTGCAGGTCGCAAATATTAAGATATTTTGATGAAATTTGGTACATAGACCTATGTTGGCCCAAGGACGAAGCCTATTGATTTTGGTGAACATCGGTCCATGTTTAGAACTAGTGCCCATATAAGGGTCCCCCCAAAATTATATTGTTTATACGCTGCAGGTCGCAAATATTAAGATATTTTGATGAAATTTGGTACATAGACCTATGTTGGCCCAAGGACAAAGCCTATTGATTTTGGTGAACATCGGTCCATGTTTAGAACTAGTGCCCATATAAGGGTCCCCCCAAAATTATATTGTTTATACGCTGCAGGTCGCAAATATTAAGATATTTTGATGAAATTTGGTACATGGACCTATGTTGGCCCAAGGACGAAGCCTATTGATTTTGGTGAACATCGGTCCATGTTTAGAACTAGTGCCCATATAAGGGTCCCCCCAAAATTGGCTTGGTTACAAACTGCAGGTCGCAAATATTAAGATATTTTAATGAAATTTGGTGCGCTGACTCACATTATAGAAAATTTTGACATAAGCCCCATTTTAACCCATTCGAATTTCGGATCCAAACAATACACCAGACTGGTGTAGGGTATTGTATAGTCGGCATGCCCGACTTTAACCTTTTTACTCGTTATTTTTACTAATGTTTCATAACTATCGCCGTACTTTCAGAAAAATGGATTTGGAAGTTAAAAGCATTTGAGTAAAAAATTAAATAAAATAATTTAATGTTAGGTAAAGTCGACCGGATTTTAATTAATACCAAAAATCCCATTTGGCATCCACCACTGTACACTGTCCACCAATTTTGTTCATTCATTGGTCTTCAAACTTTTAGTTATAAGATCTTTTATATGTCTTAATTATTTAGATCTTCACATATCAGCAGTTTTATAGTGCGGCTATAGTTATGAAATGGAGTCTATATTTTTCCAATATCCCAGTGTAGAAACGGTAATGACACATCATTATTTTTTGGGCTACCAGTAATGACACCCACTTACCTTCTGCATTATTTTAAAACATATAATAATGAGTTACTGATAATGACTTAGTTTTATCATTATTTCAAATATAAAATAATTTTCTAGATTTTTTTGAAATCTATTTTTATACTCAATATTTTTTAAACACTGGTAAGGATATATGTAACCACATATTTTTTGATTTTTTGTATGTTGGCGAGTAAGCTTACTTGTATGCAGCAGGTCAGTTTTTAGCTGTTAAATATTTCATGTCGATATAGCTCAGATGGTAGAGCTATTGACTGGCAATCTGTAGACCCAGGTTCGATTCACGCACCCTCAAATTTTATTAAAAAAAAAATACAATATAAAATATTTTTTTTTATATAATTTGTTTTTTTTGAAAATCTATTTTTAGACTCATTATTTTTGTCAGTACTGGTAAGCACATAGGTAACGATATATTTTTTGATTTTTCGTATGCTGGTGTGTAACCATAACTCATTATTTTTCCCGACATCGCCATATAAAGGTAATAAGAAATGTAATAACAACAGTAACTAGTTACCATTACCAAGTATGTAGTTACATAACCACATATCTGGTAATGATTTTCTACACTGGGATGTTATATATTTTTGATAATAAAAAAATTAAAGAAAGAAAGGAAGATAACCACAATTTACTGAACCAGACTGCTAAAAGTCAGCTATCATGTATAAGAAGCGATAGCACAGGGGGTAGAGCGTCTGCTTGAAATAACAACAAGTCTGGGTTCAAACTCCACACGCTGCATGACGATTTTCTTTTTTTTTTTTTTAATAAATTCAGGGGTCTCCCATGGTCCTGATGAATGGCAACACCGGTTTTTAATGCAACAGATGGCGCTGACTGCTGTTTTGTTTTTCTGGCAATACTGTTTCATTTTATTGGGGAGCAGTGTCGCCCAAAATGTTTTAACTTATTCCCATTTTAAATGTTTAAATCCCCAATGTTATACCCAATTCATTTTAATTTAAACAAAAACCCAAAAAAGGAGCTAAGTTAGCATCGCTCTTAAGTTCAGAAAATTATTAGGAAATGAGTGAGCAAATTTAATAAAATTGAATATTTTACGAAGAAATATTTACGTTTTCACTCGAACTTTAAAGGGGTCAAATCTTTGTTAAAATTGTGAAACTAAAAAAATTTTATTATACGAAAGACAAATCACAATTAAGCTGAAATTTTACTGTTTCAAAATAAAAGTCGTCTATTAAATTTTCGATAGAAAAACTTCTACACAATTTTCATACGATGGTGAAAATGCACATTATGGTGAAGTCTTTTTATATCCTACACCACTATGTGGTCAGGGTATTATAAGTTTGTGCTGATGTTTGTAACACCAAAAAATATTGGTCGTAGACCCACCTTATAGTATACCGATCGGTTCAGAATTTTTTTTATTTCGATTTAACGATGTCCGTCTGTCCGTCCGTCCGTCTGTCTGTCTGTCGCAAATATTAAGATATTTTGATGAAATTTGGTACACAGACCTATGTTGGCCCAAGGACGAACAAGTTTGATTTTAGTGAACATCGGTCCATGTTTAGACCTAGTGCCCATATAAGGGTCCTACCAAAATTATATTGTTTATACGCTGCAGGTCGTAAATATTAAGATATTTTGACGAAATTTGGTACACAGACCTATGTTAGCCCAATAACGTAGCCTGTTAATTTTGGTGAATATCGGTCCATGTTTAGACCTAGTGCCCATATAAGGGTCCCCCCAAAATTGGCTTGGTTACAAACTGCAGATCGCAAATATTAAGATATTTTAATGAAATTTGGTACACAGACCTATGTTAGCCCAATAACGCAGCCCATTGATTTTGGTGAACATCGGTCCATGTTTAGACCTAGTGCCCATATAAGGGTCCTACCAAAATTATACTGTTTATACGCTGCAGGTCGCAAATATTAAGATATTTTGATGAAATTTGGTACACAGACCTATGTTGGCCCGAGAACAAAGCCTATTGATTTTGGTGAACATCGATATATGTTTAGACCTAGTGCCCATATAAGGGTCCCACCAAAATTATATTGTTTATACGCTGCCAAATTTCAAATTTCATCAAAATATCTTAATATTTGCGACATGCAGCGTATAAAAAATATAATTTTGGGAGGACCCTTATATGGGCACTAGGTCTAAACATGGACCGATTTTAACCAAAATCAACAGGCGTCGTCCTTGGTCCGACGTAAGTCGGTGTACCAAGTTTCATCAAAATACCTTAATATTTGCGACCTGTAGAGTGCGCACAAAAATGCATGGACAGACAGACAGACGGACGGACGGACGGACGGACAGACGGACATCGTTAAATCGAAATAAAAAAAATTCTAAGGCGATCGGTATACTATAAGGTGGGTCTAGGACCAATATTTTTTGGTGTGACAAACATCAGCACAAACTTATAATACCCTGACCATATAGTGGTGTAGGGTATAATAATACCCTGACCACGTAGTGGTGTAGGGTATAAAGAAGTGAACAAGAACTTCCTTACCATTGGTTCAAATATACATAATTTTTTTTTTTAACGAACAACTTCCTTACTATGTCAAGCCAATGTTAAATTCATCGGCGAAAAACCCGGTAAAGAACAACTCCCTATTTAACAGTTACAGTGCCTTAACTAAGTACTTCTTTTTCCTCACTTTTTTTTTTCCTGGGTACTTACTACAAATGTCACCTACAGAAATAGTTTAACAAAAAATAAAATAAAAAAGAGCGCACATAAAATATCTGGAAAAATAGAATTGGCCATAGACTTTGTAAGGGTTAACAACAATAGTCTAAAAAACCTCCTGTTTCAATGCATATACCTATTTTTTAGCTTTCTACTTAATATTTTAGAAATATACTCAAAAATATAAAAGCCAATAATCTCTTTTTCCGACTGACGACATTAAGTCATAGTCGTATGTTCTAATTTAATTATATGTAGTATTTATAAGTTACAAACTGAATTTGGAAATAAAGAACAATTAACTAACTAACTAACTACTCAAAAATAATTATATTTATTTAAAAATAAAAAATCCTAATAGATTATCATTTCATTTGAGCATACCTAACCATGACGGTGGTGTTCAGGGATATTTTACTGGTGATGAAAGAAAGTTGGAAATTACAGTTTATAAGTTTAATCCTTATAATTTCATATTTAGCAGTCAGACTTGTAAATCTATTTTCACACGTCAACTTGGCACTTGAGAAAGCAAAAAATTTACTGATAAATACTAATAAAATAATATTTTAATTGCAACTGTTTCCAACAAGGCCAAAATTTGACCCGCGTTAATATTCGGTGCAAACCTTAAGGGGAAAAAATTTTGACTTCTGTGAAGCATCTTAAGCTCAAATATAGTTTTACTGTTAACAGAACTTAACAGTTTTCTTTATAAGTTCACAAACTAAAAGTAAAAAGTGACAAAAATTGTATTAAGTAAGTTCTTGTCAATTTAGATCTAAATATTGATATTTTCTTTTCAAATATTTTCGAATCTACTGCACAGAATTGTAAGTTTAAAATCAATTTATGTTCATTAGATCTAAACCAATATGTTGCATATTTTTGAAAAAAAAAAGATAAATAAAAAAAAAGATATCTTAACAGTATGGGTTCAGCGAGAAAGTATGGCTTCAAACCCCCACGCGGTATAATGATTTTTTTTATTAAACTAAAATAAAGAAAAAGTGGAAAAGAACTTCCTTATCGTGGGTATATATTATATATCGTATACTTATATTTAATACTTAATATTAAATCATATTACCATATAAAGTATACGCACCGTGGGTTTTACTGTAAATATTCATTAGTGTGAAATTCGTATGAGTATCAAAGTTTGAACAAAAAATATTAGAGCAAACGAAGTCTTTTGGTTAGTTCAATTATTAAAGTAAACAGTATTGTCATTTTAGTGTTTTTCAGGTATTTTTCACTTTACTCAATGCAATTTTTTACTAATACCCGTTTTAAAAACCGATTATTTAGCCATTTGAGGACCATAAAATTTCGGCCGAAGTGATTTTTTATTTATATTATTTTCGTGATCTGCGTCCAAAAATAATTGCGTGATCTGGGACCAAACCAAATTCCGCCCCTAGGCTCCCTCCTTTCCACTCATTTTGCTGGCATATATACTGTGGGTTGAAAGGGAATTTTTTATCCCGAAAAAATAAATTTCTAAGGGCGAGTAACTTATTTCCAACTTAACCATGCTTAAATTTTAACCACAGATATTTTCATATAAATTTGACATTTATAACTATGGTTAAGCACTAAACTCAGTTTATTTTGAGATAAGTTAACAGGTCTTAATAATACATCCCAGTGTAGAAACGGTAATGACATATCATTATTTTTTGGACTACCAGTAATGACACCCACCTACCTTCTGTATTATTTTAAAACATATAATAATGACTTACTGATAATGACTTATTTTTATCATTATTTCAAATAGAAAATAATTTTTTAGATTTTTTTGAAAATTTTTTGAAATCTATTTATAGACTCAATATTTTTTAAACACTGGTAAGGATATATGTAACCACATATTTTTTGATTTTTTGTATGTTGGCGAGTAAGCTACTTGTGTGCAGCAGGTCAATTGTGTTTTTATCTATTAAATATAACATGTCGATATAGCTCAGTTGGTAGAGCTGTTAATTGGCAATCTGTAGACCCAGGTTCGATTCCTACACCGGCAAATTTTATTTAACAAAAAAAAAATACAATAAAAAATATTTTTTTTTATATAATTTATTTTTTTTGAATATCTATTTTTAGAGTCATTATTTTTGTCAGTACTGGTAAGCACATAGGTAACGATATATTTTATGATTTTTCGTATGCTGGTGTGTAACAACAACTCATTATTTTTCGCGAGATCACCATATAAAGGTAATAAGAAATGTAATAACAAAAGTAACTAGTTACCATTACCACATATCTGGTAATGATTTTCTACACTGGGATTTTATATGAAGTTTATATATTTACAGCCGAATGCATATAGTTCCTAAGCGGTTTAATTAAACATTTTTAAGCTTATTTGGTAAAAACAGTATGCATAATTCGTTTAATAACGAACACTTTAACAATTTGTTAAAGTAGGGTAATGCTTAAATTAGCGTTCCATAAAGTTTGGAAAATTAAAATCTGTGTTGGAACTAGGGTTTGGGATTCGGGAATTCCCGGGTGGGAATTCTCGGGAAATCCCGGAAAAGTTTGCCGGGAATTCCCGGGAAAATAATATATTTTTCCCGGGAAAACGGGAAATTTTAAAAATATTAAATTTTTTAAATTGTTTTTGTTTCGAATAGGATTTTATAATTTCAGTCATAAAAAACATTTTAAATACCAAAACAAAAACGTCACTGTTAAAATCTTTTAAAAGGGAATACATTTATTTGACACACAAATAAAATATATGCCAAGTAATAAGGAGCATTTCAACTAATAAAGATTTTTCGCATAACTTATTCAAAATTTAAGTAGTAAAACCTAAAAACTTGGTAAAATGTTTAAAAGAAATATGAAAAAAAAGCTTTGTTTTTTACAAATAATTGCCCTTACTATCTAAATTTTTCAAATGTATAATTTAGGTAAAGTCGACTTTAGTTAAAATATTGGGTGGCAGTATACCTTGACTTGGTTTATTTTTGGAGCATTCTGATTGGTTAATTTATTTTCAACCACTCAAAATATTTGAAAATATAAATATTTTTGTAAGGTTTTCATACACAAAATGAACAAAACTGTTTGAATAAAAATAAAGTCGACTTTAAATTTAAAATACGCCCTTATATTAAGGGTCAATAATTTTATAAGTAACGTTTTCGTTAATAAATGTGAAAAGAAAAGACTAATGGTTAACGGTGGTATCTAAATTTGGTTATCCAACATCTAAATTTGGTTCACAAAAAAAAAAAAAAAATTGATGGCCATGCAACATCTCTTGAAGAAAACAACAACAAAAATAACGTTTCAGCTAAAATTAGCAAAGAAAAAAGTATAAGCTGAATAGGCATTAAAGGTTTTATGGTAGGGCAAACATTTCCTGAAATGGTATCCAAATTAGCCGCAGTCAATCCGCACCATAAATAGATCTTCGTTTATTCGAGAAAGTTTTTATAATAAAAATCTGACATTGCAAAAAAATGAAACCGATGTAAAGAACATTATATTAAATTACTACAATCATGTAAAAGATGTCATGATAAAAGAAATATCGAGCAATATTTCTAACAATAGGAGATTTACTATAATCTTAGATGAATGGACAAGAATATCACAAAAGAGATATTTGAACATATGTATAAACGGAAATAATTCATTTTATAACCTGGGGTTGATTTATATATCAGGAATATGTAATGCTGATGAAATAAGAATTGTAGAAATAAGTCTAGAAGAGTTTTATTTGTCTTTGGAAAATAACATTGTGGCCAAGTGTGATGAAACGGGTTGTTTCCGACAGTCCAGTAGTAGGTGCCTGCTGGAATCATGCAGTTCATTTGGCAGTGCTGCGAGTAATTTATGTGAAATCAAATGTTCAACATTCTGATATTTTTTACTTTCAATTCTCACTACACAGACTGCATTTGTACTGAAATAGTGTTTTTTTTTAAACAAAACTTACTTATATAGGTGGTTTTCATTAACAATTTTGTTCAAAAATATTTCCCGGGATCAAATCAAATTTTTTCATTCCCGTTTCCCGGAAAATAAAAAAGTCCGGGAAATCCCAAACCCTAGTTGGAACCCAAAATATTCAGTTTTCTCTTATTTAAAGACTTTTTCAAATTGGTGTACAAATAAAATAAAAAATATATAAAAAAATAGTGATTTTGATGTAATCAAAACATATTCGTCATTCGAATACTTTCAGTACTCGTTGTTTTAAATTATCTTTAAAATATTATTTTACGCTATTACATAACCAATACAGGTATACAAATTGATTTTACCAAGCTTTGATTTATTGTAAATTATTTTAATGATAAAATTTTCAAAGCAACATTATTCATCATTATGTTTACTAGCTTTATGTATCACTAACAATTTACTTGAAAGTGGAGTCGTACTTTACAAGGGTGTTGACAGAATAAAACAAGAAATGAACAAACTGTTATTCAATACATGAGATTTTTTAATAAACGTTTAATAAGGAAAAAGAATACTTTAGCAATTGCATTCCTTAATGCAAAATTAAGCAAATTTTATGCCTTATTTTAAATATTAAGAATACACTCTCAGAATAATTCCGTTGTGACAACCGAATTTTTTCCAACCGAATTGGCTCGGTTGCTGCAACCTCGTAATTCGGTTGCAGCAACCGAATTCAGTTAACGCAACCGATAATTCGGTTGTTGCAACCGAATTGAAATCGAATTCGGTTGTCGCAACCGAATTGAAATCTAATTCGATTGCCACAACTGAATTCGGTTGGTGCAACCGAATTACGAGGTTGCAGCAACCGAATCAATTCGGTTGGCAAAAAATTCCGTTGCCACAACGGAATTGTTCTGAGAGTGTATCAGATATTATTAGTCAGCTGTTTTTTGTAAGAACTATACAACGGATAGTACACCCCTTGAGAATAACCTAGTAATAAATTTTAAACTTTTTGGTTTAAGGCAGAAATACACATTCAATATTATTGATAAATTTTTCTAAATCCAACCAATCAGAACATTTTATTCCTAAATACTTATTTCTGATTAGTCGGTTTGAAAAACATTGCTCAATAATATTGTATGTGTATGCTTGCCTTAACAATATAAAATCATGTATTGCTATATTATGGTTAAATGTCAGAAAATGAAACAAAGTAAAATATTACAATTTTGACAGCTTGGTTTGAAATTTACATTTTGCCTCAAAAATCGCTAACCGCGAACATGGTGCAGATTTGGGAATGTTCATTACTCATTTTCACTACCGTTACCCATAAGCAATTGCAATGAAATAGTTTTACATTTTAAAAACTGCAATGAAATTAATTTAAATTTCCATTGCAAAATTAGATATAGATTTTTATTACCTTAGTTTAATAAGAAATTAAATATTTTTCTCTTTTCGTTTCCTCTAATTTATGTTTATGGTATATCGACTCCTCGCTGAAAGGCCAAATGACGAGTAAGCTTTATTGTTGTGTTCTAAAACTATAAAATGCCATTTGATTTAAATTGTAATACGCAAAATAAAAAGCGGAATAGTTGTTTCTGAATGCTTCATATATATTTAAATACATACCTATAATATGAAAGATCTTTTTATCAATAAATTTATTTTACTGATTTTTTTTGGTGCTTTTATACTTTGTTAGAGAGACAAATATTTTATTCAGAAAAATATACAAATACGTTTATTTTGGAAAAATGTATAAAAATTATACATGGTTGAATTAATCGTTAAATTGGCTTGTTAGCATTATGTTTAAAAAGGGTAAAATATTAACAAAATTCCTAGAAATACAAACACACTGAAATTCAGTAACATAAGGAGTCATATGAATAATCATTTTTTAAATTTATAAATGGCGAATAAAACAAATTTTTTATACACAATTTATTTTATAAACGTGTTTTAAATTTTTTAAATTATAATATATAAGCAGTCAAAAATACATTTTTGAAGATAAATGTTTATATCTGTAATCATTTATAAAATTTTTTAAATTTTTTATAAAACTAATTTTCATACAAACATTTTTTGATAGACGTTTTAAAAAATTTTCAAAAATGAAAATTTAAAATATTTAAATTATAATCTAATGCAAACCACGCGACGCGAGTTACTATGCAGAAAAATAAAAGCAAGTTTTCAGTTGTTTCTTACGAATTTACTTTAGGTGATAAAAAGCTACATAAGATAAGCTTTGAATTTTTATGCGGCAATAAAAAGCGTAAGTAAACTATTTAAGAATAAATTCTAAACTAAATGCAAATTGACGAAAAGGTTTAAAATTTCTTTGAAAACTTTTTAAAATTTCATAGAAATTTGGAAACCTGAAGTTAGTTTAGATTTTATTTAGCCAGTTTGCACCCACCCTCAATACCAAATTGTTTCCTTTAAACTTTATTGATATTTGTGTTATAAATTATTTACCACATTTAGTTTGATGCTTTGATCTTTTAAGTTTTTCAATTAAAGGCAATAAATCTTAATTATATTTTTATTAGTTTAACAAATTCAAGTTTTTTACTTCTGAAGAAAAACTGCAGGTGATTGAAAAGTAACTTAAACTCATTAGCTTTTACAGGATTACTCCTTTTCAAATAATACAGGTAATTAAATAAAATAACCATTAATTAGTAAAATAGAATACCAGCCAGACATATGAAGTAGAGGCTAATATTATAGCACACTTATCTGAATAGAATTCTTGAGTCGAATATCTTATAACAAAAGCTATTGAAATGTACCCAGTCAGAAAAATACAAACGGGAAAGCAGTGGCAAAGCACTTTAACAGGTGGTACAAGTACTGGCAAAAAGTGCTTTCCCAATCCCAAAATGACAATATCATTAGACAAAAGGACCGGCTGCTCAAAAAGCGCCGGAAAAGCACTGGAGGAACAAAATTTTTAAACGTTGGCAAAACCAATAAATAGGTGGTCTGGAAATATATTTTTCAAAATAAAATTTAAAAAAAGTTCATATGTATTTTTTTTTTGGTCCTGCCGTGATTTGAACCCAGGCCGTCAGATTGGCAGACGATTGCTCTACCCACTGAGCTAACGAGACATATAATATTTGATGGCTAAACACATAAATGAGAGATAATAGCTGGACAAGTACTGGCTGTGCCAAAATGCTAGTACTGGAAAATAATTTTTTGTAACTAGTATGCCAGTGTTGGGAGGTCAAAAAAAAGTTGGTCTTGAAGGAGCTTTCCCACAAACAAAAAAATTGATTTTATAAAATAAAAAAAATTTTAAATTAAAAAAAATCCAAAAAAATTCTTTTGTTTGCCACCGGTTTTGAACTCGGAACCTTCTGACTACAAACATTTTTTAACGAAGCGTCAGCATTTTTATAAAATCATTGGTCTACCAGTGAATTGATTTTTGTACGCCTGCACACATAATAATCCATGCATAAAAATACGAAATAAATGTCAAAACAACAAAAACTTTCGTAAAATAAACCATTTTTCGTATATTTTACAAACTTTTTTGTTATTTTGACATTTTTTCGTATTTTTATGCATGGATTATTATGTGTGTGGTAGCATTGGCTAGGTAGCACTGGATAACCACTGGTTGCAAACCTTGGCATATCACTCTAAGCCAATTCTTTGCCAGTGGTTTTTTTATAAACCACCGAAATTTTTTTTAAAACAAATACTCGTAAAACGCTTTTTGCAAACCCTGGCAAAGCGTCCCAAATGAGTCTTCTGCCAGTCATTTATTTTTAACACCGTGGTTAGCCAGTGGTATGCCAGTGCTTGATTTTTTGTACCACTGGCGATTTCTGACTGGGTATTTTATAGCACATTTTTTTGTGAACAGTAAAATACAATTACACACTACAACAAAATAAGAAAAAATTTATGCATTTGAATTGCGACTAGGGTTTGGGATTTCCCGGACTTTTTTATTTCCCGGGAAACGGGAATGAAAAAATTTGATTCCCGGGATTCCCGGGAATCCCGGGAAATATTTTCAAACAAAATTGTTAATGAAAACCACCTATATAAGTAATTTTTGTTAAAAAAAACACTATTTCAGTACAAATGCAGTCTGTGTAGTGAGAATTCAGAGTAAAAAATATCAGAATGTTGAACATTTGATTTCACATAAATTACTCGCAGCACTGCTAAAAGAATTGCATGATTCCAGCAAAAAGCACCAACTACTGGACTGTCGGAAACAAACCGTTTCATCACACTTGGCTAGAGTGTGCTGTTCGGTTTTAATCGAAACCGAAACCGCGGTTTTTGAAGCCTCAAAGCCGAAACCGAAAACCGACAAAAATAAGTCGGTTTTTAAAAAATACTAAAAACAATTAAAATAGTTAATTAAATTACATATTATTGAGTCTTGAATTTCGAAAAGGGCTTAGCTCCTGAGGGTTATAATTTTAGAAAAAAAAAATTGCACCAAAAAGTCATGTATTGAGTTTCACGTATTCAGTTCAGATATTCACCGCTTATTTTTCAAAAAGTTTTATTTCGTAGTCCGCGAAATTTATTGTATAAAATTTTATTATTATATTATTTAAAAAAAAAAACTGCTAAATTTCGGATTTGACTCTTTAAATACAGCTTTATTTGCCGAAAAAAGAATACAAATTTTAATGTATAACGGTTTCCGAATTTTTCTCCCCGGCTATGGCTTTATTGGCTTTATTCGAGTGAGAAATTCAATCGAATTTTAATAAATATGTATTAAAATATTTAATTTTTATACATATTAAATTATTTTATAACAATTCAATTAATATCACAAGAAACCCGAAAAATAACCGAAACCGCGGTTTTTTTAATATTGAAAAACCGAAACCGCGGTTTTCAATTTTTTCGGTTTTTAGCAAACTCTACACTTGGCCCATTAGATATGGTGGCCACAATGTTATTTTCCAAAGACAAATAAAACTCTTCTAGTCTTATTTCTACAATTCTTCTTATTTCATCAGCACTACATCTTCCTGATATATAAACCAATCCCAGGTTATAAAATGAATTATTTCCGTTTATACATATGTTCAAATATCTCTTTTGTGATATTCTTGTCCATTCATCTAAGATTATAGTAAATCTCCTATTGTTACAAATATTGCTCGATAATTCTTTTATCATGATATCTTTTACATGGTTGTAGTAATTTAATATAATGTTCTTTACATCGGTTTCATTTTTTTGCAATGCCAGGTTTTTATTATAAAAACTTTCTCGAATAAACGAAGATCTAGTTATGGTGCGGATTGACTGCGGCTAATTTGGATACCATTTCAGGAAATGTTTGCCCTACCATAAAACCTTTAATGCCTATTCAGCTTACACTTTTTTCCTCGGGTACTTTGCTAATTTTAGCTGAAACGTTATTCTGGTTGTTGTTTTCTTCAAGAGAAGTTGCATGACCATCAATTTTTTTTTTTTTTTGTAAACCAAATTTAGATGTCGGATAACCAAATTTAGATACCACCGTTAACCAGTCTTTTCTTTTCACATTTATTAATGAAAACGTTACTTATAAAATTATTGACCCTTAATATAAAGGAGTATTTTAAATTTAAAATTTTTAATACTCCTTTACATTAATTACTTGGCAAAGATTTTATTTGTGTGTCAAATAAATGTATTCCCTTTTAAAAGATTTTAACAATGACATTTTGGTTTTGGTATTTTTATGGCTAAAATTAAAAAATCCTATTCGAAACAAAAACAATTTAAAAAATTTAATATTTTTAAAATTTCCCGTTTTCCCGGGAAAAATATATTATTTTCCCGGGAATTCCCGGTAAACTTTTCCCGGGATTTCCCGGGAATTCCCGCCCGGGAATTCCCGAACCCCGAACCCTAATTGCGACACATCATTTCTCATAGACCTTGGGATGCAGATCACGAATTTGGTCCTAGAATTTTAAAGTTAGCTACAGTTTAAGAAATATTTGCAAAAACGTTTTTGTAATAAATTAAATTTTCTAGAAAAGTTTTTGAAAAAAATACAAAATTGAAAGTAATAATGCTATTTTTTTTTCAATATTTAGAAATGATGAAACATGCCCCTTCATTTGATGTATCGTACGTTTTGGCAGCTGCGATCGTATACCCTATACAAGTTGAAATTTCTCTTTTCTCACGATTTCGCTAAAAAAAAAATAAACTACGATAAAAAGAATATCTAATATTTGAATGTGTGCCTTCAGTAAACATCTCATGTTACTTAATTTATCAAAAAATTTTGGATTTTCTGTTTTAATTTTAAGTTAGTATTGACTAAAACTGAAAAATTTCGACTTTTTTAATACCTAAAAATTAAGGAGTCTGTGACAAATCTTAAATTATAAAGACATGCTAAAACCATTCAGAAATGTAAGATATATATTTCCTAATCAATTTCAAAGAAGTGTAAGATAATTGAAGAGCAAATTCCTAAAAAGATAACGATTTGGGATTTCGACGTGTCGATGAGTTTGGATTTATTCACTGATAAGATGACTTGCATTTTCTAATAAATTTTTTAGAAGTTGGGAATCGATAAGTCATCGAAGAAAATTTGTTTATAGTTTTACCGACAAGAATGTGGTAAAAACGGGATTTAAAGGGGGAATATTTTAAAGTGTTCTCATAGGTTTTATATTTAAATAGGTATCAAAAAACAGGTTATATAGAC
Source organism: Leucophora obtusa (assembly GCA_949987735.1). NCBI lineage: Eukaryota > Metazoa > Arthropoda > Insecta > Diptera > Anthomyiidae > Leucophora > Leucophora obtusa. The sequence goes on along the minus strand of OX465299.1, from coordinate 56,947,165 downwards.
ATTTTTACGGAGAGGAGCTAAAAGTGGAATTGGCCTTTTGATGACCTGTGGAAACCTTTCAAGAAAAAAAAGACAACTGAAACATTAAAGCATACTCAATAAATAAAAAACAAAAATTTATTAAAACAAAAACAAAAAAACATTCGGAAGGAAATGCAATGTTCTTCTAATTATTTAAAACTACCGATAACGAAATATTGGGATTTTAAGACGGTATTTGTGCTACCATTTTGCCACACAAATTTTTAGATTTTGTATTTAAACTTTTATTACTTCCATTAGCATACGGGATAGAAGGATAGAATTTACTTACAACTTTCCACTTTAATAAAAATGGGGTTTCGATACCATAAAAATGAACTCCTCGAGATATTTAGTTTAAAAGCTAAAGAAGCTAAAATTTAAACATAGAAAAGTGTGCTATAATATTGATCATTACCTAATATCAGAATAAAATCAGAAACAAAAAAGAAAACTCAAGTGTGGGGTAAAAGTATTTAAATATAAAATAATTTAAATACAGAGTATTAAAAGACAATAGATGTCTAACAAAAAAGATGACAAGTAAAATTGCATAATTATAGGTTGTCCTCAACCACAATGTATGAGTATGTCTACAAATTTTAATGTGTGAGTGGTAAGAAGTATGTAAATGTAAAATATGTGAGTGTGTAAGTGTGTGTTTATATATGTGCGTGTTTATTTTTGTTTGAATACAAATATGAAAATGTGTTGTACTACTAACTCGTTATTCGTTCCGAGGTTGTTATGACAAATTGAAAACAAAATTCAAATTTACTGACAAAGTTCTAGTGTAATTTATATAGAAACTTCAAACTATTCTCTCTAAGACCAAATATATGCAAATATTAGAGAATTTGTATGATAATAGAACAAGAACAACAACCGTAAAAAGATGCAGCATTAGAATAAACAAAATATCTGTAGACAATTCATGAAATGCAGGAAACTAAACTTTAAAACATATCGGATATAAGGAAGTTATTCGAAAATTAAATTGCATAATATGAATACAAATGAATTGTCATGTAAAATTATATATGTAACGCGCAAAATAGAAAGGGACCTAAGGTCAGGAGAGCATGGGATCGGTCTCATTCGATGCTCAGATGTTGCCCACAAAAAAAAAAAAAAAATTGATTTTTTTACCCTTAGGTCCCTTTCTCTATGCGCTGTCACATATATATTCCAGTTCATATTAAGTACAATGTAAAGTAAGGTGTCCGGATATTTTTCAAATTTGCAAATCTCGTTAGCTGATTATTTTTTTTGTGCCAACTATGTCTCAATCGTTCTGTAAAATAGAATTAATTTTGAGCAAAATTCCAAAAAAAAATTTATGTATAAATTTTTGTCAACAATTTCATTTCTTTCGTAATAAACAGGAAAATTGTACATAATTTTTTTAAATTTTCAAACCAATATTCCATTTATAAGTTATATTAATGGCGACATTCTAAAAAAATTTTGAAGTACTTCTAGATTGCCACCCGTGGTTTAAAATTTGTTTTGGTGAATTTAGTTGCAGGTGGCGGTCCAAAAGTACTTCCATTTTTTTAAGAATTTTGATGTTGAATACTTAAAAAATCCATTGCTGATTTTAAAATCAATTGCTTTTGTTTTATTAAAAAATATAATTTGTTTCAGCCTTAAAAATAATTACGCTGGTGATGGAAAGCGCAAAAGCAAACAATCTTTTCCCGCAAAATGTCAAACTTCAAATGCTTGTAGCGGTCTATAAGTATACTCCAGGCATTTTCTTTGTTATTTTTCCAGTAATCAGCTTAAAAATACACTTCGTTTCAGTGCTAGAACAAGGCGAGGCAGAAGTTAATATGCCATAATTAGTGCAAATGTTTAAAAGTTAGGGTACAACTGTTTGAACTGAAACCACTTTGTAATTTTCCCCAAAAATATTATTGACACAAATTGAAAATCCCATGCAACTATAAAATTTATTTTCAAAATTTGGAAATCAAAAATTTTCATTTCAAATCAAACTCTTCAACAGTTTTTTGGTAAATACAACAATTGTTGAAAAGTTACTTAATATCGAATTCAGGGAAAGAGAGCAAGAACCGTGATTTATTTATCCGAGAAAAAAAGCAGATATTGGTTTTGGCGTTGAAGGTAATTATCTACGTTATTATTGATTGTGGTATTGATCATAAACCCACGACATAGAGAAAGATCCCCATTCTATTTGATCTTTAAAGGAAATTGTATAAAGAAGAGTGTATTCATCAATCGTTATCGAATAGGTCGCGGATTTGTTTTGCCAACGAACGAGAGGATTACTCTTATCCAATACTAATCACTCACGATCAAATATGTCGTTGTATTGGTTTGTAGTTCACGACGTAGAATATTTTTACACAAATTCTTATAACGTTAAAATCAATTGTATTAATAATCTTTGATAGCCTGGAAGGAGAACCATGTCATTTGAAAACGAGTAAAAAGGTTAAAGTCGGGCATGCCGGCTATACAATACCCTTCACCAGTCTGGGTAGAAGCCAACTAATGTTTGGATCCGAAATTCGAATGGTCCGGTGAAAAATGTCCATATATGAACATTTATGGTTCAACCATATATGTATGGATCCGAAAAATGAGGTAACACCTAAGTATATGTTCATATATGGACATATATGAACATATACATTTATTAAATATATGCGAATACATGCAAACGTTGCTGTCCTTTATAATAAGGTTGTACGATAGATATAAATTTATGTATGACATTCAAATTAGGCGCTACATATGTTCCTTTTTTTATTCATGGCATTAAATATAATTCCATATTTATCCAAATATGAGTTCCTTTTACATATATGGAAAAATGTATTCTTCGAAATGTGTTCATATACAAGTCCCTTTTGCATAAATTGAATAACATATACTTTCATATTTGTCCATATATGAGTGCCATTTCCATATATGAAATAACAGATGCTTCCATATATGTCTGTATATGAAATTTTTTCCATATATGGAATCACATATACTTCCATATATGTTCATACAAAATCCATATATGTTCACAAAAAATCCATATTTGTTCATATGTGTCCATACATAAACCATATATGAACATGTTTGAGCGTATATGAACATTTTTCACCGGGGGGTTAAAATGGGGCTTGTGTCAAAATTTTCTATAATGTGAGTCAGCGCACCAAATTTCATTAAAATATCGTAATATTTGCGATCTGCAGTTTGTAACCAAGCCAATTTTGGGGGGACCCTTATATGGGCACTAGGTCTAAACATGGACCGATGTTCACCAAAATCAATAGGCTTCGTCCTTGGGCCAAAATAGGTCTGTGTACCAAATTTCATCAGAATATCTTAATATTTGCGACCTGCAGCGTATAAAAAATATAGCTTTGGGGGGACCCTTATATTGGCACTAGGTCTAAACATAGACCGATATTCACCAAAATCAATACGCTTCGTCATTGGGATGATTGAGGTCGGCATACCAAATTTCATCAAAATATCTTAATATTTGCGACCTGCAGTTTGTAACCAAGCCAATTTTGGGGGGACCCTTATATGGGCACTAGGTCTAAACATGGACCGGTGTTAACGAAAATCAAAAGACTTCGTCCTTGGGCCGAAATAGGTCTGTGTACCAAATTTCATCAAAATATCTTAATATTTGCGACTTGCAGCGTATAAACAATATAATTTTGGGGGGACCCTTATATTGGCACTAGGTCTAAACATAGACCGATGTTCACCAAAATCAATAGGCTTCGTCCTTGGGCTGATTTAGGTCGGTATACCAAATTTCATCAAAATATCTTAATATTTGCGACCTGCAGTTTGTAACCAAGCCAATTTTGGGGGGACCCTTATATGGGCACTAGGTCTAAACATGGACCGGTGTTAACCAAAATAAATAGGCTTCGTCCTTGGGCCGACATAAGTCGGTGTACCATATTTCATAAAAATATCTTAATATTTGCGACCTGCAGCGTATAAACAATATAATTTTGGTAGGACCCTTATATGGGCACTAGGTCTAAACACGGACCGATGTTTACCAAAATCAATAGGCGTTGTCCTTGGGCCGACATAAGTCGGTGAACCAAGTTTCATCAAAATATTTTAATATTTGCGACCTGTAGAGTGCGCACAAAAATGCATGGACAGACAGACAGACGGACGGACGGACGGACATCGTTAAATCGAAATAAAAAGAAATTCTGAGCCGATCGGTATACTATAAGGTGGGTCTAGGACCAATATTTTATGGTGTTACAAACATCAGCACAAACTTATAATACCCTGACCACATAGTGGTGTAGGGTATAATCATATCCACTTATCTGCATATCTAGATACCCTTAATTTCTTCGTTATATTCTGAATTGAGATCATGAATACAACAACCCCGATATTTGATTTTAATAACTGCTTGATTTTGCTTCATCTCAACATGCAAACCATTTCAAATTCGTTGATTGAATCTTTGCGAAAATTTATACTTAATAATCCTTATTAGAGACGTTTAATTTTGAAACGGTTGTTTTTTTTTTTCTTTGCTTTTGAGCACTTAAAACAACACGTCAGTAGAAAAATCTGTCAAACCGGTTTAAAATCGATTTGATTAATTTTAGCAAAGCTTTAGTTGAAAAACTGATTTAAGGAAAGATTTTAGTTATCTTCATTTAACACAATACTAAAAATCCTCAGTACTTTAACTAATTTTGAGTGTTAATTTTCAAAATTATTTAAAACTAATTTTTAAGAACCCATTCGTTAAATTTAACAAAAGTTGTTGTTAAAATATAATATTTTCATGTTACTGTTATTACCCGGTAGATTGCACCATCAATGTAACCGAAGTTTTAAAGACGGCGCTATATCTTTTCCTCCTGATTTTTTAAAATGGCCCATATATCGAAAACTAAGAGAGATGGAGCAAAACTGATGAAAATTTCGACTAACCTTTAGCGTATAATACCCCAGCGAAAGGGGTTATCTGTACACACATAATAATCCATGCATAAAAATACGAAATTAATGTCAAAACAACAAAAACTTTCGTAAAATAAACCATTTTTCGTATATTTTACATATTTTTTTGTTATTTTGACATTTTTTCGCAATTTTATGCATGGATTATTATCAGTGTATACAAAAATGGACCTTGGCAGGGCCTGGGACCCTCGGAAATTTTTAATAAAAATTTTTCACTTCATAAAATGGCCGATATCTCGAAAACTAAGCGAGAAGGAACAAAATGGACAAAATGTTTGCTCCATTCGAGTACCATTATATGCCCTCCCATGATATGGACTAGGACTGGGGAGGATCCCGAGACCCTTAATTTGGATAAATTTTACGACTCAGTATAATTGTGGATAAAACTGTAGTTTTCTAATTTTTTTACTTAAATTTAGATTTGTTAAATTTAACAAAAGAATTTGTTAAGAGCAACAAATTTTATTTTAAGCCAAAAAACAGGAATAAATTTTATTAAAGTAACAAATTTTTCTCTCCAGCCAACAGACTTATTATTTTGAGTGTAGGTGGGGGAAAAGAAAGTAGTAACTGGGGTTTATATATGGGGCTAAATCCGCTCATCTATATTGCCGATGAACAATGCCAAACTCTTCTTTGAAGTTGCCACACAATTGCGTTTTTACGGTCAATTGTGAGTCAGCGGGGCATATTTCTTAAACCCAACTAATCATTTAAAATCGAAATCAGAATTTTTTTATAAAGAACGTTTTTCTTATAGATTTATTTCGAATTGTGTATTGCAATCATAATTTTCTTACTGCAGACAACTGATGACTGTGTGATGCCCACTAGAAAATTGTATTTGTCTATCATGAAAAAGACAGTACAATTCCTTTTAATAGGAATTTTTAATGAAGATCTGAAAATCCTAGAGAAGCAAATCCAGTGGCGAGATATTGGGCATTGGTAAAAAGAGTGATGAGTGATGCGAAGCAAATCGCCGTTAACGTGAAAAATTTTTCTCTGAAATGGAGTTTTTGAAGCAAAAAGATCACTGAAAATACCGTTAAAGCCCTAATGGTTTGTGTTGCATATAAAGTTAAAACTTTAATACAAAATAATTAGCATATCTTAATGTAAATTCAAATGAAATTCCTTTCATTAAGATGTCACTTTTATTTAAATATTACGTTTATTTCAAAAGTTCTTGCGATTAGTTCGCAATAATTCCTACTGTGAACAAAATATTAAAATTTGAATTTATCGGTTTATTTTGGCGATATGACCTAATAAATATTGACCACGAATCTAGAAATCCAGTACTGAAATAATTTTGGTTTTTTCTAAAATTAGGCTATCAGTACACTAAAATTATATAATGAAAATTATTGATCTAGTACACTGAAACAAAAACAGCTGTGAAATCAACTAAAATCCATATTAAATTGATGAATGGGTGATCACTATACAACTAACAAAACCTGTCCATCAATTTAACGCATTGTTTAGTAGATTTATATTTTGACGTTTAACTATTTTATGTGGTAATATTTTGACAAAATATCGTCAAATGTATTAACAAAAATTAGTTGTCTTAACAATTATATTTAATTAAATTGCATAATGATTTTGTTGTTTTACCAATGCATTTTATTAAATTCAACAATGCATTTTATTTAATTTATTTTTTATCGATTTATTATTAATTTTTATACTTATATTTCATTATTTTTTATATTTCACCAATTTCAAATTTTTTTAAGCAACATACATACATGCAATGTCTTTTTTATAAAATATAAAAAATAATGAAATATAAAATTGAAATTATAATATAGCACATACTAAAAACTCTTTATTTAAAACACATGTACCGTTTTATATACAAAAACATCTAACTTTATTTAAATTAATAATTCAAATACATTATATAACTTTCATTAATAGTTTGCCTTAATCAAAATAACAAAAAGATATCAAAATTAATGACAGAAATTTAAATGTACGATTAATTTGAGAACGTTCAAAATTATATAAATTTATTTAAAAATAATTTGTTAACTATCTATACTTTGAAAAACAAAAACACTTAATGTCAACTTATTGATATTTCCGACAATTACAAATACACATGCTAGCACGAGTAATGACGCGATAAAACAAACCTCTCTAAACTTTTTTTCCACAGATTTAATACTTTTTTTTTTTTTCAAATTGAAGAAAAATTATATCAAATTTACGTTACTGCTTTTTTACAAAATTTTTTAGGGTTCACAAATTAAATTTTGTTAAAAAATGGACAAAAAATTATCAAAACAACAATTGTTTTGTAGAGAATTATTGACGGAAATAAGTATGTTCATTTAAAAAAAAAAGTAGTTGATTTAAAAAAAACACACATTTATTTGAATAAAAAATATATTGTTTTAACAATTCGTTTCATCAAAAAGAAACAAAATTTGTATGTTGATTTTACTTACGACTTTTGGTTCAGTGTATTGTTCTTTCAGCAGTAATGACGATTTTCACTTTTGGAAAATTACAAAATGTGCCGAATTTGGCACTAAATATCAATAAATTTTGATGAAATTAATTTTGTTTACTACTAACTCTAAGGGTATAATCTGTGTTTAATTCAAAAAAATCTGTCGGTTGGTTTCTGAATTAGAGAGATATTTGTAAGAAGTATCCTGACGATATCCTGTGAGTACTGGAAAAAATTACAACTCATTTCACAAGAAGAGACTTCAAACTAGCTTTGTTTGTTTTTTTTTATGTGGCATATACATTGTATATGCTAGACCAGGGCTGGCAAAACTATGACACGCGTGTCAGTAGTGGCGAGTGGATTTTAGGTGGCACGCGACGTTTTGTTGGATATTTTTAAAAAATTTAAACTATTAGAAGACCGGCAAAAAATTCAGTTAAATGTTAAATTTCGTTACAAAAATGTGTGATGTATGGAAATGGTGAAAATTTTCATAGAGCTTGTCAGTCGTCTTTTAAAATTAATAAAACTCTGTTTGCCATCATATTTTGTTTAAAGAAATATGGTTAATAAAGAACTCGCAAATTCGATTATCAGAAAATTCTGGGAAAATTTCTAATATTCTAGATTGAAAGAAGTTTAAATATTTCGATGAGAAAATGCGTCATAATTGGAGAAATAAAAAGTACTAGAAAATTGCACAAAAATGGAAGACAACTTGTAATAAAATTGGATCTAAAAAATTTAGTTTTTTTAAAGGGAAAATAGAGTCTACGAAATGAGCCTCAATAAAATAAAAGGTGAAAATAAGTTTCATAATGAAATAACCCCATTTGTCGGAATTTGAAATTGGGTTTTCATCGTGTTTCGAAGAGCCATTTCATCTGAAATAGAAATTTCTGTGTTCAAATACATAATATGCGCTTTTTATTTTTTATTATTATGATAAAAACCGCACGATTTATTCTAACAAAATCAAATTTTTGCCCGAAGCACATTTTTCAACTAGTTTCTTATATACTTATATAATTGATGGCGCCCAACAATTTAACTTTTTTTTAACAAAATGAAATAACCACCAAAAATGGAATAACCCCCCAAAAAAATGAAAAGGAAATAATGTTCAAACTGTTTTAATTTTATTACATTGGGGATTTTTTCATAATAAAATAATCTCAATATTTAAAGATTAAATAAACCCCCAAAAATTAAATTATCGTCAAACATGTTTACGTCATTTCATGGATGTTATTTAATTTTTCCCTTTGGGGTTATTTCATGGGGGTTATCCGTAGCGTTGATAAATATGTACATCTGCGATGATATTTTTAAGAGAAATTTCCCAAATTACAACTACAACTAAAATTAAGGTTGCACGCGAGAAATTTTTACAAAAAAAAATTGTACGTTTCTGGCACGCAGCGAAAAAAGTCTTGCCACCCCTGTGCTAGACCGTAAATGTATTTTTGACGATTTTTCAAATATTTTTTCTGTTATTTATTTTATTATTTAAGTTTACGAAATATTCATTTTACATCATTCTCGCTTTACAATCGGTCTCTATACAAAAAAAAGTTTTAAAGCTGGAAATTAGCTAGTTATGTTTTCTTTCGACAAAATAAAACACTTTTAATAAAAACTGGTTAAATAGCCAAAAACTATTTAAGGCCTGAAGACCGCATTTTGGCGGCATTGGACATTAGAAGGATAATATTTACAATTAATCTTTATTATTTAAATTTTGCAATTTTTAAATTTTGCAATTTGGGTGATATCAAAAAATGTGATAAAAACCGTATAACCACCTAATTTCTAATGCATGGATTGCATTTGAGTTACATATTTCGATATATATCAGCGCATTGTAACCTGCTTTACAAAATTTATAACAATCTGACCAATTTTTGGTTAATACATAAAATTTGTGACCAATTTTATAGGCCAAATGTATACTCCGTAACAAGTAACTTATAAGGTTTTTTAACTTTAAAGGTGCGTTTACAATGATGGAGTACTCCAATCTGTAGCAAATTTAGTTTTCTTCTCTTTCATACTAACAGTTTTTTATATTTTGCTATCTCTTTTGATTCCACTCCAGAGTAAATCTTGTTTGACTCTGGAATACAAATTTGTTCCACTCTAGAGTTAACATTGGTCTGTTAACTGTTTAACATGACAAATATACCTAAAAAAATACATCACTAATTTGTTCACATCTCTAATTGTCAACAAATTATAAAAAAAATATTGAAAATAATAACAAATAAAAACAAATGATTTCAATTAGGAAAAATATATAAAATTAAAAAATATTTCATATTAAATCCAATGGAAATCGTCTAAAGATATTCGCTAAAAATTGCGTAAGTATTGAAATGTCAAATATTCTTTTGAAGTAACTCTACTCTGCATTTTGAACAGTTAACATTTCAATCTGTTCTGCAGAGTAGAGTCACTCTACCATTGTAAACGTACCTTAATAGCTTATATTTTAATAACCAATAAAGATAAATACTAACGGTAAGGTTTTTATGAAGAGGAAAAGTGCCGTTTTTAATAAAAATTAATACATTTTACAAACTTTTTCGTATATCTTAGCTATCACGACTTCAACTCTGTAACGATTTTTCGTCATAATTTTTGATAAAAATGCATATACCAGAATTTTGGAGTTATCTATTATTTATATTGCGAAAAGTATAATGTTATTTATACTCAAATGATCGTTGGACTGTAAGTAATCATCCAGCATAACAGACTTGAAGCTTTTCTGCAGCATGTAACATTCTCGAGATTAAAAAGGATGTCTTTAATAAGATTTGAAAAAATGTTGTAAACTCCGTTCCTAATTTTTACACCAAACTATTTTACGAGTAAGAAAAACAATGTCATATTTGGATTCACCTTGTAGGCATCATGCGATTTTGTTTCGGAAAAAAAATTCTGACAAAGCGTTTCTGAAAGAAAACGAAAAAAGTAACCAAATGTAAACTCCGTAACTGTAAACTCCATAACCACAATTGTTTGCATCAGATTTCATTCAAATAAATGTAGATAAATGTTTAAAATATTTTAAAATAACCATAAACAGAGGTGATTCAACTAATATTTATGCGTCAAAAGACGATTCATCTAATAATTTTGCGTCAAATCAAAAAAAGTTATTAGTTTTTTACCCTAAGCTGCTGGAGCGAAAAACGATCGATTTTGCATTTCATTGGTTTTGAATCGATATTTCGAGTCATTACTGACATTAGTTTGACAAATTAAATTTGTTTCACACAATTTAAGAATTTTTTGATCGCGAAATGTTATGTTTTTAATACATTGATTTGTAACTGCGCAACCGCTGTTGGGATTTTAAAAAATTTTATTTTTTTGAAAAGGACCAAAAATACAAAATTAAAAAAAAAATAAAAAATTTTTTCGCGGAATGAATTGTATTTTTATTCGCGAAACTGCCAATTTGATAAACACAAATTATATATCATTGGAAAGCAAATTGAAAACCCAAATACGAAAAACTAATAAATTGAAGAAAATTCGTACCCAATTTTTTTTTTGTTATATCTTTTGCTTGCAGAAATGTAAACTCCGTTACAACAAAAAAAATTAAAATTGTGCAGAAAAAGTTATTGCGACAACTTGTACAAGAGATTTTTTTACAAGAGAACTAGGTTTATAATGACTAAACTTACTGATTCCATTAAGAAAAAACCGAAATATTAACACTTTTTGCTTCTCAAAAATTTGGCCCAAAAATTTATCACATTTTTTGATTTCAGCCATATATACTGGAAAAAGTATTCATTTTCAGTGCACTTTTGCACTTGTTTATTAATAATATGTTATATTTTTATCTTTTAAAAAGTTGATTTATTTCCTTTATTGCAATCAAAATAACCAATTCCACTTCTGACAACAATTTTTACAATTTACCTTTTAAAACGTTTGTTTATCTCCTTTAGATATTCCGGCTTGGTGCTTTTTGTCGCGGGACATCTTTCTTAAAAATTCAAGAATTTTCTATACTAGACTAATCCAATTGCATAACAATATTTTCTCCAAAATAAAGCCTAAACGCTGAGTCCTTTTTGTAAATAAATAAATAAAAAATTATCTGTTACCGGTTGGTCTCCCATTTTTATTTTTTTTAGTCTACTGTTTGAATGAATGACCTTGAATCCCTGATGGCGATAAAATTTTCAGAGTTTATTTTTTTAATTTCAGAAATTAAAAAAAAAAAACAAAAAAAAAATTAAGATTTAAAATTAGACATTTCTTTTTAAAATTTAAAATCTTTGGTATATTAAACTCGTCAAAAAATCAAACTATGGTTACACACACTCTTTGAAATACACTTTAACCTCAAGCTTACACATACTTCCTATGTACGCACACATGATTTCATACACAACGTTTTTTTTATAAATAGTAGGGTAACTGCATATTAAGCTGTCCCGATATTTCGGAAATTTGCAAATCGCGTTTACTATTGGCACTCTAGCGATGAGTTAAACTGATTACGAAAAAAATAAGCAAAACAAAATTGTTTAGCTTTCCAAGCGTTTGAAATTTGATACTTTGCGGAAAAAAATTGTTTGTTTTTTGCAAAATTAGCCTGAAACGTTTGGTAAAATAAAATTTATTGAGGGAAGATTAGAAAAAAAATTGTGCATAAATTTGGTCTGCAATTGCATTTTTTGGTAATAAACTGCAAATATTTTTGTTAAAAATTAAAAACGATTTGTTTTCGAATTTTCACTGAATTATTGTATTCGTCACGTATGTTATATTAATAGAAAAATGCTAAATTATTTTTTGGTGTACGTACTTTTTAGAATGCCAACCCTGGTTTTAAAATCATTTTGACAAATTTAGCCGCTGGTTGCTGTCCAAAAGTACCTCTTATTCTTTTTATCATTTTCCTGTATGCCTGGCAATTCTCAATAATCGAGTGCTGACGTGAAAATCAATTGGTTCAATTTTATCTGTTCAAGACTTAAAAATGTAGTCCAATGTTGCTACACAAAAATATTTTTGAATTCTACTTCTTATAAGCTTTATTTCTCAAAACGATTGAGACCGATTTTGAAAAAACAAAAACTTTTTTCCGTGAAATGTCAAATTTCAATCGCTTGTTGGGGGCTCTAAGTACCCTCCAAATATTTTTTTGTTATTTGTCCCACAATCAGCTTAAATTTATGCATCGTTTGAGTGCTAATTGTTAAAACGATTCAAAATTCGGGACACTTTACTGCATGTGTGTGGTTAAAATCATTTAATGCCTGTTATTTATGCACTTTTGTGGATGGACTTTTTTTTTGTGAATTTTTTTTATATCTCCTCATATTTGCAGCTTCTTCTATAAAGTACGATTGAAATGTATTCATAAGTGTAAGGATCCTAACTATCCATTTGCATATGTTTTCCCTTAACAACATTTTGTTTTATATTTTCCCAGGGAAACTTGATTCAATTTTTTGTGCATTCATTTTGTTTTGTTTTTTAGCTGTAGTTTTTCGTCTCTTGTTTCATATGCAAATCAGTTACAAATACATGCATGCATATAATACTCAGTTATGTACAGTTGTACCTTTATTTATGCAAAATTTGCAAAGTTAAAAATTTTTTTTTTCTGCAATTTTTATTGTGGTTAGACATGAATATGTCTCCAATGGAATGGTTTTAGTGGAGCAAACGAATTTTTTCTGTGAGAACTACTAAACTGTTGTGGAGGCAATTGAAATTATGGTGTCACGGTCAAATTTAAGTTGTTTTAATCGATTTTTTTTTTCACACAACAAAAAGAGTCGGTAAGTGCAAATGAACCGATCAATAAATTCAGTTGACAGCACATATAATTTTTCTCAATTTGCGAGCTGTTAAAATCGAGGAAAAGATGTATTTACAAACAATTTCACCATTTCTCAACATGACCAACGAACGTTTTTGAAACAGCATAGTAAATCTAATATGACAATATCATATTAGACTTTGGACTTGAGGTAAAACAATATTCTAACTAAATATATGAAAATACAGAAGTCCGAAAAACAGTTTTTGTTCTTTTTAATGCAAAAACTAAAACAATTGTTGACCAACGCATTTTTTGTAAACTGTAAATTTGTATGCGAGCGGCTGTCTACCAAAATATTCATATTCAATCTCCACCCCCCCTCCTCCCTAGGAAAAATTTGTTGAGGTATAAAAATACATTAAGCAAAAAACTAAGGCCATCATGTAACGGGAACACGTGCCGCATCGGCGCTGAAATATGAAATACGATTTACAAAGTGGAAAACTTACTTTTTGGATTTTTTTAAAAATTTTGGCCCTTAACTAACCGTGTTTCTAGAAAATGTCACTAGAATCGTAATCTAGACTCAATTACCTTTTTAGCAATGCATAAGAATCCAAAATGGGTTGGAAGAGGTTTAAGGAATTGCAATTACCCTTGACCATTGTAGGGTTAAAATGAGATAAATTAGAAAAATCATAAAAAATTAAAATATTTTTTTCAAAAACTTACAATGTTACTCTAGTTTCCTTTCCAAGATTCATAAATATTCAAATATATATTATGGATTATGCCAATCTAGTCCCACGTATTGCCAAAAATGGGATCCTGTTTTTTTGTTGTTGTTTTTTTTGTAAATTTTTAGAACTCTAGGTTTGAGTTTTTTACGTAGAGTTTAACGCGTAAAGTTTCTTTAACTACAGGTCAGAGAATAATTCTACTGCAAATTACACATATCCCTCAGTTAACTTAGTTGTGACGGCGTTTTAAATTTGAAAATTTTAAAGAAAGTTGTGACTATGGTCAATAATTTAGATCATAGCATTAATTCTTGTTCGTTTTTTACTAGCTGTAACAAAATCACTTCCATTTTTTTTTTTTTTTCAAAAGAAACAGACTGTTTTCCGAAAATTTAGTTAAAATCCGACAACGTTAGCAGGTCAAAGTGAAATTTTTGAAAATTTTCGTTGCTTGTGTTGTTTCTTGCGGAATTTGGTGAAAGTTATCCAAATAACTCTGTTAACGCCAAATTTTATATGTTGTAATAAAAACTTAGAAATTAACCCTTATAGCTACATGGAGTCAAAATGATCCCAAATTGTTAAAATGTAAAACAGGTGCCATTTGACATGAAAATCGATATTAAAACATTTAATTAAGCATGTTATAGAGAAAAACTAAAATCAACTTGTCTGAGAGCATGGTGTGAAAATGACCCAGTTTCCTCAATGTGAAATACAGCTGGTTGGCTTAAAACTTTATGTAGAAACCATAACTTATTGTTTAAAAAAAGATTGAAATTAACCGCTTTCTTCACATTCTTTAAGCAGTAATTTACATAAATTTTTGAGCTAATCAGCGTTATTTAACATTAAAAAGAATTGGGACATTTTGACACCATACTTGCAAACAGGTTAATTTTAATATTTTTTTTTACAAAATGCTTAACTAAAGGTTTCTATGTCGATTTTCAAATCATTTCATTGTGTTAGTGATTTGTGTTGTCTGTAATACGTGAACCGATTTTGTTTCCCACGAAAGGTGACGGCAATACCAAGGTTTTATGTACAGTGGTGGAAAATATAATAGAGACATTCAAGTTTTTTTTATAATTTTATTGTCGCTACCTTTATTTTTAAAGATCAAAATAGTGGAAAAATTCGGTCCGAAATGCGAGAAGATGATGCAGAAAATTGTGCAGAATTTTATCGTGACCTCTGTTTTGTTTTATTTTGTCACTTGTTTTTAGAAATAATTTATAAATTAAATAAATACACACGATACTAAAAGTTTCTAGGAATTGATCATATCCCAGTGTAGAAAATCATTACCAGATATGTGATTATGTAACTACATACTTGGTAATGGTAACTAGTTACTTTTGTTATTACATTTCTTATTACCTTTATATGGCGATGTCGCGAAAAATAATGAGTTATGGTTACACAACAGCATTCGAAAAATCAAAAAATATATCGTTACCCATGTGCTAAACAGTGCTGACAAAAATAATGAGTCTAAAAATAGATTTTCAAAAAAATAAATTATATAAATAAAAATTTTTTTTTATTGTATTTCTTTTTTTAAATAAAATTTGCTGGTGCGGGAATCGAACCTGGGTCAACAGATTGCCAGTCAATAGCTCTACCATCTGAGCTATATCGACATGTAATATTTAATAGATAAAACCATAATTGACCTGCTGCACACAAGTAAGCTTACCCGCCAACATACAAAAAATAAAAAAATAAGTGGTTACATATATCCTTACCAGTGTTTAAAAAATATTGAGTCTAAAAATAGATTTCAAAAAACTTTCAAAAAAATCTAGAAAATTATTTTCTATTTGAAATAATGATAAGAATAAGTCATTATCAGTAACTCATTATTATATATTTGAAAATAATGCAGAAGGTAAGTGGGTGTCATTACTGGTAGTCGCACAAATAATGATATGTCACTACCGTTTCTACACTGGGATGTAAACAATATATTGCATGGAATTTAAAAAAAACGAGTAAAGAGTTTAAAGTCGGGCATGCCGACGACTATACAATAACCTACACCACTCTGGTTAAAAGCCAACTAATGTTTGGATCCGAAATTCGAATGGTTTAAAATGGGACTTGTGTCAAAATTTTCTACAATGTGAGTCAGCGAATCAAATTTCATTAAAATATCTTAATATTTGCGACCTGCAGTTTGTAACCAAGCCAATTTTGGGGGGACCCTTATATGGGTACTAGGTCTAAACATGGACTGGACCGGTGTTACCAAAATCAATAGGCTTCGTCCTTGGGCTGATATAGGTCGGTATACCAAATTTCATCAAAATATCTTAATATTTCCGACCTGCAGCGTATAAACAATATAATTTTGGGGGGACCCTTATATGGGCACTAGGTCTAAACATGGATCGATGTTCACCAAAATCAATCAATGCGTCCTTGGGCCAACATAAGTCGGTGTACGAAGTTTCATCAAAATATCTTAATATTTGCGACCTGTAGAGTGCGCACAAGAATGCAAGGACGGACAGACAGACGGACGGACGGACGGACATCGTTAAATCGAAATAAAAAAAAAAATCTGAGCCGATCGGTATATAAGCTAGGTCTCGGACCAATATTTTTTGGTTTTACAAACATCAGCACAAACTTATAATACCCTGACCCCGTAGTGGTGTAGGGTATAAAAATTGACCGAAGATCTTTGGATAAATCCACTTTTGTTTCCTCAAAATTCCAAAAACTCTCGATTTTTTCACAATTTTCATTAACAAAAAAAAAAAAAAAAAAAAAAAAAAAATAGGAAATGGAAAACAATAATTTTTCTGAGTTTTAATAACCACAGATCCCGTAGTTCTTGTCGGATTCTAATAATCCAAAAAACAATAATCTACGTTTGTATTTAGTTATTGTAATTTCAATAATATTTTTTTCACAACCACTATTTCAACGAAAATGCGCTTTCGGAGTACATTTTTCAATCTGTTTTCCTTTTCTAAATTTTTTAATATTTTTACTATAAATTATATTCATTCCTTTTTTGGACCGCTCCTTTGTAATATTTGTGATTATTTTTGGTTAATTTTGTTGTATAATAAACTGCGTGTTTTATCTCATTTATTTAAAATGAGCATGATAGCACTTTTGTGCTTATTTGAAAACAGTTTTTTACGAAAATATTTTTAATTCATAACTGCACTGTAAATGCAACTGCGGTTTTAGAATGCATTTTTTAATTTTATTATCACTTAAATTTTTTTTAATGTATTTTTATTTAAAAGTTATATATTTTGCCTATAAATTTATGTCTCTCAGTTTTTTGAGGAGCGAATGTTAGATAATTTAAATACCTTTTTTAAAGATTTCTAAATATTTCAATAAATTAAAATTTAAGAGTTTTTTTCTAAGCTTCTGAATAAAAACAAAACTAACGCATCGTTCACCATATTAAGGTAATCATAAAGAGCTACATAATATTTGTTGCGGTATCAGATTTCTCTAGTAAATCTATTCATTGGCACTTTTTTAGCAGGACAGTTCGTATGGAAAGCCTTATATACGAAAAAAAATATAGTTGGTCACATGCGTTTTCAAATATGCATATTAAATGAATTTTGAAGTATGTTGTTAGGTTATGTTTGCAAAATTGAATCAAAATAACATAAAATTTTGTTTTCTATTCAAGTGCAAATTTTCACCACATTTACCTCCTAATTCATAAACACGAAGCACATGTGATCTTCTCCGAGAAAAGGGACCTAGTGTGTCAAAAAACAGGTTTGGACTTAAGAGTGGATTCTGGTACCTAAAAGGGTGTAGAATAAGATGAAATGATTTAGATTTTTAACTAACTAACCATACCAAATCGCATCTCCCAACTGAAGGTGTGTTCAAAGTGATAATGCGTTATGAAACTTTAAATGCATTCTTCTCAAAACTTCATTTTCACTAGGTCCCTTTTCTCGGATAAGGTCACACATATAAATTTATGTCTTGTATACATATGTGCATACTTTGTTTTTATACGCACAACAAAATGCATCTACAGTATGGAAACTTTGCTTTGTGTCGTCTTTATGAATCAGAAGGTAAGTAAATATCAGAGATGGGCTAAAATCATTACCATTACATTTTCATTACCATTACTTGATGTAATGATAATGGAGCTTTTTTTATCATTACCATTTTTTGAAGAAATGGTAATGTTTTTTTTTTTATTACCATTGCGTTAAAAAATGGTAATGAATATTTTTTTTAATTTTCATTTGTTTTGAAAATTAAAATGAACCTTTTTTTAATTTTCATTACATACCCGTGTAAAAAGATCAGATCTGGCCAGATCTCAGCACATCTTACCAGATCTAATTAGATCTCAAAATTGGGGACAAATTTGAGATCTAATTAGATCTGATCAGATCTAGGCATATCTGGCCAGATCTTCGTAGATCTTACCAGATCTAATCAGATCTCAAAATTGGGGACAAATTTGAGATCTAATTAGATCTGATCAGAACTAGGCATATCTTGCGCATTTGTCCAGATCACTTTAGATTTGAACAAATTTGGCACTAGATCTTATCAGATCTTGCCATAAGGTATTATCACATATGCCATATCTGATCATATTTGATGTGATCTGGTACAGGATCTAATTAGATTGAATCATATCTATTGAGAACCAAAAAGATCTGGTCAGATCTAAACTTTTTTACACGGGTAGTAATGAAACACCCATTTGTTTTTCATTACAATCCGTTTTTGTCGAAGTTTTTTTTTTTTAAATATGAGGTTTACAAATTACTAAAAGCATTTTTTAGTTCATAATCTGAGGCGTATGGTATGCATATTTTATACCCAGTTTTGGTGTCTAGTTGCAAAAAAAAAATCGCGAAAAAAATTGCATAAAGGAAAATTCTGGCATCAATATAATTTGTTTGCAGAACATAAATAGCTGATTAAGTTTTTTAATTCAATTCTAGTACCATAGTCTTTTTTTCGCGATCCGCCATTATTTTGCAATTTTGTAAGTGTGGTTTTTTTTAATTTATAATCTAAGGACTATAATACTCATTTCGTACAACAAAGTTTGGTGGCTAGTTAAAAAAAAAACAAAAATTGCAAAAAAAAATCGCAAACAAAAAAAATCCAAAAAGGGAAAATTTTTGCATTAATATATTTGCTTGCAGAATGTAAATCGCTGATTAAGTGTTTTAATTCAATTCTTTTACCATAAAGTCTTTTTTCGCGTCCCGCCATTATTTTGGAGTTTTTTAATTGCGGTTTCTTAAAATTTATATTCTAGTGACATAATACCCGTTTAATACAACAAAGTTTTGGGACTAGTTAAAAAAAAACGCTAAAAAAATCGCGAAAAAAAAATTTACAAAAAGGAAAATTCTTACATCAATAGATTTGTTTGCAGAATGTAAATCGCTGAATAAGTGTTTTAATGAAATATTTTTACCATAAAGCCTTTTTTCGCGACCCGCCATTATTTTGGAGTTTTTTAAGTGCGGTTTATTAAAATTTGTAATCTAGGGACTATAATGCCCGTTTCATACAAGAAAGTTTGGGAGCTATTTAAAAAAAAAACCGCGAAAAAAATCGCGAAAAATAGATTCAAAAAAGGAAAATTCTTACATCAATAGATTTGTTTGCAGAATGTAAGTCGCTGATTAAGCGTTTTAATTAAATTTTTTTACCATAAAGTCTTTTTTCGCGTCCCGCCGTAATTTTGGAGTTTTTTAAGTGCGGTTTCTTAAAATTTATATTCTAGTGACTATAATACCCCTTTCATACAAGAAAGTTTGGGAGCTAGTTAAAAAAAAACCGCGAAAAAAATGGGGAAAAAAAATTTCCAAAAAGGAAAATTCTTACATCAATAGATTTTTCAGAATGTAAATCGCTGAATAAGTGTTTTAATTAAATTTTTTTACCATAAAGTCTTCTTTCGCGTCCCACCATTATTTTTGAATTTTTTAAGTGCGGTTTCTTAAAATTTGTAATCTAGGGACTATAATGCCCATTTCATACAACAAAGTTTGGTGGCTAGTTAAAAAAAAAATCGCGAAAAAATATCGCGAAAAAAAATTTGCAAAAAGGAAATTTCTTACATTAATATATTTGTTTGCAGGATGTTAATCACTGATTAGGTTTTTTAATTCAGTTTTTGTACCATAAAGCTTTTTTCGCGTTCCACCATTATTTTGCAATTTCTTAAGTGCGGGTTTTTCAAATTTATAATCTAGGGACTATAATGCCTACTTCATATAACAAAGTTTGGTGGTTAGTTTCAAAAAAAAAAAAATCGCGAAAAAAATTTGCCAAAACGAAACTTTTTGCATCAGTATATTTGTTTGAAGAATGTTAATCGCTAATTAAGTTTTTTAATTGAATTTTTCTGCCATAAAGTCTTTTTTCGCGTTCCGCCATAATTTTGCTATTTTTTAAGTGCGGTTTTTTTTTAATTTATAATCTAGAGACATACATCAAAGTTTGGTGGCTAGATGCCAAAAAAAATTAGGAAAAAAAAATTTCCATAAAGGTAAATTTTTTAGTGTAGAACAAAGAACAAAACGTTATTTACATCATTATGTTAAGTAATGGTAATGAAATTTCATTTGTTTACCTAGTGTAGAAAAAATGAAAATGATTTTTTGTTTTTACTACCATTGCGTATTGTAATGAAAATTATAAAAACGTTTCATTACATGTAAAGAAAACAAATGAAATTAAAATTTTTTTCATTGCAATTACATTTTGTAATGGTAATGAATTTTTTTTAATTTTCATTTTATAGATTTAATGGTAATGAAAACCTGCAATGGTCATTACAAAGTAATTAATTACTCCCATCTCTGGTCAATATACATTGAATTTTAATTTCGTATTTTTAGTTTCTTCCTCTTGTCAGTTTATTTCCTTCATTCATGTTTTCTGAAGTTGTTCTTGTAGTTGTATTCATCTTCTCTTTTGTATACAGTGCACCTTGTGTGTGTGTGTGTGTGTAGTTAAGTACATAGGAAGTTATTTTACATTAAGTACTCATACTCATTTGTTTTTACTTTTAGTGTTAGTGTTGTTGTTCTTTCTCAATATTTTAAGGTTCTATTAATTTGTATTGTTTACTCGTTTTATTTAAGTCAATTTTGTTCAGTTCTTGTTTAGTTTGTTACATTTACACAAATTACATATTGTTTCACTTATGTTTTTTGTTCTCATTCTTGTTGTGTACAGTAATATGATTTGTGGTAATGTTAACTGTCATTAATTACAATTATATCCATTATTTACTATTATTTACTCATATTTAGTTTCCTATTGTTTTTGTTATTGCTGCTGTTAAGTTCTTACACAAATGCAATTTCCTGTGAAATGAATGGAGCTTATGCATTTGTTTATAGAAGATGAAGCTGATTTCTGTGTTTAAGTTTTGGTTAAGAAATTTTAAGTAAATTTTTAAAATTATAACTTAAACACTTTAAATTTGATTTTTTTTCTTTGATATGAACATTAAGTTATTATGATGATGAGCATCATCTTACAAAAACTACTATTTATTTAATGCTATGTGTAAAGAAAATTGACAATGGAATCATTTATGATCCGCCTGCACAAAACACTGACCTCACTTGGCCACAAAAAAGCTTTAATAAAGCTTGAGTACTCGCTGAACATTTCTGTAGAGACAATAGGAAGATCGGAAACCATTAATTAATATTAATAAATAACGCTCCCTCTAATACTAAGGCTGAATATATTGGGAAGGATTTGTATCTAAAATTTTATGAAAAAAACCATATTGTTCAAAAAAGCTGAAAAACAAATTCAGTCAATTACATTCTCACTTTGCCAGTCGGTTGGATAACATTTAGTTGAGTTAAAGGTATATGGCAATATATAAGATAAAATAATGAAATACATAATTATATATGATAATGCCGTGGTATATAATTATATATAAAAATTTATTATTAGCTAGAGCCACAAGTGATTATATTTCCAATTTTAGTGTTTCATTTCCACTCATTCCCCGTATTGTTTCCTTTTTTTCCCATTCCATTTTTCTAGTGTTGCAATGGCGATCGTAGCCTGTTCCATAATATTTTGTTCCATGCCATTTGGTTTGCCAATTTTACTGTAGCAATTCCACCCATTGGCGGCCCTATTTTCCTCCTAGGAACCAAAGGATTATATATAATTCCACCCATTTCCCGTTTCATTTAATTTCGTTTACCATTTCAATCAATTTCGTTTCCATTGCCTAGTTTTTGTTTTTTACTCGGACCCGTCCCATTCCATTTCGTTACACTTCTCCAGTGTTTCAATTCCACCCGTCTCAAAACTTTAGAATTCCAATTACATTCATCCTTTAAAGTTTATATTTCTGGCCAAGAAGGTTTGCGTATGCCGTTAAGAGGGAGACTTTTCCCCTTTTTCACCTCCCATTTCTTTCACATTGCTGCCTTAAATTCGAAACGTGGATTTGAACTTAATCCAGGATATATATATATCTTAGATTTCAGGTTTCTGGCCAAAGTGAACCTCTACGTCTGAAGAGAACCTACGTACCGAACTTCAGCTTCCTAGTTACATCAGTTTGGAGAAGCCGTCAACGGTGTGGCTTTTTCCCTTTTTATCTCTTCATGCAGGAATTTTTACAAATCCCGTCTTTGCGAATATCTACCCCAGAAGATGGAAGTTCATGTCAAAATTCAACTTCATGGATTCAGAGGCAGCCTTTTAAACCCCATTTTCCATATTCCTCACCAAAATTACAATAAAGAACACAGATTTAAATTTCAGATTTCTTGCCAAATGGATTTGCGAAAGCCGCCGAGTAAAAAACTCCCCTTTTTCTCCTCCCAGTAGGAATTTTTAAAAATCCAGTCTCGAGGGAGCTCTACGTCAAAGTAGGAATCTTTATATCAACTTTCAACTTTCTAGCTCGCGCAGTTTGTGCTAGGGGATGTTGTGCCATTGAGTCAGTCAGTCATCTGTGTTTTCGCGTTAATTATAGCCGTTGACTCACAACACAGCTAAAAGTCCACAAGCATGCGTCCAAGAGCATACATGATTTTTCGTAGGCACTTTGACTTTCAATGTGGATAATTATCAAGTTTTTTTATTTTCTGACATGCTTTCCGCAAATATTGTAAATATTAAGGCTAATATGCATAATCACTTTTTAAATTTATAAATGGCTTATAAAACAAATTTTTCATACAAAATTCATTTTATAAATGTGTTATAAGGTTTTCAAATTATTATGCATAGGCACTTAAGTGTTTAAACTATTTTTTTTTGTTATTCCATCGGTTTAACGTAGAAGAACTTTAAATCAGTGGTCGGCACCAATAGCCACCAGTGGCCGATCATAATCGGCTTTTCACACGTACACAACACGAATGGCAACAAAACTCTCAACTAGGAGCGTAACAAATAAAAATATTTTATTCATTACTTAGAATGGTAACTTTCAATAAAGCGGGTTGATGGAAAAATAGTACACTCTTAAAATTTTAGGAGAACACAGAAAATAAATATTTTTTTAAACCATATGTATAACAAATTTTATTATAAATTATTTTTAATTCTTTAATTTATTCATTCATTAATTTATTCATTCATTAATTCATTTCTTCATTAAAAATGATAAACTAATTTCTCACAGTCTAAAAATACCAATTCAATCACATTCTCTCTTTCTGTCGACCACTGCTTTAAATCAGTGCTCGGCATCCATAGCCACGAGTGGCCGATCATAATCGGCTTTTCACATGTACACAACACGAATGGCAACAAAACTATCAACTAAGAGCGTAAAATTTATTAAGTAGCACGGTAGCTTTCAACAAAGCAGGTTGACGTCATTTTGTTTAAGAAATTTTAGAAAAATATTACACTCTTAAAATTTTACAAGAACAGGAAATTTATTATGAATAATTTTTATTTCTTTAGTTCATTAAAATTTACTAACTAATGAAATACTTTTTAAGAATAAATAATTTATATACAAAAAAATACATATTTTTTAAATAATGTGTATAATAAAATTTATTATGAATTATTTAAAAAAAATTAAATTACTATAAATTATTTTTTTTTTATTTCTTTAATTCATTCATGCATTCATTCATTATTACATTTCTTCATTAATTCATGTTCTTAATATACAAATATAAATTTAAAAATGATAAACTAATTTCTCACAGTGAAGAAACACAATACATTCACATTCTCTCTTTGTGCCGACCACTGCTTTAAATACTTAACGTTGATGAGCGAGTATATAGCTAGAGATGATCAAGGAAAATATTTCCGTCATATCCAAAGCGTATGAGTAATATTTATTGTAATTTTTAAATAATAATACTCATACGCAGTGTATACCAGGCAAGTACATACGATATAAGGCATACTCGTATTTTTTTGAACCGTTCCACTCTAAACAGAAATTCTTCAACCTTACCACAAATATTTTCCTAGGAATGCAAATTTTTGGTAACCCAACATTTTTTATTTTTTGCAAAATGGAATGTCATTTTGGGTCGAATATAGTAAAATTGAAAAATTATGATATGATTAACGTAAATATTTTCTTTATACTACACTCAGATAAAAAAATTAGTAAACAGTTTCCAATCGGAATTTACTATTTTTATACTGATTTTTAGTATATTTTTTTTTTTTTTTTTGGTAATCATTTTTGTTATTCTCTTATTACAAATTATGGATTTTTTACTAACTCTCGCTGCTGATTTCTGCAAAACATTTTACAAATTTTTCAAAACCGAGTGCTAAATTTAGCAGAAAAATATACTAATTAAAAAAAATTTTTTTTTTGGATTTTTTACAATTCTTGTTTAATTTATATTTGCTAATATTGATATATTCTTAGTTTGGAAATAACACTCAGAAAATTTTATTGTATCTTCAATGCATAAAAATGTAATAGCTGGAGAACGGTTTGCAATTTTGCCTCCAATTTTCACGTACAATGAAGTAATTATACGCTTGTTACAACCCAGTGTAGAAAATCATTACCACATATGTGGTTATGTAACTACATGCTTGGTAATGGTAACTAGTTACTTTTGTTATTACATTTCTTATTACCTTTATATGGCGATGTCGCGAAAAATAATGAGTTACGCACCAGCATACGAAAAATCAAAAAATATATCCTTACTTATGTGATTACCAGTACTGACAAAAATAATGAGTCTAAAAATAGATTTTCAAAAAAATAAATTATAGAAAAAAAAATGTTTTTTATTGTATTTTTTTTTTTAATAAAATTTGCTCGTGCGGGAATCGAACCTGGGTCTTCAGATTGCCAGTCAACAGCTCTACCATCTGAGCTATATCGACATGTAATATTTAATAGATAAAAACATAATTGACCTGCTGCACACAAGTAAGCTTACTCGCCAACATACAAAAAATCAAAAAATATTTGGGTACATATACCCTTACCAGTGTTTAAAAAATATTGAGTCTAAAAATAGATTTCAAAAAATTTTCAAAAAAAATCTAAAAATTTATTTTCTATTTGAAATAATAATAAAAATAAAAATAAGTCATTATCAGTAACTCATTATTATATGTTTTAAAATAATGCAGAAGGTAAGTGGGTGTCATTACTGGTACTCCAAAAAATAATGATATGTCATTACCGTTTCTACACTGGGAATCGAAAGAAAAAAAGTGTTTTTTATAATTTTTGTTTTTAGATTTTATAGCTTTTTTTATTTTTTAGTACACTTCTTTGCTAATTTCAGCAGATTGATGTTAAATTACAGTGTTTAAAAATTTACTGAAACTTAGTAGTTACAACTAATTACACCGCGTTACACACATTCTGTCCTATGAACCAAATATACTTTTTCGGAAAGGGGAGAAAAAATAAAAATACACGTGTATCGGTATTTTCATGTACACGTCAGATTTTTTTTTATGTATAAAGTGAAAGACTTTGGATCTATTTTTATCCCTTTTTCCGTGATCCAATCGAGCAGAATTTTTGAAGGCAGACTAGTGGAAATGTCTGTATCACGTCAAATTTTTTAAAAAATATATTTTTATCAATTCTCAGATTTTCCTGAATTTTTTTTTGAAAAATAATTTTTTTTTGACGTGTACATGAAAATCGCCGATACACGTGTATTTTTATTTTTTCTCCCCTTTCTGAAAAAGTATATTTGGTTCATAGGACAAAACAAAAGCTCGTTTTTGTAACGCGGTGTTATATATACTAATTTAATTGTACTAAAATTATTGATATTTCATAAGTTTTTTAACTGCTTAAATTTAGTAGCTACTACTAATTTATTCTACTAATTTTGTTGTGATCAGCAGACGTGTTTTACTAAAATTAGCAAAAAATTCCGCTGGGCTCAAAACAGTTAAATTTCCCGTAATAACAGCAACATTTTCAGTAGCCATTACAGACTTTTTTGGTGGAGTGTACATTTACAAGAAGTTTTCAAAACTCCATTCAAATTATGAATCGAAAATTAAAATTTTTTAAAAACAAATAGTTTTCAATTGTAGTGTAAATGGGGCTTTACTTTTTTTTTTCTACACCGAAAAATACCATGGTTGCATAGTTAAAGATTTGCTTAGTTGATCTCTGAAAAATTTAAAATAACTACAATAATCGGTATTAACAAGGGTTTTAGCCAGAGTTGTCAAAACCGGTTTCCGAATTATTCGATAAGCCAGTTTTTTTTCTATATTTCCGGGTTTTTTAAACCGGTTTTTGAAAAAGGGCGGTTTTCGAATTATTCGAGAAACCGGTTATTTCGTCTCGAATAATTGGACATTTTCGGATATTTATAAGGTGAAAATTTCTAATAAAATTTCTTCATTTGTTCTAATAACTTGAAAACCTTATAATACATTTATAAAATGAATTTTGTATGGAAAATTTGATTTATAAGACACTTAGAAATGTTCAAAGTGATTATGAATGTGACCCTTAATGTTTGATTCCATCCTTTACGTAGGGTTTATTGACTTTGTCGTTGCTATGACGTACATTAGTGGATTATTATCAAAATAATTTTTTTTTCCAAATAAAAATGTTGAAGTTCTTTCAAGAGACTGTTGTGTTTTTTTTTGCAGAATTCTACATTTCTCTTTATCTTAAAAAAGTCATAATTTTTTGACAATAACTTTTGTAGCAAAGATCTAAAAATTTGTCCAACAACCGTAAAATTGTAATAAAAATTTTAAAAGTCACAAATTGTTTCACATTAATTGGAAAACTACAATTTACAGTCCACCGCAATTTTGTAACAATTCTAGAGCAAGTGAAAAATCATTTCTATTTTTTATGGAAGATAATAGATTTTTCGCAAAAATTACAAGCAAAATACTGGGCTTTTAGATCTGTCCGAAAGTGTTTTTATTTAGAAACACAAACAACAAAAAAAAAACAGCCCCTTAAGAAATAATAGCCTTTTTTTCTAATCACTTGGATTTAATAAATCCAAAAAGTATTTCTAAAAGTGCTCAAGAGATGGGGTTAGATTCTTCCTATTTTAAAAAACTTTTCTGTCCGACACTTCTTTCACCCTAATTTTTAATACCGAATTCGAAGTTGAAGGATTTTACTTTAACTTTTAATTTATAATTATATTTTATATAAAACAGCGATAAACAGTCTGCCTTTTCAGTTTTATCACTTCAATTTATATTTTTACACAATTGAAAAATTCCATTTCAATATTTAATATTCACTAATTGGATTTAATTAAATTAGTTACTGTAGAGTGAAAAATTGCCATTTCTATTTGAGCTATGTATTTGGTGAGGTGTAGTTTTTTTTTCTAAACATATTTCATAAAAAAATTTAATAAAAACCTTTTATTTGTTAGTTTTTAAATTTTTTTGTTTCTCTTTTAATTTTTATTCGTATTTTTTTTTTCTGACATTAAATTAATAGGCTGTTTCATATATTTGTGCTTTTATTGTGGATTTATTAAATCCAGCTTTTTTTTGGATTTAATAAATCCATTTTTTGTATGAAAAATTCTAAATCCAGGTGATTAAAAAACACGCTAAATAATTTTTCGTTTTAAAGATGGATTTGCACTAATGGAATAATTTACGCTGTGAATTGCTTTCAAGAAAGGAAAAATGTAGAAAGTTTCAAGATTTTTAGCAATTCCTTTCCAACAAATTCCAACGAAAATAGTCTTTTTGAGAAGTCTAACTGTAAACTTACTTGCGTTTATAGAAAAAAAAAAATATTGAAAACCAATTTACACTCAAATGACCGTTGGACTTTAAACAATCATATAGTATAACAGACTTGAAGTTTTTCTGCAGCTTGTAATATTTTC
The DNA here is from genome assembly GCA_949987735.1 of Leucophora obtusa. NCBI lineage: Eukaryota > Metazoa > Arthropoda > Insecta > Diptera > Anthomyiidae > Leucophora > Leucophora obtusa. The sequence continues at coordinate 56,918,797 of OX465299.1, read as the reverse complement.
GAGATAAAAAGGATGTCTTTAATAAGATTTGAAAAAATGTTGTAATCTCCGTTCTTAATTTTTACACCAAACTATTTAACGAGCCAGAAAAACAGTGGCATATTTGGATTCAACTTGTAGGCATCATACGATTTTGTTTCGGAAAGAAAATTCTGACAAAGCATTTCTGAAAGAAAATGAAAAGAGGAACCAAATTTAAACTCCGTTACTGTAAACTCCGTAAACAAAACTGTTTGCATCGGATTGCATTCAAAACAATGTAGGTAAATGTTTTAAATATTTTAAAATAACCATAAACGGAGGTCATTCAACTAATATTTATGCGTCAAAAGATGATTCAACTAATAAGTTTGAGTCAAATAAAAAAAAGTTATCAGTTTTTTTTTTACCCCAAACTGCTGGAGCGAAAAACGATTCATTTTGTATTTCATTGGTGTGTAGTCGATATTGCGAGCCATTACTGACATTAGTTCGACGAATTACATTTGTTTCACACAATTTAAGAATTTTTTGATCGCAAAATGTTATGTTTTTAATATATTAATTTGTAAATTCGCAACCGCTGATTGTATTTTAAAAAGTTTATATTTTTAAAAAGCATTTAAAACGACCAAACATACAAAATTAAAAAAACAAAATTTTATTCGCGAAACCGCCAATTTCATATACATAAATTGTATGTTATTGAAAAGCATGCTGAAAACCAAAATATGAAAAACTAATAGATTGGAGAAAATTCGTGTGCAATTTTCTTTGTTATATATTTTGCTTGAGGAAATTTCAATTCCGTTACCACACAAAAAAAAAAATTAAAATTGTGCAAAAAAAGTTATTGCGACAACTTGAAGAACAAATTTTTTGCAATTAGTTTTATAATGACTAAACTTACTGATTATTCCATTAAGAAAATACCGAAATATTAACACTTTTTGCTTCTCACAAATTTGGCCCAAAAACTTATCAATCACATTTTTCGATTTCACCCATATGTTATACCTGTATTATGCCTGTTATAGATACACTGCGTATGAGTGTTATTATTTCAAAATATCAATCAATATTACTAATACGCTTTTGATATGACGGAAATGTGATTTTTTAAGACTTTTAAAAAAATGTTTGGAGCTAAGATTTTGAAATAATTTGAAAAAGTATATGGCAACCCTTTAATGATAATCTAGAAGCTACCCAGCAAAACCTTGGTAATGGGTTGGATGTTTTTCACGCATTGCCTGGCAATGGGCACACTTGGTTTTACTCAGAAACCCAAAGTTAGACGTTACTTATATTTGTGACACATAAATACTTATGTGGAAGGTACGAAATAATATGTTACCGATATAGAGATATATCACTTCTTATTTGGAGGCTTCAAAGTAATATATTACTGATATCATATTATATAATAATTTATTAATAGTTGTGTCGCCTTGCTTGTAGTATGCGTCATCGATTAAATGGAGTTAGGGACTGATGACGTACGATCGAAAAATTATTATTATTAGTGTTCCTCTCTCTCTTATCTCTTATCTCTTATCTCTTATCAGATCTGAGACATTGGTGATTATAAGTAAAAACAAAAATGACAAAGTGGCAAAAATTCATTTAATGTTCATGAAATTTTTTAAAAATGTAGGGTTAGCTATGGCAGTGAGCGCCAAGGTTTATAAGGAATACATTATTTAGTACTGTTTCACCATCGGCGGACTTAGGCCGGTCTGTGGTGTGCAAAGCCCACCCTAGAATTAGTTTTACCCACACCAGAATTTTAAAAAATTTACCTATTATTCTTGCAAATATGATTTTGATGGCAAAAATAATCACAATATTATTTTTTTATAATATGTCTACAGGTTTCCTAGGAAGATAATTTGCTGGAATTAAAGGGTCAGTTTTATAGTCAAAATTCAGATCGATTTTTGTATTAAGTATTTCTAAAATAAAAACTGCTATTTGAAAACTTCTTATTTAAGAAATATTTAAGAAACGAATCGATATAAGTTCTGATTATAAAACTGGCTCTAAGAGGTTTCGTTTACAAAAAAATATTAGAATCACAGATTTATTCAAAAAACTGATGGCTTTTGATACCAAATGGGAAAGCATTTTTAATAAGAAAATATAGCAGAATCTTTTTTGGTGAGATAAATATCTTAGATATAATAATTATTTTAAGAAATAGTTAGTTAATATCCAACAAGGAAGTTACTGCAAACTAAACACTACTATTTTGATGAAATTTCGATATGTTGTGGAAACCAAAATGCCAAGATGAACATCTCACAGTTTTTGATCAGCTCGGTAATTAAGTGGTCAAAATATGGGGTTAGAATGGGTTCGTCAGAGGTGGAAGAAAATATGAGACAGGTTAATCTTTGATTTCTTTTCTCTATCAAATATCCAAACTTTATACTATTCTGAGCGTATAATATTTCCTGCACGAGGTTTTCGTGGAAAAAAAGAATGCATTTTCAAAGTTTTCTATAAAAACGTGGGGCCCATGCCCACCCCAGAAAAATGGTCTAGGTGCCTATGTATGTGTTTCACGGCAAAATTTAAATAACATAACTTACATATCTTACATCATTTTATGATTTATATATGTGCCATATAAACCGAGTTTCGTGGATCAAACTATTTTCGTTCCATTGTTGTGTTATTTAGAAAAACATTATGCCTCACGTTAAAAAAAAATCCAAAAATTTGAGCAAAGCTGGATATTGAGCAAAATCAGATTTGCAGGTAATGTTTTAATATGTACACTCAATATATAACGTCTTTTTGCAGAACAGAAAAATTTGTTACTTTAACAAAATTTATTCCTGTTTTTTGGCTTCTTTTGTTTTTTTGTTGATTTTCACAAATTTAATAAATCTAAATTTAAGTAAAAAATTTGTAAAACTACAGTTTAACTGAAAATTAAATTATGAAAGGTTCTGTAATTTTCCTAGTGGGTCGTTTTTGGCCAAAAATATAAAAATTAACCCCATATGTTACACAAAATAATTATTTTTATCCAGTTGATATTTCTTTTGTCAATTTAAAGGCTTCACAATCTCGTAGTCATAATTAGTATTAAGTTTTATGGGTCTTTTCTGACCCCAGGCCACTAAGGGTTAACGATTTTTTAAACAAATTTAAAGATAATTACCAAATTTAGGTGATACTTTTCCGAAAACTATGTAAACTTTGATGAAAAAATTCAAATTTTTTTAAATTTTTGACAAAATGAACAATTTTTGTAAAATGTCCGGGAAAGCAGTCGCTACAAGCACAAACTCGAACTATCATTTTTCCAATATATTTTTTTTTTCTTTAATATGAACTATTATGTGCTACAAGTAGCAATTGGCATCTCCAAATTAGGCATTTTAAAAAATCTTTAAAATTAATAAAAAAAAACGCGTTTTTGCATATTTATCAAATTAGTGGGTCATTTTGGATTCCAGGCTAAAGTGGGTTTATGATATCCGATGAAGTCAAAATTCCATATCTGAATCGCTCTGGCTATACTAAATGAATAAATGAAATAAAAAATAATTTTTTTTCTAAATTTAAAATTTTGGAAATTTTTAATAATAATACACTTTTTTCCAAAATTGACCATTTTCGTCCAACCTTCGGCACGGGTTAACGTTTTCCAAAAAAGAAAAAAATTATTTCTTCCATTTGGGACCATTTCCAATAAAACTGGGGGTTGTAATTAACGAAAATCGGCAAATTGTTATTTTAAGGGAAATATGTATATATTTATCCGCTTCTTAACCACTCTACTGCGTAGTCAAGTTTAAAAAACTTCGCTTGCTCCGTCAAAATTGTGCTGATAAACATACATTCACAATATTTTATCGTTAAAAACAACCTAAAATACATATCAAATTAATTGAACACACAATTAAAAAAAGGACTACTGATTTTTCATTATATTCAAACCATTTTGCTATTTATTTTCAAACATTGTTTAAACAATCTCATAAAAGAAATAAAAATAATTGAAAAGTCTGTTAAAACAATCATCAATTTTTAACTGACAAAACGTAAAAAAAAAACGATTTTTTGATTTGTTTTTTCATATTCGAAAGTTTTTTTTTGTTTCAATTTTCAAAACACTGCACACATAACACACACGTTCTTTGTTTATTTAATTTCTCTTTAATTTAATTTTCTTTCATTTTAAATTCAAAGCAATTTTGTTTTGTTCCAACACCAGACACGGTTCGAACCAACGACCTTTGGTTTAGAAGTTCATCGCCTTACCCCTTGAGCCAAACTATATTGATACAAATAGTTTCATAAACATTTTTTTATAATTCAAATTGTTTTCATTTTATTTGAATCTATCTTTTTAAATTTCAAATTACCCATCACACATAAATATAATAGTTAAAAGAAATGCCCTAAATGTAACAACGAACATGCTGCTCTTTTAAAATTTTTGGTATATAAATTTAATGCTTAATGCAGAAAGGCCCTAACTGGAATTAATATTCCATTAGAGGAAATGGAAATCTGAAAAACTTAGATTATACTTTTTATTTTATTGTTTTTGTATTAATATAAAGTTTCATTCTGAGAAACAATTAGCGTTTTTTTTAATCACCAGGATTTAGAATTTTTCATACAAAAAGTGGATTTATTAAATCCAAAAAAAAGCTGGATTTAATAAATCCATAATAAAAGCACAAATATATGAAACGGCCTATTAATTTAATCTCAGAAAAAAATACGAATAAAAATTAAAAGAGAAACAAAAAAATTGAAAAACTAACAAATAAAAGGTTTTTATTCAATTTTTTTTTTTGTGAAATATGTTTGGAAAAAAAACTACACCTCACCAAATACATATTTTTAATCTTGGACATGGAGAAATACCTGAAATTTTTCACTCTACAGTAAGTATATTAATTAAATCCAATTAGTGAATATTAAATATTGCAATGGAATTTTTCAATTGTGTAAAAATATAAACTGAAGTGATAAAACTGAAAAGGCAGACTTTTTATCGCTGTTTTATATAAAATATAATTAAAAATTATAAGTTAAAGTTAAATCCTTCATCATCGAATTCGGTATTAAAAATTAGGGTGAAAGAAGTGTCGGACAGAAAATTCTTTTTAAAATAGGGAGAATCTAACGCCATCTGTTGAGCACTTTTAGAAATACTTTTTGGATTTATTAAATCCAAGTGATTAGAAAAAACGGCTAATATTTCCACCGCTTTTATATTTTTATTGCCTTCCCCTCTATAGAAATTAAGAATAAAGATACACTGAGAGAATTATCTGCATGATATTAATGAATTTTTGCATAAAATCGATAAAGTTTCACGGGAACTCGTCCATTGATGTTTTTCATTGAATTAATTAAATTATTCATAAAATATTATCAAAAATTTCATTTTATTTGCTTAAGGTTTCATACGCTCCATGAAAAAGTTTCACTAAGACTATATTCATAAAACATTCGAAGCTTTTTCATCGAATTTCAGAAATTTTTCATTTCTATTGTGAAGAAAACTTCAACAGTTTACTGAAAAATTTCACTAAAACTCGTCCAGCAAAATTCTCTCTGTGTAGCAACTTTCTTTATTAAGCCATCGATATTAAACTTTGGAGCAAAATTGCACAAAAATATTTTTATCATAAAATTATTTAAGATTTTAAAATCATCCTGTTTGATGACAATTATCTTAAAAGTGAGAAACTCTCTGAATTAGATGAGAATAAGATTAGTCGAATGACTAGAAATACCAATTTACATAAATCAAAGTCCCTAGAATTTAGTGTTTAACTTCAGTTATAAAATTTAAATTTAATTAAGAAGAACTTGCGTTATATTTACGTTTTTTGATTTTTTAAGTTAAATTTTCATTTGAATAAAATTTATAACCCTGTATTTATTTAATTTCTGACATGCATAAAACTTTTTGAGAATAAAAAAAAATTCATAAAATATAAAATTTTTCGTTTTTACTTCCACACAAAATTAAAAATAAAAACTCTGTAAAAAATTCCCCTCAAAGGGCATTATAAAAAAGCTTTTTTTTAAATTTTATTTTAGTATTTTATATTTTTAGTTTTTATAACGATTTGTATGGTGAACATTTAAAACGATTTGTATGGTAAATATTTTAGTCGTATATGCCGACCCTATTGCTAGCAGCTGACATCATCGAGATTTCTTCAAATTTTTACAACCCGGCAACCCCGTGATTATCAAATCAATTTAAACATTTTTACTAACAATTCAAATAAATTTGGCAATCAATTTCGATAATTTCGTTATCGTAAACACTGATTGAATTCATATTATTTAATATTCAACTATTTTAAGTTGAAACAAACAAAAGAATTTAGATATAAAACGAAGTTCAGTTTTTCTAGTCGTGCGATAGATTCAAATTATTTTTATAAATTCAAATTCTGTGTTGGGTACATTTGTTTGTTTAAATTTCTTTTTGTTGTATAAATAAATATTTCAAAATATTTTAAATTCAAATTTAATTTATACAATTTTAAATGTAGATGTCTGGAAGGTCAGGCATTGACCTGGGTCAGGTCAGGTCAGGCATTGACATTGGGTGGTGGTTCAAATCTCATCCCAAAAAAAATTTTTTTTTATTTTTTCTATAACTATGTATATGTACACTTAAAATATTTGATCGTTAAAAACCACCTAAAATACATATTAAATTAATTGAAAACACAATTAAAAAATGAAAGGATAATTGAAAAGTCTGTTAAAACAATCGTCAATTTTTAACTGAAAACCGAAAATAAATATTTGAATTTTTTGTTTTATACTGAATTTAGACTGAGCAAAAACCAGGTGGTTTTTGTACAAAACTAAATCACAAAAGCCAATTCATTTACACTGAATTTTTAGTTTTTCTTAGTCACATCACTTTTTTCTTAAACACTTTTCTTTATGTTTTTATGGTTAAATTAATTAAGAAAAATTATTAACACATTTAAAAATGTATAACAACACACAATTTTAAACTAAAACTGAAATATTTAAAAAAAATTTAAAAATATATTTTTGACACTTGCTTATATTCGTTGTAACAGGGTGTATTGAAAATTAGTTATAAAAGAAATCGGGTGTATCAAAAATACAAATTTCAGATATTTTTACTTGGTTTTTGGCAAAAACCAGGTAGAATCTGGTTTTCAGTTTGTATGAAAATTGTATGGAAAAACTAAATTAATTTTATAGTTTTCGGCTCAAAACCTAAAAATTACCAAAAACTACTAGTTTTTTCCCAGTCTAAATATACTATTAAAACAGAAAACAACGAAATTATTTTTTCTAAAAATAGAAATCTAAAAATAGATTATTTGACTGAAAATATCAACTCCTACAGACGATAAATATTTCTTGTAGTTTGTTTTTTATTGACGAATATAAAAAGTTAAACAATATGTTTCAATGTATTTTAATTGATTCTTCAATTGAAAACAAACTTTACCTATTACTTTTCAAATAAACCTCAATCGGTTATGGAAAATATATTGTGAGTGTATTTATAGTGCGGAAAACGAAAAGTTAGAAACTATGTAGATATTTAAAGTTGTCTAGATATAGTACGGACAAACAAAATTTAGTATCAGCACAACTCTTCTAAGAAGTATAAAAAATTCAAAAGTGGTACTTATATTAGCAGGACGAATATATACCGTCTTACGCAGCAGATAGCTTAATTTTAGTCAAATCTACTTTTCGTTTATTCTATGTAAATAAATATTTTCGGTAATATTTCTTTAAAATATGTTAGTAAACCATTTTTTCTTGCACTATATAAAAAAAAGTCATACGTACATATATAGCTACATGCGTTTTAGGGACATTCTTCATAATCAGTATTAATAAATTCATACATTCTATGTACAACTTTCTCAAAAAACAATAATGTTCGATTTCATTATATGTATGTATAAACAAATTCATACTCTGAATGAAAACGTTTTGGGAAAAAATATCATGTTATATTCATACAGTTTATAAAAATATTTATTCTATTTATGAACTTCTTTTATGTGTGTTGCCATACTTGGTTACTACAAACAACCCAGCAAAATTTTCTGTTCCAAATAATCGGTTGTAGAGCAACTGCTTTTCCTTTGTAAGCCTTTCTACTCGCAGTTCTATCACCCATGATTTTTTTTTAAATAGTCCCGAAAGTCTGTATACCCAAAATAAACTCGGTTCTTCAACTAGTTGCAGGACTGATTCTCCGCCAGTTATTGCTTACATTTAATTTCCATGGAACGGTTTTCAAACTAGTATCCTGAAATCAGTTCTAGTGGAAGAACCATTGGTAGGATTTCTGTGGTTGGCAACCGATTGTAAAGATGTCTCCTATGAAGATGAAATCGATATTTTTATGATTAAAATATTCCGCTTGCTCATCTCATCTATTGCAAAATTGTCACAAATTCTCCTAGCAGATTCATATACTAAAGACTCCTAAAAAATCTTACTGAAATTTCCCATAATTTTCCAACTTTAAAAATAAAATCTACTTCACACATACACAATGTTTTTGTTAGTAAGTTTGCGCATACAACTTTTTAATCAAATTATGTTGAATGTTTATTTTTATCACATTTCGTAGTTTTCTTGTTTTTACTCATAATTTTTTAATATTTTCACACATACCCCACAATCTCACACATATTTTCAAGTTGCAAAAGAACTCAAACACACACACACAGTTTCGCAGACAATTTGTCTGTTTTGGCAATGAATAAAAATCACAGCGAAACATTTAATGAACTCTTGCAAAAAGTATATGAAAAATAAATATCCGAGTTCTTCATTTCATGTTGGCAAAAACAGGAAAAAAAAAGTTCGAATAACAAATTCGTCGTCATTTTTAATTGAATTTTTAAGTTTATCACTTTCAGCAACAACAACAACTGAACGTTAAAAAAAGCATAACAGCAAACTTTATGAACAAAGATTTATAGAACATACACACATATAAAATTCAATTTTGTATAAAGATTATTTTATTATAAAATAACTATTATTTTGAACTTTTTACAGTTTTGTATTGTACTTTTTAATGGAAAAGTGTATAATTTTTAATAATTTAAATGACAAGAATGCTTGAAGATGGTTTATAAACCGGATTTATGATATTTAGATAGAAAAGAAAATTTAATAATGTTTTTTATGATGAAATTTATTGTAAATATCTAGTTTAGTTAAAAGACAATATCCTGACTTAAAAACCAATAAATGAGTTTTTATACAATTTGTTAGTAATTTCAAATTTTAACAAATCAACCCTATATTTTATTGTATTATTGTACATATCGCTGAATGCGATTAAATTATGTTTTAGATATGTAATTGTCAGTCAGTGCCCAAACTATGCTGTATATGAGTCACAAATGTCTTGATACTATGCGCTAGACTTACACTTAATAAAATAAGTTAGTATAAAAATTAGTAAAACGTCTTGTATATCAAGTGTACTAGTTTTCAGCATTTTTTTTGCTGAAATTCCGTTTTCAGCAAAAAATTTAGTTATATTTTTTTAGCACTAAACTAATTTTGAACTAATGTTTTACCAATTTATTTTGCTACAAAAATTGTGCTGATAACCGCATGCATTGCGTGGACGACAACCAGATAGACAAGATGTAGATGACGCAGCTTGTCTGGAAATGGAAATGACAAAAAAAGAAAACCAACTCTACATATATTTAAATTTTCAGCAAATAAATTAACTAAAGTAAAATTTCGCTACAAGTTTTTTGAGTTGAGCAAGGATTTTTTTCATTTGCAGTCGACTAAGTGTTAGCAAAACTTTTGCTGAAGATTACTATTTTTTGGTAAAAATCAGCTCGCTGATTTTCAGCAAACCTTTTGCTGAAATTACCAACTTTTTTGCAAGCACGCCCCTGACTAAAAATTTGCTGACACAGCAACATTTTTTGCTGACTTTACTGACTTTTTTTTTTGAATGTAGGAAGAGTTTGAGGACATGCCCCAAACTAACCAAATGTCTCCATACTAAACACTTGATCGAAAAAATGTCCCCGTAGCATGCGCTGTGCATACATATACAATATATATGTAAAGGGTTTTGCAATAGGTACTTGACAACTTTGAATTTAATTTGTGAACGCACTATTTCACTGATCAACTAACTGTTACTTTCCTTTTTTTTCAGTAAACTCAATATTTTCATCATGGTAAAGTACACGAACGAACAACGTTCTTGAATTGTTCTTGTCTTATTGACGTACACTCAGATAAAAAAGTTAGTAAAAGAATTTGTAAACAGATTCCAATCGCACTTTACTATTTTTATACTGATTTTTAGTACAATTTTTTTAGTAATCAATTTAGCTACTCTTATTACAAATTACGGATTTTTTTACTAATTCTCGCTGCTGATTTTAGCAAAACTTTTTACTAATTTTTCAAAACCGAGTGTTGAATTTAGCAGAAAAATATAATAATTAAAAAAAAATTTTTTTGATTCTTTACAATTCTTGTTTAGTTTATATTTGTTACTATTGATATATTCTTAGTTTGGAAATAACACTAAGAAAATTTTATAGTATTCCAATGCATAAAAAGGAAATAACTGGAGAACCGTTTACAATTTTGACTCCAAATTTTAAGTACAATGAAGTAATTATACGCTTGTTACAATCGAAAGAAAAAAGGTTTTTTTATAAATTTTTTTTTTAGATTTTACAGTTTTTTTTTGTAAGTGCACTTTTTTGCTAATTTTAGCATATTGATTTTAAATAACAAATTTTTTCTACTAATGTTGCTAAAATTAGCAAAAAATACCGCTGGGCTCAAAATAGTTAAATTTACCGTAATAACAGCAAAATTTTTAGTAGCCATTACAGACTTTTTTGGTTGAGTGCATGTAATTTTATAAAAGGTCGATATCGCTAATTTTTCATTAAAAGCCACGCCCACTTAAAAGAAATGACAAAATGAAAAAAACAGACATAACGTTAAAATTCTCCACAATTTTCTTAACCATCTTCTCGCCTTCCGGGCGATTCTATCCACTAGTTTGATCTTTAAAAAAAGGGCAACAAGAATAAAATTATAAAAAATTTTAATCGTTTCTATTATATTTTCCACTTCTGTATGTATAAAATAGTGGAAAAAAATATAAAGTTGCTTTTTAAAGTGTTATTTTTTATAAAAAAAATATTAATTCACATATAGAAATAAATCTGAGAAAATACCAGAAAAAGCTACTAGAAATTTATTAGAAATGACCTTGCAGAAAAAACTGCTGATATTGATATATTTTTTTGCTAAACACTACTAAGATAAGAACAGGAAAAATAAAACTGATAAATTTACAAAATTCTATTTACATTTGAGTTAACCAAAAGTTAATTAATGGTAGTAAGTTACCTTGTTCAAATATTCAAAAAAGTCTGCAGCATTTTAATTATTAAATAGTAGACAGGGTAATTTTTAAATAATTTTTGGTAGTTCGAACCAAAATGTTTAAAGTTTTTTTTATTTGTTTAATAATAAATATATTTAGTAAGAATTTTATCAAAATGGACTTTAAATTACAATTTTTTACATACAAACAAAATTTTAATATTTAACATGTATTTCAACCAAAAATATATGAAAAATTAAATTTTTATTTGAAATTTTTATATTTTCATAAAATTTAATATTAATGAATAGAAAATTAAAAAAGAAATAAATGTTGGTTTTTAATTTTTAATTAAAAATAAAATTTTTTTTCGACCTTTTTAATTGATTAATTATAAATTTATTCACTTAGTTCGAGGCCAACTTACTTATTATGAATTAACATAATAAGTACTTTTTAAAAAACTGCCATTTTTCTTCATCAGGATACTCTCCTGACAAATACTTCACAGAGTGTTTGCTTTCAAAAACTTTTACACTTTCAGGAATGAAAAGACGATCGTTTCAGGGATTTTCCAGGTCCCCTTCATCAGTTTTCTTTAGAAAGTGGTGGCAGTAGTTCAATGCAATTTGAAGCATTAAAATCTCATATTAAAAGTAGTCTGCTACATCAACAAAATCGGAATGGAGCAAACTCTGTGAAGTATTTGTCAGAAGAGTATCCTGATGAAGATAAACAGCAGTTTATGAAAAAAGTACTTATTATGTTTATTCGTAATAAGAAAATTTGCCTTGAATTAAATTAATAAATTTCTAAAAAAAATTAATTTCTAAATCGTTTCAAAAATTAGTTGAGTGGAAAAAATAGAAAAAAATAAATAAAAATTTATAGTAAAAATAACAAAAAGTTAATAAGCGTTTTTTTTAGAATTTTTCAGAGAAAAAGTGGATTTATTAAATTAAAAAAAAAACGAGTAAAAAGGCTAAAGTCGGGCATGCCGACTATACCAGTCTCGATAAAAGCCAAGTAATGTTTGGCTCCAAAATTCGAATAAGTTAAAATGGGACTTGTGTTAACATTTTCTATAAAATTATATAAGAAGAGAAAATCGTAAATAAAGCCCATATGGGTGATATGTCCAAATATGGAGCGATTCTATCTATCATCTATCGGCTTTGTTCTCGGGACCATGTAAGTCAGCGAGCTAAATTTCAATAAAATATCTTATTATTTGCGACCTGCAGCGTGTAACCAAGCAAATTTTGGGGGGCTCTTATATGAGCACTAGGTCTAAACATGGACCGATGTTCACCAAAATCAATAGGCTTCATCCCTGGACCAACTTAGCTCTGTGTACCAAATTTCATCAAAATATCTTAATATTTGCGACCTGCAGCGTATAAACAATATAATTTTGGTAGGACCCTTATATGGGCACTAGGTCTAAACATGGACCGATGTTCACCAAAATCAATAGGCTTCGTCCTTGGGCCAACATAGGTCTATGTACCAAATTTCATCAAAATATCTTAATACTTGTGACCTGCAGCGTATAAACAATATAATTTTGGTAGGACCCTTATATGGGCACTAGGTCTAAACATGGACCGATTTTATCCAAAATCAATAGGCGTTGTCCTTGGGCCGACATAAGTCGGTGTACCAAATTTCATCAAAATATCTTAATATCTGCGACCTTAGAGTGCGCACAAGAATGCATGGACAGACAGACGGACGGACGGACATCGTTAAATCGAAATAATAAAAAAATCTGAGCCGATCGGTATACTATAAGGTGGGTCTAGAACCAATATTTTTTGGTGTTACAAACATCAGCACAAACTTATAATACCCTGACCACATAGTGGTGTAGGGTATAACTACACCTCACCAAATACATATTTTCCATCTTGGCCATGGAGAAATAGCTGAAATAGAAATGGCAATTTTTAATTAAATCCAATTAGTAAATATTAAATATTGCAGTGGAATATTTCAATTGTGTAAAAATATAAATTGAAGTGATAAAACTGAAAAGGCAGACTGTTTGTCGCTGTTTTATATAAATTATAATTGAAAATTAAGAGTTAAAGTTAAATCCTTCAACATCGAATTCGGTATTAAACATTAGAGTGAACGAAGTGTCGGACAGAAATTTTTTTTTTAAAATAGGGAGAATCTAACCCCATCTGTTGAGCACTTTTCGAACTACTTTTTGGATTTATTAAATCCAAGTGAATAGAAAATGCGGCTAATAATTGTGTAAGAAAGGTTCCAAATTTTTTTTTCCACCTGCCAGGATTTGAACCCGCAACCCTCTTATTTCTGCGTCAGCACCTTCCCAAGCAAGTCCCATACAAAATAAGAACTTCTGACTGCAAATATTTATTGCAGCTATAGATATAATTTAAAACCCCTTCCTAAGGGAGTAATTCCTTTTGATGAATTGAAGGAAGTGATTCATTTAGAAGTCATTGCATATATTTTTGCTGGGTATTGGCCACTTCGTTCTTTGATAATCGGATTTTAATGGCTGGAAATTTTCGGACAAACTTTAGAGAAAATATAGATTAATGACACTAAGTGATAAGTTGGTCCTAAGGTCCAAAATTTAATAACCTGGCAGTCCGGAACGGGTTAAGGAATTATTTAATTTTATTACACAATTTTTGAGATTTAATAAAAAATTTAACATTTTTTAAACTTGGAAAAAATATGCTTTTTTAGTGACACTTACGAATTGCCATCAAATTATTCGTAGGAAATTCTAAAATATGTTGTACACGAATGAAAAGGCAAAGAATCAAGCAATATAAGTTAAAGAGCTTATACGCAACATTTGGAATGAAACGGTTAATATCATCATAGAATTAAATAAACCAGTAATGATATTAAACAAAAATTCATTGGTGTTTTAAAGGTGTTTCCTTTAGTGTTTCATTAGATTCTCAAAATTGTTAAAATTTATCTGAAGTTATTATTTTAGGACGCATAATATTTAACTAAAATCATGATAATATCATTCAAAAGTTTTCTTAAAAATTTCTGCTTTTAAAACATGTCACCTTAACTATAAATTTCTAAAAGGTTTTAAAACAGAAAAAGGTTAAATTACATAACATACTCATGAACACCTTTAACATTTTAATAATGTTTTCTAAAGACCGCCCGTCCTTTTTGTCCAAAAATTTAAGCCCTTCAAAATTCCTAATAATCAAATCAACAACCAACCCCTCGATGCGGACGTTGATGACTACTTCATATGAATTTGTGACTAAAATAATATTATAAAATAAAAATGATGATATAATTTCATTAAAGATCATCACAAATGCTTTTTATAGTTTTTCTCATATGTAGAAATGCGTATATAAGAGCTGAATGTCGGAAAAGAGGAATTGCTTTTATGTTTGACATGGCATTCATGCAAAATAGAGTAATGTGTATAGACCCTTTTGTTTTTTAATAATTTTCAATTAAAAGCTACAACATTGAAGTACAAACATGCATGTTTTCAACAACAGAAAAAGACAAGGAAACAAAAAAACATAAAAAATTTGTCACATATAAAGGATATACTCCATAGATGTGTATGAATGTTTGCGTGTTTAGGAACAAGTACTCGTATAAGCCCTTCTTTTTATGTATGAACTTTAAACCCCTTTATTCGTTAGATATGATAGAGTCAGTGGTAGGGTGAAGTTCATCAAAAAGATTTACATGCCAGTTAAATGTTTTTAATTTACGTATCAACATACTTTGTTTGAGTCCACAATCATTTTTAAATATACATACATTCATAAACTCACACATTTGGCCATTCCACTCTTGTGTTTTTTCGCCGAAACAGTAAAGTGTTGGTGTCATATACACCCTCCATATTTAAACTGTGACACATACATTCATGCACTGGGTACATTCACAGAAAATAAAGAAAAAAAAAAACTCAAAAAATATGTCATGTTTTGACGCACGTGTCTAAAGGATTTTTCTATATTTTCCCTTTATTTTGTTTTTGGAAACTTTTTTATTTTAATTTCTTGTCTAGATTTCTTTCATATTTGTATACGCACGAATGAAGCAAATATTTGATTAGCTTTTTCCTTTGTAAACATACAAATACTTATTCTATTATTTATAATTTATTTGTATAGGGTATGATGTAAAGATGATACTATTTCAATTTCATAGACTTAAATATTTAATACCATAAAACGTAGAACTCCAAAATCTGTTCAATTTAATCATAGATGAAAAACTATGGAATGGTATTTGTAATGCAGCTCACAACACAAATACCGTTAACATTCACTACAAAAATTTACTCACTTTCAAGTGAGTCTGCTTCTGCGTTCCTGCAGATTTGGATGAAATTTTGATATGGGGCAGAGGGGACAAAACTGAATAACTTTTGGTTCTAACTATATCTTGTTATATATAGCAATATATATAGTGCAACATATTAAAATATCCAATTACATATAATCCTACATTTAATTACATATGCCTCATATAATTATGTATAATTGTATCGAATTATATACAATTATAACTAGTTGGATGTTATTATATTATAGTTGATACATTTGGATGAGGACAAAATCCGGATAAAACTGTATCAAACCATGTCTTATTCCATCAAATTATATCTAATTGTGTCAAATAAGATACAATATGGTCTAATACGATCTAATTTTATACAATTAGATGTTCTCATTTTTCGGATATAATTACATATAATATCAAAAGTCTCATATTTTTTTACTAGGGTACTTATTAGGGCAAGGAATTCCATGCAAATTAATTTTTTTTTTTTTCAATAGTCCAAAACTAATACGGAATAAAAATATATCCGAATCATGAAATTTAGAACAAAATTACATCGTTTTGTAAAGGGTTTTTCAATAAGAGCGCTACAAAAGTTTTTTTATACTGTATTTAGGCTGAGCAAAAACCAGCCGGTTTTTGTACAAAACTAAATTGCAAAAGCCAAGTCATTTACACTGGGTATTTAGTTTTTCATTGTCACAACACTTTTTTATTACACACTTTTCTTTCTTTTTTTATTATTAAATTAATGTAAAAAAATGATTAATACGTTTAAAAAAGAATAACAACACACAATTTCAAATTAAACCAGAAATATTCTTAAAAAAATAAAAAATATTTTTTTGACACTTGCTTTACTTCTATATTCGTTGTAACAGGGTGTATCGGAAATTACTTATAAATGATACCGGGTGTATCAAAACTGCATATTTCAGATATTTTTACTTGGTTTTTGGGAAAAACCGGGTAGAATCTGGTTTTCAGTTTGTATGAAAATGGTATGAAAAAATTAAATAAAATTTTATAGTTTTCAGCTCAAAAACTAAAAATGGCCAAAAACTACTAGTTTTTGCCAAGTCTAAATATACTATTAACTACAACAAAAACGGTTTTGGATATCAATGAAATTCTTTATTCCTGTGAAAGTATGTTCGATGCCATTATATATGGAAATCGATCTGTTTTGCATGGCCACCACGGGCACGCTTGCAGAAGTCCAGACGCTGAACCCAATTTTCGACAGTTTTCAAGCATAAATCGGCCGATACTGCCGCAATTTCACGTTCGATATTCGTACGAAGTTCATGAATCGTCGCTGGCTTGTTGGCATAGACCATAGATTTGACGTAGCCCCACAGGATATAGTCCAACGGCGTCAAATCGCACGACCGAGGCGGCCAATCGACTGGACCATTTCGGGAGATAACACGTTCTCCAAACTTGGTTTGCAATAAATTGATTGTGACATTCGCTGTGTTGCTTGTGGCGCCGTCCTGTTGGAACCACATGTCCTCCAAGTCCATATCATCTAATTGGGGCCAAAAATATTCGGTTATCGTTGAACGGTAGCGATTCCCATTCACAGTAACGTGCCGGTCTTGATCATCACGGAAGAAGTACGGCCCAATGACGCCGCCGGCCCATAAACCGCAACAAACCGTAATTTTTTCGGGATGCAATGATGACTCATGGAGTACGTGTGGATTGCTATCTGACCAACAACGCATATTTTGTTTATTGACGAAGCCATTCAGCCAGAAATGAGCCTCATCGCTGAAGATGATTTTTCGATGAAAATCCAATTAGTTTCAAGTTGTTGCTCAGCCCAATTCACGAACATACGACGCTTCTGGTGGTCAAGCGGCTTCAGTTCTTGCGTCAATTTGATCTTGTAAGGATGTAGGCCAAGATCTTTCTTCAACTGAAGCCTCAGGGCTTTCTTCAACTGAAGCCTCAGCGGCAGCAATATTCTCGTCACTACGGGCACTTCTTTGTCGCACTGGCACGGGAACATTTTGTACTGTGCCTGTGGATTCAAATTTTTTCACTAGACGCTCAATTGTTGATCTGCTAGGACGATTATGACGACCATAAATTGGACGTAGCGCTCTTAACGTTGAGGCCACTGACTTCGAATTTCGGTAGTAAATTTTAATAATTTCGACTCGTTGTTGGCTCGTATATTTTTCCGTCATGAAATGGCAAACCTTACTGAAGAGAAATGTTAAAAGAGCACGAAACACGACGAAATATGGCGTCGTTTGCTGTCCTTGTCTTTCTACTTTTGTAGCGTCCCTGTTGAAAAACACTTTATGAGCATATATTCCCCGTCCCCAAGGACCGGCAACGTGACGTGTCTGGTGACCGGTTCCTTTTCCCACAGGGTACTTAGACTTTGTTCGCATAACACATTCTTTTAACATGCGGGTGTCATTGGAGGTAAATGCTTGCCTAAATCGTACTGGTATTGGCTAAAATAAATGAGTACGAAGGAAGTACTTAAATAAAATGTTACTAGTAATATTAAATTCACTAGTTAGCTAAAATAAGTACATACTTGCAGGGAGTGAAATAAGCCGTTACACATTAGTACATATTTCAATGGTTACATATTATGGTTACAGAGTAACAGAGCTTCCAAGAATTAATTCAATAATTCCCTTTTTTTGAACCGAATTTATATTTTGGGAATGAATTCCCGTTTAATTCAAGGATTTAAATTTATTTCGTTTAATTCCCTAAAGAATTAAATTTTTTTCGTTTAATTCCCTAGGAATTCAATTTTTCGTTTAATTCCCTAGGAATTCAAGTTTAATTTAATTAAACGAAAAAAATTCGTTTAATTCCCTGAATTTAAGTTTTCAATTCCTAGGGAATTAAACTTGAATTCCTAGGGAATTAAACGAAAAAAATTGAATTCCTAGGGAAAAAATTTAATTCCTTAGGGAATTAAACGAAATAAATTTAATTCCTTGAATTAAACGGGAATTCATTCCCAAAATATAAATTCAGTTCAAAAAAAGGGAATTAGGGAATTAATTCTTCGAAGCTCTGCAGAGTAATGACTTTGTCTAAAAGTACACCGATCCTAGCAATGTAATTAGATTATAAATTTTTATTAAATCATACTTTCGCACAATAAGTAGTTATATAATGCAATACCAATTACCTATTATTTTTATCCTCATTAATAAGTTATTATATAACAGAATATCAGTAATATATTACTTTAAAGCCTCCAAATAAGTAGTGATATATTAGTAACTTATTATTTCATAACTCCCACATAAGTAATGATGTATCACAATATTAGTAACGTATTATTTTAGGTTTCTAAATAAAACCAAGGGTAAAGGGGTACCATTGCCGGGGCATGCGTGAAAAAGGTCCAACCCATTACCAAGGTTTTGTTGGGATTTTTAGTAATTTTTTTAGCTATGATCCTTCTTCTGCTTGCCCACGAACATCAATTTGCGGTAACAGCTATATTTTTTTCCTTGGATAGGTTCTTTTTAGATACTTTGTTACCACTCGCGCGAAAATTGGTTAGCAAACGAATAAATTTACAAAATTTCTACGCGCCTTTACTAAAATAATCAGCTGTTCGAAATCCCTCTCAATATGATGAAAAATTTAACATTAGTATGACTGCAAAACCAAAAGAATCAACACAAAAATTGTAAAGCATTATTTGAGTTCTACTTCCCAGGAAAATTTTTTACAATCGGTAGCCAACCACACCAATTTTGCAACAGGTTCCACTGCAACCGGTATCCCATATGGAAGGTATGACTGAAGTAGAATCAGTTCTAAATCTAGTTCCAGAACTGATTCTAGGGCAACCGGTTCCACTTTGGAGCTATGGAAGTGGTTGCTTTTAGGACAATTTCAAACAAAAAGAATCGGTGTTAGAATCGACAGTAGAAGGGGTTGTAAATGAAAAGTAGCTATTCTGCAACCGATTCTTTGGAACAGAAAATTTTCCTGGGTTGTAATATCAAAGTTTTGACTTGATACCTTTTACACTAGATTAACGATATATGCTTTACATTACCAAGAATTTTTAAAAACTTCATATTTAAGTATAATAATACCACCACACAATGAAATTGTTAATTAATATATTAAATATTAAAATGCGTTTATGGAAATAAAATCTGTGATTCATATCATTTACAAGTAATGTTTTTCAAATTAAATATTTAATACATTTTAACTGCATGTAATTTAAAATTCATAGATATAATATAAGTGGTTAAAAATAAATAAGTTATAAAAAATTTATACTATTGGAATATCGGAAGATTACTAGGGAATGAGAATTTGTTTAAGAGAATAATACAGAAAAAGTTGTTTAGCAAAGTGAGGAAAAAGAAGTAGTAAAAACATAACAACAGTTGAATTGGGAGTTGTGAAACTTTGTGGTTTTCGCTGATGAATTTAACATTGGCTTGTCATAGGAGGGAAGTTGTTCTTTTATGAAACAAATTATGTATATTTGAACCAATGAAAAGGAAGTTCTTTTTCACTTGTTTTTATTTTAATATAATTTAAAAAAAAAACAAAATCGTCATGCACCGTGTGGGGTTTGAACCCACACTCGTTGGCATTTCCAGCAGACGCTCTACCCACTATGCTATTGCTTGTTATAACTAATAGCTGACTTTTAGCAGTCTTGTTCAGTAAATTGTTTTTATTTTCATTTCTATAATTTTTTATTAACAAAAATATATAAAGCGGCGAATACGTAATATATAACATATTGGAAAATATATAAAGTTGTTTTTTTTTATAAAAATAATACACTCAGAAATAAAGCTGTAAAAATAGGAGAAAAAGCTACTAAAAATTATGTAAAAAACTGCTGATATTAGCCATGCGCGGTTCCAGCAATTAATATAAGGGGAAAAATTATACGCCACAGTAGACAAATACATTGAGTTGGCCACTGAGGCGTATGATTTTTCCCCTTATATTAATTGCTGGAACCGCGCATGTATTAGCAGATTGTTTTTTGCTAAATACTATTAAGATAAGAAGGAAAAATAAAACTGTTAAATTTACAAAATTTTGGTTACATTTAAGTTAACTTTTAATTTTATTTTTTTTACATTTAAGTTAAATTTTAATTACCTTGATAAAATCCGGAAAAAATTTTGCAGCATATTAGTAGATAAAAAATTGTTTTTTCTGCAAGGTAATTTTTAACTTATTTTTACTAGTTCTAACTAAAATTTTTACAGGATTTTTCTTTTTCTGTTATATTTAGTTTCTAAATACATTTAGTAAAATTTTTATCAAAATGGAGTTTTTAAATTAGAAAACAAAATTGTAATATTTACCTTTTTAATATTTTAACAAAAAATATTTGAAGAATTACATATTTACTTATATATATTTATATTTCCATAAAATTTCATTAAAAATTAATAGAAAATTAACAAAAAATTTAAATCATTTCAAAAATTAATTTTTGAGTGTACGAAATAGAAAAAAATAAAAATTTTGCAGTGAAAACTACAAAAAATTATAAATTACGTAAAAAAGTTCCAAAAATTTTTTTTCGACCTGGTGGGATTCGAACCCGTAACCCTCTGATTTCTGTGCCAGCACGTTCCTATGCAACCCCCATATAAAAAATGAACTTCTTATTACCCGTGAAAAATAACTTCTGACTAGCATATATTTATTGCAGCATTAAATGTTGTTTAAAACCCATTCCTAAGAGAATCAGTTCCAGAATGATTCTAGAGCAACCGGTTCCACTTTGGAGCTATAGAAGGGGTTGCTTTTGGGACAATTTCAAACAAAAAGAATCGGTGTTAGAATCGACAGTAGAAGGGGTTGTGAATGAAAAGTAGCTATTCTCCAACCGATTCTTTGGAACAGAAAATTTTCCTGGGTAGTTAATTAGGAATACAAGAAGTATCAATTTCTTAAAAGGACAGCTTTTGGTATCACTTTATATAATATCTAATATTCAACTTAAACAACGCTTCTAAAGGCTCCAATCCCTCATTCTATTTTCATTTCTGATTGACTATCAGAATGGAATGGTGGAATTCTTAAATCACAGTTTTCCACATCGAATGAAGTCTTAATTGGTCTTAATTGATTTAATTTTAAAGACTTCAATAATATTTTCATCATCCGATTTGTTCAATGACTGAGGTCAATCATTAGGAATTCAATCGATTTCTGCAATAGTTCTTCTTCTTCTTTTTTAAAATTTTGAAAATAAACAACTGCGTTATTAATTTTTATTAAAGGATAATATTGAAACTAACGGTTGTACAAAAAAAAAAATGTTGACACTTTAGAATTTCCGAAAAAATAGTCATATTTAAAAAAAAGTGCGCGATTTTCTCATTTACCTTTTTGTTTTCTTTAAATTTTTACATAACAAAAAAAAAAAAAAATAATTTAACCTCTTACCGGTTTGTTCGTATAGTGGTGTAAAGCAAAATTTTTAACTGTGTGCATAAATCATACTATTATATAAGGACTTTTTTTATATTCAAATGCTTT
The DNA here is from genome assembly GCA_949987735.1 of Leucophora obtusa. Classification (NCBI taxonomy): domain Eukaryota; kingdom Metazoa; phylum Arthropoda; class Insecta; order Diptera; family Anthomyiidae; genus Leucophora; species Leucophora obtusa. The sequence goes on along the minus strand of OX465299.1, from coordinate 56,896,557 downwards.
ACCCGAAAAACTCGCTCTAAAAATTAAATAAAACCGGATCTGGCTTGTAATTGGTTAATCGCTATTAAAAAATGTGTCATATTAAAGCCATTTCAATTGCCTTTCCAATGGTGCTCATATTGATTTTTTTTGCAAAATTCTAGTAAATTCAATTCAACCAAAGTACATAACATAATATACACTCTAGTTAATTTTAGTTTACATTTACCTTTATATTTCTATTATTGTATATGTAAGTGTAGACAAAATAATTTGACGTATTTATTAGAGTTCGTCAGAAATATAAAAAATTTCTTTGATTTTGGGATATCATAATTTTTTTTTTAATTTTTGCATCAAAAAAAAAATAATGGCGTTTTTTTATTTTTTTATTTCAACTCCTTCTACTGGCGCAAGTCGCCCAAAAACGCTGATTTACCCATTTGCTGACCAAAGATCAAATCGCTATATCTCGATTCCTGGGGGTGACCCAGCGAAACGCCGGGACACGTATAACTTCTTTTTACCGATATAACTTTCCCCGGTAGTTTGAACCCTTCCCGATCACTGACCCCTACCATTTGTCTCACAATGTTATTAGCAGTTTGGTGTTAAAAGTTGTCGAAATCTATTATATTTTCCCAATTCTAACACATTGCACTAGCATAAGTAGGGGGCATCGCCTGAGTGTTAGTCTATCGTAAAAAAAATTAGAAATAGTGAGTAAAAATGTGAGGACAATCGGAATAAAAATGACTAGAATTTGGCATTACAGCTCACAGTTCATTTCAATTATACAATTATTTTTGAACTAGTGTGTTCTTCTAGTTCAGTCGTTCATTCGAGAAATTTTTTCAGTTTTTCATACACTGAATTATATAAAAATTTTCAAAAATTTTTGCTGAAAAAACACCTGAATCAAGCAGAATCTGTTTGATAAACATTATAAAGATACAAACAGCAAGAAAAAATCTGTTAAATTTACAAAATTTCAGCTATATTTTAATTAATCGAGAATGACAATTTACCCTTCTAAAATCAGAAAAAAATTTACTGAAAATTAGTCGACTAAACCATCACAAAGAATTTAAAACTTTTTCTTGATTTTCTTAATGCGAATAAAATCTACACTGCAAAAAGCAGTCTACTATATTCAAGCAAATATTTCTCTTTATTGTAGCAGGAGAGTTCATTATTTGTATTCAATCAATTAAATTTAAACATAAATTAACTTTTGAATATATAACAATTTCTTTACTGCTTCTTTTCTACTAATATTCAACAATATTTTTTAGCCAATATTAGCAGGGTAAATTTGCAATTCAATGAAACGAAATTTAACTCAAATATTACTAAAACAGTTGCATTTTTGCTGTACTTATCTTACTAATATTTAGCAAAAAGGATTTACTAATTTCAAAATCTTTCTGTGCAGGGCCCCTTTTAACTAATACTGAGTATCTGTTTTTGCTATTTTTTCAGGATTTTTCTATCAGTATAAGATTATGTTATGTCAGTGGTTTGTTTGATGATTCCGAATTAAATAAAAGAACCGAAAAGAACAGTTGAAATATAACTTATTCGTGAACGCGAGAGAGTTCCTAACTTTAAAAATGTGCAACATGTTTGGGCTTTCGCGCTACAGAGATATTTCAAGTGGTCATAAAATAAAAAAGCGAGCTAACTTTGCAAAATCCTCTGGATTTTTACTTTCATTTCGCGTTGGAACCATCGGACTGGAAATTATTGTTGCGCTTTGAAATTAGTCTAAGATCATATTGGAGTGGCGCCCTCCATTGGAAATCAAAATAATAGTGATGTAATTTACTTTTAATATTTAACCCTTCCGATAATCTATAGAATTGTAATAAAACCCCAGCAAAAAAAGAGATGCTGAATCAGTACAAAAAGCACTATAATTGATGATTTTTTTTTAAACATAAACACAAAGATTTTAACATTGAGTTGTCATAGGAGAGGAGTACACCAACTTCAACATTCTTCGCAAAAAAAATGATGTTTTTTTTTTGTTTTACAAAAGTTTTTTATTGCCGCCATCGGGTATCAAACTTGCGACCTCACGATTGCTAGTCTAGCGCACTATCGCTGAGCTGTTCTTGGATATGAAAATTGAGTAGCATAAAAAGACCACTTTGTTACTGCGAGATGTTGTTCCTTATTCTCTTCAATAAAAGCACTTATTAAACAAGTGTAAAAGGTGCACTCCAATTCAATATTGTTTTCAATACTACACAGAAAGAATTTACAAAATTCTAATTAAATTTTTAAACACCTTTCTCATACCAAACTTGTAAATACAAAAAAAAACTTTTTAAAAAGGCACCAACAAAAAAATGTGTAAAGGCAAACATACAAGTTCAATATTATTGATCAATGTTTTTAAAATCAGCCAATCAGAACAAAGTATTTAAAAATAAAATGTTCCGATTGGTTTCTTTTTGGAAAATTTATCAATTATATCTATCTATTTTTAAACTCAATATTTTTTAAACACTGGTAAGGATATATGTAACCACTTATTTTTTTATTTTTTGTATGTTGGCGAGTAAGCTTAATTGTGTGCAGCAGGTCAATTATGGTTTTATCTATTACATAATACATGTCGATGGTAGAGCTATTGACTGGCAATCTGTAGACCCAGGTTCGATTCCCGCCCCAGCAAACTTAATTAAAAAAAAATACAATAAAAAATATTTTTTTTTATATAATTTATTTTTTTGCAAATCTATTTTTAGACTAATTATTTTTGTCAGTACTGGTAAGCACATGGGTAATGATATATTTTTTGATTTTTCGTATGCTGTTGTGTAACCATAACTCATTATTTTTCGCGACATCGCCATATAAAGGTAATAAGAAATGTAAAGGGTTCTTCAATAAGAGCGCTACAAAAGTTTTTTTTAAATAAAATAAAAAGTGTTTTGGATATCAATGAAATTCTTTATTCCTGTGAAAAAACGTTCGATGCCATTATGTATGGAAAAAAAATTCCTATTTTCCTAGTATTTATTCAAAAAAATTGTTAGTTTTAGCAGTTTTTCTGCAATATATACTTTTCCGTCACTCCTATAAGGAAGGCCCTATGCCTCAGTTTTCTGTAAGGTAATTTTTAACTTATGTTTAGTTGCTTTTCCTTTATTTCTACGAGTGTTCATTAGGGTTCTCCTCCAAGCTTATATGGAGGAAGATAAATTTTTTTGACCGGACTACCCACTGGAAATATTTATTTGGGTGTAAAACTACGTCCCCCAAAAAATTAGGATAATCGTATATTGGGAAGTCGTGCCGCATCGGCCCTGAAGTTTTTAAGACGGATTACAAGGGGAAAATATGACTTTTTGTGCATTTTTTCGAAAATATTGATATTTTAAAACTAATTCGAATTAAAAACACTTAAGAATCATGATTTGGAGTGAATTCTCCTTGTAATAAAGCAATAATAACTTAAATCGGTTAAAAAAAGCCAAGTTATTACAATTTCTCCAAGCAAATTATGTGCCGCAGACCACTTAATCACGAAATTCGGGTCCAAATTTTAAAATTTATTGAAATAATCTACTGCAGAAATATTTTTTTATTCCATACACAGAACGAATTTACAAAATTCTAATTAAATTTTTAAACACCTTTCTCATACCAAATTTGTAAATACAAAAAAAAAACTTTTTAAAAAGGCACCAACAAAGAAATTTGTAATCCAAAAAAAATTTTCTTTTATTTCTTGTAACTTTGAATTTTTATTTTTAAACAATTTTTATAAGAAAGATAACAATTTACAAACGAGTTACAAAAATTTCAAACAAAAAAATTCTTGGCAATAATATTTCAATTTAAAAGAAAATGTGATTGCTTTTACAAATTCCCATTTTTGGTGCCTACTGTTTTTTCTGTGTAAGTTCCAAGAACTCAGAAAAGAATTATTTTTTTCTCTTGTGCTTTACTAACTCGTTTTAAATTAGTGCTAGAAGAGGTTAAAGGATTCTTAAAAACTGTTTTCAAACCTACAATTTAAAATTTTTTTAAAAATTTAAATAGAATTAAAAAATCAACGATTGAACTTTAATGTTTTATTAAGAACATAGTAGAGATTAAAGATTACAATAATTGTAGGAATTCCTGTTTTCATTTGGCTGGGGCAGAGATTTTCTCTCAGCGGATTTCGAGAAAACAGCAATTTTTGGCATTTATTTAGCTTTTAGGCAAGCATTTCTTTTTTCTTTTTTTAATTCCACATGATTTTGGCTGGAATATAACAACATAAGATTAAGTATATCAATTCTGAAAATTAGGGCAAAATATAAATACACTAATTTGTCCCTGCGTAAGGTCAGAATTCAAATTTGAGGAGATTTTAATTTTTCTAACATATTAATATAACAGATATTCCTGAGCGGATATTGATGGAACTTCTTGATATTATTTTTCTATATCTAAAAATATTATTATACCCTACACCACTATGTGGTCATTATACCCTATACCACTATGTGGTCAGGGTATTATAAGTTTGTACTGATGTTTGTAACACCAAAAAATATTGGTCCTAGACCCACCTTATAGTATACCGATCGGCTTAGAATTTTTTTTTATTTCGTTTTAACGATGTCCGTCTGTCCGTCCGTCCGTCTGTCTGTCCATGCATTCTTGTGCGCACTCTACAGGTCGCAAATATTAAGATATTTTGATGAAACTTGGTACACCGACTTATGTTAGTCCAAGGACAACGCGTATTGATTTTGGTAAACATCAGTCCATGTTTAGACCTAGTGCCCATATAAGGGTCCTACCAAAATTATATTATTTATACGCTGCAGGTCGCAAATATTAAGATATTTTGATAAAATATGGTACACCCACTTACGTCGGCCCAACGACGAAGCCTATTTATTTTGGTGAACATCGGTCCATGTTTAGACCTAGTGCCCATATAAGGGTCCTACCAAAATTATATGGGTTATACGCTGCAGGTCGCAAATATGAAGATATTTTGATGAAATTTGGTACACAGACCTGGCCCAAGGACGAAGCCTATTGATTTTGGTGAACATCGGTCCATGTTTAGACCTAGTGCCCATTTAAGGGTCCTACCAAAATTATATTGTTTATACGCTGCAGGTCGCAAATATTAAGATATTTTGATGAAATTTGGTACACCAACTTACGTCGGTCCAAGGACGAAGCCTATTGATTTTGGTGAACACCGGTCCATGTTTAGACCTAGTGCCCATATAAGGGTCCCCCCAAAATTGGCTTGGTTACAAACTGCAGATCGCAAATATTAAAATATTTTAAAGAAATTTGGTGCGCTGACTCACATTATAGAAAATTTTGACACAAGCCCCATTTTAACCCATTCGAATTTCGGATCCAAACATTAGTTGGCTTTTACCCGGACTGGTGTAGGGTATTGTATAGTCGGCATGCCCGACTTTAACCTTTTTACTCGTTTTTAATTTAAGATATATAAGAACAAGATATATAATACTTGGTGGATAAAAAAATTAATGGACGATAACTGAACTCAGCTGGATTAATATGCCAGCGTTGAGAAAACAAAAAAATTGGTTTTAAAAGAACTTTTACTTATAAAAATAATAAATAAAAAAAATTATTTTGCCTGCAAACGGTTTTGAACTAGGAACCTTCCGAAGGCTAAACTTTTTTAACAAAGCGTCATCAGTTTTATAAAATCTTTGCTACACCGGTGAACTGATTTTATACCGTTGGCAAGTTCTGACAAGATAGTACAAGATAACCACTGGTTGTACATGTTTTCATGACACTCTAAACTAATTTTATGCTAATGGTGTTTTTTATAAGCTACCGACATTTTTTTTAAACAAATACCGGTAAAATGCCTTTCGCAAACCCAGTGTATGCCAGTACTTGATTTTTTATATCACTGGCATTTTCTGACTGGTAGATTTAACACATTTTTCTAAATTATTATTTTGAGTGTAGTTTTAAGAAAGAATATGAATAGTAAAATTCTGATTAAAAAAATACGCTAGTTATTTAAAAATAATACCGACTCTTAGATTTATTTATATATAAAGATTTAACGAATTTTTTTTGGTATTTTTCATTGCTTTTAATTAGAAAAAAAAAATTTTTTTTCTATAATTTACATTACAAATTCATGAGCATATTTTATTTTTTACAGTTGTTTTACAAAATTAAATATTTATCTATATATTTTTGTTGAAACATATAAAAAAAACCATGGAAATTTGCATTTTAAAACAACTCAACCCTACAGTTTAACATGTCATTTATTTCATTTTCCATATTTGTATTTATGGTTTAGGGGGAAAAATATGGAAATTATTTCTATATAAATATATATATATTTTTTTTGTAGGTAATAACCTTTAAACCATAATAAACCCATAATAAAATGAGTTAATAAAATATAAAAATAACAAAATGATGAAAACTTTAGCATTATTATGAACTAAAATTTTGTAATAAGTTTCAACCATAAAAACATGTTACTGTCATTATGCAAATAATGCCCCAACCACTAAATATTCACACTGACATTGGAACTCACAATATATTTACCAAAAACAAAATATGTATTATGGTTAAACATCTTTTATGTGGCAGTTCCATAAGGATGAAAGTTGGTGGATTAATATTAGCTAAATATTGTAGCATATGTAAAATGGTTAGCCATAGTACACACACAGTCTAAAATACACAAATACACACACACATCTATATGCTTAGAAATAAAGAGAACCCACAAACGCATGATTAGCATAAACGCATTAAAAAATATGGAAATTTACATACAACATTGTTTGTTTTGACAACGTTGATGACACTTTCAACATAACCACCAACCAATAAAAGCCATAAAAAAATGACTAATATAAAAAAGTCTCCCACCAAATATCCTGTTGCTTCTATTATATATGCTGGAGTGACCAAACCTGTTTCTGTAAATAAAACAGTTCCAGATTATTTAGATAAGTTACAGAATTCTGGTGAACTTAATTTTCTATATCAAATTCAGAAAATATCTATTAAAATTCAGCTTTTTTTTTAAATAAAAAAATATATATATATCCGGAATTTTTATTTAATATTAAGAAAATATTTTTTAAGTTTTAGAAAATACCACTAGAAATTCAGAAAATATAATTTGAAATTCAGAAAAAGTCAATTGAAATTTAGAAAATATCAATTGATATGTGGGAAAAACAATTGTAATATAGGAAATATCAACTTAATTTCAGGAATCATCAACTGTAATTCCGAATATATCAATTGAAGTTCAGAAAACATAATACATATGAGAAACAGTGTGCCATAGACCGTACCTTAAAAAAAAATTTCGCCGTACAACGTCCATTCTGAATTGTTTTTGCAAGAAGGTTTGAAATTTTTTTTTTATTTTTTTTGCCGAACGTAGGGGTCGCCATTTTACATTTTTCGTTATATCTTTGGATTTACAGTCGAATTTTAAAGTATGATACATCGATGATTTTCTATCGGGGGGACCAATGTTTTTCTCTAAGGACCATTGACCTTAAGTATCCCGTTCTGGTATATGCCCATCATATATCAGTTGCTACGACCCTAATGTAGTACCCTAATGTCAGAAGATTAAAGCTCGCAAAAAATTATTAAACTTTTACTAAGGAAGTTTTTCGATAAACCCAGCAGACATTTTTTTTTATTTTTTTGGTTGCCGAACGTAGGGGACGCTTTTTTAAATTCTGTTTTCAATGAATTTATCCTTCACAGCAAAACACTGGCAAAAAAATCTATATATCGCACTTTAAAGTCCGACTTTAAATGCCGAAGCTAAAACGAAAAATTGAAAAAGACGACCCCTACTTTCGGCAAAAAAAATAAATTTTTTTTGGAATTGCCTTGCAAAAATTTGACTTTTTTTTGCTTGTAAGTTGGTACGGTCTAATGTGCACACTTCTACTAAATATTAACAAAAATTCAGAATAAATCAATTGTAACGCAGAAATCGCCCTTTGAAATTCAAAAAAATACCTTAAATAAATGATAAAATCCCATTTAAATTTTAATTTACGAGTATGTCCCAGCCAAAAGAAATTGTCAATAATAATTAAAAAAAAAAGTTTTTATCAATATTTCAAAGTATGCGTTAGTGTATTTTTACTGCTTTTTTAGAAGTAATTCTTAATAACTTCAAACAATCACTTCCTTCGTTGATTCCAAAGTTTTCCTTAGTATATTTATACAGCTTTTTAAAAGTAATTCTGAATAACATCCAAAAACTACTTAAGTATTGATTCTAAGATGTTTGCGGTTTCGTTTCCCGGCGGCACCAATACTTTTTTATTTTTTGTTTCTAAAATTTGTTTTAAATCATTTTTTTAATTACTTTCCCTGTGAAAAATGTTCATATACGCTCAAACATGTTCATATATGGTTTATGTATGGACACATATGAAAAAATATGGATTTTTTATGAACATATATGGATTTTATATGAACATATATGGAAGTATATGTGATTCCATATATGGAAAAAATTTCATAAACAGACATATATGGAAGCATCTGGCACTCATATATGGACAAATATGAAAGTATATGTTATTCAATTTATGCAAAAGGGACTTGTATATGTAAAGGAACTCATATTTGGATAAATATGGAATTATATTTAATGCCATGAATAAAAAAAGGAACATATGTAGCGCCTAATTTGAATGTCATACATAAATTTATATCTATCGTACAACCTTATAATAAAGGAGAGCAACGTTCGCATGTATTCGCATATATTTAATAAATCTATATGTTCATATATGTCCATATATGAACATATACTTAGGTATTACCTCATTTTTCGGATCCATACATATATGGTTGAACCATAAATGTTCATATATGGACATTTTTCACCGGGTTATTTAAATTTAGCTAAACTAGCATAAAAAAAATTTGGTAAATAGAAAAATATTTTTATTTTTGCGAAGTATTATTTGCTACCTTTAATTGATGAGAAAGAGTTTCCTATGCACTCGTTCAAAAAATACTGAAAACGTTTTGAAGTGGGAGTACTCCTATCCTATAAATCATTAATTTTAGTGCTTTTTCTACTGCTTTTGCATCTATTTTTTTTTCTTCGGTGTTCTTAATTTTTAATTCAGGTTTTCTTAGCTTTTTTTGCTTGGAATTCATGATTTCTGAATTTCAATTTATTTTTTGTTGATATTTTTTTTATTTTCGATTAACATTTTCGTAAATACAATTTATATTTTCTGAATTTGGATCATATTTTCGGAATATTAATTGATGTTTTCTGAACTTCAGATAAAAATTTCCCGATCTCAAATGATATTTTCTGAATACTAGATGAACAATCACAATTTCAGTTGATATTTTATCAATTTTGAAACAAAAATTTTGAATTTCAATTTATAATTTACTTAAAGCGAAATTCTGAATTGCAATTGATCTTTTCTTAAGGGGGGACATTACATTCGCGGCAGAGAAAACAGACCTTTTTTTAAAAATTCATAATTCAGTCAAAAACAAATATTTTTCCAACATTTTTTTTTTATTATTACAAGCAAAAAAATTCAAAAAATATATTTTTCACTCCAACATGGTTTTATAGAGCTCCAAACTGGCGGCAGAGACAAAAACGGGGCCTCGTGATTGCAGCGCTGGGGGTCGCAAAAATTGTCCGATCTGGAAAAAAATGACTTTTTTAAATATTAACAAAATTGGTTATCGTATGACACGAGCTTCTTTTTTAAATTTGTTTTTCAATTTTTGGTGATGTTCCAAATTTGAAAGTGTGTTTTTTCGAAAAAAAATATTGACTTTAAAAATTCATAAAAAATCGAAAAAAAGCTCGTGTCATACGATAACGATTCAAGTTAAAAAAAAAAAAAAATTTCGTCAAAAAATGAACCCGCTAGTGCCGCAACCAGTACGAAAAACATGGTTTCGAGATAAACGCGTTCAAAGTTTGTGAACAAAGAAAAAAAAGGTTACCTTCAATCTGCCATTCCTGCTACGACTTCACGCTGCAAAAGATGACAAATAACTGAGCATATAAAATAAAAATTCCACTATATGAGGTATATAGATGCATTTTTTTCAAGAAATTCAAAAACACAAAAAAAAACTCACCCTTCAAGTAGGTACGAAATAACAATCACCAAAAGTCAGGTAGCAAGTAAAACAAGTATATACCAGCTGCCGTACGTAGGTAGCGCAAAAATTAAAAATGCGCTCTCACTAATCCGGCTGTAACTTTTGAACCCGTAGGAATTTTTCCATGAATTTATTTTTCTTAGAATATTAAGAATATTTACTAAAATACAAAATTAATAAAAAAGTCGATTTAAAAAAACGGCCAATGTCATGTCCCCCCTTAATCCAAATTGATATTTCCTGAATAACAACTGCAAAAGTTCTGCAAGTTTCTCCAGAGCTTTTAATTTGAATTAGGTTCATTTACTCGAACTGTAGAGTGATAATAAAGATAATAGGCAATTTTTGGGTAAACTTTATATGGGCACTAGGTCTAAACATGGGCAGATTTGATTGAAAAGGCTTCCTGGTGTCGATATACCATAAACAAGTTCACTAAACTTAATCAAAATATCTTAGTATAATTTCCAAGTGGGTATTTTTGGCCGAAAAGTAAAAACATTAACACCATATGGATCTAGTTATACAAAATAATAATTTTTATCAAGTGGAGAAAAGATTTTTTTGATCCATTTGTAGTGATATTTTTTCGAAAATTGTGAAAGGTGTTATTCTGTAAATTTCACAGTGGGTCGTTTTTGGCCAAAATTGTAAAAAATAACCCCTTATGGATCATGTTACATAAAATAATTATTCTTATCCAGTTGAAATTTTTTTTTGTTAAATTTAAAGGCTTTACAATCTCGTAGTCATAATTAATATTAAGTTTCATGGGTCTTTTCTGACCCGAGGCCACTAATGGTTAACGATTTTTTAAAAAAATATAAAGGTAATTATAGTCTTACCAAATTTAAGTGATACTTATCCGTAAACTATGTAAACTTTGATGAAAACATTAAAATTTTGTTAAATTTTTGACAAAATGGACAATTTTTGTAAAATTTCCTGGAAAGCAGTCGCTCCAAACACAAACTCGAATTATCATTTTTGCAATTTATTTTTTCATAATATCAACTATTATGTGGTACAAATAGCAATCGTCATCTCCAAATTAGGGATTTTAAAAAGTCTATAAAATTAATTTAAAAAAAAAACACGATTTTGCATTTTTATCAAATTCGTGGGTCATTTTGGATTCCAGGCTAAAGTGGGTTAATGATATTCGATGAAGTCAAAAGTTCATATCTGAATCATTTTGACTATGTTAAATGAATATATGAAATTAAAAATAATTTTTTTCTAAATTTAAAATTTTGGGAATTTTTAATAATAATAAAATTGTTTCCAAAATGGGCCATTTTCGTCCAAATTTCGGCACGGGTTAACGTTTTCCAAAAAAAAAAAAATTATTTCTTCCATTTGGGACCATTTACAATAAAACTGGGGGGTGTAATGACAAATCTATTTTTAAGGGACACCCTAATGTAGATGTAGACCTGGCAATTCAAGTAAATTCACAAATTCAGTTGGAGAGTTTACTGAATCGGTTTCTTCTACCACTTAATCAATAGATAACTTGTGAGCCCAATGCTTTGTTACTGGTAATTATCGTAAATATCGGAATATATAAATTATATTAATTTTCTAGAGTATTTTTTAAAGCTAAGTCTCAGATTTGTGGCTTAAAGTGTTTGCAAAGGTAATTAAAGGGGATTCGTTAACCCATTTTCCCACGTCCCGTAACAATTTCCAAATAAATATAATCCTGCCTCAGTGATGGTTTAGGTTAAAGGTAGATTCACATGCAACATTTCCAGTACCAAACTCCAGCGGTTTGAGTCATTCAAATTCCGTTGCACTTCGAAATTTTAGTTATGTTTTTTTAGCACTAAACTAATATTTTACTAATTTATTTTGCTACAAAAATTGTGCTGATAACCGCATTCATAGCGTGGACGACAACCAGATAGACAATATGTAGATGTCACAGCTTGTCTGGAAACGGAAATGACAAAAAAAGAAAAACAACTTTACACAATTTCTATATTTAAATTTTCAGCAAATAAATTAACTAAAGTAAAATTTCTCTACAAATTTTTTGAGTTTTTTTCAGTCTACTAATATTCAGCAAAAAGTTTAGTGAGTTTAGCAAGAATTTTTTTAATTTGCAAGCGACTAAGTGTTAGCAAACCTTTCGCTGAGATTACTGTTTTTTGTGGTAAAAATCAGTTCGCTGATTTTCAGCAAACACTTTTGCTGAAATTACCAACTTTTTTGCAAGCACGCTCCTGACTAAAAATTTGCTAACACAGCAACATTTTTTGCTGACTTTACTGACTTTTTTTTTTGAGTGTAGTAATTCTCTTTGACTTTATACAAGTACTTTCAGTTATTATAGAAAATATTCATTGTCAATCTTGCCCAACCCTGGTAAAGTATTTTGCATTTGTTTTTAGATAAAGAATAAACAAAGTTAATTTTGTAAAAGTTATGATGTCAACAAAAATGTGTATGAAAATATATTAAATATAATATTTAGAAATCATCATAGGTTTTTCATGGCTGTTATAAAATATCATCATTATCATTATCATATTTTTTCTAATATTAATAATAACTTTTAAATAATGCATGCTGAACACATACATATGTATGTAATGATAATATTGTTTACTTCACAACCCTCCGATAAAAACATAGCAAATTTGTGTGTAGGATCATTATCAGGGCTGCGACTTACAATCGAATGAATAGTTGCAGTCAATGGAATATAGAATAATAAAAAAAGTTTACAACAAAATTGCATTGATTTGTAAATGTATTTTTTGTATATCCTATTAAAAAAGCATCTTTTGTTATGTATTGTTCTGTAGCAAATATTATTGCATTTCTTTGTAAATATTTAGAATTTATTTCATATTTTTAAAACCAAAAAAAAATGTCTTAGGTTACAGGTAAGTGAGTTTCCGGCGATGTTATTAATGAGGATCACAACATCTTCTATCGAAAATTCTGGGTCAAAAATAAGTTAAAGTTTTTGTGACATAAAATGCAGTTTTTTTCGAGTCCCCACATGCAGGGGTATGGCATCACCAAAAAAATAAGTTATAAAAATATTTTTATCAAAAAATTGACAATTTTATTTTTTTATTTAAATTTAAATAATAACAAACAACAAAACAAAAAAAAAAAAACAAACGAATATCTCAAATTTTATTATTTGAATATATTCCGCGTCGTTTTTTCCTTACTTTGAGCAGTTTTTAGGTTTTGAAATATAGGCTCAGCTGATACTAAACGGATACTAAATAGTTGCTCAGGTAATACAAAATTTCAGCGCCCTCTATCGGTGGCTAGTGTTAGTTTTGATTTCCTATCTCTATAATTAATAGTCTCTGCCCACATGTGCATACAAAAGTTGGTAATTCGGGTCATTTAATCTACCGACCGTCACCGGTCAACCGAAACAATATTACTAAATTAGTGCAAATATGACCAAAGAGAATAAATTAATTTTTTAAGTATTTTCTGGTCCGCTATTTGTTTTCACTGTTGCTTTTAAAAAACTTGACCGATAAAAAACAAAATTCGAGGCATATTTTTAAACATATTTTTATACCCTCCACCACTATGTGGTCAGGGTATTATAAGTTTGTGCTGATGTTTGTAACACCAAAAAATATTGGTCCTAGACCCACCTTATAGTATACCGATCGGCTCAGAATTTTTTTTTATTTCGATTTAACGATGTCCGTCTGTCCGTCCATCCGTCCGTCCCTCCGTTCGTCCGTCTGTCTGTCTATCCATGCATTCTTGTGCGCCCTCTGCAGGTCGCAAATATAAAGATAGTTGGATGAAATTTGGTACACCCAAGGACGACGCCTATTGATTTTGGTGAACATCGGTCCATGTTTAGACCTAGTGCCCATATAAGGGTCCTACTAAAATTATATTGTTTATACGCTCCAGGTCGCAAATATCAAGATATTTTGATGAAATATGGTACACCGACTTATGTCGGCCCAAGGATGGAGCCTATTAATTTTGGTGAACATCGGTCCATGTTTAGACCTAGTGCCCATATAAGCGTCCTACTAAAATTATATGGTTTATACGCTGCAGGTTGCAAATATTAAGATATTTTGATTAAATTTGGTACACCGAGCTATGTCAGCCCAAGGACGAAGCCTATTCATTTTGGTTAACACCGGTCCATGTTTAGACCTAGTGCCCATATATGGGTCCCCCCAAAATTATATTGTTTATACGCTGCAGGTCGCAAATATTAAGATATTTTGATGAAATTCGGTATACAGACCTATGTTGTCCCAAGGAAGAAGCCTATTGATTTTCGTGAACATCTGTCCATGTTTAGACCTAGTGCCCACATAAGGGTCCTACTAAAATTATATTGTTTATACGCTGCAGGTCGCAAATATTAAGATATTTTGATGAAATTTGGTACACCGATTTATGTCGGCCCAAGGACGAAGCCTGTTGATTTAGGTGAACATCGGTCCATGTTTCGACCTAGTGGCCATATAAGGGTCCTACTAAAATTATATGGTTTATACGCTGCAGGTTGCAAATATTAAGATATTTTGATGAAATTTGGTACACCGACCTATGTCAGCCCAAGGACGAAGCCTATTCATTTTGGTTAACACCGGTCCATGTTTGGACTTATTGCCCATATATGGGTCCCCCCAAAATTATATTGTTTATACGCTGCAGGTCGTAAATATTACGATATTTTGATGAAATTTCGTTGACCGACCTATACCTTATAGTATACCGATCGGCTCAGAATTTTTTTTTATTTCGATTTAACGATGTCCGTCTGTCCGTCCTTCCGTCCGTCTGTCTGTCTGTCTGTCTGTCCATGCATTCTTGTGCGCACTCTACAGGTCGCAAATATAAAGATATTTGGATGAAATTTGGTGAACCCACTTATGTCGGCCCAACGACGACGCCTATTGATTTTGGTGAACACCGGTCCATGTTTAGACCTAGTGCCCATATAAGGGTCCCCCCAAAATTGGCTTGGTTACAAACTGCTGTTCGCAAATATTAAGATATTTTAATGAAATTTAGTTCGCTGACTCACATTATAGAAAATTTTGACACAAGGCCCATTTTAACCCATTCGAATTTCGGATCCAAACATTAGTTGGCTTTTAACCAGACTGGTGTAGGGTATTGTATAGTCGGCATGCCCGACTTTAACCTTTTTACTCGTTTTATTTATTTTACTCTTTTATTTGTTTTTAACTTTATTTCTTTACAATTTACTTATTTTAGGTATTATTTTAAATTTCGATAATTTTTTGCTAGGGAATTTTAAGTTTAAACAATTGGTATTTCATTCAACTTTTCTTTTTAACTTAAGTGTAATTTTTTAAATTTTTATTTATATTATCAGAGTTTTTGAGGTAATTTTCTAATTTTTAATTGATTTTTTAATTTAATTATGGCCAACGAAAAACACTCTGCCATTGAAGGACCTATCATATGACCGGTCAATCGGGGACATATTCAAGGCACTTACACTATATTTGTGTGTGTGTTAATGTTGTTTTCTTTTCTATCTTTTTCTGTTCCATTTTTTATTTGCTTGTAGTGTTTGTTTTTTCTTTTTATTTTCTATTTGAACAGAAACGAAAAATGTATAACTTTACCATCAGCCAGGCATCATGCACAAGCAACATTAGTTCAGATGGTAGAGCGTTTTCCTTACAAGCAGAAGGTTGTATTATCGAGACCTACTTTGACGCCAAGTAGATTTTTTTTAGTTCTTAATTTTTTATTAGTTTATTTGAAAAGCTATTTTTAGACACACCACCTTACGTGTCACAAGGTGTCTAAACTGTGGCAATTGGTCATTTCCAATGACAACGCCATGTTAAAGTGACGTGTCTCTTTCAAACAAAAAGACCGATCAAGGACTTGTCCCTGCCCCCTTGGGACTTATCCTGCATGCCACTTTGGACCGGTCCCTTTCCCCATAGGGGAGTTAATAATCATAATCCTCATTTGAGGATTTCAAAATTTGAGAGTTCGAACCTGTCATGAAAGGGCACCTTGGATGTCATATATTTTTGTTAATAAAAAAGAAATAAATATAATAATTTATTGAACAAGAATGCTAGAAGTCAACTCTCACATAAAACAAACAATATCACAGAATATAGAGCGCCCGCTTGAAATATAAGCAAAAGTGGGTACATCCCCCACAGGTGGCAATAAGATTTTTTTAAGTAAAGTGTTGTTTTTTCAAACGCGTTATATAGACCAAATGCAATTAATATTGTAATTAATATGCATTTTTATTAATTTTAGTTAAGTAGGTTTTAGGTTAAGAAGAAGAATAAACATTTTTTTTTCTAAGTTATAACCACATTATTAATTTTCATATGAGATTAGATCTAGTTTCTGCCTTTTTATGGACAGGCTTCATCAGTGATTTTCCATTAAATTGTATTATTCTTTATATTTTATTGTCAGATTGTCTCTGTACGATAATTTTTTCAACAACCTGTCGGCTGTAGGAATCGAACCCATGCACTCCTAGATTACAAACGTAACTATACTAGAGTTCGACAGCTTAGCCATCTCACCCACGTAAGACCTTGCTCATAGTGTGGCTAATTCATAGTTTTCTTTCCTATTCAGCTTTCTGTTATTGTTTTTTTACTCTCATAAGTGATCAAAGAGAATTTATTTAAAATAAAAAGAAATGAAAAATAACTTCCTAATCATTGGTACAAACTTATTTCAAACTTGTCTTTGAAAAGGAAAACCACTTCCTTCCTATGACTATATGACTATGACAAGCCAGTGTTAAATTCATCGATGAAAACTCCAAATTGGACCAACTACTTATTCACCTGTTGCACTGTTTTAGTTGCTTCTTTTTCCTTACTTTTTTGCTGGGTTGAAAATAATTTGAGTTTAGAAAGACTTTTTCCGAAGTGTTGTTTTCACCTTTGTGTTAAAAATTTCAAATAGATAACAAATTTGAATTTCTTTAATTTTTTGCATACATTTTTAAAATTTCAAATAATATTTCCAGCGCATATCAAAAATTTTTGTAGTCCATGAAAGTGGCAGCCCTGATTATTATAATAATGCTTTGTTTAAGATGACATTACATTATACAAAATTTTACATATTTATGATAATGATTACAAGCTTTTATGATTGTTAGTATGAACCTTAATGCCAGTGTTAGTGTCATGGCATAATGTACTTGTGTACTTACGAAGGTATATTGTTTTTGTAAGTAATAAAAATATCAATTTAAAAATTTTCAGGTTTTTTTTTTGTTTACACATTATGGCTGCAATGGAATATACATATTAGATAAATTAACTTTACTTTTTTCAATATGGTAATTTCTTTTAGATCTTATAAATTTAATTGGTAAGTAAAACAAACCTAGTGAATATAAATACTGAAGAAATAATTTTCAAACACTTAGATGAGCCTTTTAAGGAATCACTAACGATCACAAAATTCTCACGAAAAACAGAATAAATTATAACAAATTTATGATATAAAAAGTAAACTCAGAGTAATTTATTTTAACTCACGGTTATGCATTAATTACGTGAGTGTAGTAATTATTACATACGAACACGAGTGAATTACGTGATTCACGAACATTTTGTGTTAAGCCGACCATCTGTATTAAAAAAAAAATGTTGTCGTTTTATATCGGAAAAGATGGTTAATAAAAAACGTCAAGATTCATTCTATTCTCCTATCCGTTATTTAGTTTTTAAAATCACTTTTAATAGATCTTGGAAATATATTTAACTATTCCAACTAATATTTAAGAAATAAAACACTTTTATTTCATTGCAATCAATTAAAAATATTTATTGACTTTATTTTAAACAATTACTTTTTAGCTTTTGATTTTTTACCCTTTTTTGATTTCTTACGATATGGACCCAAACCCCGACGTACCATAATACCACGCCACCAAGCCTGTATGCATATGGCACATTCCACACGATATCGTTGCTCTTCATACAGTCTTTGCTCTTCAGCTTTTTGTTTCAAATATTCTTCGACAAATATTTGGCGTTGTGCTGTAATTTCACAATGTTTTTCATGGGATTTTATAATATCCGCTATGCTCTCGGTTAAAGCTAGATTCTTAGACATTATTTTAGATTTTTCTTCTTTGAATTTCCCTTCCCACTCAGAAATTTTTTCTTTTAATTCTGATATTTCATTATTACGAAATGATTCAATTTCATATATCAAGCGTTGTTCACCTGCTAGACGACGATGAAGGTTGACAATCTCGTGCATTAATAAACGTTCTTCTTTTTCACCCACTATGGTGGCCTGGGTTAAACGATTCTTTTCCCATTTTTCGACTAGTCTCACTTCCAAATTATTGATTCGTTTTATATGCTTTAGCTGTTCACGTAAACATTCTATACGTTCAGTTTTCTTGCTTAACTTTAATTCCATTTCTATTTGTTCTGTTTTTAGTTGTTCCTTTAATTGTTTTAAGATTATTTTATTTTCCTGTAGTTCTTTTGATATTACATCGACTTCATTACTATCTTGTTTTTGCAGCGTTATTGCTGCTTTTAGCTGTGTCTGAGATTGTCCTCCCTCTTCTGTATGTTTAGTTACTTCTTCATAGGCAACTTGGTATATATTTCTTAAGGCATCTAGCTCTTTGTCCAATTTAATATCATTCAATATAACTTCAGATGGCATTGATTCCTGACAGTTTTGAGAAGGTTTTCGTTGTTTAACAACTTTGGAAGTTGTTAGATATTTACCTCGTTGATAGATTAGTAACTGAGTATTAGTTTCATTGTATACTGTGGCCAAGAGATCTTCCTTCAAACCTTTTAATTCTTCGGCACTAAGAGTGAAATTTTCTAGACCTACTTGTTCAGCCATTTTTGTTTGACTTTAGAGCTAAACTAAACTTCTAATTCTATATTATTATTTGTTTTTAGTACTGAATATTTTTCAATGCATCATTGGTTACCATCACCTTGGAAACCAAACAACTCTTTGTATTAAATACCTACATCCCAGCGAAACTGTCGGATGCAAAGAACCGGTTTTAGAACAACTTGTACTTGCATGCAACCTGCTCTAATTTATGTTCTATCATCGGTGATTTTTGTTTGAGTTTATCCCAAAAGCAACAGATTATTTTCCTCCAAATTAGAACAGGGTGCTTTGGAACCGGTTCTAGAACCAGTTATAAAACTGGTTCTGCGACAGTGAAACCTTTCATTTTGACTTCCAGGAATCAGTTCTAGAACCTGTTCCACGGAACCGGTGGTAAAAACACCTGTTCTAGAACAGATTCAGAGGTAACCAGTTCAAAAAAAATTATGCTGGGATTCTCTGTATTTAATAATTCAAGCAATTTCAATATATAAAATATTTTTTTTTAACAGGACTAGTTTTGAATTAAAAAAAATATTGTTTAAAATTCCCCACAAGAAACTCTACTGATGTGATAAAATTTCTAACAATTTTCAAATTCTATTAAATATTATAAATAGTAAAACAAAAATTAGCGCTAAATTGGTCACGACAAAAATTGAGCGCAGTTATTCAAGTTCATATTGATACGGTATAACTTTTCCTGTTGCAGGGTTATATATATGGAAAGTCACATATTGTATTGTAAGTAATATACTCTAGCAAAAACTGGTGCTAACTCGTAAGCAGTTTTGTAAGTGAAAAAATTCAAATAATAATCGCCAAGTAACCTGCTTACATATATATTCCACGATTGTTATATGGTGAATTCTCACTTATATGTTTGGGTGGAATAGCGCAGTAAAAAACATAGGATTTCATGGCTTTCAGTAAGCGCATTTTTAATATTTCACCTTTCTTCATATTATCCCAGCAAAGTAATAGATGCAAAAGCAGTAAAAAAAACACTAATATTAGTGATATAAATGTACTTCTCTTTTAATAGAAACACTAATGATTTAACATTGAGTTGTGATAGAAGTGTTGTGCTCCCATTTCAAAATGTTATTAGTACTTTTTGAACGTATGAAAAAGAAACTCAATTTGATCAATTGAAAGCAAATAAAAGTGGCAAAAAGAATTATCCTTTTTTTTAGTTTTTAAAATAGTTTTTAATGCCGCCACCGGATATTGAGCTTGAGACCTCAACCACCTTGTTATTGCGACATATTGTGTCTTATTCTCGTTAACAAAAGTAGGTACTTATTAAACATGTGCAAAGGACGCACTTCAATGCAATCTTTTTTCCAATACTTTTCTCGCAAGTCTAAAAAATATTGAGCTTAAACAAATTAACCAAAAATGTAATATAAAAGATGAAAAAAAATGTTGGTTGCGCCAGAATTTAAGCCCGTGATCATCTGTTGGGAAACAAACTGTATCCAAATCACTTTTGTAGAAATAATGTTCCAGAAGCTACAACACAATGCTAATTAAAAAACCTTTTGTAGTAAAGTGTTGTTTTTTCAAAGGCGTCGTATAGACCAAATAAAGTTAATATTGTAATTAATATGTATTTTTATTAATTCTAATATAGTATAGGTTTGATGTTAAGAAGAAGAATAAACATTTTATTCAAAAGTTATAAACACTTTAAATTTGCAAATCAGACCAGATCCAGTTTCTGCCTTTTTTATGGACAGGCTTCATCAGTGATTTTCCACTAAATTGTATTATTGTTTATATTTTTATTGTCAGATTGTCTCTATATGAATACTTTCAGAAGTGATCAAACAGACATGTACAAACATTCTGCTTTAGATTTTTTGTTTATCTTCTTATTTCCTCCGTGTCGCCTTTTTGCAAAAAAATTTCATTACCATTTAATGATACTGAAATTTTCTGGCATTAGAATTTGTAATACTAATGCTAATGAAATCGCACTAATGCCTTAAAAACTATGAACAATTGAGTAAAAAAAAGCATTTGTTTACAAAAAAAGGCGGATGGATAGATTGCTTTTTTTTCGACTATGAAATGGGTCTTATAGTCCTCAGATTATAAATTTTAAAAAACGAAAAAAGTCTTTATGGTACAAAAATTTAATTAAAAAACTTAATCAGCGATTTTCATTCTGCAAACAAACATACTGATGTAAGAATTTTCCTTTTGTAAATTTTTTTCCGCGACTTTTTTCGCGATTTCTCTTTTCAATTAATCACAGAACTTTGTTCTATGAATTGGGTATCATAGTCACCTAGATTATAAATTTTAAAAAACTACACTTAAAAAATTGCAAAATAATCGCGGAACGCGAAAAAAGATTTTATGGTGGCCAAGTGTTAGCCTTCAGTGAATTATTTCAAGCTGAATTAAATTAAATGCCATGATTAAAACTTAACAGTTATTGTTATAAATTCACAAAACAAAATCAAAAGTGATTAAACTTGTATTGAGCAAGGACATGTGAATCTACGAGTTCTAGTTCTAAATTGTTTTCTATTTTTGCAAATATTTTCGAATCTACTCTGCAGAATTGAAAGTTTTGAGTAAATTTTTATTTACTAGGGTGTATAGTTTGTGCAAGTTTAAAGTGAGGTACAATTGATTATCAGCTACTATATTTCTAAGGATAAACTTAAAGAAAGAAAATTTCCAATACCTTTGCAGTCCAATATCCTTGAGTATCTACCTACATGATTATACACATATAAAAGGTAAATTTAGAGTATAGATTGGAAAACTTTGCTAAAAGCTACAAAAACAATGGGTACCGAACGGAAATTTTTAAACAGAGATTTCCAAAATACGGTCCAATTCTTTTATTGCCACATTCGGAATCAAGGTAAAATAGATTATTGGAAAATATGCATTGCAGGAGGAGACTATCGAAAAACTTGAAATTTGTTGAATGGTGTAAGTAATTGCTTTTTTAGGTGATGTTCACAATTACTTCTAAAAATTTGTAGAAATATATACTCAAAATAATATTTGTTAACTTAACAAAAGTTATTCCTATTTTTTGAGTTAAAATTAAATTTGTTGATTTTGACACATTCTGCGCTAAATTTAACATATCCAAATTTAAGTAACAAATTACAGATTCTTTTAAATATTTGATCTAAAATCAAACGAAAAACATTCATTTATGGAACTTTTTTATCAAAACTCTACGTGTATCCAAGCCTCCACCTAGGTCTAGTTGTGGATGAAGATAAACTTTTCACGAGGGTATTGCCTAGTCAAAATTTTCGTCCATTGATCTCTCTAGCATTCTTAGCTTTCGAGATAAGGGCCATATTAACAAATTGGGAGGGGAAGAAATGGCACCATATTGATAACATCCGATACACTGGTGGAGCCATCTATCGTGTGCAGAAATATGGAAACATTATATTTTAACTAAAACATACACCCAAAATTTGTTAAAGCGCTGAGGAGTTTTAGAATTACGTTACATGAAGATAACTAGAAATTTGGTAAAAAATTACCGAAATCGATTCGAAATCCGTTCGAAAGATTTTTTTACTGACGTATTATTTAAAGTGTTCTAAAATGCTACACAAATATGCTAGCAAAATAGAAGTGAAAGAAGTGATTTTTGAAAGCAGCAAATATACACTAGCGGATATTTTGGAAGCAATTAGAAAAGTGGTTTGTGGAGACAGATTTCCAATTTTTTTTGTTGTTCCAATTTTAAATCTCGTATATATCGCATAAATTCAACAATACCAAATTTCCTGCATTACAACTTGTATCCTTGGGTGTCTCGAAATGTGCAAATCTTACACTAATGGGAAAATACAATTTTTTTTGAAATGTTTTCTCTAGTTTTTGGAAAAAATACGGCTAAACCGTTTAGTAGTGGTGCGGATATTATGGAAAAATATTTTCAAGAATTTCATAGAGTAATTTTGTTTTACCACATCATCATTAATTTGATATAAATAAATTTTTTGTTTTGTTTTTTTTTAGATACATATATGGCCAAAACTTGTCGAATAAATAGACTCTTCATTTTATAAATAGCCACTTCATTTAATGAAAAAATTCAGCTTTTGAATACATTTCTAAAACAAAACAAATAAAATCACTTGTTTAAAACTAAATGATGCTACAGAATCTTTAAAATATTCTGTCTATAATATGCTCAGCACTATCAAACGCTCGGGCCCTATTTTTTCAAAAAATTGGAAAAAAAAATATACAAAGAAAGCCAGTTTTAAATGCGTATAACTAACTTAAAATACGAGAAACTGGAAAAAAATTTCCAACTTTTCCATAATCTGCTTAATAATAATTCGAAAATTTTCAAAATTCGGGATAACTTACCCTGCATCCTTGTAATGGAAACCTGAACCTAAGCTTTTAATTTTTTTTTTAATTTCTATTCGTAAATAATTTGAAAGTTTTTGTTTATTTTGCTGCTTGTCAAATTACTTCTACAAATATTTTCACTTCAGGATAATGAACACAAACAAACAATTTCTTTAAAATTTTATAAAATTCTTTAGAAATTCATGATTTAAAAAAATCATTTTATCATCATACGTTAGCTAT
Source organism: Leucophora obtusa (assembly GCA_949987735.1). Taxonomy (NCBI): domain Eukaryota; kingdom Metazoa; phylum Arthropoda; class Insecta; order Diptera; family Anthomyiidae; genus Leucophora; species Leucophora obtusa. The sequence continues at coordinate 56,872,926 of OX465299.1, read as the reverse complement.
GTATAAACGTCATTCTTAACTGACATTTGCCTAAGAAGAATTTAACTTCAAAACAAAAAAAAACATCATTCACTCGCTTACATCAGTAACTCAGTCAACATTACTTTAGTTGAACTCTTATTCACTATGAACCGAACTAAGGTTAAGGAGAAGGATATGATTAAATTAAATACTTTTCTTTGCACTTTGGCTTCAACTTAATACACACACAGACATCATATTCACCTATCCCTTCATTTACGGGATTTTTCATTTAACATTAAAGCCTAAACTAGGTAAACGCAGTGTCGGCCGCAGTACGACGTTTTGTCGATGAAGCAGTTTTTTATATCTTCTCTATTTGTCACTGCCGAGAAATTAGAAAAGTTTCTAAATAAACAAGAGCTGTATTTAAACAAAACGCAATAAGAATTTTTTAAATATACAAAATCGTTTTCGCGAAACTCAAGAACAAAATTTGACAGTACTGCCACTGTTCACTGGCACCATAGTATACTATAGGGGCTCATTAAAAAATTGAGTGCTTGTCCCTATCTCATGTAGTTGTAGTGGTATTAAAAACCATATGTACAAGTAAAATTACAAACACTAATTAATTTTTTCAAATGACAGAAAAAGAGTAAAGCTACTATATTATACTATGACTGGCACTTTCTCTATGTGGTTTGGGCTTAAACCAGATACACGCAGTGTCGTCAGTATTTTACTACAGTGCGATGTTTTGTCGACAAAGCAGGTTTTGTATTTTCTTTTTTTCGCGCTGTCAAGAAATTATAAAAGCTTTTAAAAAAACAAGAGCTGCCTTCAAACAAAATTCAATAACAAATTTCTGAAAATAGTGAATAGTTTTCGCGAAATTCAAGAAACAAATTTGACAGCACTGTTGCAGTTCACTGGCACTGTGAGTATCTGGATTGGGCTAGGGATTTTATAAATGGCTTTGTAAAACAGTAAAGAACAACAAATACATTTCCCATTAAACATTTAATACAAATTTAATAAGTAAATAATCCTAAGTCATAAAAATCCGTTTTTTTCTTTTAATTTCGTACCATATAAATTACTTCAAATACTCCTTAAATTTTCTTGTTGAATTCGAAGTTTTCCTTTGTTTTTAATTTATATTTGGGCCTTTCCATCTCAAATCGACCAATGGTTTGAATCAGGCACCAGAAAACGTTTTTTTTTTTGTTTTTATCAAAAATAAATATCACTAAAGTTCAAAATGGTTTTATTTCTCAATCGAAAACAAAAAATTTCAAATGTACTTTAAAAGAAAAATATCCCTCAAGTTGAAATTCCAAAAATATCTTTAGGTATAAATATCAAAGATAAAAAAATTGATAAAAAAATAAAACTTTTTAAAACGTTTTAAAAAACGTTTTTTTTTGTTTTCCATCTTTGTACTAAGTACAAAAATATGAATAGAATTTTAAAATTTTTGTTTTATTTTTATGGTGGAGATACTATTATGGTTTTTGGTTTCAAATCTGTAGAAAATCATATAATACCCTGGAGTGAACTGTTGAGCGGTATATACATACAAACATATATTGCAAATATTTTTTGTTTTGCTAAAATGTTTGCCAATTGACCAGGATTTTGCACTAATATTATTCATTTTCGGAATGAAATCGCTGTATAAGTTTTCTAATTAAATTTTTGCACCATGAAACCTTTTTCGCATTCCGCCATTAATTCGCAATTTTTTAAGTGCAGATTTTTAAAATTTATAACCTAGGGATCATAATACCCATATCTCATACCAAAGTTTGGTAATTAGTTCGCAAAAAAAAAATTGCCAAAAAAAATTTGCAAAAAAAAATTTTTTTCCATTAATGTATTCTTTTGCAAAATATAAATTGCTGATTAGGTTTCTTAACTATTTTTTTGTATCATAAAGGCTTTTTTCGCATTCCGCCAATATTTTGCAATTTTTTGAGTGCGGTTTTTTTAAATTTTTAACATTAGGACAATAATTCCCATATCTTATGCCGTAGTTTGGTGGTTAGTATGCAAAAAGTTTCGCGAAAAAAAAATCTAGCAAAAAGGAAAATTTTTCCATCAACATATTCTTTTGAAGAATGTAAATCGCTGACTGAGTTTTTTAATTTATTTTTTGTACCATAAAGCTTTTTTTCGCGTTCCGCCATTATTTTGCAAATTTTTAAGCGCGGTTTTTTTTAACTCACAACCTAGGGACTATAATACCTATATCCTATACCAAAATTATCTGGTTAGATTGCAAAAACAAACAAAAATTGGGAAAAAAAATTTTCCAAAAAAGAATAGTTTTGCATCAATATACATATGTATATGTATGTAACATATGTATAGCAGAATGTTAATCGCTGATTAAGTTTAAAACATTTTGAGTGCGGTTTTTTAAAATTCATAAATTTGGGACTATGATACCCATATCTTATGCCAAAGTTTGGTAGTTCGTACGCAAAAAATTTCGCGAAAAATAAATTTTGCAAAAAGGAAAATTTCTGCATCAACATATTCGTTTGCAGAATGTAAATCGCTGACTGAGTTTTTTAATTTATTTTTTGTACCAAAAAGCTTTTTTTCGCGTTCCGCGATTTTTTTGCAATTTTTTAAGTGCGGATTTTTAAAATTCATAATCTTGGGACTATAATACCAATATTCTCATATCAAAGTTTGGTGGTTAGTTTGAAAAAAAAAATTCGCGAAAAAAATTTTCCGAAAAGAAAATTTTTTGCATCAATGTATTTGTTTGCAGAATGTAAATTTCTGATAACAATTTTTAATTCATTTTTTGTACCATAAAGTTTTTTTTCGCGTTCCGCCATTAGTTTGCAATTTTTTAAGTGGGGTTCTTTAAAATCCATAATCTAGGGACTATAATACATATATCCTATACCAAACTTAGCTAGTTAGATTGCAAAAACAAAAAATCACGACAAAAAATTTTGCAAAAAGGAATAGTTTTGCATTAATATATTTGCTTGCAGAATGTTAATCGCTGATTATCATGCTTTGTAGAAGTCTTTTCGGCGGAAATTTTTAATACTTTTTAATAACGCAAAGGTATATATCATTGGATGCAGAAATGTGTCTATATGAATGTTGTTTTAAGAATTTTTACAAAATTTATATGTAATTGTAATCAGAAAAAACTAAAAAAAAACGTTTTAAAACGTTTTATTTTGTTTTTTCCTCAATACAAAAAAAAAACGTTTTTTTTTTTGTTTTTTCCTCAGTACAAAAATAAAAATAATTCTCAACTTTCCTGAAAATATCAGTACGGATATTTTTAAAATTTTGTTTTCGAAAAGAAAACAAAAAATAAAAAAATTGATGAAAACAAAATATCCATCAAGAAAAATAAATTCATTTGTACACAAGTGATTTTTTTTTATTGAGGAAAAAACAAAATAAAACGTTTTAAAAGTATTAATATCGGGTGCCTGGTTTGAATCGACCACTTTCGATTTGAATGAATTTTGATCAGAACTTTTCTTTCATATAACGAAGCTTTGCCAGAGGAATAAAATTACAATTGCTTATTTCGAAAGTTATGTAATATTTAAAATTTCAAAAAATGTCATATATTTTCCAATTTTTTGTTTTATTATGAGATTATTTTTTGAATATCTCGAAATCTATAATAGCTAATGGTTCTTAACTCATTCTAAAGAGGGTATTTAAGAATATAAAAAAATATGTATTACAAAAAATCGAGACATTTGAAAATTTTAAAATTTTACAATTTTAAAAATCGAAAAAGTCAAAAAAGTTTTTTTGTTTTATATAAAATCTCTAGCTGGTCTTAACCCTTAAATGCATGATCTCTTCGATTTTAACCATTTTATTATATACTATGATTTCTAAAGGCGTGTAGATAACAAGAAAAATACCAAAAAAAATTTATTTTCAAATAAGGTGATTTTTATTGGAAAATAGGTTTTTTGCCAAATAGCTAAATTGTGATTATTTTAACGTCTATAAAAAAAAAAAAACAAAAAAAAATCTATAAACTATAATTTATATATTTATTGTCGCCAAAATGAAGTTAATTGCGAGAATACCACTTTAAGTATTTAAACAAATTTTTTGGAATATTACACTTTTTGTAAAAAAAATGCGTGTTTAAATTTTTCACAAATATACAGAGCAAAACCAAGATTTTTACTCTAACTGTTTAAAAATTCTGCGTTAAACTATAGGAACGCTAAGAAACCTCCGGTTAACCCGGGTTTGAAGCTGGGGTAACTCAACTAGTCCAGTGGTCCTCGCATTAAAATTTATAGTTTGAATAATTAAAACACTTTCTTTTATTTCTTTTCTCCGTGACACTTAATTTATTGATTTCTTAATATCACACTTATTTAATGTATTTTCAATTTTTGATGTCCTTTGCGGTGGGAACGCAGTGGTTAGCCGGCTAAGCACCACTCCGCGTTGCTTAGCCGGCTAACCACTGGTGATCTACTCTCCTGACTACCGGAACTCCCTAAACTTTTACGGATGTTAATCCGTCGCGGATGTTAATCCACTTTTATTGGGTGTTACCCAATTCCTACACTCCTAGGATTTTGGTTGTAAACCAAAATATTTGCTAAAGCCCTGTGCCAGTGCCCTATAATCTCCTTCCGAGTAGGATGTAATCCTATCGGCGCTTACGGATGTAATCCGGATTATTTCTGGTTGTTAACCAGAGGCCTATTGCTATTCTGGTTGTAAACCAGGAACCTACAATATTGACTTGGTGTTACCAATCAACCTTAAGGATACACCCTACTCTAAGCACTGCATATAAAATTTATTCACCAAGTTAGTTCTTACCACTGTGTTGCTCCGGCCACGTCTTGTTCGTTCGCGTGCTTAACACAAAAAAGATCCCGAATGATTGTGGTGATCGCCTTTTATACTTTCCGCATGCTGCATTCCAGTCGCTTTGCTTATTTATGCCTTTGAGACTAACAGTGTGTACTAATTGTAACTATTGTGTAAGTTATGCCCCCGTGTTAGATATGTGTGTGTGTTTTGCTGTATTTGTTCTCTTTGTCTCTTCATGTTTCTTTTCTCCATGTAGTTTTCCTTCCAGTTGTAGTTTCCTTCTCTTTTTGTAGTTGCTTCTCTTCGTTGCTTTTCTGACTCTTTGTAGTTTCTCTTCTCTTTGTAGTTTTTTCCCTTTGTAGTTGCTTCACTGAAATGAAAAGATCTCCCTTAACAGGTGGATGTAATCCGACCTTTTCGCGATGGGTGTTACCCATTCCCAAATAAATTATAAAACCTCTAATTAAATTCATTTTCTTTTCATTTATTCCCTATTATTCTATTAATATATTTACAATAAAAAAAATTATATTTCATTTAATACATATATATTGGCAAAATTTGGCCCAAGATTTTGTACCTCACAGTACAGAAGGGGCCCCTACATTGGCGGACTAAAGCCGGTCTAGACTGCTTTTTGCCCACCCCAGAATTTTAAAAAAATCTGTCTATAATTCTTGTTCTCTGATTATTTTTTTTTAATATCAGTTAATCCTGTGTTTTTGATTGGGAAAATTTCATATAGTTTCCTAGGCAGATAATTTGTAAGAATCTAAGGATCAGTTTTACAGCCAGAAGTAATATCGATTTTTGTCTTGCATATTTCTTAAATAAGAAATGTTGTTTAAAAATTCTTACTTAAGAATTATTTAGGAAACAAATCGATCTTAGTTCTGGCTATAAGAGAAAAACTTCTTGGATTTAATAGTACTTTAAATGAATAATTAGTTAATATTACACTCATAGAAATAAATCTGTAAATATAGCAAAAAAAGCAACTAAAAATTAGTTAAAAATGATCTCCAGAAAGAACTGTTTTTTTTTTGCTAAATACTAGTGAAATAAGAACCGCAAAAATAAAGCTGTTAAATTTGCAGAATTTTAGTTATATTTAAGTTAATTTTTAGTTAATTGAAAATGACAAATTGTATTGTAAAATCTACAGAAAATTTTGCTAAATATTAATAGGCTAAAAATAGCAAAAACAAACTGTTATATCAATACACTCAAAAAAATAAATTAGTAGAAAAATTAGTAAAACGTCTTGTATTGCAAGTGTACTAGTTTTTAGCAATTTTTTTTGCTGAAATTCCGTTTTCAGCAAAAATTTTAATTATATTTTTTTAGCTCTAAACTAATTTTGAACTAATGTTTTACTAATTTATTTTGCTACAAGAATTGTGCTGATAACCGCATTCATAGCGTGGACGACAACCAGATAGACAAGACGTAGATGTCGCAGCTTGTCTGGAAACGGAAATGACAAAAAAAGAAAAACAACTCTACACATATTCTATATTTAAATTTTTAGCAAATAAATTAACTAAAGTAAAATTTCGCTACAAGTTTTTTGAGTTTTTTTCAGTCTACTAATATTCAGCAAAAAGTTTAGTGATTTTAGCAAGGATTTTTTTCATTTGCAGTCGACTAAGTATTAGCAAAATTTTTGCTGAAGATTACTATTTTTTTGGTAAAAATCAGCTCGCTGATTTTCAGCAAACCTTTTGCTGAAATTACCAACTTTTTTGCAAGAACGCTCCTGACTAAAAATTTGCTGACACAGCAACATTTTTTGCTGACTTTACTGACTTTTTGTTTTTTAGTGTACTTGTTTGTTATTTTTAAGCTAAATTTAGTTGAATGCAAATAGCAGTCTATAATGTTAAATTAGCTGAAATATTTACTAAAGAAATTGTAAAGATTTATTTCTACAGATTTACAGATTTATTTCTATGAGTGTACTATTTTGAGGAAATTTCAATATGTTGTAGATGCAAAAATTATACGAAGAAAATGTCAGTTTTTGATCACCTCGGTAATTTAAGTGGTCAATATATGGGATAAGAATAGGTTCGTCAGGGGTGTAAGAAAATATGAGACAGGTTGATCTTAGATTTCTTTTCTCCATCAAATATCAAAATTTTATACTATTCTGAGCATTCCCTGCACGAGGTTTTCTACAGAAAAAAGGATGCATTTTCGGAGTTTTCTATAAAAACATTTGAAAATTTTATCAAAAGGGAGGGAGTTATTTGTAAGTCTTTTTTTTGTATAAGTGGTTTTTTTTTATTTAAGATTAAGGGTCTGAGAATGGGAAAATAAACAGCCAAACATAAATGGGGTTCTTGCCCACCCCAGAAAAATTGTCTAGGTACGCCTATGGGCCCCTAATGCCCAAAAATTCAGTTTCGTGCATCAAGTAGGTTTTTTAAAATTTAAATTAAAAAACCGGTATGTTGCCAAATGGCTACACCATGCATTTAAGGGTTAAAATGATCTGTAATTTTCAAGAGGGCGTTTTTTTTTATAGATATCAATTTTTGAATTTTTCTATTTTTTTTTTTTTTTTAATTAAACTTAACTAAAACGAGTAAAAAGGTTAAAGTCGGGCATGCCGACTGTATAATACCCTACACCAGTCTGGTTAAAAGCCAACTAATGTTTGGATCCGAAATTCGAATGGGTTAAAATGAAGCTTGTGTCAAAATTTTCTATAATGTGAGTCAGCGCACCAAATTTCATTAAAATATCTTAATATTTGCGACCTGCAGTTTGTAACCAAACCAATTTTGGGGGGACCCTTATATGGGCACTAGTTCTAAACATGGACCGATATTCACCAAAATCAATAGGCTTCGTCCTTGGGCAAACATAGGTCTATGTACCAAATTTCATCAAAATATCTTAATATTTGCGACCTGCAGCGTATAAACAATATAATTTTGGTGGGACCCTTATATGGGCACTAGGTGTAAACATGGACCGATGTTCACCAAAATCAATAGGCTTCGTCCTCGGGCCGACATAAGTCGGTGTACCAAATTTCATCAAAATATCTTAATATTTCCGACCTGCAGCGTATAAACAGTATAATTTTGGTAGGACCCTTATATGGGCACTAGGTCTAAACATGGACCGATATTCACCAAAATCAATAGGCTACGTTATTGGCCCAATATAGGTCCGTGTACCAAATTTCATCAAAATATCTTAATATTTGCGACCTGCAGCGTAAAAAAAGTATAATTTCGGTAGGACCCTTATATGGGCACTAGGTCTAAACATGGACCGATGTTCACCAAAATCAATAAGCTGCGTTATTGGGCCAATATAGGTCTGTATACCAAATTTCATCAAAATATCTTAATATTTACGACCTGCAGCGTATAAACAGTATAATTTTGGTAGGACCCTTATATGGGCACTAGGTCTAAACATGGACCGATGTTCACCAAAATCAAACCTGTTCGTCCTTGGGCCAACATAGGTCTGCGTACCAAATTTCATCATAATATCTTAATATTTGCGACTTGTAGAGTGCGCACAAGACTGCATGGACAGACAGACGGACGGACGGACGGACAGACGGACAACGTTAAATCGAAATAAAAAAAAATTCTGAGCCGATCGGTATACTATAAGGTGGGTCTACGACCAATATGTTTTGGTGTTACAAACATCAGCACAAACTTATAATACCCTGACCACATAGTGGTGTAGGGTATAATAAAATAAATTAAATATTTGGTATAGTACGATAAACCAAAACTTTTGTTCAGTTCAGTAGTGATTGTCGTTTAAACAAGTTCATTTTTATTTTTTCTTCCTAATGCAGTCTAATACTGCTTGTGTTAGTTGCTTTAGAGCTGTTGGTAGTATATTTATTAGATGCATAACATGCAGTGGTCTATTCCATAAAGGGTGTTCTGGTGTCAATAGTGATCGTGATTTTAATGTTTTAATTTCATCAAATAATATTGTTTATAACTGCAATAAATGCGCTAAAGGATCTAATAATTTAATTGCTATGATAACAATTTTGTCAAATGAAGTAAGAGAATTAAAAAAGTTATTCAATGCCTGTATATACAACAACAATGCAGTTGAGAGTGCTTCTTTTAAAAATAAAAACATACATGCTGAGTCAAGCTTAAATTCAAAAAATAATGATTTACAACTAAAAGGTCGTTCAACTCTGAGTGATTCCTTTTCTTCAAGTTCTGCTAATTATGCTTTTCGTAAAGATGTTGTTAATACTACTGAACCAAGTAATAATGTTTTAAATTCTAATATGCGAATACGTAGAGCTAGTCTTTGTCTTTCTTTACATGATGATGATATTCATAATGATGTTATTGCTACTATTAAACCAAATGATGTTATTGCTGCTACTGAGCCAAATGCCGTTTTAAATTCTAAACGAAGAGCTAGCATTTGTTGTTCTCAAAACTCTGACAATACTGTTAGCTCAGCTTCAACTGCGTACTCTCAAGTAGAAAGTAATATCCCAGTTAACAATACTGGATGGACTAAAGTTAACTACAAAAAAAAAGAAACGTAAGCATGTGGTGTTTGGAGATAATAATTCCAAAGACTTAGAAGTTATCGCTAATCAAAAATGGGTGCATATTTCCTCATTTAAGCCCAGCGTAACAGCAGAACAAATCCTGAGTTATGTTGCAAAAGGTGCTAATATTTCCAAAACCCATCTAAAATGTTTTAAATTGGTTAGAAAGGAAATTGAGCAGAACACATTGAGGAGTGTTTCTTTTAAAATTGGGATCTCCGCTGAATTATATGATAATCTATTTGAGCCTTCCTTGTGGCCTACTAATGTAAAAGTGCGTCCGTTCTTGTTCTTTCAAAAGCCTATATCTTAAAACATGTATAATATTAATTAATATTTATAATTATTTTATAGTTTAATCATAGTCTGTAAGGAAATGATGTTCCATAGACTGAATAAAGAATAATAATAAAATAACGTCGATTTTAATCAAACTACACATTAGGAAAGATTACGAATATAAAGCAAGTTTAAATATATTTTAACATTTAAGACCTCTTAACTTATCTTAAAATAAACAGAGCTTAGTACTTAACCACAGTTATGAATGTAAAGTTTATATGGAAATATTTGTATTTAACATTTTTCCATGATTATTATATTGGAATAAAGTTACTCGCCCTAAAAGCCATACAAAATACATATGTGACGCGCAAAATAGAAAGGGACCTAATGGTAAAAACCGGTTTTGTTCAGGAGAGCATGGGATCGGTCTCATTGGATGCTCAGATGTTGTCCACAAAAAAAAAAAAAAAATATTTTTTTACCCTTAGGTCCCTTTCTCTATGCGCTGTCACATATAGAAATAACAAATATTATTTCATTACCCAGCTAAAAATCGACATATATGGATCCATACAGGTTAAATGTATGTGCGTGCATGCTCATAAACATGCATTCATGACCATACATGGATATATAAATCTCCATACATGAATCATATATGATCATACGTGTGCATTAACGAAATTTGAGGTAATATCTACATGTGTGTACATGTATGAACATACATGAACACGCATGAACACTCATGAGCATGCATGATCATACATGTAGATATTACCTCAAATTTCGTTAATGCGCACGTATGGTCATATATGATTCATGTATGGAGATTTATGTATCCATATATGGTCATGAATGCATGTTTATGAGCATGCACGCACATACATTTAACCTGTATGGATTCATATATGTCGATTTTTAGCTGGGTAGTAAAATTAATATCATTTATTTAACTCTAACAAAATGTTTGAGAAGTGTGTAATAAATCGAATTATTTCCGTATCCCTCAATTTACAACGTCATTTAAAACAATCGTGAACACAATTTTGTAAATCGAAGAATAGGTGTATATCAATTCTCTACCACTAACATACAAACATATATGACGTCTTGAACTTTGTGTATGTGTATGACTTTAAGTATCAGTAAATGCACAAAATTTCTAGCTTGACTGACTGCCATATTTTTATATAAAAAAAAACCCTATACATGCAACCCTACACTATTGTAGGTCAAAGTCAACTGAGTATTGGTTCCAAAATTTAAAGGGGATTATATGGACTAATTTTTCATAAATACCCATCAAAAATATGGCAATAACAGGTCATTACTTAGATTAGAAAGTAGCGATAGGTCATTACCTTTGTTTTATTTTATAAGTCATTAATTTGACTTAAAAATAATAAGTTTTAGAATTACTACTTATATTCTTGCAAAATAATCACTTGATGCAATAAGTACCCATATAGTACTTTTTTATACCTTACACCACTACGTGGATGCGGTATAATCAGTAGGTGTTGATGGTTGTAACACCAAAAAATATTGGACCTTTTAGTATACCGATCGACTCAGAATCACGTTTAAGCGCACCAACTGTTGCGCTAAAGGGTTAACCATTAGGATCAAAATCTACACATTTTTTCGCCTTTTATTTTCTTTCCGAAAAAAATTAAAAGTTTTATCGGGATTTTGGGGACTCACAAACAGACTCTCTTTGTCGGTTTAACTCTGTTAATAATTTGAACTCGGTGTTACAAATATCCATTTGAATTATTATGTAAATAGATGTTCCTACTCAATTTTCTATTGTGGTGTAAGATGATAAAGCACTTTGCTAATATCAATGCAGGCGTTGTACATAAGTGAATTCTATTTTAAACTTAAATCTCTTAAGGATAAAAGAAAAACTTACAAGGAAAGTATTCCAAGCTTAACTCTCCGATTAGTATAATAATAGGATATGTGGTAGAGAAAGAAAATATAAGAAAAGCCTGCCCCATTTTTGTTTGTAACTTTTTGTACTTTTTGTCAAAAACTTAAGAATTTCGAATTATAAACCACAAGGAAGTAAGCTATTCTCCAAGAGAGGAACATTGTAGTTATGTGTTACAACATGATTGCCAAGTTGCTACAAAAATTAGCAAAATTATTCAGAAAAGAAAAAATTTTTGAAAAAATTTTTTTATACTTCTTCCTTATAGTAATATGTATAAATACTTCTCGAATTTTTACAACAGCAAATTAAAAAAGGGTATACAATTCTTTCTAAAGGCACCAGGAAACACCTTTGAAAATCCGTTTCCAACAAAATCAGTACTTTTGTAAGTTTTTATACCCTACACCACTATGTGGTCATTATACCCTACACCACTATGTGGTCAGGGTATTACAAGTTTGTGCTGATGTTTGTAACACCAAAAAATATTGGTCCTAGACCCACCTTATAGTATACCGATCGGCTTAGAATTTTTTTTTATTTCGATTTAACGATGTCCGTCTGTCCGTCCGTCCATCTGTCGTCTGTCCATGCATTCTTGTGCGCACTGTACAGGTCGCAAATATATATTTTGATGAAACTTGGTACACCGACTTATGTCGGCCCAAGGATTTTGGTAAACATCGGTCCATGTTTAGACCTAGTGCCCATATAAGGGTCCTACTAAAATTGTATGGTTTATACGCTGCAGGTCGCAAATATTAAGATATTTTGATGAAATTTGGTACACCGACCTATGGAAGCCCAAGGACGAAGCCTATTGATTTTGGTTAATACCGGTCCATGTTTAGACCTAGTGTCCATATAAGTGTCCCCCCAAAATTGGCTTGGTTACAAACTGCAGGTCGCAAACATTAAGATATTTTGATAAAATTTGGTATACCGACCTATATCAGCCAAAGGACGAAGCCTATTGATTTTGGTGAACATCGGTCCATGTTTAGACTTAGTGCCCATATAAGGGTCCTACCAAAATTATATTGTTTATACGCTGCAGGTCGCAAATATTAAAATATTTTGATGAAATTTGGTACACCGACTTATGTCGGCCCACGGACGAAGGTTATTGATTTTGGTGAATATCGGTTAATGTTTAGACCTAGTGCCCATATAAGGGTCCTACTAAAATTATATGGTTTATACGCTGCAGGTCGCAAATATTAAGATATTTTGATGAAATATGGTATACCGACTTACGTCGGCCCAAGGACGAAGCCTGTTGATTTTGGTGAACATCGGTCCATGTTTAGACTTAGTGCCCATATAAGGGTCCTACTAAAATTATATGGTTTATACGCTGCAGGTCGCAAATATTAAGATATTTTGATGAAATTTGGCCCAAGGACGAAGCCTATTGATTTTGGAGAACATCGGTCCATGTTTAGACCTAGTGCCCATATAAGGGTCCTACCAAAATTATATTGTTTATACGCTGCAGGTCGCAAATATTAAAATATTTTGATGAAATTTGGTATACCGACCTATATCAGCCCAAGGACGAAGCTTATTGATTTTGGTGAACATCGGTCTATGTTTAGACCTAGTGCCCATATAAGGGTCCCCCCAAAATTATATTTTTTATACGCTGTAGGTCGCAAATATTTATATATTTTGATGAAATTTGGTACACAGACCTATTTTGGCCCAAGGACGAAGCTTATTGATTTGGTGAACATCGGTCTGTGTTTAGACCTAGTGCCCATATAAGGGTCCCCCCAAAATTGGCTTGGTTACAAACTGCAGATCGCAAATATTAAGATATTTTAATGAAATTTGGTGCGCTGACTCACATTATAGAACATTTTGACACAAGGCCCATTTTAACCCATTCGAATTTCGGATCCAAACATTAGTTGGCTTTTACCCAGACTGGTGTAGGGTATTGTATAGTCGGCATGCCCGACTTTAACCTTTTTACTCGTTTTTTTCTTAAATTTATATCCAATAAAATCAAAACCCCATTTTGATCCCTTAAGTATCCTAGAAGGCCAAAAAGTCGAAACAGTTGGACCTTAGAATTTTCCAATTATCATCAAAATCGGAGCGTTAGCTTGATATGCCTTCCTAGTTTGTATAGAACATGAAGTTTATATTGCATATGAGGCTTTCGATAAAATTGTGTATACAATAACTATTATATTCAACCGCACAGTAAAACGTTTCTGTACAATAATAAAGAAGTGAAAGGTTGATTTTGATTTTTGTTTCGATTTTGATTTTGCATTTTCTGGGTTTTTGTTGGAACGTAATGGATCTTAGCAAACAATCTGCAGCTTATAAGGTTCATTGTTGTAGCTAGGTTTGGTAGTCCGAACGAGTGCACGAGAATTACGCCAATTCTGAATAAGTACGGAATTAATCCCATCCAAAATTTCTCTGAGCGCTCAGAAATTATGACTCATAAAAGACTCAAAAATTCGAGCATTTTCAGGGTGCCCAAATTTTAGAGTCAGAAATGAAACATAATAGACTCTTATTAATGAGTGTATTCAAAAAATTTGAAAATTTTTCCAATACTCATAAAACGACTAAAAAATTACTCAAAAATTAATCATAAATGACTCATAAATTGCTCAGAAAATTTTCCAGTAATGCTCATAATTCGGAGTATTTTATGAGTCATAAAAAAGCTCTTAGAAAGAGGCTTCATCGGTGAAGAAAAACACCCTCATATATCTATGATTTCAGAAGGTCTAAGGACTCTTTTATGCGTCTTTTCGGACTCCAATTGTACACTGTGATCCTTAAACACATTTTAGGTTTTGACTTATTTCTGGCACTAAAGCAAAATTTTCAATTTTCACGCTTCAGAGACTTATAGTAGAATTTCCTGTAAATTTTTTTTTGTGAAATATTTTAACCCTCTAACTTTTTAACTTACTGGTCTTTTTTGTTCCTTTATAAAAGGTGATCAAACATTCCCTTTTATTGAAGAGTTATAGGGTTAAAATGTTCCACAAAAATGTTCCTCTTAGTGTTCTACATTAGCTCGTTGGAAAAATCATATACCTAAAAGGGAAAATTCACATGATTTCTAATGCCGATTCATAATAAATTTTAACTCCCCAAAAAACAGAGCCAGACGTAAATCTTTAAAACGCCGATTGGTGTGTTTTTTTTCTTTTGTCCCCTCTGCCAGAATCAGTTGTCAGAAACTTTGTTCTTTTGTTTTGTGTTGTTCAGTGTTATTTATTATAATTTCATGATTTGGCTACAGCTTTACGTTTGACTATGTCAATTGAGTTTAACTGGGAAATTTATAAAAACAAAAAAAATTTAAAAAAGTTTAATCAATAAGTAAATTTACTAAAAATCGGACAACAAATTTTCTTTTTTTTTTTTTGTTATTAAAAATGTACCTGTCATTTTACCGGTTCAAGAAGTTTGAGTTTCGTTTTGTACAAAACATTCGTTCTATACATCGCAGAAAATCCGTAAAAATTAATTTTTTTCTGTATGTTAGGTCCGCCTGAACGCATGATTAACACTCTAACCGGCAAGCCCGCCTCCAGGCGGGGTATATTAAATTTACCAGAAATACGCCAAAGGAGTATTTTATAATAAGAAATTATGCTTTTTCAACAGAAAACAAAATTTATTAAATTTTTTAGGGAGAATTTTTTTGTATACAATGCACGGTTTGGAAGCGAGAAAGTGTCAAAGATAAAATTTCGTAAAATTTCAGAAATTAAATATTTTAAAACAACCAAAATTTTCAAAAATCTTAAAAACATATTTAAATTAACTAAAACAATTGATAGTGACCATGAAGTAAGATTGGAGCTTAAGATATTCAAAAAGTTCCTTACTATGGTCCGAGGACGCACAGGATTCCAGAAGGATACCTTTAAAGGACATCGCCTTAACTTCAAAATGAATGGACGAATTTTTCTGAAATTTGGTAAAAATATTATATTTGGTATGGGCAGCAAAGCTTATAAATTTGAATAATAATTATTGAAGTTTTGGTGTGTTTTCGCTCAATTTCGCATTTTTCGAAAAACGAAAATCGCTACATCCTCTTACGTAACAGCACAAAAAATGTAATTTTTTTATTGCAATTACATCTTGGTAAGAGAAATAATTTGTGCCTAAACCTAGTAATTTTTATGCGCTAGTTTTCGAGATTCATCCTTAAACTATTTTGGCCCATATCGCCTAAAGTAGGCAACGAAAAAAAATTTTGTAGAAGAACTTATTGTTTATTTTTCATGAGGAACACATGGTATAAATTTCATTGCAAAGAGCTTAGGCCGGTTAGAGGGTTAATATGATGTCAATTATACTTATGTAAAGAGGACCTAACTGCCTATTGAACAAATATTTGAATTTTTCGAGAATATTTGAAATCTACAATATTCACCGAATATTTTCTTAAAATTGAGTAATATACTGAAACTTTATGAATCGATTGAAAAACACCTAAGTTCTTCTTAAAAACAAAAAAAATTTATTAAAAGTATTTTTATAAAAATGGTATTAGACACTGAAAACCCGGACTTTGTTCTGAATTAAACAAAAATACTAATTGTCCATAAAAACTTTATCGATAAAGTCAAATTTCCAACATATTACAACTTTTATTAAATTACAATGAATTGATATGATCACGGTGCGATTATAAAAGGTTTACTACGTGCACATTTTTTCACTTGCCCTGGATTATTGTGACAAAAGTCAAAACAACTGAATTTACGAATTAACCAAAGATATTTAGAAAATTAAATTCAGCATAAATGACTCAAGTTTATAATAAAATATATTAGTTTGAATAATGTGTGATTTTGAGTAATTTACTTTGTTATTGCGAGAATTTTAATTTTAATTCAATTTAAAGCTGCGTAAGTTATTTCGATTTCACGTGAAAAAACCCATTATACTCCATATAAAAAAAATTATTTTTCACGATGATTAGTTTCACGAAAAAATTGTGTAGAGTTTGTTTTTATGCAAATTTAATATACAAGACTATTATTTTTCTTGTGAAAAAGTAACATTTTGTATTTACTGTGATTATGTCTTTGCTATAAAATTAAAAAAATTGTCCATTTTTATAAATTAAATTGCAATTTGAGGCCTTTAAAGTTCGAGTGAATTTTTTTCACGTGAAAAACAGCTTACGGTGCTTAAAGGCGAATGTCCAAGTTTTTCTTAAACCTTAAGGGTATACAATTAGGTAAAGTGAATCAAGCTTGTACTGGAAAATAAAGTCAACCAAGTCGACAATGGAAATGTTTCTGGCTATTGAAATGTTATTGTTCTGGGTAGATACATAAACAAAAGTCCTTGGAAATTGATTTATAGAAAGGATTAACTAATTTCTAGCCATAAAATTGGTATGAAAAGCCTCATATACATGTGTGAATGTTTGTTAGTGCAAGTGAAGCTTAAAATTTCTATAAGTTTAAAGATGATTTCTATATATGTAGTTATTTTCGTTGTTTCCTGGTCTGATTACACGCCGCAATTTCATAAATATTATAGAGTCCTTAAGTACAACAAAACCTTAGACTTGAAATATTTTGCATTACAAAAAAAAAAAAAAACACAAACAGTCTTATGTTTTTTTCCTATATTTATTGTTTTAAAAGTTCTTGCATCGTAACTGCACATATTCAACAGAAGTAGGAGGGATTCTTTAAGATGATAAAACCAAAGTGCGGAATTAAATTTAATTTTGAGAATATAGATTTATTGACACAAGTCTCGAAAAATTAGCTAAATAACTTCGCTGTTCAGATGATATCTCTGCCAGTATTGTGTGTGGCCTTGAAAAAAAAAACCATAATACATTTTCGGTGACTTTTTAGCTCGGTGGCTCGATGGCTTGGAAGAAACTGCAGCTTTGGGACATCGTTTTCTTCACGTCGCTTGCATAAGGGTCCAACACGATGTTGCTCCATCCTACACAGCTGATTCCACAATGGACGCTAGACACTGGTTAATTGAAAGCATGGTTATCTCACTTAAAGGCGGCATATGAAATGGCCATTGCAGAGAGATGTACAAAAAATTATTTTATCAAGATATATTCTACATACTTGAAGGCTATAACTTCGTTAAATTCTCTCTTTTTCGGTTTCTTAAGTCGCAGGTATATGCCAATAAGCCAAAAAAAAAAAAACGATTTGTACCCCCAAAATTAACACAAGAATTTCCATCGCTCAAATTCACCCTGATCTATGTGCGAGAGTCCCCAAAATTGGACCTATCGGTGGCGCGCTACTCATATTCAACACAGAATATCATTTAAATAAAAACTTCAAATTAAATTTGTTGATATCTCACCCCAACTTGTTGTTTTTTTTTACATAGTTCAAATTATTTTTATCACGAATTGCAAACTGAATTGCGATGCTGCCTAAAAGACTAAATTTGCTTAAAGGCAACTTCGGGCTTTTTAAGATAGAATTATGAATAATTAGATCATTGCTCTAAAGTACAACATTTATCATACAATCCTTGTAAACATCTGTGCAAACATACATATGTATATCTTGGTGGGTTTGAGCAAATATTTATGACGCCACAAATACCTATACAACATCATTTCGCTGAAACCTATTGTAATACTGGGATAGTATGAAACACAGCCTTTATACATATAAAATATACCTTGATAAAATAATTTTTTGTATATCCCTCAACAATTTTCTTTCAATAAACATACATTGAGGCATACATTAAAATTTGAATATATTCTACCATATAACAGGGCCGGCAATACTTTTTCTCCCGAACCAAAAATAGGATTTTTGTTTTTCTAAAAATATCCCCTAATTTGTTATACCGATTCATTTCTTCTAAAACTTTTTTAATACGGACTCCTTAGGGCTGAAAGATTCTGAAGATTTAATGTAACAGAATTTGTTGCACGAAGAAAAATTAAAAACATTAAAACATTTAAAAAGTGAAAGTAGTACATTTGATGAAATATTTTCCATTTTAAAAAAATGAACATTACTATATTATTTACAATATATTAATGGAATTTGAAAAATGCCAGAAATTTGATAACATCTACAATAAGGTTATGACTTTTTATTTTTTTTTGCAAATATCGAATTTTACATGCCCAGACCAAAAAGGCCACAAAAAATATTAAGAAACGCAATCGCCTTTTCGCTGCTGTCAAAAAAGTTCCCGCACCAAAAGGGAACTTTTTTGACAGCAGTTTAATTAAAATATTTCTCCGAAGTTTTAATCAAATGAGACTCAAACGATGCGAATTAAAAGCTATTTATAGTAAAAATTACTAAATCTTTTTGAAGGGACTTTTGGATATATTTTTTGTCGTTTACAATAATTCTTGTAATAATTCGTTATGTAAAAAAATTAAGAAATTGTATTTGGTGCGGAAAGTTTTTTCGCCATAATAACCAGCAAACATGATTTTTATTATTCACTTGTTAATAGGTAAATTTTTTGTTAAAAATAAGTTATAATCTATATTAATTATGGGAAAATACCAAAAAAAAATCAGAGTAACTTACTGTTCGCTAACTGTATTTAAAGTTGGCCTTCGTAGTGTATTCTCCGGAATTTTTTTTAAGTTTATGTCAAAGTAGAGCTCAAAGCTCCGTCCTGCAAATTATTGAAAATATTTCAAGAAACTCCATAGAGTTATTTTGGTTCATAACAGCATTATTTAGTTTGAGATGAGTAGTTTGTATTTATTTTGGTTTAGTAATGTGTTTAAAAATTTAATTTTTCATAAAATTAAGTGGCTATTGGACAAGGCTTTCCCATATTTCTAAACTAAATAATTAGTTTTTTTCAGTCCAAATGATGCTACGGTGTACCAAAATTACTCTACAGAATTCTTTAAATATTTCTCCCATAACATGCTCAGCATTTTCATATATTTGAGCTCTATATTGTCAAAAATTCGAGAGAAAAAAAATACTCTGTGAACGCGGATTTGAAGCGCAGATAGCGAACTATAACTAGCTTCGAAAATATTTTTTGTATTTTTCCCATAATCAACTCGTTAGTACGCATCGTTTGAGTGCTATTATGTAAGATTTTCAAATGAAGGAACTCCCTATTGTAAATCGCAAATATCAAATATTGCAAATAAATATATTTGTTAGAACCACACTACGTATGCTTAATATAATGTTGATCATACGCACTGTGGTTCTTACTTTGCAAATACCTACTCGCCAGTATAGAAAGGGTAATGACCAGAGAAGACGAAATTGCTGTTTTAGCTTTTTATTGCTTTTTTTTTACTCATATTTGCTTCTTTTTGCTTTTTTTTTTGATTTTCCGGTTTTTAGCTTTAAAATAACTTGGTCTTGAAATTTTTGAGCTCTTAATTGCTTTTTTAAGACTTGTTGCCCAAGGATACTTTTTTTGCTCACAAAAAATATTTTTTCTCTTAACTCTGAATTAAAAAATAAAAAACTGTTGTTTTCCAAGTTTTTTTTACTTTTTACTATTTTTTGCTTTTTTACAATATTTTTTTTTTGCATTAAACACATCGGATTTTGCTTTTTTCTGTCTTCTCTGTTAATGACATATTATTATTATTTTTTGTACTACCAGTAATGACACCGACTTACTTGCTGCATTATTTTGAAACATAAAATATTGAGCTACTAATAACTAGTTATTTTTACCATTATTTTAAAACATAAAATAATGCGTTACCAATAAGAACTTATTTTTATCATTATTTCAAACATAAAGTATTGTTCTAGATTTATTTGTAAAGTAAATATTTTAATTAATACTGATAAGCATATAGGTAAGGATATATTTTTTGATTTTTCGTATGATATTGTGTAATCATAACTCATTATTTTGGCGACATGGTCACACAAAAGTAGTACGAAATGTAATAAGAAAAGTAACTAGTTACCATTACAAGGTATATAGTTACATAACCACAAATCTGGTAATTATTTCCTGCACTGGGGTTGTTTTTCCGTAAATATTCCATATAAAAATTAAGTATATACCCAGTCAGAAAAATACAAACGGGAAAGCGGTGGCAAAGCACTTTAGCAGGTGGTACAAGTACTGGCAAAAAGTGTTTTCCCATTCCCAAAATGATAACATCATTAGACAAAAGGACCGGCTGTTCAAAAAGCGCCGGAAAAGCACTGGAGGAACAAAATTTTTAAACGTTAGGAAAACGCTGGCAAAACCAATAAATAGGTGGTCTGGAAACATGTTTTCCAAAATAAAATTTAAAAAAAGTTCATATGTATTTTTTTTGTTCCTGCCGTGATTTGAACCCAGGCCATCAGATTGGCAGACGATTGCTCTACCCACTGAGCTAACGAGACATATAATATTTGATGGCTAAACACATAAATGAGTGATAATAACTGGACAACTACTGCCTGTGACAAAATGCTAGTACTGGCAAACAATTTTTTGTAACTAGTATACCAGTGTTGGGAGGGCAAAAAAAAAGTTGATCTTGAAGGAGCTTTCCCACAAACAAAAAAATTGATTTTATAAATCAAAAAAAATTTTAAATTAAAAAAAAACCAAAAAAATTTTTTTGCTTGCAACCGGATTCGAACTCGGAACTTTCTGACTACAAACATTTTTTAGCGAAGCGTCAGCATTTTTATTAAATTATTGGTCTACCAGTGAATTGATTTTTGTACGCCTGGTAGCATTGGCTATGTAGCACTGGATAACCACTGGTTGCAAACCTTGGCATATCATTCTAAGCCTATTCCTTGCCAGTGGTTTTTTTTATAAACCACCGAAATTTTTGTAAAACAAATACTGGTAAAACGCTTTTTTCAAACGCTGGCAAAGCGTCCCAAATGAGTGTTCTGCCAGTCATTTATTTTTAACACCGTGGTTACCCAGTGGTATGCCAGTGCTTGATTTTTTGTACCACTGGCGATTTCTGAATGGGTAGTTATAAAAATGCTGCCAAATCTTGAAAATTTTTGGATTTCCTCTTTTTTTAAATGTAAAAAAAATATTTATAACGAGTAAAAAGGTTAAAGTCGGGCATGCCGACTATACAATACCCTACACCAGTCTTGTTAAAAGCCAACTAATGTTTGGATCCGAAATTCGAATGGGTTAAAATGGGACTTGTGTCAAAATTTTCTATAATGTGAGTCAGCGAACCAAATTTCATTAAAATATCTTAATATTTGCGACCTGCAGTTTGTAACCAAGCCAATTTTGGGGGGACCCTTATATGGGCGCTTGGTCTAAACAGCGACCGATGTTCACCAAAATCAATAGGCTTCGTCCTTGGGCTGACATAAGTCGGTGTACAAAATTTCATCAAAATATGTTAAT
This sequence comes from Leucophora obtusa, assembly GCA_949987735.1. Taxonomy (NCBI): domain Eukaryota; kingdom Metazoa; phylum Arthropoda; class Insecta; order Diptera; family Anthomyiidae; genus Leucophora; species Leucophora obtusa. The sequence goes on along the minus strand of OX465299.1, from coordinate 56,850,985 downwards.
ATTTGCGACCTGCAGCGTATAAACAATATGATTTTGGGGGGACCCTTATAAACATGGACCGATGTTCACCAAAATCAATAGGCTTCGTCCTTGGGCCAACATAGGTCTGTGTACCAAATTTCATCAAAATATCTCAATATTTGGGACCTGCAGCGCATAAACCATATAATTTTATTAGAACCCTTATATGGGCACTAGGTCTAAACATTGACCGATGTTCACCAAAAGCAATAGCCTTTGTCGTTGGGCCGACATAAGTCGGTGTACCATTTTTCATCAAAATATCTTAATATTTGCGACCTGCAGCGTATAAACAATATAATTTTGGTAGGACCCTTAAATGGGCACTAGCTCTAAACATAGACCGATGTTTACCAAAATCAATAGGCGTCGTCCTTGGTCCGACATAAATCGGTGTACCAAGTTCCATCAAAATATCTTAATAGTTGCGACCTGTAGAGTGCGCACAAGAATGCATGCACAGACAGACAGACGGACGGACGGACATCGTTAAATCGAATTAAAAAAAAATTCTGAGCCGATCGGTATACTATAAGGTGGGTCTAGGACCAATATTTTTTGGTGTTACAAACATCAGCGCAAACTTATAATACCCTGACCACACAGTGGTGTAGGGTATAAATATTTGAAAATTTGGTATTATTAATTTGATAAAATATCGAAAACCAAAAATGCCAAGAAACGAATTATGTGTCTATTAGTAAAAAAAGTAGAGTAGTTAACACAATATAGCTGCCCTATTTCGCGTCATGTTTTTATAAGTATTTACTGATATATAAATAAATTTAAATTTCCCACTTTTCACTAAATTATTATAATTAATATATCAAAAGTGAGTTCTAAATTGGTTAATATTAAAATACACCTAAACTTTTTGGAAAAACCGAAAAAGTTTTTTAAACTTTTATACAATAAAAATCATAAGTGTGAATAGAGATTTCACCTATATTCCTTTTTGTTAGCAGGACAGTGGATTTGGGAAGCCTCATATATACAGGGTCCGCCATCTAACGTTTTTTTTTTCAACTAGTGCTTATTTCGTGAATGGCAACACTTAGCTCATGTCTCATTTCACAGATAATTAGTTTTATCCTTCCGCTGAACGAATATGGTTTTGTATACGCTTGAACAACGCTGGGAAATATTGCGAAATTACTTTGAAAATCATGGTAATGTTGCAGAATGTGTGCGAAGTCAATGGCGATCGTTATCGGGCCATGTTGAACGAATTTTTGTTCACAAAAATTGAAGAGGAGGATATTGGCAACATTTGGTTTCAACAGGACGGTGCTATGTGCCACACAGCCGAAGCTACACTCGATGTTTTGCGCCCTGTTTTTGAAGATCGCATTATCAGCCGCAGAGCTGATGTCGTTTGGCCACCTCGGAGATGCGATTTGACACCGTTGGACTATTATTTGTGGGGTGCCGTCAAAGATAAGTGTTACGCCGACAAGCCAGAGACAATTGACGCTTTAAAGGACAATATTCGTGAAGCCATTGGTGAAATACAGCTGCACACAATCGATAATGTGCTTAAAAATTGGGCCGATCGTGTAGGCTACTGCATGGCAAGCCGAGGCAGCCATATGAATGAAATTATTTTCCATTATTAACCGGAAGGATTGTACTTTCAAATAAAAAAAGAAATTTGAGAAAATATTCAGTAGTTTTTTTTTTTATAGCATTTTCAAAAAAAAAAGTTATTTGGCAGACCCTGTAGTTATTATATTTCTATATAAAGAATCCTAAACTGAACACTTCTGAGATCCAATGATATAAAATTTTTTTTTAATTTTTTAACTTTTTATATTCCTCGAATTCTGCGAACTTCTCCCATTGAAACATTGAAATGTTAAAAAAAAAGGCAAGCACTCTTTAACAATAAATTTTTAAAAATATTTTTTTTTTCATTTTCGCCTTAAAATAAATATTTGCATGACGCACTTCATACTAACGTGCATGTCATAGCTTTGTCAGACCTGCAAAAGAGCATATACGATATATGCTTTCATCCACACAAACACTTTGTCGCGGTTTCTTTTATTAAAGTTAAATAGTTCAGTTCTTCTTGATACCATAATATTGATGTGCATTAGAGCAGGCCGAAATGGAGAAATTTTTTGTTTTGAAATTGTACGATGGTAGAAATATGATGCATAAATATTTCAAATACAGAAAAATAAAATAAGTCGCTAGTAAAAGTTATTAAAGGTATTCATTTAAAGTATTTACGCTTCGTATACTGTGTATACATATATTGTAAGTTTACTCAATTAATGTCAAAAGTAGTTTACGAGCCCTCGTCAATATACGCAGGGGTATGGCATCACCAAAAAAATAAGTTATAAAAACATCGTTATCACTAGATGGCACTTTATTCAAAAAATTGACAATTTTATTTTTTTATTTAAATTTAAATAATAACAAACAACAAAGCAAAAAAAAAACAAACAAATATCTCAAATTTTATTATTTAAATATATTCCGCTCTTCTTTTTTTCTTATTTTGTGCAGTTTTCAGCACTTTTTGAGTTTTAAAATATAGGCTCAGCTGATACTAAATAGTTGCTCAGGTAATACTAAATTTCAGCGCCCTCTATCGGTGAGTAGTATAAGTTTTGATTTCCTATCTCTATGATTTATATTCTCTGAATATACGCTTACATTTTTATGTGTAAACTTTTTCGTATTTATATGCACATTTGAATATTGTTAAAAATAAATTATTTTGTATTGTTTTTATTTTCTGTTTTATTTGTTTTTAAATTCAACAAATTTAAAAAATTCTGTGTTTAATCAACGACTATATAGACTAAAGACAAACCACCAGCCTCAACTGCTGTTAAAAAGTCTCTTTAATTTTATATGCAAACTGGTGTTAAGAGAAACAGTTTTTAGTTTTTTTTTAACGCGTATTTTTTAATATTAATAAGCAAAATGTTGTGCTAATTATACAAAACTAATGCAGAGAACATATCAAACAACACAAGTGCACTTTACTATTTAATTAAGATTGCTTAAAAACAATAAAAATAATTAATTAAAAATACCACTTTTTCACGTTTTTCGTTATTTTACATTGAAACTCTCTTAAAACCAGTTCAGTTTTTCAGATGAGAGCCGTGATAATGCAAATATCAAAAAACTGGCTAAATGCAAAATTGAAATGTGAATAGTTTTTAAAGGTGCGTTCATTCAATAAATAGGTAAAGTTATAAATATACGCGATTACAAAAATACACGGTTTACGAGGGCATAAATGCAGTTAGATGAATACCACTATTATCTGGGACTTTAATTGACAATTTTAGATTTTTTTTAATCGTAAACCTTAGTTTTTAAAATAGTTTAACCTATCATATTTTAGTTAATTTTATTTATTCCTACGTTTCTTTTTAGCCGAGTTCTTTGGTTTATTTAAAAATTTGATGTGAAAATTGATTGAAGGCATTACATGCTCAATAAAATTTATCTCATTAAGATTATGGAAAAATGCCACAGAAACTTTGGATAAAAAAAATAAAAAAATAATTTTTTATTATCACTACGGAGAAAACTGACCTAGAAAGCCTATTAGAAATATCTAATACTATAATCAAAATTTCTAAATTGGTTAATATAGTCCGTTTTTTGTAAGCGATTGCAGTTTTCGAGTGCCGAAAACTCGCCTGAATATATAACAGTTAATATACATTTAACTATTATCGAAAACAGAACACAAATATGGTAAAAAATTCTAAATCTGTTGAAATAAGTCGATAAACAATATATTTTTGCATTTTCATAAGATGCTGTAAACAGGGGTTACAATATTTGGATTAAAGTTTATGTTATGGAGTTTCTGGCAATATAACAAGAAAATTTAAACTTTTTTATATTCAGCTAGTAACGATAAAAGCACCATTTTTATCAAAAACAAAATTGCAATATTAATTGTATTTGGTTTGAAATGACACGTTTGAAAAAACAACACTTAACTAACAAAATAAAAATGCCCTGTTGGCTATCCGTCTCCAATATACACAAATTGCCTGCACTTGTACGCAAAAACCATACGTCAATGTGCCAACATTTGCGAAAAGGTGACACGAAAAAAATAAGAAGATAAACAAAAAAATCTAAAGTAGAATGTTTGTATATGTCCGTTTGATCACTTCTGAAATTATTCATATAGAGACAATCTGACAATAAAAATATAAATAATAATACAATTTAATGGAAAATCACTGATGAAGCCTTTCCATAAAAAAGACAGAAACTGGATCTAGTCTGATTTGCAAATTTAATGTGTTTATAAATTTTGAAGAAAATGTTTATTCTTCTTTTTAACCTCAAACCTACTAAACCAGAATTGATGTAGTTTAAAATCTTTCAAGCGATTTGTAAAATTTCACATGTTCATTTTCAGCATACTAAAATTAGCCAGTAAAGATTTATCGTTCCTGCGGAACACAATTACCGAATTTCAAAATTAAAATTTTTTGCCGATTTAGGATATTGTTTTCTTCATTTTTATTTTTGTCATACATATTCTGTCAGAGTTTAAATTATTTCTTTTTAATTTTTCAAATCCGGCCCTCTCTAGTGTGCATGATGGGCCTTTTTCGTGTATGCAGCCGGTTTTCATCTATTGGTTTTATGTTTGCTTGTATGATTTATTCGTTGTTGTGGCATCTTTTAAATAACACTTAAAAGCGATTAAATGTAAATCAAAAAAAAACTATATGTTCTTGTAAACGTAGTAAAAATACACAAATATGTTGATGCAATTTTGCACATGAGATTCTCTTGTCCTTACTCCAAGTTGATAAGAACTGCTCCATATTCAAACCTACCTTAATTTGTCTGTTTATATAACAGGGATCAGGTCCCTTTGCGCAAGCGCTTCCAGGAAGATAACCCACTGCATAATGTGCTGAAGAGCATCTCATGAATAGGCTTTTCCCTACTATGAGCCGAGAGGGTTTAAAATGACATAAAAAAGTTGAAATTGGCACTAACTAAAAAATAGAAAATTTATCACGAAAAGTGGGATGCTGATTCCAAAAATTACAAAAAAATAATAGTTCATTTAACCCATTAACGCCCACTGTACTATAAATAGTACATCACTTTAAGTTGAAATAAAAATCATCTAATGAAATTTTTCACTCTGGCAACGCTTTTTACCTGTTAATAAGAGTACATGCAATACTATGTATCTATAATAAATCATAGTTATAAATTAAGAATAAGGGTAATCCCCGTTTTGTGCTAGCGATTTATTTCGTCTTGGCGAGTGAGTGCTTATTGTAAATGATTTCACTTTGAAAAGCGTTAAAAAGTATTATATTTGCTCGATATCATCACATTCTAATAAAAACTACATAAAACGGTTTAGTTCGTATAGATTTGTTCGTGCTGTAATATATAAAAAGCTGCTGTACTAAGTTTAGTACACTGGGCGCTTGAGGTAAATTAAATTAGCAAAGTGAAGACATTTTTGTTATTGTACTGTGCTTTCGAGTTGAAGTTTTTTCTTGTTTTTTGTGTGTTTTTCTTTCAAATAGCGACCTTTTATAAATATTATTAACTAAAAATATAAACTTCGAAGGTATAAAATGGCAAACCGAACACGCAACAAAAACTATTTTGGGTTAGAAGAAGCAATACAGGACATTATTAGCCAAGATAGTGAAGATGATGCTACTTACGATGTATTTATGCTGCCACCCAATCCAGGTGTTATCACCGATGAAGAGGAAGGTGGAGACGACGACCTGTATGGAAACAAATTACCTCGAGATGTTCCCGGTAATATAGAAGTTAGTACTCACGGACATACCACTGCCGTTGAAGAGCAATGGAGTAGCGATGACGACGAACCCCTCAAAATATTCGCGTCATCTACTTCACGGAATGTGCCAAAGAGAAAAAGAATTGAAAAAAGTGCTGCGTCACCAACTTGGAGAAAATGTGCCCCCTTTTATTCAGTTTTTCCATCTACTCCAGATCAAAAACATATTGAAGAACGACGTGCTAATGTTTCGGAAATCTTACATGGTATGACCCCAGTGAATGTCTTTGAGCATCTTTTTGACGATGAAGTGTTAGAGCTTATCGCAACGCAAAGCACAATATATGCAGGACAAAACAATAGGCACGCAAGCGTTTTTACCAAAGAGGAACTCCGTAAATTCTTGGCCATACTTATACTTACCGGATATCATAAACTACCTAGTGAAAGGTCATATTGGAGCTTAGATGACGACCTAGGTGTGCCATTAGTGTCAGAGTGCATGTCAAGAAATAGATTCTTGGTAATTAAAAGAAACCTGCATTTTGCAGATAACGCTTTGGCTATGACATCTACTGATAAGATGTTCAAAATGCGCCCACTTTGTGATATTTTACAAAAAAAGTTTTGTCAATTCGGAATGTTACATGAAAATTTGTCGATTGACGAATCAATGGTTAAGTACTTTGGCCACCATTCAGCCAAACAATTTATAATGGGTAAACCTGTGCGGTACGGATATCGGAATTGGGCGTTGACCAGCTTCGACGGATATTGTTATACATTTGACATATATTGTGGCAAAACTTCCGAGGCTACCACTGAACCTCTCGGCGCTCGTGTTGTGAAGAATTTGCTAACAAAAGCGCCAACAAAACCAGAGGAACATGCAGTTTACTTTGATAATTTTTTTACGAATTACGACCTGCTTGTAGACCTGAAGAACCTTGGATACAGAGCTACTGGAACCTTGCGCGAAAATAGAACTAAACGGTGTCCATTGATTTCATCGAAGGATATGCGTAAAAAACCCAGGGCTGAATACGACCATAGCTTTGATAAGATAAACGAAATTCTTATGGTTAGATGGAAAGATAATAATATTTGCACGATTGGAACAAATTTCGATACTTTAGAGCCTATAGGGAAAGTTAAAAGATGGTGTTCTCTGAAGAAACAAAAAGTTGATGTACCCGTTCCTCATGTTTTCCAAAGTTACAATAAAGGCATGGGAGGGGTAGATCAAATGGATCAGTCTATAGGAATGTACCGAATTGCAGTGAAAGGAAAGAAGTGGTGGTGGGTATTGTTTACTTACGTAGTCGACATGACTATTTCAAATGCATGGCGATTATACTGCATTGCAAACCCTGATGATAGTGTTGATCAGTTATGGTTTCGTAGGCATATAGCACGTATGTATCTGAGCGACAAGAAGGAAAATAAAGCTAGGCCAACGTCTTCTGGAATTGACGGAGAAGGCAGAAAAAATAATGGCCACAACCCCCAAAAAATACCAAACCAACTTAGATGTGTTATGTGCTCAAATCGAGTTAAAACTTCATGTGATAAGTGCCTGAAAACGCTATGTTTGGAAAGAGGATGTTTTGCAAAATACCACTCATAAGCGCCCATTGTACTAAACTTAGTACACCTCTAAAAACACAACTTTTAATATTTTTTTTCTTTTTTTTCTTTTATATTATTTTAAGAAAACTGTTTTAATACTGATAATAAAAATTGAATTATTAAAATTGTTCACCGTTTTCATTTGGGCGTTAATGGGTTAAGTGCTCTTGTAAAATATTTTTAACAATTCGAATAATAAGGGAATTCACAGTTGAAAAACTAAAGTGCAGTCGGCGTAAATTAATGTGATTTTTAAGGTTTGAAATTTCGTTGATGTAAAACAAATCCAGAATTTAATTTTTACCAACATAAAAAAAATATTTTTTTTGCAAGTTTCTCCAAAAATTATAAAAAATTGGGAAATTACAGCCCACTGAAAAAAGAGATGCCGAAGCAGTAGAAAAAGCACAAAAATTGATTATACAGATGTACTTCTTTTTTAACATAAACACTAGTGATTATACCCTACACCACTATGTGGTCAGGGTATTATAAGTTTGTGCTGATCTTTGCAACACCAAAAAATATTGGTCCTAGACCCACCTTATAGCTCAGAATTTTTTTTTATTTCGATTTAACGATGTCTGTCTCTCTGTCCATGCATTATTGTGCGCACTCTACAGGTCGCAAATATTAAGATATTTTGATGAAACTTTGTACACCGACTTATGTCGGCCCAAGGACAAAGCCTGTAGATTTTGGTTAACAGCGGTCCATGTTTAGACCTAGTGCCAATATAAGAGTCCCCCCAAAATTATATTGTTTATACGCAGCAGGTCGCAAATATTAAGATATTTTGATGAAATTTGGCACATAGACCTATGTTGGCCCAAGGACGAAGCCTATTGATTTTGGTGAACATCGGTCCATGTTTAGACCTAGTGCCCATATAAGGGTCCCCCCCAAAATTGGCTTGGTTACAAACTGCAGGTCGCAAATATTAAGATATTTTGATGAAATTTGGTATACCGACCTATATCAGCCCAAAGACGAATCCGAATATTTTGGTTAACATCGGTCTATGTTTAGACCTAGTGCCCATATAAGGGTCCCCCCAAAATTGGCTTGGTTACAAACTGCAGGTCGCAAATATTAAGATATTTTAATGAAATTTGGTTCGCTGACTCACATTATAGAAAATTTTGACACAAGTCCCATTTTAACCCATTCGAATTTCGGATCCAAACATTAGTTGGCTTTTAACCAGACTGGTGTAGGGTATTGTATAGTCCGCATGCCCGACTTTAACCTTTTTAGTCGTTTTAACATTTAGTTGTCATAGGAGAGGAGTACTCCAACTTTAAAATTTTTTCAGTAAATTTTTGAATTCTTCACAAAAAAAATTATATTTTTTTTATTTTACAAAAGTTTTTTTATTACCGCCAGCGGGTATCGAACTTGCGACCTCACGATTGCTAGTCTAGTGCTCTATCGCTGAGCTATTCTTTCATATGAAAGTTGACTGGCATAAAAACACCAATTAGTTACTGCGAGATATTATTCCTTATTCTATTCAATAAGAGTACTTATTAAACAAGTGTAAAAAGTGCACTCCAATTCAATATTGTTTTCAGTACTATTTTTACAGGTGCATAAAAAGCAATTTCTCACCATTTCTTTATATATACACATTTTTAAAAATTTTAAAATTAAAAAAATGTTGAATTTAAACAAATTAATTATAAATATTTAAAAAAAAATTAATAGAATAAAAAAAATTAAAAAAAATAAATAAAAAAAATATTAGTACCGCCGGGAATTGGGACCCTCTGTTTGGAAATGCCAAGTGATACCTAAAATCACTTTTTACGATCACTTTTAGAGCAATTACTCTATAGAAGCTATACTTAAGTGATTTTTTGGATGTTGTTCAAAGTAATTCTAGAAAAGCTATAAAAATATGCTACCGAATACTTTGGAAGCAATGAAAGAAGTGATTATTTGAAGTTGTTCAGAATAACTTCTAAAAAAGCAGTAAAAATATACTAACGGATACTTGTGAAGCATTGAAAGAAGTAGTTTGTAAAGCACTACTTGCAATTTTTTTTGCTGGGTAGTTACAATTTTTGGTTTCTTATTACATTTCCCTTTACCTACCTGGTAATAGAAGGTTTTGATGGGTACTTCTTACACCCAGAAAACAGATTCGGTGCTGACAACCCCATTTGCTGCCAATCGAATGATTCAGTTGCATCAAATGAATTTTTCGGTTCCGGCTACCGAATTATACTTGATACGACTGAAAATCCGCTGCCACAGTTAAATTAGTCCTGTCTTAATTGGTTTTCTGTTGCCAGAACTGAAAAATTCGGCTTCCCAAAACCGAACCATGCAATTGGCTACAAATGCTGTTATCAGAACTGAATCTGTTTTCAGGGTGTAGGATCACTTTTAGAGCAATAATGCTTTAGAAACCGTCATTAAGTGATATTTTGGATATGATTCAGAATTACTTTCAAAAAAAGCTTTAAAGATGTAGTAGCGGAAAAGGTGGAAGCAATGAAGGAAGTGATTTTTTTAAGTTGTTCAGAATTACTTATAAAAACCCTGTAAAAATACACTAACAGATACTTCCGAAGCAACAAAACAAAGTGGTTTGTAAATCATGGCTTCCAAATATTTTTACTTGGTAGTAAACGATTTAGCAAAAATGTATATTTTGGAAGAGGCATGAGTCCCCCTTTTTTTGCAATAGAGGAGTACTTAATTAATATAAAAGTTTAATTACCTACCCAGTCAGAAATCGCCAGTGGTACAAAAAAATCAAGTACCTACATACCACTAGATAACCACGGTGTTAAAAATAAACGACTTGCAGGACACTCATTTGGGACGCTTTGCAGGCATTTGCAAAAAGCGTTTTCCCAGTATTTGTTTTACAAAAATTTCGGTGGTTTATAACAAAAACCACTGGCAAAGATGGACTTAGAGTGCTATGCCAAGCTTTGCAACCAGTGGTTATCCAATGCTGCCTAGTCAGAAATTGCCAGCGGTACAAAAGTCATTTCATTGGAAGACCAATTACTTTATAAAAATGTTGACGCTTCATTAAAAAATGTTCGTAATTAGAGGATTCCGAGTTCAAATCCGTTTGGAAGCAAAATTATTTTTTTTTATTATTTTTAATTAAAATTTTTTTTTGTTTCCCATAATCAATTTTTTTTGTGAAAAAGCTTCTTTAACTCTTCCTCTCCCAACGCTGGCATATAAGTTCCAAAAAACTGTTTGCCAGTGCTAGCATTTTAGCACAGCCAGTAGTTGTCCAGCTGTTATCACTCATTTATGTGTTTAGCCACCAAGTATTATATGTCTCGTTAGCTCAGTGGGTAGAGCTGTCGTCTGGCAATCTGACGGCATGGGTTCAAACCACGGTAGGACCAAAAAAATACGTATGAACTTTTTTAAAATTTTTTTTGGAAAATGTATTTCCAAACCACCTATTTCCTGGTTCTGCCAGCGTTTTCCCAACGTTCAAAAATTTTGTTTTTCCAGTGCTTTTCCGGCACTTTTTGAACAGACGGTCGTTTTGTCTAATGATACTATTATTTTGGGAATGGGAAGGCACTTTTTGCCAATACTTGCACCACCTGTTAAAGTGATTTGCCATTGCTTTCCCGTTTGTATTTTTCTGACTGGGTATTCACAAAATTATTTGCAATTTTATAACAGTTCAATAACACGAATTAACATGAACAACAGCAAAAAAATCTTTTAATTAGCCTCTAATAAAAAAACAATTTCGTAAATAAGCATGTTAATATTTAAAAAATAACGTTGACATATCAAATATGTTTTAGGATTTTATAATTTTTTTTTTTTTTTAATAATTTTTGTTCATTATTCGTTCCATTAATCTAATATTTTTTTGAAATTAATAGTTAGATCGTTTGATCAAAACATTTTTGGTCGTTTGGTCTGTCAAAATAAAAAAATCCGAATAATTTGGAACTTTATACACAAGTTAATAAAAAATTTGATTTTAATTATACAAAGTTCGGTTAATTTTATAGAATGCTTAACTTAAAAAAGTGTTAAATACATAACAAAAGAGAACCACATTTTCTTTAATGTGATGAACAATTAAGTTTTCTGAAAATTCTCTTCGTGAACCTTTAAATAATTGTGAAAATTCCCATTAACATTTCGCATTACAACATTGTTGTCTAGCAAATATTTGTCTATCAGTTACTATCCAATTACGTATTTGTATTTTCTTTTGTCTCTAAAATATTTTCTTTACAAAACTCAAGTGTTTCCATACTGTCTAAAATTTTTGACCCTGAAATTAAATACATATAAAGTTTTGTGTTTTTTTCATTTTAAGTTGCTGTTATTTATTTTTCTACTCTTACGCTTTCTTTGTATGCATAAATTTAGTTTAGACGATATCTGTCATATCCCATATATGAATCTAAAACTCCCCCTCTGAAGTTTAAACATTTAATTTCAGTATGTCTAGAAAATTTTTCATTACCGTCGGAAAGATAGACATCCAAACAAAGATGCAAAAATTAAACGGGTCGTATTTTATACTATAAAATACACTATGGTATTGTCAATTGTTTGTTTATTTTTTTGGTTTCTTTTTGTTTTGATTTATTTCATGTGGAAATCTTTTTTTTGCAGTTTGTATGTATATTTTATTATACTTGTTAAAATGAGGGATGTCTTGTGTACGATATTTTGCAATTCTATTTGATTGAGGAAAAACTAGTTTCGTAAAGCTACAAATATAGCCTTATGAGAATATTCCCAGTAGCAAAAAATACTAGTTCAGAACCAGTTATGTACTAGTTTATTTGAACTAGGCAACTAGTACGAGTTCTACCGCCTCTCCATACAAACAACTGTAGAATTTAACATGGAGATGTCATAGGGATGGGGACAATTGTCGCCAAACTCCCACTTCGGTACTAGTTGTAGAACTAGTTTGAAAATTACAATTTAAGGACGAAAAATAGGGAGCAAAACTGGTACTAAAGTGACACTCGCGGAACCAGTTCCGAAGTTTCTCTTTGGAAATAGTACTGTATACGTAGATAAAAAACAAACACTTTTTCTTTGATGAAACGGAGATTAGACCAGTAGTTTTCGTACTGAAATAATTAGGTCCATTTAACAAACGAAATCTAAAATATTTTGTGTTAATGATTTCTAATATTACTAACAACAAATGTAAACAAAACTAGAATTTCAAAACTCCTATTTAAATTTAATCTTTCGAAATAGTCTCGCATTGTTTCAATGAAACTAATAGGTACACAAATGGTTCAAAATTGTGTTAAGAATAAAAACAGGGAGATGTACTGGTACTTATGAGAAATTTCACAAACTAGTTCCGGAGTGACTCTTTGGTACCAGTACTGTACCAGTTGATTTACACCTCAAAGCAATTTACAGTAAAAAAATGTATGTGGTTATTTGCAAACTCTAAATACAAATATAAACGAAAGAGAATTTCAAATCTCGCATTTTAATTTCTTTTACAGTCCCTACATATATCGTATTTAACTAGTTCACAACTGGTTCAAAATGGTTATTTTGAGAACTAGTTTTGTAGTTTCAAGTCAAAAAGCTAGTACTTTTTAGAACTAGTTCGACCATTTGCTATTGGGTTTATTTAAAAATTTAATAAAATTTTGCATAAATTGGACTTGTGAAGAATAGACATCAAATTTACTTCATTACGAGTACGATGAGCATCCTTGCAAAAGATTAAAGTAAGATGCTTCTCTTGTTAGGGAAAATAGTAATCTCTTAGGTTTTTCTTTTTATTTTTATACAGAAATCGTCTTAGAGAGTTTTTTTCATTTTTATGATTCTCAGTATGTTCTAATGTATTTTACGCCAGGCAATCTTGAGGTCCCAAGTTCAAAACTAGCGGCGGCGATAAAAGAAATTTGTAAAATAAAAAAAAAAAATTTTGCGAAAATTTTTTTTTTACTATTAATTTATAAATAATGTTTCTTTTGCATTCATTAAAAAAAGTACTGGAAAAATGTTGAAGTTGTAGTTCTCCGCTTGTATGAAAACTTAGTATTAAAATCATTAGCGTTTCTGTTAAAAAAGAAGTACAACTAGAGTATTAATTGCAGTGCTTTTTCAACTACTTTGGCATCTCTTTTATTTTTCTGGGAAGTTATTCCTTTTTCTTGAAGGTGTCTCTTGTAGGGATTCCGTTTTATATAGGTTTTTATCTACAATATATAGTTAGTTCTATCCTGATGAACCATAATGTACGTCCAACTCATATATTACGTCCGATGATAGTTAATGTCGAATAGTAATATCGTTGGCTTAGTCGGCAAACCTGTCAAGTCCAATTTTTATGCAAATTGAGTTTTTGATGTAGTATGCTAGTGTAACTCAAAACACATCATTTACAAAAAAAATGTCATTATGTTGTTTTTTCATGTTGTTATGCAGTGGTAAGCAATTCTGTCAAGTCCAAAAAAACAAACAAAACATCGAAAACCACATGCTAAGTCCAGCTGAAAACAACACATATTTTGTATCAACAAATTTCTTCAATAGAATTAAATGCGACTTTTGTTTATTTAAAGATTAACTAAATAATTATTTAGTTATTTTAACTTTTAAGGTACCCAGTGTACAATTGGAGTCTGAAAAGACTCATAAAAGAGCCCTTAGACCTTCTGAAATCATAGATATATGAGGGTGTTTTTCTTCACCGATGAAGCCTCTTTTGAGCGCACTTGTATGACTCATAAAAGACTCCAAATTATGAGCATTGCTGGAATATTTTGAATTTTTTGAGCCACTTATGAGTCATTTGTGACAAATTTTTGAGTAATTTATGAGCATTGAAAAAATTTTGGATACGCTCATAAATAAGAATCTGTTATGTTTCATTTATGAGTCTAAGATTTGAGCACTCTAAAAATGTTCGTCTTTCAGAGTCTTTTATGAGTCATAATTTCTGAGCGCTCAGAAAAATGTTGGCTGGGTAACTATTACTTATAAATTTTTTCAGGAAAAACATTGTTAATTTATAAATTTTATTAGGCGATTGTCATGAATTCTGCTGACATAAATAAAAATTAATAAGAAAATCTGCTAAGTCCACAAAGTTGAAAGAAAATCTGGTAAGTCCACATTTAAAATAGAAAAATTATAAAGAGAAAATCTGCTAAGTCCAAAAAGAGCCTATAAGTCTGCAAACTTTTATTTTGGAATTCTATGATTTTTTGTGGTTAAACAAGATGAACTAATGAAGAAAACTGCGTTTACAGATTTAAAAAAAAGTTAACACAAAAAAAAATTGGACAGTTTTTTGTCTTTCCTGAAAATTTAAAAAAACGGACTTGACAGGTTTGCCGACTAAGCCAACGATATATCTATTTCTAGTTTAGAAACGAATTTATCCTCTATCCAATATTTCATTTATTTATTTGTAAAATTTTATTGCAATGCTACGAGCTATTTTTATTACATTTATTTGGTTGTTGTTGTTTTGTAGCTTCTCGTAAAATATGTAAGTAAGCTTTAACAGTAACTTTTAACAAAGGTTGATTATTTTCAATTTTGTATTTTGTTATTATATTCCGTTCATTATTTGTCTAACTCAAGTGCAGCAGTCAGTCAGACAGCCACCCAGCAAGTTAGTTATTCAGCTGGAAAGTCACCGTCGTCCTTGTTCTTATCGCTGTTTGTTGTCTTTAATAAAAATTGTTAGAAAACTAGCTCTTTTACAAACCAAATGTTGTAAGTGGTAGATTGATATATTGTTTTTGTGTTTGAATTTTTGCAATTTTTTTTGTTCTTTCAGTTTTGCTACCCTGTCTTTTTTCAGTGGTTTGTTTGTTTATTATTATTATTGTTAATTTTATTGCATTTTTCTGTTTCTTCATTTCTCTCGTAGCAAGTAGTACACTGTTGCCAAAGACTTTGATATAAAAATTTTTGATTTGTTTATTTTAAAATGAAATATTGTTTGTAGTTTTATTTATTTAGATGGGTTACTAAATAAAATATTTGTTTCGTTAAGAGGTTGAGTTATTAAATTTTTGTTAAAAAGGAGGTTTGAACAAACGGTTATTGCTTAGCAATAAATATGGTGTGGAGATGGGTTCTTTGCAAACTTATTTGAATTCTTCCCTTAAGTAAAATTTCAAGACATTTTAATAATGAGTTTATGTAGTTATGGTATATTTGAGTCCTTAAGTTCGTGGGGAACCATTAAAAAATTTAAGGTTTAACTAAAATATCCTTTATCCCAGAATTTTTTCCGAAAACATAGTTTTCGCCTTATTTCAATAACATGTTGCTCTTTGTTACTTTTATTATGTTTGTTTACTGGTTAAGTGTTTCAATGTAGCACATACATTTGGGACATAACTGGTCTTAAATCGTGAAAACATAAAAAATTACATGGAAAATTAACTGTCGAGGCCTTGGAAAAAAAAAATAAAAAAACATTGTATTACGTTTTCCCGCTCGATAAAATAGTTGCCATACGAATGCGTTCGGAAGGCAGATTTTACTTCAAGTTGATTTTTTTACAATAACTCACTTAAAAAAATATAAAATTTTTACCTTTTAAAATCATTGGTTTATCTCTTTTAGATAAACCGGGTTGGTCTTCTTCGCAACTTAAATAACACACACTCTTCTGTTTGATTTTGAGCTTATACACTTATTTATTTAACACTATACAAAACTAATATGCAATTAACAAACTCTAGTATGGTATACAACTAACTTACAATTAGCGGAACTTAACTGCACAAAAGGCAATGCGCGACTTTTAATTCCTTCGTTAATTGTGGTTTTATAAAGCTTAACATCCGTGGATGTAGAACATAGTAGAAAATCCCAGTGATTTTAAATGTAGCACTGCATCAGTTTGACGGTTTAGTTAATGCCGCCTCTCGGGAGATATTTCTTCCAAAATTCTAGAATTTTCTACACTAGGCTAATCCAATTTCGTAACACATACTATATAATTTTTAGTTAATATTATTATGCTGAATAATAATTTGGCAAAAAATTTGCTAAATTTGAAGGTTGGCAACTGTTAGCTTTGTAATACAGTTGTCGATTTTAAACCCCTTCTAAATTGATGCAGAAATTGTTTAAATAAAAAACACCGGTATTCCAAAATCATTTCAGTTTATAACGGTATTGATACGGTTTTTAACAACATCAGTTTTTTTTAATTTGTAGTAAAAATATAAGTTCTATAAAGCAAAATATCCACAAGTGTAAATTAATTTAACTCTATCGGATGTTGTTAGGAAAATAATTTCTTTCTTTCACCACTTCACAAGTATCCGTTAGTGTATTTTTATTGCTTATTTAGAAGTAATTCTAAACAACTTCACAAAAACCAATTCTTTCATTGCTTCCAAAGTATCTGTTAGTATATTTTTACAGCTTTTTTAAAAGTAATTCTTAACTATTTACATTCAAAAAATCACTTAAGTATGGCTTCTAAAGCATAATTGCTCTTAAAGTGATCTTAAAAAGTGATTTTGATACAGTTTATTTCCAAAGAGATAATCGCGGGTTCGATTTCTGACGGGACCAATATTTTTTATTTTATTTTTTTACTTTATTATTTTTTTAATATTTTAATTAATTTGTTTAAAGTCAATATACTTTTAATTTATCAATTTTTAAAAATATGTATAAAAATAAAAAAATTAAAAAAAAATTGTTTTTTATGCACCTGTGAAAATAATGCTGAAAAAATATTAAATTGAAGTGCAACTTTTTTACTTGCTTAAAAAGTACTTTTATTGAAGGAAATAAAAGACAATATCTTACAATAACAAAGTGTTATTTTGATGACATGGAAAATTTTCATATCAAAGAATAGTTTAGAGGTAGAGAAATAGAATAGAGAATAGATATAGAGCAATCAGGTCGCAAGTTTCGTACCAGGTGGCAGCAATAAAAAATATATATTATTTTTTCCGAAGAATTTCTTTTTAACTTTTAATTGATGAAAAATGTTTTCCTTTGCACTTGTACAAAAAGTACTGAAAATATCTTGAAGTGGGAGCACTCCTCTCCTATTGCAACTCAGTGTTAAAGTCATTAGTGTTTCTGTTAAAAAATAAGTCAAAAAAAGTCAAAAGAACAGGTTGCAGAACACCTTATACTGCATTAGCATAGGCTCTAATTTCCGTTCTACAACTATTTCTTTTTGTATGGACTTTGACCTAATAACAAAAGGTTACTTTCTTGCAAACTAGAACTGGTTTTACCAGTAGAAGCTTATATTTTGACTTCCAGGAATCGGTTATAGAACCTATTCCACAGGTGGTGAAGGAAGTAACTCTAGCAAAGATTCAGGGATAACCCGTTCTACCAAGGAAATTTTCCTGTTCCAAATAATCGGTTGTAACTACTTTTCCTTTGTAATTCCATCTACTCTCAATTCTAACACCAAAAAGCAGCTGCTGCTTTAGCTAAAAGTTCTGAGACTATTTGTAGAACTAATTTTCCATCAGTTATACCTTTCATATAAGATGTCTCGAAGGGGTTCCTGAACAATTACAATGGAATCGGTTCTAGTCGAACAACTTTCAGAATTGGTGTAGTTGATAACCGATCATATGAAATGTTCGTGGATAGTTTCTTGTTTCTGTAAAGAATTTTCTCTGCTAACATCTGAATTCACGTGATTTTGGAAATAAAAAATTTCGGAAATTTAAGAGAAGAATTCTTATTATTGACCATATCATGGTGCCCTTGTACCTCCATAATCAAAATAAGTTATACCACTACTACACATCATTCATTCATACTTATTTTAATCTTATTTTTGAATACTCGTTAACGTTCTTTTGTTATTTTATTTTTAGATTTCACACTTATTTGCATATTGGTTGAAATGCCCGTCGTTGCCTGGGAAATTTTGAAATATAAAACATTTTGATATTTAACCATAAAGATTGACATGGAACCGCGAGGTAATATCTTTTATATGAGAAATCGAAACATCCAGAAATTCTCCCCCATTTGTCAGTTTCTGAACAGTCCACACTAAAAATATAAAATTTTCCGATTTTAATAAAATTTTGGAAAAAATATGAACTTTGTGACTATGAATTCATTTGACTAAATTTTTTTACAAGCTATGAAGCTCAAAATTTTTTAATTTTTTAAAAACTCTGTCTTTTTTAATTGTTTAAAATTACATTTAAACTTCATAAAAGTAATAAAAGGATAAAACTTAATTTTGTGGTGTTTTCACGTTAACGTTAATGGTTATTTCGCATTTTTCAAGGATGAATATTGGTGAGGCAGATGTTATTCAGTCTCTAGGTCGATGTTTTTATTTTTATTTATTAAAATAGAAATGGTGCATATTATTTTTTCTCAATTTTGTTCTTGAAAACAGAATAAACAGCTGTTTCGGAGGACGTTACTCCCCCTCATCAGTATCATAACCATTAAAGATTATGACTAAAGTTAGTTTATGTGCAAAACATCAGAGTTTATACTGATCCCCACTTTAAATAAATGAGAATTCTGTATTCTCCGAAGTTTGAAAAGTAACCAAAAAACCAAAACAAAATAATATCGAACTAATTTGATATGTAAGTAGGCCAGCAATGCCAGCCAATACATAAATCCAGTGTATGCCTTCCAATAAATTAGGGAGACGTTTTTACGAACTTAAAAAA
Source organism: Leucophora obtusa (assembly GCA_949987735.1). NCBI lineage: Eukaryota > Metazoa > Arthropoda > Insecta > Diptera > Anthomyiidae > Leucophora > Leucophora obtusa. The sequence continues at coordinate 56,831,899 of OX465299.1, read as the reverse complement.
GTTAATGTTTTTTCGTGGCCCGCAAATGTTTCAAAATAATTATTTTGCATTCATACAATGAAAAACAAAACTTGTTTGTTCGAACTTTATTTACAAATTGGTGAGGGCAGATATTATTCAGCCTCTAATTCGATGTTTTTATTTTTTATTTATTTAAATAAAAACCGTGCATATTAGTTTTTCAAAACTTTGGTCTTGCAAACGGTTTAAATGATGATTTTACTTCCTCAATTGGTACATAAGTTCGCTGAACACATCCTATACTTAAAATGGAAGATTCCCATGGTTTCTCCCTAAAATCCAGATTTGTGGAACATTTGAGGGCCAACTCTGAATAAATACGAAATTAACCCTTAAACACATCTTAAGTTTTTACTTATTACTGGTCTTTAAGTTAAATTTTAAATGCTGATGTCTTCAGAGACTTATAGTAGAATTTCATGACAAATATTTTTGCGGAACATTTTAACCCTCTAACTCTTCAACTTACGGGTCGTTTTTGTCCCTTTTTAAAAAGGGGTCAAAAAAGTCCCTTTAAGAGATAGAAGGTTAAAATGCTCCACAAAAATATTCTTCGTAGTGTTTTACATAAGTATGCCAAAAATGGAGAATTCACATGGTTTCCTATATTAATCCTATTTAATTTTTTTTTTAGAAAAATCATTTTAAGCGTTTAAAAAGGCATTTTCTTTTATTACTGAATCGATTTTACCCAAATTTGGCACAAATATGGCTTGACCTTATATCAATTCACGTGCTAAATTTCATCGCAGGTTTTATAAAGATTTTAAAATAAAGGATATATGGCAGGACTAAGAGTCCTTGGTTCGATTTTGATAAAAATTGACACAAAAGTTTCCAGTTTTATGTGCATCTCAATGGATACTTTTTGTAATTTTACATCCATTTATATAGCTAATATATTATTTTTAAATTTCAGGACCTATGGGAGGTGGTCGTGTCCTTGGCCCGATATTTCCAAAAAATAAAATCTTTCTTTTGTTAGTATACCAAATTTCAAAACTCTGTCTCCCCTCCTTCCATTTTTGTCCAATCGTTAAATGGGGACGAAGCACTGTGCACCATCTTCATGATGGCTTAGCGACATGTCGCTGTCATTAGCATAGATTACATAGATCTCTTACTATTTGGCATTCGCTGTCAGTGAACGTATCGCTTGAGAATGTATTGGACATATATCCTATATCTATACAAAAAATATTAGGATGTGTGTGAGAAAATGTGTTTGTTGACAAAAGATGAAGAGTAACTTAACTACACTTAAAATATTTTTTTCGTAAAGACCGCTGCAAATGTTATTCAAAACAGATGAAATTTCACTTGAAAAGAGTACTACTAAAATTTCATTGAATTGAATTTACTTTTTTTTTACTTTAGTACATTTAATTTGGTTTTTTTTAACAAGACGACTGCATAAAATGGATGTTACGAATTTTCAGTATTTTATGTTTGTTTTTTTCTTTTGTGACTTACGAATGTAGTTAAAATTTACATTTCTTCTACAAATGCAGACAATTTTCATTTAAAATAACAAAACTGAAATACTAATTGGATAACAAATTCTTACTGCAGAAGTTCACTGAGTGTATATAATCTATGGTCAATAGCTGATCCTTGCTTGCTGATCCGCTCCTATACAAAACACCTATATGTGATGAATAAATGATGACATATCTTTAGAAAGTTATCACTGACATTTCCAGCACGAATCAAGTAAGTAAGTTGTCATCACCACCTCAATTTTTTATTAAAAACTGGTATACAAATTCTGCGCTTTTTTATCCTTGCTACTACTAATACTAATTCTTTTCTATTTAATTTTCTTGTAGTTGATTTTCCTCTATTAAAAATTCAAAGGTGTTCGTTTGGTATTACACTCACCAATCAATAGAATTGTTTTATTAAAAATTCATAAAGATTTTAAAAAAGGAGTTGATTTATAACTGGTTTTACCAAATCAGACAGTTCATATACGAAAGTATAAAATTCTCATCCCGTTGGTTTTTTGTACCTTATGTAATGCTCGGTTTGAGTAGGAAAGTTATCATTTTCTTATTGCGGACAACTGAAGAGTAGAGTGATGTCTACGAAACAATTGTATTGTCTATCATGAAAATGATCAACCCTTTTTGAAACAACAAATAAAAATCTAATATGACAATATCATATTAGAATTTGGACTTGAGGTAGAAGAATATTCTAACTAAATATATGAAAATATAGAAAGTCCGAAAAAACAATTTTTGTATTTTTTAATGCAAAAATTAAAATAATTGTTGATTTTAAAAAACTTTAAGAATTTGCTCATTGGCCCTCTTAAGCGGTAGAGCAAGTACTGCGCTTTGGAAACCATTGGTTAACACTATTTATGAAAATACAAGTTTTACAAAATTCTATTAGTTATTTCATCATTTTTGAGGAACAAACAAATCAACAGACAAATAAAAACTTTAACAATATTAATAGGGATATGTAGATTGTATCCTGTTAAAATGTACTGCCATAAAGTATGAAGTGTACAGTGTATAATGTGTTATTTTTTCTGCATAAATACCAACCAAATGTTGTGTTTAACAAAATACCCATCAATCTCAGTGCGAAATTTTGTTGAATCGTCTATATTTTCGATTTCCATTTTTAACAAAAAAAAAAAAAATATATATATATTTTTATCAAGCCAGTTACAGTATGTTGTATTGCAAAAATAATAATATTGTGTGTATGAGAATTGTTGATGGCACATTATATAGTGGAAGTATGCCAAGTCTGTTAAGCAAATGATTTAAAATCAATTTAATTTTTTTTTCGTCTATTCTATTATCCTTATGTAAATTAAAATATCTACCCACCACCCTTGCAAAAAAATAAATCAACTTTTTTTTGTATCTTATAATTTGAACTTCTCTTAAAAACTGGCAAAATAATTTGAAGTTAGTCAGTAATGAATGTGTAATACTCTACTATATTTCAATCCTCTAAGAAAAAAAATTAAAAATCGGCGACCAACGGCAACTGTTCGGCAACTTATTGTAACCCAGTGTAGAAAATCATTACCACATATGTGGTTATGTAACTAAATACTTGGTAATGGTAACTACTTACTTTTGTTATTACATTTCTTATTACCTTTATATGGCGATGTCGCGAAAAATAATGAGTTCTCGTTACACACCAGCATACGAAAAATCAAAAAATATATCGTTACCTATGTGCTTACCAGTACTGACAAAAATAATGAGTTTAAACTTAGATTTTCAAAAAAATTAATTATATAAAAAAAAATATTTTTTATTGTATTTTTTTTTTTTTAATAAAATTTGCTGGTGCGGGAATCGAACCTGGGTCTACAGATTGCCAGTCAACAGCTCTACCATCTGAGCTATATCGACATGTAATATTTAATAGATAAAAAGATAATTGACCTGCTGCACACAAGCAAGCTTACTCGCCAACATACAAAAAATCAAAAAATATGTGGTTACATATATCCTTACCAGTGATTAAAAAATATTGAGTCTAAAAATAGATTTCAAAAGATTTAAAAAAAAATCTAAAAAATTATTTTCTATTTGAAATAATGGTAAAAATAAATCATTATCAGTATCTCATTATTATATGTTTTAAAATAATGCAGAAGGTAAGTGGGTGTCATTACTGGTAGTCCAAAAAATAATGATATGTCATTACCGTTTCTACACTGGGAATTTAACAGATTCGGATTTTAACGGCATCGAAAATTAGTTTCTCGAACTTTGGAACTATTATTGGAAAAATTATGGGGATTGGTTCAAAATCAGATATGGAATTTCTATTTTGGACATTAACTTGATAATAATGTGAAACGTAAGCACATGCTCTCTTCAAACTCAACTGTATCAGATTCTTCTATAGGGTATAAAATAACCCAGTAAAAAACAGATCCAAACAACTGGTTACAGAACACCCTATGCATATGTTCTACATTATGTTAGCAATAGGTTATTTTCCTCCAAAATACACACAGATAAAAAAGTTTGTAAAAAAATGTGTAAACAGTTTCCAATCGCACTATACTATTTTTATACTGATTATTAGTACAATTTTTATTTTTAGTAATCATTTTTGCTATTCTCTGATTACAAATTACGGATTTTTCTACTAATTTTCGCTGCTGATTTCAGCAAAACATTTTACTAATTTTTCAAAACCGAGTGCTAAATTTAGCAGATAAATATACTAATTTAAAAATATTTTTTTTTTGATTTTTTACAATTCTTGTTTAGTTTATATTTGTTACTATTGATATATTCTTAGTTTAGAAATAACACCCAGAAAATTTTATTGCATCTCCAATGCATAAAACGGCAATAGCTGGAGAACTGTTTTCAATTTTGACTCCAAATTTCAAGTACGATGAGTTAATTATACACTTGTTACAATCGAAAGAAAAAATTTTTTTTTTTTAGATTTTACAGTTTTTTTTATTTTTTAGTACAATTTTTTGCTAACCTCAGCAGATTGATTTTAAATTACAGTTTACAGAAATTTAGTAGCTGCAACTAATTATTTATACTAATTTCATTGTACTAAAATTATGATATTTAGTAAGTTTTTTTAACTGATTTTAGCAAATCGATTTTCAGCTACTAATTTTTTCTACTAATTTTATTGTAGTACAGATCAGCAGACATGTCCCAGGAAAAAAAGTGAGGAAAAAGAAGTAGTAAAAACATAACAACAGTTGAATAGGGAGTTGTGATAATTTGTGGTTTTTACAGATGAATTTAACATTGGCTTGTCATAGGAGGGAAGTTGTTCTTTTTTGAAACAAAATATGTATATTTGAACCAATGAAAAGGAAGTTCTTTTTCACTTGTTTTTATCTTAATTTAATTAAAAAAAAAAACAAAATCGTCATGCATCGTGTGGGGTTTGAACCCACACTCGTTGGCATTTCAAGCATATGCTCTACCCTCTATGCTATGGCTTGTTATAACTGATATCTGACTTTTAGCAGTCTTGTTCAGTAAATTGTTATATTTATTTCTTTCTATTTTTATTAACAAAAATATATAACATATTAGAAAATATATGAAGTTGTTTTTTTTAAATTGTTTTTTTTTTATAAAAATAATACACTCATAGAAAAAAATAAAGCTGTAAAAATAGGCGAAATCTACTAAAAATTATGTAATTAAAAATGACCTTGCAAAAAACTGCTGATATTAGCAGATTGTTTTTTGCTAAATACTACCCTACGGGGAATGTGGGGTCAATTACCCTCCAGGGACCTATCCCGTGACCAGTCAACCGAAGGCATATTACTAAATTAGTACAAATATGTACAAAAGGGCATGAATTAATTTTCTAAGTATTTTCCGATCAGTTACTTTCACTGTTGCTTTTAAAAAACGTGACCGATACCGAAATAAAAAATAAAATTCGCGGCATTTTTTTTTAAATATTTTTTTTATTTATTTTGAACTTTGTTTTTTTACGATTTGCTTATTTTAGCTCTTATTTTATAATTTTTTGCTAAAAAATTTTAAGTTTTGTATTTTGAACGTTTTTTAGTGTTAAAGCTGTATTAGTTTTAACAATTGGTATTGCATTTAATTTTCCTTTTAACTTAAGGGCAATTTTTTAAATTTTTATTTATATTATCAGAGTTTTTGAGGTAATTTTCTAATTTTTAATTGATTTTTTAATTTAATTATGGCAAACGCAAAAAACGAGTCAACTGCCATTAAAGGACCTATCCCGTGACCGGTCAATCGGGGGCATACTGAAGGCACTTCCACTATATTTGTGTGTGTGTTAGTGTTGTTTTCTTTTCTATTTTTTTGTTTTCCATTTTTTTTATTTGCTTGTAGTGTTTGTTTTTTCTTTTTCTTTTTTATTTGAACCGAAACGAAAAATATATAACTTTACCATCAGCCAGCCATCACGCATAAGCAGCATTAGCTCAGACGGTAGAGCGTTTGCCTTACAAGCAGGGGGTTGTGTTATCGAGCCCTACTTCCACGTCAAGTAGATTATTTTTAATTCTTAATTTTTTATTAGCTTATTTGAAAATCTATTTTTAGACACACCACATTACTGCCACAAGGTGTCTAAAATGTGGCAATTGGTCATTTCCAATGACAACGCCATGTTAAAGTGATATGTCTCTTTCAAAGAAAAAGACCGATCAACGACCTGTCTCCGCCCCCTTGGGACCTATCCTACGTGTCATCTGGGACCGGTCCCTTTCCCCGTAGCGTAGTAAGATAATAAGGAAAAATAAAACTGTTAAATTTACAAAATTTTAGTTACATTTAAGTTAACTTTTAATTCGAATTACCTTGCTAAAATCCATAAAAAATTTTGCAGCATATTAATATTTGAATATTTATTTAGAACTATTATATTTCCATAAAATTTCATTAACAATTAATAGAAAATTAAAAACAAAAAATTTAAATCGTTGCAAAAAACTGCTGATATTAGCAGATTGTTTTTTGCTAACTACTAGTAAGGAAAAATAAAACTTTAAATTTCCAAAATTTTGGTTACATTTAAGTTAACTTTTAATTCGAATTACCTTGCTAAAATCCATAAAAAATTTTGCAGCATATTAGTAGATAAAAAATAGTTTTATATTTAGTATCTAAATATATTTAGTAAAAATTTGATCAAAATGGATTTTTTAAATTACACTTTTTTAAATACAAACAAAATTGTAATATTTACCTTTTTCGTATTTTAACAAAAAAATTTTTAAAAATTACATATTTATTTAGAACTATTATATTTCCATAAAATTTCATTAACTGTTAATAGAAAGTTAAAAACAAAAAATTTAAATCGTTTCAAAAATTAATTTTTGAGTGTACAAAATAGAAAAAAAGAAAAATTTTACAGTGAAAACTACAAAAAAAATTGTTAATTGTGTAAAAAAAGTTACAAAAAATTGTTATTGTTTTCGACCTGGTGGGATTCGAACCCGCAAACCTCTGATTTCTATGCCAGCACGTTCCTATGCAACCCCCATACAAAATATTAACTTCTTATCACCCATGAAAAAGAACTTCTGACTTGCATATATTTATTGCAACATTAGATGTTGTTTAAAACCCATTCCTAAGGGAGTAATTCTTTGTGATGTAATGAAGGAAGTGATTCATTTAAAAGTCATACCATTTATTTTTGCTGGGGTGTTGCTAAAATTAGCAAAAAATACCGCTGGCCTCAAAACAGTTAAATTTCCCATAATAACAGCAAAATTTTCAGTAGCCATTACAGACTCTTTTGGTTGAGTGTAGAACAGGTTTATTTGCAAGCGGTTTTATAACAAGTTATAAAACTTAATCAGAATCTGTTCCATGGAACCGGTGGTAAAAAGCATCGTCTGTAATATTAAAAATTAACCGGTTTCAAGAAAGCTTGCTGGGATGTTGGCAAATGAAAATAAACAAAAAATATTTGTAAATATTTTGCAATGATGGATAACATTAAAAAAAGGACTCTTTTGTTGGTTTGGAGTGAATCAACATGATGCGTAACTAAAATAGCTGTAAATGTGTAGATGATGATGTTGCCGTAGTTAGTAGTCGATGATGATGTTGGTTGTATTTTTGTTTGTTGGCTAAATTGTATTTGTATGTTAACAAATTTATAAACAAATTTTCAACTTTTGTTAGTTTTTTGTTTTTTTTTTTTTTTTGCTTGTCTTTGTTACAAGAATGTAAAACAAGCTGTTTATATTACAGATTGTGGGGGATTTTTTTTTTTCTTTAAAATTTGAAGCTACAAATATTTTATTTCCATTAATACAATGTTTTATAATTTATAAACACTTGTTACAAAAATTATGATTGAATACATTTTAATTGCCTCGATGTATGTGCAAATATTATGTGTTTATTTATTTTTTTGATTTAAACATAAATCATTTTTAAATATTTATTTAAAATAAGAGTAGAGTAAAAATCCATATCCTTGCTGTTTTAATTGCTACTATGTAAATTGTTTCAATTTACTTTTCAGGGAAGCGTAAAAAAAACATTTAACAATAACAGTTATACAAATAAAGAACTAATTGATTTTTGTTGTCAATTAACAATTTATTTACACAACTATAATGGATCAAATAAAAATTGATTTCGGAGATAGTAATGGTAGTTTTAAAACTTGAAAAACGGGTTAATAGTAGACGATTGTATTGTTAGCCCTGCTACTGCAGCTGCCAAATCGAAATTAGTTGATTTTGGAAAAGAATAAATTATGATCGAATATTTAGGCCAGACGATTGATACAAAATCAAACTGTAGGAAAGTAACGATTTCATATATACACTCACAATATTTAATCATTAAAAATAACTTAAAATACATATTAAATTAATTGAAAACACAATTGAAAAAGGACTGCTGATTTTTAATTATAATCAAACCATTTTGCTATCTATTTTCAAATATTGTTTAAACAATCCATAACAGAAATACAACTAATTGAATAGTCTGCTAAAACAATCTTCAATTTTCAGCTGACAAAACGTTAAAAAAACAATTTTGTGGTTTGTTTTTTCATATTTGAAAGTTGTCTTTTTTGTTTGAATTTTACGTTCATATTTTTATTGGCTATGTTTGTGTGTATGAGTAAAAAATGTCTTGTAATTTGAATTGAAATAATTTTGTATATAAACAAACTATTTTAACAAAAAAGAAAACCGAAAATATTTGAATTTTTTTATTTTTAAACAGAAAATAAAGAAATAATTTAAATTATTTTTTCTAAAAATATAAAACTAAAAATACAACATTTGACTGAAAATATCAACTCCTAAAGACCATACGTGTTTTTTTGTAGTTTGTTTTTTTATTGACTTGTACAAAAAGTTAAACAATATGTTTCCATGTATTTTAATTGATTCTTCAATTTAAAACAAACTTTACCTATTACTTATCTAATAAACCCTAATCGGTTATGGAAAATATATTTTGAGTGTACCAAAAGGTGAACCTTACTATTCAACTTGCACTTTAAGGCCGCCCCTTACCTAGAAATGTTTGTTTGGGTATAGGAATACATCATGCAAAAACTCAAGGTAATCATATAACGGGAACACGTACCGCATCGGCTTTAAAATTTTAAATACGTTTTTTGATTTTTTAAAAACACTGGCTGTTGACTAACTGTAAATCTCAATAGAATCGTAATGTAGATAGACCTTACTTTTCCAAAAAGGTATAAAATCCTAAAATAAGTTGGAAAATATTTAAGTAACTGCAACTCTCTCTAACCATTGGTATCGGCCGTGAAGTTTGAGATACCATTTTCGAGGGAAAAAATTATTTTTTTGTATTTTTTAAAAATACTGGATCTTAAATAACTGAAAATGTTAATAGAATCGTAATATAGAAAGAACTATCTCTCTAACATGTCCTAAAAATCAAAAATCGTTTGGAAAATATTTAAGTCACTGCAACTCGCCGTCTATTACACAATAAAGCCATTGGTAAATATCGGACGTACTACAACCATGTACACCATAGGACTATCCTTGTGTGAAACCAAAACGCTGATCATGATATATGTAACTTCTCACATACAGGAAAAAACTTGGTATCAATATAACCAGGTCATGCAACAACCTTTACCTCACGGTTGACGAGTTCCTTGAGGACCGAGATCGTAATCATAAGCCGCAACAATGGAGAGAGAACTCCAGTATATTCCTTGACATCTCGCAACCACACATACATTCGCTGACTATCCTTGTGTCCAACATGGCGACAATCAAGTAGCTGAGGAAGCTCCCAACACCTACATCAAATAAGGCCTTGTAGGCTGCAGTAGCACATACCTTTACTGAAGGCTCGCTCTATATCTAAGAACACGCTCATCGTAAACTATTCATATTCTGGAAATCTGCCCTCTGCTGCCAATATCTCGTGAAGAGCAGTCGTGGTGGAGCAACTTTTGAGATATGCGTGTTGACTCCGTGAGAGTTTTGACGATCTCTCGAATTTTTGTCTACTATGAGCATCTATTATTCTTTCTTATGTCTTCAGTATGAAAGATTGTAGACTAATTGACCTGAAGTCCTTAGCACTTTCGTGACTTCTATTTCCAACTTTAGGAATGAAGACCACCCTTACCCTTCTCCGGCTAACTTGAACATAGTTGGCCAGCCACTCTAAATCAATAATTACTGGCATAATACCATCAATACCCAAGAATATGTATCGTCAGAAGCTTTCCTGTGGCCATTGGCAAGAACTTTGCTCAGTCTGATAGTGGCATTGGTGTTGTTGATCAATTGGCAGAACTCACTCCATAAGGTCTTTATAGCAGCCGAGACGGCTTATTTTACTAGTGGTACGACTGCTATTTTTTACTGATATAGCACGTACTGAAAGTTCTTCATGTCTCCCTGCATAGCTCAGGGAGCTATAGGGTGTTTTTTTAGACGTGTAGAGCTTCCGATAGGGATAACTTTAAAACTAGCAGGCATACTAATGAAGTGTGTTTGACTTTTTTCAGAATACTTTGGCAAATCACCAGTAAAACGTTTACAAATCATGGAAATTTATTTCCAAAATTAGTGCTCTGTTTGCCAAACTTATATAGAGCACTTCGTCAAGTTTACGGTGCGCATAATCGTCCATCTGAGCAGGTAATATACAAAAGAAGCCATCGCCGCTGTAGACTTGAGTAGACCGGAACAGAGGACTCCGATGCCAACATTACCGTGAATTGCGAACGCTACAGGCAAATGATTCGTGATTTTTTTATTCCTCATGGCATTGCAAATCATTTGGAGGAGAAATGGTTCCGACAAGATTGCGCAACATGCCATATAGCGCGTGAAACCATCACTTTGCTTAGCCAAACTTTTGGTGACCGAATTATCTCAAGAAATGGACATGTGAATTAGCCACCTCGTTCGTGTGATTTGACACTTTTGGACTACTTTTTTTGGGGGCACGTCAAATATCTGGTCTATGCTGATAAACCAGCAATGAGGAGCCAACATTCGACGCACTATTGACGAAATAAGACCGGGTATGTTCGAAAAAGTGGTGCAAAATTGGATCGACAAAATGGCGTTCATAAGGCGCAGTCGCGGAGGACATATACCAGAAATTATTTTTAAATATTAAATGCCACGAAAGATGTGAGTTAATAAAGCCAAAATTTTGGTCATTCCATTGAATTTTTTGTGTTTTATTTTTAAAAAAATTTATATTCCTCTTCTTCGCCCAAATCTGCGGGTACCAAAATCTGAACTCCAACACACAGGAAAAAAAATTGCTAATCGAATTGCTAAGCCTATTTTGGTTGGTACAACCAACAAATTCGGTTGGTGAAACCATATTGGAATGTGATTGCTAAATATTTTGGGTATTGCAACTAAAATTCATTCGTATAAACCGAATTTTGTTGTGATAACAAATATTCAGTTTCACCAACCTATTTTAGCAGATGTAACCGAATTTCAGTTGGAAAATGGCATATTTTTTCTCTGTGTGAAATTGTTAGAGTTAATGAAGTGAAGTAAAAACGCATCCTTTATTTTAATTCTGATTTATGGTGTGCATCACAGTCAACGATGATAGTGTCTTTCGATGACAGTACCCTTCATCTGGAGGATATTCTTTATTTTGAGCCATACAACATGAGGCCTAAAAGATATTTCGACATCCGGAAACCTCAGCGACGTTAAGATCTACAGTGGTAAACTGAGTGCAGAAGATTATAGTAATATGTTTTTTAGCTGTTAGACAAGAACTGGGCTTAGCCTTATCCTTTATGAAGAGTAGTTGTATTGGGAATTCTGAAACCTTTTCACCTCTCAGTAATGGAACCAAGGCTCCTCAATTATTCCTAGCTTAAGGTCCTCCTCAGCAAGAAGAAACCAGAGGTTGTCTGTAGTATTGTAAAAAAGCTAAAGATTAATCTGCACGATTCTTATCATCCCCATAATTGTCATTTGTTGTCTTTGGGGGTTCCGTTAGCTGCATTCATGTCGTATTTTCTTTTTTTTTAATATTTTTTGCTCAAAATTTTTGTAATTCTGCATATGTAGAATTTTCAAAATTAATTTTAAGAGAATGGCTCATTGGCGTTGACAACGTCATCCTCGTCACCATCCATTCATCTATAGCGGTATCAGGATATAAAAGTCCGAGACACTCTAGCACCTGCTCAGTACCGATAATTATGAAAATTATGTTTTTAAAATCGCTTATAAAACTTTTAAAGAGTTTTAAAATCAGTTAGTTTCTTCATAACTTATTTTAATATATTCTGTAATTTTTGCTTTTGAGAGCATGGGATAACATGTTTAATTTTTCTTATTTTTTTTTGCCAAAATGTCATCAACATATGCACAAACACAATACATGCGAAGCTCATTTAAATTAAAATGGAATTGTTTTTGTTTTGAATGAACCATACTTGTACACTATATTGTGTTGGAAATTGCTGAGACCTGGTGTATGTAGTCCCTAAATAGAACATGTTTCTATACACCATTCACTCATTCATTTATTCCAAATTTTGTAGTTTTATTTTTCAGGAATGTTGATGAATTCCACTAAAATGCGGTAGAAAAAAATACTAAGTACCAGATGACGATACTACCAGTACAACTTTTGCAAATATGACTATATGGATGTGAAACAACATGCCACAAAATGAAGTACATCTTTTAAATGCGTTTGTCGAAAATTTGGTGATACACTTGTGTGGCTGAATGTCAGAGTGTGTATGTGTAAAACTTCAATAGAAATTTTTTTAGGGAAAAAGAACATTTTGCATACATAAATATTTATGAATTTATTATAACTGGCATATGAATGTGAATATATGAATAGATGGATAAAATAGAAATTGATAAAGGGAAAGTTTTTGGTAAATAACTAGCAGGGATATTGATTAAGGTGCTACGATTTTCAGTTATTAAAGGAATTTTTAAAAAATAGGGCTTCAAAGTATAAAATAAATACGAAAACTATTAAGGGAAAATTTAAACATCATACAATTTATTTTCCAGGTTTAGATGAGATGTTGCTGGATTAGTTTTTTGTTATTTCATATTTATAAGACGTACATTCCTTTAATTCCAATTCTTAATCTGGATTAACAATGTTACAGTACTCCACTCTGCAGAGTAGAGTACTGCAGCAATGTGAATCCGGCTTTACAATAAAAAAAAACCTATCGCAAAAGAGCGTAAATGAAACGGTTTTTGCAAACGCCTGGTATGAAAATTTGTTGAAGCATGTTTACCTTTTTTGGTATTAGAGAATATTTTTCAAATAACATATTTGAATAGCAAACCATTTTCGCACTCTGGACCAAAGTATAATATAGTAGTCCCACTTTATTTCTGTCATTTAAATTCAACACACTTCATAAGTTCGCCACAAAAATATGACAAATATTATTCTTAACATAAATTCAATAAAAACAAAATAAATCCTTTTTATTTTTTTCCATATTATTGTAAAAATTAAGAATAAATTACAAAAAGGTAATTAAAATCAAAGAGTATATATTTTTTAGGGCAACTAAGCTACTTATAGTCCTTTCGATAATTGGCGAACTCGGACCAAACCTGGGCAAAGAGACAAATGCATAAGAAAAGCTATTTATAAAAAATTTGACCAAATAAATAGGGCGAGGGTAGAGCGAGCCGATATGGATAGATACATACTGGTAAAATGTATTTGATTTGCATATTTCAAAGCTGTGAAAAAATTAAAAATTTTATATAAGTCAGATTCTAATCACATTTTTTTTTTAATTTTTTAGACGAATTGACGAAATACGATATCAGCAAGCCTTCAAAAATACATTGATGGGGTTTGTAAAGGAAATTTTCATTTAAAATACGGTCACTTATGATCCTACTTTTTAACACTTAATAAGAGATTGTGTACTAGTGTTTTGTCCTCTACAATATATACAAGTTTCATAAAATCAAGGTTACACCACTGTCCAACATACTGACGAATTTACTAACGAAAAAATCTTTGTCACCTACGGTAGTTCCCTTGATATTATGCTTTTGCTTTAGCAAAAACTCTTGACGAGTTTAAAAAATTCTGTGAAATAAATACACTGAAAATATTATTACAGTAACTGACTGTAGTTTATTTAAAAAGTTATCCCTACATTTATTTTTAAATGATTATTCAGTTAAAATACAAAGAAATATACTTTTTAACTGTTTTTGTCGTTTATTTAAAAAATAAACTACCTACAAATACGGATTTTCTGTTACAGTTAATATTTTCATATAAAATGTTTTGTTAAAAAAATAATTCCTTTTCGATTTCTAGGTCAGTTAAAAAAACGAAATAAACTAAATATCATTTATTCTTACGGATTTTGTAGTTCATTTTTTGAAATTTAAAAAAACGAAATAAATGAAAAATCATTATTTTTTTAAGGATTTTTTAGTTTATTTATTAAAATTTAAAAATAAATGAAAAGTTCTTTTGATTTAAATGAAAAGTCAGTAGACCGGTTTTCAAGTGATTTTTCATTTATTTTAAATTACATTTTCAGTTAATTTAAACTACAAACTATTTTGAGTGTAGGATTTTTTAATGAAAATCCTTAAATTGTGAGACCTTTTTATTATAGAAAAGTCCATAGACTCAATGAATTTATTCCTACTTCAAAATTCTCAGATACTGAGACCTTTTTATTGTAGAAAAATATTTTAGAAAAATATTGCAGAAAAATATTGCAGAAAAATCCTCGGAAAACTTTTTTTTATAGAAACATTCTCAGATTTAGAGGACTTTTTCATATAGAAGAATTCGGCCTGATTACGAGTGTCGAATTTGCAGTCGAAATTATCGACTCCATATAAAATGATTTGGTATAAATGGAAATAATAAAGAAATGAAACTCTAACGCTGGATTTTCTAAATCTGAGTGCTATATATGATAAATCCAATTGAAAAATTTTTCAAAAGTTGTGTTTTTAAAAAAAATTCTCAGATTCCAAGGATGTCAATTTATAGAAAAATTCCCAGATTCTGAGGAATTCTCATATTCTAAGGACTTTCCCTTATAAAAAAAAAAAATCTCAGACCCTGGGGACTTTTTCTTGTAGAAAAATTATCAGATTCTGATGATTCAGAAATACTTAGATTGCGAGAACTTTTAATTATAGAAAAACCATTGGATTCTAAGTACTTTTTCTTATAGAAAAATTCTCAAGTCCTGAGGACTCTTTCCTATAGAAATATTTTCAGAAACTTATGAGTTTTCGTTATAGAAATTTCACAGATTCTGAGGATATTTTCTAATAGAAACACTCTGATTTTCCGATTATTTTTTCTTATAGAAAAATTCTAAGATTCTGAGGACTTTTTTTACAGAAAATAACTTTTCCTTATAGAAAAATGCTCAGATTCTGAGGACTTTTTCTTATAGAAACATTCTCGGATTCGGAGGAGATTTTCCAAAGAATATTCTCAGATTTTGAAGCCTTTTCCCTACATAAATTTCCCAGATTTTTAGGGCTTTTTCTTATAGAATATTTTCCTAATTTTGTGGAAATATTTAAAAAATGTCAGATTGAACGCGTTTTTCATAGAAAATTTATCAAATTCTAAGGATTTTTAAAGAAAAATTCTCTGCCACATTCTCAGATCTTTTTCCTCTTAGAAAATTCTCAGATACAGACGACTTTTTCCTATAGAAAAATTTTCATATTTTAAAAAGTTTCCCTAATAGAAAAATTCCTATATTCCAAAGATTCTTTAAAGGGATAAATTCTTAGATGCTGGGTAAATTTTATTGTAGACACATTTTCAGGCTCCGGAGAATTTCCTTTATAGAAAATTATTGGATTCTGAGGAATTCTTTTTAATCTGAAGACTTTTTCAAGATTCATGAAAATTTCTAGATAAAAACGCTTAAGAAACTGAAAAATTTTCTATAAGGGAAAGTCTCCAGAATACGAGGATTTTTCTGCAAGAAATGTTCTTTAGATTTTGGAAAATTTTCAAATTCCAAGGAGTTTGATAACGGGAAAATACTTTGATTTTTAAATTTTTTCTTTCCCAAAATCTGAACAAAAATTTCTTGTGTGAAAATTCTCAGATGCGAAGGCTTTTGTTTTAAGAAACATATCAGATTCGAGGAACTTTTACACTCATACAAATAAGTCCGTAAAAATAGCAGAAAAAGTTACTAAAAATTAGTTAAAAATGATGCTGCAGAAAAAACTGCTAATATTAGCAGAATCAGTTTGCTAAATACTAATAAAATGAAAACAGCAAAAAAAAACTGTTAAATTTACAGAATTTTAGTAATATTTGAGCTAAATTTTTTTTAATTGCAAATAACAATTTAACTTGCTGAAATCAGCAAAAAAAATTGCTAAATAATAGTAGAATGAAAATAGAAAAAAAAAATGTTAAATCTACAAAATTTTTGATAAAATTTTCTGAAATCAACAAAACTTTTGCAGATTACTAGTGGACTGGAAAAAGGTACAAAAGGAGCAAATGAAATGAAAATTCATAAATAAAAAATAAATGTGTATTTAAAAACATACTTGGGACCAGTTTATTGAATGTGTCAATTAATTGAAATTTTTCAATTGGCATTGTTCAATGCCTAAATGCCCATTTATAATTGATGAAAGAAGTATATGTTTTCATGTTTTAATAAAAGAATAAATTAAGAAAAAAAATTAAAAATTCTCGTATTTCTTATATTTTTTATATTACAATGCTTTTTCTTCAATTATGTGTACATTTCATTACCATTGTTTTCATCAATGCAAATTGAAAAAAATTTCATTGGCATTGAATGGTGATGAAATTTGTTGGCATTGAAATTGAGATAAAGTAATGCCAATTATATTTCAATGCCAATGAAAATTTCCCAAGAATGATTTTTTGTAAAAGTGGTAATATTTATAGACCATAATATGTTAACCATAACAAAATGTATTTCAGAGACCCTTCTTTCGATTTTCATTGTTTGCTGATCGGATATGTACTTCCGAATTTATTTGGGTTTCCATTTTCACCTCTAAAGCTCCACCCACAGGAAAGAAGGTGTGGCCGATTAAAAATATCGTATTCTTTAAATAAGCTTAAAAAGTACAATATTGGGGGGAAAAAATTAGGGTCATCCCCTAAACTCCACTTGCTCACCAGAGATACTTTTAATCACAATTTTCATATTAAAATGGTTCGTCCAAAATAAACCTTGATCTTTAAAAATTAATGTATTAGGATAAATAGAAACTTTTCTCATAAATTTTAATAATTTAGACATTTTATTAGGAAAAATTTTCAACCATTTCAATTTAGTTTTATTTAAAAAACTTTTTGCATTATTTTTGGCGAGTTAAAAATATGCAGTAATTTTTATGAGTCATTTAACATTCTGTTTATAAGCGCTCCAAAATTGGTGGTTTAGTTTACAAAAAATTTGTAAAATTAGCAAATCTTCTGTTAAAAATTAGTAACTAAAATTCAGCAAAATACTGTAAAGTTAACAAATTTATTGTTAAAAATTAGTAACTAAATTCAGCAAAAAAAAATAGCAAAAAAATTTGTAAGTTAGTAATGTGGAGGTAGCAAAAAAATTAACTAAAAATTAAATTTTAACTAAAAATTAGTTAAAAATTTGTTAAGTTGAAGTACTAACAGTTTTACTAACTTTTCTACAAACTTTTTCCTATGAGTGTAGTATCAAAAAATTCTCAGATTCTGTGAAATTTTTCTTATACAAAAATTTTAATTCCAGGGACATTCTTTTAGAAAACAATTTGTGAGAATTCTTCCTAAAGTAAATGGTTTTTCAAGTCAAAGATTTCCACTGGAACTTTAAACGCCTCAAATCTTCATTTAAATTATGAAAATATAGTATACCGACCGGCTTAGAATTTTTTTTTATTTCGATTTAACGATGTCCGTCTGTCCGCCCGTCCGTCTGTCTGTCCATGCATTCTTGTGCGCACTCTACAGGTCGCAGATATTAAGATATTTTGATGAAACTTGGTACACCGACTTATGTCGGCCCAAGGACGACGCCTAAAATCGGCCCATGTTTAGACCTAGTGCCCATATAAGGGTCCTACCAAAATTACACTGTTTATACGCTGCAGGTCGCAAATATTAAGATATTTTGATAAAATTTGGTACACAGACCTATGTTGGCCCAGTAACGCAGCCTATTGATTTTGGTGAACATCGGTCGATGTTTAGACCTAGTGCCCATATAAGGGTCCTACCAAAATTATACTGTTTGTACGCTGCAGGTCGCAAATATTAAGATATTTTGACGAAATTTGGTACACAGACCTATATTGGGCCCATAACGCAGCGTATTGATTTTGGTGAACATCGGTCCATGTTTAGACCTAGTGCCCATATAAGGCTCCTACCAAAATTATACTCTTTATACGCTGCAGGTCGCAAATATTAATATATTTTGATGAAATTTGGTACACAGACCTATGTCGGCCCAATAACGCAGCCTATTGATTTTGGTGAACATTGGTCCATGTTTAGACCTAGTGCCAATGTAAGGGTCCTACCAAAATTATACTGTTTATACGCTGCAGGTCGCAAATATTAAGATATTTTGATGAAATTTGGTACACAGACCTATGTTGGCCCAAGGATGAAGCCTATTGATTTTGCTTAACAGCGGTCCATGTTTAGATCTAGTGCCCATATAAGGGACCCCCCAAAATTATATTGTTTATACGCTGCAGGTCGCAAATATTAATATATTTTGATGAAATTTGGTACAAAGACCTACGTTGGCCCAAGGACGAAGCCTATTGATTTTGGTGAACATCGGTCTATGTTTAGACCTAGTGCCCATATAAGGGCCCCCCAAAATTGGCTTGGTTACAAACTGCAGGTCGCAAATATTATGATATTTTAATAAAATTTGGTGCGCTGACTCACATTATAGAAAATTTTGACACAAGCCCCATTTTAACCCATTCGAATTTCGGATCCAAACATTAGTTGGCTTTTAACCAGACTGGTGTAGGGTATTGTATAGTCGACTTCAACCTTTTTACTCGTTGGTACTAAATCACTACAAAAATAAAAGATTTGTATATTAAATTTGGCTGAAAATATAGCTTTCACTCACAGTTTTCACTTGAAATTCGTTGTCATGAAAAATATTTTTTTTTATATAAAGATAACAGTCCTAGAAGATAAAAATTTTTCTATAAAAAAGATCTTTAGATTTTGAGAAATTCTCAGTTCCAACGGAGTTTTCTGGTAGAAAAATATATTGATTTTAAAACTAATTCTTCAAAAAATTCCCAAATTTTTACAAAAAATTTCTCGTGGGAATATTTTCAGATTTTAGGGATATTTGCTTTAAAGGAATTCTATTACTCAAAGAACTTTTATTATGGAAAAATTCTTGGATTCTGTGGATTTTCCTTATAGAAAAATTTTAGTTCCAGGAACTTTATTACAGAAAAAAATTCTATTAGGAAGTATTCTTACAATTTTTGCTTGGAAAAGTGCATAATGTTCGATCACTTTTTAAAAGAATATGGGAATTTTCGTAGAAGAAAATTTTTGAAAATTGGGGACTTTTCTTATATAAAACTTTTAGAAAAATTCACAACTTTTGAGCAAATTATTTAGAAAAATTATCACTTCTGTAATCCATAAGATTGCTGGCTTTTTATTCTCAAAACTATTTTCCATACCTAATATTTCATTAATTTTCATTTCAAGCTCGTTTTAAATGAAACAAAAAGTGATTAATAAAATTTAGAACTACACACAGAGAAAAAATATGCCATTTTCCAACTGAAATTCGGTTACATCTATTGAAATAGGTTGGTGCTACTGAATATTGGTTATCACAACAAAATTCGGTTTATATAACTGAATTTTAGTTGTAATATCCAAAATATTTAGGAATCACATTCCAATATGGTTTCACCAACCGAAATTATTGGTTGTAGCAAACAAAATAGGATTAGCAATTCGGTTGGAAATTTATTTTCCTGTGTGTATTACTGAATTCCAGAAATAAAAGCGTTGTCCTAAAGTGCATATGAGTTCTATTTTTTTCATTTTCTCCCCTTATAATAAATTATTTTAGTGGTGGAACCATAAAATTGTACTAAAAATTTTAAAAGTTGCAAATTTTTAACACTCATTTGAAAGCTACAAGTTTCACAAGGCCAAAGTTATTTTTTGCGACATTTTTAAATGGTTCTGTCTACTAAATTGATGCGAAAGAAAGTTACACCAAAAATGGAATTGCAAGTGAAAAATTATTTTTGTTTTTTGGAGGGTATCTAAAACATAAAAGCGCATTTAGAAAAATAAACTTTTTTTTTTGTTTTTTTTTTAGAAAGAATAACTTTTTGTTTTAAATAAGGATTTGCACTAACGAAATAATATACGCTGCTGATTGCTTTGAAGAAAGGAACAAGACAGACTCGCAGATTGGAGTACTCCAGCATTTTGAATCGACCTTTAAGGTGCTTTCACAATTGTAGAGTGACTCTACTCTGCAGCACAGATTAAAATGTTAACTGTTCGAAATGCAGAGTAGAGTTACTTCAAAACTTATTTGACATTTTAGTACTTACTTCATATTTTCGCCACTTTTTTGCCAGAATTTTTACCGTTTTTAATTTAAATATTTTTTTTTATTTTAAACCATACCGAAAACATCACAAATTTTATATTTATTTAATATATTTTGTTATTATTTTTTTTGACACTTAGATATGTGAACAAATTAGATATGTGTTTTTTTGTGTATATTTGTCATGTTAAACAGTAAACAGACAAATGTTAACTCCAGAGAGTAGCAAATCTGTACTCCAGAGTCAAACAAGTTTTACTCTGGAGTAGAATAACAAGAGATAGCACAATACAAAAATGTATTAGTATGAAAGAGAAAAAAAAATTTGCTACAGATTGGACCACTCCTTCATTGTAAATGCACCTTTAATGTAAATACGATTTTCAAAATTTTTTAAAATTTATTGTAAGTTTTGAAAAGAAAAATTTAATTTATCAGCAATATAAAATAATTATTAACAAAATCGGAGAAACCGGTTATTCAGACCGGGTTTGAATTAACAAAATTGGCAACCTGTTCTTCAAAAAGGTGTTTTTTTTTTAGAAATTTTTGAAAAACGGTTTTTCAAATACGTCGAATAATTCACTAATTTTACGGAATACAAAATATTATTAAAGCCGAATTTAAATTTTTACTTTTTTTAATTTTCAACAAATTGCAAGAAAATAGTGTATCCGTTTATTAATTAACGCAAAGGTGTCTGTATTATATTTTGAATATAATTCGAAAATATAATTTCGTCAAGTTTTTAATCCCCTCATGTTGGTTGTCAACCAGTTATCTTTTCTTTTCTCTTTTTTATATTTTGATCATGCTGATGATACAGGCCAGTTATTTCATTTTGGCCACTTGAAAGTCAAATTGCACTTGTTTCTATGTAGTACAGGTAACGAGTTCTATGTATACTCTATAGCATGATGGTGTCATTATTGTTAAAAACAAAACAACGTTAATTTTCTGAATGCATAAACAACATCATTTATATGACAGGTTATGCCCCAGTATTAGCCATGCTTTACACACTCGCATGCATTTATTTATTCACAGAATTTTCTGAACCAATCATTTTAACTTTTAAGCACCACCATCATCATCATCATCAGAAAAATTGTTCATATTTAGACCAGTTGTTTTTGTTGTTGTTTGGTGCAGGAACCTTGTTTTCAGTAATTAACATATTTTTTCATTTCATATGTATGAATTTTGTTTATGTGTTTATTATTATCAAGGCAATTCAAAAGAGTTTTTATGCCAAATTTTGTCTTAAAAATTTAAATTGAAAATGCTGATGAATCTATTAACAAGTTTCAACTGAAATATTTTGGTCTGTATTGGAAATATGTAACTATTTAGAAATTTGAAATTTTCAATGCAGGTGAAACTTTGTATTTGACACATAAAAAAAAAATTATAAATAAGGCGATATAACCAGAATGTATTAAAAACAGGTTTTCAAAGCCTTCTCGTACGAAAACTTCACAAGTAGAAAAATACAAATGGCACAACATCTGGACGCTAATGGAGAAGATAGCACATGTACTAGCATCGGATTTTTACCTTTAACTATCTGCATTTTTTTTTTTCAAATGAAGAATAAGTTTTTCTTAAAATTTCCATTAACTGTACGGATTATTGTACACTAGGGCGGGTCGATTTGTAGGCAGGCAAAAAATCGCTCAAGGGACAAGAAAATTCCTATTCTAGGGATCAAAATAAGAAATTTTGCCCAAGGAACCATAACTCTAAAACGAATTCTGAATCCAACATCTGCAATTTATACTTGGGTAGTTTTATGAACCAATTTTTAAACTCTCATGGGATGAACAAAGTGTTCCTAAATTAAGAAAGGCCTAAACCTTACATGTTACTGTTGCATGAAAAGGTTTTAAATTTGAATTTTTTGTATAGAGTATAAAAAGATGAGTACTTTCTACTTGTTTATACCATTTTTCTGATATGATGTGTCTGTGGGTAAAGTATGTATGATTTTGTTATGAAAATTTGAAGTAATTTTGTGAAAGTAATTTTAACTTGATGTCAAGTTCAGCCTCCATGTACACATGTACTTCAGTCAATTGAAATTGATGCATATTATGTAAAATACAACTACATATAAAGGACATCCCACGATAGATCGCCAAAAATATGAACATTTATCCTCGAATTTAATTTTATTTCGCATACAGGAGTGCTGTGTTTTTTTTTATTGGATTTCGAAAAATTCACAGATTCGCAAGTGTTATTTTTCACCCCTTTGAATATTTTTAATTAAAAAAAAAACAAGCCGAAAATCAATCGTGGGGTTTACGAAGTATTAGCAAATAACAACGCAAGTCTTTAAATTGTTCCATAGAGCATGCAATATATAATTGAAATCTGTTAACTCATGATGAAAAATTATGTTTTTTGTTTGATATACCATGTAATGGCCGATATCTATTCTAAAAGAGCTCTTATTAACTATTAACATCAACATCAATATATTGTCTATGATTTTGTATGTTTCCGTTGTATGTTGTAAAATTAAAAAACATATGCCGAAACATAATTACCTCAAGTGTTAAAAAATTAGTTAATTTTTAGAGCTTGTACTATTCTGGGAAAAAGTGGATTTGAAATTTTCATTACATGGTATTTAGAATGTTTTTGGGTTAGTAGATGGGCATGATTTCATATCACAATAACTGATGAAACTTGAGATTTTACTATTTAGCTTTAGGGTTTAATTCATATGCATTTAGTGCAGTCTGATTGTAGGGGTTTAAGCTAATTTGAAAAAAAGAAGATAATATTCGTATTTGCTTAGTTATGAAAAAATAAGAGTTTATCGTTGGGTAACAGTAATATTAAATCTTTAAATGAGTTTGGAGTGAGAAAGACTTCTTTTTTTAAATATTATCGAATAAGTAAGTACATTTTTGAAGAACAAGTCAAGAAATTTACAACAGAACGGCATCGATTTGTTAACTTATATTTTTGCATATTTTTCTGTAAATGTACACTTTTACAGATTTTGGGTCATATGAATAAAACTTAGCAATTACTTCGAAGTAATTACTTTGGGCTTAGGAATGGCTTTTAACTCCAAATTTACCAATTGGCTGATAGAATAGCATGAAACGTAAACGAAAATTAAAAAATTAAATTTCTAGTCTACTCCGAAGCAGACTAGATTTGTGAAGTAATTGCTTAAAAAATTTCCCCCTATTAGTAATATCTACTTTTTATTCATATGAGCCTTTGTTATAAATTCATATTTTTGTGCTTAGTTCGTCATATTTTTAAATAAATGCAAATTTCGCTAAAAACGTAAGTTCTTAAATATTTTGCAGATCGCAAAAACTATTACTATACGAAATTTTAAGCTAATTATGGGAAAAAATATTTGAGTTTTTTTTTCTCATAAAAAGTTTTATAAAATAAAGCTTATTAAGAGAAAAATTCGAAAAAAATTTATGGCATATATTTTGGTCCATTTTATAGATAGCTTTGAAAGTTTGCCCTAGATAGTCCTTTAGAAAGACAAGATAGAGAGAAGGAGAAATAACGGCACATTGCGGTACCCCTGCATTTAATTGAAACTCATTGCATAAGACCCATCTATAACAACTCTTATAGTTCGATCCCTGAGAAAGCTTGATATGAATCGATAGAGGTCATCACCAACACAAAAGAAATAAATATAAGTGCTTTATATCACACACTATCGAATGCCTTGAATATATCAAAAGCATCTATTTTACTTTCACCAAATCTGTGAACGAACCGACTCCAAAAACTTGCCTGTGGGAAAAAAGGGGTCAGTTGTAGTGAAGGTACCTGTCGCGTGACCGGTGAAAACAGGACTGGTCTGAAGGAACCTGCCCTGTGACCGTTGAAAACAGGACCGGTCTGGATGGACCTGTCCCTAGTGAAAACAGGACCGGTCTGAAAGTACCTACCCGGCGACCTGTCCCGTAACCGGTGAAAACTCAACTGGTCTTAAAGTACCGGTCCTGTGACTGGTGAAAAGATTACCGGTCTGAAAGTACCTGTCCCTGGCAGGGAATTTTCCGACCAAACTTCGTGGAAACATAGATCTATGCCAAAGAAATAATTTTATTATTTTTATAGCTTTGCAGCATCCCCTAGCGGAGCTATTGGGAATTAAGTTCGAACGTTAACATGCTGCCGGACCCGAGCGGGTTAAGATTTTTTTTAATTTTATTTTTATATTAGCTGTGTTTGTGCGGCATTCCTATCAATGATATCTCGAACAATTTTGACAGTAGAAAGCCGAAATACGTTGAAAAACTGTCAAAATCGTTCTTGATAACACCCCAGCAAAACCTTCGTAATGAGTGGTCATTACTACATGCATTACTTAGATCTCATATCTCATTACTCGTTGAATTACTTTTAAACTGAATGTAATGAGTTACCGATAATTATACCCCACACATTACTATTTCACAATAGCTGAAACCAATAATATATGTTCTAAATCATTAAAAACCATAACTATGGCGTAGCCTAGTGGTTATCGTTTTTGCCTGACAGACATGAGGATCGCTGCTCAACTCGTGTTAGCTTCCATTGTTGTTTTTTTTTTGTAATTTATATTAAACATCCATTTATAGAAATGTTGATGTTCATTAAGCAGTATGTATTTAATAACAACAAGTTTTGTGAAAAATAGACATGTATAACAGTTGCCACAATAAATGTGTACATAAGTTAAAGCAATAAAAATCATAGTGATGTCGTGGTCTAATGATTAGAGTGTTTGCCTGACAATCGCGGGGTACGCTGATCAATACGTGTCAGCTCCTATTGGTTTTTAAATTTTTATATTTTTTTAAATCTATATTTAACATCTATTTATAGAACAGCTGATAAACTACTTACAGGTAACATCAGTGTAATGACTTTCCTCCAATGACATCACCATGTTAAAATAAGTAGTTTAGTAATTAAAAGGTAACTAGTGAACACTTAAGATTTCAATACCTAAAACTCATTACATGGTAATTAAAGGTTTTGCTGGGACTGATAGAGAGTCACACAAATACAGCTATTATTTCCATAACTCAACTCAACATAAAATTTGTAGACTTTTTGATTTTATTCAAAAATTTTATTTTGCTTTAAATTTTAATGTGCGAAAATTTGAAAAATATCTGGCAAATTAACAGTATCAAAGAATGTGATATAAAAATATACATATGCATTGTGGAGCTGCAATGCTACTGAGTAAAAAATTCGATATAAAGAAAGGAGTAAAAAAGTTAAAGTCGGGTATTCCGACTTTGTAATACCCTACACCAGTCTGGTTAAGAGCCAACTAATGTTAAAGTGGACTTGTGTCAAAATTTTGTATAAAATGATAAAAGAGAAAATCGGAAATATAGCCCATATGCGCGATAGGTCCAAATATGGACCGATCTTATCTAGAATCAATAGGCCATGTCCTTGGGACAAATGTGTACCAAATTTCATTGAAATATCTTCGTACTTGCCACCTGCAGCGTGTAAACAAGTCAAAAAATAAGCTCAGGGTTCTTGATGCTAAAATTTAAAGAAAACTCCAAGAGCTTGGAACCAGTGGGTTTCTATCCACATTATCTCGCTCAACCTTCGCTCAATTTATTTGGTGGCATTTTTTATAAATAGGTTTTCTTATGCATTTTTCTCTTTTCCCGAGTTTAGCCCGAGTTCGCTAATTATCGACAGAACCGTGAGTAGCATAGTCAATCTATAAAGTATATAATCTTTGTTAGTATATATATATATATATATATATATTTATTCCCGTCGTTCCAAGTTGGAGCATAGGGCCTAGAACTAGAACTAAAATTATCAAAAAATCGTAATTTTTCACAAATTACGATTTTTTGATCATTTTATTTAACGAAATTCTTCATTGAACTTAAGAAAAAAATTCTATGAAATTGTTCATCACGAAGGATAATTCTATCAGTGTACTGGAAACCAACCAATTATGGGCGCTGTGGTGTAATGGTTAGCGCGTTGGACCGTTACACGTGAGGTTGCAGGTCCGATCCCCAACCAAGGCAACAACAATTTATGAAAATATAAATATGTATACGTTTTTCTATCCCTCATACATATCGCAGCGTCCTCCTTCGGTGTTCCCATAGCACTTAACCCCACCGAAGTAAAATAATATAACAGGGCTATGAACTAAAAAGTTTCAACAAAGTTCGCCAAATCACCATCAGATGGAGCGCAACAACTGTTCTAAAATTCAACATCTCGCGCAATTACAGTGTTGCCATATTTGAAGCCCTTCATCTTTCACCATCTTTCACGTTTCACACGTTAATTAATAGGAAGAATTTCCTGAGTGTTGCTTCTCTTAAAAAAAAATAAAGTCTTACTTGTGGATTTTTTTATAAAACACTTATCCAGTTAAGTGGTATGTCCTCTTTACACCAGTCTTGGGGCCAGTCCTTTAAGTATAATTGACAGAGCTTAACCTATAGAAATAATAAATTATACAAGTCCTGCGACAAGACCATCTTTAAACACTCACGGGATAGGTACTTTGAGGATAATTCATTGGTATGTCATCATTTCACCAGTCATGAGACCAGTCCTTTAAGTGTAATTGACACTGCTTAACCCACAGCAATAGTAAATTATATCAGTCCTGCTGCAAGTCCTTCTTTAACCAGTTACGGGATACGTACTTTGAGGGCAATTTAGTGGTATGTCCTCTTTTTACAAGTCACGGGATAGGTACTTTGAGGACGATTAAATTGTATGCCACTGTTTCACCAGTTATGGGACTAGTTTTTTAAGTACAATTGTCACTACTTAACCCACAGCAATGGTAAATTACACCAATCCTGTGACAAGTCTTGATTTAACCACTCACAGGATAGGTACTTTCAGGGCAATTGACCCCTCATTCCCAGTAGGGTTCTGCAGCCACCATATTTACCAGATTTGGCTCGCAGCGATTTTTGCCTGTTTTCAGACTTCAAAAAAATGCAGAGATTTGGTTCGAATGAAGAGGTAGTTGCCGTAGCAGTGGTCTATTTTGAGGCCAAAGATAAAACATTCTATAAAAGAGGTAGCGAAATACTAGAAATGCGTTGGAGTAATTGTATCGGTCTTGATATTGATTAAAAAAATCGAATTGTGCCAAAAAAATGTTGTTTTATTGCTTGTCCTACGGACTTTTTAGCTGATGTGTTAAAAGAACGAAAATTTAGATTATTTTTAAGGTAAGATTATGAATCAATAATCTTACTAACTCCTCATTAAACGGATTTTGTAAGTGATCCATCTTGTAAAGGGATCCATTTGTTTTTCTTGTTATAGTCTTTTATGAAAGTGCTAAAACAATTAACTGTCATCAAATTGAATTTCCTATAACTCTATTTTAAAAAGCTTCGCATTGAATGTGCACGTTTTTAAATTATTAAAATTTTACATGAAAATTTAAATTTAATTTGGAATTTTCAAAATTTAAAAAGAAAAATGGCAATTTTATGCGAAAATTTCACAGTTCCATATAAAATATTCCTATTTGGACTAAAACTTTCTAAACTAATACTACATTTATACCTGAGCAAAAACTACTTGGTTTTTGGCTCTTGTAGTTTTTAAATTGTCAAAACGCATACAAAAAAAAAAAAAACAAGCAAAAACTAGTTTTATACAAAAACTAGGCGGTTTTGGCTCAATTATAAATGTTGTATAAAATAAAAATCTTCAGCTTTACTTGATTTTTTTTTTTTTATTTTAAATGAAAAAAAAAAAAAAATATTTTAATTTGGAACTTCCTTTATTCAAAATGGATCTTTGAATTTCTCATAGAGGTTCCTAAATCTGAAAAATTAGAAATCCCAATTTCCTTTAAAATTTCCTCAATTCAAAATTGAAGATCTCAATATCTCTTGAAATTATCTCAATTTAATATGAAAATTCTTAACTCTTGAATTTTCACTGTATCTCTAAAAAATACTACTATGTACTATGGAAAAAATTTCTGCTGGCTTTATATGTAAATATCCATGACATTATTTATTCACTTTAAATATGGCTGTTAAAAAAACAAAATTCTTTACGAGACCATTGCCAAAATATTCACATAAAATTTTATTTGCATACATTCACTTTAGTATGTCAAACATGTTTTGGCAAGAATGTCCACATAAATAGCTGCACAAATACAACCAAATACACTTTGTTTACAATCATGCTATTTTTTTAAATAACAAAATAATTGAAAATACTTTTAAAAGCTTTTTAACAAGATTTTTGTTGTTGTTTTATTTTTTTATTGCAGAAAAATAATATAAAATAGACCATATCAATTTAAATGTGGCTAAATGTTAAATAACATTGTTTGTTATTGTTAAAAGCTGCTAAAAGAGAGAAAATGCTTTTGTCATCGAACTTTTTTTTTTTATACAAAACAAGTTAAAATAATATTTTTGTACATTTACAGCCAAAGTATCTTTTGCATTGCCAGGGAAAAAAAGAATGACCAATGAAAATTGTTAATTATCAACACGTCAAATGCACAAAAGACCACAAAATGTTTCAAAAACACAAAAATATCCTGGTATGTTTATGGTTTGTTAAATGTGAAAAACAAAAATAAAAACAATCCAAAATTTCAGCGTATTGGTTAGCAGTGTAAACTGCATTGCCCTACTCACATGTGTTACATAAATACCAACGGGCGTAAAATCTCTTGAATATGAATGCATCTCAAATTCTCAGTTAACTGGCTCTCCGTAAGTTAAATTTTGTGTTTAATATATTTAGTTAGAATATTTAGTTAGTGGTTAATTTTTAATAAGTATTAAATTTTTTTTCAATAAATAAAGAAAATGAGAAATGAATGAGGGGCATGTATAGTTGATCTTTTATCTGGTAAATGAATGTTCTTAGATCGATTTTTGGTAATAAATTAATATCTTTTTCTGTTTAAATTATTTTCCAAATTAAAGAATGAAAGATGATACAATTTTTACAAGTAAATTACAAAGAATACAATTTTGTAAAGAATTCGATAATGCCAGCAAGACAGAATACGTATTATCGGCTTTCCCTACAGAGCCATTTAAATAGAAAGAGGTATTAATTTATGATCTTAAATCGAACTAGGAACATTCATTTGCAAAATGAGAAATTATTTTTAAAAAGGCTTATTTGCATCCCAGCAAAACCTTGGTATATTACCTGGTAATATATCAAACCGCTTACCCTTGCATTACCTTGGACCCTTACACCTTACCCTTGCATTACTTTTAATACCAAATTCATACGTTTGGATGTTTTATTTGTATAAATAATTAGTTTTTCTAGAAAATTTTAGAAATTCTATTTTTTGTTAAAAACCCGTGAATTTAAATTTCATATTCGGTTTAAAAAATTTAAATTTAAACAAAATGTTTTTTAAAACTCCTTACCTGTAAGATTATAGAATAACATGTTACTAGGTAAGGAGTTACATCGATGGACATGCCCTTCTTTAAATAATAGGTTTAGTAATAGAAAAGTAAGAGCTTACCCCTTACAAAATTCTTATTTTTATAACCAAAACTTATAAAAAAAAATTTTCCAAAATTGTTTTGTTAAAATTATGTAATTTTTAATAGTCAATATGAAACAAGATGAAATTTTAAGAAAAAAACGTATTATTTTAAGGGTTTTTGTAACCTAGAAGCAATAGTTAAGCGTAACATGTAAGTTCAGAATAACATATTACTAGGTAAGGAGTTACCTCGATGGACATGCCCTTGTTAAAATAATATCTTTGGTAATAAAAAAGTAAGAGGTTACCTACTCTTATTTCTTCTTACCAAAGTCATTACCGTGTAATAGAAGGTTTTGCTGGGATGTTAAACAAAATTTCAGTAATGAGAAAAAAATTGAAGATGTGTTTATAGTAAGTTATTTTTTATTTTTAATATCTCTACCCAGCGAAATTGTCGGATGCAAAGAACCGCTTGTAGAACAACTTGTACTTACATGCAACCTGTTCTAAATTATGTTCTATCATCGCTGATTTTTGTTTGAGTTTGACCCAAAAGCAACAGGTTCTTTTCCGCCAAACTAGAACAGGTTGCTTTGGAACCGGTTCTAGAACCAGTTATAGAACTTGTTCTGCGACAATGACACCCTCCATTTTGACTTCCAGGAATCAGTTCTAGAACCTGTACCATGGAACCGGTGGAAAAAACACATGTTCTAGAACAGATTCAGAGGTAACCAGTTCGAAAAAATTTTGCTGGGTAGTGTGTTGATCTAATATTCTGATCCGCTTAAAGCTTTTATTCTACTTGTATTTAATATATCGGCTAAAAAGTCCATGGGATAACAACAACAATCTTTTATGTTGCAAAATTCGACTTTATCCATCAATACAGTCTATTTCAAGAGTGATACAATTACTCCAACGCCTTTCTAGCATTTCGTTCCCTTTTTTTTAGAATGATTTATCTTTGGCCTCAAAATAGGCCTCTGTTTCCGCAATCACCTCATCATTCGAAACAAATCACTTTCCAGCGAGCATTTTTTTTGCGATTTCCTCCTTCAAAGGCACCAGTTGGGCCATGTAGCGGTAGCTATTGAATGTCTGGCCTTTTTCAATGTAATAAATTTAAGAATTCCAGCCGCATCCCAAAATATTAATACCATTAATTTACCAGCTGAATGTTGCGACTTTGGCTTCTTCGGGCGAGGTTCGCCAGTTGCTGTCTATTCAGTTGACTGCTAATTCGACTCCGGAGTGAAGTGGCAGATGCAAAAATTCCTTTTAATCTTACCGAAACAGCTCCATGCAGCTCAGAATCATCGACACATTGTAGTTTTTGGTGCACTGTGAGTAAACGTGGCACCATTTCGGAAAACAGCTGTCTCATAGACAAATTTTCATGCAAAATAAAGCCTACACATTCCTTCGATATCTTTAAGGTATCAGCTATCTCCTGCAACTTCACTTTACAATCTGTCAAAACGATTTTGTAACCTTTTTGATATTTTCCGGTATCACCATCTCTTTTGGGCGACCGGAGCGTTCGGAGTCATCGGTGTGTGTAGGACCACCTTTAAAGTCAGCAAACCACTTTTCTACCATTTGTCTCGATGGAGCAGAGTCCGAGTAACACTTATCAAGCCAAGCTTTGGCTTTTGCTTTATCATTGCCATTAAAATGCAATGATAAAGCAACACACGAAATTTCTTTGAATCCATTGTTTTCAAAATCGCCAAAGTAGCCTCACTTAAACAGCTGTAAATTATTCACTAATGAACGAATTTTCATTAAATTTTGACAGGTATCATCCGAAGGTTGGTGGTTAGAAAAAATGATATCTGCACTCAAAATAGTTTGTAGTTTAAATTAACTGAAAATGTAATTTAAAATAAACGAAAAATCACTTGAAAACCGGTCTACTGACTTTTCATTTAAATCAATAGAACTTTTAATTTATTTTTAAAAGTTAATAAATAAACAACAAAATTCTTAAAAATAATGATTTTTCATTTCTTTCATTTTTTTAAATTTCAAAAAATTAATTACAAAATCCGTAAGAATAAATAACATTTAGTTTATTTCGTTTTTTAACAGACCTAGAAATCGAAAAGGAATTCTTTTTTTTAACAAAACATTTTAAATGAAAATATTAACTGTAACAGAAAATCCGTATTTATATGTAATTTATTTTTTAAATAAAGATGATTTAAAAATAAATGTACGGATTGCTTTTTAAATAAACTTTAGTCAGTTACTGTAATAATATTTTCAGTGTATTTTTTCTTTTTTAGAAAGTTAATTTTTTCAAATTTACTAAATTTTCAATTCACATACTTCTCGCTTAAAACCGTTCCTTATACAAAAAAAGTTGAAGGCAAAAATGTAGGTAATTTAGTTTTCAATGGATATAATACAACTTGTTTAATAAAATATTGTTATTTAGCCAAAAACTGTTTAAAATCTGAAGACCGCCTTTTGGCGGCCTTGGGCATTAGAGGGTTAAGCAAGATATAATAAAACCGACAAAATTTGTGTTCTATTGGAACACAAACAAATTCCAGGACTAGCTGGGTTTTCACTACAAATCATGGAATATATGCTCGTGTGAAACAACTTCATCAATGTTTATAAAACATTCCATCAGTTAAAAAATAAAGAACATTTATTCAAACATATGAAATGTTTCATTTTTCTTGGAATAATATTTGTAAATCTATCGGATATAGATATTTTTCAAATAACACTCGAAGCGGGTGAATAAAATACAATTACATAGTAATCGTACACTAATAGAAAAAAGTCCGTAAAAATTTTGTTAAAACTACTAAAAATTAGTTAAAAATGATGCTGCAGAAAAAAACTGCTAAATTAGCAGATTATTTTTGCTATATATTAGTAATACAGGAACAGCAAAAATAAAACTGTTAGATATACAGAATTTTAGTTATATTTGAGCTTAATTAATGCAAATGAAGGATAACAAATTAACCTTCTAAAATCAGCAAAAAATTTTCATAAATAGTTAGTAGCCCAAAAAATCACCAAAAAATTTAAAATTTTCGAAGTTTTTTTTCGATTTTTTTTAAATGCAAATAAAAATCGAGTCTTTTGAAAACAGCAGTTTACAATTTTTTAGCAAATATTTCTGCTAATTTTAGCAGTAATATAGCAAAAATAAAAAAAATTTTGTAGATTTTTAGTCTACAAATATTTAGAAAAATTTTCTGCAGATTTTACAGTACAATTTGCTATTTTCAATTAACTAAAAGTTAGCCTAAATATACGCAAAATTCTGTAAATTTAACAGTTTTAATTTTGCTGTTCTCATTTTACTAGTATTTAGTAAAAAAAATCTGCTAATTTTAGCAGTTTTTTCTGCAGCATCATTTTTAACTATTTTTTTGTATTTTTTTCTGCTATTTTTACAGATTTATTTCTATGAGTCTAGGTTCTTTACAAAAAAAAAAAAGCCATTATATTATGTTTAACTGAACACACAATTTCTGTTCCCATGTGGTGTAGGGTATATAAAAAATAACTGTTTGTGTAACCATTAAATATAGTTATGAAGGAGTATAGTGAATTCCCACAAAAAAGGGGTCATTCAAATTATGTTTGCATTTGGCATTTGAGCCTATGCCTATTGTATTGTATTTTTTTTTTCCCCAAACTTTAAATCACTTTTTAGCTTTTTGTGGCTTTTTAACAAACTATAGACAAATTTTTACATTTTACACACATACCGCATGCATGTCCGAAAACAAAAAATGTTTTCAACAATCAAAGCGATTTTTGTGGCTTGTTTGAATTTCCTTAAAATAAAAAAAAAAAAAAAAATAACACGAATATAAAAAGGAGTTGTGTATTAAAAAAGGAGGGGTATGAAGTTCCAATAAATGGTAAATGCAGTCAATGTACCTCCATGTTGTAACATGTACCATTAATTGAAAAAATTTCAAATGAAATTGCAAATATGATTCTCTTTTTTTATTTCGCTTAACAGACATTTCAATTAAAGTTTAATTTTTTAATGCCCGCATATCAAACGCATTTGTTGTTAAGTTAATACAAATTGATTAATTTTCAAAGGATTTGTAAAGCACCTTGAATACCTTTCAATATTATAACAGGATTATTTACACACATTTAATTGCTTTTTTAACAATCATATCTAGCAATGTAGAAGTTTTTATTTGAATTCCTCTAACATTTTTTAAAACAAATCTAACCTGAGTTAATTGCACAAAGGTTACCATGACAGACAAAAAAATATACGTTATTAAATCAAAATATTCAATGATACAAAAGATGGATTTTTGATTTTTTTTTTAAATTTATTATGTCAACAAAATTGTGCAATTTGTAGTTCAAATCGAAACCACTTAAATTTTCGTTGTAAGCCAGCCTAACAATACGAGGCATTGGTGTATCACGGCTACAAAGTCTATTCAGTTATCGCCATAATTTAATTTTGCAATGTTTTCGTTTTTCATTATTTCGTAGAACTTATTTTTAAATATTTAAAATAAATTCAATTAAATGCTTTAAATCTTTAATTTTTTACACATTGCCATATCCATGTTCTTTATCAGCATACTGAATTATTGTTGATGTGTCCCAAACATCTTTCTTTTGTTAAGAACTTAAATAAGATTAACAGATTTAAATGTTTTGAAACATTTTCTTTTATATAATTTCCAAAATACAAAATTCCATATAAAAACAAATTTACACTTTTAAATTAAATTCAATCAAGTTGCTAAGCAATACGTAAACCATAAAGTTTGTTGATGAGTTGTCTGGGTAATTCCCATTATGCATCCTTAAAGCTGACAACACTTCAGTTGATTTTATATTTTTGGAAAATCGTTGTTTGAAAAACACATTTTATTGTGATAATCTGTGACAAGGTGTGAAATGGGAGCGCGTGTGTTAGATTTCTTATAATACTGAAGAAATAAACCAAGAGGGAGTTTTTATTGTAAATATATATTTTTTTTAAATACACGTAATATGAAAAAAAATGTATGATACCTTGAAAGTTTATTTTTCACTTAGAAAAAAGAAAATAAATTGTTATTTGCATTTAATTTTTTTTTAGTTTTAAAACAATTTTAAATATTTGCCACAAGTTACTTTAAGGGAAGGTGGCTTATTGAATTTGAAAATTTTTCGCAAATTAGCTGGTCCAAAAAATTAGGATTGGATGGAAATATTTGACTTAAAACACTGCGAATATGCTAAGATTCAAAAAAGCTCTATTAAAATCGAATAAATAGCAAAAGCCATTATGCAGTATGGTGGTCATAGAAAAGATTTGAAACTGGAATTCACGATGTTCACAATGTTTCAAGTTTCAACTAAGTCCGCTCTTATTTTAGGGTGGAATAAATAGTTATATTTAATAATTTAATTAGTAATTTTTCTGTAGAGCAAACCAGCAAAATTTTTCGTTACGAAATAAGTGGTTACATAATGAAACCACAAATTTTTACTATTTATAATTCGGCGTCATTACTAGTTTTTTTAGTCACACGATATCGTTTTAAAAACTGTCTAGCTTACAACTCGACTACTTATTTAATTACACTGTGAGACAAATGGTAGGGGTCAGTGATCGGGAAGGGTTCAAACTACCGGGGAAAGTTATATCGGTAAAAAAGAAGTTATACGTGTCCCGGCGTTTCGCTGGGTCAACCCTAGGAATCGATTGACATATGGTGGTCTTTTTTTTGACATAACTCGAGAACCACTAGTCCGATTTTGCTCAAACAATTTTAAAAAAATTAAAAATTACAATTCCTTTAACTCAACAGTTTTGCCGGTAAAAATAAATGTATGAAGAAAAAAATATTTTTTGCCTAAAACAAAAGGTTATTGATTTTTATGGTAGCGGTAACAAACATTTATTTTTACCGGCAAAACTGTTGAGTATATAGAAAAATGTTATATGAACAGATTAAAGGAATTGTAATTTTTAATTTTTTTAAAATTGTTTGAGCAAAATCGGACTAGTGGTTCTCAAGTTATGTCAAAAAAAAGATATATCTCGATTCCTAGGGGTGACCCAGCGAAACGCCGGGACACGTATAACTTGTTTTTGACCGATATAACATTTCCCGTTGGTTTCATTCCATCCCAATTTTGACTGTCGCATAGTGTTATCAAAACAATTGATATTATTATTGCAATAATAGATGACGATATGCAAGGAACAATAGTTTAAATTTTTGCTTTTTATGTAAACATCTAATATTTCCCGGAAGATGACATTCGAAGAATGTCGAAATATCGGATAATAAATTGATATTTATAAGAAAAACAGACCTCGAGCTCATTTATCAACATTTTAACTAACAATAAGTATATGTATGAATCACCAACTTATAAACACCTTTTTAACTTCTTATCAGTATACGTCTAACTAATTATTTTTTATATTTTTATAATGCAGTGGGTAAGCGTTGTATGTTGTGTGTTTTTTTTTCATGCATCCAATATAGATATCAGCTTACAAAAACGATCTTGCCGAATAAAAGTAATGAGTCTGGCCACTGAATTTTATGCAGCGGACTCTAATTGTATTGCTTATTATTTAGATATTAGTAATGATCCCTCATTACTGAGATTTTGCTGGGAGTTTATACAAAAGTGGTGTTGACTTTAAATTGCATTTTTTATTAACCTAAACTGTACATATAGGGTTCTTCAATAAGAGCGCTACAAAAGTTTTTTTAAATAAAACAAAGAAATTTTTGGATATCAACGAAATTCTTTATTCCTGTGAAAGTACGTTCGATGCCATTATGTATGGAAATCGATCTCTTTTGCGTGGCCACCACGGGCACGCTTGCAGAAGTCTAGACACTGAACCCAATTTTCGACGGTTTTCAAGCATAAATCGGCCGATATTCGTACGAAGTTCATCAATCGTCGCTGGCTTTTTGGCATAGACCATAGATTTGACGTAGCCCCACAGGAAATAGTCCAACGGCGTCAAATCGCATGACCGAGGCGGCCAATCGACTGGACCATTTCGTGAGATAACACGTTCTCCAAACTTGGTTTGCAATAAATTGATTGTGGCATTCGCTGTGTGGCTTGTGGCGCCGTCCTGTTGGAACCAAATGTCCTCCAAGTCCATATCATCCAATTGGAATAAAAATATTCGGTTATCATTAAATGGTAGCGATTCCCATTCACAGTAACGTGCCGGTATTGATCATCACGGAAGAAGTACGGCCCAATGACGCCGCCGGCCCATAAACCGCACCAAACCGTAATTTTTTCGGGATGCAATGATGATCCATGGAGTACGTGTGGATTGCTGTCTGACCAATAACGCATATTTTGTTTATTGACGAAGCCATTCATTATGACGACCATAAATTGGACGTAGCGCTCTTAACGTTGAGGCCATTGACTCCATCATGAAATGGCAAACCTTACTGAAGAGAAATGTCAAAAGAGCGGCAAGAAATATGGCGTCGTTTGCTGTCCGTGACGTTCTACTTTTGTAGCGTCCCTGTTGAAGAACCCTTTATTAATAACTTTTTTAATCTAGTCTTAATTAATGTACAAAAAAGGAATATGAAATTGAAACTTAAAAAAATTATTTTTCAGTTGGTTTTTTTTTTAATTACCCGATCAAAAAAATTTATATATAGTCGTATATAGTAATATCTTGTTTTATCTTATAATATGTGAGTATATATGTTGTCATGAATAGCCATATATAATTATAGGTTTCTTATGTTGTACCTTTTATAACCATATATTTTAGTATATTGTCTTTTATAAAATTAGATACCAACCATATATGCTATACATGATGAGATATGATAGATCTGTTGTCATATATAATTATAAATGGTCATATATAACATAATATATGATCACATATGGTGGCATATAAGCCATATATTTTGAGATATAGTAATATATGCCCTCTTATTAATTTTTTTTGGTTTTATGATATAAGATATTTTTATATGTGATTATATATTACATTAAATGCTATTAGATATGATTATATATGCTTCCATATATGGCGCAAGATTAACAATATAATTTTAGATATGATTATATATGGTCCCACGTCAGTAATATTTTCTATGTGGGAACAAAAAAAAATTATTTTTTTTACTTTTTTAACGCTAT
The DNA here is from genome assembly GCA_949987735.1 of Leucophora obtusa. Taxonomy (NCBI): domain Eukaryota; kingdom Metazoa; phylum Arthropoda; class Insecta; order Diptera; family Anthomyiidae; genus Leucophora; species Leucophora obtusa. The sequence goes on along the minus strand of OX465299.1, from coordinate 56,793,627 downwards.
TTAATTTACTTGTAAATATTGTTTTTACAGATCTTTAAAAAATTAACCCATTTACTGCCAACAGCACCTGAAAGTTATGTTTACTGCAACTTGGGATTAATAATATTTTAATATGTTATTATATATTGTCATATATAACCCCAAACATAATTATATATGTGACTGAGGTACTATTATCGAATCCCAGCTCGGGCACAAAACAAATTTTTTTTGTTTACTTTTTTTAACTCAGTTTGATTTACCTACTTATAAATATTTTTTTTACAGATCTTAAAAAGGTTAAACCATTTTGTGTCAACAGCATCTGCAAATTATGTTTTCAGTTAATAGTATTTGAAATATATAATTAGATATCGTAATATATAATAATTTCGTTAAAGTTCTGAATTTGAGTTCTTCCATAGCGAAATGATTTTTTTTTTGTAATATTTCTACATACAATTTTGGAATTATTTTTATTTTTGCACTCCAACTTTTAATACAAACAAAGCAATTTGTGAAAAAGTGTCGGATAAGAGTATTTTTTCCAAAAGATTGCTAAGCTTATATATGCCATACCTTATTTAAAAGACATTTATATTACCTTTTAAATAACATGTATATTGCTCTTATCCCATTATTAATTTCCCAAATACAGACTGCTGATATTTAGACTTTTGAGCCATATAAATAGGTGCATTTGCCCTTCAACAAACATTTTTTTTAAATCTTATTCACCAAAAAAATTCCGTCAGTGGAAAACATTTAAAATTTTTAATTTTTATTTTTTTTTTGAAAGAATGTTATTAATTTATTTTTTATAAGTCATCTATATATATAAATTTATATAATTATATATAACTCAGTAACACCAACAATGTTGTCTCATATAGTCAGTCATATTGTATAGCAGTGTTTGGCTGAGTGAGTCGGCCACTTAGACTACAACGCCAGCAACCTGGGTTCAAATCCTGTCGACAGAATTTGTTTTTGTAATAATAATAATACCCGACTAAAAAAGTTTTTATATGATCTTATATGATTTGATATAATTATAAATGTTTATATATGTGGCTTTATATGACCATATACATTTATATTAACACTTTGGTTTTATAAATATGTTTGATATGACGTTATATATAATCAAATGCGATTTGGTCTCTAGCTATATATTAAGAGATCTGCAAATATAGTTTATACATAATTATATATAATGGCGTATAAGCTTCTCTAAACAATCTTATATCAAAAAATATAACAAAGTTAATATAAAATTGTATTAATTTTATGTATTAATTTATCTATGATATCTAATTATACAAAATTTTATAAAGTTTAATTGCACTATTAAAATTAAAAAAACAACTCCGAAATTGTAGATCTGGTTTTGAAGTTTGCACTTTGATATATAAATAAATGTTTATAATTGAATTTAACATATATTTTTCAAATAGTTGGCGAAATACTCTTTATTAAACTAAAAATAATTTTAAAGAAATAAATAAGGGAAACATTTTTTTTCATTGTGGAATTAAAGGTTGAAATAATTATTTTTACTTTTAAATTTAAAAATTAGACAAACATATGTTGAAATAAATATGGTTTAAGTTCATTTATTTTTCCGTAAAATTAATTGTGAAAGTTAATTTTTTATCATGTTGGTTTTTAATTTTTATTTTAAAAAATAAAAATTGTTTTTTTCGACCTTTCTAATTCATTAATTAAAAATTTATTAATTCAGTTCGAGGCCTATTTCCTTATTATGAATTAACATAATAAGTACTTTTTTCAAAAACTGTTTTTTTTTTCTTCATCAGGATACTCTCCTGACAAATACTTTTGCTTTCAAAAAACCTCTACACTTTCAGGATTGAAAAGACGATCGTTTCGGGGATTTTCCAGGTCCCCTTCATCAGTTTTCTTTAGAAAGTAGTGGCGTAATCCCCGAAACGATCGTCTTTTCATTCCTGAAAGTGTAGAGGTTTTTTGAAAGCAAAAACTCTGTGAAGTATTTGTCAGGAGAGTATCCTGATGAAGAAAAATAGCAGTTTTTGAAAAAAAGTACTTATTATATTAATTCATAATAAGGAAATTGGCCTCGAACTGAATTAATAAATTTCTAATTAGTTAATTTTTTATTTTATAAGAAAGACACATTTTATAAGAAAGACCAAAACTCTAACCTAGAAAAAGTTGTTGCGACAAATTTTTGTAATGTTTTATTTTGTCAGCTATTTCCAAGTTTATTAGCAAAAATTGTTCTAAACATCTAGCATTAGTATTTAATATGAATGAAATAAGTGATCTCAATAATATTTACTAAAATTTTCTTCGAAAATCTTCATAAAATTATATGTATTTATATATAATTTGATGCAGTTAGATAGACCCATTTTTCGGATCAAATTATATCAGGTGAGATAACATGCTTATCTCGCTTGATATAATTATATATTCCAATATTCGGATCAAATTAGATATGGACGTATATATGGGTTTATATATGGTGATATATGATTATATAACATCTTTTTTAGTCGGGTATTTTTTTTTTTTTTAATTTTTTGTGTTATTTTTTAAATTTTTTTTAAATTTAAATAATTCCAAATATATCATAGGATAAATTTTGATCTCAAATTATCCAATTCGATCTTCCAAAATTAGCTTATCCGTTTGCATCTAATTGGATGTAAGGTAATCCCATGGGATATTTTGTGATCTATCGGGATCTTAATTTGATATTATTGGATATTATTGAATCTCCCAATTTTGAGATCTATTTGGATCTAATTTAAGCCTGTAATATATTTGGGGGATCTGATTGGACATTACTGGATACCCCAATTTTGAGATGAACTTGGATAAGATCATATGTCGATCTATATCAAATTAGATATTTCTACATATGCTAGATATAATATTTTTTTGATCGGGTATAGAAGAAAATACATATTTTAGTTTAAATTTCCAAATTTTATGCAAAGATGTAAGTAAAAATCCAACTTGAACAAATTTTCCAAATTTGGTCTTAATTTTTATGAAAATAATGAATGTGTTAAATTTGAAAGAAATAAGCAAAAAAGAGATACCAAAGCAATAGAAAAAGCACTACAATTAATGATTTACTTTTTTAACAGAAGCGCTAATGATATTAAAATTGAGTTGACATATGAGGGGAGTATTCCCACTTCAACATTTTTTCAATACTTTTTGAACGAGTGGAAAGGAAACACTTTTTTATCAACTGAAATTTAAAAGAATTCTTCGCTAAAAATAAATTGTATTTTTTTATTTTCAAAAAAAAAAAATTTTTAAAACCACCACCGTCTATTGAACTTGCGATATCAAGATTGCTACTCTAGCTTTCTACAGCTAAGTTATTTTTTTTTAAAAGTTTACTGGCATAGAAATACCACTTTGTCATTGCGAGATATTGTGTATTATTCCCTTCAATAAAAGTACTTATTAGCAAGTATAAGAGGGACGCAGCAATTCAATGTTTTTTTTTTCAGTACTATTTTAAAAAATGCATAAAAAGAAATTCTCATTGAGTTTGTAATTTAGCTTAACAAATATTTCCAGAAATTCTAAAAACGTCGTCCCCTGACGATTTCCATAGGCAAGAATGAAAACCGGATAAGGACATGTCTTCAACAGATTATTTTTCACAATTTGTTAAATAAGTTTTGGGATTTTAGCGCATTTAGGTGCTTATTCCTACTTGTGACTAATTGTGGCCGCCATAAGAGTATTTTCATACAAAACAACAATAAAATTAAAATTTTATTTATCAGTTTTATAATTGTGTCGATACCATATCTTAATTTTTTTGAAGTTTTCAAACAAAAATTTAAATAAATATAATTTATTGTGAGTCTGCAACAACAAACACATTTGGAATACAGTCACAATTAAGAGTCACAGACTTTTCGTAGGAATCGGCACGTTAATTTCTTTAATGAAATTTTTTACTATTTTTCTTTTATATACTTCTAAAAATTAAAAAAAAAATTTAATTAAAAAAAATTAAAAAAATGTTTTTATTTTTTTTATTAAATAAAAACCATGCCTATCAGTTTTCCAAAATTAAAAAAATGTTTTTATTTTTTTTATTAAATAAAAACCATGCGTATCAGTTTTCCAAAATTTTGTTCTTGCAAACAGGATAGGCAGTCCGTTTCGGAGGACGTTACTCCCCCTCATCAGTATCCGCGCAATATCATAACCATAAAAGCTTATGATTAAAGTTGGTATGATTACTTATGTGCAAACCATCAGAGTTTATACTGATCCCCACTTTAAATAAATTAAAATTCTGTATTCTCCCAAGTTTAAAGTAACCAAAAAAACCTCTAAACAAAATTATATGCAACTAAAACTCTGTGTAAGTAGGCCAGCATTGCTAGCCAATACATACACGTGCGTTTGTCTACCCATTAATTAGGGAGACGTTTTTTTACTAACTTAAAAACAGACTGTCTATCCTGGGTGCTAGAATAAAATTTTGGAAAAATAATACGCACGGTTTTCATTTAATTAAAAAAAAAAATAAAAACATTGAACTAGAGGCTGAAAAAAGCGACTCTCACTAATTTGTGATTAAAGTTCGAACAAACATGTTTTGTTTTCTTTGAAAACAAAATAACAAATATAAAAAAAAATTAAAAAAAATGTTGGTCCCGCCAGAAATCGAACCCGCGATCAACTGTTGGGAAATAAACTCAAATAAAAATCACTTTTTAGGAGCAATTTTAGAGGAATTGCGCATTTTCAAGCTATACTTAATCCTTTGGCGGCCATTGGTTGATATATGTTCCATTTTTACTTTTTGCTATTTTGGGTGATTCTAACTAACGTGCTGTGTTCGACACTAGAAATATATAGCTTTGTAATGATATATATAACTTTTAGCCTGACAGTCAGCCCGAAATCGAAAGTTTTGTTTTTTAAGATTATTTTTTAGTTTATAAAATTCAGTTTGAAATACACGCAGAATTATTCATTATTTTTGTATTGGGCATAGTTTAGAGAAATACAGAAAATTTTAATTTGTTAAAAATATTTACCCATTCAGTACCGATATTCCATTAAGTTTATGAGTGTGAAGCGTCCAAAATAGCTTAACAATAATTCTCAGCCATAAGTCCATGTTTCAAAAAGTTTCATTAGAAAATCTGCAGAGGTTCAAGTTTGATCGTAAAATGCTTAAGTGATTTTTTGAATGTTGTTCAGAATTACTTCTAAGAAAGCTCTAAAGATATACTGGAAGCAACGAAAGAATTGATTTTTTTTTTAAGTTGTTTAGAATCATTTCTAAAAATTCTGTAAAAATACACTAACGGATACTTTTGAAAAATATCTTTGAAATTTTTTCTTTTAAGTATTTGAATATATTTGAATCAATACTCAGGAAACAGAATCGGAAATCGCATTTGTAGCCAATCGAATTGTTGGGTTGTGCTAGCAGAGTTTTTCAGTTCTGACAACAGAAAACCAATTAAGACAGGACAAATTTGACTGTGACAAAGGAATTTAATTTGTATCAAGAATAATTCGGTAGTCGCAACAGAAAAGTGCATTTGATGCGACTGAACCATTCGCTTGGCAACAAATAAGGTTGTTGGCACCGAATATGTTCTCTCGATGAATAAAAGATAATAAAATTGTAAAAAAATCTGTAACTAACATATCAAATTGATCTTTGAATTTTTATATTTTTTTTTTTTGCTGGGAGCCTGGAAATAGCAAATGTTTAATGGAATTTTAACAAAATTATGTTAATTGATTTTAAAATTAAATTTTTTTTATCTTCTTTAAATTTTGTATACCCAGCTAAAAATCCCAACAGGTTAAATGTATGTGCGTGCATGCTCATAAACATGCATTCATGACCATACATGGATACATAAATTTCCATACCTGAATCATATATGACCATACGTCTACAACTACATGTATGTGCATGCATGAACATACATGAACACGCATGATCATGTATGATCATACATGTAGATATTACCTCAAATTTCGTTAATGCACACGTATGGTCATATATGATTCATGTATGGAGATTTATGTATCCATGTATGGTCATTAGGGTTATGACTTTTTGATTTTTTTTGCAAATATCAAATTTTACATGCCCTAACCGCAAAGCCCATAAAAAATATTAAGAAACGCAATGTTACTTTTTCGCTACTGTCAAAAAAGTTCTCGCACCAAAAGGGTTGAAATTTGCTCTATATGGTTTTAGTTTAATTAAAATATTTCTCCGAAGTTTTAAACATATGAGACTCAAACGATGCTTATTAAAAGCTATTTACGGTAAAAATTACTAAACCTTTTTGGAGGGACTTTTGGATACATTTTTTGTCGTTTACAATAATTTTTGTAATAATTCGTTATGTAAGTTAAACAAAATCCCCGAACAAAAATTATTTTTAGAAAATGCATTTGGTGCGGAAGGTTTTTTTGCCGAAATGATCCGCAAATACGATTTTTAATATTAATTTAGTATTGCCTATCACGTGGTGATAGGTAAAATTTTTGATAAAAATGAGTCATAACCTTAATGGTCATGAATGCATGCTTATGAGCATGCACGCACATACATTTCGCCTGTATGGATTCATATATGTCGATTTTTAGCTGAATTATCTTTAAACACAGTGCCGGTATAAAGGTTCCCAAAATATGGGCATATTAACCTGCTACACATCGCAGATATTAAGATATTGTGACGAAATATTTTACACCGATTTATATCGACCCAAGCACGAAGTCTGCTGATTTTGGTTAAAATCAGCCCATTTTTGGACATAGTGTCCATATAAATATTCCATAAAATAGTTTTTTTTTTGCACGCTATAAGCCCCAAATACGAATTCCTATTTCGAATCGGAACCTTAGTTAGCTTTTAACCGGACTGGTGTAGTGTATCATTATTAATTGCGAATATATTTGGAAAAAAATTTTAAAAATAGGTAATCCCCGTGTAAAAAAGATTAGATCTGGCCAGATCTCAGTAGATCTTGCCAGATCTAGGCATATCTGGCCAGATCTTGGTAGATCTTACCAGATCTAATTAGATCTCAAAATTGGGAACAAATTTGAGATCTAACTAGATCTGATCAGACCTAGGCATATCTGGCGCAATTGTCCAGATCACTTTAGATTTGAATAGATTTAGCAATATATCTGATCAGATCTTGCCATATTTGATGAGATCTTGTACAGGATCTAATTAGATTCAATCATATCTATTTAGATCCAAAAAGATCTGATCAGATCTAATTTACACGGGTAATGACAAAATTAAAATTTTCTCAAAATAGTACTTTCCGAAATGTTTTTTTAAACTAAAATTTTTAAGAAAAAAAGTAAAATCAATAACACATTTCATCGCAATTTGAATATGAAATGCCCAGTGTAGAAAATCATTACCACATATGTGGTTATTTAACTACATACTTGGTAATGTTAACCACCCAGTCAGAAATCGCCAGTAGTACAAAAAATCAACCACTGGCATACCACTGGGTAACCACGGTGTTAAAAATAAATGACTGGCAGAACACTCATTTGGGACGCTTTGCCAGCGTTTGCAAAAAGCGTTTTGCCAGTATTTGTTTTACAAAAATATCGGTGGTTTAAAAAAAAAACCAAATAATTGGCTTAGAGTGCTTCCTAGCCAATGCTACCAGGGGTACAAAAATCAATTCATTTTAGACCAATGATTTTATAAAAATGCTGACGCCTCGTTAAAAAAAAGTTTGTAGTCAGAAGGTTCCGAGTTCAAATCTGGTTGCAAGCAAAAAATTTTTTGATTTTTTTTAATTTAAAATTTTTTTTGTTTTATAAAATCAATTTGTTTGTTTGTGGGAAAGCTCCTTCAAGATAAACTTTTTATTTGCCCTCCCAACGCTGGCATACTAGTTACAAAAAATTGTTTGCCAGTACTAGCATTTTGGCACAGCCAGTAGTTGTCCAGCTATTATCACTCATTTATATGTTTAACCATCAAATATTATATGTCTCTTTAGCTCAGTGGGTAGAGCAATCGTCTGCCAATTTGACGGCCTTGGTTAAAAAAAAAAACATATGAACTTTTTTTAAATTTTGTTTTAGAAAATATATTTCCAGACCACCTATTTATTGGTTTTGCCAGCGTTTTGCCAACGTTCAAAAATTTTGTTCCTCCAGTGTTTTTCCGGCGCTTTTTAAACAGCCGGTCTTTTTGTCTAATGATGTTATCATTTTGGGAATGGGAAAGCACTTTTTACCAGTACTTGTACCACCTGTTAAAGTGCTTTGCCACCGCTTTCCCGTTTGTATTTTTCTGACTGGGCGATGTCGCGAAAAATATTGAGTTATGGTTACATACCAGCATACGAAAAATCAAAAAATATATCGTTACCTATGTGCTTACCAGTACTGACAAAAATAATAAATCTAAAAATATATTTTCAAAAAAATAAATTATATAAAAAAAATATCTTTTATTGTATTTTTTAATGGTGCGGGAATCGAACTTGGGTCTACAGATTGCCAGTCAATAGCTCTACCATCTGAGCTACATATATTGACATGTAATATTTAATAGATACAAACATAATAGACCTGCTGCACACATGTAACCTTACTCGCCAATATACAAAAAATCAAAAAATATGTGGTTACATATATCCTTACCAGTGTTTAAATTATTTTGAGTCTAAAAATAGATTTCAAAAAATTTTCAAAAAAAATCTATAAAATTATTTTCTATTTGAAATAATGATAAAAATAAGTCATTATCAGTAACTCATTATTATATGTTTTAAAATAATGCAGAAGGTAAGTGGGTGTCATTACTGGTAGTCCAAAAAAATAATGATTACCGTTTCTACACTGGGTCGCTGCGCATTAGAGCGTATCACTTTACAGGAAAAAAAAAGTTCGCCGTACACCAATATGAAGTATTTTTGCCAGGTTTCAAAAAATTTTTTATTATTTTTTTTGCCGAAAGTAGGGGTCGCCATTTTACATTTTTCGTTATATCTTATACAGTCGGATCGTAAAGTATGATACATCGATATTTTTCTCTCGAGGAGACCAGTGTTTTGCTCTAAGGGCCATTGACCTCAAGTATTCCGTTCTAGTAGTTAGCCACCAGATCTCAGTTGCTACCACCCTAATGTACGCCCCAATGTCAGAAAATTAAAGCTCGCAAAAAATCATTAAACTTTTACTAAGAAAGTTTTTCGATAAAACCAGTAGAAATTTTTTTTTGTATATTGGTTGCCAAACGTAGGGGTCGCCTTTTTAAATTTTTTTCATTGGATTTTTCCTTTATAGCAAAACACTTGTCTCCTCGAGGCAAAAAAATCGATATATCACACTTGCCTTGCAAAAATACTTCATATTGGAGGGTGTACGGCGAACTTTTTTTTTGAGGTACGGTCTACTGCGCGTTGAAGATTTTTTGAGTATTCCGGATGGCTCATAGAAATCTTATGTTTATCCTGGAAATAAAAAAAACACATTATTAACACGAGCTACTTTACAAAATTTATGTAAAACAAAATTAAATCGGCATACATTGACATTGATGTTGATCTGTTTACAATATTCTTCTACTCCATTAAGCCATCTTGTCCTAGGTTTTCCCCTCGCTCTTATCCTGTAAGGCATGGCATTCATGATCATTTATTGAGCTCTCTTTTGGGGCATTCTCGCTACATTACCAGCCCAAATAGGAAAATTACTGCCCTCATACATATTTTTTATTTTATTAAGCCCCGATTACTGAATGTCCAGTTAAAATTTATCCAACACTTAAATTTTAATTTTATATGAGAAACAACAACAAATGTGTCAGTTAAAGTCCCAGTTAGTAGCTAACTGAACATTCAGTAATCCAGCCTAAGTAACGAAACTCTTATTCTTTGGATCCACTTTAAAATACTTTAAAATAATAAATAAAATATACCACATATTGGGTTAATCAATGTCCTTCATGTCTCCTCAAGAAGTTTTGTTAAAAGTGTGGGGTGCTAAATATAAAATATTGTTGGTTGGATAGGAGTTTTTATTGATTCTTGGGGTTCTTCTCTTTTTTGTAAGTCAATTTACTTTAGTGTTTATTATTTTAACTTACTTTGACTTTATACATATTTTTTTTATCACAGATTTCATACACATTTTTCTTAGTTAAAGATATAAATTGCGTTTTTTTCGCTTTCATGTTACTTTTTTCGCTTTCTTATAATGTTAAGTAAATAAATAAATAAGTTTTCTGATAAGCGATGTTTTTCTATGGTGACATTTTATAAAGTAAGAAGGGTGATTTTCTATTTTATAATATATTTTAAAAGTAAAGAAAAATAACATAAAATTGATTTTCTTTGATGTTTGATGAGGTGTTTGCCATGTTGTGTTTTTTTCCTGTCGGGAAATCTCTACATATACTGTTTCGGCTTTAGAAAAGCTTTAAGGTTTTACCTAAGTTTTTTTTTTTATTTTCACTTAAAAAGTCTGTCACAGCTTTTTTTTCTTTGCTTTTCTTATTTTTCAATTTGCATGTTAATCAAATTCCTTAATCATTTTATGGTTTATGCTTTTAAGTTTTTGTAACAAAATAAACTTTTATTTTTTCTTTGAAATTGCTTTTTATTTTTTTTTATTTTTTAAAGAAAATTCAGTTTTTTTTCTTAAATAACCCTCAGATGTAGTTTATCATGTTAGGAATACAAGAATAGGAATATTTTTTTGTATTTTTGTATTTTGGTATAAAACAAATAAAAATTTTCCACCTGACTTACCATGACTATTAGCTTCGTTTCAGTTCCTTTAGCAAACATAAAACTCAATAAGCCATCCCTTTTGAAATTAGACAAAACATATGTTAACTTCTTTTATTTTTATAGGATTTTTTGAGTATTATTAAGTTACCCTTAGTAATATATAAGTTTTAACCCTTCATTGTTAGATTATACAAAGTGATGTATATTTTAGTTGAAGTTATTCGGAGTTTTATTATTTATCGATTGTTCAAACAAAAATTGTTTTGAAGCGTTAAAGTATTCAAATTTAACCAAGCGCTCTATTGTTCGCTATCAAATTGGTATATTCATTGAGCTGGTTGGTGTTTTTGTAATCAATCATATTCAAAAACTACACACAGAATATAGATTCGTGCTGATAACCGAAAAATTAGGTTACCATAACCGAAACATTCGATTGTGTAAAAATTCGGTTGTTTTCTCTTTGTACTGCTTTGATCCGAATTCCGCAAATTCAGCATAAACCAGTGACTTCACGTAGCCCCACAGGAAATAATCGAGAGGTGTCAAATCGCACGACCTTGGAGGCCAATTGACAGGTCCATTTCTCGAAATCAACTTATCGCCAAATTTTGATTTCAATAAGTCGATGGTTGCGTTCGCCGTATGGCACGTATCGCCATCCTGTTGAAACCACATCTCCTCCGGATCAATGTCATCCATATTTTCAAACAAAAAATCATTGATCATGGTGCGGTAACGATCTCCATTGACCGTAACGCGACCTCCGGCCTCATTTTTGAAGAAATAAGGTCCGATGATGCCACCAGCGTGAAAACCGCACCAAACGGTGCATTTTTCTGGATGTAATGGAGTCTGTAGGGTCTCTTGTGGATTGGTCTCACTCCATATGCGGCAATTTTGCTTATTAACAAACCCGTTAAGCCAAAAATGCGCCTCATCGCTGAACACAATTTTGCGTCTATAAGTTGCGCGAATCGACGACTGATTTTCAAAGTAAATTTGGATAATTTCGTAGCGTTGTTCAAGCGTGAGTCTATTCATGATGATTTGTCAGAGTATACTGAAACAAATAAAAAAAAATCTTTCATCAAAATTTAATTTTTTGTGTTACTTTTTACAATTTAAAGTTCTATCTAGCTTAAAAAAACACCCTTTATCTTCGGCATATATAGTCGAATCTTAAAGTGTGATACATCGATGTTTTTGTATCGAGGAGACCAATATTTTGCTGCAAAGGCTGTTGAAAAATAGTTTGTGGTTTAAACTAACTGAAAATTTAATTTAAAATAAATGAAAAATCACTTGAAAACCGATGTACCAACTTTTCTTTTAAATAAAAATAGAGTAAAATACTGGTCTCCTCGAGAGAGAAATATCGATGTATCACACTTTAAGATCCGACTGTAAATGCCAAAGTTATAACGAAAAATGTAAAATGGCGACCCCTACGTTCGGGGGTCGTCATTTTTTTTTTTTTTTGAAACCTCCTTGCAAAAATATTTTATATTGGAAGGTGTACGTCGAACTTTTTTTTTGCCTGTAAGATGGTACGCTCTACTGTCGAGAAAATGAATTCTATTTCATTAGTCTCTACTTAATAAAATTTCTATTTATTCTCCATTACTACAAATAAAACTTGGAATTTCCTATTCATTTGAAAAGGAATATTTTCGGCATTAAGTGTTCCCTTCTTAATATTGTGTTTTTTTAAATATTTCTTATTGAAAATTTTCAATATTTTTTTTACCATATTTATCCTGATCCCATACTCCTCCATAAACCACCTTTGGGAATATTTCCTTCCTATTTTACCTGAACAATGTAAAGCCCCTAAAACCAGGCATATTTGCCCGTGGTCGCCGAGGAGTTAAATCTACGTTAACCCGTTTATTTGTTAAAAAAAAAATATTTCATTTTAATGAACTTACACAATGGGTTAATTTGCGCACTACAATCAGTGCCAAAAATTTTATATCTTGGAAAAGTTAATTTCCTTTCACCCTAGTTTTAATTTCAGCTATTCATTTTGTACGCATTTTTTTGTTTTTCTGCCATAAAAAAAAACACACACAGAACACCGTAATTATTTACTTACTATGAACTCTTTAGCCAAAGAAGAAAAAACGAAATTTCCATCTCTATTTAGTAACTGCACCCTGGGGAACAAGCAGGAAAAAGCAAAAGAAGTGACTCACTCCTTTTACGTTGTGCAACAAAAAAAAAAAATCACTTCTAACAAAAAAAAAAACTGAAACTTTTTAATACTGTTATTAATATGAAACCAACAGGGTTAAATTACATTCATACAAATAAAAGTTTTTTTCATATTTCTTTAATTTTTATACAGATGCTGAAACTCAAAAAAGTGAGAAAAAAAAACTTTTTTACCCTTGGAAAAAATAAGAAATATCTTACATTAACATCTTAGAAAAGTCGTAATATTGTCAAGTTAAAATAAAACTTTTTTCTTATGTCTGTTTGTCTTTTACAACTCTGATTTATAATGTTTCAAATAATAGCAACAGTTTTTATTTTCTCATACCACAAAATTTAAGCCTACCAAATATTAAAAACAAAAAAATCATAGACATTTTTGTGTTGCATAGTAGACTTGTGTTTGGAAAGTTTTTCGCTAAAACCTCATATGGATCTAAAGTTTGTTTCTTCATCGAAACAGAAGAATGGCAACTGTATAATGTGTGTTCACGAATTAGATTTCTCAATAAGCTGTAAATAAGATTTTGTTTCCTTTGGTCGAAATTAAATATACTCAGCCTTAATTGATACGATCTAAGACACGGAAAGGTTACATACTCCGACTAACAAAAAAATTATAAAATTTTTACTATTCACGCACATACACTTCCTTTATATAACGCAATTACTTTGTTTCACACAATTTTTGCGGTTTGAAAAAACTGCATTATAGGGCGGCATTAATCCTTCCTTGCAACAAAAGGAAAATTTTAAATTATTAAGGCCCTGAATAAAACTGTATTTTATGACATCGCTATTAACAGGGGATTCGCCAATTCGATTGGTATTTTTTTCTTTCTTATTTTGTAAAATCATTTTCCCTTACAATCAGTAAAAGTAAAATTTTATTTGCTTTTACCAAAACTCATCCTATACTTATTGAATACAGCCTACCTTTCTTTAGTTTATTTGGGTTTTTGGCACGCTAAAAACATCTTAAGAGTGTTTGTATTTGTTTCCTGGTTGTTTAACAGTAGGATGCCTCGTTCTGCCACCTCTCTCTTTTGGAGTGAGATATAATAACCGTCAACACTGGTGCACCCACATTTCCATTATATTTTTATATAAACCAGTACAAACCGTCAATTAAAATTTTTGTCTCCAAAATTTGGACTTTGGACTGTTTATCTACCAATTGATCAAGGTATTTCAAATTTTTACAGGCTTTAGTTTTTTAGTTTTCAAAATTTTTGGAGAACTTCTTTAACTTTGAGGCAAAAAGTCCATTTAAAGAAAATTTAATTTAATAAAAACGAGGTACCCTATTCTATTTACAGCCTGTGTTGCTTGGTTGCTTTGCATTCTTTCATTCATTTATGTGTTCGTTTGACTCTGATGTCTGTCTGGGTGTCTATAGTATGTCTATCTGTCTCAAGGGAGTCATATTTTAACTGAAGTGTATTAATAAATTACCGCATTATGTAACATGTTTATACATAAAGTCAAATAATGTCGGTATATATTTATGTACAAATATACATAAGTGTATACCTGAGAACTTAATATACATTTTTCTTACTTTATGTATTAAAAATGAAAATAAGTATTTAAAAATTGTTTGTAAATATTTGGAAAACATTAAATCCTTAACAAATTTTGCATAATTTAAATGAGTACCTTTCCAAATAAGATACTTTAGATGTTAAAATATGTAATAATTTTGTGTAAAATATTTCAAATAAATTTTAAATGACTTTTGCATACGACTGTATTAGAGGGGGTTATTTTGAAAATAAACATAACATATATTTGGATTCCAAAATAGAGTATTTTTAAATACATTTGGAATTTTCTGAAATATAATTAGAGAGTTTTGAAATACAAATGGAATTATTTGAAATACATTTGTACAATTTTGAAATACAAATTTAAAATTTTTAAATACAAATGAATAGTTTTGAAATGCATTCGGACAATTTTAAAATACAAATGAAATTTTCTTAAATGCAAATAAAATATTTTAAAACTGGGGTGTGAGAAAAATACAAACGGGAAAGCGGTGCCAAAACAACGTGCTTTCTCAGTCTCAAAATGATAACATCATTAGACAAAAGTACCGGCTGCGGAATGGACTAATATTCCACCTCAAACTTTTAAAAATCTCGTGGAAAGCATTCCTTCTCGCATAAAATCTGTTTTAAAAAACAAAGGACTATAGACAAAATATTAAAGAAAGAGCTTGCAGAAAATTTCAAATATGAACAATACTGGATAAAAGCGGTCACAATTTGCAATTATTTTTTTCATTAACTTCTTATTGATATAGTCTACTCTATTTAGGTTTTTATTGAAGAAGAATGTTTTAGTTTTATGCTTTATAAAAAATTATTTAAGTTTCTATAATAAAATAAAAATTATAAAAAATTTCGAAAAATGTTGAATTAATGTATCCACTTTAGTCCACTACTGTAGGTGGACTGGAAATATATTTTCCCAAAATAAAATTTAAAAAAGTTCATATCTAATTTTTGTTTTTGGTCCTGCCGTGATTTGAACCCAGGCCGTCGCATTGGCATACGATTGATCCCACCTCTGAGCTAATGACACATACACTCAAAATAGTTTTTAGTTTAAATTAACTGAAAATGTAATTTAAAATAAATGAAAAATCACTTGAAAACCGGTCTATAGACTTTTCATTTAAATCAAAAGAACTTTTCATTTATTTTTAAATGTTAATAAATAAACAACAAAATCCTTAAAAAATAATGATTTCTCATTTATTTCGTTATTTTAAATTTCAAAAAATTAACTACAAAATCCGTAAATATAAACGATATTTAGTTTATTTAATTTTTTTAACTGACCTAGAAATCGAAAAGGAATTCTTTTTTTAACAAAACATTTTAAATGAAAATATTAACTGTAACAGAAAATCCGTATTTATATGTAATTTATTTTTTAAATAAACGACAAAAATAGTTAAAAAATATATTTCTTTGTATTTTAACTGAATAATCATTTAAAAATAAATGTACGGATAACTTTTTAAATAAACTACAGTCAGTGACTAATAATATTTTCAGTGTATAATACTTGGTGGCTAAACACATAAATAAGTGATAATAGCTGGACAACTGGCTCTGCTAAAATGCTAGTACTGGCAAACAATTTTTTATAACTAATATGCCAGCGTTGGGAGAGCAGGAAAAAATTCGTCTTGAAAGAGCTGTCCCACAAACAGAAAAATTGATTTTATAAAACAAAAAAAAATTTAAATTAAAAAAAATCCAAAAAAATTTTTTCAGCAACCTTCTGACTACAAACCTTTTTTTAACGAAGAGTCAGCATTTTTATAAAATCATTGGTCTACCAGTGAATTGATTTCTGCACCGCTGGTAGCATTGGCTTGGTAGCCTGGTTGCAAACCTTGGCATATCACTCTAAGCCAATTCTTTGCCAGTGTTTTTTTGTATAAACCACCGAAATTTTTGTAAAACAAATACTGGCAAAACGCTTTTTGCAAACTCTCCCAAATGAATGTTTTGCCAGTCATTTATTTTTAACACCGTGGTTACCCAGTGGTAAGCCAGTGCTTGAATTTTTGTACCACTGGCGATTTCTGACTGGAATATTTGTAATATTTTAAAATATATTTGTATTATTTTAAAATTTATTATAAAATACGTTTTGGAAAATTCTGAAATGCAATTCGACAAATAACAAAGGTTTTTAAAGCCGACCACACACGGTCAATATAATTTATTGCAATTTTATTGATCTTTTCACACACACTTTCAATGTTATTACAAAAATATGAGTTAAAATTAAATTAATCAATATTTTCCATCTTATGACAAATTGCAAAATTTTGCAGATTTTAAAATAAAGCCACGTTTAGAGTGATTACGTTTTTATTTTGCAATAATTTATATGCTTTTTTAATTTTATTTATTTATTTTTCAACAACAAAAAACAAATTTAAAAAAAACTAACATTTCAATATTGGCCACACACTTTTCAATAATATAAAATTGAAAAACAAAAATCCAAAATATTTTGAATTTTTCAGTTTAATTGATAAACATTCAATATAAGGCACAGACTTTTAATTAATTTGTAAACAATCAAAAATTGATCCATAATATTGAACGTGTATGCCCTACTTAAGGCAAACATACACGTTCAATATTATTGATCAATATTTTTAAAATCAACCAATCAGAACAAAGTATTTAAAAATAAAATGTTCTGATTGGTTGATTTTTGAAAAATTGATCAATAATATTGAACGTATATGCCCTACGTTAGACAATTTTGAATAATATTTGAACAATTTTGAAAGATTTTTGAACAATTTTAAAACATTTTTGGACAATTTTGAATGGTTTATGGACAATTTTAAAACATTTTTGGAAAAATTTTAAATATTTTTGGAAAATTTTGAAACATTTTAGACAATTTTTAAACCTTTTGAGACAATTTTTAAATATATTTGGAACATTTTAAAACATTTTTGGACAATTTTGAAATATTTTTGGAATTTTCTGAAATAAAACTGAAAATGGTCTAGTAAAATAAAAACAGCAAAAATAAAACTGTTAAATTTACAGAACTTTAATGTATTAAAATCTGCAGAAAATTTTGCTAAATATTAGTAGATTAAAAATAGCGAAAACAAACTGTTATATCTACAAAATTTTTGTTATTTTTAAGCAAAATTTTGTTCAATGTAAATAGCAGTATATCCTGTTAAATTAACAGCAATATTTGCTAAAGAAAATTGTAAATTGCTGTTTTCGAATGGCCCGATTTTTATTTGCATTAAAAAAGAAAAATCAAAAAACAATTTCGAAAATTTTAAATTTTTCGTGATTTTTTACAGCAAAAATAAAACTGTTAAATATATATAGAATTTTAGTCATATTTTAGCAAAATTTTTGATGCTCTTAGCAGGTTAAATTATTATTTTCTTTTAACAAAAAATTAGCTCAAATATGACTAAAATTCTGTATATTTAACAGTTTTAATTTTGCTGTCCCAGCAAACAAAGATGATCATTAATGACACAGAAATGATCTCTAAAAACATACACATTTTTCCACTTTTTCCTATGAAAGTGGTCCGTCCAAAAGAGCCCCCTGTGTACTCAGAAATGACTCAGAAAAAAGAACGTATAAAATTTAAATTTTCCTCATAAATTTAAATAATTTTGGAATCTTCTTTGAGTCCGAAAAATGAACCCTCATTTTGAGACAGCTTTTTAGATTGTAGAGACAACTTTTTGGATTGTTTTCTGAGGGTTCATATTTTCTACCAAAAAAAAAGTGTTTTCAAAAAAACAATAATCATTTCTATGGGCAATTAAAGAATCTTATTTATGAGCGCTCCGAAATTGCTGGCTGGGGTTGCTATCTTACTAATATATAACAAAAATTATCTGCTAATTTAGCAGTTTTTCTCTTCAGTATCATTTTTAACTAATTCTTAGTAGTTTTAACTAAATTTTTTTATAGACTTTTTTCGATTAGTGTAAGCATTAGACCGTACCTCAAAAAAAAGTTCGCCGTACAACGTGTAATCTAAATTATTTTTGCAAGGTTTCAAAAAAAAATTTTTTTTTTGCCGAACTTAGGGGTGGCCATTTTACATTTTTCGTTATATCTTTGGAATTTACAATTAAATGTAATTTTTGCCATATTGTAAAAATGCTACTTTTACAGGTGCTTGAAAAAAAAAACCATTTTGGCAACTTTTTCGACTTTTCATAAAGAAGTGCTATAAAATACAGTAATATTCAAAATTTTTTGCTAATTTTTGGAATGTTTACAAAAAAAATATTTTTTTTTTAATAGTGGTTAAAAATGGTACTCCGGCATTTTTTAGATTTCAAAAAAATTTCAAACCTTAAAAATCATACTAGATTAGGATGATTGCACTTTACATGTTCCACTGCAAATTCCTTGATTATTGTTTTTCGTTAAAAATATTTAAAAATACTTAAATCAAAGAGTATTTTTTTCTTTTTAAATAAGTATACAATTCTTGCCTTTGTTCGTGCAAATTTTGCGGTTTTTTGTACCATTTTACTTATTAATTTAAAGTTTTGGTGCCAGTTTAAACTTACCCTGCTTGCAACAAATCTAGCGCTCTATTTACTAAATACTGAGATGTTTCAGTAACCAAAAAAATTAAGATATTTCCAAATATTTTTATTTTATATTTTTTTTATTATTTGTTTAATTGAGCTATACAAAATATATGTAAGCAAATAAATGTTTCCTGAATCATATATATTGGTTTTCTTACACTAGCCCAACAGGTTTCACTAACTGACATTATCTTTGTAAAGTTATAAGCATTCTGTCGTATAAATCCAAAACACTTTCAAATTTTCTAGTCATAAAAAGTTTAAGTGAATTACCACTTCCACTGTTGGCAACACCAATTGATACTAATAGCAGCATATACGAAATCAAAGATAAATAATATTTATGGTGATAAATCCAAGAGAACAGTCTACGTTGTGGTAGTACTTGATTTGGTAAACGACTACCATAAAAAAGTAGATAACGGAGTCGAATATTTTTTGGATTTTCCAAATGAATGTTGACGCAGGATTTGTCATTATTGTTTGTTATAATTTTATCGGTGGCTGTATCATAAGCAAGTTCACAAATTGCTGTACATGAGATAATGGAACCACATTGTGAAGCTCCCCAGGCTGGATCATTAGGACTAAGTTTTAAACTGGTCTGAAGATCTGTGGTAAGCTCTATATGTTTTTTATTTTGAAATTGCGTAGAAAAACCATTGTAGAGAACGGAAAAGTAAGAATCTAATTTGTTACCCAAAAACGCCAATTTAACAGGTAAATTTGAAACTTGATTACGAAATCTTACATCCGAATGAAAACCCGTTAAAGCATTAACTTCAAAAACATGTGTAGGTTTCGATAAAATGGATTTTTCATCAATCGAACTTAAAAGAGCATACAATCCTTCTCCCTGTACTAAACGTAAACTAGGTTCACGCATTGTGATAAGTACCCAGTAGAGCAGTTCTATGACTTCAATACTAAATTCTTGATAATTCTGATCGACTATATTTTGTAAAATTACCCGCAGCTTGGGCATGTCATTGATCACTGATACCAAAGCATTAATATTATAGCCTGATTGTTCTGCAGCAAATCGTGGTGGAAATGGCTTCAATTTGGAATCATAACGATAACTTAAAGCAGCTGCCACAAATAGGGTCCACTTAGCATCACAAGCTAACAGATCAGTCTCCAAAACATAACGCAAGGTTTCAATTTTGTTTAAAAACTCATTGGCAGTCTGCACTTGATGCTGCGAACAGTTTTCGTAAGCTTCCATTGATTGGGTTAAAGGTTCATCTCCTTTTGACTTTTGAAATTGACCTTCCATTGAAGCTTGCGGAGTTTCTTCTTTTCGTTGTTTACTTCTATCTAAACTTGTAGAACTTCTCTTGGGAGTTGGAGCTTTAGTTGCAGTGCTGGTGGTCGCCATATTTTATATAAATATTAGTGAAATAAATTTTAATTTTTTAAAAAAATAGAAACTTTTTTAAGAATTATAGCAAATAAACAAGAAAAAATTTGTGATTGATTTTATTTAAATTAAAAAAATATTTTATAGAGTTTTTAAATAAATTTGTAAACAAAATGGAATGGAACAATTCAACAAACAGTAAAATGTAAAATAATAATTTCCAACGATACAGAATAAGCTTGTTCGTTTACTTACTACAAGTTCCCAGCAAAAAACCTGCTTCGCTGGATGCAGCTTTGTAAGGGAATAAATAAAATTAATCCCTTACAAACCTGCTAACGGAAGGCATGGTTTTTCCATACAAAGGGCCCGCTTGGTAGCACGTTGTTTTGTGAGAAAAAGCGCATTATTCGCTGCTGAAAAATTGCAGTAAATTCATGTTTTTCGTAAGTGCATTTAACCGCAAATAAATTCATGCACTTTTTTTGCTGCTGAAAAGATGCAGTAAATTCATTATTTTCATTGAGCGCATTTAAACGCGACTTCTTATGAAAATAAACGCATTCATTTGCCAACTTCAAAATGCAGACTGACTCATGTTTATGTGGCGTCTATACATTAAACTCTACTAAAGAAGGGTAAAACACGATTGATATGACTCAGATTTCGTGCGCATTAATCTTTGGATAACTTGCATTTTATTTTACTCCCTTACAACCTGCTTCGTCGTAAGGGAATAGCGTAGCACTATAATTTTTTAAATAACTTGCTTACGATTTGCTTCGTTTAAGGCAGTTTTGCAGGGTATACAATCAAATTGCAATTTTTTTTGTGTATTGTATACGCATAAAGTGGCGCAACTCTGAAAAGCAGAATTTGTAGCGCGTTTTTAAGCGCTTCGTATTTTTACTGCTTCCAAAATACTAAAAATTTGTTGCTGGGTTGGGTGAAAAATTTCTTTAGGGGGAACGCACAGTGCTTCGTCCCCATATAGCAAGTCGGTAAAATTAGAGGAGTTATCGTAGAAGAATGAAATTCGGTGTGCTGGTTCAGAACATGTAAATTAAGAAAAATTCGAAGTTTCAGCAATATCGGTGCAAGGACATCCTTAATCTAAAATTTTAAATTTTAGCTACAATTATAAACAGAATAAAGCGAAAATTGGTTACTGCCGGTCAAATTATGTACTTTAACTCAGTGGTTAATTTTGTTTCATTCGGGGCAAGGCCACGACTACCTCCCATATATCCTTTTTCTAAAAAACAATATTCTGGCTTAATTTATAATCAGAATGCACTAAAAGCTTAAAATAGTTTGTAAAATAATACTTTTTGCTCTTTGGCAAATTTTGTTTCATTCGGTGTAAGGACATGACTACCTCCCATATATCATTTTTCTTAAAAACTATATTTTGGCTACATTTATGATCAGAATGCACTAAAAACTTAAAATAGTTTGTAAAATAATACTTTTCAGCTGTTAGGTAAATGTTGTTTCATTCGGTGCAATGACATGACTACCTCCCATATATCCTTTTTCTAAAAAACTATATAAAAATAATACTTCTTAACTCTTTGGCAAATTTTGTTTCATTCGGTGTAAGGACATGACTACCTCCCATATATAATTTTTTTTTAAAACTATATTTTAGCCAGATTTAAGATCAGAATGCACTAGAAACTTACAATAGTTTATAAAAGTATACTTTTTATCCATGTGGCAAATTTTGTTTCATTCGGTGCAAGGATATGTCTATCTCTCATATATCATTTTTCTCATTCATTATCAATTTTAAGGGCGCCACAGGCGAGCAGTATTATTGCTCAATTTTTACAAGATTTTTATTGGTGCAATGTTACTTTATTTTAGAAAAACCTTCAATATGACACACACATGGTCAAATTTATTGGTAACTTGCTAAAATTTAGTGAAAACAATTTTTGACAAAATAATCAATTTTCATAAAATGTCCTGGAAAGGAGTCGCTCCCCACACAAAACCCGAATTATCATTTTTTGAATTTATTATTTTTCTTTATCAATAACTACCCAGGAAAATTTTCTGTTCCAAAGAATTGGTTGTACAATAGCTACCCAGGAAAATTTTCTGTTCCAAAGAATCGGTTGTACAATAGCTACTTTTCATTCACAACCCCTTCTTCTGTCGATTCTAACACCGACTCTTTTTGTTTGAAATTGTCCCAAAAGCAACCCCTTCTATGGCTCCAAAGTGGAACCGGTTGCTCTAGAATCAGTTCTGGAACTAGTTCTGGAACTGATTCTACGGTTGCAGTGGAACCAGTTGTAGAATGGGTGTGGTTGGCTACCGATTGTAAAAAATTTTCCTGGGTACTTTTCATTCACAACCCCTTCTACTGTCGATTCTAACACCGATTCTTTTTATTTGAAATTGTCCCAAAAGCAACCCCTTCTATATCTCCAAAGTGGAACCGGTTGCTCTAGAATCAGTTCTGGAACTAGTTCTGGAACTGATTCTACGTCATCCACACCTTCCATATAGGATCCCAGGAACTGATTCTGGAACCAGTTCCATGGAATCGGTTGCAGTGGAACCAGTTGTAGAATGGGTGTGGTTGGCTACCGATTGTAAAAAATTTTCCTGGGATGCTTTATTTAAAAAAAAGCCGTTTTTGCATTTCTATTAAATTCATGGGCATTTCGATTCTAGGTTAAAGTGGGTTAATAATCTCCAGCGAAACCAAAATTCCGTATCTGAATAATTTTAAGTATATTTAATGAACAAGTTAAATAAAAAACTAGTGTTTGAAAAAAATTGGAATTTTGTGAATTTTTAATTGATATGCTATTTTCTTTTTCAAAAATGGGCAATTTTCCGCCACAATTCAGTTCGGGTTAAAGTTTTCTAAAAAAAAAAATTAAATTCTTCAATTTTAAAACTACTACACTCTAATAAATTTTTGTTGAATTTTACTCTTTTAAATGTAGGTAACTTGATACCTACTATAAGTTGGGCAAAAGTAGGCATTGTGTTTAAAATTAAAATACATAGACACATTATGTTTAAAAATAGTAGACACAATGTGTGTAAAAGTACGTCTTCAATTGTATCAAAGGGGTTTAGCAACTTTTGAAATATGTTTAAATTTAAATTTTATGTGTCTAGAAAACCTATATTAAATGCTTCAACTTACATTTAAGATGTCTACAAACACGCTTATTAATGCGTATATTTGCATTGAATATGTTTTTTTTATTAAATATTTTATATTTTACTCCCTTAAAATAAAAAAATGCATTTAAAAGATGTACTTAAGTGTTTTTATTAACAAAAGGAATTCTTGAGGAAAGAATACAATAAAAATTAACACTATAATAATAACGAATAACATAAAAAGTTGCGAATGATTTTCTTTTAGACAACCACTAAAAAAATCCTCAGATTTTGACAATTTTCAGATTACAAGGATTCTTTTTTCGGATTCTAATGGATTTTCCATGAAGGTTGGGATTTTCTTTAGGACATAATCGTTATACTTTCCGGGCTTTTCCATATGAAAAATTCTCAAGGATCTTAAAGTGTTTTACTATAGGAAAATTGTTTTGAACTTGTGAGTTTTAATAGAAAAACTCCACCAGAATATCGGAGGACTTTTTTAAGGGAAAAATCCATAAAGTCCTCAGAATATCTCCATTTTTCTCCATTCGACTAAATCTGAAGATTTTTCTTAATCTTAAAGTTTTTCGTCAGAATCTACAGAATCTGAAGGTTCCTGCATAGTAAAAATTTCAAAGGATCCGGTAGGTTTTATATTGGAAGAGTTTTCAGAATTTGATGGGTTTTCTTTTTAAAAAATCCTCAGAATCTAAGCGGTTTTCAATAAAAATAAATCTGTCAAGATATACAGATTTTTCAATAAGAAAATGTGATCGTAATGCGGAAGTTCTTCTATTTGAAAAAGACCGCAGAACTTTTAATCGATCTCCACAAAAATTACCTAACAATTTAATAGTTTTAAGAGTAAAATTTCTTCGAATCCGAGGGCTTTTGTATAGAAAATGTTATCAGAAATTAAGGTCCCTTCTCCAGAAAATCCTTTTAAAATCTGGCGATTTTTTTTATAGAAAAAGGTATTAAGCAATGTACAATACTACAAAATCAAAGTGAAAAAAAACTTCCGAACTTGGGGATTTTTATATTGGGAAAAGTTCTTCCAATGTTAGGGGTTTTCTATTAGAAATAGTCTTCAGGATAGGACAATAGCTCATAAAAAATGACATCTGAATGTTATGGCTTCCCTGCTTTCAAAATAAAAAGTTACTCATAAAGAGAGTATGGGTTCCTGAAGATTTCGAGGAAATTTGGATATGTCATAGACGCAACAAAATTAATAACTTTCGGTTCTAAATATGCCTGAGAAAATTGATATTTAGAGGTTTAAAATGAGTTGCAAAGTTGTTCGAAACTTCTGTGTTTAAAAACTTTTTAATATTTTAAGAACACTATTTACCAGATCCAATAAATAACTTTCATTTGATAACCAATGTGTATTCATTTCCTTGGAACCAACACGAAAAAGTAAAAGCACGAAAAATAGGTAAATATCAACCCTTTAAAAGGTGAACATATTTATTTCTTCTGTCATCTCTATAGCATATCTACTTTTCATTCAAATCTGAGGTAACCATGCACACAGACCTTAGTTTTCAGAATCTAATGGTTGTCCTAATGAAACAAATCCTCATAATCTGGATATTTTTTTAAGAGAAAACCCTCAAGAACTGTAAGATTTTCTGCAGTTAAAAGAAAATGGAAAAAATTAAGCTTAACCCAAACATCTTAAGTCTATCACAAGCTTTAGAATTTCTTAATGGATGACCCAACCATTATAAAACACTATCTTTCAATAGCATGTTAGAATAGGAATATTCTTACAAGATTTTCATCGAAAGGCTGAAAAAATATATGTTAAAATGTTTCTAGCAAACCATGAAATACACTCTTACCAACTTAATATTAATTGCGTATTAAAAATTACCATAGAAACTGCCACTAAAATTTGGCTGTTAAAAAAATGTATAAAAAGTTGCAACCATTAATTTTTGTTCCAAATTTTTCACTCTGAAATAATCTGGCATAAATGATTTAATACTGGATTCAATATCCTTTTAATCACGCTTTTCGTTCTTGATTTACATTAAGCCCAAAGACGTTCAATTGCTGTTCGAAAGGATAAAAATAAATCCTACAAATATCTTTATTAACACGACAAAAATACTTACGACCAAATCTGCAATATTTTATATGTATATACTTAATTATTGTAAAGAAATGAAGCTTCACATCACTATACTTTAAGAAGAAATGATAGTTTTTCCAGCATATTCAGGAACACATTAGGCTTTTTTTATTTTATAAATAAATATTAATTGACAATTGTTAGTTACGCATTAAATATAAAGTCAAACACAAATGCGTATATATAAACATTTACTGTATTAAATGTGTAATTTACTTTTATATATGTTTATCAAATTGGAAACATGTTTATAAGAATACCGTTTGATACATTATGTGCCTAATTCTAAATGAAAAGTGTGTAAATTAAAAAATTAAACATATTATGCCTAATAACAAGCATTCTGCGTCTTTTTAAGTAACAATTTGCACACTCAATAGCAGTAAATTTACATGCCTTTTTTAGAGTGTAGATGAAAACTTGGCTGTGTAATGAATGAAAATGGACAAATCGTATTTTAAGGGACAGCACATGTAGACAAATTTGAAAATTTAAAATTTGCGGTTCAAAATTTTAATTTTTTTTTTCACAGAAAATTATACATCCTATTGGACTATCTAAATCGTAAAAAAATAGAGGTTTTTTTATATCTTTTTTAAATTTCACTAAACTTTATAAAATTTTAGGTTTCCCGCAAAAAATAAGTGTCATTACTTAAAATTTTTTTTTTAAGTTCCTTGAATTTTTTTTTATTTTTACACCACATAAAAACGAAGCTTGTGTTTCAATTTTCAAGTTCTTTTTCAAAAAAAATCAAAAAAAAAAACGTTATTATTTTAATTTTTGGTCGTACCTTAAATTTAGCTCTTTCTAACTTTTTTTTTTTTTAAGAGAAACAACACTCAGGAAATTCTTCGTATTAATTAACGTATTGCTTCCTTTGTAAAGGGGATAGAGAAGAAGTGAAAGGTGGTGAAAGATGAAGGGCTTTAAATATGGCAACACTGTAATTGCGCGAGATGTTGAATTTTTTAGAACAGTTGTTGCGCGCCATCTGATGGTAAGTTGGCGAACTTTGTTGAAGCTTTGTTAAAACTCAGGTAAAAGGCTTTGGAAAATGTATAAAATTGTTAAATTTGCGGTTCAAAAAACAATTTTTTTTTTCAAATTCTATTAAAGAGTTTCAAGATGTCCTAAAATCATAAATAAAAAAAAAGACGTTCTTCCATATTTTTTTTTACTCTACACCTATAAAATTCCTCAGTTACTGGCTACTAAAATTTCAACTGAATCTCAGGTGAAATACCCCTTACTAAGACTCAGTTAATAAAATTAAGTAATTGTATATAACTAAGTCGATAGTTGAAAATAGTGCTAAGAAATTTAACTGAAATTTCAGTCACTAAGAGCGATTCCTTAGTTACAATTTTGGGGTCTTTGTACAAAGTAATTATTAACTGAGAATATTTATTTTCTATTATTTTGATAATTTAAAAAAGAACTCGACTTAAAATTAGCTTAATTTATTTTTATCTTAATAATTAACAGGAATGAGAACAAAATTGCATTAATGAAACCTATGATTATTTTTATCTTAATGTTACACCCAATTTGATTAACCTTTTTCTTTAAGCCTTTATTACGTCATCAAAAAATTATGGTTCTGCTGGAGATTTAATATAAATTCTTGCGTGAATATCTTCTCCTAATAAAAAAAGTTGAATTATTTTTCTTGAAAGATCAAACTTTATACTTATCTTTTAATATTGATCTGTATTTTATTTAAAAATATATATACAGTGGGGAGCATTATTGAGTACATGTCAGTACTTGAGGAAACTTACAAGTACAGTCATAAAAATATCAGTCAAGGGGACTAAAGTATACTTTTCTGAAAGCAAAAGGTTCGCTTAATCTGAATCTGGCCTCAGAAATGACCTTCCTTATCAGACTTTCGAGCTATATAAATGGGAAAGACTTAACTTTTCTTCAAAATATTTCGAATCGTATATTTTCTTGAAAAATATTTTTAACAAGATTCGTAACGGCATCTGAATATACTACTCTTTCTCTTTAAAATGCTTTTTGAATTCTTTTGATAACATATTTTTTTACGGATATATCGTTTATTGAAATTAAATAAAGAAAATTGTAAAGCCATTGGAACGCAATATACAGTGGGGAGCATTATTGTGTACATGTCAGCACTTGAGGAAACTTACAAGTGCAGGCATACAAATATCGGACAAGGGGACTAAAGTATACTTTTCTGAAAGCAAAAGGTTCGCTTAATCTAAATTTGGCCACAGAAATGACCTTCCATATTTGTTTGTATTTTTTTATAATTGCGTGTCTAAATTTTTTTTGACAATTTCAAAATTAATTTACAGGGTAAGAACAAAAAAAGGTTTTGGCCGATACATTAGTTGATAACGATTATTTCAGCTGATTAAAAAGTTTTTAGTTTTGACTGAGAAATTGTTTAACTGAGCAACTGAGAACTTTTATCGGTGTACCAAGCTTAAGCAACTTTGGGATTTCCAGTCAAAAAATGTCTAAAGTTTTCGATGCCACCAAATATTATTCTATTAAAAATGTTCACTTAAAATAATTTCTGCTTATTGCGAATATAGTCAATAATAAAACCACCATGTTTCAAATAATTATCTTTAAAAATGAATTTTTGCCAATTTTTTTTGTAAAGCAGTTAAAATTAGATTTTCGTTTAACTATTTTAGCTCAAATTTTTTTTTTGATTTTTGCGCCCTCTGTTGTTAGCAAAAAGAGGAGATACTGAATTCATCTTTCATATTTATTTATGGTATTATGTCGCCTCTTCAAAAATGTATAAATAACTAACGTTCCGCATAATTTTTTTTTTTTTAATTTTTTCTATGGGACAAAGCAATCCTTTATTTATAGTATTCTGAGGGAACAAAATTCTCCTATTGCTGTTTTGTTAAAATGTAGTTAGCAAGTCTCTGTTTTGTAGTTAACTGGTAGTCAGAAAAAACGATCCCTCTAAAATATTAGAATTTTCCTTGCATTATATTACATTTGTTTGATGTCATTTGATTTGGTTTGGGCAATTAATCAATTACTTTGTATTGTGTATTCCCATGGGATTTTTGCAACATATTGATTGTGTAACATACGGTTAAGCAATTTAATTTAGTCTGAATGGTTTTTACTTTTTTTCTTTTGCATTTGTATCAAACAAATATTTATAACAAAATTTTTGTTACAGCTTTTCGAACGACTATTATAGTGGGAGTTAAGAAAAAAAATCACCAAAACTATGTATTAAATTTTTAAAGTAGATATAATAAAAAAGAAACACGATTAAAAAGGTAGTCTGGTTGGAAGTCTACAAGTATTTGGATCCGAAATTTTAATGTGTCAAAATTTGTCTATAAATTGTTTGCCAATTATAAAGCCAGTGCGATATCTTGATTTTGCATAATTTTTAGGTGAATGACATATCATTATTTTTTCGATTACCCGTAATGACACCGCCCAGCAAAATTTTTTTGAACTAGTTACCTCGGAATCTGTTCTATAACAGGTTTTTTTACCACCGGTTCCATGGAAAAGGTTCCAGGACTGATTTCTTGGAGTCAAAATGTAACGTTTCGCTGTCGAAAAACCGGTTCTATAACTGGTTC
Organism: Leucophora obtusa; assembly: GCA_949987735.1. Lineage (NCBI taxonomy): Eukaryota > Metazoa > Arthropoda > Insecta > Diptera > Anthomyiidae > Leucophora > Leucophora obtusa. The sequence continues at coordinate 56,764,265 of OX465299.1, read as the reverse complement.
TACAATCGGTTTTTTGCATTCGACAATTTCGCTGGGCGATTTATTTTCTGCATTATTTTAAAACATATAATAATGAGTTAATAATAACTAGTCACTTTTTACATTATTTACAAATTACGACAAATTTTTATCATTCCCAGCGAAATTGCCGGATGCAAAGAATCGGTTGTAGAACAACTTGTACTTGCGTGAAACCTGTTCTCTTTTACCCAGGAAAATTTTTGGAACACGTTCTAAAATTACTAGTTCTAGAACTATATCTCATAGCACCCTAGGAACTAGTGATCGTGCAACTAGTTAGAGAACACATGCAAAGGAATCATATTTACCATTTTAATTACATCTTTACAATGTTTTGGGAACTAGTTATTTAGAACTACTTATACATTACTTCTACATCGATTCCCAGGATTTAATACTAGTTTGAAAACAGCTCCGTAAAGCTATTTGAAAAACTTAGAAAATTTTAAATATTTTTTCTTTCTTAAATTAACAATAAATGCTCTGAAACTGTTTACTATCAAAATAGAACTCGGCATGAAAATAACCACTAAAGAAAAGAATTTATCTTTTCAAAATCTTGACAGTGGAAACGCTTAGTGTCTTATATTAAACGGGCAAGCTAAATATAAATAAAAGGTGTAACGTCTCCAAATTTGTTTCGTTCCATTTTTCGGGATTAAGATATCTTTGTCTACTTTGGAATATTTTTCCTGGAAATATTATTAACTAACATATGAATATACCTATACGAATCTGTATACAAAATTTATTAAAATAATGGTTTGAATAATTTTTTTTTTTTCGTTTAAAATAAATTTTTTTTCTTGAAACTGTATCAGTATTATTAAAAATATTAGTTTTAAAACCGATCTACCAAAGGGATTAATGCTCCATAATGGCTTCTTGGAACTAGTTCTAAGCGCAACAATTCCATATAAAAATCACGGATACAAGAATATGTTCGAGAACCGTTCCTTAGAACCTAGTACCTGTTCAACTTAGAACTAGTTATAAGTTCCACTACGACATATCAAAAAAATCCTTTTCGAGGCGCCCAAATTTCAATTTTTTGAGTTTTTCTCAACTTTTATTTTTAAGGTTTTTTTTAGTAGGTAATAAAAAAAAATCTTCTGATTTAATTTTTTTTAAATATTACCTTTCGAAGGTAAAATTGTATGCTAAAAACGATTACGATAGCAGTTTTTCCAAAAAAAAGCTTCTTGAGGTTTTGGACGAGTTTTTTCGAAAAATAGATCTTTTTTTATGCGTTAATTTTTAAGGTTTTTTTAGTAAGTATGTATGTTAAAAAAAAATTCGCCGATTTCAAATTTTTTAAATATATCTTATCCAAGGTAAAATTGTACGCTTAAAACGATGGCGATATCAGTTTTCCTAAAAAAAATGTTTGCTTTTGGGTTTTTAGATGAGTTTGGCACCAAATTTGGGCGCCTCGAAAATGATTTTTTTGATATGTCGTAGGGGAACTCTTTTTCCTCATGCCAAAAGCTATCGAAAAATCGATGGCACAATATCGACAAATTTTTGTCCTTACAAATCGGCCTACCCTAATGTATATACTCGTAGATCGTATTTCACTAGTACACAACTGGTTCAAAATGATTATTGTGAGAACTAGTTCTATAATTACTAGTCAAAAAACTAGTACTTTTTAGTACTAGTTCGACCATTTGCTACTGGGCATTTTAGAAAACTATTTTTATGCACATTACTTTTTGTTTTTTGTATCGTAATCATGGGAGTAAAGTGTAAATTCTTCCCATCAAGAATAAAAATACGAAGCACAAAAATTCGCTTACATTTTACGCAGTCAAGTGCTATATGTATCAATAGGTCAGGGGTAAAGTTCTCGACTAATAATCAGGTATCTCAAAATCGTATAATAAAAATTATTTGTAATAAAATTTTTTTAAATAAACACTTTTTTGTAAAAACCTGTTTTCAAACATATTGCTTTTCTTAACCACGTAACCACGTAAGTAATCACTTTCTTTACCACCTCCACTGTAACGGATCCATATATTATTGCCTGCAAAATTTTCCACAGAGTAGAAAACTGCTAAGCCGGGTCGAAGGCCGGCTACGCAGCAAACCTTATTTTAGCGAAGCCGGCTTCGGATATGCCACAGAGTACCCTAAACCAGGCCGGGTACAGGCTACTAATAAAAAAAAATCAGTGAAGCCGGCTTCAAACATAGCATAGATTAGAACACCTCTCAGCCCGACAAGAGACAAAAAAGCATTAGTGCAATTATAACCACTCCAAAATGGGGATTATGTCTTCTTAAAAAACAGTTTGAAAGCCCACGGGGAATATAACCAATTTTAGCTAGGTAATATGGCCATATTGATCATAGTCTCCGTATTAATTTTGGTTCCGTGACAAAGCAAATTTCGGTCATAGTCCCCAAATCGGAAATGGGGATAATAATATGGGATTATGACTCGTCACTTGTATAAACGTGTTAACAGTGGTAAGTTTATAAGTAATATTCTACACTATATTTATGGTCATATATTGACAGTTTTTGACAGGAAATTTAATATTAATTTGAGTTATGCATGCCAAAAAATTTCTACATAATATTTCACTCAAATTAAGAAAATAAAATATTTTAGAAAAGCAACTTATGACCATCGATAAAAAAAATCGTAAACTTGCTTACAAACTTTTAAATGACCTTTTAAATACCTAGAACTTTATTTGTTGTGTCCAGTTTTATAAGTGTTAAAAAATTCAAGAACTTTTAGAAAAAGTTTAGTTTAAAAGGGAGGAATTTGAATTCTATTAATATCTTTTTCTGCAGAAATGTATTTTAACACTTTTTGTTTGTGTTCCATATAAAAAAGTTACTTTTCTATTTACCTTTTATAGGTATAATGGATAACAACAAAAAAAACTTTCGTTATAAATAAGAAATTTCTAACAAAACAACAAAAGACGGCCGGTGCTGGCCTGTTGGTGTATGGCCTCATAAATCAAAATATTGCATACACTTTGGTCAAAAGTTAATTCAATTTTCATGGAGCACTTTTCGTTTTTATATTATTATGACAGAGCTGAAATGAACATACAAATACCAAAAAGGCCACATACAGTAACAACAAAAAATATGTATCTTGGGTTGGGAGAAAAGTCACTTCTCAAAAGAATGTAAATATTTACCCCTCAATTCATAAATGCTTTGTAAAGTTATAGTAGGTTTACAAAACGTCATTTTCATACAAAATTTGTTCAATAAACCTCCTATAACACTGTGGAACAAATTCAGGTTAGCAAAAGTTAGGTCGATTCTGAGAGTGAGGGGTGAAAATAGAGGCTAAATTAGAAGACCCGTATCGCGGCGTTTGCTTATATTAGTTCGAATTTTTTCATATTGTTTATATGGTTTTTTGGCTATAACTCGTCGACTAATTTATACTTTTAAATCTGTAAAAGCCAAATTATAGCTAAAGACCTAAACAACAATTAAAAAAAAAAAAAAAAACAAAACAAAAAAAAAATCAAATAAAACCAATTTTTTTTAATGTTAATTGTTGTTCAGGTCTCTAGCAATAATTTGGCTTTTACAAATTTAAAAAATATCAATTAGTTGACGAGTTATAGCCAAAAAACCATATAAGCAATATGAAAAAATTCGAACTAACATAAGCAAACGCCGCGATACGGGTCCTCTAATTTAGCCTCTATTTTCACCCCTCACTCTCAGAATCGACCTAACTTTTGCTAACCTGAATTTTTTCCACAGTGTAATTTTACAAAGCGTTTATGAATTTAGGGGTTAACTTTTATTGGATATTTTAGTGAAAAAAGTTTCTACAGATATTTTTAACCTATAACATTAGCTGTGTTTGTGTGACTGCATATCAGTGTTATCTAGAACAATTTTGACACCACTACGTGGTCAGGGTATAATAAGTTTGTGCTGATGTTTATAACACTAAAAATTATTGGACCTAGGCCCAACTTACAGTATACTAATCGACTCAGAATCACTTCTTGTTTCGATTTATCGATGTCCGTCCGTCCGTCTGTCTGTCCATACATTTTTGTGCGCACTCTACAGGTCGCAAATATTAAGATATATTGATGAAATTTGGTACAAAAGTGGATTGGTTACACGGTGCAGGTCGGAAATATTTAGATATTTTGATAATATTGGGTATGTCGGCCCAAGGACGAAGTATATTTATTCTAGATAGGATCGGTCCATATTTGGACCTATCGCCTATATATTTCCGATTTTCTCTTCTTTTATCATTTTATAGAAAATTTTGACACAAGTCCCATTTGAATCCATTCGAATTGCGGATCCCAACATTAGTTGGCTCTTAACCAGACTGGTGTAGGGTATTATACATATATTCGGCATGCCCGACTTTAACTTTTTACTCATTATACCCTACGCCCCTATGTGGTCAGGGTATTATAAGTTTGTGCTGATGTTTGTAACACCAAAAAATATTGGTTGTAGACCCACCTTATAGTATACCGATCGGTTCAGAATTTTTTTTTATTTCGATTTAACGATGTCCGTCTGTCCGTCCGTCCGTCTGTCTGTCTGTCCATGCAATCTTGTGCGCACTCTACAGGTCGCAAATATTAAGATATTTTGATGAAATTTGGTACGCAGACCTATGTTAGCCCAAGGACGAACAAATTTGATTTTGGTGAACATCGGTCCATGTTTAGACCTAGTGCCCATATAAGGGTCCTACCAAAATTATATTGTTTATACGCTGCAGGTCGTAAATATTAAGATATTTTGACGAAATTTGGTACACAGACCTACATTAGCCCAATAACGTAGCCTATTGATTTTGGTGAACATCGGTCTATGTTTAGAACTAGTGCCCATATAAGGGTCCTACCAAAATTATACTGTTTATACGCTGCAGGTCGCAAATATTTTGATGAAATTTGGTACATAGACCTATGTTGGCCCAAGGACGAAGCCTATTGATTTTGGTGAACATCGGTCCATGTTTAGAACTAGTGCCCATATAAGGGACCCCCCAAAATTGGCTTGGTTACAAACTGCAGGTCGCAAATATTAAGATATTTTAATGAAATTTGGTACATAGACCTATGTTGGCCCAAGGACGAAGCCTATTGATTTTGGTGAACATCGGTCCATGTTTAGAACTAGTGCCCATATAAGGGTCCCCCCAAAATTGGCTTGGTTACAAACTGCAGGTCGCAAATATTAAGATATTTTAATGAAATTTGGTGCGCTGACTCACATTATAGAAAATTTTGACACTAGCCCCATTTTAACCCATTCGAATTTCGGATCCAAACAATACACGAGACTGGTGTAGGGTATTGTATAGTCGGCATGCCCGACTTTAACCTTTTTACTCGTTTTTATTTACTGCTTATAATTTCAAAGGGAAATAAACACATGGTGTATAAAATTAAAGATTTTTTGGAGACACATTTACCCGTATACAAAATATGTCCAACCTTTATTTGTTATTCAATTATTATTTTATTGAATAGAATATTTGTATGGAAAATTGTTATTGGGTCATATGAATAAAACTTAGCAATTACTTCGAAGTAATTACTTTGGGCTTAGGAATAGCTTTTAACTCCAAATTTACCAATTGGCTGGTAGAATAGCATGAAATGTAAACGAAAATTAAAAAATTAAATTTCTAGTCTACTCCCAAGCAGACTAGATTTGTGAAGTAATTGCTTAAAAAACCCTGTATTTCCCCCTATTAGTAATATCTATTTTTTATTCATATGAGCCATTAGTTTTAGTTCAAATTTATGTAATATTAATTATTTAATTTACTCGATGGGTTGTCTAAGCTTTTTTGGATATTCGCTATTGTCTGCCTTTAGGACAACTTGTTCCACAGCGCCTTTTTCATCAATACTTGAAGTATTTGAATTAAGTGGTCAACAACACGGTTCAACAACACGGTTAATGTCGATATCAAAATTTATATTTTCTCCAGTTATTTGACAATCTGTACATAAAATCTAAATTTCAGACACGTTTTCATATGAAAAATAGGTTCGTTTTTGATCCCGCTTTTTAGGCCCTAAACGTGGGATTGGTTTTTCTAAAGATAAATATGTGTCGCTTATTTTTTTCTCCTCTACACATAACCAAATTTCATTAAAAGCAGAGACAACTCATTGGGATACCTTCCTTTTTAGCTACGATATAATGTGCTTCTCAATTGTAATGCCAACATTTTTACTTAAATTAAAAATTTTTCAGCAACTCCATTTACCTGTTTGTTTCATGGTGGTGATGTCAACTAATGGGCTCTTCAATCGCAAGATTTGCCATAGCCTCTACAATGACCGATTTGAAATAATTGTTGCCTTCATCCAATACTTAAACGAAACTAAACCAAACCAAACAACAAACAAGTGTAACGTAATCAAATTAAGATGAAGTATACTCATACTACTTAATACAAAACTGAGTGCTATATAGATGGTACCAACTTATACACCCATAAGATAAGACAGATGAAAGGAACCACAAAAAAAACGACAGGGGACACTTAGTTGAAAAAAAAAACTCACAAATAGAAATAAAAGGAAATAAATGAAGGAACATGCAGTCGAACCCTAAAAGCATGCCAATTATAATTTACAAAATATTGTATAAAAAATGTATAGTTTTTTTAAAAGTAATGCAGTAAGTAACATCATCTACAGTAGACCAAACAGTGGTTGATGTTCCTACATCCTCATCATCACACAACAATATAGAAATCAGTAGATAAGTTGAAGTGGTGGTGGTAGTTGTATATATTTTGGTCATATGTTGTATGACATAACAGATTTTTTTGTTATTTTTTTAACACCCTCTTGTCATTTGAGATTTTTGATATAGCGGACGATGCCAAATAAAATCTGTGTGCGTTTTTTCGTTTATACTTTAGTTTAAAGGAACACATTAGAGTAGAGGTACAACCTTGCGGCTGCGGCTGCGGATTCCGCTGCGGAGAGAAAAAACAAATTAAATGACTGCGGCTGCGGTGACGGTTGTTTTTATACATACATTCACACTTTCTTTACATGTATGTTTGTGTACATTTAGTGTATGTGTGGAGAGCACCAGCGTTGGGAAATGAGGTTTTTGTTTCAGTGTAGTAAATTTTGTTTTTTTCATTTTAACTTCGGCAAATATCAATAAATTAAAATAATAGGCTAAATGAGTTCAAAACTAGTAATAAATATGAAAAACAATGATTTTTCAAAATAAAAGTTCAATCGTTTCAACTTTTCCATCTCTGAACATCATCAAATATCTGGATTATTTTTTGAAAATTTGTAGTGAGAGTGAGAATGAAAATATGCGAGTATGAGAGAAAACGCAGAGAAATTAAATTAAGTTTTAATTTAGAGAGAATCCGCTAGTCATTTTTAATGTCAAAACTCCATATAAAAAAAATAAACATAGAACAAGCCGCAAGGTTGTATCTCTACTCTTATTCCGTTGATGTCAAAGTGCAATGTTTACCTCTTGTTGTTTTTCGTTTAAATATTGTTATGTTCTTCTTACAAGTAGATTAGCAGCTGTCTATGTAATAACAGGAGTGGTTATGATTTTTTGGTTTGTTCGTTTTGTAACAGATAACATTAGACATAATAATTCTGCGAGATTATCAAGCAGGTGCATTGGCCAGGGGGGAAATATTTTTGGAAATATTTCAACTTAATATAATAAAAGTGTAACGGATAGAAATTATAGCTTGAACGAATATATATTAACTCAGAAATGGTTAAAAATTTGCAATAATACAATAGCAATTCGGGTTCTAACTATTAACCTCAGTTTTATAACTTTATTTTCTTCCTTCTAATTTTAGGGCCAGGTACATATTAGGGTTAGTTTCGATGTACTCGTTTTTAGAATCCAAAATTTAAATGGTTTTTAGCAAACACTGTATATTTTAGCTTTTTAATAAATTTCGGTAATTTTAATCGTAAATTCATATTCCTAAGTTTTTATTCGATAGTTTTTCTTTAAAATTCATTATTTAAAGTTTTTAAATTTGTTTTGTATATAAGCACTAAGTTTGATTTTTTCTTTAAAAATATTCGCCCATACTATTTAAATTTCTAAAATGTACGCTCACAATATTTTATCCTTAAAAACAACCTAAAATATATATTAAATTAATTGAAAACACAATTAAAAAAAGTACTATTGATTTTTCATTATATTCAAACCATTCTGCTATTTATTTGCAAACATTGTTGAAACAATCCATAAAAGAAATAAAAATAATTGAAAATTCTGTTAAAACAATCATCAATTTTTAACTGACAAAACGTAAAAAAACGATTTTGTGGTTTGTTTTTTGATATTTGAAAATTTTTTTTTGTTTGGATTTTCACAACACTCACACACAACACACACGTTCATATTTTTATTGGCTATGTTTGTGTGTATGAGCAAAGAATTTCTTGTAATTTGAATTGAAATAATTTTGTATATAAACAAACTATTTTAACAAAAAAGAAAACCGAAAATATTTGAATTTTTTGTTTTAAAACAGAAAACAACGAAATTATTTAAATTATTTTTTCTAAAAATAGAAATATAAAAATAGAATATTTGACTGAAAATAACAACTCCTACAGATGATACATATTTTTTTTGGTTTGTTTTTTATTGACGAATATAAAAAGTTAAACAATATGCTTCAATGTATTTTAATTGATTCTTCAATTAAAAACAAACTTTACATATTACTTTTTAAAAAAAAAATATAAACAATAATACAATTTAATGGAAAATCACTGATGAAGCCTGTCCATAAAAAGGCAGAAACTAGATCTAGTCTGATTTGCAAATTTAATGTGTTTATAACTTTTTAGGAAAATGTTTATTCTTCTTCTTAACCTCAAACCTACTAAATTATAATTAATAAAAATACATTTAATGACAGTATTATTTGTATTTAGTCTATACGACGCGTTTGAAAAAAAACTCAGTCGGTTATGGAAAATATATTGTGAGTGTATATTTCAGTTAAAGTCGACTTTTCTTAAAATACTGGGTGGCAGTATGCCTTGACTTTGACCTTGGCCGGCACATAAAATCCTTCCACTGAACCCTGCTCGGGGGTGCTGGCTGGAAACGGGTACCAGACGGTACGCGGCTAAGGTCAGGGTTTTGATCATAGTGGGACAATGTAAGGTCTATTGTCTGTTTTACTGAGATGGGCTCTGACTATAGGTGGAAGGTAACCGCGGCTAGGTATCGGTCCGAGTGTCTGTTTTTCTCACATTGAGCGGCTTGGGACGCTTCCTTTCTCGTGGTTCCTCAAATCCAGGCGCGTCTGTTTCCCATAGTGGGCGGCTTCCTGGTCCGCGTCTGTTTTTACCTAGTAGGTCGGCGGTGAGAATTTTTTAACGATGTTGGTAGAGGAAAGAATATGGGAACACAACAAGAGAAAAAGGAAATCCGGGCGGTAATATACGCCCAAACGTCGGTGTTAGCAGTGACTGCGACCACCGGCGGGCACGGTGGAGACAGCGGGTCTCCTCTGCGTGTCGCCAGCAGTCACACAACGGATACGGTAACGGACACGGCAACGGCAACGGCAACGGCAAATTCGCAACTGGGGTCATCTCTCGACAGACAGGAGGCCATGGAGGTGCACTCGGACAGTGACACCAACGACCAACTATTGGGTTTGGAGGAACTCTTCTTATACCAGACGGATGAGGAGGATATTCGTATGATATCCTCCCAGCCGGTGGTCAGTGAGTCCAACAATCCCAAGAAAATGATCGTTGGAGGCACCGAAGAGAGCAAATCCACTGGCAGTCCTCTGCCGGCAGATGACTCGAAAAGAGTGGCAGGCTACAAGCGCTCTATCCGGTATTTGAAGCAGCTGGCTCGTCGAGATCCATCTGCCTTAACTGCCAGAGAAAAGCGATTGAGGCGGAAACATGAATTCCATGTGCGGAAGTATGAATCCATGGCGAAGAATACTTCCGTAGTGGAATCCAGGCCACACACAAAGGCGCAAGATCAGAGCAAAGCCATGGGAAAACCGTATAAAACCGGATCCCATGGCCACTCTGAGGCGCGGCGAACGGACTCCAAGGTTCCTGCGGAGTCCGGGAAGCGTTCGACCAACCAAACCGAAGCACCCTCAACGCGACCGTCCACCTCACGTGGCAATGTTGGGGGTACGAAGTTTGGCGGTGATCCTGGCGCCAAAGCCGGACCTGACGGCGGAAAATCCGAAGTGCGGGCCGTACCGTCCTCATCAAAAGGAAGTACGGCTATCTCCAAGGACAAAGCCTTCAGGCCCGGTGGAAAGCGACAGAGGTCAGGTGAGACGCAGGTGTCAGAGGGTAAGCGGTTGAAACCATCGGCTAGCTTTCCATCTGCACCTGAGCTACAGGTAGCCATTGTGGACCGGAGTCATCCTGAAGGTAGGATGGCAACGGACAGATGGCTGGTGTTGGAGGAACGAATACTGAGGGCACTAGTTGACGCACTCGCACACAGTGAAGATGATTCCTTCACTGCGTTCGATGGCGCCAAGTGGCAGAAAGGTGTCAAGATAGTGGGTTGTGGCAATGAGAAAGCGTTGAACTTTCTCAAAAGCACAATCCAGGATCTTGACGAGCTTTGGCCGGGTATGAATGTCGATATCGTTCCCATTGATCAGGTCCCTTTTCAGACGACCGTGAAGGTGTGGGTTCCTCCTCCAGTAATAGAGGATGAAGCCATTCTGACACTACTGAAACGTCAGAACAAAGGACTTGGTTCAGATGATTGGAGAATCATCAGGGGACGAGCGAGGGACAAAGGAGACGGAAAGGACCTCTGGCTAAAAGTCGGCTCGGAGTCTTTACGCCTCCTGCGCCTCTCCAATGGATCGGTGAAGTTTGGGTTGAACCATCTTAAGATGATTCTACCCAAGGAGGATACCAGCAATGCGTCCTAGATGCATCAAGGTGGTGCAGATAAACCTGCATCACTGCGAGGCAGCGACCGATGAATTGCTGCGTTTCATGGAGACGGAGAGGATGGACGTAGCCTGGTCCAGGAACCTTGGCTTTCTGGCAACAGGGTTCGGGGACTTGGATCACGCAACTTCATGCTTCTCTCTCCGCTGTGTGAAGGTAAGATCAGAAGCTGTATATTGTATAGGAAGGGCATTAATCTTTTTCTTATGTCTCATTACAGCAATGGGGACCTAACGGTGGCGGCACTTGAGCGCAGGGGCATGCCCACTCTGCTCCTTGCCTCGATGTATCTCCCGTATGAGGAAGACAACCCTCCATCACAGGCAGTCCGTAATCTGGTCGAGGTGGGCATAACCAAGGGCCATGATCTGGTGATGGGGGGTGATGCCAATGCTCATCACTCTTTATGGGGCAGCACTGACATCAATGACCGAGGTGAGTCACTGTTTGATTACCTAATGTCCACTAATCTGATTATATCTAATAGGGGCAATAGGCCAACATTCTATAATAGGATTAGGGAAGAGGTTATTGATATAACCATGGTATCGAATACCGACTCTGTTGAAGTCCAAGACTGGAGAGTTTCACAAGAATGTTCATTCTCTGATCATTATAGGATTCTCTTCAGCGTTGATCTTTCTGTTAGGGAAATGATTCCATATAGGAATCCTAGGAAGACAAACTGGGCCAGATTTCGTAGTCTTGTTCAGACGATACCGGGCCCAGAACGGGACACCCCGGTCAGTGTGTGAGACGTGGAAGGTTCAGTTCATCTATTGACGGATAACCTTAGGGAAGCATTTCTGAACTCGTGTCCTGAGCGCTTGACACCGAGAAAAATTCACCAACCATGGTGGACTCCGGAGCTTAAGAAACTTAGGACGGAGAGCAGAAAACTCTTCAATAAGGCGAAGAAGGAGAACAGACCTGAGGACTGGGAGCGGTACCGTCTCAGTTTTAATGCCTTTAAGAAGGCGACTCGAAGGGCAAAAAGGGAATCGTGGTCTAAATTCTGTGGGGAAGTGGAGGGCACTACGGAGGCAGCGAGGCTTCGTAAGGTTCTTTCTAAGGCACCCAGTGCACCAGGATCCCTTATGAGGCCTGATGGTACTTTCACGGAGGGTAATAGGGAAACCATTGAGCTCCTGATGGAGACTCACTTTCCGGGTTGCAGAGAGGATGTGATGTCCAATGTCCCGTTGGACGCACTCTCATCGACTGCAATTCAGATAGGTGAGCACATCTGGTCAATGGTAGACGAACGCAAAATTGCTTGGGCGATACGGTCTTTTAAGCCCTACAAATCAGCAGGGCCGGATGGTATTTTCCCGGCACTTTTGCGGGAGTCCCTGGACATTATCATGACATGGCTGCTGCGTATTTTTACTGGCAGCCTGGCATCGGGGTATATACCCTCTGGGTGGAGAGAGGTCAGGGTGGTCTTCATCCCGAAAGCGGGGAGGATAAACCACAGCACCGCCAGGGACTACAGGCCGATTAGTCTCTCGTCGTTTTTATTGAAAACGCTGGAGAGACTGGTGGACGTTCATGTGAGGAGCATCCTCTCTGCAGACAATTTCAGCAGAGCCCAACACGCATACCTCAAGGGAAGGTCGGTGGAAACGGCTCTGAGTGAGGTTGTCGGCACAATTGAGGATGCTCTTCACGACCGTGAGTATGTGTTGGCGTCCTTCCTGGATGTAGAAGGGGCTTTCAACAACGTGAGTATATCATCGATCACTAGTGCCTTGGAGGGAATTGGCACTGACCCGCAGATAACCCTGTGGACGGGCAATATGCTCAGGAGTAGGGCTATAAACTCGGACATAGGCGGTGATGGGGCGCGGAAGGTGGTCACAAGGGGTACTCCACAAGGGGGGTCATTTCTCCTCTTCTGTGGAATCTAGTGATCAATGGAATCCTTGACTCATTGGGGAGAACGGGGACGAAGGTTGTGGCATACGCCGATGACGTTGTGCTACTGATCAGGGGGAAATTTCTCCAGACGGTCAGTGATCTCATGGAGTCGGCGCTTACGATGCTATCCAGGTGGGCAAGGGAGAACGGTCTGGGAGTCAATCCATCTAAAACCGAACTTGTTTTGTTCACAAGGAAGTACAAACCGGAGAGATTTGATCTCCCTAGATTGGACGGAGTTACTCTTCAACTCTCGGGGGAGGCAAAGTATCTGGGTGTCATTCTTGACTCTAAACTTTCCTGGAAGAGGAATACCGAGGAGAGAATGAGAAAAGCCTTATGTGCTTTTTACACCTGTAGAAGGACCTTTGGGAAGAGATGGGGTCTACAGCCGTATATCATTCACTGGATGTATGCGGCGATTATCAGACCAATCTTGACCTACGGGGCACTGGTGTGGTGGAGGGCGGTGGACACGGGTTCATATCTCTCCACTCTCGCAAAGGTGCAACGACTGGCTTGTCTGGGTATTACGGGGGCGGCTCGTTCTACACCCCAGGCAAGTTTGGAGGTGATGCTTGGCATCCCACCACTGGATATTTATATCAGGGGCACGGCGGCAAAGGCAGCTCTCAGACTCAGGGAGATGCAGGAGCTGAGGCAACGCACTTGGGGGCACCGTACCATTCTGCATGGGATTGGTGGTGCACTACTGGATCGTGAAACGGACTCTATTGTACCGGTCACGAATTTCCAGAGGACTTTTGAGGTGATTGTACCGACCAGGGAAGACTGGGCAGCCGACTCCGTTATTCGGAGTGGTGATATCTCAGTGTTCACGGACGGTTCGAAGACGGACATGGGGACAGGGTCGGGAGTTTACTCCGGCGAACTGGACCTTCGAATCTCCATATGACTCTCGGACGATTGTAGCGTGTTCCAGGCGGAAGTGTATGCAATTGACGTGGCCGCACGGATGATAATGGAACGGGATTTGGATCCATCGTCCATTAGCATCTTTGCGGACAGTCTTGCTGCTTTGAAAGCCCTGGAATCCGATACTGTCAGATCGGGGTGTGTGCGGCACTGTATTGAATCCCTCGACCGTATTCGTCGACACTCGGTAAGGCTGGCGTGGGTCCCTGGACACGCTGGGATTGCGGGGAACGAGCGGGCTGACGAGTGTGCGAGGAATGGCTCCGAGTCGGTTGAGGACCCTATACAGACGGAGGTCCTGGTTCCTCTGGTGGAGCTATTCGGTGTGATAGGGGATATATCGGATAGGGAGACGAGGACAAGGTGGACAACCTTGACCAATTGTAGGATATCTCGGACCCTATGGCCACTGCCAGATCCGGGGAGGACAAAGATTCTTCTTGGATTTGGCAAGCGGACGGTCGGGATGCTTGTAGGGGTTCTAACGGGACACTGCGCGATAGGCCGAATGGCTGCGCGTTGGGGTTACGCCCAGGCGGACTACTGCAGGGGCTGTAGGGACGAGGAGGAGGAGGAGACAGTACATCATCTGCTTTGTGAATGTCCGGGACTGAAGGAACGGCGACTCAGATATCTGGGGTGCAGGTTCTTCGACGACCTGGACAATCTACGCGATGTTTCTCTGTCTGGTCTTGCGAACTTCTTAAGGGGATCGGGATGGTTCTAGATTTCTCGGGTCGTGGTATTTCTTTCCATGCGGGGGAAACTAAGGGAATCACAATGGGCCCTAAGGCCTCCGAGTGAACTCGCCGTTCTGGCGGGCTCCCATTCAACCTAAACCTCAACCTAAACCCACGCCTTGACTTGGTTTATTTTTGGCGCATTCTGATTGGTTAATTTATTTTCAACCAATCAAAACGTTTGAAAATATAAATGGGTGTTATCAAAAAATGTGATAAAAACCGTGTAACCACTTAATTTCTAATGCATGGATTACATTTAAGTTATATATTTCAATAAATATCAGCACATTGTCACCTGTTTTATAAAATTTATAACAATCTGACCAATTTTTGGTTAATACATAAAATTGTTGACCAATTTTATAGGCCAAATGTAAACTCCGTAACAAGTAACTCATAAGGTTTTTTAACTTTAATAGCTTATATTTTAATAACCAATAAAGCTCAACACTAACTGTAAGAATTTTTATGAAGAGGAAAAGTGCCGTTTTTAATAAAACTTAATACATTTTACAAACTTTTTCGTATATCTTAGCTATTACGACTTCAATTCTGTAACGATTTTTCGTCATAATTTTTGATAAAAATGCATATACCAGAATTTTGAAGTTATCTATTACTTATATTGCGAAAATAATAATGTTATTTATACTCAAATGATCATTGGACTGTAAGTAATCATCCAGTATAACAGACTTGAAGCTTTTCTGCAGCATGTAACATTCTCGAGATGAAAAAGGATGTCTTTAATAAGATTTGAAAAAATGTTGTACTCCGTTCCTAATTTTTACACCAAACTATTTAACGAGTAAGAAAAACAATGTCATATTTGGATTCACCTTGTTGGCATCATGCGATTTTGTTTCGGAAAAAAAATTCTGACAAAGCGTTTCTGAAAGAAAACGAAAAAAAGTAACCAAATGTAAACTCCGTAACTGTAAACTCCATAACCACAATTGTTTGCATCAGATTTCATTCAAATAAATGTATATAAATGTTTAAAATATTTTAAAGTAACCATAAACAGAGGTGATTCAACTAATATTTATGCGTCAAAAGAATCTTCAACAAATAATTTTGCGTCAAATCAAAAAAAGTTATCAGTTTTTTACCCTAAGCTGCTGGAGCGAAAACTGATTGATTTTGCATTTCATTGGTTTTGAATCGATATTTCGAGTCATTACTGATATTAGTTTGAAAAATTAAATTTGTTTCACACAATTTAAGAATTTTTTGATCGCGTAATGTTATGTTTTTAATATATTATTTTGTAACTGCGCAACCGCTGTTTGGATTTTAAAAAATTTTATATTTTTGAAAAGCATTTAAAAGGACCAAAAATACAAAATTAAAAAAAAAAAAAAATTTTTTTTCGCGGAATGAATTGTATTTTTATTCGCGAAACCTCCGATTTGATAAACACAAATTATATATCATTGGAAAGCAAGTTGAAAACTCAAATACGAAAACCTAATAAATTGAAGAAAATTCGTACGCAATTTTTTTTGTTATATCTTGTAAACTCCGTTACCACAAAAAAAAATTAAAATTGTGCAAAAAAAGTTATTGCGACAACTTGTAGAAGAGAAGTTTTGCAATTAGGTTTATAATGACTAAACTTACTAATTCCATTAAGAAAAAACCGAAATATTAACACTTTTTGCTTCTCACAAATTTGGCCCAAAAATGTATCACATTTTTTGATTTCACCCAAAATTAAATATTTGTAGGGTTTTCATTCACAAAATTAACAAAACCGTATGATTAAAAATAAAGTCGACTTTAAATTTAAAATACACTTTCATAGTAAGGGCTTTGGAGAACATTTAAGTTTCATCAAAATCCTTACGATGGGTCTCATACTGAAAGGTTAACTTTAACTTAGCTATTAAATAAAAGAAAATGTCAAAAATATATATAAAGCAACAACAAATTTTTGTATGAACTAAGTATGAAATTCAGCGTTAAACGCTAGAAAAATATTTTGTTTTCAATTTTCCTAAAAAACTCAAAATTTCAACAATTAAAAAAATCTAAATTGGGCATGCCGACTATATGCTACCTTACACCAGTTTGGTTTAAAGTCAACTAATGTTTGGATCCGAAAATCGAATGGATTGTCATTTAACCCATTCAAATTTCGGATCCAAACATTAGTTGGCTTTTAACCAGACTGGTGTAGGATATTATATACTAGCGGGCGCAGCCCGCTACGTTGTTAGCGTACCTTCAAGTGCCCCCACCCGACAATTTTTTTTAAATTCGCTTTTTATTTAAAGTACAGTTTTTATAATAAAAGCCTTCACCCAGCCACCACAAATAAAAAATTATGCACAACAATGGGTTTAAAATAAATAAATATTTGATCACTTTTTCGCATGAAAGTGGATTGTTAGTAATGAATCCATAATAAATTGCAATATACGTGTGTATGTTAAGATAATTTGGTAAAGTGCGAACTTAGGTAGATAGACCCGTAAGTAGTTTTGTTCATTTGTGTTTTGAATGAAAATAAATAACGTAAAGCAGGGTTGGAAAGCATTTTATAATAATAAAAATAGCGTTGTTAGCGTGCCTTAAAGTTTTTTTTTTAATTCCAGTTTATGTAAAGGTAGACCTGTTGATTCAAGTAAATTCACAAATTCAGTTGGAAAATTTACTGCGTCGGTTTCTTCCACCGGTGCTTCGTTACATGAAGTTTAAATATCGGAATATATAAGTTCCATTCCTTTTCTAAGGTTTTTTCTCTTTTAGAAAATTTGTTTAACTTTTTGGAGAGTATGTTTCTATGCTACATAAGTTTCATATTCCGTGGATAGTGTTTGAACAGGTAAAGGCTTCATTAGTTTAATCGTAAAGTAAAAAAACGTATCTGTAATCAATTCAATGTGTTAAAATAATATAGAAATATATTTTTATCTTTTATCCATGCATTGAAACTGTTGTCAAGTAAAATCGTAAAAAAGTTCTGTTGAAAATAGAAATTTTCTATTTTATTACTTGACATTTAATTCTATGCACAAGAAAAAGATAAAAAATGCAATATTTTTATTTTTTATACTCTATTTATTCATTATGAGAATGATACGTTACTTTTTTTACGATACTTCAAAACTAATTTGGGCTTAATTCCGTCTTCCAATCCATTTGCATTGTCTATAATTTCAATTCCACTCGTTCAACGTTTATATCCATTTCATTCCACTTGTGTAGTGTTTCAATTCCACTCGTTTCCTATTTAGTTTCTTAATTTTAGTGTTTCATATACACTTGTTCTTTAAGTTTTAGGTTTCTAGCTAAAGACGCAGACGTTAAGGGGGGGGGGGGCAATTTTCCCCTTTTGAACCACCATTTTTACCACGTTCCTGTCCAAAGTCCTAGAAATGCCTTGTCGATAAGTTAGCCCATACTCCAAGGAAAACATATTATATATTACAGGTTTCTAGCCGAAGGGTTCGGTTAGGCCATCAAGGGGGAAAATTATTCCGTTTTTACCCCTCCCGGTAGGAATTTCCAAAAATTCCGTCTTAGAGGACGTCTGCGTTGTAGGAGGAACCTACTACATACATAATTTTAGGTCTCTATATCCAGCAGTTTGGCCAGGCCGTCAAGGGGGAAGTTTTTTCCCTTTTTACCCCTCCCGGTAGGAATTTCCAAAAATACCATCTTAGGGGACGTCAACGTTGGAGAAGGAACCCAAATACCGAATTTAAGCTCCCTTGTTCCAGCAGTTTGGTCAGGCCGTTAAGGGGAGACTTTTCCTGTTTTTGACCCTACCTGTAGAAATTTCCAAATATCTCATCTTCGCGAATGTCTACAATAGAGGAGGAACTTTAATACCAAATTTCAACTTCCTACCTCCAGCGGTTTGGGACGGCCTTTAAGCGGCACTTTTCGCTTCATTAATCCCCATTTTTGCAATGTCCCTGTCCAAAAAGCACCTTCCGGGTAAGTGAGCCCATACTCCAAGTAACATATGTTTTACATTTCAGGTTTCTAACCAACTTTTACTATTTGTGCCCCTCTGGGTAGGAATTTCCGAAAATCCATCGACAGGGAATTTCAGCTTCCTAGTTCCAGCAGTTTGAGCAGGCTGTCAAGGGGGACACTTTTTCTTTTTTTGTCCCTCCCGGTTGGAATTAGGCTGGAAGAGGAACCTAAGTACCGAATTTCAGCTTCCTAGTTCCAGCAGTTTTGACAGGTCGTTAAGGGGCAACTTTCCCTTTTTGAGCCCCCATTTTATAACGACCCTGTCCAAAATTCAAAAAAGTATCTTTCTAATAAGTTAGTCCTTACTCCAGGGACCCACATTTTAAGCTTCAGGTTTCTAGCCGAAGGGGTTTTTACAGGCCCCCAAGGTGATGCTTTTCTTCTTTTTGCCCCTCCCTTTAGGAATTTACAAAAATTCCATTTTCGCGGCTATCTGCGATGGATGAGGAACATTCATACCAAATTTCAACTGCATTGCCTAAGCGGTTTGGGCAGGCCGTTAGTGGGAACATTTTTCCCTTTCAACCACCATTTTTACTATGTTCCTGTTCCAAAATAGAAAAATTACGTTGCCGGTGAGTTAGTCCTACTCCAAGGAATACATATTTAAAATTTTAGGTTGGCCAAAAGGGATTGGGCAAGCCGTCAGGAGGAGACTTTTACCTTATTTCCCCTCCCGATAGGAATTTCAAAAATTCCGTCTAAGCGGACGCCTACACAGAAGGAGGAACTCACATACCGAGTTTCCTTTTGTGATATCCTGTAGGGAATTCCAAAAATACAAACTTAGTCGATGTCTACTACAGTGGAGGAACCTTTATACCAAATTTCAACTTCTTACCTCCAGTGGTTTGGGCAGGCACTTTTCCAATTTGTGAGACTGTTTATGGGGAGACTTTTCCCCTTTTTGTCCGTTCCGGTAGGAATTTCCAAAAATCCCGTCTTAGCGCACGTCTATGCCGAATATCAAGAAACCTTGTTTTAGTGGAGATATCCGTGGGGGAGGGAAAAAAAGTAGTTTTTTTGAAATTATATATTATTTTAAATGGTACTTTTTGGAAAAACGCAATTTTTTGGAAAAAGATACTTTGTTTTTACAAAGTACTTTATTTGTACTTTTTTTGGAAAAGGTATTTTTTTTTTAAAAGGTGTTTTTTTTGGAAATATGTATGTTTTTTGGAAAAATGTACTTTTTTTGGAAAAGGTACTTCTTTTGGAAAAGGAACATTTTTTTAGAAAAAGGTACTTTTTTTTGGGAAAAGGTACTTTTTTTTGGAAAAGGTACTTTTTTTGAAAAAGGTATTTTTTTGAAAAAATGTATGTTTTTTGGGAAAAGGAACATTTTTTTAGAAAAAGGTACTTTTTTTGGGAAAAGGTACTTTTTTTTGGAAAAGGTACTTTTTTTGAAAAAGTACCTTTTTCAAAAAAATTTATGTTTTTTGGGAAAAGGTACTTTTTTTGGAAAAGGTACTTTTTTTGGAAAAGGTACATTTTTTTAGAAAAAGGTACATTTTTTGGAAAAAGGAATTTTTTTTTGGAAAAAGGTACTTTTTTGGAAAAATGTACTTTTTTTGGAAAAAGGTACTTTTTTTGGAAAAAGGTACTTTTTTCGGGAAAAGGTACTTTTTTTTGAAAAGGGTACTTTTTTGGAAAAAGGAACTTTTTTTGGAAAAAGGTACTTTTTTTGGAAAAAGGTACTTTTTTTGGAAAAAGGTACTTTTTTTGGAAAAAGGTACTTTTTTTGGAAAAAGGTACTTTTTTTGGAAAAAGGTACTTTTTTTGGAAAAAGGTACTTTTTTTGGAAATTTCCAAAACTCCCGTCTTGGTGGATGTCTACGATAGTGGAGGAACCTTTATACCAAATTTCAACTTCCTACCTCCAGCGGTTTGGGCAGGCCGTCAAGGGGGGCCTTTTTCCCCTTTTTAATCCCCATTTTTACAACGTCCCTGTCCAAAATTCTAGAAAGTACTTTCCAGAAAAGTTAGCCCCTACTCCAGGGAACACATATCTTAAATTTCAGCTTTCTAGCCAAAAGGGTTTTGGCAGGCCGTCAAGGGGGACACTTTCCCCCTTTTTGCCCGTTCCGGTAGGAATTTCCAAAAATCCCGTCTTAGCGGACGTCTACCCCGAAAGAGGAACCTACATACCAAATTTCAACTTCCTAGCTTCAGCGGTTTGGGCTGGGCGATGTTGAGTCAGTCAGTCAGTCAGTCAATTAGTCAGTCAGTCACGTTATTCTTTTATATATAGAGAATAATTACCTACTTTTTTGCCTTCAAACTTTGTTTGTATAAGGAACGATTTTCCAGCGAGATGGTTGTAAAATGAAAATTTGTAAATTTGAAAAAATAACTTTTTAGGACAGAAAAAAATATTTGAAAAATCTTCAAAAATACATTTACGATCCGGCATACATTACCGATAATAAGAAAGCTAGTTTAGAGTCTCTACATATAAAATAAGTTTCAACCCAGTAGCAAAAGGTCGAACTAGTTCTAAAAAGTACTAGTTTTTTTGACTAGTAACTATAAAACTAGTTCAAAAAATAATCATTTGAGCAATTCCATTTTATTTCAACGAACATTTTTTCGGTAGTGTCCAATTTTGATAAAACTTGGTGAATGTGTGTAGTAGTGTATGTATGTTCACAAAACGATTTTTAATTTTTTTGTTTTCGAAAACTGTGGCGACCCTGCAGCTTTGAAATACTGAAAATTGCAGGGTAGGCACTACACTTAAAATTTCATAACTTTTGTTGTGAGCAAGATATTGAAAAAATTCTTTTTGCGTGGGATTAGTGAAGTTTTTAGGTTTAAGAAATTTATTATTATTTTTTTTTTTTTTTTAAATTTTTAAAATTTTTTAAAAAAAAAAAAAATTAAAATTTATTTTTTGAAAAAAACCCATTTTTTAAAATTTTTATATTTTTTGCACAAAATGCCACATATGCGTTCTAAACATCCTAAAAATTTCAGAGTGGAATGCCTCCTACTTTTTGAGATATATTAAAAAATGTACTGGTATGTTTATAAGAAATACTCTAGCAACTAGTAAAAGAGAGTATTTCTTATAAACATACCAGTACATTTTTTAATATATCTCAAAAAGTAGGAGGCATTCCACTCTGAAATTTTTAGGATGTTTAGAACACATATGTGGCATTTTGTGCAAAAAATATAAAAATTTAAAAAAATGGGTTTTTCTTCAAAAACTAAATTTTAATTTTTTTTTTTTTAAAAAATTTTAAAAATTTAAAAAAAAAAATAATAATAAATTTCTTAAACCTAAAAACTTCACTAATCCCACGCAAAAAGAATTTTTTCAATATCTTGCTCACAACAAAAGTTATGAAATTTTAAGTGTAGTGCCTACCCTGCAATTTTCAGTATTTCAAAGCTGCAGGGTTGCCACAGTTTTCGAAAACAAAAAAATTAAAAATCGTTTTGTGAACATACATACACTACTACATACATTCACCAAGTTTTATCAAAATCGGACACTACCGAAAAAATGTTCGTTGAAATAAAATGGAATTGCTCATTTTGAACCAGTTGTGAAATTAATACGATTTATGTAGGGACTGTAAAACAAATTAACTAAATTAAAATGCGAGATTTGAAATTCTCATTTTGTTTACATTTGTATATGTAAAACATTAGAGTTTGCAAATAAACACTTAAATTTTTTTTTTTGTTTACTGTGAATTGACTTGAAGTGCTAATCAACTGGTACAGTTCTGGTACCAAAGAGTCACTCCGGAACCAGTTTCGTAAATTTCTCATAAGTACCAGTACAGCTGCCTGATTTTATTCTTAAAACAATAATTTGGAACCATTTGTGTACCTATTAATTTCATTGAAACAATGCGAGACTATTTCGAAAGATTAACTTAAGAGTTTTAAAATTCTAATTTTGTTTACATTTATTTTTAATAATATAAGGTATGGTTCTTTACTTTTTGGGTAAAGTTCGGTAAAATGAGAGTGTACAAGAAATACTTTGGAAAATATTTTAATATTAAACAAAAGTTTTGATTTATTTATATATTTATCTCTTTAACACATTTAAACAAGCGTCTTCAAAGAATTGTCGGTAATTTTATGTACACCGAAAAATTTTCTCAGTTACTGGCTACTAAATTTTCAACTGAGTGTCAGGTGAAATACCCCTAACTGAAGCTCAGTTATTAAAATTAATTGAAAATAACTAATATTTTTTAAAAATAAATAAAAATAATAGCTCAGTTAAAAATAACGAACGTATTATTTATTTTGAAATATCCATGGAATTTAGTTAACAATAACCTACTTAAAGATTTAATAGAAATTTAACATCATGTTTTCATCTAAATTTTAATATTTTGCAAAACTTTTTTTTTATATTTTGGCTTTATAATTTGTTTACACATTCATACAAAATACAAGTTTATTTTTTGTTGTTATTAATTGGATGCTGCGTTCTTCCATCATACTAGTACATATTCACTCTCATATTATTTAATCTTTGATAAAAGAAAAACCTACAGATAGTTGCACGTGCACGAATTTATGGACCACAATCTCGATCTAAAGAATAACGTATACGTTTTACTAAATTCCAGAAAATATTTAACAAATTATCTCACCGTGGACTGAGCAAATTAAATAAACTGGAAATCTATGCTGGAAATGTATTTAAAATTTTGGTTTCTCTTCAAATTTAAAAATATAATTATAAAAATTCTTGACAATTTCAAATTTGCTTATTTGTATTTACAGGGTAATAGAAAAAATAATTTTATTTAACAGAAATATTAGTTGATAGCAATTATTTCAGTTAAATTATTTTTTCTGCGTTTTAACTGGGGAATTCTTTAACTGAGCAACTGAGAAATTTTATCGGTGTAGTTGTAAAATCACCGATAGGCTTTTGCAACTATTGTACTAATTTTTGTAAATCATAAACATATTTTCTAATTGAATGAAATGAGCGATTGAACTAAAAGAGCAATTAGTTGTGAACTAGGTCTTTGTTTCAAATTAGTGAATGGTTCAATTGAACTAGTTCAACCCAACTGATGATATAACAGCTGATAAAAACAATTTACCCAAATTTACACGACAAAAAAGTCTGGGCTTTTTCGTGCAAGAAGAACAATAATATTACTCTCTCATGACAGCTCTCATTTACCCCATTGTGTAGTAAGAAAACACTTTTTGGTAAAATTGGGATCCCGCGGGATTAGAAATCATGAACACAAAATATTTTAGATTTCATTTGGTAAATGGACCTAATTATCTCAGTAAGGAAACTATCGGTCTCATCCACGTTTCATCAAGGAAAAAGCCTTTGTTTTTGATATATATAATTTAGGTCTTTACCAACTGGTACAGTACTATTTCCAAAGATTTAATTCGGAACTGGTTCCACGAGTGTCAGATTAGTACCAGTTTTTCTCCCTATTTTTCGTCCTTAAATTGTAATTTCCAAACTAGTTCTACAACTAGTACCAAAGTGGGAGTTTGGTGACAATTGTCCCCATCCCTATGACATCTCCATGTAAAATTCTACAGTTATTTGTATGGAGAGGCGGTAGAACTCGCCTGGTTGCCTGGTTCAATTAAACTAGTACATAACTGGTTCTGATCTAGTATTTTTTGCTACTCGGAATTTCTCCTCCAGGACTCACAGGATAACGTCAAGATACGTCTTGCAAATATCTCTCTAACTCAAAAACTAGCCGACCGATTTTTTTGAAATTAAACACAGATTATATACTCGGAAATGAAAGCAAGCAGAACTAATTTCGATGATGTTTAGTGCCAAATTCGCCAAATTTCGTAATTTTCAAAAAGTGAACATCGCTATAACTTCTGAAATAAAAACACTAGATCAACCAATTTTTGTATGTGATTTAATTTTACTGATAGTGTTATTTATAGCAAAAACATTTTGATTATTGCATTTCTTAATTCATCTTTAACTTTTATTGTGTTATATCGCCTAAATAAAGCAATAAATTAAGATTTTAATATTTTTTCCTTAGCAAATTTATAGTGCCAAATATGTAGTTTAAATATTATCGCAATCAGGAGAAAGAGCATTAGAGGGTTAAGGATAGCGGTATTTTTGTTATTTCGTGAACAGTACTTTAAGGGTAACGGTAGTTAGTTTTGAATCGTTAATAATATTTTAGCAGTACCTACTGCCTGCCAACCCTGGTATATTTACAATAGTATTACTCTGGTGTACTCTCGTTTTAATTTTGTTCATTTCTTCTGCGCGCTTTTCATACAAATTCTCGGTATGATGTTTCACTTTTTTATGTTTAAATTCATTTTCTTGCATTCTTTAGTTAGGTCATAGCATAATTTAGAGAAAAAAGATCTAACTATAAAAATAATAAATATCAACAGTCAGTTGATCTTGAGATACAGAGGTATTTTATAACATTTTCAGTAATATTAAATAACTATCACCCTCTATCCCCTTTTTGGCTAAAACGAAATACGAGCCTACTACACTGTCTCCAATAAATGTTATTTCAAACAAGAGAACTATCATATCTGAAATATATGTTGAGAATGTAATAATTTCTAATTTGCAGTTGTATGAATCTGCGAAAACCCACACCGAAGATATATAAACACAAATGAAAATTTATTAGAATTCTAGCAAAATTACTACATCATACACATTTGTCATTAATGTCAGTCTTCTAAAGTCAAGTAACATGAAATTATATAACAAAAGTAAGGCAAAATGGTAGGCGTTTACAAAATTCATATAGCCAAGTCTGGCAAAAAAGAAGGTGTGGTTGTTAATAATTACAGGGTTGTACTTAGATTCAATCAACAACAAACGGTTGTACTAATGCAAAGATTTAATTTTGTTAACAAAATGTAAAAGGAAACCGAAATCACATTTATTTAGCAAATGTTACATTTTTTTGTTCAAATGCAGCATTTGCTATTTGCGAAAAAATAAATGTTAATTTTTTATTCTACCCTGAAATAATTTTGTTTAGTTCATAAATAACAACAATTTAACAAAAAATTTTTTTGTAGCTTCTTCTCAATATTGCTAGTGGTCATCAGTTTCAATTTTTTGCTTTTAAAAATACGGAAGTTGAAAAAATGAAATTTATAACAACGCATTTTTTCAATTTTAACAGCCTTGCGGTATGCTGTTTTCATCATGTCTTAGCTTGTTTTGTTATTATAAAATACCCACACATACTAACACACATTTCTACATTCATATAACTTTACTGTGTGTTTGTACATATTTGTTTGCTTGTAAGCATTTTTTTCTTCATTTGAATTGCAAAAATCGCCTAAAAGCATGCTGTAAAATATGTTATCTTCAAATTCTAAAAGCACACTGGTCATTTTCCTAAACTTTCAAACATGTGAAGTGTGTGTGTGAAGTAAATTTTTCCATTCGCATACCATGCTATAAATGTTCAGCATTTTTTTCTGTTAAGGTTTTTTATTTTTTAAATATTTTCCTTTCTTCAACATTTCTTAAAAAACAAAAATAATAAAAACAAATGAACATTTTAACGCGTATGTAAAATGTGCTTACATTGAAGTGGTATGTATACTCAACAGTACGAGGGAGAATCAATAATTTGAAATAAAAGCAAAAAAGAAACAGATCTTTGCGTCGATCAATAGACATAGAATTTTAAGTGCCAAAAAGAAGAAATAAATCTCCTCTAAAGTTGAATTTTTTAAATCGATATTATACTATTGTGAAGGGACACCTTACATTTTCATTTTGCCACCTGTTTAACCATTCTTATGATTTTTTTTAATCAAGTAGGTTAAAAGTCTGAGACTTCGAATCTGTAGTTTTATTTTATGGAAAGGATTTTCTTTATTTCAATTTTTTTTTAACTCTTTTTAATTGATATTTCATTTTAAAGTATTAAATTAATTCTACGGGGGCGCTTTTTCCGCTTTTAAGTAATATTGTTTTTTTGTAAATCGAAATTCAAAAAATTATTTCTTAAGTGAAATATATATTTTTGTAGTTTTCAGATTTTGCCGCTAATTAAAAGCTTTCCTCGTTTTCCCTCTTTATATTAAAATTTCCAAATATTCTGGCTCACAAGCAAAGTATCCGAATGGGTTATCTCGGATTTTAATAAAATTTTGCTATGTGATAGGGGAGAAGGAATGAAAGACATATCTTTTAGTGGTCCTGAAAAGTGGGAAAAAACTAAGATAATTTTCTATATGAAATATGTCTCCAATTTAGGATGTTTATATTTATTTTTAAATAGCGTTAAATTACTCGAGAAAATACAAATTTTTATACCCATATTGTCCATGTCGTGGACTTGCCACTTATTTAAAATATTAATGGAAAAGTTGCTATTGGCAAATTCGTCCCAAAGCCGAATGATAAAAATATTAAAAGAAGCTCACCTTCTCTCTCTCAATTAAATTAAATAGACATTTTTATATTTAAATTTGAATGAAAATTGACAGTTATGTGCTATTTGGAAAAATTAGTATATAGTAGATGCGTCTCAAAAAAGCTTCAGCCAATTTTTTGTTGTGTTTATAAGAAATAAATTAAAAAACTAAAATGTTTGTAGCTTTTACCCCTTTTCTCTCTACGAGGCTTAGTTTTTGAGAAAAACGCGATTTTAAAATCTAGCAATGAAAGTCAAAATTTAGTTTCGGTATCGGGGTATTGGAAGTGGGTTTTGACCTCTGGTGCAGTCATTCTTCCTCTAGCTCTTCTAGTTTGGGAGATATTGATGACTAAAATTTTATTTTAGCGATTTTCGCACTAAGATGACTTCCACAGATGACTCACAATGACCTCCTTGTTCCAAAACCGTTGTTCGTTTTCATTTAACTCATTCATTTTTCGAGATATGGGCGATATACCAAATAAAAGCCCTTTTCTCTCTACGAGGCTTAGTTTTCAAGAAAAACGCGATTTTAAAATCTAGCAATGCAAGTGAAAATTCAGTTTCGGTATCGGGGTATTGGGGGTGGGTTTTGACCTCTGGTGCAGTAATTTTTCCTCTAGCTCTTCTAGTTTGGGAGATATGGACGATTAAAATTTTATTTAAGCGATTTTCACACTTGTTTTTCCACAGACGACTCACTATGACTTCCCCGTTCCAAAACCGTTGTCTGTTTTCATTTAACTCATTCAGTTTTCTCTCTACGAGTCTTAGTTTTCGAGAAAAACACGATCTTAAAATCTAGCAATGCAAGTCAAAATTTAGTTTCGGTATCGGGGTACTGGGGGTGGGTTTTGACCTCTGGTGCAAAAATTTCTCCCCTAGTCCTTCTAGTTTTCGAGATATGGACGACTTAAGTTTTATTTAAGCGATTTTCGCCTGAATCTTTTTCACAGTTGACTCAATTTTGGAAAGAAGCCATAATGAATCATCTGTGAAAAAATAAACGCGAAAATCGCTTAAATAAAACTTAACTTAAAATATATCTCGAAAACTAGAAGGGCTAGGGGAGAAATATTTGCCTAGAGGTCAAAACCCACCCCCAGTACCTCGATACCGAAACTAAATTTTGACTTGCATTGCTAGATTTTAAAATCGCGTTTTTCTCGAAAACTAAGACTCGTAGAGAGAAAATGGATTTTATATGTTATATCGCCCATATCTCGAAAACTGAATGAGTTAAATGAAAACGGACAACGGTTTTGGAACGGGGAAGTCATAGTGAGTCGTCTGTGGAAAAACAAGTGTGAAAATCGCTTAAATAAAATTTTAATCGTCCATATCTCCCAAACTAGAAGAGCTAGAGGAAAAATTACTGCACCAGAGGTCAAAACCCACCCCCAATACCCCGATACCGAAACTGAATTTTGACTTGCATTGCTAGATTTTAAAATCGCGTTTTTCTCGAAAACTAAGCCTCGTAGAGAGAAAAGGGCTTTTATTTGGTATATGAATGAGTTTAAATGAAAACGGACAACGGTTTTGGAACAAGGAGGTCATTGTGAGTCATTTGTGGATAAAAGGGCTTTTATTTGTAATATCGCTAGTATCTTTAAACTAAATGAGTTAAATGAAAACGGACAACGGTTTTGGAGCAGAGAATAAATTTTGGCGATTTTTTCTAATTTTTGTCGATTTTCACAAATTTTTACGAGTTTTTAAATTTTGGCAATTTTTTCGATTATTTCCAATTTTTAAAGTTTTGACAATTTTGGTATTTTTTTCAAATATTGACAATTTTTTCAAGGCGATTTTTTCAAAATTTTTACGATTTTTGCAATTTTGGTGAATTTTTCTAATTTTTTTAAATTTTGACTATTTGGGCAATTTTTTCAAATATTGCCGAGTTTTTTAAGTTATGACGATTTTTTTAAAACTTTCATAAAATATCTCAATTTTGGCAATTTTTCAAATATTTCCAATTTTTGACGACTTTTTGAAATTTTGACGATTTTGGTAATTTTTTCAAATATTGATAATTTTTCAAGACAATTTTTTCAAAATTTTTACGATATTTTGCAATTTTGGCGATTTTGTCTAATTTTTGACGATTTTTTTTTAATTTTGACCATTTGGGCAATTTTTTCAAATATTGACAATTTTTTCAAGTTGGTACGATTTTTTAAAAATTTTTAAAATTTGGAAATTTTTAAATTTTTGGCGATTTTTTCTAATTTTGAAAGATTTTTTTATTATGGCGTTTTTGTTATAATTTAGACGATTTTGATAAATTTTGAAGATTATTTCAAATTTTGTCGATTTTTTTAAATTTTTTCCAATTATGGCAATTTTTTTTTTTAATTTTTGACGATATTCTAAAATTTTAGAATTTCTTTTTATTTTGGTGTTTTTTTCACTTTTGACAATTTTTTTTAAATTTTGGCGATTTTTGGTGTTTTTTTTCTAGTTTTGACGATTTTTTTTAAATTTTAAAATTTTTTTTGTTTTGGCGATTTTTTCTGATATTTGAAACTTTTTTTCAATTTCAGCGATTTTTTACATCCCATGTATTTGTTATTGCAAAGTTACAATAAATT
Organism: Leucophora obtusa; assembly: GCA_949987735.1. NCBI lineage: Eukaryota > Metazoa > Arthropoda > Insecta > Diptera > Anthomyiidae > Leucophora > Leucophora obtusa. The sequence goes on along the minus strand of OX465299.1, from coordinate 56,734,678 downwards.
ATATTTTTAAAATTTTCACTTGAAAACTTCAAAAAATTAAGAATTGGTATCGACACAATCATAAAATTGACAAATAAAATATGAATTTTTTGAATTTTATTGTTGCTTTGTATGAAAAGTTGTGACTCTCAGTTTTAAAAATAGTCTTATGACGGCCACAACGAGTCAAAAGTAGGAATAGGCACCTAAAATGCGCAATTATATACATAATTATTGTGAAACTTGATGAGTACAATAGTATTGAAAACTATTATAGCACTTAGTAACTACCATAGTACTTAGCAAGTACCAAAGGTACTTAACAAGTACCATAGTACTTAACAAGTACCATAGTACTTAGCAAGTACCAAAGGTACTTAACAAGTACCATGGTACTTAGCAAGTACCATGGTACTTAGCAAGTACCAATAGTACTTAACAAGTACCATAGTACATAACAAGTACCATAGTACTTAACAAGTACCAAAGGTACTTAGCAAGTACCATAGTACTTAGCAAGTACCAACGGTACTTAACAAGTACCATAGTACTTAACAAGTACCAAAGGTACTTAACAATTACCATAGTACTTAACAAGTACCAAAGGTACTTAGCAAGTACCATATAACTTAGCAAGTACCTATAGTACTTAGCAAGTACCATAGAACTTAGAAAGAACCAAAAGTACTTAGCAAGTACCACAGAACTTAGCAAGTACCCGTAGTACTTAGCAAGTTCCACAGTACTTGTTAAGTACCTTGGTACTTAGAAAGTACCAAGTAATTAACCAAGTAATTGTACTTAAGTACAAGTACATTCAAAGTACTTGTACTTGTTTTTTTTTTAAGTACAAGTACCAAGTACTTGTACTTTACTAGTACTTAAGTACTGAGGTACTGAATACTTCCCGACTATGGTTTATATTATAAAACAAACCTCATTATTTTATATTTTTAATAAAAATGTTTTTGTGGTAAAATTGGATAACTAAAAACCTTAGCTAAACAACGGATTTAAAAGAAAACAGCGGAAACTTAGTTCAACTGAATTTGAACGCGTCTGACCGAATTTTGTACTAACTTTTTTTTATGAGTGTAGGAATTGATACCAACACTTACTTAAACGTGATTTACTTGATATCCATCTATCGATAAAAGTCTCTAACAGTTTGAGTTGGCACTACTAGAAATTAGTTAAAAATTACCTTCCAGAAAAACCTGCTTAAATTAGCAGATTATAATTATTTTTGCTAAATTCTAGTACCTAAGTTATGAAAAGCAAAAATTGAATTTTTAAATATACAAACATAATTCCTTAAATGCAAAATTTTAGTTGTATTCACTGGAGTTAAATTTTAGTAAAAAGAAAATAACCACTTGACCTGCCGAAATCAGCAAACAATTTTCCTGAATTATTAGTAAACTCAAAAACCACAACAAAAATTTAAAATTTTCTAATTTTTTGATTTTTTTTAACGCATATAAAAATTTATCCTTTTGAAATCACCAGTTGCCATTTTTGTTTTTAGGAAATATTTCTGTTGGTTTCAGCAGGCCAGATTTCTATTTTCATTTAACTTATTTTAACTTAAAATTAGCACAACGTTTATAGGTACAACAGTTTGTTTTCGTTATTCTCAGTCTACTAATATTTAGCCAAATTTTCTGCAGACTTTACAGTATTAGCTGTCATTTTCAGTTCATTAAAAGACAACTAAAATATAAATAAATTGAACAGATATTTTTTCTTATTTTAGTAGCATTTAGCAAAAAAAAGCTGCTACGTCTAGCAGTTTTTTTTTGTGTTTTAGAGAGAAGCAACTCTCAGGAATTCCTTCTTATTAAAGTTGCTTTCTTTGGAAAGGGGATAGAAGCGAAAATACTGTTCAAAAATGGCATTTTAAGATATTTTATTGATATATGCCTTAATGAATGTATGCCTTAGTAAATGAGGTCGTGAAAATAGCCTTTTAAGATATTTTATTGGCAGCTTGTGCCTTAATGATTCACGACCTCATTTACTAAAATCATCATCATCATGTCAATAAAATATCTTAAAATGCCATTTTTTAACAGTTTTTTCGCTCTCCTGAAAATCTATTAAAAAACACATAGCACTACTTGCAGGCAAACCGACGATATTTTACTTCGGTGGGGTTAAGTGCTATGGAAACACCAAAAGAGCATGCTGCGATATGTATGAGGGTTTAGAAAAATCATACATATTATTTCTACCAAATTGATCTTACCGTGTCTGGGGATCGAACCCGCAACCTTATGTGTAACAGCTTAATACGCTAAGCATTTCACCACAGCCCCCAACCAAGTCAGTGGATACTCGTATCTATACCAATAAAGAACCTTCATGTAAATTTCATTTTCATAACTTCAACGGTTTTGAAAATGTGACAAAAGGGGCCACTGTTTTGTTAGACTTTTGAGGGAGATGATTTTGACATAAAATTCTCTCATGATCCTGAATACTCGAGAATGTTCATTATCAAAGAATTAGCACATATTAAAGAGATCACATATTTAAAAATTCAAAAACCTTACCGAAGCGGTTTGTGTCGGCTAATAAGAGTGACACTTTCTGCTTCTGAATTCCTATTTTTACCTGGAAAATATTCAAAAAAAAGTACCTTAAAAGTAAAATAGGGATTGCATATTTTAAATTTCACCTTTCCAGCCACAGCTGTTTCGGAGGGCGTTAAGGGGGAGGGGGATGGATGACAGAAGTTGCTCCGCTCGCAAATTACCACTACTTTTCAAACAACCCTCATATTTTGCCAAATAATCCTCAAACATAGCTCGGCGCACTCTAAAGGCATATTTATGTACAAAGCCCATCATTACAGGGTTCGTGGTTAGGCCGTTGTAACAAGGTTGGCCACAATTTTAATCTAGATCACTGGAAGCTTGCCCTGGAAGCCTGCCGCCCTAGGTAGATCCATATTTTCGAAGGTTTCCGTCAATGCCTTGTGTACTTTCTTAAAGATGCTACGGATATGCCTTAAGGTTGTCGGAGTTTTTTTGAGCTATTTCAGCACACAGAAAAAAAAATTGCCAACCTAACTGCTAAGCCTATTTTGGTTGCTACAACCAATAAATTTGGTTGGTGAAACCATAATCATATGTGATTCCTACCTATTTTGGGTATTGCAACTAAAATTCAGTTGTAGAAACCAAATTTTGTTGTAATAACCAATACAGAGGAGTCGCGCCATTCCATATCGCTATCCTTCCTAAGCCCCATTTATACAGAGAAGGCATGCGGACCCTGCTCGTGGTCCCCCATAGTCGAATTCCGCAAAAGGAGTGTGTTATCCCAGGTCGATATCCCCCAAGAAACGTAATATCAGCCTCCCATAAGCGCAGCTCAACAGAGCAAATGTGCCGTCGCAGGTCGTTTTCCTCACGAAATTTAAGTCTACAGAAAAAGCGAACCATTCCAGATCGCTATTCTCCCTTAGACTCAGCTCAGCAGAAAAAAGGTGGCCACTGTCCTCCCCTTAAGCACCATCCAGCAGAGGAATAGCGCCCTCTCAAGTTACATCCCATTGTATGAGAAAGTGCGCCGTTCGAGGTCATGTTCCTTTGAAGTCCTACAAATTAGACTGTGATATTCCCGAACTTTCATTCCCTCTAACTATTCTTTGGCTATCATACTTATAGTTATACAAATAAACAAATTACATTCATAAAAACAAGCCCGTACAAATAGTTCAAAATTCTGCTAAAATAACAGGAAATAGTACCTGTATTTGCGCCAGCAAAATTTTCAATGAAGTTGAGAATTATGGTCTTCTAAATTCAGGTAAGCTAAATTTTACACACTGCTAAATATACAGACAATCCTAGTTAACTTGGGTAAGAAATTTGGGCTTAATTCAACAGAAACATTACCTGAAAAAAATTTATATAAAAATTTCTGCTAAAATGTCGCTTACAGTCTTCGTTTTGGGGCTCTACGGATCTGTCCCGAGACAGGCCCACATTTATTTTTTGGGGTATAGATGACTTGTAAAGATTGATAAGTTCATACAAACAGGAAAAAAAATTGCCAACCGAATTGTTAAGCCTATTTTGGTTGTTACAACCAATAAATTCGGTTGGTGAAACCATATTGGAATGTGATTCCTAAATATTTTGGGTATTGCAACTAAAATTCAGTTGTATAAACAGAATTTTTTTGTGATAACCAATATTCAGTTGCAACAACCTATTTTAGTAGATGTAACCGAATTTCAGTTGGAAAATGGCATATTTTTCTCTGTGTGTAGTATCGAATTTTTGTCCGTTTTACTCTATCTCGCTTAGTTTCCAAGATATAAACCATTTTGTGATTATATAATAAAAAATTATGAAAATATAGCGCCATCTCTATGTGATGTTGATAGCAAAGACACAAAAATATAAAATTTGGGAAATATTTGGGGTTTAAATTAGCTGAAAAATTTGTAAAATTAACAAACATATATTACTAAAAATTAGGATGCAAAGTTAGTTCAATTCTAAATTTTAAGACAAAATAACAGAAAAATCAGTTCATTTGCGCCAGGACGTGTTTAACAGACTTTTACCTTTACCTCGAGGAGCTAAAGGGGGAAACTCCTCATTACAATGGGTATCAATAATTTTTTTCCAGAGTGCTTCGATGCCATATCGAAGTAATTAAATCTAAATTTGAGACATGTTTCTTAGAAAAATGCGATGGATTTTCACCCCACTTTTGAACCCTTAGATATGGAATGGGGCCACTAATAAAATGAGTCTCCTTTTTTTTTCTTCCTCCCTATCAGAAATCCAAGTTTCCGGAAATAACTCATGAAACTAATGCACAAGCTACTGCACAGCAATACGAAAGCAAATCTTCTGGGAGATAAATAGGCAATATTGCACAGTGGGATGTTTTCGAAATATTTTGGAAATAATTCAGCTATTTCTTATCGGCTGGACGGATTCAGATATATATTTTTACACGCCCATAGAAAATGTATTTCTGAGCTAAGGTTTTGATGCAGATCACTTAGACCCACCGGGAGCTGCGCTACTGGACTACAAAGTTGCGAGCCTCGAGGGTGTGAAAATGTTGAAAGCTTGGCATTTTTCGACTTATGAACCAACTATGTATAAATATTAACCGATTTCCCCTAAATTTTAAAAATTTCAATGAAATTACCTCCAAATTCTTCGGGTTTCAACCGAATCGGATAATATTTTCGAATATTTTTGGCAATTTTTTATAACCAACTCCCAAAAGAACTTTAAAAAATTTTATATATTGAGATTTTTTACTCTCCTTGCTGTCTTGTCCACACTTATATATGATATATGATAAATGCCAAATCGATTAACTCCACTTTCAGAATTTTATAGAACTTTAACTTAGAAACAATTTAGCGTCGCCTAACTGTATAATATTCAAAACAAATTTCTCTGATAATAAGTATTATTAACACATGGTTTTTTTGAATTTATAATTTAACAGGAATTTTAAAATAAAATGTATACTATTTTTTCACTTTTCTCAATGAGTCTCATTCATTTTTCTATATGGATATAACCGATTTGGTAACTGAAGCATTAGAATAAAAATTTATAATACTACTTTTATTGTCTTCTAAGAGATAAATTGATAATATTACCGCAACATTTTCTGTGTGATATATCTTCCAACTGCATAATGGGATATGGTTTTTTAAATATTTGTTGACTGCCTTAAAATTTCTGTTAATTTCTATAGTTGTTGATACACATAATTTTCTTTTTCTTTACCGTTATCCATTAATTAATATCCATACCAATTTTTTCATCTTCAAACCATTTATTTGTATAAATTTCCATTAACTTACAACTACTTTGAAATTTAATGCATACATTTTTTGAACTTTGACTTTGGTCTGCACCCACCCTCGTACATATTTAAGGTGTATACATGTGTTTTAAAAAATGTATGCATATATGAATGTGTATGGAAAAATAAAGTTAGTATAGCATACATATATGTTTGGTCATAAAAGACATTTTATTACTCATACTCATACTTGGCATCAAAGCAATTTGGCATGAAATGTAGATAACGTGCATTTTTCAAATTCTTAAAGTTTTAGACAAGACCATAATTTTTGTGTTAAAAAAATAAAGTACTGATGAAAATAGAAAAGTGGGAAAAGTAAAATAAATCTTTAAATTATGTAAAATTTATTATATGTTAATGGAAAAATTACAAATGTAATGGAAGGGATCTTAAGGAATTATATATTGCATATAATTTTCAAACTTTCTAAAGTAGTATATCAAAAATATGCCTTAAAAGCTATTGAGGAGAAGGTAGTGTGGTTTTTTTGAATCTATAAGCAGGTCATTAGATGATATCTCGTTCAAAAAAGTGTATATTATATTAAAATATAAATGAGATTTTCAATCAACTCGTTAACATTTCTATGAAATTAATTTGAATTAAACAATCAAGGTATCTCAAAGGTTTCTCTCCGATTTTAGTGAAATTGGGATACGTGGTAGAGGAGAACAAATTAGGAGACCTCTTTTGTCTTTAGCGTTCCAATACCCAGTGGATAATTTTCAAAAAATCTTGGAAATATATCTGCAATTTCGTATCTACTGCACCGATTGTCAAGAAATTTTCAACAGTTGGAGCTGAGGTATATTTGAGCTTTAATATTGGACATCCTGGGAACGGTTCCACGAGCCTCCGAAATGGGACGGCTCGAATATAAAATAACTTAAAATTATTTCTAATGCTAGATACGTCCAATACATTTCTACAACACAGTACAACAAAATAAGAAAAATTTGGTGCATCGGGATTGCGACACATCATTTCTAATAGACTTTGGGACGCAGATCACGAATATGGCAATAGAATCTTAAAGTTAGCTATAGTTTAAGAAATATTTACAAAACCATATTTGCAGAAAAATTCAATTTTGTAATAAACTTTTTGCAAAAAAATACAAAATTAAAATTATGAATGCTATTCTTTGCAAAATTTTAATAGGATGAAACATGCCCTTTAATTTGATATATCGCACGTTTGGACAGCTGCCTATATATGCATTTGAGGTTGAAATTTCTCTTTTTTCACGTTTTCGTTAATAATTAATCTGCGATGAAAGGATTATCAACTTTTTTAATTTATACCATTATTACACATCTCATGTTACTTAATTTATCAAAAAAATTTCGCACTTTGCGTTTTAATTTTAAGTAAAAATTCGCTAAAGCTGAAAAAGATTCAATTTCAAGCTTTGGATAATTTAAGTGCAAATTCCTAAAAAATAACGATTTTAAAATATGCATGTTCAAAAAAGTACTATAAAAGAGCATTTCAAATTTAGTCCGTTTTATTGCTAAACATACGGTTTTGTTCATTTTGTGTATGAAAACAAAGAGTATACATAATAAAGAGATTGGGGGACTCTCTATCACTGAGAAAGCATTTGTTCTATTATGTGCCTTGGAACAGGAACATACTCAAACCAATATCACCCAGCAAACATGGCAACACGAAGAATATTCTCCGAACATATCGCCAGGAAGAAAACATTTATTGCCGGCAATATCAATTTCGTATTCCGGAAGTTTCCTCCGTCGGAAACAACTGTTACACTAAAACAATACTTCCAGGCAATATGAAAGCAATAACTCATATGGAAGATAAAAGGGATATCGCTAAATAAACTCCCAGTACAATAAAAAAACAATTTAATTTTTTCATTATTAAATTTTAGCCTGAAAAACAATATCTGCATACATAATCCATTGACCAACTTATAAATTATCTTGATTTCATCTTAGCCGATTTTTCCCGCGCAATTAATCTTAACTTTTCACGAGATTATTTCTTATATATCTTTTGATTGTTTTTGTACAAATTTAGTTTTAATTTTTTCCAAATTGATAAAAGATTTCAAACAAAGCAATCTTCCATATGATACAGAGGTGATATTGCCGCAATATTGTCATAAAAAGTTATGACAAAAGATAAAATTTTTCAATTATATTTTTCCAAATATCGCCGAATTATCTTCCAAGTGATAAAAGGAAGACAATTTGAAAGTAAATACTACTTGATTATTTTCATTCAAATGACAATCTTCTTGGAAGGTAACATTTAAATGTTTGCAGGGTCATTATGTGCGCTCTTTGTATGACTCAAACATCGATTGTAACCAGGGATGGAAAATAATAATTTAGTTATAAAAATCAAGAATGGAACTATACTATGGAATTATACTATTCCAACAGTATTATAGCCCCAGATTATGAATTTTAAACAACCATACGTAAAAAATTGTAAAATAATACCGGAATGCGAAAAAAGGCTTTGGGGTTCAAAAAATTAATTAAAAGATTTACATTCTGCAAACGATGTCAAAATTTTCTTCTTTTGCAACTAACCATAAAACTTTGTTTTATGAAATGGGCATTATACTCCGTAGATTATAAATTAAAAAAACTGCACTTAAAAAATTGCAAAATAATAGAGGAATGCGAAAAAAGACTTTGGGGTAGAAAAAAATAATTAAAAAACTCAATCAGCAATCAACAGTCTGCAAATGAATACAATACGCAAATTTTTTCCTTTTTGCAAATATTTTTTCGCGATTTATTTTTTTTTTTTTTTGCAAACTAAGCACCAAACTTTTGTATATAAAATTGGTACTATAGACCCTAGATTATAAATTTAAAAAAATCACACTTAAAAAATTTCAAAATAATCGCGGATAGCGAAAAAAGGCTTTATGGTACAAAAAATTAATTAAAAAACTTAATCAACGATTTACATTCTGCAAACAAATATATTGATGAAAAAATTTATCCTTTTTGCAAATTTTATTTTTGCGATTTTTTTTTGCAACTAGCCACCAAACTTTGTTGTATGAAATGTGTATTATAATCCCTAGATTATAAATTAGAACAAAAAGTACTTGAAAAATTGCAAAATAAAAGCGGAACGCGAAAAAGACTTTGGTACAAAAAATTAATTAGGAAACGTAATCAGCGATTTAGATTCTACAAACAAATATATTGATGCAAAAATTTTCCTTTATGCAAATTTTATTTTTCGCGATTTTTTTTGCAACTAGCCACCAAACTTTGTTGTATGAAATATGTATTATAGCCCCTAGATTATAAATTAAAAAAAAATCGCACGTAAAGAATTGCAAAATAATAGCGGAATTTGAAAAAAGTCTTTATTGTACAAAAATTTAATCCCTAGGTTATATATTTAAAAAAACCGCACTTAAGAATTGCAAAATAACGGCGGAATTCGAAAAAGGCTTTATGGTACAGAAAATGAATTAAAAGAGGTAATCAGCGATCGACATCCTGCAAGTGAATATATTGTTGCAAAAATTTCGCTTTTTGCAAATATTTTTTTTCGTAATTTGTGCTAATATTTGCTAATATCTAAATATTTAATTTTTATGCTTTTTAACGAGCCAAAGAGAAAGCCATTTTTTAGTTACTTACATTTTAAATATGTAAGAGCGATCGAACATTTTTTGGTATAAGAGCCCGATTAAGTGAGCCTTTTCCATCCCTGATTAACCAGTCGGAGTTCGTTCCTGTTCCAAGCCGCGTAATATTTTTTCAAATAAAAAATATTGAGAGAGTGATGAAAACCCTACAAAAATATTTATATTTTCAAACATTTTGATTGGTTGAAAATAAATTAACCGATCAGAATGCTCCAAAAATAAATCAAGTCAAAGCATACTGCCACCGAAATTTTAAATGAAATCGACTTTAACAAAAATATACATTTTTGTAAATTGGCGATAAAATTTGTGTTTCAGATTGAATTTTCGGAAAATGCTGATCCAAAAGTTGTGAATTTTTTGACAAAAGAATTTAGTGGAATATGAATTTAGATCATATGTTAAGACTTTGATTTTACTTTATTTGCAAAATAGGAAAGTGAGTGAAGTTTTCATTTGAATTGCCATTATAACCTAGATCCTTTATCTAACAAAAATAAGTTGGTATGGTTCTAAAAGCCCGAAGCCTATACTTTTAAGTCATATTAAAAATTATGCGTAGTTTATTCAGGTATATTAATAAATAAGAAATTTTAACGAAAAAACTGACTTTTTGCTAAAAGTTAAATTTGCGAATATTTCAAAAACTAGAGCTAAGTTTAATATTCGGTGTTCACATTCGTGATAATCATCCTAAAATCTATCAGAATTGATATGTCGCATGCCAGATGCATTTTTGTGTTGTATTGTACTGTGTAATCTGCTATCAAAGTCCTTCAAAAAATGAGAATACATGTGTGATCTACCTCTTGTCGTATGTTCCTGAGATATTTGCATTTAAAAAAATTTTCCCCTATTTTCCCTTGCTTTGCCTTAATCCGTGTACATTAGAGTGGGCCGATTTGTATTGACAACATTTTTTTTTATTGTGCCATCGATTTTTCGATAGCTTTTGGCATGAGGAAAAAAAGTTCCACTACGACATATGAAAAAAAAAATCTTTTTCGAGGCGTCCAAATTTAAATTTTTTACAATTTTCTAATAAATGCTAGATTAACGCCATCTTGCGGTGGCTGTTTGAAACAATTAATGAAGTTGTAAACAATATAACATTACAGCCTTTCCAGAAAGATATTACTTATGAAAATCGGATAAAAAATGTGGCAACTAGAGGTCAAAGTATATAAGTAAAATTATTTTCTCCTTGATGATGAAATGATGATGAAATGATGGTGATGATGATGATGAAAACAAACAGAAAATAATTTTACTTATATACTTTTACCTCTAGTTGCCACATTTTTTATCCGATTTCCATAACTAATACCTTTCTGGAAAGGTTGTAATGTTATATTGTTTACAACTTCATTAGGTGTTTCAAAAAGCCACCACAAGATGGCGCTAATCTAGAATTTATTAGAAAATTGTAAAAAATTGAAATTTGGACGCCTCAAAAATGATTTTTTTGATATGTCGTAGTGGAACTTTTTTCTGATGCCAAAAGCTATCGACAAATCGATGGTACAATATCGATTGCTAAATCGACCCACCCTAGTGTGCATATTTGGGCTGAATATTTTTGAAAATTATCTTTTATATCCCCAAAAAGATTACAAGTTGTTAAATAAGAGAAAAATTAGTGCAAAATCTTATTGAAGTCAAAAATGGCATTAGTTTAAAATTCAAATTAATAAAAAAAAGGTCTTTCAAAACAAGTAAAGTGTTTATATTATCCCAACAAGCATGGCAATACGAAGAAGATTCCCCGGTCATATTGCCGGGAAGAAAACATTTATTGCCGGCAATATCAATTTCGTATTGCGGAAGCTTCTTCCATCGGGAATAACTGTTACCCGAAAGCAATACTTCCAGGCAACACGAAAGCAATGTCCCAGGAAGATATATCGGCGATATCGCTAAGTTATCACCTGGAAAATAAAAACGTTGTATCGCCAAATAAACTCCCCGGTACATAAAGGATTTATTTTTTCATTATTAAATTTAAGCCTGAAAAAGAACATCTGCATACATAATCCATTGACCAACACATTAATTACACTGTGAGACAAATGGTAGGGGTCAGTGATCGGGAAGGGTTCAAACTATCGGGGAAAGTTATATCGGTAAAAAAGAAGTTATACTTGTCCCGGCGTTTCGCTGGGTCACGTCTAGGAATCAAGATATATCGATTTGACCTTTGGTGGTTTTTTTTTCACATAACTCGAGAACCACTATTCCGATTTTGCTCAAACAAATTTAAAAAAATTAAAAATTACAATGCCTTTAATCTGTTCATATAACGTTTTTCTATATACTCAACAGTTTTGCCGGTAAAAATAAATGTATGAAGAAAAAAATATTTTTTCCCTAAAATATTAAAAAAAAGTAATAAACAAAAGGTTATTTGATTTTTATGGTAGCGGTAACAAACATTTATTTTTACCGGCAAAACTGTTGAATATATAGAAAAACGTTATATGAACAGATTAAAGGCATTGCAATTTTTTTAAAATTGTTTGAGCAAAATCGGACTAGTGGTTCTCGAGTTATGTCAAAAAAAAGATATATCTCGATTCCTAGACGTGACCCAGCGAAACGCCGGGACACGTATAACTTGTTTTTGACCGATATAACATTTCCCGTTGGTTTCATCCCATCCCGATTTTGACTGTCGCATAGTGTTCTCTTGATTTCATCGTAGCCTATTTTTTCCGCACATTAAATCTTGAATTTTTCGAGGAATTTGTTTCCTAATTATTTTTTCCAAATATCACCGAATTATCTTCCAAGTAATAAAAGGAAGACAATTTTAAAAAATAAAATAGAAGATATCGCTTTAATATCTTCTTGGAAGATATCTTCCAAATGCTTGGAGGGATTCTGAGAGGAAACTTAATAGGGAACGATGTGTCTGATTTATTTAAATTTCGACGAGTTGCCAAAATCTGTGTAAAGTTGACTTTAAAATATAAAAAAGATTTTTATCAAAATCGATCGATCGTATAAGTCTGCCTAGATCCGAGCTATAAGTATGGTCCAGCCGAAAAAAAAATAATTTTTAGAAGTTTTGAATTTTATTTTGGGAATTACAAGATTTCCGACATCAAATCTGAAATTTTTTTCTCCAGTTTATTATGTTTCATAGAAAGGAAATCTTAAGCATTTCAAAACAAAAATATTGAATTGAGGGTATGTATAGTTGAACTTAAGCATTTCAAAACAAAAAATAATGAATGGAGGGTATGTATAGTTGATTTTTTATTTGGTAAATTAATGTTTTTCGTTCGATTTTAGATCATATATATTAATATCTCTTTCTATTTAAATTATTTTTCAAATTAAAGAAAGATGATGATGATGATTTTATACAAGTAAATTACAAGTAAAAAATAATTGTTTTTGAAAAAAATCGATAAAGCCAGCAGGATAGAATACGTATTTTTGGCTTTCGCTACGAAGCCATGGTCAGTGTCGTTTGCCTTCATATCTTAATAATTGATAATGGTCTACTTATGCTAAGTGCAAAACAAATAATAATATGTTAACAACTTATTGCTGTTTTTGCTTTGATCTTTAATTCTTAAAGTACGGAAAATGCTTTCTTTAATTGACTTGTAAGAATTGTATCATCTTTCTTTAGTTTTAAATAATTTTAAGAGAAAGAGAAAGCTAAAACTTTTGTGGAATACGCAATTTTAGCAAAAAACTGCTAAAAATAATTATTGTTGATTTACAAGTGGTTCTACTAACTTTTTGGCAAACTTAACATAATTCATTGGCATATAAAATTCTTATGACATTGCTAAAAGTCGTTGTTTTACTCTGGCTATTTAGTAGATAAGTTACCCAACTCTCCGTGGTTAAAAAAATTTAATTTTTCTTAAATTAATATTTAGACATATAGTTTGTATTTATATAAGTCAAATGACTTAATTTAAAATTGTTTTTATTACTCGATTTTTATAACTGATATCTTCAAAAAAAAAAAAAAAAAAAAAAAACAAAATCAGCTCCTGTAGATTCTTTAACATTTTTTCTGAAAATGTACCACTCTTGGCCGATAATACTGCCACATTCTCCACAATATAGGCTTTTCTAATCAATATTATAAAAATACAAATCGTTTTCATTCGACTTTCAATACCCAAAGTGGAGTTGATATTTAGAGCAGCATAACAACTAGTAAATAGTGCTTTGTATGTATTCCCTAAAATATCTTCAACTATCTCACCTACAAACAAATTTAAGCAATTTTGTTGGTATATTCCATAATTTTCTGATTTATTACCGAAATAAAATTTTTTCTGAAAAATTTAAAATTTTAATTCGGATCACCGATTTTATTTTTTTTAAATACAGGGCCAGTCAGGAAATGTATCACTGATGCGAATTTGTCATTAGTTTGCGATGCCGATGCACATCCGCTGACGCTTTTGCATCAGTCCGTTTTTTAATGCGTTTTTGACATTAATTTTCGCATCATCTGCTTTGATGATGCATTTCCGAAAATCTGACAGTTGCAGTGTTGCCAGCTGATGCTTTTACGAACATGCTATGCATCACTGCTTTCCATTAGAATACACATACAAACTTCATAAGAAATACGTGTTAAAATTTTAATATTCTCAATAACAATTTTTTATTTTTGTTTTTATGTGAAATTATTACAAACATCATTCTCAACTTATAATTAATTAGGACTATCTATTACATATGCAAAAATACCATTTACTTCTGGGAAAGCAATTTGTGTTTTCAAGTCTGTTACATGCCTGGTTAAAACGAAATTTTGGAATGTATCACATTTTTACTGTTCATACACTCACAGTGTGTTTTCCATAACCGATTGAAGTTTATTTGAAAAGTAATAGGTAAAGTTAGTTTTCAATTGAAGAATCGATTAAAATACATGAAAACATATTGTCAAATTTTTTGTATAAGTCAATAAAAAACAAACTATAAAAAAATCCGTATCGTCTGTAGGGGTTGATAATTTCAGTCAAATGTTCTATTTTTAGTTTTCTATTTTTAGAAAAAATAATTTAAATAATTTCGTTGTTTTATGTTTTAAAACAAAAATTTAAAATATTTTCTTTAAAGAGTTGATTTAAAGAAAGAAGAAGAAGCCCGTGTAAAAAAGATCAGATCTGGCCAGATCTCAGCACATCATATCTTACATCTCAAATTTGTCCCCAATTTCGAGATCTAATTAGATCTGATCAGATCTAGGCATATCTGGCCAGATCTTCGTAGATCTTACCAGATCTAATCAGATCTCAAAATTGGGGAAAAATTTGAGATCTAATTAGATCTGATCAGATCTAGGCATATCTTGCGCATTTGTCCAGATCACTTTAGATTTGAACAAATTTGGCACTAGATCTTATCAGATCTTGCCATAAGGTATTATCACATATGCCATATCTGATCATATTTGATGTGATCTGGTACAGGATCTAATTAGATTGAATCATATCTATTGAGAACCAAAAAGATCTGGTCAGATCTAAACTTTTTTACACGGGAGAAAACATTTTTAAAAAAACTGCGGCAGTCTGGTGATTTTTTTTTTGTTTTTTTTTTTTTTTTTTTTTTGTTAAAATGATTTGTTTATATACAAAATTAATTTAAGTCAAATTACAAGAAATTCTTTGCACATACACACACAAGCATAGCCAATAAAAATATGAACCTGTATGTTGTATATGTAGTGTTTTGAAAATTAAAACAAAAAAAACTTTCAAATATGAAAAAAACAAACTACCTAATAGTTTTTTAACGTTTTGTCAGTTAAAAATTGAATATTATTTTAACAGACTTTTCAATTATTTTTATTTCTTTTATGGATTGTTTAAACAATGTTTGAAAATAGATAGCAAAATGGTTTGTATATAATGAAAAATCAGTAATCCTTTTTTCGATTGTATTTTCAATTAATTTAATATGTATTTTAGTTTGTTTTTAATGATAAAATATTGTGAGTGTACATATGCATATTTAGATTCTAAATCTAAGTGTCTGTGGTGCAGGGGATAGAGACAGGCAGACACAGGCTGAGTTCAAATCACAGCATAGGCATATCTATTTTTTTTATTTAAAATTTTTTTAATTGATTCAAATTGAAAGACACTTTTGATTTTCTGTTGTTGATACAATTTTATTTATAAACCAAATATTAAAATTTCCAACCAGAAAAAATTCAAATATTAAATTTTGTGGAACATGTTATTCTAATTATATAATTTATAATCCATAAACATTCAAGTTATCAATTAATTTGAACTATCAATTAATATGAAATATTCGGTTGCAATTACGAATCTCTTTTCCATGTGTGTCTTTTATTAGGGGATTGATAATCATTATGAATTTTTGTCTGTTTTTTAATGACTTTGTTGTTATGCTCAGGTTCTTTTTAACAACGCTCACCATTCGTTTTATACCAACCGCTGTATATTTAAAACTTTGCAATAGAAATTAAAATTAATTTCATTACAACTACTCAAATATAATAAAAAATATATTCCATTACAATTAATGAAAACAAAAGTTATGAACTTTTTTAAGCGAAAATCCTGAGTTATATCTAATACATATTGCAAAACGTTTTCGACGTATAAGTAATGTTTATTCAATGATTGAATAAATAACACTCATACGCCACATATGCAAAAAAAAAAAACTAAAATTTGCTTTATACTTCATTTCCACTTCCCGGTATGGACGCCGAATGGGACTGGTTTTAACAAATTCCGATATTAGGGATTTTGAAAATTCAGATCCCGGGATTTATCGGGATACCTGAATTTTTCAGGATTTCGGGATTTTTTTAATCATATTTTTAATTTAAAAAATAAATAAATGCAATAAACTTAAATAATTACAATAAAAAATATTGTTTTTTATAAAACTTATTTTGAAACATATGAAACAATATTATCTATCATCTACAAAATTTGTGCTATTTTTAAGCTAAATTTAGGCAAATGCAAATAGCAGTCTATACTGCTAAAATCAGCAGAAATATTTGCTAAAAAGTTGTAAACTGCTGTTTTCTTTGATTTTTTGGGCTACTAATTATTCAGCAAAATTTTTTGCTTATTTTAGCAGATTAAGTTGTTATTTTCCATTCAGAAAAATTTATCTCAAATATAACTCAAATTCTGTACATTTAACAGTTTTATTTTTCCTATTCCTATATTACTAATATATAGCAAAAATAATCTGCTGATTTTAGCAGGTTTTTCTGCAGCGTTATTTTTAACTAATTTTTAGTAGTTTTAATTTAATTTTTTACGGACTTGTTTCTATTAGTGTAGTATCCCGTTCGGCAAGCTATATAAAATAGTTGAAAATTTAGGACAAATTAAAAAATACATATTTTAATAACAACTCGGTTAACCCGGACAAAAAAAAAACGGTTTTCGGTTTATTCGAATTTAGACAAAAAACCAGAAACCGGTCGGCTATTAAAAGTGAAAAAACGGGTTTACCATTTTCGGTTTCGCTTTTAAATAATCTAACATTTTCTGAATTTCAAATGAAAGTTTTTTATTTTAACTGATATTTTCAGAACTTCAAATGGAAATTCTGAATTTCCATTAATATTTTTGAAGTTTCAAAGTTTGTGGTTGTTGGTTGTAGTGTAAATTGGGATTTAAAATTTATTTTTAATTCTATAAACAAAAGCTTCAAAAAAAAATTGCCTTATAATACATATTATTTCTTTTCATTACAGTAAAATTATTTCATCCCCTAATTCTTTAAAATAATCATTTCTTTATCTCTAAGTCCTTAGAAACCTGTTGTCTTTCTATGGAATTAAAAGATATATTATTTATTATAGTTTAATATGATTTTTTTCTCTTTCATTTTTCTTTTAAAGATTTTATTTATTTTTTTATTTTTACAACTACAAATATAATCCTTTTAATAATTCACAAAAATAAAAGAATTACCAGCCATAAAAACTTATTGTTATTATTCATTTGTGTGCAGAATAAACATATAAAAAAAGATAGAATAAAATATTATTTAATATTTTTATTGAGTATTCATTTGCCTTATTGTTATCAATTTGTTAACGTTTTACAACTGTTTCGGTTTCCTACCCATTTTCCGTTGCTCTTTTTTGTATACATTTTTATAATCCTTTTCTTTCGAAAATATTTTTTGTCGACATGTATGTGTGACTTTTTGTTATACAATATATAAGTGTTTTGTATGAGTGTTAGCAGATTTCTTTTTTGGTATATAAAAATAACTGTTTTTACTGTAGATATAAAAATATATGTATATAAAGAAAAACTGTTTATACATAATATATGAATGACTAAACTTTTGAATGTATTTTCTCTGCTTTCTGCTGTGCATATCTGTATAAGTGTTTAGGATTCATTTATACAACTTTTTTCTGCTTTATATTTGACCTTTTATTGACTTGAGTTATTTTATGATATCATTGTAATATTTTATAGTGTTCCTGTTTCTTCTTTTGTTGTTGTATAAATATCTTTTGTTGGTTGTTTTGATTTGGGTTTTTTTCTTTGCTCTATTTAAAATCCTCCAAGAAAAAAATACGATTTTAACGAGTCAACAATCCTTATGACATAAATTCCATTATTGTGTAATGTAAATATTAAATTTCTTAATGGTATTGAATTCTGAAATTAAAAATTAAAAAAAAAAGGATATATTTATAAATGAATACAATAAACATTAATAAAAGCAAATTTAATAAAGGCCAGTTTATACAAGGTATTAAAATACCCATTTTGATGTTTTATGAAATAACATTATTTGAAATATTGATTATTTTTAAGTTTGAGTTAAGAATATTATTATTTAAAACCATGGAGAAATAAGATCCAGTTATGGCAGATCAAAAACGATAATATACAGTGACCGACAACACAATACTTAGAAATAATTAAGGTCCCTTTAAATTTTATTCATCGGGTATTTATTTTTGAATACCAAAATAATAGTTAAATTTTTTCAGAAAAACTGTCCAGAAAATTGTAGCAATTTTTATTGTAACATTGGTTTTTAATTTAGAAACCCATTTTAAGTGGGCGTGGTTTCTAATGTAAAATTAGCGTTGTCGGCATTTCATAAAAAAATATATAGGATCTAAACAAACTGTGTTCTATTAGAAAGGTTGTAAAATTAATATTAACTGAATTACCATGAACGCCTTAAACGTGAACAAATTTTTCTTTGTTTTTAGCTATATTAAAGTAAAAGTAACCCTTCTGATCTGAACATTTTTAATATTGCGGGAATCTGGCAATATTAACACCAGAGCAATGTAGTTAGGTGTTAATTGCTGATAGTTTCCGAAAGTCATACCCATTATTCACAATAGTAATATCCAAAAAAAAAAAAAAACGAATAGCACGGGGTTGCTGCAATTCCTTAATAAAAAAGCAATTTTTAACATTTTTGTGGAACCCGCGTAAAAAATATGTACGAAAGCTTCAGTTGTCAAATCGATTAACTCTATAAAGAAAAATGAATGAGTCTCAATAAGAAAAATGAGAAAAGAGTATATTTTTTTATTTTATTTTTAACTCCTGTTAAATTATAAATTTTGTCATTTAGTAGTGTTTGTATTTATTATCAGGGAAATTTATTTTGAATATTATACAGTTAGGAGTCAATAAATTGTTTTGAAATTAAAGTTTAATAAAATTCAGAAAGCGGAGTTAATCGATTTGGCAACTGAAGCATTCATATAAAAAGTGTTTTTTAAGCCCGATAGAACTTACGAAAGAGTTAACTGTCAAACGAACTGTAATACTAAGCTCATTTTTTGACATTTATGATCAGTATATTCTGGCAAATCATCGAGAATAGACTGACGCTTGCACAACGCTACCAAATTATCCAGATCTACTTTGCAAATTCGTCATCAACTCGCGCAACTTATAGAAGACTTCGTGATTTTTATGGCAAATATAATCGTCCATCTGGGCAAGCCATCCGTCGAACTGTGGATAGATTTCATACCATTTAAGGCTCCATTAGTCTTTACGTTCCGTGCCGTTTCTGTAATGTGCCGAATGGCTCTTTTGTGTAGTTAGTCTTTTCCGTAACAACGTATCAGCTGTGTAATGTTGCTTTTCTTAGCAGAGGTCTGCGCCAACCAGATTAATAGGTTACGGTGGCTAAATAAAAAAATTGCAGCGGCGGCTTAAAGTTCGCTGTAAGCCAAAATCTGATCGGCGAGCCAACTTTAAGTTGACACATACAAAAATATATACTATTTTTAGGTTTTTATCGTGTAAAAAAATTTTTCGGCGGCGGCGGTGACTAAAATTAGATGGCGGCTAAGCTTAGCCGGTTTATGCCATTCATCGCAGATCTCAAAATATCAGCTGTCAATTCGCTGTCACTTAACGGATAACAAAAATTCTGTTTTCAACAGGTTCAACCGGCACGGCCTGTTACATTACAGACAAACTAACGGCTCAAATGCTTTTTCATAGAACAAAAACAAATCAGCTGATTTGTCACGTACAAACTAATTATACTCTATAAATGATGCAATAATACCAACATGTCGCAGCAATGTGCGTACTGAAGAGAACACTGCCGCTGTAAACGAAAGTGTGGAAGAAGATCCAAATTTATGGATTCGTCGTCAGTCGCAGGAATTGGGGCTATGTCCGTCCACTACGTTCGCAAAGATCTTAGCCAACATCCGTTTAAAATCCAGCTACTACAGGAATTAAAGCCACTAGACCATCATATGCGTTATTATTGGGCCGATTGAGCAGTTGGAAAATGAGCCGATGTTTCATCGCAAAATTGTGTTTAGCGTTTTGGCTTTGTGGATTTTTTAGTAGACAAAAATGCCACATATGGAGTGAAACCAATCCACAATAGACCCTACAGACTCCATTACATCCACAAAAATGCCCCGTTTGGTGCTGTTTACACGCTGGTGGCACTATTGGGCCTTATTTCTTAAAAAATGAAGCCGGAGCATGCGTTACGGTCAATGGAGATCGTTACCACGCCATGATCAATGATTTTTTGTTTGAAAATATGGATGACATTGATCCGGGCG
Organism: Leucophora obtusa; assembly: GCA_949987735.1. Lineage (NCBI taxonomy): Eukaryota > Metazoa > Arthropoda > Insecta > Diptera > Anthomyiidae > Leucophora > Leucophora obtusa. The sequence goes on along the minus strand of OX465299.1, from coordinate 56,714,117 downwards.
AGATGTGGATTTTAACAGAATGGCGCTACGTGCCATACGGCGACCGCAAATATCGACTTATTGAAATCAAAATTTTACGATAATAATTTCGAGAAACGGACCTTTCAATTGGCCTCCAGGTCATGCGATTTGATACCTCTCGACTATTTCCTGTGGGACCACGTTAAGGCACTGACTTATGCTGATAAACCAAAAAGAATTAACGTATTGGGTGTCAACACTGTTCGTGTTAATCGTGAGATTTGGCCAGCAATGCTCAAAAACTTGGTCCAAAATTCGACGTCCAGAATGGCCTTCGTGAGGAACAGTTGCGGTGGCCATTTGCCCGAAAAATTTCACTGGAATTCAAGAAGAAAACAACTCCAATTCCAGCCCTGTTTTCCAGTTTCAAGGCTTGAATAAAACTTTAATTACATTTTATTTCAATAGCATACTCCAGCAAAAGGGAAACAAAAATTCAAGTTTGAACTAATTTTTTTAAATATACACTCACAATATTTTATCGTTAAAAACAACCTAAAATACATATCAAATTAATTGAAAACACAAATAAAAAAAGGACTACTGATTTTTCATTATATTCAAACCATTCTGCTATTTATTTTCAAACATTGTTTAAACAATCCATAAAAGAAATAAAAATAATTGAAAAATCTGTTAAAACAATCATCAATTTTTAACTGACAAAACGTAAAAAAAAACGATTTTTTGGTTTGTATTTTCATATTCGAAAGTTTTTTTTTTGTTTCAATTTTTAAAACACTGCACACATAACACACACGTTCTTTGTTTATTTAATTTCTCTTTAATTTAATTTTCTTTCGTTTTAAATTCAAAGCAATTTTGTTTTGTTCCAACACCAGACACGATTCGAACCAACGACCTTTGGTTTAGAAGTTCATCGCCTTACCCCTTGAGCCAAACTATATTGATACAAATAGTTTCATAAACATTTTTTTATAATTCAAATTGTTTTTATTTTATTTGAATCTATCTTTTTAAATTTCAAATTACCCATCACACATAAATATAATAGTTAAAAGAAATGCCCTAAATGTAACAACGAACATGCTGCTCTTTTCAAATTTTTGGTATATAAATCCTAACTGGAATTAATATTCCTTTAGAGGAAATGGAAAGCTGAAAAACTTAGATAATAATTTTTATTTTATTGTTTTTGTATTAATATAAAGTTTCATTCTGAGAAACAATATTTCCACCGCTTTATATTTTTATTGCCTTCCCCTCTATAGAAATTAAGAATAAAGAGACACTGAGAAAATTATCTGCATGATATTAATGAATTTTTGCATAAAATCGATAAAGTTTCACGGGAACTCGTCCATTGATACTTTTCATTGAATTAATGGAATTTTTCATAAAATATTATCAAAAATTTCATTTTATTTGCTTAAAGTTTCATACGCTCCATGAAAATTTTCACTAAAACTATAATCATAAAATTTACGAAGCTTTTTCATCGAATTTCACAAATTTTTTATTTATATTGTGAAGAAAACTTCAACAGTTTACTTAAAAATTTCGATAAAACTCGTCCAGCAAAATTCTCTCTGTGTAGCGTCTTTCTTTATTAAGCCATCGATATTAAACTTTGGAGCAGAATTGCACAAAAATATTTTTATCATAAAATTATTTAAGATTTTAAAATCATCCTGTTTGACGACAATTATCTTAAAAGTGACAATACTCTCTGAATTAGATGAGAATAAGATTAGTCGAGTGACTGGAAATTCCAATTTACATAAATCAAAGTCCCTAGAATTTAGTGTTTAACTGCAGTTATAAAATTTAATTTGAATTAAGAAGAACTTGCGTTGTATTTATTTTTTTTGATTTTTTAAGTTAAATTTTCATTTGAATAAAATTTATAACCCTGTATTTATTTAATTTCTGACATGCATAAAACTTTTTGAAAATAAAAAAAAATTCATAAAATATAAAATCTTTCGTTTTTACTTCCACACAAAATTAAAAATAAAAACTCTGTAAAAAAATTCCCCTCAAAGGGCATTATATAAAAGCTTGTTTTTAAATTTTATTTTAGTATTTTATATTTTTTGTTTTTATAACGATTTGTATGGTGAACATTTAAAAGGATTTGTATGGTAAATATTTTAGTCGTATATGCCGACCCTATTGCTAGCAGCTGACATCATCGAGATTTCTTCACATTTTTAAAACCCAGCAACCCCATGATTATCAAATCAATTTCAACATTTTTACTAACAATTCAAATAAATTTGGCAATCAGTTTCGATAATTTCGTTATCGTGAATACTGATTGAATTCATATTATTTAATATTCAACTATTTTAAGTTAAAACAAACAAAAGAATTTAGATATAAAACGAAGTTCGGTTTTTCTAGTCGTGCGAGAGATTCAAATTATTTTTATAAATTCAAATTGTGTGTTGGGTACATTTGTTTGTTTAAATTTCTTTTTGTTGTATAAATAGATATTTCAAAATATTTTAAATTCAAATTTAATTTATACAATTTTCAAATCGGTTGTGGTGTAGATGTCTGGAAGGTGAGGCATTGACAAAATTTCAATTTTTGAGGGTGGTGGTTCAAATCTCAACCCCAAAAAAAAAAAATTTTTTTTATTTTTTCTATAACTATGTATACAGTTAAAATATTTTATCGTTAAAAACAACCTAAAATACATATTAAATTAATTGAAAACACAATTAAAAAATGAAAGGATAATTGAAAAGTCTGTTAAAACAATCGTCAATTTTTAACTTAAAACCGAAAATATTTGAATTTTTTGTTTTAAAACAGAAAACAACGAAATTATTTAAATTATTTTTTCTAAAAATAGAAATCTAAAAATAGATTATTTGACTGAAAATATCAACTCCTACAGACGATAAATACTTCTTGTAGTTTGTTTTTTATTGACGAATATAAAAAGTTAAACAATATGTTTTAATGTATTTTAATTGATTCTTCAATTGAACACAAACTTTACCTATTACTTTTCAAATAAACCTCAATCGGTTATGGAAAATATATTGTGAGTGTACAAATGCTAGAATTTGAAATATACTTTACTTCAAGCAAAATTTAAAGCGCTTGAATTTTTAAAACCTATGTGCTTATTGAGCATGTATTGTTTTTGGAATAAAAAAATTCTTTCGATTAAAATTTGAATTTTTGTGTTATATTTTACAATTTAAAGTTCTATCGGGCTTAAAGAAACACCCTTTATAAAATATAATTTTTAATATTAAAAGATAGGTTAATATAAAATAATGTATGCGCACTTATATGCTTTCATGTGATGACATATTAGAGAGTGTTTATAAATTTCTCATATTAAATCATATGTGATCTTCTCCGAGAAAAGGGACCTAGTATGTGAAAATGAAGTTTTGAGAAGAACGCATTTAAAGTTTCAAATTTTAATGTTTTTATCATTTTTATCGATTTTCCCAAGTTCCCGTTTTTTGACACACTAGGTCCCTTTTCTCGGAGAAGGTCACATATATTAATATTTTCTTTAAGGTAAATTGTTTATAAATCAATATATAATTGACCAAATCGTTAAAAATTTTACGTGTAAATAGATATGAAAAATATTGTCGATATAATTTGTTTTGAATTTATATTACAATATATTACACGTAGTTAATCTCGGACCCAAGTTCGAAACTCAGCTCACCCGAATAAGGAAAAAACTATTTTTTTATATTTTACTCAATTTTTTCACATAATATTTTATGAAGATTTTTTACTACCAAGGAAAGACTCCCAACGCGTACCGGCAGATATTAATGAGCTTCGGGTATGTTGTAGAGAAGAAAAATTTTAAGGAAATGTTTTCTTTTTTTAGCTGCCCAATCTCATATTTAAGTGTTAAAAAATGGGGTAAAAAATGGCTGAATTTTTAATTTTTCGGTTTATTTCATACTTGTTCAAAGTAAAAAATTTTGATGTCATACGAAAATTATTTCAGTGGCCTATTTAGCGGTGCATAAAACATGCTCAAGAATGCATATTTGATTATAGCATAACACGCATATAGGGTTAAGGGCCAAAGTCACATATATTAATACTTACAAAATTTAAGTGACGGGGTGTTTCGGCTTTTCACGATATTCGATCTACTTCGGGTTTGACACGAATTTTCCCGAAGGTCTATATTTTTTTTAAGATTTGGAAACCCCCGACTACTTAATATAGAGAATATGGGTATCAAACTTTGCCTTCTTGAGAGTATATTTCGGTTATGTATCTTATATATTAATATCTCTTTCTGTTTAAATTATCTTTCAAATTAAAGAAAGATCATATAATTTTTACAAGTAAATTACAAAGAATAAAAAATTTGAAAGAATTCGATAAGGCCAGTAGGTCAGAATATGTATTTTCGACTTTCGCTACAAAGCCATCATCATTGGCGTTTTGTCTTGATGGGATAAATATTGATAATGGTCGTCTTATGCTATAGCTATAATTGAAAGCAAATATAATATGTTAATAACTCAACTAGACTAACATCAACGAAATCTAACAATGCTATTTTTATCCTTTCTTATTACTGTTTTTGTTTTGAACATTAATTCTTAATGTATCGCAGCTGGTTCTATTCAACTCTGTGTGTGATAACACTGATTTATGAACGACAACGAACCGTTAAATTTAAATGTATGTTATTTAATATAACATCAAAATATCTTCATATTTGCTATATCTTTATATGGGCACTGGATCTAAACATATACCGATAAAAAATTAAAGAGACAGGCTTTGTTCATGAGGCCATATGAATCGGTGTATTTTCGAAGTTTAGTGTACGAAAAACCCAATTAAGGGGAACCTTTATATGAGCACTAGACCGTACCTCAAAAAAAAAGTTCGCCGAACACCCCCCAATATGAAGTATTTTTAGAAGGCGATTTCAATTTTTTTTTTTTGCCGAACGCAGGGGTCGCCCTTTTTAATTTTTCGTTATAGCTTTGGCATTTAAAGTCGGATTTTAAAGTGTTCTACATCGATTTTTTTGCCTCGAAGAGACCAGTGTTTTGCTATAAAGGAAAAATCCAATAAAATTTTTTTTTAAAGGCGACCCCTACGTTCGGCAACAAAAAAATAAAAAAATGTCTGCTGGCTTTATTGAAAAACTTCCTTAGCAAAAGTTTAATGATTTTTTTCGAGCTTTAATTTTCTGTCATTAGGATGGTACATTAGGGTAGTAGCAACGGAGATCTGGTGGATAAATACTAGAACGGGATACATGAGGTCAATGGTCCTTAGAGCAAAATATTGGTCCTCTCGAGAGAAAAACATCGATGTATCATACTTTATGATCCAACTGTAAATGCCAAAGATATAACGTTCGGCAAAAAAAAAAATTTTTTAAACTGCCTTTCAAAAATACTTCATATTAAAGGGTGTACGGCGCACATTTTTTTGCCTGTAAGATGGTACGGTCTAATGGGCACTAGGTCTAAACTTGGGCCAATTTTAACCAAAATCAATACGCCTCGTCCTTGGGCCGACATAAGTTGGTATGTCATCAAAATATCTTAATATCTGCGACCTGTAGAATGCGCAGAAGAATACAAGATACACAGGCAGACGGACAGCCAGACATCGTCAAACAAACAAAAGTGATTCTGGGTCGATCGGTGTACTAAAAGGTGGGTCCAGGTCCAACATTTCTTGATGTGACGTACATTATCACAAACTTATTAAGGTACCAAAATTTCATTTTATATAACGGGTACACTTTGGACACACTGTTCCGCTTTCAACCCAATATTTCAAACAGCTTTATTTTTTGATAACTAGTCTAAAATCGTAAAAAAAATGTTTTTTTTTAATTGCATGCACGTTCTTTGAGTTGCCAGATATTTATTTATTTTGATTGGACTTCTTTCAAAAATTATTTAATAATAAAAAATGTTAAACTTTTTTATCATTGATTGCTATGTTGTTGAGAGGAAAAGAAGTTTTATTCTTTTGCTAAAATTTAGTTCGTCAATTGTATATAATTTATGCAAACCTCATCGAAAAAAACATGAACCTTGCAAATATAAAAATCGAAACCATGCTAAAATGTATACCGTTTTCACACAAAATATAAATAATGGCTATTTTTGAAAAAATTTCTGCTGCATTTTTGAAAATTATAGCGTCAGGGTTAACAAATGACAAATTTAAAAATTGCCAAAAACTAACATATTTTTGCAAAAATATATTTTACATTTTTAGTGGGAGCTGTTAAATAAAAACAAGTGGGAAATTTTCTTAATGAAGCATTGGTCTTTATAGCTGCAAAGCTTGATTGAAAAAAGTCGAGCGGATTATGCCGTGTACTTAATGAGTTAATAAATAACTTCCGATATAATAAGTATGTTTAAAAATAAATAAATTTCAAAATTATTTTTTGAACAACAATAAAGAAGTATCATGTTGAAAAAAAAACATACAATTGAAATAGTTATACATTTCAATCACGTTTTTAACACAAATTATTACCTTCAAATAAAAGGCTTTTACTTTTTGTATATATAATTTAATATTAGTTCTTTTTTACAAATAATAATAAAAAACAATGTACAAATATAAATTTAACAAATGGAGAAGAAAAGGTGGTTTTTTTTCTATTAAAATGTTACGGGTTTCAAATTTTCAATACCTCACTCCATTTTCAGTTTATGGAAATAAAAAACTTGGTGCATAAGGTTATGTTGAAAAAAAGGCTTTTGTATAACAGAGCACGTACAAGCATGTTTGACTATTTTACCTTTGAACAAAGTTTTAATATTTTTTCAAACAATTTTATTTTTCTGTAAAGAAAAAATCTATAGAAATAGTATCGATACACTATATTAATCAATAATACAATATGGGTTTAGTTTAAGTTGATCGAGCCAGAATCCCTTTCGGCAGCAATAAATTGATTTAAACTTATCTCTCATTAAAAACTACCCCCGAGTTGATCTTTTGGGTGGTAAACGTCTTATTATTACAAACCAGAACTTTAGGGCAGAATTACAATCATACGGTCTATTCGTTACATTTTTTGTTACCATCAAACCTAGAGATTATTTTTTTTACTATAATAAAAAGTTTCCATTTAAAGCATTTATATGTATATTACTTTCTTTAATCTCTATAATCTTTATCTTTTTAAAATAAAAACCATATAATGTAAGGTATTTTATAGTTAACATCGACCAATTATAATATATATATTTTTTTATTTATAATTCAAATCATTCAAAAAAAAATTTTTTTTTTTTAATATATAAATGCAAGTTTTTACCAAAGGATTTTAATTGTTTGGTCTGTAAAAAAATTAACTCACCTGCATATTGTTTAGTATTTTAGCAAATTCTGGACTACCAATATTATCAACTAGTTTTGCAAATTGTTCATTTGCCTCCAGTTTATCAAAGAATGTTGCTAGTATTTGATCCTGTGGCAAAACATCCAATATACTATCAACTAAACCGTGTAAACCATTAAGTTGTTCTTTTGCCGTTGTTGTTTCTACCACATCTATTGTTGGCATTGTTGCTTTTGTTGTCTGAAATGTTGCTGGTAGTTGTAGTGTTATCGCTGTTGTTGTAGTCGTTTGTGTTTGAATTTCAATATTTGATATTGTTGGTATTATTATATTACTTTGCTTTTGTGCATATTCAATATCTAGATGTGGGGAAAAAAATAAAAATATTCCTGTTAAAACAAATGTTTTATTACAAAATTGTAGTTGTTATCTGCAGTATTTTAATAATAAAGTATAGAATTTTAGCTATTTTTGGAATGAGAGATGTTTTAAAGAAAAATATCAAAATAAAGCGAATGATGGGAATTTCTTTTATGGAAATTAACTGCTTTATTTTTTTTTTTAATTAGAAAAAGTTTAGTTTTCAGTAAATTTCATATTTACAGTAACATATATCGAGAGCCTACATATTTAATTTAGACCATTACCAAGACCATTTAATTTCTTTCAGATATATGTGAAGTTTTTCCACTTTTCCAAATATTTAGTGTGACTCGGCATACGAAACCATATGAATCTTTAATTTTAGGTATAAAATGTGTTCAGCGAACTTCTGTAAAACACTACGAGGAATATTTTTGTATTTTTGTCTCTGAAGACATCAAAGTTGAAAATTTAACTTCAATACCAGAAATAAATCAAAACTTAAAACTAAAACCCCCTTTTACAAATGTTTATTGTGTATCGGCATAGGAAATTATGTTAATCTTCAATTTTAGGTGTAGGATGTTGTCAGCGAACTTATGTAGAACACTATGAGGAAAATTTTTGTGGAACATTTTAACCCTCTAACTTTTCAATTAAAGGTAATTTAAAGGGTTAGACGTTGTAATTTTATGACAAAATTTTTTTCGGAATATTTTTACAATCTAACTCTTCAACTTACGGGTCTTTTTTGTCCACTTTTGAAAGGGGGCCAAAAAAGTCCCTTTAATTATAGTGTTTGAGGGTGAAAATATTTCACAAAAATGTTCCCCGTTATACTTGTGTAAGTTCGCTGAACACATCCTATATCTAAAATGGAAAATTCACATAGTTCCCTATGCCGATTCACAATAAACATTTGCAAAAGGGGGAAACTATAATCCCCCAAAAAATACAGGGCCAAATGTAAACTTTAAACACGCCGACATACGTATATTTTTTATTTTGGTAGCCTTTGTCAGATTCTGTTGTTAAAATCTTATTATTTTGGGAAAAATGTAGTGCGGACTTAAGTGCCGAACAAGATCCTATTTTATTTTTAATATTCGTAAATATTTTTGTGCCGGGATTTCTAAGAAATGTGCCATGGCGGCCTTAATGAATTGACTAAGCCTACCCTCTGACCCGAAAATAATGAAATATGGAAAAGAAATCATTAAAGGAATTAGCAGGCTCATTTTTTAATTTCAGCAGGTACTGATATACGCAACAAATAATAAATCTCGGTTTATTTTAAAAAAATAAATAAAATAAAATATTAAATGAGGGTGTTGTTAGGGTGTGGAGGAAAATAAATTTTAAGTTTTTGACCGGGCTACCCCCTGAAATATTTATTTGTGTGTAAAACTACGTCACCCAAAAAATTAGGAAAATCGGATATCGGGAATACGTGCCACATCGGCGCTGAAGTTTAAAACACTGAAAATATTACTTTTTGTGCATTTTCTCGAAAAAATTGATATTTTAAAACTAATTCGATTTAAAAGCATTATATAATCGTAATTTGGAGTGAATTATGTTGGTAACAAAGCAATAAAAACTTAAATCGGTTAAAAGACAGACGAGTTTTTACAATTCTCCCAGGCAATTGATGTGTCACAGACCACTTAATCAAGAAATTCGGGTCAAAATTTTAAAATTCATTGAAATAATCTACTACACAAAAATTTTTTTTATTCTATAAGTTACAAGAAACTTAGATAAGAAGTTTTTTTTTCTATTGTGTTTTGCTAAATCATTTTCAATTAGTGTCAAAAAGGTCGGAATTCTTAAACACTGTTTTCAAATCTACAATTTTACATTTTTAAAAATTTTTTAAAAGAAATTTTAAAACATCAACTATTGGACTTTAAGGTTTTATTAAGAACATATTGTAGATTAAAAACTATAAAAATTTTAGGAATTCCTTATTTCATATTTAAGATTTTGTTGCTTTATTAGAAACAGAATTCACTCAAAATTACGATTCTACAATGTTTTTAATTCGAGTTAGTTTTAAAAAATCAATGTTTTCGAGAAAATGCACAAAAAGTCATATTTTGCCCTTGTAATCCGTATTCCAAACTTCAAGGCCGATGCGGCACGTCTGCCCGATGTCCGATTATACTAATTTTTTGGGTGCAGAAGTTTTACACCGAAATAATTATTTCCAGGAGGTAGCACGTTGAAAAACTCAAACTATATTTGGAGTCCCTAATATATAGGGTACTATAGAAGAGTATTTTAAATTTAAAGTCGACTTTATTTTTAATCATACGGTTTTTTAATTTTGTGTATGAAAACCCTACAAAAATATTTATATTTTCCAACATTTTGATTGGTTGAAAATAAAATATACATTTGAAAAATTAAGATAACAAGGGCAATTGAGGTTTTGGATAATTCTGGTTTGTAACAATGTAAAGTAGAACATACCGGCAACAGAAATTTATAAATAAATAAGTCACACTGTGCCTATTTCATAAAAACAATTTATTTGGCATCCCTCTCGCAGCTACCACAACTGAGTAAAAGGAGTGTCATGATTGGCCAGGTGGGAAAAATTTTGTCCGTGCGCTATTTGGCTTAGTCTTAGATATATTAGCCCTTTGGTAAAATGGCCGTTTCCCTAAAAAAAAAAATCAAATTTTTTAGAGAAAACTTTTTATGTTCTGTAGGTTTTTATAAAAAAAACCCTCAGATTTGGAAGACTATTTATATAGAAAAAAGGGATACCAAGCACTTTTCTGACGGACTTTTTTCCATAATAAGACCTTTGGGTTCTGGGTACTTTTTCCAAAATTAAAATTCTGTGATTCTGAGGACTTTTTCCCGTACAAAAATATTCCGATTATGGGGACTTTCTTATATGGAAAAATACTATAAATCACCTCCGATTCTAAGGACTATCAGATTTGCAAACTTCTCTATTGGGAAAAATATTAAATTCCAATACATTTACTTGTAGGAAAACGTTAGATTCTGAGGACTGAAGAAAAACCTCAGCTTCTAAAGGATTTTTCCGCAAAAGCACTCAGATTCGGAGGATTTGTTTTCTTATAAAAAATCCATAGACTGATTCTATGGACTTTTTCATAAGGAAATACCTTCAGATTAAGCGCTTTCACTTTAGCAAAACCATCAGTTTCTTAGCTCTTTCCCTACGAAAATTCCTCAGCTTCTCAGAGGGTTCTTAGCATTTGCTTCTACAGAAAAACCTTCGGATACTAAGAACTTTGATATAAGAAAAATATCTCAGTATCTTAATTTTTTCTTTATCAAATTTCGATTTATATTCAGTATTTCGTATTTTTGTAATTATTTTATTAATTAATTTTGTTACTTATAAATTAATAAAACTAATAAATAAAAATTTAATTCGATTGGGATTTCCAAAAAAAATTCGGTTGGATCTGCGAAATGTAAAATTCGATCAAGTTATCAGTGACTGTAGTGATTCAGTTGGGCCAACTTTTTGTAATGTACTTTCATAGTAGACATAACTGCAGCGAAATAACGTAGTGGGACTACCAAAATTCGGTTGGCAACAAATTTGGTTGTCACAAGGTCGCAAAAGAAAAATTCGTTTGAGCGATCTTTAAAGGAATCTGGCGTCAAACTATCGTAGCAATATACACAAACAAAAATTTTGCAGTAAGAGGATTAAAATGTCGACATCTCGCAAAAGGATCACTTTGGATTTAGTTTTTTTACATCATTCTCATCATGCATATGACCGCTTGAAGCGAAATATACCTTAACGTTATCGTTGCGGTAACCAAACTTGACTAAAACAAGTCAAATTAAACTAACGATCGTTTTCAATCCCACTGTCAAATTTTTTCTAAATTCATTTCGTAGCAGTGATCCGTGAACAGCTCCTTGCACAGAAATTTTCGCACAGAGTAGTTGAAGGTCTGTTTTAATATTTTTAATAAACACTAACGGTGGGTCTCATACTATGGGTTTAACTTAACTAAAAACAAAACAAAATATCAAAACAATGTACACAAAACAACAACAAATTTTTGGGTTAACCATTAACCTAAGTTTAAACCTGCAGTATGAGACCCACCGTAAGACAACTTGTTTTTAATATTTTTATACTTTTTCAACAACAATTTGTTGATTTAAATCCACCTACAAATATTTATAAAATAAATTTATTATTACTTTCACTTGCCATTTATTTTCAAAATATTTCCAATTTGTTCTGTCGTCGGCATCATTGTTGCACTCATATCTGCACTTTCATTTATTATTTTGATTTGTGTTTTTGCATCGTCGACCTCATATGATGTTAAATTTGTTAAAGCTGTGACAAATTTGACTAAATCTAAACCACTATTATTTAAATAACGTAAAAATGCTGACATTTCCGGTACAGCAATCAAATGCTGTTTCAGCATAAAAAAATCACGACTAGACATAAAGGCATGAGCACGTTGAACTTCCGGATCATTGTGGTAATAATGGTTAACAATTGTTTTAACTTTAGTAGCGGGTATTAATGATAAAAAATCACTTAAATCGAGGGGTGTTACATTGAGTGTTGTAACCTCTTCATTTATATCGGCGGGTTGTAATTCAATTTCATGTGGTGTACCTATAGCAGCAGCTGCTGCTCCATCGTCGTTATCATCATCATTCTCATCGAGAACAACAAACATTGATGAGTATGTTGTGTGGGTTAATGAATCAGTATCTTCATTACTGCTGCTACCACCATCCATTGTTATATGATGAAATTCCATATTATGTTGTTGATTTTGTTGTTGCTGTTGCTGGTGGTGCTGGTGTAGCTGTTCCTTTCGTTGCTGCTGTTGTTTTTCGTACTGATGGTGGTTAATTGGTCGTTTGTCGAGAAAAATCAAATCATCAATATTGTCTACTGGTGTAGAGTCGTTATCCTGTGTTTCCCACACACCCATATTCGAATTGATTGTATGTTGTTGTTGTTGTTGTTGCTTTCTTTCCGCTGCTACTATTAAAAAATCACTATCATCATTGTTATTGTTCATATTCTGATTGCTATTACTATCCAATGCAGCAGCATTATTGTTTTCACTATTCTTGCTCACACTCTCACTACTCTGTGCTGCATTATGTGGAAACATTGTAATAATTTGACAGCAAGTCAATAACATCAAACTAATTGCATAAAACAATTTTCGATTTTCCACCATTTTGATTTTCACTTTTTTTTTTATTTTTTCGATTATTTCAACAATTTGTTGTTGTTTTTTGTGTGTGCTCTTTTGCAATTTCAATTCAATTTCTATTCAATTTTTCTCCAATATTGTTTTCATATTGTGTAGTAAGTACATAAGCGGAAAATTTTGTTTTTGTGTTTGGGTATTTTCTAATTTTACAAAATTCAATTTTTATTCGGCATTTTATTAAATTTTTACAGTTGTATATTTATATTCCAATTTATAAAAATTTGTATCTAGCATAAAATACACCGACTGTATTTTTCAACCGTTGTGTTTGCACTAAAACATTTCAATTGTTTGTTTAATCAATTGTGTGCAATAATACTTTATATTATCTCTGATTTAGTTTGAGGGTGTTGGTGATGATGATGATGATAGTGATAGTGTTCATATTTGTGTTGTTGAAATTTAATTCAATTAGATAAAGTTATTTTTGTATGCAAAGTTTGTAATTTTATAGTGGATTGCAATGGGGTGATCATTGAAAGGGCAACAGTTGACAGTCTGTAGTCTAATTATTTTTCATTTAAATTAACCGAAATTAGGAAAGACTCCAACTATAACTATGGTAACATTTTTCTCAGTGTGTAAATGGGAAAAGATTACACACACTATGCGTAAGATAATTATATACAAAATTTATAAATTTACGTTGAAAATGCGTAAATATTAAAAAAGTGTAATTTTACCACTTTTGGGCGTCAATTTACCAAATAAAACACGTAATTACTTGAATTTTCTTTAGTAGGTTTTAGGTTAAAAAGAATACAAATTTTTCTCTAAAAATTATAAACACATTGATTTTCAAATCACACAAGATCTAGTTTCTGCCTTTTTCTTTGGACAGTTTCACGAGTGATGTCCAGTAAAATTGTTTATATTTTATTATCACATTGTCTTTATATGTTCTTCGGCAGCAGGATTCTAATATGTACCACTTAGACATCTCACTTAAGTAAGGCATTGAATGCAATGTAACTAGTTTAAAGTTTTCTTTCCTATTCAGCTTCTTGTTGTTGTTTTTACTCAGAAGTGATCAACAGACACAAAGAGACATTCTATTTATAGATTTTTGTTTATCTTCCAATCTCCTCCGTGTCTTCTTGTACGCAAATTTCAAATTTTCATATATTTTGTAATGTCAAGTAAGTTTAGAATTGATGTCTTCAACATACGGGGACTTAGAATGAATTATTTGTCTGTATATGTTCACATTAACTTTCATCGAGCGGATAAAACCCAGGAATATGAGGATGATAGTAAATTGGATTTCCATATGCCATATCACCTTCTATCGCTCACAGGAGCCTTACGCTGTACGTTGGCAATGATGTTGTGTACCAGTGGCAGCGATAAATAAACCCGAATGACAACGAATTTAACTATCTTTAAGTTAAATTCAAGATCGGGGCACACATCTTGCATTTCAGGTTTCTTTATAGAAGCACAAACATGAAAGCGGACAAGTCATTCAGCTGTTTTGATTTTCTTTCCGCCTCAATTTCGGGAATCCTCTTCACAATCAATACGAGTATTCACAACTTTTTATGGCTCCGCCATTCGAACGGGACGAGTGACAACATATCACTTATGTCTCGTCTTTCGCCAAGCACAATCATCTGGTGCAATTGATGAATGAGCTTACAAACATTGCATATGTTGAAAGGCAATTTCAGAACACGCTCGACCTTTTTCTCACTTCGTAACCTGAAAATTATGAAGTGAGATCGTTTGCGCCTATCGGTAACTCGGATAACCTGTACCATTTCTGTCAAGAAACGCTCTGATCTGATCTAATTTATGAAAAGGCTCGTTAGGTCGAACTTAACAATTTTTATCGGCAATTCAAGTGGAAACTACGTTTCTTGGATAAATATATTGATTCCACTTCGCAAATAAAAGACCGCGTGATTTTGCTTGGTATGAAATTAATTTTTTTAAAATATATTACGACTAACTTCAAACATAAGTGTTGGTTTAACCACAGGTTCAGAATTGCAGACAGATGCAGAGAAGAAGCAGTCATGCGAATAGTTCCATCAATGCTAGAACTGAGTGCGCCAAAGTAATAAGACCTAAAAAGCTTCTGCACGAACAGCGTCTACATACTAAAATTTTTGCTGTTCCATGGGGAAGTAAGACCTTTTGGTCATTCGTTAAAGGAGTAAGGGATAGTTCCAGTTCCCCTATCCCAACTTTTATAAAGGATGACCTAATATTTTAATATCTGATAATTCAGCGGGCCCGGATGGTTTATCAGCACTGGTACTGAAACAGTGCTTTTCCAGGCTATCGCGTCCATTGGTAATCCTTTTTAGCACGTCGTGTCGCATCTTTTCTGTCCATCATGTTGTTAGGTTTCCAATGTCCAGGCAATCCACAACCCTGATAATTACCGCCCAATTGCTCTGCACTCTCGAAAGTCATGGATAACATGTTAACTATCATCTTCTTAATTATCTTGAGTCAAATTTGCTTCTTAATGATCGACAATATGGCTTTCGTAGAAACTGTTCTACGGGAGACCTGATGGCGTTTCTTTCGGATGGTTGGATTTGGTCCATTCACAGATTTGGTCAAAGCAAAATGGTTGCACTGGATATCTCCAAGGGATTTGATCGCGTGTGGCATAAAGCACGCATTTTGGTGTCCGTAATGAATTCTCTAGATTCTTATCGAGTTTTCTCGATATGATGGGATCTAATCGAATGAGTTTCAGTTGAATGCAGGTGTACCGCTGGTTCTATACTTTCTCCTCTCTTTTTTATCTTTCTGAACGATTTCCTCTTACGGACTTCCAATCCTATCTCCACTTTTTCAGATGATAGGTACGTTTGCCATTCATATTCTTTCGATCATGGGCCAAGTGTTGTGGAGATTGGGGGCAAGGGGCAGATTATGAATGACACACTCAATCAAGACATAATTCCAATCTCTGAATGGGGTTGCGTGATAAGGGTAGATTTTAATCTGAAGCTCTTGGTGTTCTGGGCATGAGAACCCAGTGTGATGTTCCTTGGAAGGATCACATCATTCATGTGTAGTAAGAGGCATTCAAGTTTCTTGGCTATATTAACCGCTGGAAGAACTGCTTCACTTCTTATGATCTACTTACCGTTTATAACACCTACATCCGGTCGAAGATAAAGTACAACTCCCATATATGGGCAGAGGCTTCAAAGTCTATTTGGAAGCTTTTGGAGGGCGTCGGCGTTCATTAATGACAGTAGGATATCCAGCTCTATTGAGTCGTTGGAATATAGGTTGCGTGACACTGTTCTATCGTTACTACCCTTGAAAGTGTTCCGCTGAGATACGAGGGTAACTATTTATATTGTTATCCTTGGGCACATTAACACTTGTTAGGCACCAGCCATTCGAGCATTATTTCTGGTGTTTACGAAAAAGTAAAAGTTGGGTGTCAGTATAAAAATTTAATTAACACGTGAAAATTTTCGGGCAATGATTTACGATTGCCCGAAAATCGATGTGGATTATCTAAACAAGAGTGCATAGAAAAATTAAATTCAATACTTGTGAAACACTTCAACAACGAACCTAATCGCGGACGTCCTTCGCTCCTAGACAAATTTCGAAGAGGCCATACAAAATCAGTTGCTGTGCCAGAATACATTTATACTGAGCAAAAACTGATAATACAGGATCGTCATGTGATATACTCTGAGATTGGGGCCACTTTGGCCATAAGTTCTACCAGCATAAATAAAATATTTTATCAAACTTTAGCCGTAAAGAAATTTGTTTTGTTGGATTCCTCATAACTTAACAATAGCTTAAAAAAGATGGTGCAAACAAATACTCAAGAAATAGAAGAGCGATGCTTTAAAAGATATTTTTAAGATCGCTACACGTGACCAATCGTGCCTCTATAAATATGAGCTTGAAACTACAGCAGTCGACTGTATGGATATTTAATAATAAACGAAATCAGGCAGAAGTTGTTCGCTCTCGAAACACTTCGAAAAAATTGTCGCCAGTACCATTAGAACCAGGGGTATGGCATCACCAAAAAAATAAGTTATAAAAAAATCGTTATCACTAGATGGCACTTTGTTCAAAAAACTGACAATTTTCTTTTTTTATTTAAATTTAAATAATAACAAACAATAAAACAGAAAACCAAACGGAATCTCAAATTTTATTATTTCGATATATTCCGGGCTTGTTTTTTCTTTATTTTGAGCAGTTTTCAGCAGTTTTTCAGTTTTTAAATATAGGCTCAACTGATATTAAGCTGATATTAAAAAGCTGCTCAGGTAATATTAAATTACAGCGCCCTCTATCGGTGAGTAGTGTAAGTTTTGATTTCCTATCTCTATAATTAATTGTCTCTGATTAGAACAATGTAGAAAATAAATTCTAAATGGTAACCTAACATTTGTTTACTACACTAATAAAAAAAATCCCGTACAAATAAGTCAAAATTGTGCTGGCGCAAATACATGTACTATTTCCTGTTATTTTGGCAGAATTTTTACCTATTTGTACGGGCTTTTTTAGAGAAAATAAGAGAAAAATTAGTTCAATTGAATCAGAACGAGTTTAACAGACTTTTGAACTAACTTTTTTTTATGAGTGTAGAAGTATTCGGAGATAATTCTTCACCATGACAATGATCAAACATCGGCTCAAACAAGTAACTTTTTTAGCACTCAAAAGATCGAATTAATGCATCATCCGCTGTTCAGCCCTGACTTGACACCCAGTGACTTTTTCTTGTTCCCACATATAAAAGATAAACTACGTGGACAACGATTTTCGTAAGCAGAACAAGCCGTAGATGCATTCAAAAAACATATTTTGGAGGTGCCGAATGCATGCAAAAGTGTATAGATCATAAAGGAGAATATTTTGAAAAACAATAAAGACATTTTCAATAACAAATTTATTGCTAGGCTTAAAATGGAAATAGTTATTCTCGTAAGTGTACTTATCCCAAGGCCCCGTGTTTTTGTCCGTAACACGTGCTTGTCTAGTGGATCTCATCCATTTGTGGTCGATTGCCTAGTTAGCTTGAGTTAGCATAACCTATTTTTCTGATATCAATTGTATTAATAGGGTGCCTCTGAGTGTTGGTCTATAGTAAATAATAAATAAATAAATAAATTATTTTTGAAATATTTTATTAACAATAAAAGTTAAAATTTTATTTAAGCATAATGCAAGCCTCAAAACCTTAAGAGATATGTATTTCCTTTGAAATTAGAGTTTCGTGTTCGATTTTAATCGTAACCGAAACCGTGGTTTTTCGAGCCTCAAAACTAAAACCAAAAACCGACAGATTTGAATAAATATATTAAACAATTGAAATAAATTCCATACCTGTGTACAATTAGAATCCGACAACACTGATAAAAGAGCCCTAAGATCTTCTGAGGCCATAGCTATATGAGGGTGTTTTTCTTTTCCGAGTCCATTTTTATGACTCATAAAGGACTCCAAATTATGAGCGCTATTGGACAATTTAGAATTTTCTGAGCAATTATGAGTCTTTATGATTAACTTTAGAATCATTTATGAGAAATGAAAAAATTTTAACAAATTTTGAATAAACTCATAAATACGAGTCTATTATGTTTCCTTTATGATTGGAAGATTTAAGCAGTCTGAAGATTTTCATATTCTGGAGTCTTTTACTAATTTCTGAGCGTCCAAATAAATGTTGGCTGGGATATTATTAAGTCTTGAATATAAAAAAGCTCTACTCCTATTTTACCAAATGTTTTGTATTTTATTGTAATAAACATTTTCTCCATTAAATAATACTTTAGAGAATATTTTCTGTTATTTCGGATAACATAAACTGGGGTTTATAATTTTATAAAAAGAATTGCACCAAAAAGCATATTTTTCAAACAGTCTTATTACCTAGTCCGCGAAATTTATAAAATTTTATTTTTATTTTAAACTCTTTAAAATACAGCCTTAGTTGCCGAAGAAGAATAAATATTTTAATTTTTAACGAGCTTCCGCGTTTTTTTTTTTCTTTTGTGGAAAGGGTCGACATGGCGTTAATGCCTTCATTCGAGTGAGAAATTGAATCAAATTTCAATAAATATATTGAATTCGGTTTTTAGCAAACTCTATTTTAAACACATCAGATTCTGAGTACTTTTTTCTAGCGTAAAAGCTTCAGATTCTGAGTAATTTTTCTTGCAAAAAAGCCTTATATTCTTTCTGGGCACTTTTTCCGTAAAAACACAATATTATGGAGACTTTTTCCTATCGAAAAATCTACTTCTTTAGGAAAATTCTTAGATTCTGTTTTCCTTTTCCTACAGAAAAACATAAGTTTGATAAGATTTTCCTATAAACATGATTTACAATTTGACAAAATATCTCAGATTAAGCGAACTTTTTGCCATAGGAAAGAATCCTTATTAAGTGAGGGATAATTAGTGGGTCTTCCTCAGAATCCGTGGGTTTTTCTATAAGAAAAAGTTCCCGATATCTGGACCTTTTTTTTAATGCAGAGTACTCAGAATCTGGAAGAAGTACTCATAATTGGAGCGTATTTTTTTAGGAAAAAATCCTCAGAATCTTAGGATTTTTCTGTAGGAAAAATTCGTCAGAATCCCACCATTTTTCCTATTGAAAACGCCTCATATTTTGAATATTTTGCTCTAGGTTAAAACCAATTTTTCATAATTTTATATGTAATCTATTCGAAATTGGTGGTATCATTTGAAAGGTTTCGATTAAGCACCAATGCATTAGTAATGAACTTTAGCAATTCTAAACCAAATTTTAAATATCTTTACAACTTACTTAGTAAGTTCCTGATATTATTTTTCATGTTAAAACCACACACACACACACAAGCGTAAAACACTCTTATATAAAAGTTTCAAAACTGAAATTCTTAAGACCACATGTTGCAAAAACATTTTCTTTAATACCTTTTCATATAAAATTTTAAGTTTACATATTTTCTTAAGACCACAAAACATCAGAGTTTCTAACATTGTTTTCTTTATTATTGTATAGGTGTAAGTAGTACCTTTTACATTGGCAAGGATACGTAGTATATTCTCAACACAAGAACAAAAAAATAAGAAAAGGATGGTTAGTGGTATTACGGTATAATTAACTGCGAAACTTGTAACCATATACAAGAAACAAATCCTACCGGTGTTTAACAAAAACACCTGAGTCTCTTGGAGACTAGAAATATTTTTCGTGAAAAGCACACAAAAGAGTTATGAACTTTATGAGCATAATAACAATAAAATGAAACATAAAACAAATTCAACATAAAGACTTTTTTATTATATATAACTTTTTGTTGTTATGCAACTAAATTCTATTTATAAAATAAATTTATAAAATTTTTGAAAAACTAAAACTAAGTGTCAACATTATATTTGCAACTAAACACTCTGCAAAAAAAAAAAAAAAAAAAAACAGCCACGAAAAGGCGACAAAATTCAAAAGAAAAAGATTTCTTAAAAATTTATTAATTTTGTTTTCGTATTGCGGTTAACATTTTGGTGTGCAATATTGGGCCCATATGGTGTTTCGAAGATTTATTGCTTAAGAAGCTTAAAAGGTCTTTGTTCTGCCCTTAAAAAAAATATATTAATATTTTTAATTTAATTAAATTAATTTAATTAATATTTTGGAATGCAACATTGGGCCCATATGGTGTTTCTAATATTAATTGCTTCAGGTGCTTCAAATGTTTTTGTTCTACCCTTAAAAATTATTAATCAGAATATAGTTTTGTTAATTTTCGATATCGAAAGTTGATACATTTCCAATTTTTTTTCTAGCTTTCTCCCATTTTTCTTTAATTTTAATTTAATATAAATAATTTCTTATCAAAGAAATATGTGCAATTTCCTCATTTCTAAAAAACAAAACTTTATGAGAAACACATAAATATTCAGCGATAAGATTTAAATTATTAAACAAATCACAAAATGCCTTTAAGCTAAAAGCAATAAAATTGTCAGAGCAAACATATTTAAAAAAAAACATATTTCTTAGATAGTTACTTACCTTTGCTAATAATGAAATGTGAAGAGAGTAGCATACATATTTTAAAAGCAATAAATTAAAAACAGTGTACTCTAATCAGAAGAAATAATCCCAGCAAAACCTTGGTAATGGGTTAGACATTTACCCCTTTACCCTTGGTTTTACTTAGAATAAAACAAAAAAGAAAAATTTTAAGAAGATATTTCACAGTAGTTTTTAGACAGCCGATCCTTTTATCTAATGATGTTATCATTTTGGGAATGGAAAAGTAATTTTTGTCAGCACTTCTGACACCTGTTACAATAACTTGCCAGCGTTCCTCTGTTTCTCAATTTTTAGAATGGGTCAATATTTAAAACTGCCTCCTATTTACTACCGCCTAGTTGTAATGGAAAAAATCATTAGTTGTAATTAATTGAAAAAAATCCATAACTTTAATAAAAGTGGAAAATATTTGTAAACAAATTAAAAAAAAAAAAAACAGTACATTAAATAAATACAAAAATTGTGGTGTTTTCAGTATTATTTGGAGTAAAAAAATTACTTCCCACTGTAGAAACGGCACATATCATTATTTTTTGGACTGCCAATAACGACACTGACTTTATTTCTGCATTATTTTAAATGATATAATAATGAGTTACTAATAACTAGTTATCTTTTCCATTATTTCAAAATAAAATAATTATTTTGATAATGACTTATTTCTAGCATTATTTCAGAAATAAAGTAATGTTCTAGATTTTTTTTTTTGTAAATTTTTTTGAAATCTATTTTTAGACTCAAGGGTCATATGAATAAAACTTAGCAATTACTTCGAAGTAATTACTTTGGGGGTAGGGATGAATTTTAACACCAAATTTATCCATAGACTTGTCAAATAGCATGAAATATATATAAACGAAAATCAAAAAAATTAATTTTTAGTCTACTCGCAAGCAGAGTAGAATTGTTAAGTAATTACTTAAAAAACCCAGTATTTCCCCCTATTAGTAATATTCATTTTTTATTCATACGAGCCAATATGTTTTCAACACTGGTAAGGATATATGTGACCACATATTTTCCGATTTCTTGTATGTTGGAGAGTAAGCTGACTTAATACCAATTGTTAAAACTAATACAGCTTTAACATTAAAAAACGTTGAAAATACAAAACTTAAAATTTTTTAGCAAAAAATTATAAAATAAGAGCTAAAATAAGCAAATCGTAAAAAAATAAAGTTCAAAATAAATAAAAGAGTAAAATAAATAAAAAAAATATTTTAAAAAATATGCCGCGAATTTTATTTTTTATTTCGGTATCGGTCACGTTTTTTAAAAGCAACAGTGAAAGTAACGGATCGGAAAATACTTAGAAAATAATTCATGCCCTTTTGTAAATATTTTACTAATTTAGTAATATGCCTTCGGTTGACCGGTCACGGGATAGGTCCCTGGAGGGCAATTGACCCCACATTCCCCGTAGGGTATATACAAATTCCACCGCAATCTAATGAAACTACGAAACTTTGTTAGTTGTTTACCTAATAGTGAATCTCTAAAAATATAAAATATTGATCCTGAAGAATAACGCTCAGCTTTTAATATATTCAACATGAAACCTCTCATACGTTGAAAAGTTGTATATCCTGATATTTCTCAATAAGACCACTCAGGTTTCGATAAATTTGTTCTCTTGAAAAATTTTAAGAATATATTTGTCAGTGTTACCGTTTTTTTTTAATTTTTTTCACTTTTTTTAAATTTTAATTTTTTGGTGTTTTTTTTTACTGTTTTTTATTTCTTGTCGGTTAACCGGTTTAACCGGTTTTTTTACAAACGTTTTTTAGAAAAGGCCCATTTTCGGTTAACCGACAAATCGGTTTTTAAAAAAGTCGGTTTTTTTGAAAAACTATTCGCGCCATTTCAGTGTTGCCATATATGAAGCCCGCCATCTTCACCATTTTACATTTTTTCTCTATCCCCTTTGCAAAGAAAGCACGACGTTAATTAATATTGTTTCCTGAGTGTTGCTTCTCCTAAAAAAAAACGATATGGGCCAAAATCATTACCATTACGTTTTCGTTAATTGTAATGAAAGTAATGTCTGCATTATCATTACTTTATGTAATGGTAATGAAATTTAGTTTTCATTTCCATTACTGTTTTTCAATGTATTGAAAAAAAAATCAATAATTGTAATAAAAAAAGCATTACTTTACTTTACTAAAAGTGAAATATTTTTGATTTTTTCTTTAGTTGGCTAAATTATCCATTTTTTATTAAAATATTGTGGCTAAGAAACACTTATAGAAAATTTTATTGTTCTAGACCTCAAAATTTAAGGTCATTCTTGACATTTGCTTTAAGCGAGTTCAAATTAAAGGACAAGAAAACAGAAAAGTTTTATCTTTTTATAAAAGTAATGGTAATGAAAATCTATATCTAAATTTGTAATGAAAATTTAAATTAATTTTATTATAATTACTTGAATGTAATGGAACTTGAAAAATATTTCATTACAATTACGTATATAATGAAAATGGTAATGAAAATAGGTAATGATCATTAAACAAAATTAATTACTCCCAACTCTGCGTTTAGTAAAACCACAAGCAATAATAATATTAAACACGCCATTTGTTAGATGTATTTTGACTAACAAATCCAGGTTTGTGAGATATTTGAGCGCCAATTCTGAATAAGTACGAAATTAGCTCTTAAATACATTTAAAGTTTTGACTTATTTCTGGCATTGAATTTAAATTTGCAACACTGATATCTTCAGAGGCTTATACAATAGTAGAATTTCAGGGCAAATATTCCCATGGAACATTTTAACCCTCTAACTCTTCATCATCAGTTTTCTTTAGGAAATGGTGGCATTGCTGCAAGTATCAAACATCAAATTTTGGGGGAATATTCCAGTGAAGAAAAATGGCAGTTTTTTTGGAAAAAGTAGTTATTATGTTATTTAAAAAGTATGAAATAATTGGCTTCGAACAAGAATAAATAAATTTATCGTTGTAGAATTAAAGTCCAAAAAATCTACTTTTTTTTAATTTAAAAATAAAAATTAAACAAACATTTAAAGATAACCTTAACCTTCTTGCTTCTTATTTTATCAAAATTTGTATGCCAAATATTAATATGAATATTTACTATTATTTGAAATTTATATTAATAAAATATATAGTTCTTATGACTAATTAGCATATAAGCTTTTATTTAGAATCTAACCATTAACTTTCAAAGATCGATACGAAATTTACCTTTATTTTTTGTCAAAATATACAGTGATGAGCAAAATTGTAACAGGGTTAACATGGTTCAGATATTTTGCTAAAAATTTTTAACTATACATTAAAATCCACTAATTATTTCTAGCGTTATTTATTTATTAACTTGTTCTAATTAAAAAACAAGAAAAAAAATTTAATTATTTTATTTAACTGGAGAAAAAATTACATTTTTCTCTTTAAAGAAAAATGTTACACTTTTGCACCCAGTTAATTTTTGATAATTTTCTTTAAAAATTTTAAATATAAATTTAAAAATCCTGAAATGTTTCCTTTTTTTCTATGCATTTGGGTGAATTGCTAAAAAATATTGCATTTAGCTCTTCAAAAATTAGGTGTCAAATAAAATTTTCCTTATTGTTCAGGTCGCAAGCCCATCCTGGGGTATGACAAAATTAACCATGTTGATTTTTTTAGTAAAGCCAAATATATTTAACGGGACAATAGAATGGACTATTTGGCATTAAAAAATTTTTCGATTGGGTTACTTTCCCTATTAAATAAAATGTTTTTGAAGACTATGTATATTGCAAGTTTGGCCCAAATTCTACATTTTTGGCAAAAAATGCCTTATTTTTCTAAGATAGCTAGTAAAATTAATTCTCTAATTCTAAGCCATTCATTTTTCTTCAATATACTGTCAATTTAAAACATCAGATGATTCCCATTTTCATTAGGGCGCCTAAAATTGTAATGAACATGTCAACAGCTTTCATGTTTTGGGGCTACCTGTAGAGTTTGCTGTTCGGTTTTAATCGAAACCGAAACCGCGCTTTTGTGGCCTCAAAACAGAAAACCGACAAAAATAAGTCAGTTTCTAGCAAATACTTAAAGCAATTAAAATAATGAATTAAATTACATATTATTGAGCCTAGAATTTCGAAAAGGGTTCAGCTCCTATTTTACAAAATTCTGTATTTAATTGTAATGAACAATTCCTCCATTAAATATTATTTTAAAGATTTTTTGTTTTTACTACTACAGATAATATAAGCTGAGGATTATAATTTTAGAAAAAAATTGCACCAAAAGTCATGTAGTTTAAGAGATATTGAGTTTCAGTTCAGATTTTCACCGCTTATTTTTCAAAAAGTTTTATTTCGTAGTCCGCGAAATTTATTGTATAAAATTTTAACTTTATATTGTTTTAAGCAAATTGCTAAATTCCAAATTTAAACTCTTTAAATACAGTTTAATCTGCCGAAAAAAGAATAAAAATTTTAATTTATAAGGGTTTCCGCGTTTTTTAACCGGTAATGGTGTTATTGCCTTTATTCGAGTGAGAAATTCAATCGAATTTTAATAAATATCTTGAATGTATTAAAATCAGGGACGTAACAGTTAACAAAAACCTGATTGTTTTACAATTATTTCTTGTTTGAGTATTTTTAGTTTTTTGTTTATTAGCTCTGTTTGATTTTTATTTATAATTCAAACAAAAACAATCCAAATACGATTTTTATTTTTTCAAAAATAATAAAAGTTATTTTGTGATTTTTTTACTTTATCAAAAAATAACAATTAAGAATATAAATCAAAAGCCATAGAATCAATGACTTCAACAATTATAATATCCTGATGATGTCAACTAGTGTTAATAAAAGATTGAACAGTGATTTAAAGTGAGTAAATATGTATATTCCAGCAACCTCGGGCATTCAATATAGGTCAATTTTTAATTTTTATTTTATTATCAAATAAAAAAGTTAGTGCTTAATATTTTCAAAAAAGTCATTCTGTAACTTTTATAAAAAGTTTTAAAATAAAAATCAAAAAACAACAGAAATTTATAGAGTAAAATATAAAAATTGAAAAAATTAAAATCTTTGCCAAGCTTTGTGATTTTTTTGTGCAATATGATTTATAAAATATAGTGCATTATTGAAATATTATAATTAAATAAATTTGGGTGGTGACTTTTTTAGAAATATAACAGTTATTTTGGGTCTCTGATTAAAATATTTAATTGTTATATATACATATAAAATTATTTTAAAACAATTCTATTAATATAACAACAAAACCGAAAAATAACCGAAACTGCGGTTTTTATAATTTTGAAAAACCGAAACCGAGGTTTTGAAATTTTTCGGTTTTTAGCAAACTCTAGCTACCTGTATGGTAGTGTTATCAGAATTATTACGAAACTAGTAATATGAACCAGTTTTGTATGCAAAATTATTTACTGCCACATTTTTAAATAAAATATATAAAAACGAATAAAATGGTTTAAGTCGGACATGCCGACTATACAATACCCCACCCGTCTGGGTCAAATCCAACTAATGTTTGGATCCGAAATTCGAATGGGTTAAAATGGGGCTTGTGTCAAAATTTTCTATAATGTGAGTCATCGCACCAAATTTCATTAAAATATCTTAATATTTGCGACCTGCAGTTTGTAACCAAGCCAATTTTGGGGGGACCCTATATGGGCACTAGGTCTAAACATGGACCGATGTTCACCAAAATCAACAGGATTCGTCCTTGGGCCAAAATAGGTCTGTGTACCAAATTTCATCAAAATATCTTAATATTTGCGACCTGCAGCGTATAAAAAATATAATTTTGGGGGGACCCTTATATGGGCGCTAGGTCTAAACATATACCGATGTTCACCAAAATCAATATGCGTCGTTCTTGGGCCGACATAAGTCGGTGTACCAAGTTTCATCAAAATATCTTAATATTTGCGACCTGCCGTTTGTAATCAAGCCAATTTTGGGGGGACCCTTATATGGGCACTGGGTCTAAACATGGACCGGTGTTAACCCAAATCAATGGGCTTCGTACTTGGCCTGCCATAGGTCGGTGTACCAAATTTCATCAAAATATCTTAATATTTGCGACAGGCAGCGTATAAACCATATAATTTTAGTAGGACCCTTATATGGGCACTAGGTCTAACCATGTACCGATGTTCACCAAAATCAATAGGCGTCATTCTTGGGCCGACTTAAGTCGGTGTACCAAGTTTCATCAAAATATCTTAATATTTGCGACCTGTAGAGTGCGCACAAAAATGCATGGACAGACAGACAGACAGACGGACGGACATCGTTAAATCGAAATAAAAAAAAAATCTGAGCCGATCGGTATACTATAAGGTGGGTCTAGGACCAATATTTTTTGGTGTTACAAACATCAGCACAAACTTATAATACCCTGACCACATAGTGGCGTAGGGTATAATAATATGCTTTTAATTCGTTTATCGACCTTACAACGTTTACCCCAAAAAGAGGGCTTCAAACATAGAAACTTGTAGCAATATATTTCAGGATATGGGGCTTATTAGTAAAATGGGTTTCATCTGATGTTCTATATTGACGGTATATCAAAGGAAAATGAATGTCACAAAATTTAGTAACCGAACTTACTAGCTATCATAGAAAACTATCACATTTTTTGCAAAATGTGTAGAGCAGTGCCCAATTGAAAAATTCAAAAGTCATCTATAAACTTTTTTTAGTAGGAAAAGCAACCCAAACAGCACATTTCTCAATGAAAAATAGTCCGTGCTATTGCCCCACATGGAATATATTTAATACTTTTGCATTTAATAAATGTTCAGCATAACAAACATAGCCAGCCCTTAAAAAGGGCTTGCGACCTACTTAATACTCACTTTTTTACCAGATAAATGGAATATTTTGCCAACTACCTGTGGGTGATATCAAAAAATGTGATAAAAACCGTGTAACTACCTAATTTCTAATGCATGGATTACATTTGAGTTACAAAATTTATAACAATCTGACCAATTTTTGGTTAATACATAAAATTAGTGACCAATTTTATAGCCCAAATGTAAACTCCGTAACAAGTAACTCATAAGGTTTTTTAACTTTAATAGCTTATATTTTAATAACCAATAAAGCTAAATACTAACTGTAAGAATTTTTATGAAGAGGAAAAGTGCCGTTTTTAATAAAAATTAATACATTTTACAAACTTTTTCGTATATCTTAGCTATCACGACTTCAACTCTGTAACGATGTTTCGTCATCATTTTTGATAAAAATGCATATACCAGAATTTTGGAGTTATCTATTATTTATATTGCGAAAAGTATAATGCTATTTATACTCAAATGATCGTTGGACCGTAAGTAATCATCCAGTATAACAGACTTGAAGCTTTTCTGCAGCATGTAACATTATCGAGATGAAAAAGATGTCTTTAATAAGATTTGAAAAAATGTTGTAAACTCCGTTCCTAATTTTTACACCAAACTATTTAACGAGTAAGAAAAACAATGCCATATTTGGATTCACCTTGTAGGCATCATGCGATTTTGTTTCGGAAAAAAAATTCTGACAAAGCGTTTCTGAAAGAAAACGAAAAAAGTAACCAAATGTAAACTCCATAACTGTAAACTCAGTAACCACAATTGTTTGCATCAGATTTCATTCAAATAAGAGTAGATAAATGTTTAAAATATTTTAAAATATCCATAAACAGAGGTGATTCAGCTAATATTTATGCGTCAAAAGACGATTCAACTAATAATTTTGCGTCAAATCAAAAAAAGTTATCAGTTTTTTACCCTAAGCTGCTGGAGCGAAAATCGATTGATTTTGCATTTCATTGGTTTTGCATCGATATTTCGCGTCATTACTCACAGTAGTTTGACAAATTAAATTTGTTTCACACAATTTAAGAATTTTTTGATCGCGAAATGTTATGTTTTTAATAAATTATTTTGTAAGTGCGCAACCGCTGTTTGGATTTTAAAAAATTTTATATTTTTGAAATGGATTTAAAAGGATCAAAAATACAAAATTAAAAAAAAATAAAAAATTTTTTTCGCGGAATGAATTGTATTTTTTTTCGCGAAACCGCCAATTTGATAAACACAAATTATATATCATTGGAAAGCAAGTTGAAAACCCAAATACGAAAAACTAATACATTGAAGAAAGTTCGTACGCAATTAAAATTGTGCAAAAAAAGTTATTGCGACAACTTGTAGAAGAGATTTTTTGCAATTAGGTTTATAATGACTAAACTTACTGATTCCATTAAGAAAAATTTAAATATTAACACTTTTTGCTTCTCACAAATTTGGCCCAAAAATGTATCACATTTTTTGATTTCATCCATATAAAGACTCCAAAAATTTTATAATGTTTTAAGTTAATATTAAAAACTTCCTAAGAAATTTATCAAAACTTAACAGGGTGAAAAAGTGTAACATTTGTCATAATATAGAAAAATGTCTTCATCTTCTTCGTTAATTAAAATACTTTAATGGGGTCATTTTGTAACTCGAATGAAAAACGTTTTTTCGTTTTCGTTTGAAACGTAAACGAAAATATTTGGTATTTTATAAAACGGGTAGTAGTTTGCGTTTGTTGCCATTTGCGAGTTATTATTGCCAGACAAAAAAAATAATATTTGTGACATGGAATTACAAATTATTTAAATAAAAATTTGTTCATAGAGTTTTCCAAGTCTGTTTAGTCTGATTGGTAAATGAGTTGTTATTTTTAGTTATAATATTTTTAGGGTCCAGGTATCGAATCCTGTGTGGGGCTATTTTTTTTTTTTTTATTATTTTTTTTTTATGATATTTTTTTGGATATTTTTTCCTAATAATATGAAACAAATATATTTAAGAAAAATTTTATATTGTACAGAAAATCAACCTAAATAAGAAGAACCTTCCATTAGCGGATAGCAAAGGAGTATAAGGTATGGTTTGTTAAGATGGCCCTTAAGTTTTGAATTGTTAGTTTTTAGTTTTAAAACCCCTCAGTTTGTTTCATTTGGTCTCAAACGTAGAAGTTTGTATATAAAAAAAAATTTTTTTAAATTGTGTCTTAGCGCATCTAAAATCAGATATTTTTAAAATTGCCCAAATTTTCACTAATTTAAATATAAGTGCTTATGCATAATAATTTGATTTTGTGTAACGATTTTTGTGTGAAAAATTTGTTTTATAAGCCGTTTATAAATTTAAAAAGTGATTATGCATATGACCCTAAAATAATTATTTTTTATTGAGAATAAAAAATATAGGAGTATCAGATTTAACTACTTCATATTTTTAAACCCATATTTATACAATTTTTATTCCAAAAATTGCAATTACCTAACTTTTTATGCAAAAACCTTAACTTTTTAATAGGAAACGACAACTATTTCTGTTCGTTTGAATATGGCATAATATTCGTTTGCAAACGTTTACTTACTTCTTATAAAATACCGTTTTATTAAGGAGTTTGTCTTCGATTATAATATTGCCAGATTGAAAAAAAGAAAATATTTTTGAGTTTTACAAAATCTAAAAAAATTTTAAAACGAAAAATCGTTCAAACGAAAGCAAAGTTCGTTTTACAAAATGACCCCATAAATATTGTTATTGATTTCTAATTAGAACAGGTTAATAAACAAATAAATTTAGAAAAAATTATTTTATTTGGTTTCGTAGTTAAAAATATAAAGCAGAATATCTGAACAATGTGCACCCTGTTATATTTTTACTCCTCACTGTATATGCCGAGGGCTCTAAAGGACGGATTATGGGACCGTAAACGTAAATGTGATATAACTGTACCGTGCCGTAGTTAAAAACTACACTTATAGAATACCGTAAATGACATTAATACTTAGCATCTTTTTCATGTGGTTTTATATTTTTTTCTAAATTTTTCCATTTATTTATTAATTTTTATTTCTTATTTGTTGTCTGAATCTATTTTCTTTATTTATTTTATATTTTTTCCAACTAAAATCAATCAGCTGTTTCGATGACGGATGCAAAATCCTGATTTCAATAGAATGATCCGGCAAGTACGTTTACATTAACGCGTTAGTAACCATTTGTATACACTTCTTCTTGTGGCTGCGAAACAGCTGATTCGTTACAGTTACGTTTACGGTTGGGTAACTCACCATTAACTCGACTCTACATTTTGAACTGTAAACATGCTAATAAGCACTTCAAAGTAGAGTTACTCCAAAATTGTAAATAAAACTTAATGGAAGTATATTTCTTAGTAAATACTTTTTTTTGTTTTCAAACATGTAACATTAGCATCAATGTCCACATACCCTGCATAATATAGACTATGGAGACAGTTAATAAATCATAACATTAAGATACACGAAGAAGACAAAAACATAAAAATATTATAAAAAATATTAATAAAATTTATGTGTATGGGAAAACTTATAACATAAACATAACAAACCTGTTCGTTTGTCAACAAAAATTTAATACACACAAGCAATGTTACGTTTTGAAATTCAACTTATTACATTTAATAATTTTTAGCAGACACCATTGAACAGAGTAGACTATGGTCAATTGAAATATTAATTTAAGCGTAAATTTTATATGACCCGACATGTGATACTTGATGCTACGTGTACGGGTGTGAATTTTGAAAATATTTAGAACCCCAAATGTCGTAAAGATCATTTGACACATTTCCGCAATCACTACATAAATATTAAGCGAAACTGTTTTATCTAGTCACAGACAGACGGAGAAACAACATTATAAATCTCTACATAAACAATTGTGGTGTTAGTTAAATATTGAATTGAAATGTATTAGATAGACATTTCGACAGACAGGTCTATGTGATATTATAAAGCTGTTCTCGGAGTGAATTCGTTAGACCTACTCGTATTCTATTAATGTGCCATAAAAAATGTATATAACATAATTCAAAGTTATGGTTTACTATACTTATGTATGTGATGCTTGATAAGAGAAAGTATACCTATGAGTAAAGAAAGAATTAGTGAAATTTATAAAACATATTAAATAAAATATGTGAGTTTATTTATCAGATTAATAAGATTTTTCCTATAGATAAAACCTCAATTTGTAAGGACTTTCTTCTATTGGAATAAATCAGATTCAGTGAACTTTTTGCCATACGAAAAAATTCTTCAAAAATACGGAATATTCTGTGGAAGGAAATACGCAAACTTCAAGTGTTTTTCTGGAAGAAAAATTTCTCGATATCTGAAGTTTTTTATATGAAAAAAATCCCTACGCTGTTTTCTAGTGGAATAACAATTTTTCCTATCATAAAACACTAATATGTTTTCTTAATTGTATATCAAATTAATTCGAAACTGGTGATATCAATTAAAATGTTTCAATTTAACACCAACGCACTAGCGGTGAAACTTTCTGATTCGCCAAAGTTAAATTTTACAAGCTTTGGAAGCAGAAATAATTGAATAAAAACTTATAAAGACAAACAAAATTTATCGTTACCTCTGAAGTGTTGATTTTGTACAGACATACCACAACGGCTAGTCCGGCTGGAGCCATTGCCGTTAACATTAGTACACGGTTTGGTAAAAATTTATTAGAAAACATATTATTTTTATAATATTTTATTTTATAATTTTCAATTCCTAGAATATTTTTAAATGTCCATTTGTATCTATTTTCATTACTATTCTAAGTTAAGAAATTTAAAAAATTTTTGTGTAACATTTAAATTTATCACTCATGTAAAAATCGAAATATACTTTGTATATACAGGGGTGGAAAATTTAATAGGAACGATTCAAGTTTTTTCTAATTTTTTTTTTCGTTGACTTTATTTTTAAAAATCAAAATAGTGGCTAAATTCGCCCCGGGAGGCAAATATGTGGTTTAGAATATTATGCAGAATTTTAGCATAATGTCTGTTTTTTTAATTTGTCACTTGTTTTAAGTGGGCGTGGCTTTCAATGAAAAATTAGCGATATTCACCTGTTATCAATTTACAGAGTAAAATTTAGCGAGTACTGATCGGATCTATACAAACTGTATATTTTTGGAAATTTTACAAAATTTCGTTAACTTCTGCATTATTTTTATCCAGAAATGGTCGCCAGACTTAAAATTACAGTGTCTTAAATATGAAAAAAAATTTATTTGTTTTTAGCAATTTTAAAATAAAGTTAATAACACTGAAATTTTAAAGCGAATAGTTTTATGCTATACTTGCTACGATATAACAAAAAAGTCAATTTTTTTTCTATGTTAAGTATAAAGCATTTCCTATTAAAATTTCAGTGTGGTTAACTTTATTATAAAATCGCTAAAAACAAAGAAAATTTTTTTTATGTTTAAGGCACTGTCATTTCAAGTCTGGCAACTATTTCTAGATAAAAATAATGCAGGGGTTAAGGAGATTTTGTAGGATTCCAAAAAATATACAGCTTGTATAGATCCGATCAGTACTCGCTAAATTTTACTCTGTATTTTGATAACAGGTCGATATCGCTAATTTTTCATTGAAAGCCACGCCCACTTAAAACAAGTGACAAAATAAAAAAACAGACATTATGCTGAAATTCTGCACAATGTTCTAAACCACATATTTGCCTCTCGGGCGAATTTCGACACTATTTTGATTTTTAAAAATAAAGGCAACGAAAAAAAAATTAGAAAAAACTTGAATCGTTCCTATTAAATTTGCCACCACTGTATATAAATATACAAGATTATACATTGTTTAATATATGATCATGCATGGGCATAAATGAAAAACCGGGTAACCGTGGGAATCACAGCATGTTTTTGTTTAACCTAGATTTCGAATGTTAGGTTAACTGGTTTGCAAAAACGAAATATGGGGGAATTCTGTTTTTCGGTTAGTCGGTTTGGAACCACTAATCTTGATACTTGCAAACTGTAGTGTGTACACAAAAATACATGGAGAGATATGCAGACAGGTGGAAGAAAGGATAAACAGAAGTACATCGCTGAATCGAATCAAAAAGTGATTCTGGGTCAATCAGTATACTATAAGTTGGATCTGGGTAATCCACGTAGTGGTGTAGGATACAAAAATCTATCATTTTCTTATCACAATTCATTATCCATATAACATACGTGATTATAAATACTACCTAGGTAATATCGTATGGTTAATTACATTTCCCCATTGCTTCGTCAACCTTCCCCCTTCAAAAATTTCAACCAACAAGTATTTTATATGTATAACATTTTAATACGAGCACAATGCTGCTGCTCATGTCTGTAGTTTCATATTTAGATGGAATAAATGTGACAATAATATTGTCAATTTTCATGCCATTATTATCATTATAATAATCATCATCGTCATCATTAACATTATCAGCATCAACATTATCGTTAGTATCACTTCCACTATACTCTTTTTGTCAAATACACATACATACACATCATTCATATGTGGGTTAGGCCGGACTGTGCAAAGCGTATTTTTGACTTCGTCGTCAGTTAAAAGCTGGATCAATGCAAATAATTATAAAAGCAGTAGGGTAGAGGGGGGATCCTTCGTCAGTGGGGCACATACACTATTCCCATTTTTCTCTCATGTTATGGGAGATACAAAATTGGAAAAAATATATTTTGTGCATTTTTCAATTACCTTTCTTTGACATCTACTTTGACGAATTTACATAATATGTGGTCGCAGACAGACTTGTTTTTGTGTTTTTTGGGGTGCCAAAAAATAATTGAAAGCAACTACATTTTGCAATAACTTTCTCAAATCGAGCGATAAAAAATAATTTTTCATTTTGTTAGACCAATG
This sequence comes from Leucophora obtusa, assembly GCA_949987735.1. NCBI lineage: Eukaryota > Metazoa > Arthropoda > Insecta > Diptera > Anthomyiidae > Leucophora > Leucophora obtusa. The sequence goes on along the minus strand of OX465299.1, from coordinate 56,679,349 downwards.
ATCCTAAGCTTTCATATAATGATAATTTTATTTTAATAAATGCTTAAAAAGTGTGAAAAAATATTAATTTTATATTAGTGCCTGTCTCTGGGGCACACATAGGCCCAGAGACAGGCACTAGCTAGACCATTTTTCTGGGGTGGGCAAGCGACCCATTAATTTTCAGCTGTTGCACATTCTAACACTCTTAATCCTAAAAAATACTTTCGGCATTATGTTTAAAATTTTTTCACACAAAAAAAAAACTTAAAAATGATTCCTTGCCTTTTAATAAAATTTTCATCATTTTCGAAATTAAATAATTGTGGTAGCATATCTAATCAAAATCGCCATGTTTTTATACAAAACTCTGAATAGTGCATCTATTTGCTGAGAAAACCTCGTACAAGGAATGTATTCCAAGCTATATTCTCAGATTATTTAGATATTTAATAGAGAAAAGAAATCTAAGATCAACCTGTCTAATTCGTCCACCTCGGACGAACCCTATCTAACCCCTTATTCTGGCCACTTAAATTACCGAGGTAGTCAAAAACAGTGAGATGTTCATCTTACAATTTTTTGAAATTTCATTAAAATAACATAGTAGTGTTTAGTTTGAAGTAACTTCCTTATTAGATATTAACTAATTATTAGTTTAGAAAACTATGAAATCTTAGCTATTTAACTCACCAAAAAAGATTCTGCATTATATTTCTATTATTGAACAACTTTGCGATTCTAATAATTTTTCTTACAGAAAAACTCTTATAGCCAATTTTATAATCAGAACTAAGATCGATTTGTTTCTTAAATATTTCTTAGGTAAGAATTTTTCAAACAACATTTCTTATTTAAGAAATATTTAAAACAAAAATCGATCTTAGTTCTGACTATAGAACTGACCCTTAGATTTCAACAAATTATCTGCCTAAGAAACCAGTAGACATTTTCACAAACCAAAAACACAGGATTAATTGATATTAAAAAAAGTAATATTGTGATACTTTTTGCCATCAAAATCGTAGATAAAAGAATTGTAGGTAGATTTTTTTAAAATTCTGGGGTGGGCAAAAATTAGTCTAGGGTGGGCTTAGCTCAACCCAGACCGGCCTAAGTCCGCCAATGGGGGCCTAAAATGCTCTATAAGACTTTTCTGTATGTTTAAAATATGTTGAATGGTAAAATAGAACAATCGTGTTCATTTTTAAATTTATATTAATTATTCAGTTTTTTGTAATTTTAAAGCATCATTATATTACAGTTTTAAATTATTTTTTTTTAATGAAGTGGATATTTATTGATTAAGAAGAATCACATATCTTAAACAACTAATTCTAAATTAATTATTTCAATCATTAAAATATTTACTTTGCTGTATTAACAATTGTTTTTGTTAAAATTATATCGAGGTTTTTTGGCGAATGTACACCAGGTTCGGGGCAGTTTCGCCGATTTGTGTTACTTTGAAAATCGTTAAAAAAATAATAGAAGATATGCAAATAATTAGAATAAGAAACATACAAATTAAAGCTAAGATATGTAGATCTTCAATTTCAAAAAATTTTCCGAAAAATAATTATTGGTTACCCTATGTACCCTATGTGTCAAAGCCCGGCCGGGCTGACCTAGGCTATTAATAGATCAAAGACTACTTAATTAAAAAATCTAAAAACAAATTTGACATTTTTTGAGTAAGTTTCGGATAACACACTATTTTCTTATTCTCAAAAGCATTAAAATAAGAAACCATATTCCTTTTCTGTGTAGATTAAAATAAGAATTCATACTCCTTTTCTATGAAGATTAAAATAAGGTTTTTAAAATTATATGGAAAAATAAGACGTAGTCCGGCTTGGTATTCTCAAGAATAAATCGTTGTATATAAACTACGGCAACCTCTGTATCAAATTTAAGCGAAAATTAATGACGTTTATATGTCCCTTAAAACTGCAGATTTTTTTTAAACTTTTGTATGGAAAATTACATACCAATTAAAAAAAAATCGAATCGAGAACTCATTATTTTGGTACGGACATGTGGCGTTAAGATCTATGATTTAGCCTGTACCCGAAGGGACAAATATTGCAAATTCCATGTTTTTAGCCGAAGCGGTTTTGGGCAGGCTAACTGCCTTCCTCTTTGTAAAGCTTGGGGTTTTGGTTAATTTGTTTTGTGCAGGCCTTTAAGGGAGAAATTTTCCTCTTCCCCCCCCCCCCCCCCCTATTTTTCTGAACTATTTGTAAATTTGTTCATGCTCCAGAAACAAATACTGTAAATTTCAGATTTCTCAACAAAGCGCGTTGTGCAGACTTTTAAGAGACTGTGTTTCCCTCTAGTAAACCCCCATTTTTACCTCGTCTTCGGCGAATTTTTTTTTATTATTTGTAATTTAGTCAATGCTCCATGCAACACATAGTCTAGATATCAATTTTCTATACAAATTGTTTTGCGAGGGCAGTGCATTGGCGGACTTAGGCCGGTCTAGACTGCTTTTTGCCCACCCCAGAATTTAAAAAAATCTGTGTATAATTCTAATGTCTTCTAGTTTCCTAGGAAGATAATTTGTTGAAATCTTAGTGTCAGTTTTATAGCCAGAACTAATGTCGATTTTGTCTTAAATAAGAAATGTTGTTTAAAACTACTTACTTAAGAAATATTTAAGAAACAAATCGATCTTAGTTCTGGCTATAAGAGAAAAATTTCTGGGATTTAATTGTTTTTTAAAGTAATAATTAGTTAATATTACACGCATAGAAATAAATCTGTAAAAATAGCAGAAAAAACAACTAAAAATTAGTTAAAAACGATGCTCCAGAAAGAACTGTTTTTTTTTTGCTAAAGCTAGTAAAATAAGAACACCAAAAATAAAGCTGTTAAATTTGCAGAATTTTAGTTATATTTAAGTTAAATTTTAGTTAATTAAAAATGAAAAATTGCATTGTAAAATCTACAGAAAATTTTGCTAAATATTAGAACAAAAACAAACTATTATATCTAAAATTTTTTGTTATTTTTAAGCTTAATTTATTTAAATGCAAATATCAGTCTATAATGTTAAATTAGCAGAAATATTTACTAAAAAAATTTTAAAACTGTAAATTTAACAGGTTTATTTTTGCTGTTCTTATTTTACTTGTAATTAGCAAAAAACGAAATCAGCTAATTTAAAAGTTTCTTCTGCAGCATCATTTTTAACTAATTTTTAATTACTTTTTCTGCTATTATTACAGATTTATTTCTATGAGTGTACTATTTTGTGGAAATTTCAATTTGTTGTAGAAGCAAAAATTCTACGATGAAAATGTCAGTTTTTGGTCACCTCGGTAATTTAAGAGACAAATATGGGATAAGAATGGATTCGTCAGAGGTGGAAGAAAATATGAGATAGGTTGATCTTAGATTTCTTTTCTCCATTAAATATCAAAACTTTATACTATTCTGAGCGTATAGCATTCCCTGCACGAGGTTTTCTTTAGAAAAAAAGGATGTATTTTTCAGAGTTTTCTATAAAAAAACATTTGAAAATTGTATCAAAAGGGAGGGAGTTATTTTTAAAAGTCTTCTTTGTATGAAAAAATAGCAAGAATAATGTCGAAAGTGTTTTTTAAGATTAAGGGTCTGAGAATGGGCAAATAAACAGCCAAACATAAATTGGGCCCTTGCCCACCCCAGAAAAACGGTCTAGGCACGCCTATGAGGCAGTGAGATAGTAGACTTTTCAGTTTTTTGTCTCATGCCTTTAAAATTTCCAAAAATTCCGCCTTATCGCATGTCTCCATCGAAGGAAAACCAAAATAACAAATTTCATGTTCCTACTTACAGTTGTTAAATAGCTACAGTCCTTTTAAACCCCTTCTGTTAGTTCTAACATTGATGATTTTTGTTTGAAAGTATACCAAAATTATCCGCTTCTATAGCTCCAAAGTGGACCCGGTTGCCTTAGATTTAGTTATGGAACTAGGTCTTAAAGTGATTATTCATCAGTTAGACCTTACATATAAGATGCTTGGAATAGGTTTCCGAAGTGGGCCCATGGAATCGGTTCTGGTGAAACCGGTTGCGGAATCGGTGTAATTGAAAACCCATTGTAAAGAAATTTGTTGGTTAGTTCCAGCGGTTTGGGCTGGCCGATGTTTAGTCAGTCAGTCATGTTATTCTTTTATGTATTGAGATTAGCTACATATCAAATAAAAGCTACTTTGAAGAAATAGCCTGTGAAGTACTATTAAAGCTATGAAAAGTTTTAAAATTTATATGAACTTCGGAACTTACTTTTAATCCCTTGGGGGTATAGTTTTATTATTTAAATTTTTTAATTTTGTCCCATCTATTATATATATATAAGTTTCGCCGAAATCTGAGGGAACCCTTAAACACACTCTCGTTTATTGAGGGGGGTAAATACTGTAAGATCAGTATTTTAAAGGGCATATTTGAACGGTTGTCAAAAATTTAAATAACAATACTTTTATAATTTTATTATTTTTTATTTAAAACATATGTTTTCGTAGTGTTTTAGAAAATTATCAGTTTTAAATTTTGCCAACCAAAATCTACAGGGTTGCCACTTCATTAAAAAAGGTAAAATCGGCTGCCACTACGCATCCTTCATTAATTATCGGAAAATAAAAATGTAAAGTGATTCTTAATCCCTGATAAATTCTCTAGTTCTTACCGTGGCTGGATTTTTATTTAAAATTTTTTTTTTAACAAAGTTGCTACACAAACTTAAAAATTCTAACAAAGGCAAGAAAAAACACTTTTACTAGGGCATATAAAATTTATTTGACCAAAATTCAAAAAAAGAGCCACGATAAGGACCAGCGTTTTTTGTTGCCTACAAAAAAAAAACCCGGATCGAAATCGGTTGACCCGTCTTAGTTGTACAGTAGCAGCCGATTTTGAACTCAGGGTTGTGCGAAAACGAGTTTAAAGTTTAAAATTAATTTTACGATAAGAAAACAGCAAAATTTAAAAAAAAAAAACCGTTTACGAACAAAATTTATATCTCGCAGTTTTCTACATGTGTACTAAATTTGGGAAGAATCGTTTAAACAGAATTCTATATATTACAACAAATATACTTAAAAACGATGGTAGAGAATTTATTAGACATTTCATTTCAGTCAAAATGCTTTTATTTTGTACACTTTTTAATTTGTTTTGGATTGGTTTTTGTTTGTATATACCTTGATTACTTTTGTGGCTTATAAAAAGTTGTCATTACCTGCCCCATATAACGTGCCTTCGCCCACCATCGAGGAATCGTCATTGGCTTTTCTTTAAAGACTGCGTGCAATCCTTGCATCTTAAGATGTAGTTTGTAACATTTTCTTATGCGATATTGTAAATAAAATAATTAAATAAAGATAACATAATTAAAAAAAAATTAAATCAAACTGCAAAAAAAAATATGCACAAATTTAACGCTTAGAATATTACTTGAGACTAAAACATATTTTACAAAAAAAAATAATTCCCCGAATTTGTTAATGAAATTTTCAGAGCGTATAGGGGAGAGTATGCTCTATCCAAATAAAATATAAAAACAAAAAATCGAGAACACAATTTTTTATATAGTCGATACCCCCCTTAAGTTGTTTCTTTGATGGTTACATGGTCGCTGATGAATTATCGGCCGTGGGAATTTGTAGGAACTTGGATATTTTCCAACTGAGTTTTTATTTATTTTTTAAAGATATATACATAAAGCTTGTTCTTTCACTTACTACAAATTACTACTTTTACTACAGCTGGAAAAATTCAATACAAAAAGGAAACAAAACTTCCCTATTGTAGTAAAAATAAGAAGAATTTGAGTAAAATAACACACTGATGTATTACGATTTTCTTACCATTTTATACATAAAGTATATCCAGTAACAAAATTTTTGATTAGGCTTATATTTCACAAATATTGTTTTTAGTGCTTTATGAATCGATCCTTCCAATAGCCCGTTTCGAAATCGAATTCACGATCCAGCCTAATATGTATGTGTATTTCAATGTAAGAGTGTGTCATATTTATGTCAATTGAAAATGTTGCCTTTATGATTTATTCACTGTTATGATTTATTACTTAAGTACGACCAACAACAACAATAAAATGAAAAAAAAAACAGATTGAGCTTACAGAATGAGAATTACTATTAAGCTTAAGTAAATTATATTGCACAAGACAATAAGATTTATTTAATATATAAAATTTATTAAGTTTATTCAACTTTTAAATTAAATTAATTTAAAAATTCTCTAGAATAATATTCAATAAACTTTTGTATACACTACACCACAAACTGAGTGGGACAACATTATTTAAGTTAGTGCTAGTATTTGCAACGACCAGGAAAAAATACCCAGTTGTTAGAATTTATACGAGGCAAATTTTCAAGATTGATAAAGGAATGCCTGGATCACAATAAAAATTCTGCTTAGAATCATTAGACATCACAAATTAATGACAGCTCCTAACGCAAAATGAAGAAAACTTAGCATAGGGCTGTAAATATTCTCTCTTAACTAATTGTTTTTTCTGAGTTGTTTTTCATTAAAATTTGTTGCCAAAACAGAGAGGAAAACATGCTCGTTGTAGTTGTTTTTCCTGTTGGTTTTCTGTTTCCTTAACACATTTAAAGTGTTAAGACAACATTATTTATGGCACATCTTAAGTGAAAAACAAAGTAAGAAAAAAAATCAACATCAACAAAACTAAACTAAAAAGTTTTACTAATTTTGCGGTAATGTTTATAACTAAAAAAAAGTTTTCATTACAAATTAGTGAAGTTTTCATTTTTGGTTTTTATTGCTGCTGCATATTTAGTTGGAAGGAAATAGATACAGTGAAGTACAATAAGTGTGACAATCTCATTCATCCTAGTATTCCTTGGCATTTTTTTTTCGATACATACTGGGGTTCTTTAAAGCTATATCAACATTTTAAAATACCAAGATATTCGTTTTAAATCTAAAATTTTAACCGAAATAACGTTATATTGAAAATTAAACAATAGTGGACAATTCACTGATACACTAAGGAATTATGCAGGTAAAATCGACTGAAAATTGTAAGTAAAAAACTGCATTTTCAGTTAGATTGTTTTTTTTTTTTATTTCAATTAACTGCCACTTGCAGTTATTTTAAGCTGTTGAAAAAACTTGACAAATGTTGTAAAACAACTTAAATTTTTTAAAATTTACTGCTAAGAAAACTGTTAAATTTTCCCGAAAAAAAAACAACTGACCAGTTTAACAAAAACAACTGACAAGTCTAGATAACTTATAGTTTTATAATTTAGATTTTTTACTTCATTTATCAATTTAAAACGTATGTAGAATTCAAACGCATCAGAAATTAAGTAGTTTTTGTTATTCAAATTTTAAAATAAGTGCTAAAATATCTTGGTTACATTTTTCATAGTAAAAGAGCTAGAATTGCAGTTCAAACAACTACTAAGGATTATTGTACATATGCAATAACTGCTGAACTTCTATGCAGCTAAATAAATAGTTCAAACTTAATTAATTTTTAAAAATTTTTATTTGTAAATTCATAATATTTTTTCTTTCCAGATACAACCACTTTTATTTCTTTTTAATACTGTTGAATTTACAGAAAATTTGAATTTTTGTTCTACTAACTGATTGATGTAATGTTTTTGAATTATAAATTCTACACTCAAAAAAATAAGTTAGTAGAAAAATTAGCCTAAATTTATTTATAATTTTTAATTTTTGTTCTATAGATTGTTTTAATGTTTACGGATTATAAATTCTATAAATAGAATAACACGTTCCACAGAATTTATTTAAAAATTAAAATTTTTTTGTCGCAATCTGGGACATAAACGGCAACCTGTCAGCCCATCGCTTTTACTCTAGGCTAAATCCGATTTAAATTTGTTTAGTCGAATTTCAAATTTTAATTTCTTCAGTTTGGAGATTTTAATAATTTGTTTATGGGTAGAATTATATCAACAACAGTAATTCAATTCTGTCTTTTAATTTGAATCAATAAAAAAATTCTTAAAAAAAAAATTTTTTTTCGCGAATTGGGAACCGGAAAACTTTCGTTTTTCAGCCCGTTGCCTTTCCTCTAGGCTAAACTCGATATAAAAATGGAGTAAAATTAATTCAAAGCTTCTTTTTCCTATAACTCTTAAAGCAAAGGTTTTACAGAAAAATAGTAAATGGACATAACTACAGAAAATGAAGTGGCTAGCATTTTTCTTATATACACTTTTGATGTGTCAATTGCGCGTCATGCTGATTTAAGTGGTTAAACTCAAAATTTGTTTTTAACCATATAAATCAGTTTGATGTAAACACTTAAATCACCATGACCGATCATTGATACGTCTGAAATGTGTATGAGAAAAATACTGTCCACATTATTGCCTGTAGATATGCTTATTTAGTATTTCTCTGTAAAACCTTTACTTTAAGAGTTATAGCGCAAATAAACTTTGAATTAATTTTAGTCCATTTTTAGGTATACAAGCCGCATGTGACTGGCCTGTTTTCATCCGAGAGGATCAGTTTTCGAGGGGATATTTTTTCTTTACGCCCAATCTACCGCAAAGTGCTTGGTGCTCTTTGAGCGTCAATCTGAATAAGCACGAAATTAACTTTTAAACACATTTTAATGCATTAAACACATAGACGACTGCGGCTACATGTCTACACGACTACAAATGCTGCTGGCTGCAATTGTAGTCGTGTAGTCAGCTACTTAATTTTTTTGAAAACGCCAGCAACATAGTAAACAGATGATGCAAAAAATTTGACGTTTTGATAAATGTTAATCTTTTTTGGTTTGTGCTTCTAAAATAATGGCTGAGGAATATTTTGTTAATTTTGTAAGATCCATTTTTTTTACAAAACATCACAATAAAATTAGTTCCAAATATAAATTAATGAAACCTTCAAACAATTGTAAAATATAAGCAGCTGTTTCTTTAGTGTTCCCATAACAGTGATTTTTTAGTCAGAATTAACGATTTTATTTCGCCTCTAGCGGGAAAAATTGTCCTGTTTTACATATTTTGTTATATTGTCAACACTATTTTTGTTTTGCAGCCAACAAAAATAGAAATTATCCTAAGTTGACACAGCGGCAAAAGTAGTCGTGTAGCCGTGTAGCTGTGTTGGTGTCAAAATAATCGTTTTCATATTAACGTGTGTATTTTACTTTTGACAGGCTGTAGTCGTGTAGCTGCAGTCGTCTATGTGTTTAATGCTTAAGTTCTGACTTATTTCTGGCATTACACCTCAATTTTAAACTTTGATATCTTTACACTAATAGAAAAAAGTCCGTAAAAAATTTAGTAAAAACTACTAAAAATTAGTTAAAAATGATGCTGCAGAAAAAAACTGCTAAATTAGCAGATTATTTTTGCTATATATTAGTAATATAGGAACAGCAAAACTAAAACTGTTAAATATACAGAATTTTAGTTATATATGAGCCAAATTTTTGTAAATGGAGATTAGCAAATTAACCTGCTAAAATCAGCAAAAAATTTTGCTAAATAATTAGTAGCCTAAAAAATCACCAAAAAATTTAAAATTTTCGAAGTTTTTTTTTTGATTTTTTTTTTAAATGCAAATAAAAATCGAGCCTTTTGAAAACAGCAGTTTACAATTTTTTAGCAAATATTTCTGCTGATTTTAGCAGAATAGACTGCTATTTGCATTCAACTAAATTTAGCTTAAAAATAGCAAAAATTTTGTAGATTTAACAGTTTATTTTTGCTATTTTTAGTCTACAAATATTTAGCAAAATTTTCTGCAGATTTTACAGTACAATTTGCTATTTTCAATTAACTAAAAGTTAGCCTAAATATAACTAAAATTCTGTAAATTTAGCAGTTTTAATCTTGCTGTTCTCATTTTACTAGTATTTAGTAAAAAAATCTGCTAATTTTAGCAGTTTTTTCTGCAGCATCATTTTTAACTAATTTTTAGTAACTTTTTCTGCTATTTTTACGGATTTATTTCTATGAGTGTAGAGACTAATAGTAGAATTTCATGGCAAATATCTTTGGGGAACATTTTTACCCTCTAACCCTTCAACTTACGGGTAGTTTGAGATCCTTTTTAAAAGGGGTAAAAAGTTCCTTTAGTTGAAGAGTTAAAGGGTTAAAGTGTTCCACAAAAATATTTGTAATACAATTCTACTATAAGTCTCTGAAGACACCAAAGTTAAAAATTTAAGTTCAATGCCAGAATTAAGTCAAAAATTAAAATGTGTTTAAGTGTTAATTTTACACTCATTTAGAATTGGCGCTCAAATGTCACACAAACCTGGATTTTAGGAGGAAACCATGTGAATCTTCCATTTTATGTAATACACTATGAGGAACATTTCTATGGAATATTTTACCCCTCCAACTCTTCAACTTACGGGTCTTTTTGTCCCTTTTCAAAACGGGGCCTAAAAGCCCCTTTAATTGAAGCGCTAGAGGGTTAAATAGTTCCACAAAATTGTACTTCGTAGTGTTTTATATAAATTTGCTGAACACATCTTATACCCAAAATGGAAGATTCACATGGTTTCCTAGTGCACATACATTAGGGTGTCCTTATAAAGTATTTGGTCGATTTTCGACACGCATATCCCCCAATTTTTTTTACAAATGGTCCCAAATTAACAAAATCGATTTTTTTATTTTTTATGGAAAACGTTAACCCGTGCCGAGTTGCGGCTGAAAATGGCCTAATTTGGAATTTTGAAAAATTTTATATTTTGTTTCTTTTATTCATTTAATATAGCCAAGATTATTCAGACCTGGAATTTTGACTTCAGCGGATATCACTAACCCACTTTAGCCTGGAATCCAAAATGACCCACGAATTTAATAAAAATGCAAAAATGTGTTTTTTTTTTTAAATTAATTTTAAAGATTTTTTTAAAATGCCTAATTTGGAGATGTCGATTGCTAGTTGTACCACATAATAGTTGTTATTAAAGAAAGAAAAAAAAAAAAAAAATTGGAAAAATGATAATTCCAGTTTGTGTTTGGAGCGACTGCTTTCCAGGACATTTTACAAAAATTACTTATTTTGTCAAAAATTTAAAAAAAATTTGAATGTTTTCATCAAATTTTACATAGTTTTCGGAGAAATATCACTTAAATTTGATTGCACTATAATTATCTTTACATTTGTTCAAAAAAGTCTTTAACCCTTAGTGGCCTGGGGTCAGAAAAGACCCACGAAACTTAATATTAATTATGACTACGAGATTGTAAAGCCATAATATTGATAAAAAAAATCTCAACTGGATAAGAATAATTATTTTATGTAACATGTTCCATATGGGGTCAAAAATGACTCGCTAGGAAATTTACAGAATAACACCTTTCATAATTTTCCGAAAAATATCATTTCATATAAATAAAAAAAATTTTCCACTTAATAAAAATTATCATTTTGAGTAAGTTCATCCATACAGGGTTAATTTTCTCACTTTTCACAAAAAAAAAGACCCACTAGGAAATTTGCAGAATAACATTAATCAGATTTTTATTAAATTGGGATATGCGATAGAGGGTACAAAACTAACGAACAAGCGCAATTCTATATAGTCCCAATCTTATTTTTAAGGGTTAAAAAAGTGGGGTCAGAAATGTCCGTATATTAATAGCAATTTTAGTTTTGTAATCGAATTAGATTCTAATAACAAGTTTTGTTTATTCTCCATTTGTTGTATTTTATTTGGAAAGACGTTATTCTGTAAATTTCCAAGTGGGTCTTCTTTTGTGAAAAGTGAGAAAATTAACCCTATATGGATCAATTTACACAAAATAATACTTTTTGTCAAGTGCTAAAAAGATTTTATTGATCCATTTGGAGTGATATTTTTTTTCGAAAATTGTGAAGTGTTATTCTGTAAATTTCCTAGTGGGTCGTTTTTGGCGAAAAGTATAAAAATTAACCATATATGGATCATGTTACACAAAACAATTATTTTTATCTAGTTAGGATTTTTTGTTTCAATTTAGTGGCTTTAAAATCTTGTAGTCATTATTAATATTAAGTTTTATTGGGCTTTCTGACCCCAGGCCACTAAGGGTTAACGATTTTTTAAATAAATGTAAAGATAATTATAGTCTTACCAAATCTAAGTCACAATTTTCTAAAAATTATGTAAAATTTGATGAAAACATAAAATTTTGTTAAATTTTTGACAAAATAAGCAATTTTTGTAAAATGTCCTGGAAAGCAGTCGCTCCAAACACAAATTCGAATCATTACACTGTGAGACAAATGTTAGGTGTCAGTGATCGGGAAGGGTTCAAACTACCGGGGAAAGTTATATCGGTAAAAAAGAAGTTATACGTGTCCCGGCGTTTCGCTGGGTCACGTATCGATTTGACCTTTGGTGGTCTTTTTTTTGACATAACTCAAGAACCACTAGTCCGATTTTGCTCAAACAATTTCAAAAAAATTAAAAATTACAATTCCTTTAATCTGTTGATATAACGTTTTTCTATATAATCAACAGTTTTGCCGGTAAAAATAAATGTATGAACAAAAAAATATTTTTTGCCTAAAATATTAAAAAAAAGTAATAAACAAAAGGTTATTGATTTTTATGGTAGCGGTAACAAACATTTATTTTTACCGGCAAAACTGTTGAGTATATAGAAAAACGTTATATGAACAGATTAAAGGAATTGTAATTTTTAATTTTTTTAAAATTGTTTGAGCAAAATCGGAGTAGTGGTTCTCGAGTTATGTCAAAAAAAAGATATATCTCGATTCTTAGGGGTGATCCAGCGAAACGCCGGGACACGTATAACTTGTTTTTGACCGATATAACATTTCCCGTTGGTTTCATCCCATCCCGATTTTGACTGTCGCATAGTGTTAGTATTCCAATTTATTTTTTTTTTTAATATCAACTATTATGTGGTACAAATAGCAATCGACATCTGCAAATTAGGCATTCTAAAAAATCTTTAAAATTAATTTAAAAAAAAACACGTTTTTGCATTTTTCTCAAATTCGTGGGTCATTTTGGATTCCAGGCTAAAGTGGGTTAATGATATCCAATGAAGTCAAAATTCCATATCTGAATCTCTTTGACTATATTAAATGAATAAATTAAATAAAAAATATTTTTTTTTGAAATTTCGAATTTTGGCAATTCCCAAAATGGGACATTTTCGTCCAACTTTCGGCACGGGTTAAAAATTTCCAAAAAAAAAATCGATTTCTTCCATTTGGGACTATTTTCAATAAAACTGGGGGGTGCAATAAACGAAAATCGAAAAATCGTTATTTTAAGGGAAATCCTAATGTATACCAAGCGATAGCACAGGATGTAGAGCGTCTGCTTGAAATGCCAACAAGCCTGACTTCAAACCCCTCACGCGGCGTGTTGTTTGTTTTTTTAATTAAAATAAAAATAAGCGAAAAAGAACTTCCTTATCATTGGTTCAAATATACATCATTTGTTTTTAAAAAGAACAACTTCCTTCCTTGACAAAACAATGTTAAATTCATCGGTGAAAAACCCGAAAAAGAACAACTCCCTATTCAACAGTTGCAGTGTTTTAACTACTTCTTTTTCCTCACTTTTTTTGCTGGGTACATTCACTTGTAAATGATCATGCATATGCATACGTGATAATATACGTCTATGCATATATCAATGTATGACCATACATGATCTCATATATTATCTTATATCTTCATTTCGATTTTCACATGGGTAATTTTGTTGTTGTTTGGCATACGGGTTTCGGATAGTTAAAGTACTGATGATTTTTAGTATCGGGTTTTATTGATATAATAATTTTTTATTGCCAATATCATCAGTCAACTAATGCTAATGCAATTTCAATGCCAACGTAAAAATCCCAAGTCTGATATTGTTGAGCTAAAGCTAGACTTTTATAAATTTCAACAGAATCGAAGTTTATGGTATATATAACAAAAATCTGGTCACCCAATTTTATAAATCTTTTATAATGTATTACAAAATAATTCGTACGTGTTTATTATTCTTACATAATTTACTCCACTAATGAAAGCCAATTTGACACGCAATTTTCCTCTTCATTTTCATTTGCCAAAAAAGTAAATATATAAGCAATAGAATAGAAAGCTGTAAAAATTAAATCAACATTGTTTGTTAAAAATGTTGCTAATCATAAATATTTACTTAACATCATTAAATTTAATTTACTTGTTGCACGCTATACAAAAAAGGATATATTACATTCGCAAAAAATACATTCGCAATACAATAAAAATAAATACTAAATAGTTAAAAAAAACGGAATTCAAATGTAGGAAACAGGAGGAAAATAATAGCAGAATAAAAACGAACTAAACAAAATCAGAAGATATTTAAGGCAAAAAGAGAGAAAGCTCAAAGTAAGCACAAAACTAATCGCATGTATCCGGAAAATAACTAGTTATTCCTCTAAAAGATTATAATGGGAAGTACACCATCAAATACATATTGGAAACTAAGATTTCAAAGTAAGTTTTTGGAACTAAAAGGTATTTGGAAAGAAAAATGAATACATGCAGATATTAGTAAAATTACGTAATATCGAGGCCGTTGTGGTTGGCGCGTTGGACTATTGTATATAAGGTTGCGGGTTCGATCCCCAGCGACGGCAAAATCAATTTAGATACATAATATGTATAAGTTTTTTATTTTTTATAGATATCACAATGTCCTCCTTCGGTGTTGAAAAGCTTCAATAAAGTTCGCCAACTCTCCACCAGATAGTGTTCAACCAGTGTTCTAAGAATCACATCTCGCGCAATTACAGTGTTTCCATATTTGAGATCCTTTATCTTTCGTCTCTTCTCTATACTCTTTTCAAAAGAAAGCAACACATTAATTAATGGGAAGAATTTCCTGAGTGTTGCTTCTCGTAAAAAAAAATATGAAGGTGCTTCAACTATTCACACACAACAAATAAAATCAGAATTCAGATTCAGGGTCTCACACTGAAGGTTTTAGTGTTAACTCAAAGTTAACCTAAAAATTTGTTGTTGTTTGGTATACTACTTTCTGATATTTTCTTTTGTTTAATAGTTAAGTTAAAGTTAAACCTATAGTATAAGACCAACCGTTAGAGTTTATTACAGAGATTGTAGAGAATTTTAATAGGACGTTTTGAAAAATTTTCAAGTTTTCCATTTTGTCCGCATATAAATTTCTATATAAAGAATTTTATAGCGTTATGTTAGTCAGAATATTGCAAAAGTTTTAAAAGAGAAATGCGAATAAATCGATCATCAAATTTAAACTCTTGTCTTACTTCCCTGTTTAACAAAGACATATATAAATTAAAATTAAATAAGAATTACGTGTTTAGTTTGTTTATATAATGTTCTTATTTGAAATTAATTTTTATTTCGTACTAAAGGAAATAAAGAACAAAAGATAAATCTAGTTAAAAAAAAAAATACATGCAAACTGTCAAAACAATAAAGTTTTTGGAAAAAAGAAACAATATTCAACAAAGATATTGGTCAAGGTAAAAATTTAAATTTAGTGCAATTCAAATAAATTTAAAAATACTTTTAGTACTACAAAAAATTTTAAAAAACACACAAAAAAGTAAGTCATATTAATGACCTGCTATACAAAATCAGAGTAAAAAAATATATACTGAAAACACTTTCTCGTCAACAAGCACTTGAACAACTTTTACCGGAATGAAAACATGTACAAATATTTACCAAACGTGTTGGATTCACAGATGAAAATTGTTTACCTGTTAATGCAAAAAGTAGACACATACAATAAAACAAAACGTAAAAAACTATACGCAAATTTGAAATAACTTTCATGCTTTTTTCAATAAGTTCTTGTTTTTTTTTAACCTAGAAAAAAAAACATATCTTGGTCTATCAATAAATTTGACCATTTTTAACAAGGAAATATTTTCATTTTTTTTAACTCTCGTTATCTTCATGTCTGTGCCACTTCGAATATGTAAAATTTTATTACCGGCAATGTTGAGTTTTATCAATCAAAGACACATTCACGGCAATTGAATAAAAGAACATATACAGTCAGAGACGTTCGTTTGCACGCACAAAGAAATTGTTAAAAAATGCTGTTATATATTCTTCAAACAGAAAATTAATTTTTTGGAATTCTGTCGGAACCAACGAAATTTTTTCGTTACTCAATCATTTTAATTAGAATTAATTCATGCAATTCATCATCAGAATACATAAATTTAATTACGGATAGAAAATATATGAGATTAACCGTAGCACTGTCACATTAAACAAAGTATTAGCTTTTCTAATCAATTTTAAAAAAAATGCTAATTTCCACATTACCTCTAATACTAACAACCAACAATTTATCGGAGATTTATTCATCGGAATAAAACATTGGCAGCAAAAGCCTAGAATCAGTTCTGTTTCAGTAAACTATATCACCATATCGAAAGTATTAGCTTATTCGATCAATTTAAACATTTTTGTCAACTTCAGCGCAATCGACCATTAAATTTCATTGTTTTGGTAACTATAATAATATGGTGATATTAGTTATTTTAATAAAATTTTGGAATGTGTTATATATTTTCGTTTCATACTTATGCATATTCAAATTCAAAGTTAGACAAGAACTAAATGTGTCTGTGGTGCAGAGGGTAGAGGCACACCTTGATAGTCTTAGCAATCTACGCTAAAATCTTAGCAAAGCATTATAGTTTTTTCTTATAATTTTTTTGGTTGATTTAAATTAAAAGGCACAATTGATTTTACGTTGTTGATATAACTTTATTTATAAACAAACCTAAAAAATTCAAATTTGAAATCTGACTAAAAAAATTTAAATTGGGTTTAGCCTAGAGGAAAAAATATGGGCTGGTGAACGGAACATCGGTTCGCGATATAAAAATTTTTAATTTTTAACTACATTTTTTTGGGACGTGTTATTGTTTTTGTAGAGCTGATAATCCATAAACGTTAAATCAATCAATTAATACAACAAAAATTTAAAATTTGGAAAAAAAATTTCGGTAATTATACGGATTATACCTGAAATTAAAAAAAATTCCGTTAACGAAATATTCGGTTGAAACTACGAATCTGTTGTTTGTGTGTCCTTAAAGAAAAATAGTAATTGTAGTTTTTGATTTTTATTTACATTCTTTAGTGTGCTTTCCAAAAAAAAAAAAAAAAAATAATAGCAAGGGTATGCAACTTTTATAAAAAATTTTTTAACTTTTGTAAAATTGACTAATTATAGCCTACACCGCTACGTGGATAGGGTATTATCAGTTTGTGCTGACATTTGCAACAGCAAAAAATATTGGACCTAGGCACACCTATTAGTATTCCTATCGATTCCGAATCACTTTTTGTTTCGATTCAACGACATTCTTCAGTCTGTTCATCTGTCTGTCTATCTGTCCATGTATTTTTGTGTGCACGCTACAACTCACAAGTATTAACATATTTTCATGAAGTTCGGCACACTGAACTACGTCGGCTCAAAAGAAACACCAAATCTTATAGCTGTTTAATAGAAACAAACTTTTAAATATTTAAATTTTCGTTGACTAATTGTGATTAAGAGATTTTTTAGCCAAAGAGGGATTTTTAGCCAAAAATATTTAATTTAAATGTTTTTTTTTTTGTTTTTTATTTCATCTTTTAATTGTTATATAAACTCATCGAAATACACCATCTTTTATAAACATGTAATAATTTTTTTATGCATATAAAATTTACCAGAAAATTAATTTTTGCATTCCCTTTTCCCGGAAAATGGAAAATCCGCGTAATCCCAAATGTAAAACAGTAAATTAAAATAAAAAGCTGAAAAACATACGGTGCGTATGAGTACTAATTTTGTTATTAAATAATAATAAGTATACGTCTAATTATATGTATATTAGGGGTAGCGTTGCCAGAATTTTTTTTTTTAAATAGCGAGAAAATTAAAAAAAAATCACTAAAATGGTGGGAATTAAAAAATTAAAATTTTGAAGTTTTTCATTTTTAAAAAGTGAAAAATTATAGCGAATTCCTCCATAAGATAGGCATTAAAATTGTGCTTGAAATGATTTTATAAAGCTAATTAATGTGGCAAATTTAAAGAAAAAGCCAAGGACTAGATCTGTTGTCACAATCGCAGTACTCGACTAGCACAACTGAACCATACGAATCTCTTTTCTGGGCGCATGAACCGAAAGGAAGAATGGGTCTCTTGTAAAGCTCCAAATTAAATGTACAAATATATACCTATATATTTTTTTTGAAGAATATTTTTCATAATTAAAATATTTTTTTATAAAGGAATTATTAAAGTTGTGGTTCTCCAAATTTCTTTTATTCAAATAGACTTTGTTGCTAAGACATATAAAGTCTTATCAACAAATTTTAAAATTATTGAATTATTTTTTCCTTATACCTCATTCATACTGAGCCCAAAACTAGTTTTCGATTGCCAATCCTATACAAATTTAAAAGTATAAATATGAATGAGGCTTTAAATGCACTAAAAATTTATAATGTCGTTGAAAATAAAAAATTAATTGCACAAGAAAATTTTTAAAATCATCGTTTATTTAAACCTTCCATGAAAAAGATTAGATCTGATAGTACCAGGTGTAATTAGATCTAAAAATTGGAATGAAATTTTCGATTTACTTAGATATCCACAAGGGAAAGAAATTAAAAATATTTTATAATAATTTAAAAATTTTTATAAATAAAATGTAAAATTTTCATGATCGTGAAAAGCTCAATTGGTTTTTCTTCTAATTTTCGTAGTGGGAAGTAATTAATTTTATATCAGAAATTATATTAGTCTAATTATATATTTTTCAAAATTTAACCTAATTTTTAGACTAAAAAATTTGCCCGTCAAAAAAAAAAACAAAATAAATAAAAAAATGAATATAGAAAATATATTTAGAAAATTGAAAAATGATGGGAACATATTTTAACTTGCTTGAAAATTTTTAAAAATCAATGCAAAAATTTTACTTTATTTCTGCACAGAATAAGTGCGATTCAAAATTTTTTATATAAACACTATTTGAGTGGCTTGAAAATTAATCAGTGTGTTCTGTTACTCGAAAATCTTACTACTTTCACTTTTGGTTACTTTTTGAATTTTTACAGTTGTGGTAAAAGTAGCAAATTGTAGTAAGTAAACAAACAAGCCCAATGTAAAATGTTTACTATTTTCAAAAGTTTGGAAAATTTTGAATAAGAAAATTTGAAATAATTAACTTTATTATTTTAAACTGCATTTTTTGAAATCCCGGGATCCCCAGTCCAAATTCCCGGGAATGCGGGAACTGCAAAATGCTTAATTTCCCGGCAATCCCGGTACGGGAAATCCCGGGAAAAATGCCTTCCCTAGTTCCATATCAACAATTACTTTGAACTAGGAAATCGGCGCGTGATACGAAATTTTCGTGATTAACTTGATTCACACTTGATCGTGAGTAAGATTCACGATTCACGTGATTCGTGCGTGAGCGTAAGAATATATGTATAGGGTGTTTTTTTAAGCCCGATAGAACTTGAAATTGTAAAAAATAACACAAAAAATTAAATTGTAATCAAATTTTTTTTTTTATTGGAAAGATCAATACGTGACATTAACATTTGAAAATGATTTCGGGCATATGGGCACCGCGGCTGTTCTTGACGAAGCGCATTCTGGACGTCCAATTTTGGGCCACTTTTTCGAGCACTGCTGGCCGTATGTCACGAATAACACGAACAATGCTGTCCTCCAAGGCATCAATTGTTGCTGGTTTATCAGCATAAACCAGTGACTTCACGTAGCCCCACAGGAAAAAATCGAGAGGTGTCAAATCGCACGACCTTGGAGGCCAATTGACAGGTCCATTTCTCGAAATCAACTTATCGCCAAATTTTGATTTCAGTAAGTCGATGGTTGCGTTCGCCGTATGGCACGTAGCGCCATCCTGTTGAAACCACATCTCCTCCGGATCAATGTCATCCATATTTTCAAACAAAAAATCATTGATCATGGTGCGGTAACGATCTCCATTGACCGTAACGCGAGCTCCGGCCTCATTTTTGAAGAAATAAGGTCCGATGATGCCACCAGCGTGAAAACCGCACCAAACGGTGCATTTTTCTGGATGTAATGGAGTCTGTAGGGTCTCTTGTGGATTGGTCTCACTCCATATGCGGCAATTTTGCTTATTAACAAACCCGTTAAGCCAAAAATGCGCCTCATCGCTAAACACAATTTTGCGTCTATAAGTTGCGCGAATCGACGACTGATTTTCAAAGTAAATTTGGATAATTTCGTAGCGTTGTTCAAGCGTGAGTCTATTCATGATGATTTGTCAGAGTATACTGAAACAAATAAAAAAAAATGTTTCATCAAAATTAAATTTTTTGTGTTACTTTTTACAATTTAAAGTTCTATCTAGCTTAAAAAAACACCCTATATAACTTTTCCATGATTCATGTGTGAGTTAAGTTTTTGCAGTATAGTTTTTTTTTAGCGATTTTTATTGGTTTTCGTGAGAATTTCCTATTTTTGACAAACTCATGTGAGCATGAGTAAGAAAATAAATGCTAGTGCGTGATTAATATATTTTTGTTTGTGAGCGTGAGTCAAAAATATATATCATAATGCTTTTAACTTTAAAATTCCAGTGTTGTTAATTTTATTTTAAAATTGTTAAAAACAAAGAAACATTTGCTCATATTTAAGGCACTGTCATCATAAATCTGGTGGCCATTTGTGGATAGAATTAATGCAATATATAAGGAAATTTAATAGGATTTCCAGAAATATACAGTTTGTATATGGTAGATCCATTCATTACCCAGCAGAAATTACTGCTTACTTAGAAGCATGATATCATCAATGAAGCGATTGCATTATTGATGATATCATGCATGGTTTTTGTTCGAGTTAGCTTGCGTGAAAGGAGTTGTTTCGAGATCCGAAAAGGCATGAATTCACTGCTTTTAATTAGCGCTTCTGTCTTTCTTTTAAAATGTCGATAATTCATGCCTCCTCAGAAGTGCATATTTAAAGCTTTTCAACTATTTAACCTCTCTGCTGCGTAAGACGTATATATACGTCCTGCTAATATAAGTGCAACGATTGTATTTTCTATATTTCTTATAAGAATTGTGATTTTATTATCATTTTGTTTGTCCATACTATATCTAGACAACCTGAAATATCTACATATTTTCTAACTTTTCATTTTCCGCACTATAAATATGTTTATCAGCATAATTTCGACGGAGCAAGCGAAGTTTTTTAAACTTGACTACGCAGTAGAGTGGTTAAAATCATGCCTTCTCAAAAGCATCCTGCATATTTTTCCGTGAAGAGAAAATGCCTCTTGTTTTAGTAAAATAACTTTTTCCGCATTTTAAAAAATTTTGACAAAAGATCCGCGGAAATATTTAAGCAATCAAAATGTATTGCTCATATATCATGCCTTTTTGAAGAGCACAGCAAGAAGCGATGTAAACAATTAATCAACTTAGGCCTTTCATTAGTGCTGTTTACGAAGCTATACGTTTTTAGAAGCGGTAAAAGTAGCAGTAAGGAAGCAGTAAATGTTTTTACTGCTTCCACATTTTTGCTGGGTACTCGCTAAATGTTATATGCAATTTGGTAAAAGGTCGGTATCGTTAAATTTTCATTACAACCGTGCCTACTTGAAACGGGTGACAAAATTAAAAAACAAATGCTGCATTAAAAATCTCTAAAATTTTCTGAATTATCTTCCAGTTTTTTGGAGACAATTTAACAATCAAAATTGGAAAAAATTCAATTTTAATATCTTTGCATATTAGGGTGGGTCGATTTAGCAATCGATATTGTGCCATCGATTTTTCTATAGCTTTTGAAAAAAAGGAAAAAAAAGTTCCACCACGACATATAAAAAAAATCATTTCCGAGGCGCGCAAATTTCAATTTTTGACTTTTTCTCAACCTTTTTAAGGTTTTTTTTTAGCAAGTAATAAAAAAAAATCGGCTGATTTTTTTATGTTTTTATCTATTAAATATTACATGTCGATATAGCTCAGATGGTAGAGCTATTGACTGGCAATCTGTAGACCCAGGTTCGATTCCCGCACCAGCAAATTTTATTTAAAAAAAAATACAATTAAAAATATTTTTTTTATATAATTTAATTTTTAGAAAATCTATTTTTAGACTCATTATTTTTGTCAGTACTGGTAAGCACATAGGTTACGATATATTTTTTGATTTTTCGTATACTGGTGTGTAACGACAACTCATTATTTTTCGCGACATCGCCATATAAAGGTAATAAGAAATGTAATAACAAAAGTAACTAGTTACCATTACCAAGTATGTAGTTACATAACCACATATCTGGTAATGATTTTCTACACTGGGTATCGTCGACCGGCCTGCAAAATGTCGCATGTGTTTTTTAATAATTCAGGAGAGCGAAGAAACTGTTACAAAATCTACTTTTAAGATATTTTACTGGAATCATATGCCTTAATGATTCACGGCCTCATTTAGCAAAATCATCATTAAGGCATATGATGCCAATAAAATATCTTAAATGTATATTTCGTAACAGTTTATTCGCCCTCCCGAAAATTTATTAAAAAACATATGTGACATTTTGCATTTCAGATTTCAAAGAAATCTACAAAAAAAATCTAAAACATTACTTTGTGTTTGAAATATTGATAAAAATAAGTTATTATTGGTAACGTATTATCTTTAGTCTTGAAATAAGGGAAAAAGTAACTAGTTATAAGTAATTTATTATTATATGTTTTAAAATAATGCAGAAAGTAAGTCGGTGTCATTACTGGTAGTCCAAAAAATAATCATATGTTTTCACCGTTTCTACACTGCGTAATTGTATTTTCGATTACCGCAAAACAAAAAATAATTCTTTATCAATAATGACTTAATTTTATCATTATTTCAAATACAAAGTAATGTTCTAGATTTTTTTAAACTCGGGTAAGGACATACTGTATAAAACCATTTTTAATTTTTTTGTATTCTGGTGCGCAAGCATATATGTACACTAAGGTTATGACTCATTTTTAACAAAAATTTTACCTATCACCACGTGATAGGCAATACTAAATTAATAATAAAAATCGTATTTGCGGGTCATTTCGGCAAAAAAACCTTCCGCACCAAATGCAATTTGTAAAAATAATATTTGCTCGGGGATTTTGTTTAATTTACATAACGAATTATTACAAAAATTATTGTAAACGACAAAAAATGTATCCAAAAGTCCCTCCAAAAAGGTTTCGTAATTTTTACCATAAATAGCTTTTAATAAGCATCGTTTGAGTCTCATATGTTTAAAACTTCGGAGAAATATTTTAATTAAACTAAAACCATATAGAGCAAATTTCAACCCTTTTGGTGCGGGAACTTTTTTGACAGTAGCGAAAAAGTAAGATTGCGTTTCTTAATATTTTTTTATGGCCTTTTTGGCTAGGGCATGTAAAATTTGATATTTGCAAAAAAAATCAAAAAGTCATAACCCTAATGTACACTCACACTATATATTTTCCATAATCGATTGAGGTTTATTTAATAAGTAATCGATAAAGTTTGTTTTCAATTGAAGAATCAATTAAAATACATTAAAACATATTGTTTAACTTTTTTATCAGTCAATAAAAACCAAACTAGAAAAAAATATGTATAGTCTGTAGGAGTTGGTATTTTCAGTCAAATACTCTATTTTTAGATTTCTATTTTTAGAAAAAATAATTTAAATAATTTCGTTGTTTTCTGTTTTAAAATAAAAAATTTAAATATTTTCGGGTTTCATTTTTGTTAAAATATTTTGTTTATATTGCAAAATTTTTTCAATTCAAATTACAAGAAATTCTTTACTCATACACACAAACATAGCCAATAAAAATATGAACGTGTGTGTTGTGTATGGTGTAGTATTTTGAAAATTAAAAAAAAAAAACTTTCAAATATGAAAAAACAAACACACAAAATCGTTTTTTTTTTACGTTTTGTCAGTTAAAAATTGATGATTGTTTTAATAGACTTTTCAATTATTTTTATTTCTTTTATGGATTGTTTAAACAATGTTTGAAAATAAATAGCAAAATGGTTTGAATATAATGAAAAATCAGTAGTCTTTGTTTAAATGTGTTTTCGGTTAATTTAATATGTATTTTAAGATGTTTTTAAGGATAACATATAGTGAGTGTACTTGTGTGAAGCATATCAATTATATTTTTATCAGTAAAATATAACATGTCGAAATAGTTCAGATGGGAGAGCTGTCGACTGGTAATATGGAGTCCCAGGTTCGACTCCCTGTAAAAACACAAAAAAAAAATTTCCATAAAAAAATATTTTTTTTATAAAACCTATTTTTTAAATCTATTTTGAGAATCAAGATTTTTGCCAACGTATAGGTAGGTGTTGATTTTTCTTATAATGGAAGTATATATAATTATTTTTAGCTACATTCCCATACAACTGTAATATGAACTGTAATAAAAAAGGAACTATTTAGTAAAATTTTATTTAAAATCAGTTAAAATTTCGAAATTTCCACCAACAACCACGCTTACACAAAAACGACTCAGAACATTGTAAAATATGAAAATTATAATCTGAAAATTCTGTAGCTAATTTTAATATTAAAATTGCTAAAATTTAATTTTATTTCATTGGAAAAATTATTCAAGATAAAAAAACAAGATACATTTTTATGGCGTGGAACTCTTGACTGTGTACTTGATGTTAAAATATCCATTAAAATTCCATAGTACTTCTAGCAAATACATACATATATTTGAATACAAAATAAATAAAAATGTCAATGTAGAAAAAAAAGTTTAACACAAAAAAAAAATTATCAATTTCCCACTACGACTGGGTAACATGGCCAACAAATCAAACTTTTGTATAATGAAATCAATTTTCAATCAATTGTCAACAGTACAAGTAAGAAAAAAGAGAAAAAACAACGAAAAAACTTGTACAATTTATAAAACGAATTTAAAATAAAATGGCACAAAAAAAAACAACTGAAATGGTACAACAAACATTTTATTTCCGCCAACAATTTATTCTATGTTCGTTTTTTTTTTTTTTTGAGATTTTTTATATTTTTATTTTATGCTAGTGGGACTACCAAAAGTGAGATCTTACAACCTATTTGAATATTTTATATTGAATTTTGTTTTTTTTTTGAAAATTACAAATGCTGATGATGTATTTTAAATGTATGCATTGACCATATTGAATTTTTTTATGTGCTGAGCCTCCGGACAAACATTAAAAAAAAACACTAGCATGGTGGTGGAAATAGGTGTGACTAAAAGATGGGTATTATCATATAATGATTATCATAGCGATGTAGAAATTTTTACATAGGATTGCCAAATGCAAAATTACTTCTTAACAGATTTCCTCCTACTAGCAAACGAATAGAAGAGTTGAATGATTTTTTTTTATTCTACTGTTACTGAATGTCTTATTGAATTTAAACAAATAATTAAATTCAAATTTTATATGAAAAAAAGCACAGATTTGTGTGCTAAATTTCCATTTATTAGCTTACTTGATAAAGAATTAAGAAGTTTATTTTAAACAAGAAGTTAATTTTAACTTCGTAAATAAATTACTATACATCTGGCAACCCTACTATTCAAATTTTAGTTGTTTTTTCCTAAAAAAGAGGTGAGAAAATTTTTAAATGTTTTTGTTGTTCTAACTTATTACATTTGTGTAGTACGAGTTTTTTTTTTTTGGAAAAGCTTAGCATAAAAAATAAAATAAAACAAAGAACACACAATAACCATTTGCCTTTTAAAAACTGGTCATATTGGGTAACATTTTTAGAATTGGAAATTTTTGCATATTAACCATATTTTTCAAGAACAAACACACATACACAAAAAAGTATGCCCCCATATTGTACAGTGGGATATTTTGAAATAAAAAATTGGAAATGGTTAAGAAAATTTGGTAATTGGATTTATGATGAAATGTTGCATACAACATAACAAGTTAATATCAACCATTTTATGAAAAATTGGCAAAATATGATCTTGCGTGTTGTAATTTCACATTCTGCACAAGGTATCCTTTAAGGCAGGGCTGGCAAAGTTATAGTGCCACCACTGGCACGCGAAATGATTTTTGGTGGCACTCGTTGTTTTGTTGAACTTTGTAAAAAAAAATTAATTTTTATTAGAAGACCAGCGCAAAGATATGATGAAAATACATATTTTCGCTGCAAATACATACACTTACAATATATTTTCCATAACCGGTTGAGATTTATTTTAAAAGTAATAGAAAAAGTTTGTTTTCAATTGGGAAACATATTGTTTTCTTTTTGTATAAATCAATAAAAAACAAACTATACAAAAATACGTATCGTCTGCAGGAGTTGATATTTTATATCAGCACATTGTCACCTGTTTTACAAAATTTAAAACAATCTGACCAATTTTTGGTTAGTACATAAAATTTGTGGCTAATTTTATAGGCCAAATGTAAACTCCGTAACCAGTAACTCGTAAGGTTTTTTTTAACTTTAATATCTTATATTTTAATAACCAATGAAGCTAAACACTAACAGTAAGAATTTTTATGAAGAGCAAAAGTAATGTTTATAACAAAAATTAATACATTTTACAAATTTTTTTTGTATATCTATGCTAACACGACTTCAACTTTGTAACGATTTTTAGTCATAATTTTTGATAAAAATGCATACACCAGAATTTTGGAGTTTTCTATTAAATATATTGCGAAAATATAATGTTATTCATACTCAAATGATCGTTGGACTGTAAATAATCACCTAGTATAACAAACTTAAAACTTTTTTGCAGCATGTAGCATTCTCGAGATGAAAAAGAATGTCTTTAATAAGATTTGAAAAAATGTTGTAAACTCCGTTCCTAATTTTTAGACCAAACTATTTAACGAGTAAGAAAAACAATGTCATATTTGAATTCACTTTGTAGGCATCATACGATTTTGTTTCAGAAAGAAATTTCTGACAAACCGTTTCTGAAAGAAAACGAAAAAAGTAACCTCCGTAACTGTAAACTCCGTAACCAAAATTGTTTGCATCAGATTACATCCAAAAAAATGTAGGTAAATGTTTAAAATTTATTAAAATAACAATAAACAGAAGTGATTCAATTAATATTTATGCGTCAAAAGATGATTCAACTTATAATTTTGCCTTAAATCAAAAAAAGTAATTAGTTTTTTACCCTAAACTACTGGAGGGAAAACCGATTGATTTTGCATTTCATTGGTTTGGAATCGATATTTCGAGCCATTACTGATATTACTTTCACAAATTAAATTTGTTTAACAAAATTTAAAAATTTTTTGATCGCGAAATGTTGTCTTTTTAATATATTATTTTGTAACTTCGGAACCGCTAATTGGATTTTAAAAAATTTTATATATTTGAAAAGAATTTAAAAGCACCAAAAATACAAAATTAAAAAAGAAAATTAAAATTTTTTTCGCGGAATGAATTGTGTTTTTATTCGCGAAACCGCCACTTTAATAAACACAAATTGTATATTATTGAAAAGCATGTTGAAAACCCAAATGCAAAAATTAATAATTTGAATAAAGTTCGTACACAATTTTTTTTGTTACATCTTTTACTTGTGGAAATGTAAACTCCATTACCACAAAAAAAGTTAAAATTGTACAAAAAAAGTTATTGCGACAACTTTTAGAAGAGATTTTTTGCAATTAGGTTTATAATGACTAAACTTACTGATTCCATTAAGAAAAAACCGAAATATTAACACTTTTTGTTTCTTACAAAATTGGCCCAAAAACTTACCACATTTTTTGATTTCACCCATATGCATTTGAAGTTGAAATTTCTCTTTTTTCACGATTTCGTAAATAATTAATCTGCGTTGAAAGGAATATCCATTTTTTTAATTTATACCATTAGTAAACATCTCATGTTACTTAATTTATCAAAAAAAATATTCGCACTTTGTGTTTTAATTATAAGTAAGTTTGGCTAAAGCTGAAAAAGATTGATTTTTTTAATAACAAAAATTAAGAAGTCTGCGACGAATCTGAAACTAAACACTCAGATAAAACCATTGAAATATGTGGTACACATATTTTCTAATCAATTTCAACAAAGTTTTAGATAATTAAAGTGCAAATTCCTAAAAATAACAATTTTAAAATATCCATGTTCAAAAAAGTACTATAAAAGAACATTTCAAATTTAGTCCGTTTTATTGTTAAACCCAGCAAAATCTTTCATTACCAAATAAGTGGTTATATAATAGAAATTCATAGCTCCGCACAACTTATTTTTTGGCGTCTAAGCTCATTATTTTTCTTTGGCGTGGTCGTTTTTATAAGTAGTCACGCTTACCCGCTCGCTTACGAAAAAATGAGAAATAAGTAGTTATGAGATTATGAATAATAAGTGGTTACACACATGCTTACAAAAAGTTGAATTATAAGTGATTATCCGATTGCTTACTTGATTCTTAAAAATAAGGAGTTAGGCAAATACTATTAGCCTAAGGAAATACATTCAGAAAAATTTAAGTTTTCTCTAGTGTGTAATTTTAGGACTCGTCATAAAAATTTAAACATAAAACATATTTACATATTATAAAAAAATTTAACTTAGTAAAAAGTACTTATAACCGCACAATTTTCTTGAGCTTAAGGTTTTGTTTTTTATATATAAAAAGTTTTTTATTTCAATATTTCGCTACTCCAATGTGTAGCATTTTCAGAAAATAACAATTAAATTAAAAAATTATAAACAATTTGAAAGTTTGAAAAAATTTTGAAAACATTTGTCAAATATACATTTATACCAGCAAACAAAGTTTTTTGGTATAAAAGTATAACAAACAAAAATATAAATATAATAATAATTAACAATATAAAAATGTATTAATATAATATATGTTATAAATTAATGTAATATGTGCTATTGTTTATAATTTTTTAATTTAATTGTTATTTCCTGAAGATGCTACACATTGGAGTAGCGAAATATTGAAATAAAAAACTTTTTATATATAAAAAACAAAACCTTAAGCTCAAGAAAATTGTGCGGTTAAAATTGAAAAGAAGGTTAAATAAACTACAAGAATTTAAAAAGTACTTATTTAAACTAATACGAATAAGTCATTATTTTATATTTACAAACAATGAATATAATAGGTCGTTATTAGGAAGTCATTATTTTATATTATAAAATAATGCAAAAGGTAATGATATATCATTTTTGGTAATGCAGATAGTAATGAGGTGTCATTACCAATATTTTGCTGGGTGGTTCTAAAAGCCCAAAGCCTACACTTTTAAACTATATTAAAAATTATCCGTAGTTTAGTCAGGTATATGAATAAATAAGAAATTTTAACGAAAAAACTGACTTTTTGCTAAAAGCTAATTTTGCGAATATTTCAAAAACTAGAGCTAATTTTAAAATTTGGTGTTCACATTCGTGATACTCATCCTAAAATCTATCAGAATTGATATGTCGCATGCCCGATGCATTTTTAGTGTTGTACTGCGTAATAAACAGTTAAAAAAAATTTTTTTTTTTAAATAAATTTGCAAACATTTCAGAAACTGTGTCTATATTTTAAACTTGGTGTCCACATAAGTGATCTATGTTCTAAAATTATATCAGTTTTGAAAGGTTGCATGTCCGATGCATTTTAAGTGTTGTTACTTACACTAATAGAAAAAAGCCGGTAAAAATTTAGTTAAAACTACTAAAAATTAGTTAAAAACAAGAATGCATGGACAGACAGACGGACGGACGGATAGACGGACACCGTTAAATGGAAATAAAAAAAAAAATTCTGAGCCGATCGGTATACTATAAGGTGGGTCTAGGACCAACATCTTTTGGTGTTACAAACATCAGCACAAACTTATAATACCCTGACCACGTAGTAGTGTAGGGTATAATGATGCTGCAGAAAAAACTGCTAAATTAGCAGATTATTTTTGCTATATATTGGTAATATAGGAATAACAAAAATAAAACTGTTAAATATACAGAATTTTAGTTATATTTGAGCTAATTTTTGTTAACTGACAATAGCAAATTAACCTGCTAAATCAGCAAAAAATTTTGCTAAATAATTAGTAGCCTAAGAAATTACTAAAAAATTTAAAATTTTCGAGGTTTTTTTCAATTTTTTTTTAAATTCAAATAAAAATTGAACTTTTGAAAACAGCAGTTTACAATGCTTTATCAAATATTTCTGCTGATTTTGGCAGAATAGACTGCTATTTGCATTCAACTAAATTCAGCTTAAATATAGCAAAAATTTTGTAGATATAACAGGTAATTTTTTATATTTTTAGTCTACTAATATTTAGCAATATTTTCTGCAGATTTTACAGCACAATTTGCTATTTTCAATTAACTAAAAGTTATCTTAAATATAACTAAAATTCTGTAAATTTAATATTTCTAATTTAAAATTTACAGAGTTTTTGTTATATTTAAGTTAATTTTTAGTTAATTGCAAATAACAAAATGTACTGTAAAATCTGTAGAAGATTTTACTTAATATTAGTAGATTAAAAATAGCAAAAGTAAATTGTTATATCTACAGAATTTTTGCTATTTTTAAGCTAAATTTAGTTGAATCCAAATAGCAGTTTATTCTGCTAAAATCAACAGAAATATCAGCAGAAATATTTGCTAAAAAATTGTAAACTGCTGTTTTAAAGAGTCTCGATTTTTATTTGTATTTAAAAAAAAATTGAAAAAAAAACACTTCGAAAATTTAAAATTTTTGGCAATTTTTGAGGCTACTAATATTTAGCAAAATTTTTTGCTGATTTTAGCAGGTTAATTTGCTATTTTCAATTAACAAAAATTTAGCTTAAATATAACTGAAATTTTGTATACTTAACAGTTTTATTTTTGCTATTCTTATTTTACTAGTATTTAGTAAAAAAAATCTGCTAATTTTAGCAATTTTTTCTGCAGCATCATTTTTAACTAATTTCTAGTAACTTTTTCACCTATTTTTACAGAATTGTTTCTATGAGTGTAGATAAAATTATTTAAAAAAAAAAAACATCGAATAATTGAAGCATATTTATATTGGGTTTAAATATTTTCATATGAGCGTGAAATCCCGGTAAGCCGGCAAGTTCAAGAAAAAGTCCAGCTGGCTCATGATGAAAATTTCCGGGAAAACAAAAATACTAGCCCTCATATAAATTTTTTTGATAACCGCGAATTGTTGCATATACACAGAAAAAATTTACAAAATTCTGTTTGTAATGTTAAACAACTTTTTTGCATAAACAAACAAAAAATTTTTTAAAAAGGCACCAACAATGGAATTTGTATATAAAAATCCCTTTTTGTAACTTTTTTGTAATTTGTTAAAAATAAAATCAATTTTTTTTTTAACAATGTGTTTTGTAAATACAATAATTTTTTTTGTAACTTGTTTGTATTTGTTAAAAATAAAAAAATAAAATTCAACAACGAGTTTGTTTTATTAAAACAATTATACGCTTTATGTTGTCGTATTGACAAAAAAAAATACTTTTTTGGAATTTTTGTTACAATTTACAAACATTTGAGCAATTGAAAACAAAAAATAAATGATTTGTTTTTTTTTGTTTCAAAAAATTCTAAGGCTATTTTTTTGATATTTTTGATACAATTTACAAACATTTAATAAAAAAATTGTTAGATATCTAAGTAAAAAGCCAACAATTTTTTTTAATTACTTAAAATTTTGTGATACTATTTTCTGTGTAATATGCAATGTTAAAATATTAAGGTGGTTCCCAAGGGGTGTGCTATTTGTTGTATCGTCCTAACAAAAAACAGAGTTGATAAAATTTAAATTCAAAAATACAACATTTGAGAATAGAACGATACAACATTTTTACGTACACAGAAAAAATTTACAAAATTCTGTTTGTAATGTTAAACACCTTTTTTGCATAAACAAACAAAAATTTTTTTAAAAAGGCACCAACAATGGAATTTGTATATACAAATCCCTTTTTGTAACTTTTTTGTAATTTGTTAAAAATAAAATCAATTTTTTTTTTAACAATGTGTTTTGTAAATACAATAATTTTTTTTGTAACTTGTTTGTATTTGTTAAAAATAAAAAAATAAAATTCAACAACGAGTTTGTTATATTAAAACAATTATTCGCTTTATGTTGTCGTATTGACAAAAAAAAAATACTTTTTTGAAATTTTTGTT
This sequence comes from Leucophora obtusa, assembly GCA_949987735.1. Classification (NCBI taxonomy): domain Eukaryota; kingdom Metazoa; phylum Arthropoda; class Insecta; order Diptera; family Anthomyiidae; genus Leucophora; species Leucophora obtusa. The sequence continues at coordinate 56,647,124 of OX465299.1, read as the reverse complement.
ACAATTTAAAAACATTTGAGCAATTGAAAACAAAAAATAAATGATTTGTTTTTTTTTTTTTTGTTTCAAAAAATTCTAAGGCTATTTTTTTGATATTTTTGATACAATTTACAAACATTTAATAAAAAAATTGTTAGATATCTAAGTAAAAAGCCAACAATTTTTTTTAATTACTTAAAATTTTGTGATACTTTTTTCTGTTTATGTTTAGTGTCCTATGTTTGAGTGTGCTAATAGAAAGAAAACCCAAAAGAAAATCGTTGTTAAGGTGAAATAAAAATTTTAACAACTCTGCTTTTTGTTAGGACGATACAACGATACAACAGATAGCACACCCCTTGTGAATAACCTAATTGATTTACCGAAAACGGAAAAGCGAGAAAAAAAGGATCGAAATAATTACTGACAACCCAGGAATCATAATTTTAATAAAAAATTGTGCGTTCCTTCCGGAAATAGTTAAGTTTTATAATTTCTCATTGAAAACCATTTATCAATTAAGAAAGTGATGCACCTATTCCTCCAGCTTTAATCAAAATGTCCCACTGTGATTGAAAAATAAATCCTCTTACCAAAATAGAACAAACAATTTCTTCTCTTTTTATTTTTCTTTAAAAACATTTTGTATTCTTGATTCGTACTCACAATGATATTGGTAAAAAGGAAAAAATTTGAATATGTTGATAGGAAATTTGAATATTTGTTTTGGATTTTGTACAGATAGAGCTATGGCCAAGCACGGCCAGTCATTTGATTTTACAGTTATTACAACGCATTGACTATTCAATATATTCCATGTATTTATGAATGAGTATATTTATATATGAAGGAACAATAACTGTTCCTCTAGTACCAATCATTATATTTCTTCTATTTCTATTTACACCATACAACGATTACTTTTGTAAATAAATACAAATGTTTTGTTGTTGTTTTTTTGCTCTTACAACACGACGACTGCCCCTTGTATATGTGCAACAAAACATACGAGAAAAAAATGGTTGGTTGGTTTAGAATGTGTATGTAGATAAATAATTCAGAGGGGTACACTCAAAACCATTAGCATAACCAAAGACCAGTTGTAATCAAAACATAATTCTATGCCTGAATCATGTAGGTCTCTATCATTTCTATAAGAGATTTTATGATAAATATAGGACCTAATGTTAAGAAACAATTTTAATGCAAAAAAAAAACAAATTTTATTATCACTGAATATTTCTTCCACAGCCTAATTTTATTCTTTTCTCTGTTTAGGCTTCCTAAATATCAAACTCCCTACGCATTTATATATTTGTATGTAGGGAAAGTTTTCTACATGGGCTCCTTTTTTTATTTTATACTATTTTGTTTTCTACTATAGTGTGAGTTTTATGCAAATTTTCTTTAACTCAAAAATACCAACAGTCATATCCATACATAATTCTATTTGGTCCTTTATTTTTCATTTTGTGTCTATATTCTCCAAAAGCAACGAAAAATTAGACCTCTACATTTCTACTCACACAATCGAACTAAAAAAAAAAAAAGTTGGCCATTTAAGACTTGAGGCCATTTCTGACAACTGACAAAAATAATAGAATTTTTTTTAGAATTTGCGAGTATGTGTTAATTTTCATAAAGTGGTGTTGGCTGAGCGCTTAAGTTAGATGTTAATGAAATCCTCCACCCATTTCTATTATATTTTGAATAATGGCAAAAGTTTTGAAAACATAGCAATTTATATGCTGATGACTATTCAATAAAAATGCATTTGTGATACTATTTCAATTGAAATCGAGAGGAAATTAAAAGTTTTGGGAAATGAAATTGAGTTGTTAAATAAAAAGAAATCTGATTTAAAATAAATTTTATATGTTATGGTAACAGAATATCAATTTATCGTAAAAGAATACATTTTATTTTGACAAAAAGTAACTAAATTTTTGATGTGAACATATTTAAAAACTCTTCTGTTAATTTATAATGATATGTCAAACTTATCGCTGACAAGGCTATAATCTCCGAAAAAAGTCGGTTCGAATACGGGTGTTCCAACAGTAGCGAGTTTGTTTCAATCAAAATGAGGTTGTTTCAACCGAATTCAGTTGTCGCATCTGAAATTCTGTTGCAACAACTCAAAAATGGTTGTCGCAGTCGAATTTTTATATAAATTAATTTTAAATTTTTATACCTACGCATATGTTTCTTTCATTTAGCTTTCAGTTAATTTTTAAAAACCTTAATATGAACCTAAAGGGTGATTTGCAGAACTTACTGTTTATACCGCACAACCTTCATCTTTCCATCCAATATGTCCTTTTTCTTGAAAGGTAAATATTATTTTCAATTTCGTCAGAAATATAGGCTAATGAATTTAATCTTTCTTTTTATAAATTTACTAATTGAGTTTACTAAAAATTGCAGTTACAATTATTTGTAATTGAAAATTATGAATTACAAATTATTATGAATTTTTCGGGGTTTTCACCGATGAATTTAACATTGGCTTGTCATAGGAAGGAAGTTGTTTTTTTTTAAACACAAATTATGTATATTTGAACCAATGAAAATTAAGTTCTTTTTCACTTCTTTTTATTTTAATTTAATAAAAAAAAAATCATCATGCATCGTGTGGGGTTTGAACCCAGACTTGTTGTCATTTCAAGCAGACGCTATACCCCCTGTGCTATAGCCTCTTATACATGATTGCTGACTTTTAGCGGTATTGTTCAGTAAATTGTTGTTGTCTTCATTTCATTCATTTTTTATTAACAAAAATATATAACATATAGGAAAAATATATGAAGTTATTTTTTTAAGTGTAATTTTTTTATCAAAAATGATACACACATAGAAAGAAATAAAGCCGTAAAATACAAAAAAAGCTACTACAAATTTATTAGAAATGACCTTGTAGAAAAAATCTGCTGATATTAGCAGATTTTTTTTTTTTGCAAAATATTACTAAGATATGAACAGGAAAAATAAAACTGTTACAAAATTTTAGTTATATTTGAGCTAACTTTTCGTTAACTAAGAGCAATAAATTACTTTGTTAAAATCTGCAAAAATTCTGCAGCATATTAGTAGATAAAAACGCATAAAAAGGTTAAAGTCGGGCATGCCGACTATACAATAGCCTACACCAGTCTGGTTAAGAGCCAACTAATGTTTGGATCCGAAATTCTAATGGGTTAAAATGGGACTTGTGTCAAAATTTTCTATAAAATTATAAAAGAAAAATATGGACCGATTCTATCTAGATTCTATCGGCTATTTTCTCTGGACCATGTGAGTCAGCAAACCAAATTTCGTTAAAATATCTTAATATTTGCGACCTGCAGCGTGTAACCAAGCCAATTTTGGGGGGACCCTTATATGGGCACTAGGTCTAAACATGGACCAATGTTAACCACAACCAATAGGCTTCGTCCTTGGGCCGACGTAGGTCGGTGTACCGAATTTCATCAAAAGATCTTAATATTTGCGACCTGCAGCGTATAAATAATATTATTTTGAGGGGACCGATGTTCACCAAAATCAATAGGCTTCGTCCTTGGGCCAATGTAGGTCTGTGTACCAAATTTCACCAAAATAACTTAATATTTGCGACCTGTAGAGTGCGCACAAGAATGCATTGACAGACAGACAGAAGGACGGACGGACAGACAGACGGAAATCGAAATAAAAAAAAATTTTGAGCCGATCAGTATACTATAAGGTGGGTCTAGGACCAATATTGTTTGGTGGTACCAACATCAGCACAAACTTATAATACCCTGACCACATAGTGGTGTAGGGTATAATTAATTTCTAAATCGTTTCAAAAAATAATTGAGTATACAAACTTAAAAAAAAAACCAGTAAAAAGGTTAAAGTCAGACATGCCGACTATACAATACCCTACACCAGTCTGGTTAAAAGCCAACTAATGTTTGGATCCGAAATTCGAATGGGTTAAAATGGGATTTGTGTCAAAATGTTCTATAATATGAGTCAGCGAACCAAATTTCATTAAAATATCTTAATACTTGCGACCTGCAGTTTGTAACCAAGCCAATTTTTGGGGGGACCCTTATTTGGGCACTAGGTCTAAATATGTACCGGTGTTAACCAAAATCAATAGGCTTCGTCTTTGGGCTGATATAGGTCGGTGTACCAAATTTCATTAAAATATCTTAATATTTGCAACCTGCAGCGTATAAACAATATAATTTTGAGGGGACCTTTATATGGGCACTAGGTCTAAACATGGACCGATGTTCACCAAAATCAATAGGCTTCGTCCTTGGGCCAACATAGGTCTGTGTACCAAATTTCATCAAAATATCTTAATATTTGCGAGCTGCTGCGTATAAACAATATAATTTTGGGGGGACCCTTATATGGGCACTAGGTCTAAACATGGACCGCTGTTAACTAAAATCAATAGGCTTAATCCTTGGGCTGATATAGGCCGGTGTACCAAATTTCATCAAAATATCTTAATATTTGCGACCTGCAGCGTATAAACAATATAATTTTGGTAGGACCCTTATATGGGCACTAGGTCTAGACATGGACCGATGTTCACCAAAATCAATAGGCTTTGTGCTTGGCCCAACATAGGTCTGTGTATCAAACTTCATCAAAATGTCTTAATATTTGCGACCTACAGCGTAAAAATAATATAATTTTGGGAGGACCCTTATATGGGCACTAGGTCTAAACATGGACCGATTTTAACCAAAATCAACAGGCTTTGTCCTTGGGCCGACGTAAGTCGGTGTACCAAGTTTCATCAAAATATCTTAATATTTACGACCTGCAGAGTGCGCACAAAAATGCATGGACAGACAGACGGACGGACGGACATCGTGAAATCGAAAAAAAAATTCTGAGCCGATCGGTATACTATAAGGTGGGTCTAGGACCAATATTTGTTGGTGTTACAAACATCAGCACAAACTTATAATACCCTGACCACATAGTGGTGTAAGGTATAATAAAAATGTTAAGTAAAAACAACAAAAAGTTAATAATTGTGTATAAAAAATTCCAAAATTTTTTTTTTCGACCTGCCGGGATTGGAACCCGCATCACTCTGATTTCTGTGCCAGCACGTTCCCATGCAACCCCCATACAAAATATTAACTTCTTATCACCCACGAAAAAGAATTTCTGACTAGCATATATTTATTGCAGTTTAAGATGTAGTTTAAAAGCCATTCCCAAAGGACTAATTCTTTGTGATGTAATGAAGGAAGTGAATAATTTAGTAGTCATTCCATTTATTTTTGATGTACAAACTCACTGTAAAATTTTTATGTTTTTTTTTTTTTATTTTGTACACTCAATTAATTTTTGAAATGATTTAATTTGTTTTTTTTTTAATTTCTATTAGTTTTTAATGAAATTTTATAAAACAATAAAAAAAATGTAGCGCCGGGCAATTACAGATTAGATGATTTACCGTCTCTTCCCCACATATTTCCTAATCCTGCAGAGGAGATATTTATTGCACCCCAGGTTATAGTTGGGCCAAGTGAGTCTCGCAGTCCTACAAGTGCCAACTCTAGTCCAACTGTTCCTCTCTTTTTAGAGGTAGTGTCCGAAGATCCCACCCTTAATTCCCAGCGGTGTAGTGACTGGCATCGCTGTGGAGACATTTAAGGCACAACTTGCCCTTGTCAACTCATCTGCCCGCTCATTACCGTAAAAGTCCCTGTGGCCAGGATGAGACTCCTATTCCGTCGACATCTTTATTTTGTTCCATTACATTAAATTCAGAATCAAATTCACTATCTTCCGAGTCATCATTTTCTTTCGGCGAGTGATTTTTACTACTATCGGAAAACTTTCATCATCAGAGTCTATCCTGCTCCAGTGCAAAATACATAGAAATTACATATGTGTGGAAAACCACACACGAGGGTAACCAATGTCACTTTGTAAAGATCTCATTATCAAAATATACTTTTGAATGAATTAAAGCATTTTTTGTTCTTAATTGATGAGTCAGGAAATGTCAAGAAATTTCATGAACATCGCTTAAATATTGGTTTTTTTAAATGTATAAAAAAGTTTCATTTTGTGTGGTTTTCAACACAAGGGTGAGATAAAGGTTAAAAATACATTTTTGAAAAACAATCATATATTAAGCATTTTTCTAATCACTGTATATATTTTTGGATTTATGTTAATTTGCTGAAAAATCCAATTTTGTTTTTTAGTTTTCAAAATTTAATATTTTTATCAAAATCTTTTACTTATTCGCCAATATAATGGGAAGGACGAATATTAAATTTTATAAAAATGTGAACACAGGAATTGATTTATACTAAATCCAAAATGGATTTATAAAATAAATAAATCCGTTTCGGATGTAGCTTTGTTTAATTCCAGAATATACATTTTTGCAATTTTTTTTTTCTTTTGCATTATGTTAGCAAATAAGTAAGTGTTAGAACTGGACAAAAATAGTAAATTTTAAAAATTAGAGAACATACTGTGGATTTTTTAACAAAATAAAATAAATCCAAAAATAAATCCGGTGATTAAAAAAAAGACGTATTATTCCCTTTAATCACACCCAGCAAAATTGTCGGATACAAAGAACCAGTTGTAGAACAACTTGTACTTGCGTGCAACCTGTTCTACTTTATGTTCTAACATCGGTGATTTTAGTTTGAGTTTGTCACAAAAGCAATTGGTTCTTTTCCTCCAAACTAGAACAGCAGGAGGCTAAAAATGTAACAAAATTTAAATTTTAAGTTTAAAACGAAAATGTAATGAAATTAGTCGCCTTAAAATCTTTATTTTTATTAAATTTATTGATTGCTGCTTATTTGGAAAAAATATCACCCCCAAAGTCGTTACTTTTTTTGCACCGAAGGCTTAAAAAGAAAGCTAACAATAAGCGATTTTTGCCCAAAGCCAATATGGTTAATGATTTTTGTTTTTTGTTTGGAAAATATCCAAAGGAGGAAAGTGACAGTTTTTGGAAAAATTACTTAATTACGAACAAGAAAAAATAAATTTTTCGTTGTAGAATTAAAGGTCGAAAACACTACTTTTATTTCTAAATTAGGCCTTTTTTTTAATCACTGGATTTATTTTTGGATTTATTTTATTTTGTTAAAAAATCCATATTTCGTTTTTTAATTTTCAAAATTTATAATTTTTATCAAAATCTAATACTTATTCGCCAGTATAATATGCAAGAAAATCATTAAATTTTGTAAAAATGTGAACACATTAATTGAAGTAAGCTAAATCCAAAATGGATTTAAAAAATAAATAAATCCGTTTTGGATTTAGCTTGACTTTATTCCAGAAATTGCATTTTTGTCAAATATAAATTTGTTTTTTTTACATTATATTAGGGAATAAGTGTTAGGTTTGGATAAAAATATAAATTTATGAAAATTGAAATACAAAATGTTAATATTTTAACAAAATAAAATAAATCCAAAAATAAATCCAGCGATTAAAAAATAAAAATTAAACAAGCAAATAAAAAATTATGTTTACGAAATTAAATAACTAATGGGAAATTTTTTTTTTATGTAGGATTCATTCATGGAAAATTCCAACAAAATATTTTGAGCGATTTAAAAAAAATGCTAGATCGGTAGGGTTTTTTGCTTCTCAAAACTAACCCTGTTTGACTTTGGGCAAAAATAGCTTAATGGCCTTTTTAGGACTTCGACCCTCAAGAGTTAACAATTTTGTGGGTGATTTTGATTTTTCTCAGATAAGCGGTAATAAAAAAATTAAAACAATGAAGATTTTAAAGCCATAAATTTCATTAAATTTTCATTTCAAACTTCAGATATAAATTTCGGGGCATTTTTGGTATCCTACCTGCTAGCGATGCCAGAAATAGGTGATATTTTATTCACGATTTTTCCAAAATTGTATTTTATAGAATTATTTTATCCCAAAAATGGCAAAAAATGCAACTTATTTAATTTATTCCATAAGATGTATTAAATAAAATCAAGAATAGTTATTACTAATTTGTTATGTTTGGTTTAATAATATTTTTAAAAAATTGAAATCAAGTTTTGACAATTGTGTCAAAATTAGTTTTTTGTCTTACCCTGGGCTGATCCTGGGGCTATGTTATCCCTGAAAGTTAGAAATTTGTATCTAGTTACTTATAAATAAACACCGCAAAAAATTCTTTAGATGTAACTAATTTTTTTTAACATGATATTTTTTTTTATTATTTTTGAATTTTCTCCATTTTTTGTAAAAAGCCGAAATTTTTCAAAAATCAACCAATCCGAACATTTTATTTTTAAATAGTTTGTTCTGATTGGTTGATTTTAAAAACACTGGTCAATAATATTGATCGTGTATGTTTGCCTTTACAGAAAGTCTCAGCCGATTTAAAAGAAATTAGGTTTGAAAATTCTATGGGAGTCCACAATTTTCATACGCTATACTTCAAGTTCCAAAAGAAAAGTGGCAAAACGATGCCACTCCAACCATTTAGGCTGGACGATGTTGAGTCAGGATGTCAGTCAGTGTATCACATTGCCCTTTTATATATAGATCAGTTGTTTAAGATAAAATTAGGGAACCAATTTGATGTTATAGCTATTAAATGCCGTGTACTAATTTCATACAATGTGTAACAATATTCATGCTAAGTACCGATTCCGAATGGTTTGTGAAGCTTGTGAAGCGGTGAAAAATAATTTTCACTCATTTAAAAATAATGATAACAAATGACAGTATTTATCATTTCACCACTTGCAAAATTCTCAGAATCGGTACTCTGTACCCCATTTCTGTAACTAATGCGAGAAGTTTTCGCATCGAGAAATGCATGGTCACCCTGCATTATACAGGCTGATTAAAGACGTGATAAAGTGGACTGCCGTTTTTGTTGTAATTCGTTCAGATAATGTAACTTTAAGAACTGTTGACACTTGTTGTTTTGTAAAACACCTAATTTAATTAGAAGTAACTTATTATGCAATGTATTACTAGCGGATTTGGTTCCATATATATTTTATTGTCTGCGACTCACCCTATATAAAGCAGAGCAGGGTTGCATTTCACATGTTTTTTCCGCAAACTTGTTCGATGCGAGAAATACAGAAACGGGGTGCTGGTCTTTTAAAAAATCACAAATTTAAATATTTATGCCACCCTAATATACACACAAAAATTAAAAACATTTTTAATCACGTGTTATTTCCAGCACAGCAAAAATCTTTTAGAACAACTACTTTAGGTAACATTAATTTTCTATTTCTTTTGTGACATTTAGGAAATTAGAGGCTGCCAAATTAGTTTATATTTTATTTATACCGTCTGAGACATATGCTGTTCTAATTTCTTTTTAACCAAAATTAAAAATTTTGTATTTGTTTTTATTTATACTGAATTTAGGCTGAGCAAAAACCAGGTGGAGTTTTGTGCAAAACTAAATTACAAAAGCCAAGTCATTTACACTGGTTATTTTGTTTTTCTTTGTCATATCACTTTTTTATTAAACACTTTTCTTTATGTTTTTATGGTTAAATAAAATTAAAAAATTATTAACACATCTAACAAACATAATTTTAAACTAAAACTGAAATATTTAAAAAAAAAAATTAAAAAATATATTTGTGACACTTGTGTTAATTTTATATTCGTTGTAACAGGGTGTCTCTAAAATTACTTATAAAAATAACCGGGTGTATCAAAAATGAAAATTCCAGATATTTTTACTCAGTTTCTGGCAGAAACCAGGTAGAATTTGGTTTTCAGTTTGTATGAACATTGTATGGAAGAACTATATTACTTTTGTAATACCACTTTATTTAGTAGGCTTTCCAAAACAAAAACAACTATAAGGGCATCGCAATTGCTTTTAACAAACTTTTGTACTGTTTTGTAAAATTGTTTAGTTTTTTAGTGACTATTAGTGAGATATTCATTTGCACGCAGTAACAAAAAAAATTTCGAGTACATCTCTATATATAAAAGAATAACGTGACTGACTGACTGACTGACTGACTGAATGACTGACTGACTGACTGACTGACTCAACATAGTCCAGCCCAAACCACTGAAGCTAGGAAGTTGAAATTTGGTATGTAGGTTCCGCTTTCGGCGTAGACGTCCGCTAAGACGGGATTTTTGGAAATTCCTACCGGAACGGGCAAAAAGGGGAAAAGTGTCCCCCTTGGCGGCCTGCCAAAACCCCTTTGGCTAGAAAGCTGAAATTTAAGATATGTGTTCCTTGGAGTATGGGCTAACTTTTCTGGAAAGTACTTTCTGGAATTTTGGACAGGAACGTTGTAAAAATGGGGGTTAAAAAGGGGAAAAAGGCACCCATTGACGGCCTGCCCAAACCGCTGGAGGTAGGAAGTTGAAATTTGGTATAAAGGTTCCTCCACTATCGTAGACATCCACCAAGACGGGAGTTTTCGAAATTTTTACAGGGACGGGCAAAAAGTCTCCCCCTTGACGGCCTGCTCAAACTGCTGGAGCTATGAAGTTGATATTTGGTATGTAGGTTCCTCGACCGGTGTAGACGTCCGTTGAGACGGCATTTTTGGAAATTCTTATCGGTAGGGCCAAAAAGGGGACAAAAATGTACCTTTTTCCAAAAAAGTACCTTTTCCCAAAAAAAGTACCTTTTCCCAAAAAAAGTACCTTTTTCCCAAAAAAGTACCTTTTTCCAAAAAAAGTACCTTTTTCCAAAAAAAGTACCTTTTTCCAAAAAAAGTACCTTTTTCCAAAAAAAAGTACCTTTTTCCAAAAAAAGTACCTTTTTCCAAAAAAAAGTACCTTTTTCCAAAAAAAGTACCTTTTTCCAAAAAAAAGTACCTTTTCCGAAAAAGGACCTTTTTCCAAAAAAAAGTACCTTTTTCCAAAAAAGTACCTTTTTCCAAAAAATGTACATTTTTCCAAAAAAAGTAACTTTTTCCAAAAAAAATGCCTTTTTCCAAAAAAGTACCTTTTTTCAAAAAAAGTACCTTTTTTCAAAAAAAGTACCTTTTTCCAAAAAAAGTACCTTTTTTCAAAAAAAGTACCTTTTTCCAAAAAAAGTACCTTTTCCCGAAAAAAGTACCTTTTTCCAAAAAAAGTATCTTTTTCCAAAAAAAGTACCTTTTCCAAAAAAAGTACGTTTTTCCAAAAAAGTACGTTTTTCCAAAAAAAGTACCTTTTTCCAAAAAAAGTACGTTTTTCCAAAAAAAGTACCTTTTTCCAAAAAACGTACCTTTTTCAAAAAAAGTACCTTTTTCCAAAAAATGTACTTTTTTATAAAAAAATGTACCTTTTTACATTTTTCCAAAAAATACCTTTTTCAAAAAAAGTACCTTTTCCAAAAAAAAGTACCTTTTCCAAAAAAAGTACCTTTTTCCAAAAAACATACATTTTTCCAAAAAAATACATTTTTCCAAAAAAAATACCTTTTTAAAAAAAATTCCTTTTCTAAAAAAAGTACAAATAAAGTACTTTGTAAAAACAAAGTATCTTTTTCCAAAAATTTCGTTTTTCCAAAAAGTACCATTTAAAATAATATATGTATAATTTCAAAAAAACTACTTTTTTTCCTCCCCCCACGGATATCTCCACTAAAACAAGGTTTCTTGATATTCGGCATAGACGTGCGCTAAGACGGGATTTTTGGAAATTCCTACCGGAACGGGCAAAAGGGGAAAAGTCTCCCAATAAACAGTCTCACAAATTGGAAAAGTGCCTGCCCAAACCCCTGGAGGTAAGAAGTTGAAATATGGAATAAAGGTTCCTCCACTGTGTAGACATCGACTAATTCCCTATAGGATATCCCAAAAGCAAATTCGGAATGTGAGTTCTTCCTTCTGTGTAGGCGTCCGCTTATGCGGAATTTTTGAGTTTCCTATCGGGAGGGGAAATAAGGGGAAAAGTCTCCTCCTTGACGGCCTGCCCAATCCCTTTTGGCCAACCTAAAATTTTAAATATGTATTCCTTGGAGTAGGACTAATTCACCGGCAACGTAATTTTTCTATTTTGGAACAGGAACATAGTAAAAATGTTGGTTGAAAGGGAAAAATGTCCCCACTAACGGCCTGCCCAAACCGCTTAGGCAATGCAGTTGAAATTTGGTATGAATGTTCCTCATCCATCGCAGATAGCCGCGAAGATGGAATTTTTGTAAATTCCTAAAGGGAGGGGCAAAAAGAAGAAAAGCCTCACCTTGGGGGCCTGTAAAAACCCCTTCGGCTAGAAACCTGAAACTTAAAATGTGGCTCCCTGGAGTAAGGGCTAACTTATTAGAAAGATACTTTTTTGAATTTTGGACAGGGTCGTTATAAAATGGGGGCTCAAAAAGGGAAAGTGGCCCCTAACGACCTGTCCAAACTGCTGGAACTAGGAAGCTGAAATTCGGTACTTAGGTTCTTCTTCCAGCCTAATTCCAACCTGGAGGGACAAAAAAAGAAAAAGTGTCCCCCTTGACAGCCTGCTCAAACTGCTGGAACTAGGAAGCTGAAATTCCCTGTCGATGGATTTTCGGAAATTCCTACCGAGAGGGGCACAAATAGTAAAAGTTGGCTAGAAACCTGAAATGTAAAACATATGTTACTTGGAGTATGGGCTCACTTACCGGGAAGGTGCTTTTTGGACAGGGACATTGCAAAAATGGGGATTAATGAAGCGAAAAGTGCCGCTTAAAGGCCTGCCCAAACCGCTGGAGGTAGGAAGTTGAAATTTGGTATTAAAGTTCCTCCTCTATTATAGACATCCGCTAAGATGAGATTTTTGGAAATTTCTACAGGTAGGGTCAAAAACAGGAAAAGTCTCCCCCTTAACGGCCTGGCCAAACTGCTGGATCTAGGGAGCTTAAATTCGGTATTTGGGTTCCTTCTCCAACGTAGACGTCCCCTAAGACGGTATTTTTGGAAATTCATACCGGGAGGGGTAAAAATGGAAAAACTTCCCCCTTGATAGCCTGGCCAAACTGCTGGATATAGAGACCTAAAATTATGTATGTAGTAGGTTCCTCCTCCAACGCAGACGTCCTCTAAGACGGAATTTTTGGAAATTCCTACCGGGAGGGGTAAAAACGGAATAATTCTCCCCCTTGATGGCCTAACCGAACCCTTCGGCTAGAAACCTGTAATATATAATATGTTTTCCTTGGAGTATGGGCTAACTTATCGACAAGGCATCTCTAGGACTTTGGAAAGGAACGTGGTAAAAATGGTGGTTCAAAAGGGGAAAATTGCCCCCCCTCTTAACGTCTGCGTCTTTAGCTAGAAACCTAAAACTTAAAGAACAAGTGTATATGAAATACTAAAATTAAGAAACTAAATAGGAAACGAGTGGAATTGAAACTCTACACAAGTGGAATGAAATGGATATAAACGCTGAACGAGTGGAATTGAAATTATAGACAATGCAAATGGATTGGAAGAGGGAATTACCTGTTCAAACACTATCCACGGAATATGAAACTTATGTAGCATTGAAACATACTCTCCAAAAAGTTAAACAAATTTTCTAAAAGAGAAAAAAACTTAGAAAAGGAACTTATATATTCCGATATTTAAACTTCATGTAACGAAGCACCGGTGGAAGAAACCGACGCAGTATATTTTCCAACTGAATTTGTGAATTTATTTGAATTGCCAGGTCTACCTTTACATAAACTGGAATTAAAAAAAAAACTTTAAGGCACGCTAACAACCCTGCTATACGTTATTTATTTTCATTCAAAATACAAATGAACAAAACTACTTACGGGTCTATCTACCTAAGTTCGCACTTTACCAAATTATCTTAACATACACACGTATATTGCAATTTATTATGGATTCATTACTAACAATTCACTTTCATGAGAAAAAGTGATAAAATATTTATTTATTTTAAACCCATTGTTGTGCAGAATTATTTATTTGTGGTGGCTGGGTGAAGGCTTTTATTATAAAAACTGTACTTTAAATAAAAAGCGAATTTTAAAAAAATTGTCGGGGGCGCAGCCCCCCCCCCCTAAACTTTAAGGCACGCTAACAACGTAGCGGGCTGCGCCCGCTAGTAATATATAATTTAGATAGGATTTTTGTGTTTAATTACACTGTGGAACAAATTCAGGTTAGCAAAAGTTAGGTCGATTCTGTGAGTGAGGGGTGAAAATAGAGGCTAAATTAGAAGACCCGTATCGCGGCGTTTGCTTATATTAGTTCGAATTTTTTTTGCTTTTTTTAGCTATAACTCGTCGACTAATTGATATTTTTTAAATCTGTAAAAGCCAAATTATAGCTCGAGACCTGAACAACAATTAAAAAAAAAATCAATCAAATCAATTTTTTTAAAAATTTGAATTTTGAATAATTTGGTTTTTGCAGATTTAAAAAATATCAATTAGTCGACGAGTTATAGCCAAAAAAAGCAAAAAAAATTCGAACTAATATAAGCAAACGCCGCGATACGGGTCTTCTAATTTAGCCTCTATTTTCACCACTCACTCTTAGAATCGACCTAACTTTTGCTAACCTGAATTTGTTCCACAGTGTTATTTGAGGCAGAATGTTATTTACTTTTTACAAGCATATTAAGGACTGTAAGTCGATTTTTTAACCTTTTTGAAAAAACTCCTTGAGAAAGTCTATAAAATCAAATAGAGGAGAATTTCTTTAAATCTTTGACTTGATATAAAGATTAAAATAAACAAATTGTGTTCTATTGAAGCCTTGTTAAATACTTGGTACGAATTTATTATAAATAAATTACAAAATTGGGAGTTAGGCCGGGGATTAATTGTACATCCCTTTCATGTCTACTACGGTTTTGAGGATTTTGATATGAGACAACAAGAAATTGACATTTTCAAGAAACAAACCCCATTTTGGAGTAAGCGTACATAATAGATCTTGCATTTTTTCCTGAAATTCATCAATAAAATTGGAAACATTTTGAATTAAAGTAGGGTTAACCAACCTCCTTAAGGATTAACTTTTGGGGCAAGCAAAAACTTATATCAAAGTCCTCATAGATCCCAGCAAAAATGTGGAAGCAGTAAAAACGTTGATTGCTTCCTTACTTGCTACTTTTACCGCTTCTAAACATGTATACACTGAGAGAATTATCCTTCATGATATTAATGATATAATTTCATCGATTTTTTTTCGTAGAACCAATGAAGAATTTCATTATGTATATAATATTTAATTAATATTATGATATTTTTCATAACTTTTCTTTTATAAAATTTCATAATTATATTAAAAAAAATTCATTGAATTTCATAAATTAGAAATTTAATGAAAATGTTCTTTATATATATGAAATTGTTCAATACTATTTAATTTTTAATAATTTTTTTATAAAATATCGTCATTTCCTGAGAGAATAATCTTTTATAATTTTTATTTTTTTTAAATTAATTTTTTATTATTAATTTTGGACTATGAAATTTTTTTATAAATCATATTAATTTTTTATAAATTTTTTTTTATGACCCTTTTTTATTTAATGAATTCTTTCTTTAGATATATTTTGCACATCCGTAAAATATGCTACGATTTTATTACGCCTTTTGCATTTGCTAAGTACTTTTTATTATTTATCCACTCCAGCTTACCAACGACAACAACCAACTATAATAAATAATAGTAAATGAAATTGCTTCATAGATTTTATGAAGCTCTTCATCGGCTGAATGATTTATTCATTGGACGAGTGGCCTATTAATTTTATGAAGAGTTTCATTAATTTTATGAACTTTTCATAAACATTGACTTTAATGAAACCTGTTTCATAGATTCTATGAAAAGTTTCAATGGACGAGTGCCAGTGACAATTTTCATTGAAACTATGAAGAAATTCATTACTGAAGTGATAATTCTCTTAAAGTAGCTTCGTAAACAGCACTAATGAAAGACCTAAGTTGATTAATTGTTTACATCGCTTTTTGCTGTGGTTTTCAAAAAGGCATGAAATGAGTAATACATTTTGATTGCTTAAATATTTTTGCGGTTCTTTTATCAAAATTTTCTAAAGTTATTTTAATGAAAATAAGAGGTTTTACTAAAAATAAAAAGGATTTTTTCTTCACACAAAAATATGCAGGAATATTGTGCTTTTGGGAAGGCATGATTTTAAATAGTTGAAAAGCTTTATAATATGCACTTCCGAGAAGGCATGAATTATCGACATTTTAAAAGAAAAACAGGAGCACTAATTAAAAGCGGTGAATTCATGCCTTTTCGGATCTCGAAACAAGTGCTTTCACGCGAGCTATCTCGAACAAAAATCAGACATTATATCATCAATAATGCAATCGCTTCACTGCTCAACTTTCGCTGACAAAACTGCTACCAAGCAAGCAGTAATTTCTGCTGGAATGAAAGACTGTTAAAATGTTTTGTTTTTAGGGCCTTATTTTGCTATCAACATACTTGAATTAAGGGGTTTTTGACTGTGTTTGTAACTTTTATAATAATTTTGAGCTCCAGGAATATTTTAGATTGGGTCGTAAAATTGGTGTGGGAATACTTATGCGGTGGAAAGCATTGACATTCCAATTTAAGATTTATTTTTGATTTATATCATGAAAAAATAATGCCCTTTTCTGCTAGGAATTGTAAGGAATATGTTTCGTTTCCTTAAATTTTGTATTAAAACTGTACTAAAATTAAATTTTTAAACGGAAAAAAACTTTCGCCCTTACTATCTAAATTTTTCAAATGAATATTTTAGTTAAAGTCCACTTTAGTCAATGGCCTTGCAACTCTCTCAATATTTTTTATTTGAAAAAATATTATGCGGCTTGGAACAGGAACGAACTCCGACTGGTTAATCAGGGATGGAAAAGGCTCACTTAATCGGGCTCTTATACCAAAAAATGTTCGATCGCTCTTACATATTTAAAAATGTAAGTAACTAAAAAATAGCTTTCTCTTTGTCTCGTTAAAAAAAATTAAAATTAAATAATTAGATATTAGCAAATATTAGCACAACTTGCGAAAATAAAACATTTGCAAAAAGCGAAATTTTTGAAACAATATATTTGTTTGCAGAATGTCGATCGCTGATTACCTCCTTTAATTCATTTTCTGCACCATAAAGCCTTTTTCGAATTCCGTCGTTATTTTGCAACTTTTTAAGTTGGTTTTTTTGTAAATAAATAACCTGGGGCTTAAATTTTTGTACCATAAAGCCTTTTTTTGCAATTCTTTACGTGCGTTTTTTTTTTTTTTAATTTATAATCTAGGGGCTATAATACACATTTCATACAACAAAGTTTGGTGGCTAGATGCAAAAAAAATCGCGAAAAATAAAATTTCCAAAAAGGTAAATTTTTGCATCAATATATTTGTTTACAGAATCTAAATCGCTGATTACGTTTCCTAATTAATTTTTTGTACCACAAAGTCTTTTTTCGCGTTCCGCTTTTATTTTGCAATTTTTTAATTATGTTTCTTTTTAATTTATAATCTAGGGGCTATAATACACATTTCATACAACAAAGTTTGGTGGCTAGTTGCAAAAAAAATCGCGAAAAATAAAATTTGCAAAAAGAACAAATTTTTTCATCAATATATTTGTTTGCAGAATGTAAATCGCTGATTAAGTTTTTTAATTAATTTTTTGTACCATAAAGCCTTTTTTCGCTTTCCGCGATTATTTTTCAATTTTTTAAGTGTGGTTTTTTTAAATTTATAATCTAGGGTCTATAGTACCAATTTTATACACAAAAGTTTGGTGCTTAGTTTTCAAAAAAATAAATCGCGAAAAAAATATTTGCAAAAAGGAAAATTTTTGCGTCATTGTATTCATTTGCAGATTGTTAATCGCTGATTGAGTTTTTTAATTATTTTTTTTTTCTACCACAAAGTCTTTTTTTCGCGTTCCTCTATTATTTTGCAATTTTTTAAGTGCGGATTTTTTAAATTTATAATCTACGGAGTATAATACCCATTTCATAAAACAAAGTTTGGTGGTTAGTTGCAAAAAAAGAAAGTTTTGGCATCGTTTGCAGAATGTAAATCTTTTAATTAATTTTTTGAACCCCAAAGCCTTTTTTCGCATTTCGATATTATTTTGCAATTTTTTACGTATGGTTTTTTAAAATTCATAATCTAGGGCTATAATACTGTTGGAATAGTATAATTCCATAGTATAGTTCCATTCTTGATTTTTATAACTAAATTATTATTTTCCATCCCTGGTTACAATCGATGTTTGAGTCATACAAAGAGCGCACATAATGACCCTGAAAACATTTAAATGTTACCTTCCAAGAAGATTGTCATTTGAATGTAAATAATCAAGTAGTATTTACTTTCAAATTGTCTTCCTTTTATCACTTGGAAGATAATTCGGCGATATTGGGAAAAATATAATTGAAAAATTTTATCTTTTGTCATAACTTTTTATGACAATATTGCGGCAATATCACCTCTGTATCATTTGGAAGATTGCTTTGTTTGAAATCTTTTATCAATTTGGAAAAAATTAAAACTATATTTGTACAAAAACAATCAAAAGATATATAGGAAAGAAACTCGTGAAAACTTAAGATTAATTGCGCGGGAAAAACCGGCTAAGATGAAATCAAGATAATTTATAAGTTGGTCAATGGATTATGTATGCAGATATTGTTTTTCAGGCTTAAATTTAATAATGTAAAAATTAATTCGTTTTTTTATTGTACCGGGAGTTTATTTAGCGATATCCCTTTTATATTCCATATGAGTTATTGCTTTCATATTGCCTGGAAGTATTGTTTTAGTGTAACAGTTGTTTCCGGAGGAAACTTCCGGAATACGAAATTAATATTGCCGGCAATAAATGATTTCTTCCTGGCGATATGTTCGGAGAATCTTTTTCGTATTGCCATGTTTGCTGGGTGATATTGGTTTGAGTATGTTCCTGTTCCAAGGCACATAATAGAACAAATGCTTTCTCAGTGATATAGAGTCCCCCAATCTCTTTATTATGTATACTCTTTGGTGCAAGCAAATATCTCTGACTGTATTAAAAACTAAAAAAAAGTAGCACAGTACCTATCCACCACTGTTTGTATGTACCAGTATTTATTCAGATTTTATGTTTTATTTATAATTTATGAAGCGTATAGAAAATGCATATTCATTCAAAAATAAATAAAAACAATATTGTGATAAGAAATGTGATACATATTCTTAGTAGAGATAGGAGGGTGATTTGTAAGTGATGCTTGAGAGACGCACTTATTGAAGTAGTTGCCAATTGAATTGTTATTTATAAAATAAAAATTTCAATTACATAATAAAAGTAGGTAGAAAGCAGATACAACCATTGAAGTCAGATACATTACTAATGCATTCGGGAGAGTTTGATGTTATAGGAACTTTTTTGTATACTTTCGCTATGTATCAAGAGTTCTCGATTAAATTTTTTGTTATTGTTTGTTGTTCTAATGCATCCACCTAGTATGATTATATGACGGTACTAAGTAATATAATAAAAAAGAAAACAGAGTACGATACTTTTTAGTTCTTCAAGAGTGTTTGGGCAGAATCACGTGCTCATCACCGTTAATGGAACAAGAGATTCAAAGAGAAGTGTAAAAAGAGAGGTTGAATAAAGAAAATAATACAACCACTACTAGTTTAAATAAAGCATTCAAAGAAGACGGAACAAAACATTTATACATTTAAGTTATTATTTAAAACAGAAAAGATTACAACTGAAAACAATTATGAAATCAATAATGAAAATAATAATTTTCAATGTTATACTATTCGTAATGGTCATTGCAAATGGCCAAATTACTGAAATACCAATATCTTTAAGTAAATCTTTAAAATCTGCTAATATTTCACCGGAAATTATTAATGAGCTTAAAGATTTTGAGAATTTAATACCCACTGCTACATTAGATGAAATTGTTGCTGAACATTATGTGCTCGATGGAAATTTTCGTACGGCCTTAAACTATTTGCGTAGTAATGAATTTACCCAACTACAGAGACAATTATTGACCATACCAGAAATTATACAAGTTTTGGAATTTTTACATCTAACGACTAACAATGTAACAATGCATATGGGTGCAGCAGTAACATTAGATGATTATAATGATAATAGAATAGACAAAATGACCACTAATATGGCCACCATCGCCAGAGCTGCTACCACTAGCAATCCTATCATCGTTACAAGAACAGAAGAAGCAACGACCAAAAATCTCTATAAAAGGCCACAATTTCCTATGAATAAGAGCAATAATGAAGTTGAGGCCAATAATGAACATGCACAAGCATTTATCGAAAAACAGCAACCACTTGTGCGTATTGTATTATTGGAGAACTCAAAGGTTAAAACGAAAGCATATGATGTTGTTGCTCCTGCAAGCACACAAAATGATAAGCATATTTCTCCTACATCTTCGCCTTCTTTTCCCAATCGACATTCATTGGGTACATTTACTTCATTTGTTGAAGAAGTTTTAACTCATTTACCAAAATCAGCATATCAGAGTATGATTATCGATAAATGCAACAAAAGTGCTAAATTTGCTGAATTTTATAATGCTTTAAGAAGTCCTGAATTTAAACCAATTGTTGACGAGGCCATGGTAAGATTGTTATTTTTGGTATCTTCTTTTCTGAAAATTGTTTAAAAAAATCATTTAAGTTGCCTAACATTTGAAAATGAATTTTGTACGTACATTATTGGGTATAAGAAATAAAGTAATCAGTATCCAGACCAAAACACTCTAGGTTAGTTTGCGAGAGAAAAAAAATGGAAATGCATCAGATTTTGATAAACTTTAAGATTTTAATGAATATGTAAGATATTTGAAAGTGACATATCTATCAGTGTAGGCTCGGGGTTTCAGGTTAAAGATGAAGTAATTAAACATTTTATAAAATAGTACTTTTTCTTTCGATCGTATCACAATTTTCCAAAATTGGCACTTTTCCATAAATGAATTCACAGCCCGTGGAAAAAGCGAGTTGATTTGATCAAGTTAGGTTTGATCCAATTGTATCTATTCATATTAGGGAGTGAATAACAACGTATAAAATTAAATATGAGTTTATCTGCGATTGCGATTTTCAGAATTTTCTTATTCGTTGCCTTATATAATCATATCTTAAAATATCTTTTTTCTTATATCATTTTATATGCCATATACAAATACATATACTTGATCAAATTATATCTCGTTGAATATAAATTTGTATATTGATTCGAACAACATTTTATAAAAATAAATGTGACCTAAGAATATTTAGACAGAATTATTTACTATCTCGAATCGAACAAAATGTATGTGGATTTAAATACAATTATAAAGGCTGAGCTTATATGTTATGTTGCATCTAGGGTTTCTAATGACCCAGAATTTTTTTCATTTCTGGTATAAATGAGACATACCAATGTCGCACTTTTTTAATTATAATATCTAATCTTATATCTAATGAAAGAAATAATAAAAAAAGTAACTACACAGAGAAAAAAATATAGTTAAATCAATTACTATATGAGATTTTAGTTAACATTTGATTTTTTACGAACACTTTTTAAAAAAAATTATGAATATTAGGGCCAGTGTTATAGTCACCACTTAGTAGGATATTTTATTTAAGTAAGAAACTTTAAAACTAAATTTTATAATTTAGCTATAATACTGAACCTTATTAAAGTACACTGTAAAGTAAATATGATTCTAGTTAAACTTTTTCGTATTTAAGTTAATGTGTTTTCCGATTTTAAAAATCAGCAGACAATTTTTTATATAAAAAAAAACACCTGAGATTTGTGTGATTTCAAAGCTGTTTCTATCTTAGTAAACGTTGTTTGTGTATGATTTTCTTCTGTGAAGTTACTACTAACTGATAATGGATTATAAAACCCACACAGAGAGAAGTTTGCTGGACCAGTTTTATTGAAATTTTTTAGTAAAATAATAGTTTTCTTCACAAGGTAATGAAAGATGTTTTAAATTTGATGAAAAAGCTTCATATATTTTATGAATTTAGTTTTAATGAAGTTTTTTCATTAAGTGCATGAAACTTTTAATAAATAAAATTAATATTTTGACAACATTTTATTAAAAATTCCATTAATTTAATAAAAAGTTTCAATGGACGAGGCCTAGTGAAGTGCAAAAATTTATTAATATCATTCAGATAATTCTCTCAGTTAAATAATTGGTCGTTTTCCTACACTATACATATTCACATAAACAAACAAAATCTTATGCAATTGAATAAGACCAAAACTCCGATAAAATTGGATGAAATTATATCAAATCAAATATCTTTTTTATTCGTTTATATACAATTTGATTAAACCATTTTCCGGATAAAATTTTATATAATTTAGTATGATGCCAAATGAAGAAAGATATGCTACCGAATAAATTTTTTTTCACGGGAGTAAAAATCTCTAACTACTTAAAAAAGTACTTTATCTCCATTATCTCTGTTTTTTTTTACTGATTGCGTTGCTTCTGCACGATCAACTTAAGAAAACTATTTTTAGTTGTGTGAATGTGCCCAAGAACAAGTGATTACTTTTGTTACACATAAAGAGTATTATTTTGAGTTTTTTCGCTATTACTGTAAAAGGCGATAAATTTTGGTGTATTATTTTGCATTGTGGTTCTTTAATTGAAAAAAATAAGTTCAATTGACTGTATTATTTTGTTATGTGCCTTTTCAGTTAAAGGGTCATAACTCAAAATTATAATTTATTTCAAAAACATAATATAAAATTAAAAAAAACTATAACTTTCTTCGAATTGACTTTTTCATAATGGAACTAAACTTTTTTTAAATATTACAATCATTTTTATGTAGGGCATACACGTTCAATATTATTGATCTTTTTTTTAAAAAATTAAACAATCAGAATATTTTATTTTTAAATACTTTTATTTTTAAATCTTGGTTGATTTTAAAAACATTGATCAATAATATTGAACGTGTAAGTTTGCCTTAAGAGATAATTAAATTTTAACTTTATATGGAAAACTAAAACAATTTTATAAATTAAATTCTCAATTTCTTGTTCTTAATATATTGCAACAATTTTATCAAATATTTCTTTAAAACCAAGGTAGGAAAATGAACTGTACCCAACATGTATGGTACGCCCAAGGAAAATACCCGATCTATAATATTAGCAGATGTGTATTTGTACACAAACCAATTGAAGTGCACTACGATTGTCTGATGACGAACGTAAACGCTACGATCATGTTCTGTGCATTAAACACATACCTTTCCTATTTTTTTCTTCGAGGAGACCCGTGTTTTGCTATAAAGGAAAGATCCAAAGAAAAAAAATAAATTTAAAAGCCTACCCCTACGTTCGGCAACAAAAAAAAAATAAAAAAAATGTCTGCTTAATGTATCGGAGAACTTCTTTAGCAGAAGTTTAATGTTTTTTGCGAACTTTAATTTTCTCATATAAGGGTAGTACATTAGCCTTGTAGCAACTGAGATTTCGTGGGTAAATACTAGAACGGGATACTTGAGGTCAATGGCCCTTAGAGGAAAAAATTGGTCCCCACGAGAGAATAACATCGATGTATCATATTTTAAGATCTGACTGTAAATGCCAAAGATATAGCGAAAAATGTAAAATGGCGACCCCTAAGTTCGGTAAAAAAAATTTTTTTTTGAAACCTCCTTGCAAAAATAATTTAGATTGGACGGTGTACGACGAACTTTTTTTGAGGTACGGTCTAATGCACAACCCGAGTACGCTTGGTTTCTTATAGATTTGCATTCATGGTTTTAGTTTGTTTTTTGCTAGCGAACCCAACTCACACGATCGTTGAGTTGGGTTCGCTATCTCACAATCGTAGCGTGTCTAATTCGGGTTGTGTGTTAAAAACAAACACTAATTTGAGAGAAATAGCATATGTGCTTTTTCTGTAAGAAATGTGTTTGTGTATTGTGTTCGACGATGTGCGGTACGAAATGTTAGAGTTTGTATTCCTACTCTGTTTAAAAGAAAATTTTGTTGTTTGCTTTATAACACAGTACAATAAAATAAGAAAATTTTGATGCATGCACGCAAGGAAAAAATATGGTTGGGATGACCATATTCGAAGAGCATCATATATTTTTGGGTTTATGATTGCGACAATCATATTATGAAATACCTTTTTATACCATAATATGATCCCTTAATTACTACATTATGATTCCAAACTGATCCCAATATTATCATATTATAGTCCTGTATGTCATACTATGATCCCTATATTTTTTCCCAGCATTATCTTGAAGGTGAGTGAAAAAGCTGTGCACGATTTGTTTTATTCAAAATAGTACATTTATTTATTTAATGACTAATTTACAAACTTAAACAATTTAAATTAATTTTAGTTATCACTTATATTTAACTAAAAATAAATTATGGAAACATCTGATAACAGCGTGTAGAAAAATATTGTTAAATATACAATTTTACAATGCATCCGAAATGATCATAACATGTTCTCAGTGATCATATTATTTTGCTAATGATCATAATATTTTCCTCATGATCATATTATGGTAATAAAAAAAATTTTGTGATTATTTGGGATCATATTATGATCATCAGGAAAATAATATGATCAGTACGAATATATTATGATAATTTCGTTGTGCACTTACATTTTTTTTTAATTTTGCTATTTTGTTATTATAGACGCTCTGAAACAATCCTTTTGCTACGTGAGTAAAAAAATTAAAAAAAAATAATTACTTTTTTCACTTAATTTATAGCACTAAACACTTTTTATATATATAATAAAAAAAAATAATATTATTTGAGGATTGCTTGACAATCTATATCTCTCTAGACTTCTTGGGTAGAGCGAGTTCTTTCTTCCAAAAACAATGTCGCTATTAAAATTATTACCAATAAGATATTCTTCTATTTTTTAAGTGTATTTTTTTTAATACATATATTATATATTTTTTATTTTAGTGCTTCTTACAACTTCTTTTCACAAAATCTTAAACAAGACTGACGCCAACTGATAGATGACGCTCTTAAAAAAATATACTGATCATCTCATGGTTGTTGAAACTATACCAATGATTGTGAATATGATCTCTCTCAACTCTGATAATAATATGATTGCAATTCGAAGAGAGAAATATGATTGTCCACATAATATATGATTATAGACGAGAGAAATAATATGATAACCGAAAAAAGAGAGATTTTAACTATAAAATGATTATATGCGATCATATCATTTGTAAAGTATGATTAATACATTAATAATTTGATTGCAACAACCATGTGTGGCAGTAGTGACCATAGTTTGGTAACTGTGATCATATTTCAACCATATCTTTTCTCTGCGTGTGCGGATTGCGGCACATCACCTCTAATAGACTTTGGGACGCAGATCGCGAATATGGCACTAGAATTTTAAAAATAGCTACAGTTTTAGAAATATTTGCAAATCAGTGTTTGAAGAAAAATTCAATATTCTAATAAACCTTTTGCAAAAAAAAAAAAAAAAAAATAAAAGTATGAACGCTATTCTTTGCAAAATTTTAATAGGATGAAACATGCGCTTTAATTTTATATATCGCGCGTTTTGACAGCTGCGATAATATTCCCTATACATGCATTTGAAATTGAAATTTCTCTTTTTTCACTATTTTTTTAATAATTAATCTGTGGTGAAAGGAATATCCATTTTTTATACCCTGACCACGTAGTGGTGTAGGCATGGCCGACTTTAACCTTTTTACTCGTTTTTAAACATACGGTTTTGTTCATTTTGTGTATGAAAACCCTACAAAAATATTTATATTTTCAAACATTTTGATTGGTTCAAAATAAATTAACCAATCACAGTGCTCCAAAAATAAACCAATTCAAAGCATACTGACCATATATTACATAGATATCTTACTCTTTGACATTCGCTGTCAGTGCACGTATCTCATGAGAATGTGTTGGGCCTACGTGTAAACCTATACAAAAAAAAAACGAGTAAAAAGATTAAAGTCGGGCATGCCGACTATACAATACCCTACACCAGTCTGGTGTATTGTTTGGATCCGAAATTCGAATGGGTTAAAATGGGGCTAATGTCAAAATTTTCTATAATGTGAGTCAGCGCACCAAATTTCATTAAAATATCTTAGGTCTAAACATAGACCGATGTTCACCAAAATCAATAGGCTGCATTATTGGTCCAATATAGGTCTGTGTACCAAATTTCATCAAAATATCTTAATATTTGCGACCTGCAGCGTATAAACATTATAATTTTGGTAGGACCCTTATATGGGCACTAGGTCTAAACATGGACCGATGTTCACTAAAATCAATAGGCTGCATTATTGGGCCAATATAGGACTGTGTACCAAATTTCATCAAAATATCTTAATATTTGCGACCTGCAGCGTATAAACAATATAATTTTGGTAGGACCCTTATATGGGCACTAGGTCTAAACATGGACCGATGTTCACCAAAATCAAACTTGTTCGTCCTTGGGCCAAAATAGGTCTGCGTACCAAATTTCATCAAAATATCTTAATAGTTGCGACCTGTAGAGTGCGCACAAGATTGCATGGACAGACAGACAGACGGACGGACGGACAGACGGACGGACGGACAGACGGACATCGTTAAATCGAAATAACAAAAAATTCTGAACCGATCGGTATACTATAAGGTGGGTCTACGACCAATATTTTTTGGTGTTACAAGCATCAGCACAAACTTATAATACCCTGACCACATAGTGGTGTAGGGTATAAAAATTCAATGTATGTGTAAAAATTTGTTTGTTGACAAAAGAAGGAGAGTAAGATATCTATATAATCTATGATACTAACACCCGAAATTTTAAATGAAGTCGGCTTTAACAAAAATATACATTTTTAAAATTGAGATATTAAAGGCGATAAAATTTGTGTTTCAGATAGAATTATCTGAAAATGTTGATGCAAAAGTTGTGATTTTTTAGATAAAATGAATTAAGTGGAATGTGAATTTACCTCATATGTTAAGATTTTGGAAATCCCAATAAGGGATTTTACTGTATTTGCGAAATATGAAAATAAGTGAAGTTTTCACTTGAATTGCAATTATATCCTAGATCCTTTGCCTAATCAAAATAAGTTGGTATATGTCTAAAAGCCCAAAGTCTATACTTTTAAACCATATTAAAAATTATCCGTGGTTAAGTCAGGAATATGAATAAATAAAAAATTTTAACGAAAAAATTAGTTTATTGCGAAAAGTTAAATTTTCGAATATTTCAAAAACTAGACCTAATTCTTTGGTGTTCACATCCGTGACATTCATCCTAAAATCTATCAGAATTAATATGTCGCATGCGCGATGCATTTTTAGTGTTGTACTGTGTAATTCATCATTAGTTTCGTTATTTATAAACTGTTTTTTTTTTATATTTCAGAAAACACCAAATATTATGAGTGTCATTAAAACACTAAATTCTCACGATGTGGATGTGAGATCATTGGAACCTATTGCATTTGAAGTTTTATCATGGGGTCCTAATGTATAGAATTACTAATAATTTTAAAAATATATATACAATATATTTTATAAGATAATTTTAAACTTTATCCCTTTAAATACTTAATTTTTGTATTCGAATAAATAGTCTAGAAATGTCTGCAAAGTTTATATAGTTTTTTTTCCATTTAATTCCACACGAACAGATTTTGTTTTATTAAAATCCCAACATTTTGTTAACTTTTAGCCATGATCTTCCTTTGTTATTAATATTGGTTTAATAAACATTGTACCTATCGATGGTCTACAAAACTTTTAACCTCTAGAAGTGAAAATAAGTAAACACAACACAACTTTGAAACAAGTAATACACAGGTAAGTATAACTCTACACCTTTTAAACAAACATTGTTCTTTATAAATGAAAGCAAGCAGGTAAGGGAGACCTAGCCAAAAGATTTCAGCATATTGCAGCTAACGAGTTGGCGAAAGTGGAAATTAGATATAGGAAAGTAAAAAGACGTAACTTGAAAAAACAAATTTTAAAAATTTTTAACATACCCTTAAGGGGAGTAAATATTGTAGAAGCAGAAATTTCAAGAGCATATTGGAACGGGTGTCGAAAATTTAAATAACAATATTTTTATAATTTAATTTTTTTTTATTTAAAAAGCATATTATTGCAGTGTTTTCAAAAATATTTAGTCCCTAGAAAAAATGATTTTTATATAATTATTTATGACTTTATATAATTATACCGAGTATTATCAAATGTGTATTTTCATCAAAAGATGGGTTAATATAATTATATGTAAAAATATATTATTAGATCGGAAAAATGTTGGATCTGGTTAATATAATTTTATATAAATAAATATCTGTTAATATAATCATATATTTGGTATTACTTATGATAATACTCAACGATATATAGTTCTATAAAATCATACAAGCTTATATGAAAAATATTTTTACTCGGAGTTTTCAATTTCGCTAACCAAAATCGACAGGGTTGCTACTTGGCCTTTTTATAAAAAGGCAAAATCGGCGGCCACTGTACAGCCTTCATTAATTACACAGTACAACACTAAAAATGCGATATCAATTCTGATAGATTGTAGGATGAATATCACGTATGCGAACACCAAATTTTAATATTAGCTCTACTTTTTAAAATACTCGCAAATTTAACTTTTAGAAAAAAGTTAAATTTTTTCCTTAAAATTTCTCACTTATTCATATACCTGACCAAACCACTAATAATTTTTTAATGTGGTTTAAAAATACAGACTTTGTTCTTTTAGAAACATATCAACTTATTTTGATTAGGTAAAGGATATTATATTATACTGGAATTAAAATGAAAATTTCTATATTTTGAAAATTTAGTAAAATCCCTGAAACGGATTTGTAAAATCTTAAGACATAACATTAACTCATATTCCACTAAATTCATTTTACCAAAAGAATCACAACTTTTGTATTATTTAACATTTGCAGAAAATTCAATCTGAAATACAAACTTTATATATTTTTATATCCTACACCACTACGTGGTCAGGGTATTATAAGTTTGTGCTGATGTTTCTAACACCAAAAAATATTGGTCCAACACCCACCTTATAGTATACCAATCGGCTCAGAATTTTATTTTATTTCGATTTAACGATGTCCGTCTGTCTGTCCGTCCGTCTGTCTGTCCATGCATTCTTGTGCGCACTCTACAGGTCGCAAATATTAAGATATTTTGATGAAACTTGGTACACCGATTTATGTCGGCCCAACAACGAAGCCTATTGATTTTGGTTAAAATTCGTCTATGTTTAGACCTAGTGCCCAGATAAGGGTCCCACCAAATTTATATTCTTTAAACGTTGCAGGTCGCAAATATTAAGCTATTTTAATGAAATTTGGTACACAGACCTATGTTGGCCCAAGGACGAAGCCTATTGATTTTGGTGAACATCGGTCCATGTTTAGACTTAGTGCCCATATAAGGGTCCCCCCAAAATTATATTATTTGTACGCTGCAGGTCGCAAATATTAAGATATTATGATGAAATTTGGTATACCGACCTATATAGGCCCAAGGACGAAGCCTATTGATTTTGGTTAACACCGGTCCATGTTTAGACCTAGTGCCCATATAAGGTTCTCCCCAAAATTGGCTTGGTTACAAACTGCAGGTCGCAAATATTAAGATATTTTAATGAAATTTGGTTCGCTGACTCACATTATAGAAAATTTTGACACAAGTCCCATTTTAATCCATTCGAATTTCGGATCCAAACATTAGTTGGCTTTTAACCAGACTGGTGTAGGGTATTGTATAGTCGGCATGCCCGACTTTAACCTTTTCACTCGTTTTAAATTAATTTTATATGTGTTTATTATATCAAAAGGAGAACAAGTAGATTTTTGAACACCCAAGTGAAAACGTTTTGATATAATCATATTTTAACATATAAAATGTTGTACAATTATATATTGGAACATTCCAGTGTAGAAAATCATTACCAGATATGTGGTTATGTAACTACATACTTGGTAATGGTAACTAGTTACTTTTGTTATTACATTTCTTATTACCTTTATATGGCGATGTCGCGAAAAATAATGAGTTGTCGTTACACACCAGCATACGAAAAATCAAAAAATATATCGTTACCTCTGTGCTTACCAGTACTGACAAAAATAATGTGTCTAAAAATATATATTCTAAAAAATAAATTATATAAAAAAAAATATTTTTTATTGTATTTTTTTTTAAATAAAATTTGCTGGTGCGGGAATCGAACCTGGGTCTACAGATTGCCAGTCAACAACTCTACCATCTGAGCTATATCGACATGTAATATTTAATAGATAAAAACACAATTGACCTGCTGCACACAAGTAAGCTTACTCGCCAACATACAAAAAATCAAATAATATGTGGTTACATATATCCTTACCAGTGTTTAAAAAATATTGAATCTAAAAATAGATTTCAAAAAATTTTCAAAAAAATCTAAAAAATTATTTTCTATTTGAAATAATGATAAAAATAAGTCATTATCAGTAACTCATTATTATATGTTTTAAAAAAATACAGAATGTAAGTAGGTGTCATTACTGGTAGTCCAAAAAATAATGATATGTCATTACCGTTTCTACACTGGGATATATAGATATAATTATATAAAATTTTATGAAATTATATCCTGAAACATATTATATTATCCAATTATATATGTACCTATATATAGTTACATACACCTCATATAATTATGTATAATTGTATCGAATTGTATAGCATTATATCTAGTTAGATACTATTATATTATACTTGATGCATTTGGATGAGAACAAAATCCGGATAAAATTGTATCAAACCATATCTTATTTCATCAAATTAGAGCTAATTGTGTCAAATTATATCTAATATGATCATAATACGATCGAATTTGATACAATTAGATGTTCTCATTTTTCGGATATAATTATATATAATATCGAAAGTCATATAATTTCTTTTAGTAGG
The DNA here is from genome assembly GCA_949987735.1 of Leucophora obtusa. Taxonomy (NCBI): domain Eukaryota; kingdom Metazoa; phylum Arthropoda; class Insecta; order Diptera; family Anthomyiidae; genus Leucophora; species Leucophora obtusa. The sequence goes on along the minus strand of OX465299.1, from coordinate 56,616,194 downwards.
GTATGCATATTTTAAAATCGTTATTTTTTAGGAATTTGCGCCTAAGTTATCTAAAAGTTATCATAGAAACTGATTAGAAAATATACGATCTACATTTCTGAATGGTTTTATCTGAGTTTATAGCTTAAGATTTACCACAGACTCCTTAATTTTAAGGTATTAAAAAACTCTATCTTTTTCAGTTTTAGTCAATTTTAACTTAAAATTGAAACAGAAAATGCCGATTTTTTTTTGATAAATTTAGTAACATGAAATGTTTACTGAATTTACAAATTCAAATATTGGATATTTCTGTCATCGCAGATTATTTTTTAACAAAATCGTGAAAAAAGGGAAATTTCAATTTTAAATACGCGTATAGGGGATATTATCGCAGCTGTCAAAACGTGCAATATATCAAATTAAAAAGCGTACTGCATCATTTTAAAACGTGTTATCACTGTTCTAGTTTGGAGGAACATAACCTGTTGCTTTTGGGACAAACTCAAACAAAAATCACCTATGATAGAACATAAATTAGAACAGGTTGCATGCAAGAACAAGTTGTTCTACAACTGGTTCTTTGCATCCGACAATTTTGCTGGGTACACGCAAAAAATATAAAGGGTATAATCACATAAAATAAGGGTATAAATTACTAAAGGGTGTTTTTTTAAGCCCGATAGAACTTACGAAAGGGTTAACTGTCAAACGAATTGTCCTACTGCTCTCACTTTTTGACATTTTTGATCAGTGTACTCTGGAAAATCATCATGAATATATTGACGCTTGAACAACGCTACCAAATTATCCAGATTTATTTTGAAAATTCGCGAGACTTATAATCGCAAAATTCTGTTCTGTGATGAGGCTTATTTTTGGCTTAACGGGATTGTTAACCCTCTAATGCCCAAGGCCGCCAAAAGGCGTTCTTCTGGTTTTAAATAGTTTTTGGCTAAATAACAATATTTTATTAAACAAGTTCTATTATATCCATGTAAAACTTAATTGCCCACTTTTTTGCCTTCAAAATTTCTTTGTAAAAGGAACGGTTTTCAAGCGAGAAGCATGTAAAATGAAAATTTAGTAAATTTGGAAAAATTAACTTTTTAAAAAGTAACAAATATTTGAAAAATCGCCAAAAATATATTTACGATCTGGAGTACTTTACCGATAATAACTAAACTAGTTTAGAGTCTCTAATTGTAAAATCAGTTAAAAAAATTTCTGCAGGACTCACAGGATAACCGCACGATATGTGTTACGAATATCTCTCTAACTCAAAAACTAGCTAACATATTTTTTGGCAATTAAACACAGAGTATATACTCAGAGGAAGTAGTAAGCAAACTATTTTTTCTCATTATTTCTCGTAGTTACGGACACCAGTGTAGGATGTAAAAATGAACAATATGATGAATGATTATCATTCAATTTTAATACTGATCATGTTTTTAGTTGAATCAATTATATAATTAATTTAAGATTAAATTTGTTATTCAATAGGAGAAATTTTTTAAATATATATTTTTCTTTGCAATCAAAAATGGGTATATTTGAATTACTCGCGAGGAAATGAGATGCAAATGATTATTTTGTTTATTATTTTTTTTTTTGTTAAAGAAAAATGAGGTTGCTGGTGAAAGCGGTAATAAGAATCGCTATGATTCTTATGCTGTTCATCTCTGATTACTTCAGATATAGTCGATTTTTTATTTAGTTTCTGTTATGTGTTGTAACTTACACTACGCAATCAACTCAGGTGTCTGCAAATGGTAAACATTATTCACTTCTAACCTTTTTCCCTCACATCATCCCAATTGCAACAATATACACTTAGACCTTAATTTACACGGTGCCTTTTCCTACGTTTATATTTTACCAAGGGAAAAGTAAAATTTTCAGAAATTATTACATATTTGTTTTATAAAATTAAAATTTCTCAATTCATATAATTTTAATATAAAAAATATCCTTTCCGAATTATGCTCCATACTATTATGTTCAGTGAGGATTATGCGTATAATAAGAATTATATACCACTGATGTTATTTTAAGTTATTTTCTTATATTTACCTCATTACTGCTTTTGCTTTCTATTTGTGTAAAGTATTAAAATCAGTGTATGTGTGAGCGTATGTGTACTTTTTGTGCTAGTGGTTGTTAGTAAGAAAATGCGGTAGACATTTTGTTTTTTTTTATTTTTTGAAAAATATAGTACAATAAGAATGTAGGCAAAACTTATACCTTTTTACTATTTGTGTATTTTCAAAATTTATAAAGAGTCTATGAGTCTGGTAGAATTTCTTACATAAAAACAATAAATTATACTAGTTTAGACAAATGTGAGCCATTAAGTAGTTTTTTTTGTTGTTTTGTTTTCAAAAGATAAAGGTGAGAGTAAGTAATATAAAAGGTCCTGTAATTTTTTCTATACTTTAAGAAGACATTTAATAACATTAAAGTGTTTTTAAACATCATATTTTATGAAAGGAAATTTAGAGAAATAATATATTAATTGGAGAAAGATTTTAAAATTGAGTTATTGCACGAGAGAAAACTTAATTGAATAATAATATAAGTGTCGGTATCACAAGAAGTAAATAGATAAAGTGTGAAATTATATATGCAAATTTGTAGAAATATTTAGATCCTTTTGGGGAAAAATTTGCAAGCTAAATTATAAATTCTAGAGAATATGAATAAAATATATACCTTGACCCTTTGACGACCATGTACTAAAAAAGAAGTCTGTAAAATCAGTAGCTATGCAATTCTCCCGCCTATGTTAACAGCTTGTGATGGCAAGAAGAAAACCGGCTAGTTTTAAGATGTTTTAAATATGACGGAATCTGGTTAATAGCAACACCATTAAAATGCTTTAAAAAATATAAATTTTCTATTTAAAGCCAAGTTTTATAAATTTTTTCACAATAAAAGAAAGGATTTTATTCTCTTTATTTTCTAAACTCTTCATGTTGCCATATTTGAATCCCTTCATCTTTCACCACCTTTTACTTAGTCTATATCCCCTTTCGAAAGGAAGCAACACGTTAATTAATAGGAGGAATTTCCTGAGTATTGCTTATAAAAAAAAATACTAAAAAAAAACTAATAAAAATTGGGTAAAAAGTGAACTTGTAGAAAACTTCTTAAAGAAGCAGATTTTTTTTCTTTATAAATTTTAATAATAGTCCGGGAGGCGGCGATACATTTTTCTCACAACGATTATATCCCAATGGGTTCTCTTCGTAAAACAACTTGTCTTAAATTTACAAAAATTAGATTTGTTTGTACACAGCGTTAGTGTAATCGCGAAAGCAAAAATTTTGGTACCGATATTGGCCAAAATATCGATAAAGCTAGCGCTATGTAAAAAGTCGGACCAAAGCCGAAAGGTACGATAAAAAATAAAGTATTTTTTAACAAAAATGTAGAATTTCAGCCAAATTCCATAATGTTTAAAAACATTTTATATAATATTGAAATCAGCCTAATCGAAAGAATTTTGAATGCCAAATGTTTTTAAAGATTTTTTGATGTACTAAATACTAAATACTTTTTGATGTACTAAAATTTGCATTATTAGTATTGTGATTTTGAAGTTTATATCTAATTTGTAAAGAAATTTATCAAAAATTAACCGGGTTCAAAAGTAAAATATTTGTGTTCAAATAGAAAAATGTCATAATTATTTAAATTTATTTCTTGATTTTCAGTTGGGCAGGTTAGTAAACAAATAACGGCAAAAAAGAAAAATCATTTGATCTGCTTTTACAGTAAAATTTTAAGAGAAAACGGTTAAAGTCGGGCATGCCGACTATACAACACCCTACACCAGTCTGGTTAAGAGCCAACTAATGTTTGGATCCGGAGTTCGAATGGGTTAAAATGGGACTTGTGTCAAAATTTTCTATAAAATTATAAAAGAAGAGAAAATCGTAAATATAGCCATATGGGCGATAGGTCCAAATATGGACCGATTCTATCTAGAATCTATCGGCTTTTTTCTTTGGACCATGTGAGTCAGCAAACAAAATTTCGTTAAAATATCTTAATATTTGCGACCTGCAACAATATAATTTGGGGGGACCCTAATATGGGCACTAGGTCTAAATATGGACCAATTTCAATCACAATCAATAGGCGTCGTCCCTGGGCCGACATAAGTCGGGGTACCAAATATGTTAATATTAGCGACCTGTAGAGTGCTCACAAGAATGCATGGATAGACAGACAGACGGACGGACAGACGGACGGACAGACGGACATCGTTAAATCTAAATAAAAAAATTTCTGAGCCGATCGGTATACTATAAGGTGGTTCTGCGACCATTATTTTTTGGTGTTACAAACATCAGCACAAACTTATAATACCCTCTCCAAGTAGTGGTGTGGGGTATAAATATCTGAAGAATATAAAGCCTGTAACACTTTTGCTTCCCAGTGTACTTATATTTTTTTGTTAAGCTCAATTTACACTACAACCAAAAACTAGTAATTTTTTAAATCGTTTAGATTTTAGTTCGAAATTTGTATGGAATTTGGTAGGTAAATACAACTACCCAGGCAGAAAAATGCGAACGGCACAATGTTGGCATACTATTGGCGATGGTCGGTTGTACTTTGGCAGAACGTTGGATTAACAATCTTGACAGTATTGTCCTGTTAATCGATTGATAACAGCGGCCAACATAACTTGCCAATTTTTCACAACGTTTTCAAAATTGACAAAAAGATAGTCTAAAAATAGATTTTCAAAAATTTTTTGAAAAAAATTCTTTAAAAAATATTTTTAGTATTTAAAAAAAAAAACATTGTTCTGATGGCAATTGAACCCAGACCGCCAGGTTGTCAGCCGCGATCTCTACACACTAAGCTAACAGGACTTGTAATATCTAATAGCTAAAAAATAAGATCCATGATAACAGCAGTGGTAGCTAAATTTCAAGCGTCGGCAAAAGTTGGTTGACACTAAGCGGCCAACATTGCCATGATGTTGGAAAAACCAAAAAATTTATGGTCTAAAAAACTTAAAAAAACATTTTTTTTGCGAAAAAAAATTTATTTAGAATAAGAATGTTAATTATATTTGTGAAAAGGTGACACCGAGGAAATAAGAAGATAAACAAAAAATCTGAAGTAGAATGTTTGTATATGTCTGTTTGATCACTTCTGAAGTTATTCATATAGAGACAATCTGATAATAAAAAAATAAACAATAATACAATTTAATGGAAAATCACTGATGAAGCCTGTCCATAAAAAGGCAGAAACTAGATCTAATTTTAATCTAAAACATGGTCGAGCTGTGACTTAAACAATAAATGAATGATAACAATGGCTAATATGTAAACATTGGCATAATGTCTGCTAGAATTTGTCAGCGTTAGAATAAGATAAAAAAACGAAACTAGAGATGGTAAAAAAAAAATTAAGAAAAATTATTTTATAAAAAGCAATTAAATTTAATAAAAAAAATTAATTTAATAAAAACAAAATATATAAAAAAATAAAACAAAAAATTTTATGTTCGTGACCGGAATCGAACTCGAGACCTTCTGACTTTACCTTATTTTAACAAAGTAATATTAATAATAATAATAATAATATAATAAAACGAGTCAAAAGGTTAAAGTCGGGCATGCCAACTATACAATACCCTACACCAGTCTGGGTAAAAGCCAACTAATGTTTGGATCCGAAATTCGAATGGGTTAAAATGGGGCTTGCGTCAAAATTTTCTATAATGTGAGTCAGTGCACCAAATTTCATTAAAATATCTTAATATTTGCGATCTGCAGTTTGTAACCAAGCCAATTTTGGGGGGACCCTTATATGGGCACTAGGTCTAAACATTGACCGATGTTCACCAAAATCAATAGACTTCATCCTTGGGCCAACATAGGTCCGTGTACCAAATTTCATCAAAATATCTTAATATTTGCGATCTGCAGTTTGTAACCAAGCCAATTTTGGGGGACCCTTATATGGGCACTAGGTCTGAACATGGACCGATGTTCACCAAAATCAATAGTCTTCGTCCTTGTGCCAACATAGGTCTGCGTACCAAATTTCATCAAAATATCTTAATATTTGCGACCTGCAGCGTATAAACAATATAATTTTGGTAGGACCCTTATATGGGCACTAGGTCTAAACATGGACCGCTTTTAACCAAAATCAATAGGCGTCGTCCTTGGGCCGACAGAAGTCGGTGTACTGAGTTTCATGAAAATATCTTAATATTTCCGACCTGTAGAGTGCGCACAAGAATGCATGGACAGACAGACAGACGGACATCGTTAAACCGAAATAAAAAAAAATTCTGAGCCGATCGGTATACTATAAGGTGGGTCTAGGACCAATATTTTTTGCTGTTACAAACATCAGCACAAACTTATAATACCCTGACCACATAGTGGTGTAGGGTATAAATATTTTCAGTGTGGTATTAATTTACAAATAAAATCGATTTAATCATTTAAAATAAATCTGAAATATTGTCCAGACATTCTGATTTTATTGGCTTATGTGCCCTTCTACTAGACTTACTAGAATCTCCAAGTACCTCCAAATAATCCATATGAGCTGCCCTATTTTAGCTAGGGTATGTCAGCATTGTAACGTCACACAACATTTTTTTAATAGTTTTAGGTCCGCTAACTTATCTTAGTTGACGTCCTGGTTAAGACCTCTACTAGCCCTAACCACTGGTAATTTTGAAAAAATCGTGACTAGAAATGCGAAAAATACACTCAGGAGAATAAGTTAGTAGTAAAATTAGTAAAACATCTTTTATATAAACTTCACTAGTGTTCAGCAATTCTTTTGCTGCAATTGTGTATTCAGCAAATGTTTTAGTTATATTTTTCCACCACTAAATTGAGTTTTAATTAAAGTTTTACTTACTGTATATATTTTATTTATAAATCATGTCGACAATGTGGTCGTTTGAACATTTTTACATTTTACAAAGTTTTCTAAATAATTTTCAGAAGAATTGAAGAGAACAATTCCTAGATTTAACTATTCAGCCAAAAAATTAACTAAAGTAAATTTAAAAAAAAATTTTTTTTGAGTTTTTTTCATTCTACTAATATTTAGCAAAAACTTTTGTTGGTTTTATAGAGGATTTTTTTTTAATTTGCAATCCACTAAGTGTTAGCAAAACTTTTGCTGAGATTACTATTTTTTCGTAAAATTCAGCTCTCTGATTTTCAGCATACCCTTTTGCTGAAATTACCAACCTTTTTGCAAGCATACTCCTGACTAAAAATTTGCTTACCGACCAACATACTATACACAACGCGTTCAAATAGCTATACACAACGCATAAGACTTTTTAATAATAAAGAATGACATTTGTTCTCTAAAATAGATAGGACAACATTATTTTTTTCTAATTTGTATACCATTGTAGGAAGAAACTTCAATAACAATATAAACTTTGAACTTTAGTTTTTTAAGTTATCATTTTTTGGAAACTTGCATTTAAGGTTTTCGGATCAGGGTAACAAAAGCTATATGAATCATCTATCAAAGCTCAACCCGCTGAAGGCTCTTTGAGGTATGTTATCAACGATATGCAGAATTTTCTCTAAAATAGATAGGACAACATTATTCTTTTCTAATTTGTATACCATTGTAGGAAGAAACTTCAATAACAATATAAACTTTGAACTTTAGTTTTTTAAGTTATCATTTTTTGGAAACTTGCATTTAAGGTTTTCGGATCAGGGTAACAAAAGCTATATAAATCATCTATCAAAGCTCAACCCGCTGAAGGCTCTTTGAGGTATGTTATCAACGATATGCAGAATTTTGGTACACGTGAAGTAAAAGACTACTGAACTTGAATAATAAATATAAAAAACCGCATAGGAATCACTCGCTAGTTAACAAAATGTGAACCAATCATATTTTATATATTGTAAAAGCATGTGAGGAACCCCGGAAATCACCAAAAAAACGTGTCAAACAGCATTTTATTTTTTATTTTTCATTTCTACCCACGTTTAATGTATTGAACACATAAATTCATTTAATTTATTAAAGGGTCACAAAATTTCCACTAATACAATTTTTTTCCGCGAAGAACCTTTAATTTTCCTGTTTTCAAAAAAAAAAAAAAAATTGTTTTTTGTTATTTATTTTATCTTAGTTTTTTCTTTTGCTTTTTTCTGTGACTTTATACTAATTTTAACCACTCAGAGCAAAAATATTGATAAGTTGTTATGGTTAAATTTTCCTGGAAATATGTATTTTGTATTGGTTAGTTACCTATAGTTAAGTTAAAGTTAGCTGTTCGAGATAAGTTAGTTAATATTTTTAATATTATATAAAATATTTGAAGTACACGAAATCGATTACCTTGTACGGATTTTTCTCAAGAGATATCAAGGCAAACAGTGTATTCAAAATTCTATTGGATACTTAATGGGCTTTTGATATGCTTTGAAATTTAAAAACTAATAAAAAAATACTTTGGTTACATATTTTATTTAACATAAATAATTCACTTAAACATTATAATAAAATTAAGACTAAAACACCTACACATTATATACGACACTTGTGGCATGCCACATAATTTGCATTTGCCACCACTTAAACATAACGCATACCAACCACAAAGGGGACTAGTTAAGCTTTTGTATGTAGTTTTTTCGTTTAAGAAATGAAAAACACAAAGTAGGAAACATACATAAATGGAAAATAAGTAAGAAAAAAGATCTGAAACATTTTAAGTGTAATGTCGAACTACCCCTCAAGTTAAACCATATTCAATTTGCTTTCATTTGCATACTAAAATGCACTATAACGAGGAATCAAGAAACAAAAAAAAATAATTCTACAATTTTTTTTTGCTTATTATATATTTAAAGAATTATGCAAATGTAAGGAGCCACAAAAAAATTTTATCATTTGGCACATGCCGTACAACCGGAAAAAAAACTTGTTCAAAATCCAGACTAAAGTGAAAACAAATGAAGACAAGATCTACACAATTGTTTTTCTTTTCTTCGAAAAAAACCAAAAAAAAGATGCTTCAAGATGTACAGATACTTTACATACATTTTATGTGTATGATGGTTGAAATATTCAAAATGTCAGTAGGTGGCTAAGGATACGTTTGGTTTGTTTGTCCAAAGCACCACAAGTGCTCTTAAGAGCATCCTAAAGTGTAAAAGTGTAATGGAAATAACAACAATAACAGCTACAACGCACAGTGTGTCCAAAAGCACTTTTCTTGAGCAAATAGCATTTGAAGCCAATATTCCTTACCAATTTTCTAAATTCTTGTTTTGTATTTGAACTTACATAGTGCCGATTTTTGAATTTCAATTTCTAAATATATTAATTTTTTTGTGAATATCGAAAAAAAATATCATCCCCTCAAACAATTTTTTTTTGTTGTACAAAATCATGCGCAAAAACACAAAAAAAAATATGGTTAAGGGGATCGATAGAGGATTAAAATACCTTTAATTTAAGGTATATATCAGTATATGTGACGCGCAAAATAGAAAGGGACCTAAGGGTAAAAACCGGTTTTGTTCAGGAGAGCCATTTTAAAGATTTAAATACGTGTATCTTTGGTGTACCATCACTGAGCGTGTTGGTATTGGTCTCATTTGAAAGCGACACATCTCATGACGTCAGGAACGTGTTGGTCAACCTTGAAAACGCGCGTAGGTCGTCCCTATCTCTTGTTTTGTGTAGTTGGTTTTTACTGTTTTCTACCTAGCGCGCTGTTTCCATGAGTTTGATATTAATTTTGCTCGCGGTTTTTCGAATCCAGCTTTATTTTCTGAAATTATTAATTGTGAATTATAATAAATACTCATTTATAATTCTTTTAAATCGTGAATATCACTCTGTTAGTACGGAAAATTTTTCACATAACCTTATTATGTTATTCGCGAAAATAATTTAAAACTGTTACTGTTTGTTTTAGGATGAAATGGTGGACGAATTCGAAGAAGTAGATTTACTTTATCGCTTCCCTGATGACGAGGATGATGACGATCACTTCTCAGAATTATCGGATAGTGACTCTGAAGATGATACCGATAATATGTACATTGATAAATCTGATCTTGATTTACGCGAAGATAAGGTAGTTGCTCGACTGTATGGTTCAAAAATACCTCCGTGTTGTTCAAATCAATGCAAGTGATCCCTAAAAAGATGGCTGTGGATTTTCGTACGTCTTTCATGAATTTAGATAAGGAATCCCAAGATTTAATTATTACACTATGCGACAGTCAAAATCGGGATGGGATGAAACCAATGGGAAATGTTATATCTGTCAAAAACAAGTTATACGTGTCCCGGCGTTTCGCTGGGTCACCGCTAGGAATCGAGATATATCTTTTTTTTTGTCATAACTCGAGAAACACTAGTCCGATTTTGCTCAAACAATTTTAAAAAAATTAAAAATTACAATTCCTTTAATCTGTTCATATAATGTTTTTCTATATACTCAACAGTTTTGCCGGTAAAAATAAATGTTTGTTACCGCTACCATAAAAATCAATAACCTCTTGTTTATTACTTTTTTTAATATTTTAGGCAAAAAATATTTTTTTCTTCATACATTTATTTTTACCGGCAAAACTGTTAAGTATATAGAAAAACGTTATATGAACAGATTAAAGGAATTGTAATTTTTAATTTTTTTAAAATTGTTTGAGCAAAATCGGACTAGTGGTTCTCGTGTTATGTCAAAAAAAAAAGACCACCAAAGGTCACAAATCGATATATCTCGATTTCTAGACGTGACCCAGCGAAACGCCGGGACACGTATAACTTATTTTTTACCGATATAACTTTCCCCGATAGTTTGAACTCTTCCCGATCACTGACCCCTACCATTTGTCTCACAGTGTTTTCGGACATCTGGCAGCTCACCGTGACGATGGAATGCTCAGGTCAAAAGTTGGTGATCGATCGCAAGCTATGAAGAAACGGTACAATCAGATATATTATTTTCGAAGTTTGCCGATATGCCGTGATATGTACTTCTTCCTGTATACAATGGGAATTAAACGCTACAAAAATCTAATCGAACATTACGACAAAAATGGTGTTTATCCATGCGAACATGGCATGACGAATAAAATTAATCGTACAGATGCTTTAACTACTTTGGAAAAAAAAGAAATTGTTTCATTTATCTGCAGTTTTGCTGAAACTGTTGCTATCACTTTACCAGGACGTCAACCAAATCATCGTGATTATCGTTTATTGAAACTTCCAACTACTGAAATTAAGACTTCTGTTTACACAAGATACACCAACAGCGTCGAACCGGGTGGTAAAATCGTAAAACTTCGCACTTTCCAAACGCTGTGGAAGAAATATTGTCCCCACATCGTCACTATGAAGCCGGCATACGATTTGTGCGAATTGTGTCGAAATCTTGCAAAAGATGCTGTTAATACAGTAAACGTTACTGAAGTTGAAAAAGAAACAGCATTGAAGGTGTATTCTGATCATTTGCAATCTGCCAGCACTCAGCGAGAGTACTATAACGACTTTAGAACATTAGTCAAGCCTGATCCAAATGCCATGTATCCAGGTATTCCAGAGGAGGATTATCTAGTAATATCTATGGATTATGCTCAAAATGTTAGCTTTCCGTCGGGTCCACAGCAAATAGGAACTGCATACTTTAAATCAGGTCGCAAAACAGCAATTTTCGGAATTACAAACGAACGTCAAAATGTTCAACACATCTTCTGTATTGACGAAAGCGATTCCATTGGAAAAGGTCCGAATTCAGTAATATCAATGCTTGATTACTACCTACGAGAAGTGCATTCAACTAAAAAATTAGTGAAATTCGCTGATAACTGTGTTTCACAAAATAAAAACAATGCGATTATACGATATTTACAACACCTTGTCGCTACTTCCAGATGTGAGTCAGTTGAATTGAACTTTTTGTTAACCGGACATACAAAGTTTTCACCTGATCGTTTATTCGGAGTTTTCAAATCAAAATATGCCTAAACTAATGTCGACTGCTTCATGGATGTAGTTGATTGTGTTAGAAAATCATCTCGTAATGGATTAAATGTTCCTGTACCTATTCGACTTCCAAACTCAAGTGAGCCTGTTGTTGAGTGGAGAAAATGGGACGAATACTTCTCCACTAAATATAAAACTTTAATTGGAATATCGAGGTATCATCACTATGCATTTATTGCTTAGTCACCAGTGCAATGTAAACTGTTTGCGAATTCAGCCAGCATAAATTAAAACATACATCTGAGTAACAATACCAGTTTCGATGACAAACCAATTATAATTCCGTCACCAGGGTTATCGATGAAGCGCCAATGGTACTTGTATAAAGAGATCCGGGCTTTATGTTTTGACGATTCAAAAAAAGATTCGGTTGCTCTTCTTCCTTTGGTCTCTGGAAATGGAAACGAAAAGGAGGATTCGGAGGAAGTGGACAATCTTCAAGAAGTGGAGGCAGCAGACGTTAAGAAGAAATCGAAAAAAAATAAAGGACCGGTACCGTCAAGTTCTAAGGAACCAATTCGCAAGAACCGTCGATTAAAATAATTTTTCTATTTTTTTAAACTGTTCATAAGGAAAAAAATAAATTTTTTGTAGTTTCGTAAAATCAAGTTATTTTGTTAATTTAGTAGGGGAAAAAATGAAAATAAATAACCGTTAGGTCCCTTTCTATTTGCGCTTAGAATCGTCGACTTCACTTTCATAAAACGCGCATATCTCTGGGAGGGAACACTTTTGGGGCATGGGATCGGTCTCATTCAATGCTCAGATGTTGTCCACATCAAAAAAAAAATTATTTTTTTACCCTTAGGTCCCTTTCTCTATGCGCTGTCACATATATAAAATAAATACAAGTATTTTATTATAAAAATAGCCCAGTTATTTTTGAAAAGAAATTTTAAAAAATATACAAAAGTATTTAAAGTATTTGACAATATGATCCCGGCTAAAAATCGGCATACATGGATTCATACAGGTTTAATGTATGATCGTGCATGCTCATAAACACGCATGCCTTTCCATACATGGATACATAAATCTCCATACATGCATCCATATATCTCCACACATTTGCATTAACGAAATTTGAGGTAATATCTACATGTATGTTCATACATGAACATGCATGAAGATGAATGATCATACATGCAGATATTACCTCAAATTTCGTTAATGCACATATGTGAACATATATGGATGCACGTATGGAGATTTATGTATACATGAATTGATACGCATGCTTGTTTATGAGTATGCACGAACATACATTAAACCTGAATGGATCCACATATAACGATTTTTACCTGGGATGTTTATTAAAAAAGTGGTAGTTTTCATATCCCAGCAAGCAAAATGTGGAAACTTTTTTGAAGGTTCTTATTCTTTGAGTCAAAAATTACACAAATAAAAAACATTTTTTTGAAATTTTTAAATTTTTTTATGACCCTTCTAAAATGAATAATAAAAGACACAAAAATTTGCCCCAGATCAGAAATGACTCAGAAATATAAACAAATTTGAATATTTTGTGAACAATTCAAAAAGGGCTCAAAAAAATTATTAATTTTTGAGCCTTTTGAATTTTTTTAAATCTTTTTTTGAGTCAGTTTTGAATAAAAAAAGGCTCTTTTGGATAAACCACTTTCATACAAAAATTTTAATTTTAAATATTATTTTTTGAGCTTTTTTTTTATTAATTTTTGGGCTTGTTTGCTGGCTGGGATAAAAAAGATCGAGTGGAATATAGTACAAACATAAGGAAGATAAAAGGAAATTAAATTGCAAATTTATGAAAATTCAATTGTTCATAGGAGACACAAATAACTTTAATTAAAAGAACACATATCATTTAATTCCACTAATTCTTATTGGTTTTTCTGAGAAAAATTAAAAAAATTAGGTTTGTTGGACATTCATTAAACAAAAATAAAAATTTAGAAATTGAAATTTAAAACTCGGCCCTAAACGATTTGTGTGGAATTTTGTAAATTCAAATACAAAAAAGAAATTTAAAATCAGTTAAGAATTGTGGCCTGAAATATTATTTACTTTTGGACACACTGTGAAACGTAAGTACATGGAACACTACAGTAGAAATATGAAAAAAACCCTGCAACACACGCCGATGAAAAACAGAAACCAATATGACAACAACATTAAGTCGCTACTGCTGTTCACTTGCAATAGTCATCATCACTAGCAGGGAAGTAGCCTAAATTTGGACAGCTTTCTCAAAAATGATTTATCAAAAAAAAAAAAAAAATAATTTTTAGAAATTTTTCTCACAAAAAAGTGAATCATTTTTTAATGTTAAGGAGACTTAACAGAGAAGGGAGGAATTTACAACAACTGTTGTAATAAACAAGGAGAGACAGATTTTTTTCTGTGACGTATACCAGTACTTTTTATCGAACTGTGTTTTGTAAAGGCTTCAGTGACCTTTTCTAAGCTAACTCTCAGATGTGTCCGAAGGTCAGAGATTTCAAGAATTAATTTAGTTTTTGAATTCAAAATTAAATAATCAAAGAATTATTGCACGAAAGACTATATATTGAATGGAATTAATTCATATTTATTTTCGTTCGATTTCTTTTGTTATGAATTAATTAAATTGGTACAGTTCTTTTTATAAAATCAAATAAATTAATTCGGTGGTGAATGCGTTCAATTTTGTTCAATTTAATTTTTCATTCAGTGAATTGAAAAAAATACGTTCAGTGAATGGAAAAAAATACGTTCACTGAATTAAAAAAAAAATTACGTTCACTGAATTAAAAAGCTGTATTCTGCCGTTCAGTACACAGTGGAGTGTTCTCAAAAAATGTTGGAAATAATTCATCCGTTATTGGTTGGTCGGTATCACACTTTCTTTAAGAGCAAATACCCAGGAAAAAAAGTGAGGAAAAAGAAGTAGTAAAAACATAACAACAGTTGAATACGGAGTTGTGACAATTTGTGGTTTTCACTGATGAATTTAACATTGGCTTGTCATAGGAGGGAAGTTGTTCTTTTTTGGAACAAATTATGTATATTTGAACCAATGCAAAGGAAGTTCTTTTTCACTTGTTTTTATTTTAATTTAATTAAAAAAAAAAAAATCATCATGGTTTGAACCCACACTCGTTGGCATTTCAAGCAGACGCTGATAACTGATACCTGACTTTTATCAGTCAGCCAACATTCGTAAAAAAATTGCCATTTTTTAACTAATGTTCCTTACCCTAGTAAAAATGATTTTTATATAATCAGATATGATTTTTATACAATCATTTATGACTTTATACAATTATAACTTGTCGAGTATTGTGAAACATATATTTTTATATGATTATATCAAAAGATATTTAATTATATAAAATTATATTAACCAGATCCACC
This sequence comes from Leucophora obtusa, assembly GCA_949987735.1. Classification (NCBI taxonomy): domain Eukaryota; kingdom Metazoa; phylum Arthropoda; class Insecta; order Diptera; family Anthomyiidae; genus Leucophora; species Leucophora obtusa. The sequence goes on along the minus strand of OX465299.1, from coordinate 56,600,801 downwards.
ATTTTTCGGATCAAATCATGTATGGGTTAATATAATTATATAAAAAATATATTATTTGATCCGAAAAATGGTGGATCTGGTTAATATAATTTTATATAATTAAATATCTTTTGATATAATCATATAAAAATATATGTTTCACAATACTGGACAAGTTATAATTGTGTAAAATCATAAATGATTGTATAAAAATCATATCTGATTATATAAAAATCATTTTTACTAGGGTAGTGTATTCCCCGCTTAAAATATTGGAAAATATATAAAGTTGTTTTTTTTAAAGTGTTTTTTTTTTTGTAAAAAACAATACACTCATAGAATGAAATAAATCTGTAAAAATAGGAGAAAAAGCTACTAAAAATTGTGTAATTAAAAATGATCTTGCAAAAAACTGCTGATATTAGCAGACTCTTTTTTGCTAAATACAAGTAAGATAACAAGAAAAAATAAAACTGTTAAATTTACAAAATTTTGGTTACATTTAAGTTAACTTTTAGTTAATTAAAAATAACGAATTAACTTGATAAAATCCGGAAAAAATTTTGCAGCATATTAGTAGATAAAAAATAGTTTTTTCTGCAAGGTAATTTTTAACTTATTTTTACTAGTTCTAACTTAAATGTTTAAAAGATTTTTCTTTTTCTGTTATATTTAATATATTTAGTAAAAATTTGATCAAAATGAATTTTTTAAATTACAATTTTTTAAATATAAACAAAATTGAAATATTTTGTTGGTATTTTAACAAAAACTATTTGAAGAATTACATATTTATTTAGAACTTTTATATTTCCACAAAATTTCATTAAAAATTAATAGAAAATTAAAAAAAAAAATTTAAATCGTTTCAAAAATTAATCTTTGAGTGTACAAAAATAGAAAAAATAAAAATTTTACAGTGAAAACTACAAAAAATTATTAATTGTGCAAAAAAAAGTTTGAAAATTTTTTTTTCGACCTGGTCGGATTCGAACCCACAACCCTCTGATTTCTGTGCCAGCACGTTCCTTTGCAACCCCCATACAAAATATTAACTTCTTATCACCTATGAAAAAGAACTTCTGACTAGCATATATTTATTGCAGCATTAGGTGTTGTTTAAAACCCATTCCTAAGGGAGTAATTCTTTGTGAATTCCCATTTTTAGAAAATTTTCACAGTGTTTTTGGGAGTTGTTGGATTTTTTTCATCTTATCTCAATTTTTTTTCTATTTTTGTATAAAGAATATTAACAAATTCATTAGGCTTAAATATTTATATTGTTACGAAATTAGATAAGCTTTGTATAGAAATCTCTGGAATATGCTGGAAAACAAGATCACGGAAAATGGGATTTACAAAAATGGTCAATCTGGCAGCACTAGATTTAAGTAAATACAATGTTAGTTCTCTAAGCGTTTCCGGAATTCCCTACCACAACGGAAGTAAAACTATATAAGGCTGCCATTAGGATAAAGGAGATAAATGAAAGTTTTTATAAGGTAAAACATAATAATTGGTGTCAGCATTGGGATTGGTTATTTAGAGTGCAATAGAAATGAATTCGGTTTATTAATAAAATATTTAAAAAATTATTTTATTTATTTATTCTGGGCAGTAGGTATTCAATTTGGAAAATTTGATCTCTTAAATTTTAAAATTGCGCATAATTCCGGAAATTTTTTAAGCATTTTTAATGTAGATTTACAAACTTTTTGTATAATTACATTACGCATCATGTGTGTAATTTTTTTCGTTTACGTACTGGGAGTAAATTTAGCATATTTATGGTAGGAGTTCAGTTTCCTTCTATAAGTTTGGTAAATTTAAACACAAATTAAGTGTATAGTGACGGTTTCTGTAGAAGTTCGCATAAATTTTCCGGCATTTATTTTAAAATATGAAGAATATTTTTCAAAATTGATTATCTGCCCTCACTATGAAGGGAAATTGAAGATTCTCAAATTCTTGTTTTCAATATATATCCTATAAAACAGAATTTATAACCACGCTTCTGTTCACAACCATCCATTGATAGATGTAGCATTGCCCACAATTCAAAACCGCTTAGAGAATTTTTCTTCTTTAAAATATAGTACTTTGTTTCTTTTATACATGTTTTTTTTTTTTTTTGGTGGATAACTATGTTTGTTTAAGTGTTTATCATACAACAATAGGAAAAACTCGAGAAAACATTTAGAGAAGTCATTTTGTCGTGTAAATGTCTAAACACATTGTGAAAGGAAAAATAAACTCACCAAATACTAGTCACTAGTCGAGATAGAATTTGCAATGGAAATTTGTTAATAGTTAAGAAGTAGCAGTAGACGGGATTCAATATTGTGCTAAGAAAAACGAATAAAGTTTTGGTTTTGAAAACTTGTTTATAAAATCTACATGCATACAGGGCTGCGCACATTAAAAGCAAAATGAGAAATGACATTGAATTAAAATATCCGTTGTTTTAAATCGAGTGTTAAAATACAGTTGTTTTCGAGGTGTCATGCATCTAATTTTTGGGGAAAGGATTCCCAAGAGATTAGTATTTTCGATATTGTTTTCCGGAAAATAAAAAAGATAAGGAAATTCCAAACTCCATATCCGACCCAGAATAACGGGTATTTGAATTCTAAGACTTTTTTGCACGTTGGTGCTTGTGATATGCGCAACACTGTATGAAGTTTTATTTTTTTTTCCTAGAATGTAAAGAATGCAGATTTCAAACATATTTATTTAAATGTTAAAAATATTCTAGTAAATGCTGTTAAACCAAGAAATATCTAAGTTTCTTACCATATTTGGTGAACAAGTATGTTAAGGAGTTCAATTTTTTTTTATGGTCGACTGTTCAATTGTTAGACGTATGTGTGATGTGGTTTGAAGTTTTAAACTGAAAAATGTAAAAAACTCAATGGAGAAAATGAAATCATAAAGTCTGGGTATTAAATAATTTTGGGGGAATTAGTTTATTTTTTAAAGTCGTTTTAAATTTTAGTTTAGTTCACAATTTTTTTAGTAGTTTCTGTTGTTTATTAACCTATCCTAGTTAGAAATCAAGAACTCCATTTAAACTATTTTAATTAATGAAGAATGTGATGACATTTTCTGTTTAATGGCAATTGTTACACTTTTGCACCAGGCTAATTTTTGATAATTTTTTTCAGAATTTTTTAATATTTTTTTGTTTTTTGGGGAGCCAAAAAAATAATTGAAAGCAACTACATTTTGCAATGACTTCCTCAAATCGTGTGATAAAAATTAGGATCATTACGTTAGACCTATGATCCTAAGCTTTCAAATAATAAAAAATTAATTTTAACAAATGCTTAAAAAGTGTGAAATAATATTTATTTTATGTTAGTGCCTTTCTCTGGGGCACAATCACCAGATGGCCCCTGGAGCTAGAAAGAGTTGGTGCATCTATATGTTTAAAATATGTTTAATATTTAATTAAAACAATCGTGTTCATTCTTAAATTTATATTAATTATTCCGTTTTTTGTAATTTTGAAAAATCATTATATTATAGTTTTAAATTATTTTTTTTAATGTAGTGGAGATTTGTTGATTAAATAGAATCACATATTTTAAAGAACTTATTCTAAGTTATTTAAATCAGTCATTAAAAGATTGAATTTACCGTATTAACAAATTTTTTTTTTGTTGAAATTGTATCTAGCTCTTTTGGCGAATATCCCCCAAGTTTGGGGCAGTTACGCCGATTTGGGTTGCCTTGAAAATCATTAAAAAGTAATAAAATGACAAATGGTCGGTTCTATTTTCTCATTAAATAATTTTGGATTTTCTAAAAAATTCACTATGGCTAATATTGCCAGTTACCAAGAAGAGCTTACGACCTGAACAATAGGTAAACATTTATTTGACACCCAATATTTGATGAAACAAATTCAATACTTTACAACACTCACTTAAGTATATAGAAAAATAGCAAACATTTTATGATTTTTAAGTTTACATTTAATATTTCTTAAGAAAATTATCACAAATTAACCGGGTGGAAAAGTTGAACATTTGTCTTCAAGAAAATACACCACATTTTTCCAAGTCAAATAAAATAGTTAAAGTTGTTTCTTGATTTTCAATTAGCAATGGTTAGTAAACAAAAAAAAAATAACTAAAAACAATTATTTTATTAAAAACGGCTAAGACGAGCACACCCGGGAAATAGCCTGGCAAAATAAGTTGTTATGCTCAAATGACAGCTCATGTTATGTTGTTTTTAAATTTATAAATTTAGACAATTATTTATTTCCGGATTTGCAAACATTACATCACAATTCGAAAATCTGAAATTGGCGATATATTGAAATCGACATAAATGGAGCTCATTCCTTTTGAAAATGTAGCTCATTCAGAAAAATTTACTTGCAAAATACTAATTTTAACATTCCAATAAAAAGAAGATGCAAACGCAGTGGAAAATACTCTACAATAAATGATCTCGGTGTATTCTAATAAAAAAACAACTCAATATTTTTTCAGTACATTTAGAACCAGCGCAAAGGATATTCTTTTATTTTTTAAAAAAATATTTTATGTAAATGAATATTATTTTAGTTTGACTCAAGATCATAAATTAATATCACTTTCTGTTTAAATTATTTCCAAATCACAGAAAGATGATACAATTTTTACAAGTAAATTACAAAGAATAAGAATTATTGAAAAAATTCGATAAGACCAGCAAGGCAGAATGCGCATTTTCGGCTTTCGCTACAAAGCCATCATCAGTGCCTTTCGCCTTTGAGTGGGTTAATATTTTGATAATCGTCTACTTATATGAATGTTGAAAGCAAATCGAGTTTGTTATCAACAACTCAACTTAGACTAACATCAACGAAATTTAACAATGCTATTTTTATCCCTTTGTTATTATTACTCTTTTTTGCTTTGAACCTTAATTCTTAAGATATCTCAGCTGATTCTGATGATGGCTTTGTAGCGAAAGCCGAAAATGCGCATTCTGCCTTGCTGGTCTTATCGAATTTTTTCAATAATTTTTATTCTTTGTAATTTACTTGTAAAAATTGTATCATCTTTCTTTGATTTGGAAATAATTTAAACAGAAAGTGATATTAATTTATGATCTTGAGTCAAACTAAAATAACATTCATTTACTTAAAATAACAGATCAACTAAAAACTTTTCCCCCATTCATCAAAAATATTTTATTTTATGCATCGGGTATCGAACTTGCGAACTCAATATTGCTCATCTCGCCCTATACCGCTGAGCTAAAAAAAAATTCAGAATTATATCTGTCTGAAGCTTGAAAGAAGTGGTTTGTAAAGTATGACTTCCATTTATTTTTTGCTGGGATCAAGAAAATTTCGGGCTCAGAAAACTTAATTGTTTAAGATACGAAAATAAAAAAAATGCCAATTAAATTGCAAAACAATTATTTTTATTTTTAAATTCATACCATAGATGAGTGCCATTTTACTGAATATTTGACCATCAAAAACACATTTTCGTAAAAATTAAGGATGTATGATTTTGAATAGAAGCCCTCGATATGTTGTGCAATAAGTATTGTATATTTAAATTTAAGTAGTAGTATAATTCAAAAGTTTATAGAAAACTCAATTGATAATGTCGCAAATTAAAGGGTTTACAATCATCATCTTAACTCAAAGTATAAACTAGCTCCTAGGCATAATTAAGTAACTCTTATATTTTAGAGTAAAAGCAAATTTTCGCAAAAGTCTACATAAAAGTTTAAGAATTATAGTGCATTTGACAAGTACTGGCTAAAAATACAACTAAAATAGTTACTAAAAGCTACGCCAAGTAAGATTTTCGATATTTATGAGCATAAATTATTTTTAGTCTAATCCAACTTTAACTTTAAAAAGTAATTTAAATTATCAAAAAAATAAATGTGTTTAAAAGAGAACTTAACGCTTTCACCATCCACTTTTTGTCTGCAGTTTTAGTTGTAATTTGACTTCAGATTCTTTTTAAGAATTCTGAAATTAGAAAAAAAATACTGCTACTGAATCGAGTAAAGCTCCATTATTTTTGTTGGGGGTTAGAAATATTAATACAAACTTATTATACACTGAAAATATTATTACAGTAACTGACTGTAGTTTATTTAAAAAGTTATCCGTACATTTATTTTTAAATGATTATTCAGTTAAAATACAAAGAAATATACTTTTTAACTGTTTTTGTCGTTTATTTAAAAAATAAACTACCTACAAATACGGATTTTCTTTTACAGTTAATATTTTCATTTAAAATGTTTTATTAAAAAAATAATTCCTTTTCGATTTCTAGGTCAGTTAAAAAAACGAAATAAACTAAATATCATTTATTCTTACGGATTTTGTAGTTAATTTTTTGAAATTTAAAAAAAAGAAATAAATGAAAAATCATTATTTTTTTTAAGGATTTTTTAGTCTATTTATTAACATTTAAAAATAAATGAAAAGTTCTTTTGATTAAAATGAAAAGTCAGTAGACCGGTTTTCAAGTGATTTTTCATTTATTTTAAATTACATTTTCAGTTAATTTAAACTACAAACTATTTTGAGTGTAGGTATCCTGTCCACTAGAGAGTACCACCTTACAGGCAAAAAAAAAAAAGTGCCCCGTACACCCTCCAATATAAAGTATTTTTGCAAGGAGGTTTCAATTTTTTTTATTTTATTTTGCCGAACGTAGGGCTCGCCATTTTACATTTTTCGTTATATCTTGGGTATTTACAGTGGGATCTTAACCCTCTAACCGGCCTAAGCTTTTTTGCAATGAAATTTATACCATGTGTTTCTCACGAAAAATAAACAATAAGTTCTTCTACAAAATTTTTTTTCGTTGCCTACTTTAGGCGATATGGGCCAAAATAGTTTAAGGGTGAATCTCGAAAACTAGCGCATAAAAATTACTAGGTTTAGGCACAAATTATTTCTCTTACCAAGATGTAATTACAATAAAAAAAATTACATTTTTTGTGCTGTTACTTAAGAAGTTGTAGCGATTTTCGTTTTTCGAAAAATGCGAAATTGAGCGAAAACGCACCAAAACTTCAATATATATTATTCAAACTTATAAGCTTTGCTACCTATACCAAATATATTCTCTTTACCAAATTTCAGAAAAATCCGTCCATTCGTTTTGAAGTTAAGGCGATGTATCCTTATGGAATCCTGTGCGTCCTTGGACCAAAGTAAGGAACTTTTTGAATAGCTTAAGCTCCAATCTTACTTCATGGTCACTATCAATTGTTTTAGTCAATTTAAATATGTTTTTAAGATATTTGAAACTTTTGGTTGTTTTAAAATATTTAATTTTTGAAATTTTACGAAATTTTATCTTTGACACTTTCTCGCTTCCAAACCGTGCATTGTATACAAAAAAATTCTTCACAAAAAATTTTACAAATTTTGTTTTCTGTTGAAAAAGCATAATTTCTTATTAAAAAATACCCCTTTGGCGCATTTCTGGTCAATTTAATATACCCCGCCTGGAGGCGGGCTTGCCGGTTAGAGGGTTAAAGTATGATACATCGATGTTTTTCTCTCGAGGAGACCAGTGTTTTGCTCTAAGAACATTTTGACCTCAAGTATCCCGTTCTAGGTGTTACCCACCAGATCTCAGTTGCTACAACCCTAATGTACGACCCTAATGTCAGAAAATGAAAGCTCGCAAAAAATCAGTAAACTTTTGCTAAGGAAGTTTTACGCTAAACCCGAACGTAGGGGTCGCCTTTTTAAATTTTTTTTAATTGGATTTTTACTATATAGCAAAACACTGGTCTCCTCGAGGCAAAAAAATCGATATATCACACTTTAAAATCCGATTTTAAATGCCAAAGCTATAACAAAAAATTAAAAAAGGCGACCCCTACGTTCGGCAAAAAAAAAAAATTTTTTTTGAAATCGCCTTCCAAAAATATTTCATATTAGAGGGTGTACGGCGAACTTTTTTTTGAGGTACGGTCTACTGTCCACGCAGTGCCGTAGGAACTAAAAGTTAACTTACTTTCCCCATTATCAAGAAATCCCAAAACAGTTATACGATAGGCATCCGAACTTAGAATACAGTTCATACTAAATGCATGATTGTGTTTTGCATTTTATTTCAGACAGCCATTAACTTTTGATATTTATTGCAAAAGGGACTTAAATCACCCACAAAAGAGGCAGATACAGCATTAATATGTTCTACAAAAAAATTCTCAAAAATTTTATTGTAGAAATCCACTCAAAAAATCAAGCTCAGAAAAACTTTTATATCATTCTTGCGTCATATTTTATGCAATGTTGTGCAAAAGAAGAAAATTTTAAAGGGCTTTACTATACCCACACAGCGCCAAAAACTTTAGGGGTTTTACTACACTAACCTAACCTTCATTCATCTGGTATAGAGATCATCGACTCCCTTCACCATGGCCTCATTATACCCTACACCACTATGTGGTCAGGGTATTATAAGTTTGTGCTGATGTTTGTAACACCAAAAAATATTGGTCGTAGACCCACCTTATAGTATACCGATCGGTTCAGAATTTTTTTTTATTTCGATTTAACGATGTCCGTCTGTCCGTCCGTCCGTCTGTCTGTCTGTCCATGCAATTTTGTGCGCACTCTACAGGTCGCAAATATTAAGATATTTTGACGCAGACCTATGTTGGCCCAAGGACGAACAAGTTTGATTTTGGTGAACATCGGTCCATGTTTAGACCTAGTGCCCATATAAGGGTCCTACCAAAATTATACTATTTATACGCTGCAGGTCGCAAATATTAAGATATTTTGATGAAATTTGGTACATAGACCTATGTTGGCCCAAGGACGAAGCCTATTGATTTTGGTGAACATCGGTCCATGTTTAGAACTAGTGCCCATATAAGGGTCCCCCCAAAATTGGTTGGTTACAAACTGCAGATCGCAAATATTAAGATATTTTAATGAAATTTGGTGCGCTGACTCACATTATAGAAAATTTTGACACGACCCCATTTTAACCCATTCGAATTTCGGATCCAAACATAAGTTGGCTTTTACCCAGACTGGTGTAGGGTATTGTATAGTCGGCATGCCCGACTTTAACCTTTTTACTCGTTTTATTATATAGTGTTATTGCTCGATTTAGTGGATGTGCTACGATGTGCTTGTAAATGTTAAGATAACAAACAGTTTCGAAAATGTTGTTGTGAAACGTACTGTATTTCAAAAACTAAATATGGAATGTAATTGAATAAACTTAAAACTGCTTTAAGCTAAATTTGTGTATTAAACTTACAAACACAAGTACATAAAATTTCAAACAAAGGAAAAAAGCAACATCTTTTAGTACTTTCTTTCTCTGGTATTATATGTACGTAGGATTTTATTATTCTAAACAAAAGAAAACATAATCAACAATACCATCGACACCATTAAATAAAAGACATAGATGTCAATGTATGAGCTGCAAAAAGTGGTTTTACTATTAGGCCGAAATGTAGGAGGGCCATACATTTTTAAATCATATACTCTGTGTTACAAGGAATATTGAGTTTGTGCTGATTTTGATAAACAGGGATTTATAACAAAGGGAATTACGTCTGTAAAATAAAATGTGAATCATTAAAAAAAAGTACATTGCAATTGCACTTGAATTAACTATAGTTATAGTTAGTTTTAATTGCAATTGTACATAGTTAAATAGTTAAATAATTGTATATCAGTTAATATTAAATGCATTTGCAGAGTACAATTTTTTAACTGCAATTGCTGTTAATTTTATCGATATTATTGTTTTATTGTTCAAGTCACTACATTAAAATATAGGAAATTTTTGTCAAGGGAGGATTCTATTTTCATAATTCCCGCAAACGAGGTTTTAACAGTGTATTTACCCCAAATTGGAAACTTCGGTTTCGGGGCAAAATATTATTACAAAATACTCGGGATTTTACCGCTATTTTTTAAGCATTTTTATGGTTTTTTCACTTTTTCATTTCAATAATTATAATTAGTAATTACAAATTTGTAACTGAGAAATTGTAAATTTTAAAAGATTTATTTTAGGCCGCAAGTCAGAAGAATTTTCGAATAAATTACAGGTGTACTATTTTAAGTGTAAAGTCAATTACAATTAAAAATAAAAATTTTTCTATAGGTATTCCTTAAATTATTGATGAAATTTTGTGTAAATATTTATAAACCTTGAAATAAGTAACAGTAAATGAGCTCATATATAAGTATTGTGAACCGATATGTGCAAAATCAGTGTCAAAAATAGTTTACAAGCCCTGGAACTTACACCTACTTGATTTATATTATAACAAACAACTAGTAGTTTTTTAAAACTACTCGTCTCTGCTCGTCAAATTCCATACAAATTTTCAATAACAGAAAGATTTTTTCATGATAATGAGTTTCACGTGAAAATTCTGTAAAATTTGTTCAATCGCAAAATTTAGTATACAACAGTAGTAATTTTCGGGTGAAAAAGTAACATTTTTGGTTTATTGTGATTGTGACTTTCTTATAAAATTTGTGTCTTTCTTTCAAAAGTCATACTTTTTTTCACAAAATATTCAGTTTCGTTTACTTTTCCCAGTCACTTCTGAATAATTTTTAATCGGTGTGTTCTTTGCGTCTACATTTTTTTTTAATTTTTTTTTAATGGGTTTTAGTTTAAATTAAAATTAACTGGGTACAAAATTGCCTATTTGTGGGTATTTCAACTAGCAAAATATTCGGTTTGGCTCATATTCGGTTTTTGTGCGATTTTTAGATATGGATTTAGAGAATTAAAGTGGCCGCATTTGAGTTCAGCCCAGTCGAGTTATTAAAACAGCAGTCGGCTTTTACTTCTTCCTCCCTTGGCAAAAATCACCACTTTTTCCACACCGTTCTTTGTCTACAGGTTTTGAGAACGAATATAATTCCTTTAATGTGAGCTACATTTTGTTTATATCTCAAAACTTTTTAAAAACATCCAAATATCCAAAAAATTAAAATTTCGCTGGTTTTGATGATTTTTTCAAAATAAGAAAAGAATATTTTTAAAATTGGGCCACGAGGTAACGGTCCAGAATTGGGTCAACTAATTTCCAATTTTTTTTTTTTTAAATATGTTGGAAACTGTAAGCTGTAGACAAATTTGTTCTAATAAGTTTCGACTTTTGTGGGCGCTGTAGTATAAAGTTTAGCTTGTTGGTCTGTTACACATATAAATAAAAACAATAAATAATGGAAACATATGATATCGTTAAGAATACAATTTATAGTGTATCCAAAATAAAAATAATATATTTTTAATTACCAAAATATTTTTCTAATGATCATAAAATATTTCTTGTGATCATATTACAGTCAGGCATATTCTGATTATGATATTATTATTATTAATTGTGTATATCTTTCACAATTTTTAAATTTTGTAAATTGTTTTTTTTTTTTAATTTTATTTTGGAAGAAAGTAAAATCGATTTGTTCTAGTGCAGCACAAAAAATAAAAAAAAAAAAATAAAAATTACTTTGTTAAAACTGTTTACCTACTTAGTTTAAAATACTAAACACTTTAATGCACAAAAACAATAATTGTATTTGAAAGTTCCTTGACAATCTACATTTTGCCCAAAATTATTTTTGCTCTTTTTGTTTAATATGTCTCTTTTTGTTCAATAAGGAATGACGCTAACTAATCTATAATGCTCATAACAAAATAGGCTGGACATGTTATAGTTGTTGAAGAGATGAATATGAATGTCCAGAGACAATATGATTGCAGACCAGAGAATAATATTTGCTATGTTTTTACCTTTTAAAAGCGTTGGTTTATTTCCCTTTAATAAACCGTATTATTTTTAATTACAATCAAAATAACCAATCCCACCGCTGATACCAATTGTTACGTTTACCTTTTAAAACGTAAGTTTATTTCCTTTAGATAAACCCAGGCTTGTTAGATCTAGCACTTTAGATGCTAGATCTAACACTTTTTTTTGTGAGTTAGCACCCAAAAATTTAAAAAAGGTGCTAGGTGCTAATTTAGCACTATTTTCAAAATATTAAAATTTTTTTAGCACTTTTTTAAATAATTTAATATCTATATGAAAAATATCTCGAATCCGAGAAGAGTAAAAAAAATCAAGAAAAATAAAGAACAGGATTTACAAATATACAGCTTCTCTGAATAGTGTTTACCCAGACAGTCATGCCACATTTTGGCATAACAATGCTTACGAATTTCTAAAACAAAATAAGAAAATTGATTTTGGCATTTCTGACTTAAGTTAAGAATAAATTATTTATAAAAGATTTCCAATTTAAAAGTCAAAATCTGATTGTTATTAGCAATCTAAAACACCTTAAAAGTATTTGAATATGTCAATTAATACAGCACAGAAAACTCTGACTGCGATTGTTAGCAGATTTTTCAACGTTTGGTAAGAATACTATGAAAATATGCCGATGAATGAAGAAATTTCGAAACAAATTACATTTACTGAAAAAAAAATATTAGTAAAAAGGTAAAACACAAAAGTAAAAGAATGTAAAAAAACACATTTTGGTAAAATTAAGAATTTAGAGAAAATGAGCCTTTTTCACCTATGCATATTTCAAATACTATTCCAGCACGGGAAATTTTAACACACTGTCACCGAACTGGCCCCCTTATATGAAATAAAGTGGTAACTTTTACATGGCGTTGTCATAGGAGGGGGAAATTGACCCCTTGTGACATTTCACAAGACAAATTCGGTGTCAGTTTGTTCAAATTTCCCGTAGGGTAGTTATAAAAATAGTACCAAGTCTTAAAAATTCTTGGCTTTTCTCTTTTCAATGTAAACAAAATTATTTGTGATAAACATATTTGAAATTTTAGTATTTTTTATTTCATAAAAGATTAAAAACAGCAAAAAGCTAGAACATGAATTATGCGTTTGTTAGCAAATGTAGAAATTGTAGAATTGTACAAAAACAGCTTTCGTACAAAGGCGACCCCAAATGTTTAAGTTTTATTTGTTTACAAAAATTAAATTCGAAAAAAACAAACCTGTAATATCACCAATTATTTAAAACACCGTTAACCCTAAACTGCACTTGCGAAACAATGTAAAATATCCTAATGAAATTACTTTAAACTTTTCTCTATCGAAAAGGTCATACATAAATTATTGACCTTCAGCTTTTATTGCACAGCTATTGTTTTCACAAAGTGACGGGTCTTAAAATTTTCAAAAATTAAAAAATTACTATCGTTAACCTTAACATATCAGTAAATATTTTATTAACAAACCTTAGAATAACCAAACGAAATAGCTTAAATACCGTTAAACCTAGAAAACTTAACGAAATAACTTATTATACCGATAGCCTTAAAATACCTTAACGAAATATTTATGAGATAACGTTATCCATTATCACTAACCTTTTGATTAGGTTGCCAACCCTGATAAAAACTCATAACATATGTAAAAAAATCTAGCACTTTTTTTAGCACTTTTTTTTCAATCTAGCACTTTCTAGCACTTTTTTTTCCACGATGTAGCACCTTTTTGCAATTGTCTTATGGCAACACTGGATAAACCAGTTTGGTGCTCTTAGCTTACAGTGTCAAATAAATAGCTTTACACTTATTTATTTGACACTGTATTACTTTAAATCAGTGATAGGCATTAGTGTAGGCCCAGAATAAGAGAGCAGCGATTTTTCCCATACAATTTGACATTTAAAAATCGCTGGGCGTAGTTGTTTTGAGATAGAATCTATTTTATTTTAATGCCAGTTTTTGTTATTCTCTCATTTTTTTCTCTCTCATACTCTCACCAATGTTGTCAACTCTATTGTTACTTTTGTTGGTTTTCACTACATTTTGTAATATCAAAGAGTACAACTAACAAAGGCAATCAATGGCTCTTCTGACTCTTTTTCTATTTTTTTTTTGCAAAAAAAAAAAAAAAATTTTAAATTATTAAAATTTTGTTTTCTTTATTCAACTGAGATATTGAACATTATTAGTAGCTCGTTAGTTCATCGTTTAGCATTGTATATTACGTTTGCAGTAAACTAAGAGACATATGAGTGGCATAAAGTCTCCTTGTTATATATAACACATGCTCAATTATGTCGCTGTCGCTGTACGTCGCTATTTCGGGCGCTAGTTTTCTCAGAGCGTAAATCGCTAGCATCTGCGGTCTTATTCTGGGCCATCTTTTAGTATAATATTGGGTCACTTCTGAAAACTGTTCTTGCAAAATTTCAAGCAAAACAGATTCCATTTGCAAAAGTTATCAAAAATCGGTCCCCTCTGTCGCATATTCAAATTTTATCCAAATCGGAGAAAACCACACCGCAGGCATTTCAGCTAAATTTTGCATTTTATTAAATTAAGCCTGAATTGGCCAAACAAAAACGTAGGCTCTATAATATCTTTAATGAGTAAAATAAAGATAGAACAACTCCTACATTAATTTGTATCTGCTTCCATTCATTGAGTACATAAAATACGTAAATATAAAAAAAAATTCTGTGCATGCCTTTATTTGATAAAAAAGTTATCAAATAAAAGTTGTGATGGGAATTTAAGAAAAGTTGTGATTAATTTTGTCAAAAATGTGTTTTAAGGGAGTTATTTCAATTAGCTGCTGAAAAGCTTATATGTATGAAAAGTTATTTGTTTCCCATTAAGCATTATTTAGATCACATAAATATTAATTTTGACTATAATGTTGCTAACAACTTATTTGTAAATTTGATCGATTTACTTTTAAAATAGTATTTAGAAAAACACTTGGTTATTATTATTTGACTTTTACTTCGCTCTTATTTAATTCGAATTTTATGGCTTTCAATAATATCCTTTGGTAAAGGAAATTATGAATGCGGAGTGCTCACTAACCAAGCTTTATTATATTGACCATTAATTATATTTAATAATTATAATAATTTCGTGAATAACTAATAACTATTAATTATAATAATTAAATATTTATGCTTTCGTTTAACAGAAACATTTAAAAAACCGTAAAAAAATAATTAAAGATTTGTTTATACCTAAATAGATACCACTATATTGCTAGATCTGTCAAAAGAACAGAGTAGTATTTTGGAAGATGACAAAGCAAATTGTGCAATAATTTAGATAATTAGAAATATCAGCACAAGCTCAATACTTATACCCTGTTCCATAAACCAATGTAGATCATAAAAGTCCTATGTTCAGAAACATATATCTTTCCATTAATATCATTGAACATTGAAAAAGAATTTAATTTAGGTTAAAATAAAAAACTGGGCTCCCGAATAAATTGCTTCGCAACTGCTGAAATAAAATAGAAATTTTTGTTTTCAAAATGTTGCAACTCATCATCAAACACCATACTTATTACCAGTAATTAAGCATGAACAACATAAAGCTTACAAACACATACAAACAAACTTACAAGATAAAATACATTGACATACAAAGTAATATAAATACAAACACTCATCTACACTCACTTTTAGTTGACACCCATAAACATATAAAGAGTTACATGAATTTGAACAACATACAAAATTTCATAAGCTTTTATAATAGAAAACGATGTAATTAACAAAAAAGTTTGTGTGAGAATTTCCATCATCACCATCGTCATCGGGAACAGCATCAGAATCGTGATGCTGACGATAATAAAGATGATGATGGTGCTGATGTCGATGTTGCCGCTGTTATTAAAAGCTGTGTATTGTAAAAGTGTTATGATGTCAATGGTGATGAGTTGGAAAATTTTCTGTACAAAAAAAAAAAAGCAAAAACAAAACTGAAGCAGTTTTAATGGTTGAAAACATATTTTTAATTTTAGCCTCAAGTCATGTTAAGTAAAACTTTTCAATGCTATTTTCGTAATTGTATTGTGATTTGTATACTGTGACAACAATTTTCAGAAAACTTTCTTGCTCAGTTGTATTTGTATTTAATTACTTAGATAATCACAATTAATAAGAGAGATTGATTTTAATTAAAGTTTATAGGAAACGATATTGTGTTTTTCAATTTAGTATGCTGGTTGTGTCTTAAAGCTTTACTTTGAAATGTTAAGATAAATTTTATATTATATTCGGGTGATAATATTAAATTTTAATATTTTCAAGTGCTATGGTTGGTTAAATTATTTAAACAAAAATTGTAAATAGACATTTTAATCACAAAAGGCATTTCAAATAATTTTTTTTTTATTTAGATTTAATGGATAATTTGGATACCGCGCCGAAAGTTGGATGAAAATGCCGCATTTTGGAAAAAAAAATAATTTTTTATTTCATTTATTCATCTGATATAGTCAAAATGATTCAGACATGGAATTTTGACTTCATCACATATCATTAACCCACTTTAGCCTGGAATCCAAAATGACCCACAAATTTGATAAAAATGCAAAAACGTGTTTTTTCTAAATTAATTTTAAAGATATTTTAGAATGCCCATTTTGGAGCTGTCGATTGTTATTTGTGCCACACAAAAGTTGATATTAAAGCAAAAAAATAAATTAGAAAAATCATAATTCGAGTTTGTGTTTGGAGCGACTGCTTTTCAGAACATTTTACAAAAATTGCTTATTTTGTCAAAAATTTAACAAAATTTTAATGTTTTCATCAAATTTTACATCGTTTTCAGAAAAATATTACTTAGATTTGGTTAGACTATATTTTCTTAAAAAAAATTTAACCCTTGGTGGCCTGGGGTCAGAAAAGACCCATGAAACTTAATATTAATTATGACTACGAGATTGTAAAGCTATCAAATTGATATAAAAAATCTCAACTGGATAAAAATAATTATTTTATACATGATCCATGTGGGGTTAATTTTTATAATTTTGGACAAAAACGACACACTAGGAAATTTACAGAATAACACCTTTCATAATTTTCGGAAAAATATCACTTTAAATGAATAAAAGAAAAAAAATTTCCATTTGACAAAAAATATTATTTTGAGTGAATTGATCCATATAGGATTAACGTTCTCAATTTTCACAAAGAACTACCAACTAGGAAATATACAGAATAATATTTATGAGAATTTTATTAAATTGGGATATGCAATAGAGGGAACAAAACTAACGAACAAGCGCAATTCTCTATAGTCCCAATCTAATTTTTAAGGGTCAAAAGTGTCCGAATGTTAACAGTAATTTCAGTTTTGTAATCGTATTAGATTATAATCAAAAGCTTTATTTATTATGCATTTATTGTATCTATTTGGAAAAATGTTATTCTGTAAATGTCCTAGTGGGTATTTTTGACCAAAAAATGAAAAAAGTAACTCTATATGGAGCAAGTTACACAAAATAATTTTTATCAAGGGGAAAAAATAATTTTTTTATCCATTTGAAGTGATATTTTTCCGAAAATTATGAAAGCTGTTATTCTGTAAATTTCCTAGTGGGTCGTTTTTGGCCAAAAGTATAACAATTAAAATAATTATTTTTATCCTGTTGAGATTATTTTTTTTATCAATTTGATGGCTTTACAATCTCGTAGTCATAATTAATATTAAGTTTCATGAGTCTTTTCTGACCCCAGTCCACTATGGGTTAACGTTTTTTTTTTTTAAACAGATGTAAAGATAATTATAGTCTAACTAAATTTATGTGATATTTTTCCTATGTAAAATTTGATGAAAACATTAAAATTTTGTTAAATTTTTGACAAAATAAGCAATTTTTGTAAAATGTCCTGGAAAGCAGTCGCTCCAAACACAAACTCGAATTATCATTTTTCCAATTTATTTTTTTCTTTAATATCTAATATTATATGGTACAAATAGCAATCGATATCTCCAAATTGGGCACTTTAGAAAATCTTTAAAATTAATTAAAGAAACACGTTTTTAATTTTTATCAAATTTGTAGGTCATTTTGGATTCCAGGCTAAAGTGGGTGAATGATATCCGATGAAGTCAAAATTACATATCTAAATCATATTGGCTAAATTAAATGAAAAAGTGAAATAAGAAATAATTTTTTCGAAATTCCGAATTTTGGGAATTTTTAATAATAATACACTTTTTTTCCAAAATGGCCCATTTTCGTACAACTTTTGGCACGGGTTAACGTTTTCCAAAAAAAAATCGATTTCTTCTATTGGGGAACATTTCCAATAAAACTGGGGGGGGGGGGTGTAATGAACGAAAATCGGCAAATCGTTATTTCAGTGGACATCCTAATATATATCCATTGCAGTGTGGGAAAAATTGGGATTTCACATTTTAATCGAGTTTTTGCAATATTTGATAGACAAGAAACATTATTAATTTTAATATCCAGATAAATGTTTTTTAAATTGTTTTTAAACATAATAAGTAATTTAATGAACTTTATATATTTCAGTTTTTTTTTAACACATACATACTTATATACAATACACAAGAATATAAAATATTCAGGAGAGTAAAAAAAAAAACTGTTTTAGCTTTAAGTACACGCAAAAAATAAAAAGTGTATAATTGCCGAAGTACTTCGGTAAAATGCAACTTCAAAAGTTTTCTGCTAAGTTAGACAAGTCTTTAAATAAAATATAATATTTTCTAAGATAAGTTACAAAAGAAAAAACTTAGGTAACTTAACATATTTTGAAGTGCGTGAAAATAGAATGGATAAAAATCTAAGGCAAGTTGACAAAAACTAAAAATTGGTGAATCGAATTGTATTTTTTTATTATCTTTTTTATTACACGTAATAATTTTGAAGTTGTATTTTACCTAAGTACTTCGATAATTATACACTTTTTATTTTTTCTGTGTATTTACAGGCTTTTTCTATTAGTGTAATACAATAAATGCTTTAAGTTTGACACCCATACAACATACCTTTTCCTGTAGCTGGGCAATTGACTTGGAAAGCACCATATATAGATTTAATTAAAAAAAATAAACTGTTATTGGAAATGTTCACATTTTGTATCATTTTTTTTTTTAATATTCAGCTGTCAATGTTTTCATTTGACAATTCAATTAAAATTTCTTTTTAACAAATTAACATGAAATTTAATTACCAGACTACAACATGAATAATAATATAAACATAAAATAAACTAAGTTAAAAAAAATACATACTTAATAATTATTTAGTTAATAACACACTACAAAACTACAACAATACTCAGTTCATACATGAATGGAGGCATAAAATTGTTAAAAAGTTCTTTCAACTTAAAACAAAACTAGCTGTACTTCTGTCGTACTTGATTATGTATGATGAACTGCCATTTCTAAAGTTCATAATAGTTACTTACTTATTCGAAAAACAATACAATTTTTTCACATATACAACAATATAAAGTACTGTTGTCAATTAAAAAAATTGTTTTCAGTGGAAATAAATTTTAGAAAAAGCAACCTACTAAAAAAATCACACATCAAATGTGGCATAAGGAAATCTAAAGCGTCATATTGATTACCGGACATATTATACAGAAACTCTCCAAAAACTAAACTATTAGTTAGTCGAAAAAATCGCAAAAGTATGACTAACATGCAATGGAAACCAACTACATATGTTAGTAGCAAATATGGTGCAGAGATGCGATTAACTGCATGCAATTTTCATGTGAAATTTTACACATACTACATCATTTAATTTTTCTAACAAGGAAAGTATCCCTTCTCAAATACTATTATTTTAATTAATTTTGATATGTTATAGAGAAAACAAAATCTAGGATCGACCTGTCCAGTAGAGCGTACCACCTTAATAAAGTGCGCCGTACACCCTCCAATATTAAGTATTTTTGCAAGGAGGTTTCAAAAAAAAATTTTTTTTTGCCGAACGTTTTTCTCTCGAGGAGACCAGTGTTTTTCACTTTGACTTCAAGTGTCCGGTTCTAGTAGTTACCTACCAGATCTCAGTTGCTACCACCCTAATGTACAACCCTAATATCAGAAAATTAAAGCTCGCAAAAAATCATTAAACTTTTGCCAAGGAAGTTTTTCGATAAACCTTGTAGAAATTTTTGTATATATTGGTTACCAAAAGTAGGGTCGCCTTTTTAAATTTTTTTTAATTGGACATTTACTAATTGGATTTTCACAAAACATTGCTCTCCTCGAGGCAAAAAGATCGATATACCACACTTTAAAATCCGACTTTAAATGCCAAAGCTATAACGAAAAATTAAAAAAGGCGACAACTACGTTCGGAAAAAAAATTTTTTTTTTGAAATCGCCTTCCAAAAATACTTCATATTGGAGGATGTATGGCGAACATTTTTTTTGAGGTACGGTCTACTGTCCAGGCTTTTGGGCTAAAACGGATGCTTAAGGCGTCAAGAAGAGTTTATAAAATGGGCGTTTTTCCGTTATTTGGTGCTTTTTTAAGGCATTTTAGTCAAAGGAAATATTTGTAGGTCCAGTTCCAAATTATTGTAGTTCCAGGTACATTCACTTTTATTTACTTTTAATACTATTATAATTACGGAAATATATTTACAAATTATGAATTGTTGTTGTATTGCTTTAATGTTTATTGATTTATTAAAATTCATATACCAAAATTTATTAAAATACTAAAAGTTTTTATGTCACGAACTAGCAAAGAGCCGGCGACCTTAAATTTAAACTTAATTTAAATTTTTTTTAGTCAAATATCAAATTTAAATTTTTTGAGGTTTGAAATTTTAATATTATATTCATGAATTTAATTTTGTCGACAATAGAAAGTCTGTTGTGTCCTTTAAATTGAATAATATAAATTACTTTAAAAAAATAACTATAATAATGTCTTTGCTGAGATTTGAACTCAGATTTCTAAAACAATCAGTCTGTATCTCCACCCCCTTTATTAAAGACGCTTATATTTACACTAAAAAAAAAAGTTAGTAAAGTCAGCAAAAAACGTTGCTGTGTCAGCAAGTTTTTACTCAGTAGCGTGCTTGCAAAAAAGTTGGTAATTTAAGCAAAAGGTGTTTGCTGCAAATCAGCAAGCTGCTTTTTACCAAAAAAATAGTAATGTTAGCAAAAGTTTTGGTAACACCTAGTCGATTGCAAATAAAATTAATCCTTGCTAAAATCACTAAACTTTACTTTAGTTAAATTATTTGCTGAAAATATAAATATAGAAATTGTGTAGGGTTTTTTTTTAATTATCATTTCATTTGTCTGTACTAAGGAGTGATATCATAAAAATGTTAACACACATTTTTGCCTATAACTTTGGTTTAAAGCTTCTCATTTTTTTTTTCGGCAATTTATATTTTAAGAATATGTCAGTTAATAAATTAATTTATATCATGAGTTTTAATTTGCAATTTTTTACACAATGGACGATAAAAGAAAAGTGCGTTCAAAAATAATTAAATATTTTTAACAAAACCAAACATCGACATACAAAAAATTACCAAAGAGACTAATGTACGCCGCCAAACAGTTTCAAAAGTGGTAAAAATGTATCTGGAACACCTAGCAATTGAAAGGAAGCTGGGAACAGGAACAACGACTGGTTATCGTAACATTATTATTATTTATTATTATTATTATTCTTTATTTCAGTCTATGGATACAATATTATCCTTACAGACTAGCAACTTATATCTAAAACTAATTATTTATAACAATTTATTTAAAAGAGTTTTAAACTTAAAATTAGAAATCAGAGACCCAAAATAACTGTTATATTTCTAAAAAAGTCACCACCCAAATTTATTTAATTATAATACTTCAATAATGCACTATATTTTATAAATCATATTGCAAAAAAAAATCACAAAGTTTGGCAAAGATTTTAATTTTTTCAATTTTTATATTTTACTCTATAAATTTCTGTTGTTTTTTGATTTTTATTTTAAAACTTTTTATAAAAGTTACAGAATGATTTTTTTGAAAAAATTAATCAATAACTTTTTTATTTGATAATAAAATAAAAATTAAAAATTGACCTAAATGGAATGCCGGAAGTTGCTGGAATATACATATTTACTCACTTTAAATCACTGTTCAATCTTTTATTAACACTAGTTGACATCATCAGGAATTATAATTGGTGAATTCATTGGTTCTATGGCTTTTGATTTATATTCTTAATTGTTATTTTTTGATAAAGAAAAAAAATTACAAAATACCTTTTATTATTTTTGAAAAAATAAAAATCGTGTTTGGATTGTTTTTGTTTGAATTAAAAATAAAAATCAAACAGAGCAAATAAACAGAAAATTAAAAATACTCAAACAAGAAATAATTGTAAAACAATCACTTTTTTGAATAAAAGTTATAACTGTTACGTCCCTGTTAGAAATACTTAAATCTAAATTTTCACAAAGATTATTGAATAACCTCATTGACTTAGTAATTGGTTTATTCAAAGCATAATCAGTTCTATGAATATCTACATGGAAGAAATTATTTCGCATAAGAGTTCTCTGCAGAACTATAATTTTAATTAAATGCAATAAATCAGGACAATCAATTACACCACAGAAAATGCCGTGCAAAAATAATAAAGCCGTAATTTTCCTACGAGATTCAAGAGATTTCAAGGAAATCCAAGAACATCTATGCTCATAAGATGTAAGGGGAGTTGAAAAATTCAAAAAAGAAAAGGTAAACTTTAGGAATTTTTTTTGAATTCTTTCCACACGGTTTATGTGGGTTTTAGCATTAGGACTCCAAATGAATGAAGCATATTCCAATCTAGAACGGACAAATGATGAATATAAAATTTTTTTAGTATGATAACACAGTACAACAGCCAATCTGGGGGGTGAGAAATTCCAAGTCAGGGTGATGGTACTAGGTCAGTATAGTAAAACCCTCAAAGGGTTTGGCGTTCGTATGTGTCATTTTTTTTTTATGACCTTTTAAATTTTTTCCTTATCTTGATGTTTTTTCGCTTAGTTGTAACTCGAGAACCACTTGTCCGATTTTGATGAAACAAATTTAGAAAAATTTAGAATTACAATTTCTTTAATCCGTTCATATAACATTTTTCTTTATAATCAACAGTTTTGCCGGTAAAAATAAATTTGTGGAGAAAAAAAAATATTTTTTTGCCTAAAAATTAAAATTTTTTATGAATTTAAAAAAAAAATTTTTAATTTTTAGGCAAAAAAATATTTTTTTTCTCCACAAATTTATTTTTACCGGCAAAACTGTTGATTATAAAGAAAAATGTTATATGAACGGATTAAAGAAATTGTAATTCTAAATTTTTCTAAATTTGTTTCATCAAAATCGGACAAGTGGTTCTCGAGTTACGACTAAGCGAAAAAACATCAAGATAAGGAAAAAATTTAAAAGGTCATAAAAAAAAATGACACATACGAACGCCAAACCCTTTGAGGGTTTTACTATACTGACCTAGTACCATCACCCTGACTTGGAATTTCTCACCCCCCAGACAATAATCCCAAAAATGTTCCATAGTGTAATCAAACAGATTACCCGTGTTACGGCGAATAAAACTTAGGAGAGAATAAGCCTTTGGTACTATGTAGTTCAAATGACTACAAAACGTAAGCTTAGAATCAAATACTACTCCTAAATCTAAAATTTCAATAACAGATGACAAAACTTGATCACCCATGGAATATTGAGCTAACAAGACGACAAGACATTGGTAAGGCATATAAAGTTAAAAGCATCCTTAAGAGAGCTCTTAACACATCTGGCAGCAAAACAGCTCGGTTAGCCCATTGCTAACTAAAGTCCTACAAAGTTCAAAAAGTTCCCGATATAAACGGTTTTAAAAATTTGGAGGCCAAAACCAGAGCTCGAAAATTGAAATCAAATTTTATACAAAAATGCAACTGTTGTGTAATGGACGACGAAACTTATGTCCTGGCTGATTATTCGCAGCTCCCTGGTCAAGAATTTTATGTTTCCGGTGTTCGAGGAAATGTTGCGGAAAAATTTAGGTCGAAAAAGCAAACGAAATTCCCTAAAAATTCCTAGTATGGCAAGCCATATGTAGCTGCGGCCAAAGAAGCCAGTCATTTGTAACATCTGGCTCTATAAACAGCGAAATTTATATCAAGGAGTGTTTGCAGAAGCGACTTCTTCCATTTTTGAGTCAGCACAATGTATCCACTTACTTTTGGCCCGATTTAGCATCTTGTCACTACAGCAAAAAAGCGCTGGAGTCGTATAATGGTAATAATGTGGTTTTTGTAACAAGAGAGGCAAATCCACCAAACTGCCCGGAGCTCAGGCCAGTGGAGAGATATTGGGCTCTTGTTAAAAGAGAATAAAAGGGCACAAAAAAGGTCTCCCAGGACATGCAAGATTTCAAACGTAGATGGACCACCTGCTCTAAAAAGGTGACAGAAACTACCATAAAAGCTTTAATGGTAGGGTTTCCGGAAAAAGTGGATAACTTTGTTCGTAGTGGTTAGAATTCCATGCGGTTTTTTTTTGTTTGATTTTGGCTTGAAGTCTTAAAATTCAGTGGTTTGTTATACCCTACACCACTATGTGGTCAGGGTATTATAAGTTTGTGCTGATGTTTGTAACACCAAAAAATATTGGTCGTAGACCCACCTTATAGTATACCGATCGGCTCAGAATTTTTTTTTATTTCGATTTAACGATGTCCGTATGTCCGTCCGTCCGTCTGTCTGTCCATGCATTCTTGTGCGCACTCTACAGGTCGCAAATATTAAGATATTTTGATGAAACTTGGTAGACCGACTTTTGTCGGCTCAAGGACGACCCCTATTGATTTGGGTTAAAATCGGTCCATGTTTAGACCTAGTGCCCATATAAGGGTCCTACCAAAATTATATTGTTTATACGCTGCAGGTCGCAAATATTAAGATATTTTGATGAAATTTGATACACAGACCTATGTTGGCCCAAGCACGAAGCCTATTGATTTTGGTGAACATCGGTCCATGTTTAGACCTAGTGCCCATATAATGGTCCCCCCAAAATTATATTGTTTATACGCTGGAGGTCGCAAATATTAAGATATTTTAATGAAATTTAGCACACCGACCTATGTCAGCCCAAGGACGAAGCCTATTGATTTTGGTTAACACCGGTCGATGTTTAGACCTAGTGCCCATATAAGGGTCCCCCCAAATATATATTGTTTATACGCTGCTGGTCGCAAATATTAAGATATTTTGATGAAATTTGGTACACAGACCTATGTTGGCCCAAGGACGAAGCCTAAGGGTCCCCCCAAAATTGGCTTGGTTACAAACTGCAGATCGCAAATATTAAGATATTTTAATGAAATTTGGTGCGCTGACTCACATCATAGAAAATTTTGACACAAGCCCCAGACTGGTGTAGTATTGTATAGTCGGCATGCCCGACTTTAACCTTTTTACTCGTTTTTTATTTAACTTTATGTGTGTTAACATTTTTATGATCTCACTCCTTACATCCAGACAATCTGCGACATCTATATCTTGTCTATCTGGTTGCCGTCCACGCTATAAATGCGGTTATCAGCACAATTTTTGTAGCAAAATAAATTAGTAAAACATTAGTTCAAAATTAGTTTAGCACTATAACAATATAAATAAAGCTTTTGCTGAAAACGAAAACTCAGCAAAAAAAAAATTGCTGAAAACTGGTAAACTTGGTATACAAGACGTTTTACTAATTTTTCTACTAACTTACTCTTTTGAGTCTAGTTGTTGTCTAACTTTAAACTGAGATATCCATATATACATATGCAACGAAAAACTATGATACATCCCAATATTTTTTTATAATACCCAGCTAAAAATCGACATGGGTCCATGAAGGTTAAATGTATGTTCGTGCATGCTCATAAACATGCATTTATGACCATTAGACCGATTCACGAAAAAAAGTAAAAAGAGTGCCTCCCTCAAAATAAACCTTGGCTTGTTTTGTGATGATTCCCAAAACATTTCGGGTCTAGGAATGAGATCTCACCAGGTGGACCATTTTTTAAAAAAGGTCTTTTTTTAGTTTTTGTAAGAAATTTGCATCTTAGCTGAAGACAATATACTCAATATGGGTGTCAAATGAAAAGTTTTTGGCATTTGGTCCAGAGCAGCGTGCAAAATGTACGAAATTTGCTAAATTCCAAACTATATCCACTCAGCGATGACTTACTTGTCAAAAGAAAAGCTTTGGTATCTAAATTGCCCTATTTATAAAATATTCTTTCCACCACATTGAATTTCTGATAAAATGAGAAAAATCGCGAATTTCAAAAAAATTTGAAACATGTGTTCACTTAAATCAACTATAGATTATGATATGTAAATTTGACATTTCAATCACAAACTTCTCCGTACAAAAAAGTCAAACATTTTTTTTATTTTTTATAGAATATACTTTAAAATACAACATGCTTGGGTATTCTTAGGCATATACCGCTGGACGAGCCTCAAAAAAACCTTTCATATGATACCCATATTGAGTATGTTTTCTTCAGCTAAAATGCAAAATACTTACAAAAACTAAAAAGGCCTTTTTTAAAAATGGTACAGCTCGTGAGATCTTAATGCTAGGCCCGAAATATTTTGGGAATCATCATAAAACAAACCATAGTTTATTTTGAGGGGGGTATTTTTTTTACTTTTTTCGCGAGTCGGTCTAATGTTCATATATTCCCACGTTTTTACAACAATGTATGGTATGGTCTACGAAAATCTTTTGGAGAAGTTATTTTTCAATAGTATCAAATTTAAATATAGCTGTTTTTGATAAAAAAATTTAAAATAAATATGAAAATTCTGCCCATTTTTGTACCATTTTTCCTCTTTAGTCCACGAATTGGTCTAAGAGCCGAGACCTAAAATACACATTATTGTATAACTATGGCTCAGAACAAGTTTCTGACCAGAAAAATATACTAAGCTAAGCTCAAGAAACTTGGATATGTTATTAAAAAAAAAATCCAGAATGGACCTGTATCCACTGGAACTAGTTCTGAGCCATAGTTATACAATAATGTGGATTTTACGTCTTGTCCAAGTACATATTTAGTAGTTGAATAATTCTGAAGAAAAGAAATTATCAGAAAAACAACCTAGAAATGGAAATGTAATATTATTGCATGTTGCATGTACACACAAACTAAATATACAGTGAAATCAAAAAGAAAGAAAGAAACATGCCAATACTAGCAGTATTGTAGCAAGCAGCAGTAGTAATCACATTTCGGTATATACGTTTATAATGGAGGTGGAAATGTGTATGCATGTTAAGGGATATGCTACTCTGTGGTATCGGTAAACGATGGTGGTGGTGATATAATCGCATCTGTTATTGACAGTTAACACTATAATCATTTAATATTTCTGTTTTACTTTTTCCTTTATTGTGGGCAGTCATATGTGAAGATGTGTAAGTGTGTTATATTTTTTTCTTCGTCTCCTCTCTCTCACCAGTTTCTACAATAGAATTATTTACACTTGCATATGACATGTTACATTTATAAAAATAATAAAATTATTATGAAAAAAGAAATCGTGATTTTATTCAACTGTAAAAAGGCAAACATTAGTTTACTGTTATTTTTATTTTTTTTTTGCTATCGCTTTAAACTATAGAATTATTGTTTGCCATTTAAAATTATAGTTCTTGTTGTTCTACAACATTTTCTCTAATTGTTATTTCTGTTGTTGTTTTGTTCTTTTTCATTGTATGAAGGTACATGTTGCACTATTCACATACAATTAATTTAAAAGCAATGAGTCAATGAAGCATGCTACATTGTATGTTGACAGAACATACAATGAAAACCTGGTAATTTTTCACATTATTTTGGTAAGATTATATGCATAGCATATATTTACACCGCTAGAAAAAGGATTGCCAATTTCTTGAAAGACTAGCTTTGTCAACTAATTTTGGGGAATAGGGGTTAGTTTATTCTTATTTATTCATGTCCTTTGGATTGTAAGAACTCTGACTATAAAAAACACGGGCAACAAAAAATTAATTTTAGTACAGCGTTGTTTT
Source organism: Leucophora obtusa (assembly GCA_949987735.1). NCBI lineage: Eukaryota > Metazoa > Arthropoda > Insecta > Diptera > Anthomyiidae > Leucophora > Leucophora obtusa. The sequence continues at coordinate 56,572,932 of OX465299.1, read as the reverse complement.
AACGTCATAGAGACCAGCTGCAATTAAATTTGTAACTAATATACATTTTATCAATTTTTATTTAGTAGGTTTGCAGTTAAGAAGAAGAATAAACCTTTTTCTCTATAAGTTGAAAACACATTCATTTGCAAATCAGACTAGACCAAGTTTCTGCTTTTTTCTATGAACAGGCTTCATCAGTGATTTTCCATTAAATTGTATTATTGTTTATATTTTATTGTCAGATTGTCTCTATGGGGAAAACCTACGGAACCGGACGATTTCATGTAAGTCATTATATATTGTTATAATATTTTTGATACCATCAAAAATATTATAACAATATATAATATTTTTGATGGTATCAGCATTTTCGGAGAAAGATATGCTATAGAGAATACAAACATTGTTCATGCGATCCATTTAGCACTTTCAGATAATAGTAGATATGTACCATTCAAGACATATTTGACTCCATAATTCTTTAAACCGTTTATGTGCCATTTAATTTTGTGCGGCAATTTGGGGGGTGCTTTATATGGGCACTAGGCCCAAACATAGATCAATTTAAACCAAAATCAATGGACTTCTTCCTTGGGTCGACATAAGTCGGTCGATTAAATTTCATCAAAATATCTTAATATTTGCGACCTGTAGCACGCGCACAAAAATACATGGAAAGACAGACGGACGGACGGAAAAATTAAAAAAAGACAACAATACTTAAAATCACTAGTGGAAATATTGCACGACTATGAGTTTGCGAATGAACTTACCGTGATGAGTGCAAACTTGTGTCATCTTTTTTTCATTAACTCGAGGTAAAAGTGTTTAAAAACCACTCAAAAAAGGCCAAAAAAGGTTTATGTTAATTTTGACCTCAATTTTCTCAAAAATCAGATGTGCAGGAAAAATTTGGAAACCAAACTCGGATTCAGCGCGGAGAGGTTACTTGAAAATGTGTGGTCACATGCCCGAAAAATCCAAAAATTTTAAAAAATTTATCAGCGAAAATGTGTGATTTTTTGTTTATAACATTTTCAGCATTCCAAAAAATTGATTCACGTGAACAGATTCTAGAAAAAAAAAATATGTGCCACTAATTTGAAATTTTTCGTTTTTAAGATCTGTAATCGACCTGTTTCGTAGATTTTCCATACGACACCACATGTGTTTTGATATTTTGTATGTTGGCGCGTAAGCATACACTCACAATATATTTTCCACAACCCATTAAGGTTTATTTAAAAAGTAATAGCCAAAGTTTGTTTTCAATTGAAGAATCAATTAAAATAAATTGAAACATACTGCTTAACTTTTTTTTATCAATCAATAAAAACCAAACTAGAAAAAAATATGCATCGTCTGTAGGAGTTGTTATTTTCAGTCAAATATTCTATTTTTAGATTTCTATTTTTAGAAAAAATAATTTAAATTATTTTGTTGTTTTCTGTTTTAAAACCAAAAATTCAAATATTTTCGGTTTTCTTTTTTTGTTTGTTTTTTGTTAAAATAGTTTCTTTGTATGTATACAAAATTATTTCAATTCAAATTGCAAGATACAAGAAATTCTTTACTCATACACTCAAACATAGCCAATAAAAATATGAACGTGTGTGTTGTGTATGGTGTAGTGTTTTGAAAATTAAAAAAAAAAAAAAAAAACTTTCAAATATATATTTAAATTTAACGTTTCGTCGTAATTCAAAAATTTGTGTTTATCATACAGAGGCCCTATGCTCCTTATAGGAACCGAGGGAACATACAGCGAGTAGAATATAACCAGCTGAGATACTTTAAGACTTAAGGTTCAAGGTAAAAAATTAGTTTATGATCTAAAACCAAACTATAAAACATTAATTTACCAAATAAAAAGATCAAAAAATTTACAATAAAAAAATATTTATTTTATAAAACTTATTTTTTTGCAAAACTATTTTAAGAATCATTATTTTTGTCAATACTGGTAGCATATAGGTAAGGATATATTTTTTGATTTTTCATATGCTGGTGGGTAACCATAAATCATTATTTTACGTGACATCGCCATACAAAATACTAAGTAGTAGTAGTATATCTTTATTTTCAAATTTGAATTCAAACTTATAAATTAGTTTTACATTTTGACATTTGAAATAAAAAAAAAATAAAAATACGATTTTAGGACATTGACCGTGGTCGTCTGTAATAAGTAATGTAATAAGAAAAGTAACTACCCAGTGTAGAAACGGTAATGACATATCATTATTTTTTGGACTACCAGTAATGACACTTACTTACCTTCTGAATTATTTTAAAACATATAATAATGAGTTACTGACAATGACTTACTTTTATCATTATTTCAAATAGAAAATAATTTTCTAGATTTTTGTGAAAATTTTTTGAAATCTATTTTTAGACTCAATATTTTTTAAACACTGGTAAGGATATATGTAACCACATATTTTTTTATTTTTTGTATGTTGGCGAGTAAGCTTACTTGTGTGCAGGAGGTCAAGTAGGTTTTTATCTATTAAATATTACATGTTGATATAGCTCAGATGGTAGAGCTGTTGACTGGCAATCTGTAGACCCAGGTTCGATTCCTGCACCAGGAAATTTTATTAAAAAAAAAATACAATAAAAAATATTTTCTTTTATATAATTAATTTTTTTAAAAATCTATTTTTAGACTCATTATTTTTGTCAGTACAGCACATAGGTAGCGATATACTTTTTGATTTTTCGTATGCTGGTGATAACGTAATAAGAAATGTAATAAGAAATGAAATAACAAAAGTAACTAGTTACCATTACCAAGTATGTAGTTACATAACCACATGTCTGGTAATGATTTTCTACACTGGGTAGTCAATATTGCCAGGTATTATGTACACTGGCGTATTTTTCCCTTGTTAGCTCAATTATGACCACAGGAAACATGACTGACCAAGGGTTTTGGCACTTGTAATTGTCCTGGTAAAGTCATCCTACACATGTGATTTGTAGAGGAAGGTTGGGACAAAAAAAAATTAGGAGATGGTAAATATAAATCTGGCCCACTCCCCCTTTAAAGGTTCTCAAAATTGGTAAAAAAAAAGAATTACCTTCCTAAGGAAAAACGAGTAAAAAGGTTAAAGTCGGGCATGCCGACTACACAATACCCTACACCAGTCTGGTGTATTGTTTGGATCCGAAATTCGAATGGGTTAAAATGGGGCTTGTGTCAAAATTTTCTATAATGTGAGTCAGCGCACCAAATTTCATTAAAATATCTTAATATTTGCGACCCGCAGTTTGTAACCAAGCCAATTTTGGGGGGACCCTTATATGAGCACTAGTTCTAAACATGGACCGATGTTCACCAAAATCAATAGGCCTCGTCCTTGGGCCAACATAGGTCTGTGTACTAAATTTTATCAAAATATCTTAATATTTGCGACCAGCAGCGTATAAACAATATAATTTTAGGGGGACCCTTATATTGGCACTAGGTCTAAACATGGACCGATGTTCACCAAAATCAATAGGCTGCGTTATTGGGCCAATATAGGTCTGTATACCAAATTTCATCAAAATATCGTAATATTTGCGACCTGCAGCGTATAAACAGTATAATTTTGGTAGGACCCTTATATGGGCACTAGGTCTAAACAAAGACCGATGTTCACCAAAATCAACAGGCTGTGTTATTGAGCCAATGTAGGTCTGTGTACCAAATTTCATCAAAATATCTTAATATTTACGACCTGCAGCGTATAAACAGTATAATTTTTGTAGGACCCTTATATGGGCACTAGGTCTAAACATGGACCGATGTCCACCAAAATCAATAGGCTGCGTTATTGGGCCAACATAGGTCAGTGTACCAAATTTCATCAAAATATCTTAATATTTGCGACCTGCAGCGTATAAACAGTATAATTTTGGTAGGACCCTTATATGCGCACTAGGTCTAAACATGGACCGATGTCCACCAAAATCAATAGGCTGCGTTATTGGGCCAACATAGGTCTTTGTACCAAATTTCATCAAAATATCTTAATATTTGCGACATGCAGCGTATTAACAGTATAATTTTGGTAGGACCCTTATATGGGCACTAGGTCTAAACATGGACCGATGTCCACCAAAATCAATAGGCTGCGTTATTGTGCCAACATAGGTCTGTGTACCAAATTTCGTTAAAATATCTTAATATTTACGACCTGCAGCGTATAAACAATATAATTTTGGTAGGACCCTTATATGGGCACTAGGTCTAAACATGGACCAATGTTCACCAAAATCAAACTTGTTCGTCCTTGGGGCAACATAGGTCTGCGTACCAAATTTCATCAAAATATCTTAATATTTGCGACCTGTAGAGTGCGCACAAGATTGCATGGACAGACAGACAGACGGACGGACGGACAGACAGACGGACATCGTTAAATAGAAATAAAATAAAATTCTGAGCCGATCGGTGGGTCTACGACCAATATTTTTTGGTGTTATAAACATCAGCACAAATTTATAATACCCTGACCACATAGTGGTGTAGGGTATAACCACATAGTGGTGTAGGGTATAAAAAGACATTTTTACAAGAGAAATGAGCAAAAAGTCGGTTATAGGAAGCCTACATTTTTATTATTCCGAGATCACGAAAATCTCTAAAAATTAAAAATCGCTTCGACTGAAAATATATGGTCGTCAAAGGATTAACACAATATTTTGTTGGATATTCAAAAGTAGTATCCTAGCGACCCTTAACTAAAACGAGTAAAAAGGTTAAAGTCGGGCATGCCGACTATACAATACCCTACACCAGTCTGGTGCATTGTTTGGATCCCAAATTCGAATGGGTTAAAATGGGGCTTATGTCAAAATTTTCTATAATGTGAGTCAGCGCACCGAATTTCATTAAAATATCTTAATATTTGCGACCTTCAGTTTGTTACCAAGCCAATTTTGGGGGGACCCTTATATGGGCACTAGTTCTAAACATGGACCGATGTTCACCAAAATCAATAGGCTTCGTCCTTGGGCCAACATAGGTCTATGTACCAAATTTCATCAAAATATCTTAATATTTGCGACCTGCAGCGTATAAACAGTATAATTTTGGTAGGTCCCTTATATGGGCACTAGGTCTAAACATAGAGCGATGTTCACCAAAATCAATAGGTTGCGTTATTGGGGCAATATAGGTCTGTGTATCAAATTTCATCGAAATATCTTAATATTTGCGACCTGCAGCATATAAACAGTATAATTTTGGTAGGACCCTTATATGGGCACTAGGTCTAAACATGGACCGATGTTCACCAAAATCAATAGGCTGCGTTACTGGGCCAATATAGGTCTGTGTATCAAATTTCGTCAAAATGTCTTAATATTTACGACCTGCAGCGTATAAACAGTATAATTTTGGTAGGACCCTTATATGGGCACTAGGTCTAAACATGGACCGATGTTCACCAAAATCAATAGGCTACATTATTGGGCCAATATAGGTCTGGGTACAAAATTTCATCAAAATATCTTAATATTTACGACCTGCAGCATATAAACAGTATAATTTTGGTAGGACGCTTATATGGGCACTAGGTCTAAACATGGACCGATGTTTAAAAAAATCAAACTTGTTCGTCCTTGGGCCAACATAGGTCTGCGTACCAAATTTCATCAAAATATCTTAATAGTTGCGACCTGTAGAGTGCGCACAAGATTGCATGGACAGACAGACAGACAGACGGACGGACGGACGGACAGACGGACATCATTAAATCGAAATAAAAAAAAATTCTGCACCGATCGGTATACTATAAGGTGGGTCTACGACCAATATTTTTTGGTGTTACAAACATCAGCACAAACTTATAATACCCTGACCACATAGTGGTGTAGGGTATAAATATGCCAAAGTTTTGTGTTCTTGACAATACACACGTGAACATTTACTTACACGTGAACATTTACAAGGTCTTAGCTTTGAAATATTGTATATTGTTTTTAGCTTTCGGTCAATTGGCTGGAAATGCACTATACAGTAATTAATAGTTTTGGAAATTTACTATATCAAACATAAAATATTGTATAAACGTGGTGATATATATGAACTACCGTATAAATACATAAATTCAAAAATTCCTATTTGTTTTTCGAATTATTGTAGCACTAGTTCTAAGAGTTATACCTCGTTTTGACAGAAAAGCTTTTATCCTAAAAATCGGATTAACTGCTCAATCAAGCACTAAACAAGTCGATTAAACTACATTTTTATCTTTTTTGTTAACAGCTAATACAAGCTTTATTCTGGTTACTATTTCTAAATGACTCGGTATTAGTAATACTAAAAAAAATTAATTAATTTTGGCGGGCTGAATGCGAATATCTTAAATTTTTTAAATCAAAATAGCGGCTTGAAGTTTACAAGAAATTAATTTTTTTGCTCTATTTCCCTATTTTAGAAATTTTTCAATTATTCTCCTACACAAGGAAACTTCTGCAGCCAAAATTTGTTAGCTGTTTAAGTAGTATTTCAGTTTTGTTGTTTCAAAAGAGTAAATGTAAAGTTTAACTACATTATTAAATCACTATAAAAAACCAAACAACATAAAATACTCGTATATTCATTATATTCAGTAATTTTTTTTTAAGTATATGAACTAAAAAATGTATGTAAGTAATTTTTGTTAGTAGTTTTGACTAATTTGTGGTTCATATTATCAAAAGTATGAAACAAAGAAAATGTTAGTTGAATTTAATGAAATTTTAGTGGCCCTGATTTTAAGTCAAATTACATTTGTTTTTAAACACACTTGCAGCGGCCTTAATATTTAAAATTTATTAAGTGTAGAATTTTTCTCTTTGCACTTAGAAAGAACAAAACAACGATTCTTGATTTGAATATAATAATGTCTGTAATAGTAAAAATATATCTTAGCAATTAACCTATTTTTGAAAATTCTCGAAAAATTTATGAAATATTTTCTTAAGAGGTCGCCAAGGGTGAAATTTAAAAATTCTCATAAAATTTACGGACCCTGTATACGAACAATGACTGATGGAAATTGAAAATGGAAGTTTTTACAGAATATAGAACTCTCCAAAAGAAAATCATTCATTTTACTTGTAGAGAGTACTGATTTTTGAAAATATTTGAAGTTTCCCTACGGGAAATTTTAACAAACTGTCACCGAAATGGCCCCTTTATATGAAACAGACTGGTCACTTTTACATGGCGTTGTCATAGGAGGGGGAAATTGACCCCCTTGTGACATGGATTTGTCTTGTGACATGTCACAAGGGGTCAATTTCCACCTCCTATGACAACGCCATGTAAAAGTGACCAGTCTATTTCATATAAAGGGGCCATTTCGGTGACAGTTTGTTAAAATTTCCCGTAGGGTTGGTTTGCAAAATATTCTTTAACCGCTACCGACACAATTGTTTAAAAATTAAGCCCGCTTTGTTGTCTTTTTTGGTACATAAACAAAAAAAAAAAACAAATTAAGATTAACCCTCTAATGTTCTTTCTTCTGATTGCGATAATATTTAAACGACATATTTGACATTAAATATCTACTATGGGAAAAATTTTAATTTATCGCTTTATTAGGCGATATAACAACACAATAAAAGCTGAAGACGAATCAATATTTATTGTTGTGAATAACACTATCAGTAATTTAAAATCACATACACAAAATTGGCTGATCTAGTGTTATTATTTCAGAAGTTACAGCGATTTTCGCGTTTCGGAAAATACGAAATTTGGCGAATTTGGCATTAAACGTCAATAAATTTTGATCAAATTAGTTTTGATTACTACTATTGGCTTCTGGGTATATAATCTGTGTTTAATTTGAAAACAATCTGTTAGCTAATTTTTGAGTTAGGCAGATATTTGTAATACGTATCCTGATGTTATCCTGTGAGTGCTGGAGGAAAAATTTAGACTTATTTTACCAGAGGAAACTCTAAATCAGATATGTTATTATCGATAGTGTATGTCAGATCGTACTGGTAAATGTTTTTTGACGATTTTTCAAATTCATTTTTTTTTTATTTTAAAAAGTTATTTTTTTAAATTTACGAAATTTTTATTTTACAGCCTTCTCACTTCCATACACAAACAAAGTTTGAAGGGAAAAAGTAGGTAATTTTTTTCTATTGATGCAATATAATTTGTTTAATCAAAAGTTGTTATTTAGCCAAAAATTATTTAAGATCTAAAGACCGCTTTTTAGCGGCCTTGGGCATTAGAGGGTTAAGATTATTTTTGAAAAAATTCTAAAATATAGGTAAATACAACATTAGTAAAAATCAAGGTGCAATATAATGTAATAAATCATAGGTAAATAAATAAAAAAAACTTTAATTAAAGTTTTTGATTTCAAAAGTAATTTGCCTTACTATCAATATTTTCCAAATGTATATTTTAGTTAAAGTCGACTTTTGTTAAAATATTGGGTGGCAGTATGCCTTGACTTGATTTATTTTTGGAGCATTCTGATTGGTTAATTTATTTTCAACCTATCAAAATGTTTGAAAAAACAAATATTTTTGTAGGGTTTTCATACACAAAATGAACAAAACAGTATGATTAAAAATAAAGTCGGCTTTAAATTTAAAATACTCTTTTATAGTAAGGGCCAATATATTTAAGCATTTAAGTGAAATACAAAAAATTTAGGAGCAAATAGTATTCATTGTATCGTAAATTAATGAGAAACTGGGGAAGTTTTTTAATTCTAAAATGTGGACATTCTCAGAGATAGTGCAATCTTGTGAAAGAATAATGACATCGGTCATGGTGTAGATGTATCACATTTAGAGTTGTCAAGCATTCGACCTTATTGAAAAACCGGTTTTCGAATACTTCTAAAAACCGCCTTTTTTAAAAACCGGTTTCAGTTTTTTTAATTCAAAACCGGTTCGAATAACCGGTTTTTTCCGGTTTTTTGTAAATAATCATTTTGTATTGCTATTTAAGACAGCGTAAATTATTCCATTAGTGCGAATCCACTTTTAAAACTAAAAGTTATTATTTCTAAATGCGCTGTTTTTTCTAAATAAAAACACTTTCGGACAGATTTAAAAGCGCAGCATTTTGTTCGTATTTTTTGCGAAAAAAAGCTATTAACGTCGATAAAAAACAGAAATAATTTTTCACTTGCTCTGGAATTGTTACAAAATTGCGGTGTAAGTTTTTTTTGCATTAATTTAATAGACAGTATGATTTGAAAATGTCGCAAAAAATAACTTTGGCCTTATGAAGATTGTAGTCTTCCCATTAATGTGAAACATTTTGTGACTTTAAAATTTTTTATTACAATTTTACGGTTTGAAATCGCAAAATGTTTTATCACGGGGGGAGAAAAGCTAAAAAATAAGAAAAAAAACTCCTTTTATTTTTTGAGGAAATGGAGAACATGAGTTTATATGCATTTTAGGATAAATTTTTAGATCTTTCCTACTAAACTTTTTGTCAAAAAATTATGACTTTTTTAAGATATAGAGAAAATGTAGAAATTTGCAAAAAAAAATAGTCTCTTGAAAGAATTTCAACATTTTTGTTTCGAAAAAATAAAATTTTTCGATAATAGTCCACTAATGTACGTCATATCAATGACAAAGTCAATAAACCCTACCTAAAGGAGGGAATCCAACATTAAAGGTCATATGCGTAATCACTTTGAAAAATTTTAAATAATTTCTTTTTATAAATGTTTTATTAGGTTTTCAAATAATTATGCATAGGCACTTAAATATTTTGCATAATTATTGAACAATGAAGAAAATTTATTAGAAATTTTCACCTAATAGATATTCGAAAATGTCGAATTATTCGACACGAAAAAACCGGTTTCTCTAATAATTCGAAAACCGCCCTTTTTTAAAAACCGGTTTAAAAAACCCGGAAATATAGGAAAAAATTGGTTTATCGAATATATCGAAAACCGGTTTTGACAACTCTAAAAACATTTTCAAACGTTTTTGGCATTTGAATCGAGTTTTCAACATAGTTGTCAACTCAACAACTGCAGCGTATGAGTTATATATTGCTGTACTATAATAACACTGTGAGACAAATGGTAGGTCAGTGATTTCATCCCATCCCGATTTTGACTGTCGCATAGTGTAATTATTGAACAATGATGAAAATTTATTGGAAAATTTCACCTAAGAGATATTCCAAAATGTCGATTTATTCGACACGAAAAAACCGGTTTCTCGAATAATTCGCAAACCGCCCTTTTTTAAAAACCGGTTTAAAAAACCCGGAAATATAGGAAAAATCAGTTTATCGAATAATTCGGAAACCGGTTTTAACAACTCTAAAAACATTTTCAAAAGTTTTTGGCATTTGAATGGAGTTTTCAGCATAGTTGTCAACTCAACACCTGCAGCGTATGAGTTATATATTGCTGTACTATAATAATAAGTATACGCCACAGAGCACCTAAAATAAGGCACATAACAACAATTAACTTGTGTTATGACTTTTAATTTTTTTTGTTGCAAATAACAAATTTTACATACCCTAGCCAAAAAGGCCATAAAAAAATATTAAGAAACGCTACTTTTTCGCTACTGTCAAAAAAGTTCCCGCACCAAAAGGGTTGAAATTTGGTATATATTGCTTTAGTTTGATTAAAATATTTCTCCAAAGGTTTAAACAAATGAAACGCAAACGATGCGTATTAAAAGCTATTTACGGCAAAAATTACGAACCCTTTTCGGAGGGACTTTTGTATACATTTTTTGTCATTTACAATAATTCTCGTAATAATTCGTTATGTAAATTATGCAAAATCCCCGAGTAAAATTTTTTTTAGAAATTGCATTTGATGCCGAAATGACCCGCAAACACGATTTTTATTATTAACTTATTATTGCCTTTCACGTCCCGAGTAAAAATAGTTATATATTTTTATATATAATGTGATTGGGTTATATCGGACAGTGAATGGAGTCACATTAAGACACATATCATTATATACAACTACATCTGATATTATTTTTTCAACGAATTTTTGCGTGGTAATTGATGTTATTACATATCCCCAAATCTGACTCCATATATAACTACATAAGCCATATAAAACTTATCAAAATATATGTAGTGACCGATATGATTATATATTGTTCGATACTAAGTTATACAATACTGTATGTGTCGTCATATTAAAAAATATATTCTTGTAATTTTATATAAATTTCTATATTTTCCCATACAAATTAATATATAGTTCAACATCAAATGTAGTTAACTATCTGCAAATTAAGAGTTAATTACTCCATAGCCAAATAATTTTCACGTGATTTTTTACATATAAAATCATAATAAAAAATGATGCGTACGATCGATTTAGAAGACAAAAGCATTTAAATTTTTATTTTGTGTTATAAAATTTGGGCCTTTAAAATTTGTTCAAACTATAGAAATTTCAATGTAAATTTAATAGCCGGTATGCATAAAAAGTATACCTATTTACTATTGACAAAATTTTATAAAATCAGATATTTTTTATATAGAATTAGATATAATTTGATGTCCTGGATATGGACAAATCTCGGATCAAACTGTATCAAATTATAGCTAATTTGATATATTTAGATGCATGTAGATGACCCATTTTTCGGATCAAGTTTGTATGTCGGTGCATAAGGGGACTTATCAAATAAGATATAATTATATATGACACCATATTAAGATTTTTACCCGGGGTGGTAATAGGTAAAATTTTTGTTAAAAATGAGTCACAACCCTGAACTGAACACGGAAAAAGAAAAACTGTTTTCAACTCTTAATATTCAAAGGAATTTTGAAAGTTCCGATTGAGCTAATTTTTTCGTTTGCATATAAAAAATACTATATATTATCTTACACTGACAATATATTTTCCACAACAGATTGAGGTTTATTTGAATAGTAATGGGTAAAGTTTGTTTTCAATTGAAAAATCAATTAAAATACATGGAAACATATTGTTTAATTTTTTTGATAAGTCAATAAAAAACAAACTACACACAAATACCTATCATCTGTAGGAGTTGATATTTTCACTCGAATGTTCTATTTTTAGTTTTTTATTTTTAGAAAAAATACTTTAAATAATTTCGTTGTTTTTTGTTTTAAAACAAAAAATTCAAATATTTTCGGTTTTCTTTTGTGTGTAGTGTAGTGTTTTTAAAATCCAAACAGAAAAACAAACTACCTAATCGTTTTTCAACGCTTAACATAACGTTTTGTCAGATAATAATTGAAGATTATTTTAACAGACCTTTCAATTATTTTTATTTCTTTAATGGATTTTTTAAACTATGTTTGAAAATATATAACAAAATGGTTTGAATATAATGACAAATCTTTTAATTGTGTTTTTAATTAATTTAATATGTATTTTAGGTTGTTGTTAACGATAAAATATTGTGAGTGCACAAAAGAAAAGTACATTTAAGTTAAAATATCTAAATATTCTGAAAAGTAATCTTCAACCTTTTTTATGACTTACATGAACAAATTTCTTAAAGTTTATTTTCTTTTTTATGTAGATTATAAAATTTGAAATCGAAATCTAATCTTTATATCTTTGCAGTCTACTTGCCAAACATTTTTATTACATGCGACATTGATATCACAGCACAACACTAAAAATGCGACGAACATGCGACATTTCAATTCTGATAGATTTAAGGATGAATATCACGAATGTGAAGACGAAATTTTAATATTGCTCTACTTTTTGAAATATTTACAAATTTAACTTTTAGAAAAAAGACAATTTTTTCTTTAAAATTTCTTATTTATTCATACAAATGACTAAACCACGATTCATTTTTAATATGGTTTAAAAATATACCCCCTGATTTTGTAAGGCGTAGGCGTAGACGTTTTTAGGAATTTTTATAGCAAAGGCGCTAGAACTAATATTTTTGCAATATTTAACAGTCGAGCAAGATTTATATTTTATCGAAATTGTATTAGATTTGCCAGGAAAATGTCACTTTTTGTTAATTTCGATTTTGAAAAATTCGATTTGTATGGAGGCGTTTTTACTAAATACGCCAACGCCTCACATAATCAGGGGGATAGACTTTGTGCTTTTAGAACCATATCAACTTATTTTGATTACGCAAAGGATCTAGGATATAATTTCAATTCAAATTAAAACTTCACTTACTTTCCTATTTTGCAAATTCCCAGTGTAGAAAATCATTACCAGATATGTGGTTATGTAACTAGTTACTTTTGTTATTACATTTCTTATTACCTTTATATGGCGATGTCGCGAAAAATAATGAGTTATGGTTACACACCAGCATACGAAAAATCAAAAAACAAATCGTTACCTATGTGCTTACCAGTACTGACAAAAATAATGAGTTTAAAAATAGATTTTCAAAAAATAAATTATTTTAAAAAAAATATTTTTTTATTGTACCATCTGCTCTACCATCTGAGCTATATCGACATGTAATATTTAATAGATTAAAACATAATTGACCTTCTGCACACAAGTAAGCTTACTCGCCAACATACAAAAAATCAAAAAATATGTGGTTACCAGTGTTTAAAAAATATTGAGTCTAAAAATAGATTTCAAAAAATTTTCAAAAAAATCTAGAAAATTATTTTCTATTTGAAATAATGATAAAAATAAGTCATTATCAATACCTCATTATTATATGTTTTAAAATAATGCAGAAGGTAAGTGGGTGTCATTACTGGTAGTCCAAAAAATAATGATATGTCATTACCGTTTCTACACTGGGTTTAGTTAAATCCCTTAATTGGATTTGGAAAATCTTAATACATGGCATAAATTTGTATTCATCTAAATTAATTTTATTAAAAGAATCACAACTTTTGCATCAACATTTTCAGAAAATTAAATTTTATACCTTTTTTATTTCAAATTAATTATACCCTACACCACTACGTGGAGAGGATATAATAAGTTTGTCCTGATGTTTGTAACACCAAAAAATATTGGACCTGGGGTCCACCCTACAGTATACCGATCGACTGAGAATCACTTTTTATTTGGATTTAACGATGTCCGTCTGTCCGTCCGTCCGTCCACCTTTCTTTCCATTAATTTTTGTGCTCACTCACCAGGTCGCAAATATTAAGATATTTTGATGATATTTGGTACACCGACTTACGTCGGTTGGTTAAAATCGGTCCATGGTAGACATAGTGCCCATATAAGGGTCCCCCGAAAATTGGCTTGGTTACACGCTGCAGGTCGCAAATACAAATTAAATTTGGTTCGCAGACTCACATGGTAGCAAGGACAAAGCCTATTGATTATAGATAGGATCGGTTCATATTTGGACCTATCGCCCATATGGGCTATATTTTCAATTTTCTCTTATTGTATCATTTTATAGAAAATTTTGACACAATTCCGTTTTAACCCATTCGAATTTCGAATCCAAACATTACTTGGCTTTCAACCAGACTGGTGTAGGGTATTATATAGTCGGCATGCCCGACTTTAATTTTTTTACTTAAACATACTCTGAGCGGTGAAGCATAAACTAACCATTAACGAGTATTTGGGTAAAACTAAACTGCAGCACTCTGGTGACGCCCTTCTGTCTGTTAAAATTTTTCAATAAAAATCTTCTTCTTCCTTTAAATAAACTTTAGTAACTTATTTAATTCAGTGATTCCCAGCGAAATTGTCGGATGCAAAGAACCGGTTATGGAACAACTTGTACTTGCATGCAACCTGTTCTGCTTTATGTTCTATCATCGGTGATTTTTGTTTGAGTTTGTCCAAAAAGCAACAGGTTCCTTTCCACCAAACCAGATCAGGTTGTTTTGGAACCGGTTCTAGAACCAGTTATAGAACTGATTCTGCGACAGTGAAACCTTCGATTTTGACTTCGAGGAATCAGTTCTGGAACCTGTTCCACGGAACCGGTGGTAAAAACACCTCAGAAGTAACCAGTTCAAAAAAATGTTGCTGGGCTTTTTAGTCAGAATTAAGAAAAAGGCCATAGCAAAAATATCATGGAAAAAATATCATACTATTCACGCATGGTGATAAAATTATTCAAAAGTAATACAAAATCTAAAGAGAATAAACCCTTAAGGTATTTAATCTTAATCAGCATTAATTAAGATACATTGAAAACATTAATATTTAAATAATCTTACCTTATCTATTAATTCCTTTTAACAAAAAAGTTTCTTTTTATTTTATTTCGTTTACGTTTTTTATTAATAAAAATCTTATCACATTTATTTACTGTGTTTTTTAAATGTTTTGTTTTTTTATTTCGTATTTTTTTAAAGGATTTATCAATTAATTACAGTTTATGTTTAATATTTTTTTTTTTCTTAGGAAACTTAATTATAGTTTTATTATAAATTTTAAATTTTTATATATATATATTTATCAATAGCTCGTTAATTACAGATTACAATGTATGTATATACTACTCAGTTATTATAACTATAAATTATTAATTATAAATATACTATTTTTCATTCGTTTGAAATTATAATTTCATTTTAGTTTTTGTATTTGAAGTGTTTTGTGTTATATTTTTTTTTTTGTTAATTTATACTTTGAAATTTTAAAAAGTGCAATTAAGCAAGTTGTTATATTTTGTATTTAAAATTTGTTATAATACTTTCAATACTTTTTGTTTTTTTTTTTTTTTTTTTGTTTTTCATCATGTGATTGTCATACAAAACATTTCACATAATATTTAATAATATACACAGTGTTTAAAAATTCTCTGATAAATAAATTAAACATCAAATTAAAAATTTAGGGCCAGTTTTGTAGTCAGAACTAAGAAAAATTTTTGCTACAATTTTATTTGGGTTTGAAACTTTTAAACTAAATTTCTAGCTCAAGAAATATTTGAAATAAAAATCCTTCTTAGTTCTGACTATAAAACAGGCCCCTAGGGAATGTTCTCTAAGAAATTTTGAATTTTGTACAAGTTTTTTTTCACTCTAAATTGTTGTTGGAGATTTGAAATCTATAATTTTAGCTTTTGAATAAAAAATGATAGTTTTAATACAAAAAGTTATTATTCAAGCACTAATTGTCTAATATTAGCAAATACTTAAATCATCGGCATAGGCTTTAAGGTGTAATTTAGAAGAAAAAAAAAAACTTTGTAAGCAAACTTAAAGTCAACTGAATTTCTATATTATTTCATATTTTTTATGCTGTTGAAGCGTTTAATTTTTCCTAGGCAAGCTTTGTTTTTTCTTCGACAATATTTTAAGCTTTTATTTTCATATAAACTCTATATATGTATTTGAAGAAATTATGTTAAAGAAGAAGTATATTTCATTATTTACAAATGTATAAATATTTTTAAAAATATTTTCTTTTATTTGAGGGTTCTAAATATTGCTTATTTTGAATGGTTTTAAAAAAACAAACTTGAAGCCTAATTAATTTACATGTGGTTTTGCTACAGAATGTAATTAAAAATATTGAAAGACAACCAACAAAAATGTCTACATTTAAAGCCAAGTTTATTTTAAAGCTGAACTTGGTTTGTTCATTTTAGAGTTGCAAATATAAAAACATATTTATTTTTCAAACTTGTTGAAATTTTAACAATTAGACATTTGTTATACATATTTCGCCGAAGTATTAAGTATGAACCTCAATCATAGGGTTGTATTAATACAATGTACTTTGCAAAAAAAGTTATGCAGTCAGCATGTCCGGTTATATAAGGGGAAAATCCATACGCCACCGTGTCCAAATCAATGTGTTTGTTGATTTTTGTCTACATTGTGGCGCCTTATTAAATTCTGACTTATTTCTGGCATTGTAGTTAAATTTCCAACCTTGATGTTTTCAAAGATTTAGAGTTGAACTTAATAACAAATATTTTTAATGAACATTTTAACCCTCTAACTATTCAAGTTGCGGATCTTTTTGTCCTTTTTAAAAAGGACCCAAAAAGTCCCTTTAAAGTTAAAGTATTAAAATATTCCTCGTAGTATTTTACATAAGTTCGATGAAAATATCCTATACCCAAAATGAAGGATTTGGGTACCATCAATGCCAGTTTGCATTTACCAAAGCGGAAAATTTGAACCCAAAAAAAAAAAACACCAATACACATATATTTTTTGGCTTACCTCTGCCAGAATCAGTTGTCAGAAAGTTGTTACCCAGCTAAAAATCGACATATATGAATCCATACAGGTTAAATGTATGTACGTGCATGCTCATAAACATGCATTCATGACCATACATGGATACATAAATCTCCATACATGAATCATATATGACCACACGAATATCTACATGTATGATCATGCATGCTCATGCGTGTTCATGCGCGTTCATGCATGTTAATACATGTACACACATGTAGATATTACCTCAAATTTCGTTAATGCACACGTATGGTTATATATGATTCATGTATGGAGATTTATGTATCCATGTATGGTCATTAATGCATGTTTATGAGCAGGCACGTACATACATTTAACCTGTATGGATCCATATATGTCGATTTTTAGCTGGGTATTTACTTTGTGTTATACAGTGTTATTTAAGATTACGCAAAAAACGTTAAAATTAAAAACAATCGCCAAAATTAAAGAAAAAAAATTTACGAAATTAAAAAACACACGGCTGAGATTGAAAAATCGCCAAATCTACAATAAAAAAATTGCCAAAATTGAAACAATCTCTACACTTATACAAATAAGTCCGTAAAAATAGCAGAAAAAGTTACTAAAAATTAGTTAAAAATGATGCTGCAGGAAAAACTGCTAATATTAGCAAAATCAGTTTGCAAAATATTAATAAAATGAAAACAGCAAAAAAACTGTTAAATTTACAGAATTTTAGTTATATTTGAACAAAATTTTTGTTAATTGCAAATAACAATTTAACTTGCTGAAATCAGCAAAAAAATTGCTAAATAAAATTTTCTGAAATCAACAAAACTTTGGCAGATTACTAGTGGACGGGAAAAAGGTAAAAAAGGAGCAAATAAAATGAAAATTAATAAACAAGAAATAAATGTGTATTTAAAAACATACTTGGGACCAATTTATTGAATGTGTCAATTAATGGAAATTTTTTCAATTGGCATTGTTCAATGTCTAAATGCTCATTTATAATTGATGAAAGAAGTATTTGTTTTCATGTTTTAATAAAAGAATAAATTAAGAGAAAAATTTTAAATTCGCGTATTTCTTATATTTTTTTTATATTACAATGCTTTTTCTTCAATTATGTGTACATTTCATTACCAATGTTTTCATCAATGCAAATTGAAAAAATTTCATTGGCATTGAATGGTGATGAAATTTGTTGGCATTGACATTGAGATAAAGTAATGCCAATTATATTTCAATGCCAATGAAAATTTCCCAAGAATGATTTTTTGTAAAAGTGGTAATATTTATAGACAATAATATATTAACCATAAAAACCCAGTCAGAAATCGCCAGTGGTACAAAAAATCAAGTACTGGCATACAACTGGGTAACTACGGTGTTAAAAATAAATGATTGGAAGAACACTCAATTGGGACGATTTGCCAGCGTTTGCAAAAAGCGTTTTGCCAGTATTTGTTTTACAAAAATTTCGAGGGTGTATAAAAAAAACCACTGGCATAGAATTGGCTTAGAGTGATATGCCAGGGTTTGCAACCAGTGGTTATCCAGTGCTAACTAGCCAATGCTACCAGTGGTATAAAAATCAATTCACTGGTAGACCAATGATTTTATATAAATCTGGTTGCAAGGAAAATTTTTTTTATTTTTTTTTTCATTTAAAATTTTTTATGTTTTATAAAATTAATTTTTTGCTCTCAAGAACAACTTTTCTTTTACCCTCCCAACGCTGGCATATTAGTTAAAAAAAATTGTTTGCCAGTACTAGCCTTTTGGCACAGCCAGTAGTTGTCCAGATATTATCACTCATTTATGTGTTTAGCCATCAAATTTTATATGTCTCGTTAGCTCAGTGGGTAGAGCAATCGTCTGCCAATCTGACTGCCAGGGTTCAAATTACGGCAGGACCAAAAAAATATATATGACCTTTTTTTAAATTTTATTTTGGAAAATATATTTCCAGACCACCTATTTATTGTTTTTGCCAGTGTTTTGCCAACGTTCAAAAATTTTGTTCCTCCAGTGCTTTTCCGGCGCTTTTTGAACAGCCGGTCCTTTTGTCTAATGATGTTATCATTTTGGGAATGGAAAGCACTTTTTGCCAGTACTTGTACCAACTGTTAAAGTGCTTTACCACCGCTTTCCCGTTTGTATTTTTCTGATTGGGAAAATGTATTTCAGAGACCCTTGTTTGATTTTCATTGTTTGCTGATCGGATATGTACTTCCGAATTTGAGTTTCCACTTTCACCTCTAAAGCTCCACCCACAGGAAAGAATGTGTGACCGATTAAAAATATCGTATTCTTTAAATAAGCTTAAAAATCACAATATTGGGGGAAAAAAATTAGGGTCATCCCCGTAAACTCCACTTGCTCCCCAGAGATACTTTTAATCACAATTTTCATATTAAAATGGTTCGTCCAATTTCAATTTAGCTTTATTTAAAAACTTTTTGCATTATTTTTGGCTAGTTAAAAATATGCAGTTATTTTTATGAGTCATTTAACATTCTGTTTATAACCGCTCCATAATTGGTGGTTTAGTTTACAAAATATTTGTAAAATTAGCAAATCTTCTGTTAAAAATTAGTAACTAAAATTCAGCAAAATACTGTAAAATTAACAAATTTATTGTTAAAAATTAGTAACTAAATTAAACAATTAGTAACTCAGTTAGTAATGTGGAGGTAGCAAAATAATTAAATAAAAATTAAATTTTAACTAAAAGTTAGTTAAAAATTTGTTAAGTTGAAGTACTAACAGTTTTACTAACTTTACTACAAAGTTTTTTCCATGAGTGTAGAATTTAAAGAAATCGCCAAAAAAAAACTACAAGTAGAAAAAAAATCCTTTGGTAAAAAATTCCAATCCTCTTAATTGAAGAAGTCGCCACAGTAAAAAAATCGCTCGAATTAACGAAAATTAAATACAATTTCCCTAATTGAAGAAAAGTCACCAAAATTATGAAAATCGCTGTAACTGACAAAATAGGGAAATTAGAAAAAATTACCTAAATTAAAAAAACGAGTAAAAAGGTTAAAGTCGGACATGCCGACTATACAATACCCTACACCAGTCTGGGTAAAATCCAACTAATGTTTGGATCCGAAATTCGAATGGGTTAAAATGGGGCTTGTGTCAAAATTTTCTATAATGTGAGTCAGCGCTCCAAATTTCATTAAAATATCTTAATATTTGCGACTTGCAGTTTGTAACCAAGCCAATTTTGGGGGGACCCTTATATGGGCACTAGGTCTAAACATGGACCGATGTTCACCAAAATCAATAGGCTTCGTCCTTGGGCCAACGTAGCTCTGTGTACCAAAATTCATCAAAATATCTTAATATTTGCGACCTGCAGCGTATAAACAATATAATTTTGGGGGGACCCTTATATGGGCACTAGGTCTAAACATGGACCGATGTTCACCAAAATTAATAGGCTGCGTTATTGGGTCAATATAGGTCTGTGTACCAAATTTCATCAACATATCTTAATATTTACGACCTGCAGCGTATAAAAAGTATAATTTTGGTAGGACCCTTATATGGGCACTAGGTCTAAACATGGACCGATGTTCACCAAAATCAATAGGCTGCATTATTGGGCCAATATAGGTCTGTGTATAAAATTTCATCAAAATATCTTAATATTTGCGACCTGCAGCGTATAAACAATATAATTTTGGGAGGACCCTTATATGGGCACTAGGTCTAAACATGGACCGATGTTCACCAAAATCAATAGGCTGCGTTACTGGGCCAATATAGGTCTGTGTACGAAATTTCATCAAAATATCTTAATATTTGCGACGTGCAGCGTATAAACAGTATAATTTTGGTAGGACCGTTATATGGGCACTAGGTCTAAACATGGACTGATGTTCACCATAGGCTGCGTTATTGGGCCAATATAGGTCTGTGTACCAAATTTCATCAAAATATCTTAATATTTACGACCTGCAGCGTATAAACAATATAATTTTGGTAGGACCCTTATATGGGCACTAGGTCTAAACATGGACCGATTTCAACCAAAATCAATAGGCGTCGTCCTTGGGCCGACGTAAGTCGGTGTACCAAGTTTCATTAAAATATCTTAATATTTGCGACCTGTAGAGTGCGCACAAGAATGCATGGACAGACAGACAGACGGACGGACGGACAGACGGACATCGTTAAATCGAAATAAAAAAAAAAAATTCTGAGCCGATCGGTATACTATAAGGTGGGTCTAGGACCAATATTTTTTGGTGTTACAAACATCAGCACAAACTTATAATACCCTGACCACATAGTGGTGTAGGGTATAAAAACTAAAATTTAAAAAAGTCGCCAATATCGAAAAACTATATTAATTGAAAAAATCGCCCAACCCAAGTAAAAAAGTGTTGATGTGGTTTGGCATATATTATCATATAAAATTTTATGTAATTATATATTGGAACATATATACCGGGACATAGTTTTATAAAACTATATGAAATTATATCTTAGATATACTGTTTTATTTAGCACTAAATATAGTGCAAATAAAAAAATCCCGATATAATTGTATCGAACCCCATACATCAAATTGGAAATAATTGTATCCAAGTAGGTCTAATATCATCTAATACGATCTAATTTCATACAATTAGATGTTGACATTTTTCGGATATAATTATATTATTAAAATTAAAAAACAGAAATCTAAAAAAATTGCAAATAATAGTCAAAATTGAAAAGATGACATAACTAAAATTAACTGCAAAATTTCAGAATATCAACCAAAATAAAAAAATTGCTGATACCCGAGTAAAAATATTTTTTATATGCCTGTGAAAAAAAATTTATCCGGTAGCATATCTTTTTTTATTTGGCATCATACTAAAATGATGCCGAATATGCTACCGAATAAATTTTTTCATTATATAAAATTTTATCCGGAAAATGAATTAATCAAATTGTATATAAACGAATAAAACAAATATTTGAATTGATATAATTTCATCCAATTTTATTCGAGTTTTGATGTTATTCAATTGCACTAAATTTTGTTTGGTTATGTGAATATGTATAGTGTAGGAAAACACCCAATTAATTAACCGAGAGCATTATCTGAATGATATTAATAAATTTTTGCACAAAATCGATGAATTTCAATAGGCCTCGTCCATTGAAAGTTTTTATTAAATTAATGGAATTTTTGATAAAATGTTGTCAAAATATTAATTTTTTTTATTAAAAGTTTCATACACTTAATGAAAGAGCTTCAATAAAACTAAATTCATAAAATATATGAAGCCTTTTCATCAAATTTAAGAAATTTTTTATTTACCTTGTGAAGAAAACTTTATTATTTTACTAAAAAATTTCATTAAAACTGGTCCAGCAAACTTCTCTCTGTGTGGGTTTTATAATCCATTATCAGTTAGTAGTAACTACACAGAAGAAAAAAATTAAAATCATACACAAACAACGTTTCACACAAATCTCATTTTTTCATTTCATTTTATACAAAAAATTGTCTGCTGATTTTTAAAATCGGAAAATACATTAACTTAAAAATGTAAAAGTTTAACTAGAATCATATTAACTTTAATAAGGATAAGTATTATAACCACCAATTATAAAATTTCGTTTTAAAGTTTCTTACTTAAATAAAATATCCGGCAAAACTTCAATTTATGGGGTTTCGGCAAAAAAAAGAAAAAAATATGACCCCCTCTGGAATTAAGAAAGAAAAAAACCGAAGTTAATTTTGAGAGGGGCTCGGTCCCGGGAGGCCCGTGGGGGCAAAAAACGGAGGGACGTAATAACATGTAAGTGTGGGTACTCAAATTAAGGGAAATTGTCTCACGATTCCAAAAATGTTATTTTTTTTATTTCCATGAAACGTAGCCCTAACTAGAGCTATTTTTCGACCAATAGAGGGGGTAGAAAAAAGGAAAATATTAATATGAACGAAAATGGTACTCAAATGAAAGCAAATTTTCTCACGATTTTAAAAATGATTTTTTTTTACTAATCCGTTGGACGTGAATCGAATTAAGGGCATTTTGTTAAATTTATACTTTTGAAAAATTAAAAAGTCTAAAATCTCATTATTTAAGTTTTGGTAAAACCCTGTAAATGTCCATTTTTTGTTGTTAATTTGAAAATTTGGAACACAAAAGACAGTTGCAAGTGGAAATTACAAAAGGAATCAACTTTTTATTGATGAGAAATGAAATTTCCGAACTGATATAGTTGAATTTTCCAAAAAAAATTTTATTTCCTTTTTTTTTAATGTTGGGTACACCCAAACTTTTTAGATGATATAAAAATTAAAATTTTAGATGGAAAATGCAATTTTAGAAGTGATATACTGTTATTGTGCCGCAGATAAAATTTTTTTTTTTGTAAAAATCGCGCGATTTTTCCAAAACATTTTTTATTTGTTTTTATGTAAATGTCTAAATTTTTAATGCGTTTATTGAAAACTGCATTAGCTGATGTAGAAACCCATGGCATGTTGTATAACAACCAAGAAAGTTATTTTTCATACTTTTTTGTACGGGGACATTTCTGAAATTTATGAAATATGAAATTATTTTTAAATAGCAGGAATGTGGTCTCACAAAGAAAAAATTTGATACCCATATTGCATATATTAAGTAGTCAGGGGTTCCCAAATCTTTAAAAATATAGACTTTCGGGAAAATTTTTCTGAAACCCGAAGTAGACCGAATATCAAAAAAAGCCGAAATACCCGCTCACTTAAATTTTATAAGGATTAGTATATGTGAATTTGGCCCTTAACCCTGTATTCGTCCCCATACACAACCACCTCAAATTTTCATGTTTTGGGCTATGCTATAAACAAATAAGCATGCTTGAGCATGTTTTATACATCCGTAAATAGGCCTCTGAATTACCTTTCGTACGATACCAAAATTTTTAACCCTTAAATACTAGATTGGGCAGCTAAAAAAATACGTGTCTTTTAAATTTTTCGCCTCTACAACATATCAGAAGCTCATTAAGTTCTGCCGGTCAGCGTTGGGAGTCTTTGCTTGTAAGTGATGACTATAACACTGGCCCTAATATTCATATTTTATTTACAAAGTGTTCGTAAAAAATAAAATGTTAATTAAAATCTGAATTAGTAATTGATTTAACTATCATTTTTTCTCTGTGTAGTTACTTTTCTTATTATTTCTTTCATTAGATTTCAGATTAGATATTATAATTAAAAAAGTGCGACATTAGTATGTCTCATTTATCCCAGAAATGAAAAAATTCTGGGTCATTAGAAACCCTAGATACAATATAACATATAAGCTCAGCTTTTTAATTTTTTATTGAATTTTTAAGTATATAATTGTATTTAAATCCACATACATTTTGTTCGATTCGAGATAGTAAATAATCTAATAGTTTTTTCACGAATGATCATTTATAAATTTATAGAATTATATATCGTTGAGTATTGTCATATGTAACACCAAGCATAATTTTATATGATTACCCAGTCAGAAATCGCCAGTGGTACAAAAAATCAAGCACTGGCATACCACTGGGTAACCACGGTATTAAAAATAAATGACTGGCAGAACACTCATTTGGGACGCTTTGCCAGCGTTTGCAAAAAGCGTTTTACCAGTATTTTTTTTTTACAAAAATTTCGGTGGTTTATAAAAAAACCACTGGCAAAGAATTGGCTTAGAGTGATATGCCAAGGTTTGCAACCAGTGGTTATCCAGTGCTACCTAGCCAATGCTACCAGGCGTACAAAAATCAATTCACTGGAAAACCAACGATTTTATAAAAATGCTGACGCTTCGTTAAAAAATGTTTGTAGTCGGAAGGTTCCGAGTTCAAATCCGGTTGCAAGCAAAAATTTTTTTTTGAATTTTTTTTAATTTAAAATTTTTTTTGTTTTATAAAATCAATTTTTTTTTTTGTGGGAAAGCTCCTTCAAGACCAACTTTTGTTTTTGCACTCCCAACACTGGCATACTAGTTACTAAAAATTGTTTGCCAGTACTAGCATTTTGGCACAGCCAGTAGTTGTCCAGCTATTATCACTCATTTATGTGTTTAGCCATTAAATATTACATGTCTCGTTAGCTCAGTGGGTAGAGCAATCGTCTGCTAATCTGACGGCCTGGGTTCAAATCACTGCAGGACCAAAAAAAATATATATGAACTTTTTTTTAATTTTATTTTGGAAAATATATTTCCAGACCACCTATTTATTGGTTTTGCCAGCGTTTTGCCAACGTTTAAAAATGTTGTTCCTCCAGTGCTTTTCCGGCGCTTTTTGAACAGCCGGTCCTTTTGTCTAATGATGTTATCATTTTGGGAATGGGAAAGCACTTTTTGCCAGTACTTATACCACCCGTTAAAGTGCTTTGCCACCGCTTTCCCGTTTGTATTTTTCTGACTGGGTATCTTTAGATATAGAAAATTATATTAACCAGGTCCACCATTTGTCGGATCTAATATATATATTTTTATATATAACTATATTTACTCACATGTGATTTGATCTGAAAAATTGTTTATCTGGTAAATATATTTCTATGTAATAATATATATTTTTCATAAATGTTATATAAAAACCATTTTTACTGGGACATCGGAAAAATCGTCAAAATTAAAAAAGCTATAATTACAAATAAAATTTATAATTAAAAATTTGCAATCTCCAAAATAAAAAAAAAAAAAAAACAAAACGCCCAAAGTAAAAGAATTATAGAAAATTAAAAACAATTTCCGTAATTGATGAAAAGTCGCCAAAATGAAAAATATCGCTAAAATAGACAAAATCGGAAAAATTGGAAAAATATTGCCAAAATTAAAAAAAAAAAAACTACAATTTAAAAAGTCACCAAAAATGGAAAATTACATTAACTAAAGAAATCGCAAAAATTAAAAATATTTTAAATATTGGCCAAAATTGAAAATAACGTCAAAATTTTAAATCGAAAAATTAAATTTTAATGTTTTTAAACTTTTCTGGTTTTTTCATCTTTGGCGATTTTTTTATTTTTGGCAATTGTTTTCCAACTTTGGAGATTTTTGAAATTATTTCGACTTTGATAATTTTGGCGATTTTTTCTATATTGGCATTTTGACATAAAATAATAAAGTAACTGATTGACGACTGGCTGAACCATTAACTCGACATCGCTTAGCCAAACCGTTTGTCCTAAGATCTTGAAATTTGGTATTGGGATCTCCTTCGGCGTAAACCTGTGCTAAGTTGGGTTCTTCTTGCAATTCCTACGGGTAGGGGCAACGAAGATATAAGTCTCCCTCTTGAAGGCCTGCCTTTGGTTAGAAATACTCGTATTAAATAACTACTTTTTGTGTTCCCTGAATTATGGGCTAACTCACTGATTAGGTACACTCATAGAAACAAATCTGTAAAAATAGCAGAAAAAGTTAATAAAAATTAGTTAAAAATTATGCTGCAGAAAAAACTGCTAAAATTAGCAGATTTTTTTACTAATACTAGTAAAATGAGAACAGCAAAATTAACACTGTTAAATTTACAGAATTTTAGTTATATTTAGGCTAACTTTTAGTTAATTGAAAAAAGCAAATTGTACTGTAAAATCTGCAGAAAATTTTGCTAAATATTTTTAGATATAAAATAGTAAAAACAAACTGTTAAGTCTACAAATTTTTTGCTATTTTTAAGCTAAATTTACTTAAATGCAAATGGCAGTCTGTTTTGCTGAAATCAGCAGAAATATTTGCTTAAAATTGTAAACTGCTGTTTTCAAAAGGCTCGATTTTCATTTGCATTAAAAAAAAAAAAAAATCGAAAAAAAACTTAGAAAATTTAAAATTTTTTAGTGATTTTTTAGGCTACTAATTATTTAGCAAAATTTTTTGCTGATTTTAGCAGGTTAATTTGCTATTCTCCATTTATAAAAATTTAGCTCAACTAAAATTCTGTATATTTAGCAATATTGTTTTTGCTGTTTTTATATTACTAATATATATCAAAAATAATCTGCTAATTTAGCAGTTTTTTTCTGCAGCATCATTTTTAACTAATTTTTAGTAGTTTTAACTATTTTTTTACGGACTTTTTTCTATTAGTGTACTTTTGGAATTTTTTGTAAGAAAAGTTGGACTTTGGAACATCCGCTAAAATGAGATTTGTGTAAATACTAGCGGATAGTAAGGAGAAAAGCTCCCTAGTGATGGACTTGTTGGAATTGAAACACTAAATAAGTGTATGAAATGGAATGAAACTGACAACGTTTTATATGGAAACACTAAACAATGGAAAGGAAACAGTGAACGAGTTAAATTGAAGCACTGAAATTGGGAAATGAAATGGTACGATAAGGATTGCAGTAAATTGAAATGGATTGAAACGGGGTATTATTGGAACCGGGAATGACCGCAATGGGAAACAAAGAGAATTAAAATTCTGTAAACAGAGAATACAGTACAGTAGAGCGATAAATTTTAGTAGACTTTAGTGATATTTAGGGATTTGAAGACTTTTCTATTTTAGCAATTTTTTTCAATTTTAACTTTTTTTCAAAAAGAAATCGGAAACCCTTGTTATTAAGCTACGAAATAAAATCCCTAACACATTATCGTTAAATTAAAAAATTATAACGAAAATAATTTTACTAAAATTGACAGTATGTAGTAGTTAGAGCAATTAATTAGTTCACTTAGTTCATTAGAGGAGGAAAATCCTTAACAAATTATTTCAATTTCTTCGAAATATATTAAAATATATAAAACTGCTAGTATCGAAGTAAAGGGCTTCGAGGATTCCCTCCATACAAATGAGTATTTCCTAGAAACTTTAAACATTATTGGCATTCTTTTAGTTTATCATTTACGGATTGGAAATTGTAAATTTTAATTAACAATCGTTACTAACACTTTACGCAATCAATCTGCAAAAACTAGGGTTGCATGTACTTTCTTTGTTCAGTAGTAAGAAACGCTTTTGCGGTTTTTTTTGCTAGGAAATTTGCGACCCTTCATATTATATTAATAATTACCCCATTATTTTGATACGTGTCGAAAATAAGCATCGTTTAACCCTTTGAGGACCATACATTTTCTGCCGAAGCGATTTTGAAGTTTTTACGACTTTCATGATATTTGACCTAATAATAGTTATGCCAAGAAAAATTGGCTCCGTTGAACCCCTCATTTCGCTTGCCAAAAATATTTGCTATTTGACGACTCCGTCGTTCCGGATGAAGTGATTTTTATTATTATTTTATTTTAAAATTGGCCTCATAGACCCCTTGCTTGCCCTTCATTTCGCTTGTCAAAGTTTGTGCTTTTTACTCCTCAAATGAAGAATCCTTATCGAGGGCTCGCAAAGGGAAAGTGGAACCATGTATGGATTTACCGCTTAATATACAGTTGTTGCCTCAATTTTAACAAACTGTCACCGAACTGGCCCCTTTATATGAAATAAACTGGTCACTTTTGTGACATGTCACAAGGGGTCAATATCCCCCTCCTATGACAACGCCATGTAAAAGTGACCAATCTATTTCATATAAAGGGGCCAGTTCGGTGACAGTTTGTTAAAATTTCTCGTAGGGTATTTACTCTATCTTTTTTCTGGGCAATTATAAGTGCGAAAAACCCTTTGGCAAACATACTCGCCTATGGTCATCAAAGGGTTAAGGTATATCGTATCATGATAATGAGGTCGAAACACAGACATAGTATAATCATGAAAAACTAATATAGAAGAGGTGAAAGTCTTTAAAAAGCCTGCATTATTGAGAGGCACACTAATGCTATTATATCAAATGAGTTAGTGTATTGCATGATTATAATATTTTTCCATTTCACATTTAAACTTAACATAAAAGATGAGGTACAGCAAAGCGCCATTAGAAATAAGACAATATATATACCAGATGAAATAAATAATGATGCTTTATTCAAAAATCGGTGGCACATAAAAACTCTAAGCATTAAAGATTTGTAGTCCTTACAGCATTTCAACCATCAAAAATAATATCACTTTCAAAATAAGAGTACTCCCTATTATTGCAAAATAATTATTATGGGTAAATTAAGCATGACATTACCTTCAAATAAATTGCAAGATATTGAAAATTTTTAACTTGATTTAATAATTCTTTTCTTAACAATTTGGTGCCCTTTTTTTATTTGTTTTTTATTACCTTTTGCAGTTATATCAAAGAGTATACATAATAGATTGTGGGACTCTCTATCACTGAGAAAGCATTTGTTCTATTATGTGCCTTGGAACAGGAACATACTCAAACCAATATCACCCAGCAAACATGGCAATACGAAGAAGATTCTCCGAACAAATCACCAGGAAGAAAACATTTATTGCCGGCAATATCAATTTCGTATTCCGGAAGTTTCCTCCGTCGGAAACAACTGTTACACTAAAACAATACTTCCAGGCAATATGAAAGCAATAAATCATATGGAAGATAAAAGGGATATCGCTAAATAAACTCCCGGTACAATAAAAAAACGATTTAATTTTTTCATAATTAAATTTAAGCCTGAAAAACAATATCTGCATACATAACCCATTGACCAACTTATAAATTATCTTGATTTCATCTTAGCCGATTTTTCCCGCGCAATTAATCTTAACTTTTCACGAGTTTATTTCCTATATAATTTTTTCCAAATTGATAAAAGATTTCAAACAAATTTGCTTTATCTTCCAAATGATACAAAGGTGATATTGCCGCAATATTGTTATAAAAAGTTATGACAACAGATAAAATTTTTGAATTATTTTTTTTACAAATATCGCCGAATTATCTTCCAAGTGATAAAAGTAAGACAATTTCTAAGTAAATACTACTTGATTATTTTCATTCAAATGACAATCTTCTTGAAAGGTAACATTTAAATGTTTGCAGGGTCATTATATGCGCTCTTTGTGTGACTCAAACATCGATTGTAACCAGGGAAGGAAAATAATAATTTAGTTCAAATCAAGAATGGAACTATACTATGGAATTATACTATTCTAACAGTATTATAGCCCTAGATTATGAATTTTCAAAAACCATACGTAAAAAATTGCAAAATAATATCGGAATGCGAAAAAAGGCTTTCGGGTTCAAAAAATTAATTAAAATACTTAATAAGCGATTTACATTATGCAAACGATGCCAACTAACCACCAAACTTTGTTTTATGAAATGGGCATTATAAATATAAATTTAAAAAAACCGCACTTAAAAAATTGCAAAATAATAGAGGAACGCGAAAAAAAGATTTTGTGGTAGAAAAAAATAATTAAAAAACTCAATCAGCGATTAACAATCTGCAAATTAATACAATGACGCAAAAATTTTCCTTTTTGTAAATATTTTTTTCGAGATTTATTTTTTTTTTTTTTGCAAACTAAGCACCAAACTTTTGTGTATAAAATTGGTACTATAGACTCTAGATTATAAATTAAAAAAAAAACACATTTAAAAAATTGCAAAATAATCGCGGAAAGCGAAAAAAAGCTTTATGGTACAAAAAATTAATTAAAAAAGTTAATAAGCGATTTAGATTCTGCAAACAAATATATTGATGCAAAAATTTTCCTTTTTGCAAATTTTATTTTTCGCGATTTTTTTGCAACTAGCCACCAAACTTTGTTGTATGAAATGTGTACTATATCCCCTAGATTATAAATTAAAAAAAACGCACGTAAAGAATTGCAAAATAATAGCGGAATTTGAAAAAAGATTTTATGGTACAAAAATTTAATCCCTAGGTTATATATTTAAAAAAAACCGCACTTAAAAATTGCAAAATAATGGCGGAATTCGAAAAAGGCTTTATGGTACAGAAAACGAATTAAAAGAGGTAATCAGCGATTGACATTCTGCAAGCGAATATATTGTTGCAAAAATTTCACTTTTTGCAAATGTTTTTTTTCGCAATTTGTGCTAATATTTGCTAATATCTAAGTATTTAATTTTAATTTTTTTAACGAACCAAAGAGGAAGCTATTTTCTAGTTACTTACATTTTTAAATATGTAAGAGCGATCTAACATTTTTTGGTATAAGAGCCCGATTAAGTGAGCTTTTTCCATCCCTGATTAACCAGTCGGAGTTCGTTCCTGTTCCAAGCCGCATAATATATTTTCAAATAAAAAATATTGAGAGAGTTGCAAGGCCATTTGTTATATGTTTAAACAAATTTTTATAGATATTAACTGCCCAGAAAAATCTGAGAAATGGGTGCTTATTACTAATATTTAAATAATAGGCAGTACAGTTGGGGTCTACCGCAGTCTTTACTTACCGTTACAACATTTCTTATCTTTCGGCTTTAGGACGACTTTTTCCGTAGCATATTTTTTTTACAAATATTTAAAAAGTACTTCAAATAAATGGGAAGCCTGGGTATCAAAATTTGTATTTTTTTGAGTATTTTAATGTTGTTTACAAATAAATCTAAATTTCATAAATTTCAGAGTTGTTTTCACAGAAAAATACTTAATTTTATTTCTTAAACGTGACCTTATCACATATCAAATTTCATTAAAATCTGAAAAAAAAACCTCTTGGAATACCTTATTTGTTAGTACCAGGTGCTAGGGAAGAACTTGATAATAAAAATTTAAAGCGTAAATTGTTCCTTCCTAATTTAAAATGATACCTATCAAATGCATCATTAATTACGAATTATTGACTGCTTTTCTGAGATCTTTAGTATTTCAGTCGATAGATAATTAGATTCTGAGTCCCGATAAAAAAATTATTACAACATTTTTTTTACTAAATATACTCACATTAAGTGGTCGTGATGGGATTCGAACTTGGGATCGCTTATTGTTAGCCGAGCACCCTACCTTGAG
Organism: Leucophora obtusa; assembly: GCA_949987735.1. Lineage (NCBI taxonomy): Eukaryota > Metazoa > Arthropoda > Insecta > Diptera > Anthomyiidae > Leucophora > Leucophora obtusa. Next base: position 56,541,015 of record OX465299.1, on the reverse strand, counting down.
CTATAGAAACATATAATACTTGATTTCTGAAAAGACAAATTAAAAGTTGTGTTTCGTATTTTTGTTTTTGACGTCAAAAAATATACACTTTAGGCAGATGCATACAAAAAAAAACCCTAAAGTTATATGTCTATCTATACACCAAAAATAATATGTTTTTGTTGGCTGACTAGAAAAATTTGTTACTTTAACAAAATTTTGACCAGTTCTTTGGCTCAAAAAAAATTTTGTTGGTTTTAACACATTTTTTGTCAAATTTAACATTTCTAAATTGAAGTAAAAAATAAGTAAAACTACAATTTTATTTGTAATTATACACAGTCGTAAATTTATTAAATTTTAGGCTCTCGAGACCCTACCCGGGCCTACTCCGTATCACCTAAGAGCATCTAAGGACACTCCGAAGCAGCAAACATTCTTTCCTTTTGCTCTATCTCGCGTAGTTTTCGAGATATGTGCCATTTTATAAAATACAAAAATTTTGTTAAAAATTCCCTAGGGTACAAAGCCTCAACAAGGTCCATATTTGGATAGAGATAACTTTTTTACGAGGGTATTGCATAGTTAGGGGTAGTCGAAATTTTCGTCCATTTTGTTCTATCTCGCTATATGGGCAATTTTAAAAATCGGGAACACAAAAAATATCCTGTAATAGCGAAAATATAAAAATATTATATTCTAATAATAAATTGTGTAAAATTTAACAAATGGGTTCTTAAAAATTAATAATTTTGAAAACTAACACACAAAATTAATTGAAGTACTGAGGATTTTCAGTACTATGTTAAATGGAGATTACTAAAATCTTTGTTATATCTGTGTTTTAACTAAAAATTTTTCACAAATAAGTCATATCGATTTTAAACTTGTTGGAAAGATTTTTATATTAACGTATTTTTTTAAATGTACTTTTACCAAACTTAATGTAGAAGAAGGTTTAAGATTTCATGTGTACATTCTAGACCAAATACAATAAAAATAATGGGTGCTAGCATTCAAATTCGATAATTCTTAATTTAAGAGCTATCGAAATATACCCCTTTAAGTGGTTTTTGTATACCATGGGATATATCTTTATATTACCTTTTACTTGGTACCAATTTTTTTGGTAAAGTTCTTTATAACAAAAGTGAAAAAATGCATAAAAAAAACTGGGGCCGTTTTTCACCTCACCTTTTTAACCCTTAAAAGTATGACTGTGCCAATAAAGAATCTCGCTTCATACAAAATAATCAATTGTCATAAAATGTCCTGAAAAGGAGTCGAATAGTCATTTTTCCAATTTATTTTTTTTTTTTAATTATAACACCGCGTTACACACATTCCGTCCTATGAACCAAATATACTCTTTCGGAAAGGGGAGAAAAAATAAAAATACACGTGTATCGGCGATTTTCATGTACACGTAAAAAAAATTCAGGAAAATCTGAGAATTGATAAAAATCTATTTCTTAAAAAATTTGACGTGATCCAATCGAGCTGAATTTTTGCAGGTAGACTAGTGGAAATGTCTGTATCACGTCAAATTTTTCAAAAAAATAGATTTTTATCAATTCTCAGATTTTCCAGAATTTTTTTTTTTTTTTTAATTTTTTTTTTCTGACGTGTACATGAAAATCGCCGATACACGTGTATTTTTATTTTTTCTCCCCTTTCCGAAAAAGTATATTTGGTTCATAGGACAGAACAAAAGCTCGTTTTTGTAACGCGGTGTAATTATTACCCAGGAAAGTTTTCTGTTCCAAAGAATCGGTTGTAGAATAGCTACTTTTCATTTACAACCCCTTCTACTATCGATTCTAACACCGATCCTTTTTGTTTGAAATTGTCCCAAAAGCAACCCCTTTTGTAGCTCCAAAGTGTAACCGGTTGCCCTAGAATCAGTTCTGGAACTAGTTCTGGAAACGATTCTACGTCACTCACACCTTCCATATAGTATAACTGGAACTAGTTTCAGAACCAGTTGCACGGATCTCATATGGAAGGTATGACTGACGTAGAATCTGTTCTAGAACTAGTTCCAGAATTGATTCTAGGGCAACCTGTTCCGGGAAAAAGTCACACCTAACGATGGCCAATACCAATGTTTCACAATATACGCCCAAATATTCTTGATTTCGTTTTTGTTAAAGTATCATTTACTTATATTTGAAGAAATGTGATTATCTTACACCCAAATTCATAAACGCTTTCTAATATTATAATTATAGGAGGTTTATTGCAAAAAATTTATATGAAAATTTCGTTTCGTAAACCTGTAACATTTATGAATTGAGGGGTTAGTCCTTTTATTCTAATCCATTTACCTAAAAATCAATATTTTTAATTACTTTCTGTATTTGTTTTATTTTATTTTTTTTTTTCTAAGGCTTGTTTGTTTTTTCTAAAAAACTTTTTTTTTAACAAAAATCTCTACAATGCTAAGTAAACAAACCATTTAAAAAAAATTCATTATATATTATTTCTTGTAATTTTTTAATTTTTATTTATTAATATTTTACAAATATTTACAACTTTATATTCTTTATTACTAAATTTAACTTTTACTATTTGTTATAGATTTTTGTTTATTGTTTTTATAAATTTATTAATAATACTAAATTAAATTTATACTTAATACAAGATTTTTGTATTACTTTTAAATTTTTATGTTTGTTGTTATATAAAAAATATGTAATAAAAATCTGAAATTTTCTGTTAAGATTTATACAAGCATTATTTTATAGAAAAACAAAGCAAATAACTGAAAAAATCGTTTTTTTTTTTTTTTTAAATTTGCTATAAAAAACTTAAGCTTTTGAAATAGGTTTTGTTGTTAAGGGCTTTTTAAAGGTTTAATAACTAATAATAATAATCTTAAAAGCTAAATATATATTTACAGAGTTGTAATATTTTAACCTTAATACAATGATTTTAATTAAAAAAGGGAAGAAAATATGACAAAAATCTGTATATTAAAATGAAAATCATTTAAACTAATTATATAAACCTAAGGTCTTGAAGCAAAAGAAAAGTTAACCTCTAAAAATACAGATTATCTGCTTAATAATGCACTAAACAGTACTATGGAACGCTGTTTTTTGCTATAATGACGGTTGGCAACACACACGCTCAGATAAAAATTAACGTTAAGAATACCGAAAAATACAACTCTGGAAGTATTGAGTAGATAATATAAGTATTAAGTACTCGAAAAATGGTCTGCATTAAATAGTCAATATTAAAATAAGTACTCAATATTTTAACAACTGTAGTGTTAATTATACTTAAAGGAATTATCCTGTGAATGGTGCGACGAGTACAATCACCAGTACTATAAAACCGCTAAAGTAAGATTTTACTCTTAGGAAACTTTTAAATAATTTAAAAGGTTTTACATAAACCTATTTTGAGCCCCAATTTTGGGTGTAATTTTTTTTATATTAAATATGGTAGAATGATAAATAGATTTCCCAGTAATCGTTGTTTTTTTAATTATTAAAGTTTAGTTGTGCTCCCTAAAGTAAATACAAAAACTAAAATCGGTGTACATTATAACCTATAGAGAACCCCATAAAGACAATCTGAAGAGAGTGCTTGGTAGCACTTGAAAATGCATTAACTGTCAACCATTGGTTATAGGAAAGTTTTTTTCATAAGTTTTTCCTCTGTTTATTGTAAAATAAATTATGAATTCTATTTGGAATTTGTCATATTTCCGAAGAAACATAACACTCATTATAAAATTGCAAATATGTCTAAAGAATTTAACTGAGATGTTTTGTATCAGTCCCGTTTCGTTAGTTGGCTTACGTATTCTTTTATATGGGTTTGGTGACATGTTCTTTGGGTTTAGTTCGCTGACATCACACAAAGTGTATAAAATGTGAGTAGTTCTGTGTCAGTTGCTGTTAGGTGAGTTTGCTGATATGTTGCACAATATATATTTATTAAATTACTCATTCTTTTTGCGTTAGTTCGGAATGTGCCAAATGTACGTCTGACCTGTGGCAATAGCTCTCCACTAGCGACGTCATATTAAAGTGACCGGCCCCTTGCAAATACAAATACCGGTTACCAATCGGCCCTGTGACGTATACTGAACTCTCATAAAAAACAAAATTCAGGGACCTGTCCTGGGATTTGTCTTGTGACATGTCACAAGGGGTCAATTTGCCCCTCCTATGACAACGCCATGTAAAAGTGACCAGTCTATTTCATATAAAGGGGCCAGTTCGGTGCCAGTTTGTTAAAATTTCCCGTAGGGAATGTTTACTAATTTCTTTTGCTACAAAAATTGTGCTGATAGCCGCATTTATAGCGTGGACGACAACCAGATAGACAAGCTGTAGATGTCGCAGCTTGTCTGGATATAGTACAGACAACGGAAATGATAATTTAAAAAAAAAGCAACTCTATACATATATATGTTTTTATATTTAAATTTTCAGCAAATAAATTAAATAAAGTAAAATTTCTTTACAATTCTTGTAGTTGATTTAGCCCTCTTTTTCTATTTTCAGCTTCACAATTTTCTTGAGCTTAAGGTTTGTTTTTTATATATAAAAAGTTTTTTATTTTCAATACTTCGCTACTCCATTTTGTAGCGTCTGCAGAAAATAACAATTAAATTAACAAATTAACAAACTTTATTATTTTTTTAAGTTTTTCCAGTCTACTAATATTCAAAAAGTTTAGTGCTTTTAGCACGGATTTTTTTATTTGCAATTAACTAAGTGTTAGCAAAAATTTTGCTGAGATTACTATTTTTTGGTAAAAATCAGCTCTCTGATTTTCAGCAAACACCTTTTGCTGCAGTTACCAACTTTTTTGCAAGCACGCTTCTGACTAAATATTTGCCTACACAGCAAAATTTTTTCCTGACTTTAATGACTTTAAATCAAAAGCAATAGGCCTCGTCTCTGGGTTAACATAACTCCATGTACCAAATTCCATGAAAATATCTGCATATTTAAGACCTGTAGCGTCGGCATAAAAATAAGTGGTCAGAGAGATTTTTTTTTTATAAAGAGAAGCAACACTCAGGAAATTCTTCCTATTAATTAACGTGTTGCTTCCTTTGGAAAGGGGATAAAGAAAAAGTGAAAGGTGGTGAAAGATGAAGGGCTTCAAATATGGCAACACTGTAATTGCACGAGATGTTGAATTTTAAGTTGTTGCCCGCCATCTGACAGTGAGTTGGCGAACTTTTATTGAAGCTTTTTAGTTCATAGCCCTGTTATATTATTTTACTTCGGTGGGGTTAAGTGCTTTGGGAACACCGAAGGAGGACGCTGCCATATGTATGAGGGATAGAAAAAACTCATACATATTACTATTTTTCATAAATTGATGTTGCCTTGGTTGGGGCTCGAACACCACAGCGCCCATAACCGCACATCGTTAAATCGAAACCAAAAGTCACTCTAAATCAATCAGTATACTAACAGTTGGGTCTAGGTCCAATATTTGTCGATGTTATAAACATCTGGCCAAACTTATCTTATTAGAGTGTAAAAACTAGTCCATTCCGAACTCTTGAAATTCATTTTGAAATTCTCCATAAGATTCCGAGCAATTCTAATGTATATAGAATCTGTATTTTTATAAAGTCTCGGGCCGAATTACGGCATTTGTGAATGAACGAAATTGTTCGAAAATCGGTTTCATGATGAAACCTTTTTTACTTTTATATCCCATCTAGGTCCGAACTACAATATCTCTGGCCCCATAAATTTCATCCAGTTTCATCATTTTCCAAAATAAAAAACTAATTTCGAAGGTAAGAATTAGCCGCTGATATGCAATTTTTCTCTATATTTGGCACCTTAAACAGCATCCCAATTAAAAAATAAAATCAAAAGACCTCGTTGGAAAACAGCTTATTTTGCATTAGCATATTATTAAAGTTATGTTCTATAACCGGATACGTTTTGACCTGCAGAAATCAGTTTCAAAACCTTTTCCTTAGAACCGGTGCTAAATGAACATGTTACGGAATACATTCAGAAGTTACCGGTTCTAAAAAATTTTATTAGGATTTTAATTTCGCTCGTAAAATTTCTTTCTCATTTTATCTTAAAGCCTATTTTTCGATACAACCATTATAAGCTATGCCAAGTCCAAAAAGCTTGGGTTTTAGAAAACGCATTAAAAATTATGATCGATTTGATCATAATGAGAAAAAATGTAGATTTTTTTTTTTAAATAGAAGCAACACTCAGTAAATTCTTTCTATTAATTAACATGTTGCTTTCTTTGAAAAGGGGATAGATAAATGAATGGTGGTGAAAAATTAAATGTTTCATATATGGCAACACTGTAAATGCTGAATCTTAGAACAGTTATTGCACGCCATCTGACGAAGAGTAGGCGAACTTTGTTGAAGGTTTTTAGTTCATAGCTCTGTTATATTATTTTACTTCGGTGGAGTTAAGTGCTGTGGGAACACCGAAGGAGGACGCTTCGATATGTATGACATATAGAAAAATATCATCGATGTTATTTTTTTAAATTGATGTTGCGATCCCTGGATCGGACCCAAAATTTTATGGGTAACAGTCCAAGGTGCTAACCGTTCCACCACAACGTCCACATTTTTAAATACAAAAGTTTAATAGTAAGGAAATTTGTTCACCTAATTGGTTGAAATTCGAGTATGTTATAGAGCAGGGGTGGCGAGACTTTGTTCGCTGCGTGCCAGAAACGCACAAATTTTTTTTGTAAAAGTTTTCCGCGTGCCACCTTAATTTTAGTTGTCTTTTAAGTCTTTTTCGAAAATTTTTAAAATTTGGAAAATTTCTTTTAAAAATATCATCGCACATGTAAATATTTATCAGCGCTACGGATAAGCCCCATAAAATAACTCCCAGAGGGAAAAATTAAATAACTTCCAAGAAATAACATAAAAATATTTAAGGTTTATTTAATTTTTTTGGGTTTAAATGAGATTATTTCGTTATGAAAATTCCACAATGAAATAATATTAAAATAGTTTGGACATTATTGCCTTTTAATTTTTTTTTTTTTTTGGGTTATTTAATTTTTGGTTGTTATTTAATTTTGTTAATAAAAGTTAAAGTACCTAAGTACGTAAGAGACTAGTTGAAAAATGTGCCTCAGGCAAAAATTTGATTTAGTTAAAATAAATTGCGCGATTTTTATTTATAGCGAACATTATGGATTTGAACAGAGAAAATTCTATTTCAGATAAAATGGCTCTGCGAAACACGATCAAACCCCAATTTCAAATTCCAACAAAGGGAGTTATTTCATCATGAAACTTATTTTCAGCCTTTATTTTACTGAGTATTATTTCGTAGCTCCTATTTGCCCTCTAAAAAAAGTTAATTTTTTAGATCCAATTTTATTACAAGTTATTTTCCATTTTTGTGCAATTTTCTGGTACTTTTTTTCTCTCCGATTATAAGGCATTTTCTCATCGAAATATTTAAACTTCTTTCAATCTAGAATTTTAGAATTTTTCCCAGAATATTCTGATAATCGAATTTGCGAGTTCTGTATTTACCATATTTCTGTAAACAAACAACTGATTTCAATACAGAGTTTTAATTATCGAATTAACAAAAAGTAACCAATCTCAATAATTAATCAAAAAATTTTCTATTTTCCAAATACTAAAATTGTTACATGCAAAGGACTCAGAAAAAATAAATTTTGTGTAGGCTCAAAAAGTGCCAGGGGTTTTCATATAATCTCTTATGTACCTTCTAAATCGTGTAAACTCGACTTATGCAAACTTAATGTTCAAAAGAGTTTACGAAAAACGTAAATATTTCTTCGTAAAATATTCAATTTTATTTAAAATGCTCACTCATTTCTTAATAATTTTCTGAACTTAAGAGCAATGCTAACTTAGCTCCTATTTTGTTGGAGTTTTTGTTTAAATTAAAATGAATTGGGTATAACATTGGGGATTTATACATTCAAAATGGGAATGAGCTAAAACTTTTCGGGCAACACTGCTCCCCAATAAAATGAAACAGTATTGCCAGAAAAAACAAAACAGCAGTCAGCGCCATCTGTTGCATTAAAAACCGGTATTGCCATTCATCAGGACCATGGGAGACCCCTGATTTTTGTAATAATTCAATTAACACAATATCAATTTAAATCACACAATAATAAATTCAAATTAGTAAAAATTTAAAACTATACTTACAAAGTAAGTATCCCGATGTGTTCCCTCTGATCTTAGTAATCTGATCTTAAGAATAAGCGTAGGTTTTAGCGGGCGGTTCAACATTGTAGCCATATAAGCAGTTCCTTTAGACGCAATTAAACACAAAAATCGTCGGTGCTAAACCCGACAGTAGAAGAGGGTACAAAGGAAAAAAGTATTCTGTAACCGATTCTTTGGAACAGAAAATTTTACTGTGTGTTTTTTATTAATTTGTTGAATGAAGTTAAAATTTTTATCAAATATTTATTTAATATAATTTTAGCTTCACTACACTCAACATATTTGGTCTGTAATTTAACAGAAAAAAGTAAAATTCTTCTTAAGTAAAAAAAACTAGTAGTTTTACAATATTTTAGAAGAATTTGATTTAACAAAAAAAAATTAATTACAAACATTTATGTTAAATTACAGAAAATTTTAATTTTTCTTCCCTTTTCTCATTAAAAACTTTGATTGTATAATTTTTATTATTCATACATTTTCTTGTTGCTGCTTTTTATCTAAATAATAGTTTAATACAGGATTTATTAATTAATAATATGTTTTAAATTGTCTGATTTTGTTATACATTTTTAAAAGGGTCCATTGTGTTCAGTTAATTTAAGTATTTTTCCATAAAAACTATACACTAAAAAAATCAATTGTAAATAATCTAATTAAAAAGAAAATCACTAACAAAATCGTTTAAACTTAAATATATGAAATCCTTGAGGATTTTTTATAAAATATAAACGTAAAAATAATTCATGTTATATCTTGTTTTAGGTGGTTTATGTAGTTTTATTTTACTTTTTGCTACAAGGTTGTTCTTTAGATTTAATATATATTTTGTTTTCAAATTATAAAACTATACCTTGTTATTTGTATCAATATGTATGTTGTTTATTCTTTTGTTTGTTTTAAAACCATTGTATTACTTTTCGTTTCTTATTTAAAATCATGTTTGTTTTAAAAATCCATATTTGTAACATTCTTGTTTTTCTATCATATTTTATGTGTGTGTGTGTTATTCTTGTTATGACTGTGGCAGGATTTTTTCTTTCATTTAGTAACTTTTCTGTAACTATTAGTTAGTTTTTTTGTTTTTATGTGGGTGTATTTGTTTCTTTCTGTTCTATAACCATTTTTCTGAAAAAATAACAAACTAAAGAAATGTTAACGTAAACCTTAACCCTGTTTTTTATAGATTAAAAATTTTCGTTTTTAAATTTTGTTTAAAAATCCTTGTAATAATTTTATCTGTTTTTTACTGCTGTTGTTTGTTAAAGTTGTTTTGTAACTAAAATGTTTAAGTATTTTTTTCTTTGCAAAATTAGACCAAAACAAAATCAAATTGAAATAATTTTGGAAATATTGTCGTTTAAAAGCTTAAAAATGTCAGTCTTTAGTAAATGTTTTGTTTGTCTGTAAAGAAATGAGAAAAAAACATATATTAGCATTGAAATTTTTTGTGAAAAAACTTTTGTAAAAAATAAACCTAAAATTAGTATACAAGCTTAAATTAACCTACGCCTTTCGTAGGTGTTATCTAAGACATTCTGAAATTCAGAATATATCAATTGAAATTCAGAGTTTCAATTTGAAGCTCCAAAAACAGCAATTTAAATCCATAATTTTTATTTGCCACTGATAAATACCAACTGAAATTCAAATTTAGAAAATATAATTTGATACACAGAAATATTATTTAAAATTGCGAAAATATCAATGAAAATTCAGAATTAGGAAAATATCAGTTGAAATTCAGAAAATACAGTGAAAATATTATTACAATAACTGACTGTAGTTTATTTAAAAAGTTGTCCGTACATTTATTTTTAAATGATTATTCAGTTCAAATACAAAGAAATAAATTTTTCAATCGTTTTTGTCGTTTATTTAAAAAATAAATTACATAAAATATTTTCATTTAAAATGTTTTGTTAAAAAAAAGAATTCCCTTTCGATTTCTAGGTCAGTTAAAAAATTAAATAAACTAAATATCATTTATTCTTAAGGACTTTGTGGTTATTTTTTTGAAATTTAAAAAAAAAGAAATAAATGAAAAATCATTATTTTTAAGGATTTTATAGTTAGTTTATTAACATTTAAAAATAAATTAAAAGTTCTTTTGATTTAAATGAAAAGTCAGTAGACCGGTTTTCAAGTGATTTTGCATTTATTTTAAATTACATTTTCAGTTAATTTAAACTACAAACTATTTTGAGTGTATCGAATAAAATTTGTAATTAAGAAAATTGTAATTAAGAAAATATGAATTGAAATTCAGAAACTCAGACATCGTCAATTGAAATTCATAATAACAATAATTGGAATTCAGAATATATCGATAAGAACCTAGAAAACATCGACTGAAATTCAAATTATAACAGGTGGCCCGAAATGTATCGCCCTATCGGAATATGTTATAACTTCTGCAAATGATGGCAACTGTAAGTTTTCTTTTAATATTTTTGAAGTATGCACAAACAGAATACACATCGACAGGCCATGGAACGATATACTTCTCAAGAAAGCGGAATACCCGTGGCTATTTTTTTTACGGAATAATTCGTCATTGATCCCGGCCGTCTTACGCCAACTGAACAAACACTAAGGCTGCTCGCCTTATTTTCTCCTATAATTCGTTTATTAAATTTAACAAATCTAAATTTAAGTAAGAAATTAGTAAAACTACAGTTTTATTTCTAATTATACTGAATCGTAAATTTTGTTCAAATCTATCGGGCAATAACAGAAACATGAAAATATTATATTTTAACAATAAATTGTGTAAAATTCCTAAAAATTAATTATAAATAGTTTTGAAAATTAACACTCAAAATTAGTTAAAGTACTGAGGATTTTTAGTATAGTGTTAAATGAAGATAACTAAAATCTTTGATTAAATCAGTGCTTTAACTAAAAATTTGTTAAAAATTAGTCAAATCGTTTGACAGATTTTTCTACTGACGTATTATTTTAAGTTTAGCAAAACAACATTGGGTGATATTTTTGGGCTAACTTTAGAAATAATAATTTTTTTTTTAGTAAACATAGCAATCCGTTCTAGTTTGAAGGAAAAGAACCTATTGCTTTTGAGTCAAACTCCATACAAAAAGAAGCGATTATTGAATATAAATTAGAACCTATGCTAATTACTGCATTAGGTGTTCCGCAACCAGTTTTTTCTTTTTACTGAGCAATAATATTTTTAGTAGTACCAATTATCAGTGAAAAGTCATCATACGAGTAACATGTACCACATATTATGGGGTATAATACTAAAAAACCAGTTTAAAAAAATCCAATGGCGACTTCTCCAATATCAAAATGAACCGGGGCTACGCACTATGTACTGTCAGAAATGTAAGATATTATTGGCACGCTGTGTAAAAACGGCGATAGTGAATTTTAAGATTATTTTCGTTTTTCTAGGCGCTTTGAAATTGTTCACGTTTATCTGTTGGCTTTTCGGCTATCAGTTTTATAGCAAAAAATACAATAAACCACGAAAAAGTGATTTCTAAACTTTCAGCTTTCAAAACGCTGCAATTTTTAAACAAAATGGTGGAATTTTTAAGCATTACCCCAGAACTTTCTTTTCGAAAAATCCCAAAAAAATCCAGCGAAAAGAAAAATTATTTTGTTTTTACTCATAATGCAGAAAGTTAGTTCGTCGTTACGAACGTGCAGAGCAGCAAGAGAATTATTTGCATGATATTAATGAGTTTTTGCATACAACCAATTAAGTTTCACTGGAACTCGTCCATTGAAACTTTTCAGTAAAATAATAGAAAATTGAATTAAAGAAATAATTTAAACAGAAATAGATATTAATATAAAACTGAACGAAAAACATTAATTTACCAAATAAAATATCAACTATACACACCCCTCACTCATCTTAACACACAAGATACGGTGAAAAATATAATGGAAAATTTTGTGAAAAATTTCATTTTATTTATTAAAAGTTTCATACACTCAATGAAACATTTTTGTTAAAACTCGATTCATAAAATATATGAAGCTTCTTTTTTATAATATTTAAGGAAGAAAAATTTCATTAAAATTTGTCCAGAAAAATTGTCTCCGTTACTTCAAACAACAATAAAAAAAAAAAATAAAATACGAAGAGTTAATTTTTTTGCGGTGATCGAAATTATTCCCAAACCTCAAGCTGCCCTATGATTTAAGATCAACACATTTAAGCTCATCTAGGGCATTTCTATGGATGCTGGGTCAAATCATAGACCGTATTTAACCATTTTCGACAGGGTTTGTTGTTGTTGCACTACAAAAGAATGTACCAAATTTAGTACCATTGACTTTAGAATTGAGACTCGTAGTTCGATTGCAAGGATCGACAGATAGCCGAACATGGCTAAGTAAATTCTGCAAGTGATTTTGAGTCGATCGGTGTACCATAAAGTGGGTCTATGTTTATTATCAGCAAGAACTTAATATACCGTGTTACACAGAGTGGGGCAGGGTATAAAATGTAGGCACAAAAAAGTGTTCTCGGTAGTAACAAACACCAGCACAAAGCCATTATACCCTTTACCACAAGGATAATAAAAAATTCTATAAAAACGAATTTAAGAAGTTCAAATTGCGATATATCCAGGATTATATGCTGTCTGTTAGGACAGATAATCTAATTTCTGAATTGCTATTTTCGATTTTTAGGGGTTTTGGAGATATACACGTCAAATTTTGAGCTCTTAAGCAAAATCAGACGCACATTGCGAATTGGTAGAATTTATTCAAGAAGCTTATAAGAAGAATAAAAAAATCAAAATATGAAATAGTAATGAAATTACTTTTAAAAATATTTTTAAAATATTTCGGATTTCGAAACGCTATAAAAAACAACTCGAATCAACTGAGAAACAGTTGGATCCATTTTTTACCCGGAATTAGTAATATCCGAGTACTGAGTAAAATTATATAGATCCCATGCGAGAAATCGCTTAAAATCGCTTTGGAAAAAAATTTGGACGCGGTTTTTTTTTACATACATACGACCATTGCTTTTTGGAAGTGATGAACATCAGCACATATTCAATATATCATGTTCAACAGAGCGGCGAAGGGCATAGTCAGCAAATTTCAAAATAGTGTTATTTATACCCTACACTGATGTTTGCAGCAGCCGTAAAAATTATGGCCGTAGGCCCACCTTATGCTATACCGACCAACTTAAAATCACTTTTGAGTCGATTAAGCTATGTCCGTCCGTCTGTCTGTGAAACAAACGATTCTAGTAATCAAACTTCAGGAGGCAATTTTAAAGATAGATTCGGTAAATAATTTACTAAATTAGTTTGTTGTGTATCAGGGATGTACATCAGTACTTATTTTTAAAAATCGGCATAGCATGTTTACATCTGAGCTTAAATATATCGACTTTAAATGGTAATACCAAAACGAAGCGATTTTAAGCGATTTCTTTCGCTGGGCATATACAATTTTATTCAAACATCATATAGTGATGTGCATATAGTGAACTTTAAATTGTTTTGTTATTTATTTTTTTTAATTACTACATTTAACTATTTAATAAAATTATATACATTTATTTATTTCGCAAAATTGTTTGCTGATTTTAGCAGTTTTTTTTTTTTTGCAAGTCAGTTGTAACTAATTTTTAGTAGTGTTAGCTACAATTTTTACAGGACTGCTTTTAATAGTGTCGTACAAAAATAATAATATTATTTTGATTGTACCAATCTATTTTGCTTTTAATGTAGATGGCCAGAAAACTGTAGATCCGTTAAGTTGTCTTAGAAATGAAAGTAATCTCTTTTGAAGGCAGGCTTAGTTATAAATGTCTCAATTAGTTCAGCCCAATATAACAAAATATTGATTCCTATTCCCGCAGCTTCAATTGGCTTTCCATACTGGTAATTTGTTTAGGAAATTGAACTTCTTTTCCGTTCGATACTCTTCAGAAAAATTGCCTCGACTAGCGGCCGCTTAAAATTTCGGACCAGGAAACTGCAAAAAGCCTGCTAAAACGTAAGTTTCGTCATCCATTACACAACATTGAAAGTTAAAAAAAAAATTGTTTTGAGAAGTTTTGGTAGTCTTGTAGCAACAGCGTTCTTCTTAGTATTTCTGTCCGGAACTTTCTGAACTCTAAATATTTCTAAGCCTAACCCAACCTATCTTTCAATTATTATGTTTTTGCTGAAATTTTTGACCATTCTGGAAACACATTCCATGGTCACGCAACTTCTATTTGAATTTGCAATTTTTATAAGTCTACAATGGATTATTTTATATAGTTCCAAAAATACTTGAACGAGACCCACTTTTATTCGCTTTCAGAAATATGGTGATATGAAATCGGAATTTTTATTGACGTTTTCTGAAATAAAATAATTATCGAAATTTCTGTTGCTGGTCTCTTAATTTCAAACGAAATCTATAAATTGAAAACAAATTTATATTATGTAAATTTAAATTTGAAATTCTGAATTTAGTTTGATATTTTCTTTCTTAACTGATATTTTCTAAATTTCAATTAATATTTTCAAAACTTCTAATGGAAATTAGTAATTTCAGTCGATATTTCCCAAATAACAGTTGCATATGCACTTATAGAAATAGTCATGTCAAAATAGTAAAAAAACTACTAAAAATTAGTTAAAAATGACGTTGCAGAAAAAACTGCTGAAATTAGCAGATTTTTTAGCTACTAGTAAAATAGCAGCCTATCCTGCTAAAATCAGCAAAAATATCCGCTAAAAAAACTACTAAACTGCTGTTTTCAAAAGACTCGATTTTTACTTTAATTAAAAAAAAAAAAAATCAAAAACAACTTAGAAAACTTAAAATTTTTCTTCGAGTTTGGAGCCAATTAATTATTTAGCAATATTTTTTGCTGATTCAGAGATTAAGTTGTTATTTTCTATTAACAACAAATTAACTCAAATATAACTAGAATTCTGTATATTTAACCGTTTTTTTTTTGCTGTTCCTTACTTACTAATATATAGCAAAAACAATCTGCTAATTACGGCAGGTCATTTTTAGAAAATTTTTAGTGGTTGTATATTTTTTAACAGACTTTTTTTATGTGTGGTATAAAATTATATATTATACAAAAAAAATAAAATGAATTTAATGACAAAACTTAATTTAAATATTTCGAAAATCTCCTGTTTTTTTTTTTTGATGAAATGTAGTTATTGAAGAAGGTATTTTATTGATACAAAGAAAAAAAAATCTATTTATATTTCACTGTTATAACAAATAATTAAAAAATTTTGCAGCAAATACTGAAATTTTAATTGATTTTACACTAGAGTGCGGCGATTTGTATGGACAAAAATTTTTTTGATATTGTGCCATCGATTTTTCGATAGCTTTTGGCATGAGGAAAAAAGTTCCACTACGACATATCAAAGAAATCATTTTCGAGGCGCTAAAATTTAAATTTTTTGTAATTTTCTAATAAATGCTAGATTAGCGCCATCTTGCGTTGGCTTTTTGAAACAACAAATGAAGTTGTAAACAATATAACATTACAACCTTTCCAGAAAGGTATTACTTATGAAAATCGGATAAAAAAATGTGGCAACTAGAGGTAAAAGTATATAAGTAAAATTATTTTCTGCTTGTTTTCATCAACATCATCATCATTTCATCATCATTATCATCATCATCAGGCAGAAAATAATTTTACTTATATACTTTTACCTCTAGTTGCCACATTTTTTACCCGATTTTCATAAATAATTCCTTTCTGGAAAGGTTGTAATGTTATATTGTTTACAACTTCATTAGTTGTTTCAAAAAGCCAACGCAAGATGGCGCTAATCTAGCATTTATTTAAAAATTGCAAAAAATGAAATTTTGGCGCCTCGAAAATGATTTTTTTGATATGTCGTAGTGGAATTTTTTTTTCCTCATGCCAAAAGCTATCGAAAAATCGATGGCACAATATCGGTTGCTAAATCGACCCACCCTATTTTACACCTATCACGCAAATGATACTATCAATTACTAAAAATTGTCTACGATTAATGGAAACAATTAAAAAATTCAAATATTTAACTGATTCAATAAAATATTTGTTTAGAAATAAATTTTGTTTTAAAAAAATATTTAGTTAGATGAGTTAAGTTAACAATTTTTTGGGTGTAGTTGAATATATAAAATAAAAAAAAAATAAAAATATTACTTACCATGCGGTCAGACTATGTTATCATTACTATAGACATCATTTATATGCTTTCCATTTGATTTTTCTTTCATGCCACATTGCTGAAATAAAAAATGTATATTAAAACTTAAATATTCGCATTTATACAATACTAAGTTATAGCAAACTTTAAACAAATATTCTTTTAAATCTTCATTTATGATATAAGTTTTTTAATATTTAAAAACTTTTATGATTAATTTCAATGCATGTTACATCCCTACGGGGAATGAGGAGTCAATTGCCCTCCAAGGACCTATCCCGTGACCGGTCAACCGAAGCCATATTACTACATTAGTACAAATATGAACAAAAGAAAATGAATTAATTTTCTAAGTATTTTCTGATCCGTTATTTTCACTGTTGCTTTTAAAAAAACTTGACCGATACCGAAATAAAAACAAAATTCGCGGCATATTTTTAAAAATATTTTTTATTTATTTTACTCTTTTATTTATTTTTAACTTTCTTTTTTCACGATTTGCTTATTTTAGCTCTTATTTTAAATTTCTATAATATTTTGGTAAGAAATTTAAAGTTTTGTATTTTCAACGTTTTTTTTAATGTTAAAGCTGTTTCAGTTCTAACAATTGGTATTTCATTTAACTTTCCTTTGTAACTTAAGGGGAATTTTTAAAATTTTTATTTATATTATCAGAGGTTTTGAGGTAATTTTCTAATTTTTAATTGATTTTTTAATTTAATTATGACCAACGCAAAAAACAAGTCAACTGCCATTAAGGGACCTATCCCATGACCGGTCAATCGGGGGCATATTCAAGGCACTTCCACCATATTTGTGTGTGTGTTAATGTTGTTTTCTTTTCTATTTTTTTCTTTTCCATGTTTTTGTATTTGCATTGTGTGTGTTTGTTTTTTCTTTCTCTTTTTTATTTGAATAGAAACGAAAAATATATAACTTAACCATCAGCCAGCCATCACGCATAAGCAACATTAGCTCAGACGGTAGAGCGTTTGCCTTACAAGCAGAAGTTTGTGTTATCGAGCCCTACTTCGACGCCAAGTAGATTCTTTTTAATTCTTAATTTTTTATTGGTTTATTTGAAAAGCTATTTTTAGACACACCACCTTACTGCCACAATGTGCCTAAACTGTGGCAATTGGTAATCTCCAATGACAACGCCATGTTAAAGTGAAAAAAGTTAAATACAACACGATAGGCCAAACTAAATATATATCGCTGGCGCAGTGTTGATATATACAATAATATTTCATTAATTTTTCTTTTTATTAAAATAACGCCTTAACTGGTTTTCCAAACAATTATCTTTAAATGTATTTTATTTTCTTATTTATCAAATTCATTAATCTACCATTAAAAACATTAACATACATTTATTAATGTTTGTTTAAATACAATTTTAAAACTACCCTCTCTAATTTCAAATATGCTGTAATTCTATATTGTTAATTGTTGGCATCTATGTTAAAATTTATCGTGCAAATGAAAACAAAATTTTAATACCATGAAATTAAACGTTGCTAATTGTTTTTAATTAATTTTTACGTTGTTTTATTTAACAACAGTGTTTCTGTAATAAACATTTTCTAATAATTCCTAAACCTTGAGAAAATGTAAACATAATTATGTGTTTTAAGATAGAAAGAAAACAAAAAAACCAAATCGTCTCGAACAAGTGTTACCAATATAAAATTTATTGTACCGAAATCTTAACTACATTTTATATTTATTTTCCTGTATTCAGTATATTTATGAGGGTTGTAGAAAATGATTTATGTTAAAGGCAATTAAAATTTATTTTTTAAGGATTCTTTTTATATTTTATATAGGAAAAATTTTATGGAAGTTTATTACCCGAGTAAAAAAAATTATATATAATCATATGTGGCATATAATACAATATATAATTAGACATGCCGTTATGTATATCCATATATAATTATATATGACGTCTTTTTCCAAAATTTTTCTTAATATTATGCCATATATAATTTCATCTAATTAGATATCGACCTTTATAATATTAGATATGGTATATATGATTATATATTGCATAGCATGGCTGATCTTATTGCATATATAGTTATATATAGAGCTATATCTTAATATATATTGCGGCATTTTAGGAATATATAATTATATATGGTATCATTTAAACAATATATAACTATATATGGTGCCAGTTAAACTATATATTATCATATATGGTGCCATTTAAACAATATATGGTCATATATGGTACCTCATAAACCAAATCTTTAATTCAGTTCCAGATATGATAATATATGGTACTATATATAGTGCGATATATATTTATATATGGTGTTATTTAAGCTATATATTATCATATATGGTGCCATTCAAACCATATATTATCATATATGGTGCCATTCAAACCATATATTATCATATATGGTACCATTTAAACCATATATTATCATATATGGTGCAATTTCAACAATATATGCCCATATATGGTACCTCAT
The DNA here is from genome assembly GCA_949987735.1 of Leucophora obtusa. Taxonomy (NCBI): domain Eukaryota; kingdom Metazoa; phylum Arthropoda; class Insecta; order Diptera; family Anthomyiidae; genus Leucophora; species Leucophora obtusa. The sequence continues at coordinate 56,522,170 of OX465299.1, read as the reverse complement.
GAACAATATTTTTAATACAGTTCCACATATGATAATATATGCTACCATATATAGTCCCATATATATTGATATATGGTGTCATTTAAACAATACTAATATATAGACATATATGGTATCATTTATACAATATATTGTCATATATGGCACAATTTAAACAATATATGGTCAAATTTGGTACCACATCAACATTTTGAATACAATTCCATATATGGTTTAATTTGAATAATGTAAAACTGTATGACGCTATAAAAAATATTATCAGATATGTTACTTCATTAACAATATTTATAATACAGTGTCATATATTGTAATATATGTATATCATTCAATATATATTGATGTATGGTAATGGTACAATAATTCCAATATCAGTTGAGATACAATTTGTGGGTCCATATCAACAATTTGTTCACGTACATTTAACATATATATTTGTACATTTAAGTTATAATTTATAAACACTTTATAAAGTTAAATAGTTCCATAAACCTCGTCTAACTGTATAGAATGTTTATGAATATACGATTTAATATATAATAATTACAACTACAAATTGGTACCATTATCTAAAATTCTATTTAATGTTAACTTATAATAAAATAAAAATGTATTTCCTAAAAATAAAAATATAGTGTTAATTAATGTTAATATACAACAGTTTAACATCCCAGACAGAAAAATATAATCGGCACAATGCTGGCAAACCGTTGGCGATGGTCGGTTATGCGTTGGCAGAACGTTGCATTAACTATCTTGGCAAAAAAATAGATTTCAAAAAACATTTTTGAAAAAATTGTGAAAACTTTTTTAATATTTGCTTTTAAAAACATGAAATTTAACCCAGTCCACCAGATTGTCAGCCAAGACCTCTACATTCTAATCTAACGAGACTTGTTATAGATGTGTGATAGCTACAAATTAATTGAATGATAAAAGCATTTCGAGCTAACTTATAAGCATCGAAAAAAGGTATTCCAGAAATTATTAAATGTATTTTAGAAAATTTTAATTGTATATCACAAAATATTATTTGCACTTCAGAAACTACAATATTACGCAAATTTAATTATTTATTTAGTTGTGTCCAGAAATAATGAAATCTATTTCAGAATTTCATAGCTAATAGAGAAAAATTTCTCAAATACATTTCATAATTTCGGAAATACGATTGATAATTTCTGAAATACAGTTTGATGATTTCTGAAATACAGTTGTGAATTTCGGAAATACAATTAATAATTTCTGAAACACAATTGATAAAACTGAACTTCAATTGACTAGTTCTGAAATACAATTCATAAATGTGAAAAATAATTGATGAGTTCTGAAACACAATTGATAAAACTGAAATTCAATTGATTATTTCTGAAATACAATTGATAAATCTTAAAACAATTAATACAATTGGAAATGGTGTAGAGCGTCAAAAAGATGTAAATAAAATTATTTTATTCAAAGATTTCAATTTAATAAAAAAATAAATATATAATTTTATAAAAAAATGTATAGAAAAAAAAATTTTAATTTTATAAAAAGAAATTCATTTTGTAAAAAAAATGCATATCGAACTCGAGACCTTCTGAGTTTACACCTTATTTTAACAAAATATTGTAATTTTTATACAATCAGTGCTCTGCCAGTCTATTATTTTTTGAACAGTTGGCAATATATGTCTGGGATCTTATTTAATCCCAAATAAATGGAGATCTTACGTAGTACCCAAATATAATCCGGCATCTAATTTTATCTGTCATTTTTATGGATACTTTTAGATGTCAATCCCCAAATATATTGCTGTTTCTAATTCGATCTGCCATTTTAATACCGAAATAAATTGCTGGATCTAATTCGATCTGCCATTTTTCTGATAAATTTAGATCCAAGTTTATCCCCAAATATATTGCTGGATCTAATTTGATCTGCCATTTTTCAGATCAATTTATATCTAAGTTTATCCACAAATATATTGCTGGATCTAATTCGGTGTGCCATTTTTCGGATCAAATTAGATCTAAGTTTATCCCCAAATATATAGCTAGATCTAATTCGATCTGCCACTTTTTCGGATCAAATTAGATATACGTTTATCCACAAATATATTGCCGGATCTAATTTGATCTGCCAAAATTGAGATCAAATCAGATCTAAGTTTATCCCCAAATATATAGCTGGATCTAATTGGATCCGCCATTTTTCGGATCAAATTAGATCTAAAAATATCCGCAAATATATAGCTGGATCCGCCAATTTTCGGATCAAAATAGATCTAGGTTTATCCTCAAAGATATCACTGGACCTCCCAATTTTGAGATATAACTTGATCTTAGTTTATCCCCATATATACAATGGGATCTAATACGATATGATTGGATACACCCAATTTTGAGATCTAATTGGATCAGCTAGATATTACAGCAGATCTTAAACAATATCAAATTGGATATAATTAGATATTGCGCGAGATCAATTTTTTTTACTCGGGTAGCCAGATGATTTGTTTTACCTTTAAATTATTAAAACTACATAAATAACAAATAATTTAATAATTTAGGTTTATAATGATGAGTTATTATCAAACAATATTAAGAAATTATGTTTAACTTAATTAAAAAAAAACAAAAATTTAACTCTTTTGGCCCCAGTCTTGTCTGTGAGGTTGCATTTCTGAGACATAATTATACAAAAGTGGGATACAGTTTAATTGTATAATAGAAATGTGTTCTTCTTCTTTCCGTAAATGGGTATTTTACAACGTTTTTTTTTTTTTTTGATATTGTAATTATCAATTACGATCGTTTATATGAAAATTACAAACACTTTACTCGGAACACCATATCAGCGCGGATTTCAAAGACGAACTTTATTTTCCTCAAAATCAAATGATAATCAAATGATAAAAAATATGAAATTCTATGAATTCGTTTTTTTTCAGTTCCGATTTTAGTGGTGAAGTTCCACAGTTGGATACCTTTTTGCCTACTATGTCGGGAAAATCCCAGAACCATGAAATGTATAATTTTTAAAAAGCTTTATATTTTAAGTTTTAAAGAAGAAATTGAATATAATTAAAACCTTTAAAAAACCTTACATATTTTCTTCCATTCTCTACTTAAATATCTTTTAATAAAGTTTCATCGAAAATTCACAGCACTTTAAATTTTAAACGCGAAATTATTTAGTTCCAAAATTCATCTCAAGTAAATTTTAAATCTTCATTTCCTTTAATTTTATTTAACTTTGTATGTATACAACACCTTTTCCTTTATTTTCTTTTCTTTTAGCTTTAACTTACCTCTTGTTTGGCTTGCCATTGCTTCATGGCTGATTTATATTTTTCAAATTCATTACACCAATGTGAGTAAATTTTCTGATAATCGTTTTTCTTCGATGGTGGTGTACATCTGTAATTAAAAAAAAAAAAAATCATAACAGCAAATAAGAAAATGAAACATTATTAACACATGTATAGTACAAACGCGATAGTACATGAATTGAAAAAAAAGAAAAATTAAACATAAATAAACTTTGTAACGTTCAAAAACAAATATTTCGGGTTAAATGTATTGCCATATAGTATATGCTACCTGTGTTGTAACCCAGCAAACATATTCATAATAAATGTGAGATACACTGATAGATAAACTTTAACATAATTATAAAAACTTTTAAAATATTCATCTAAAGATATTGTTACATTTCTACCTTTTAAAAACTTTGGTTTATTTGCTTCAAATAAACCGGTTTCTTTTCTATTGCAATCGAAATAACCAATTCCAAATTAATTTTCAAAATTCACATTAATTTTTGATGCCTGTTAATTTGGAGTAAATTTTTTTTTTCCTCAAAAAACTAACGGCCATTTTTCAATAAAATAAAAATAAAATTTTAAGTTTTTTAAAGCAAATTAACTTTTGAGGTCTTTTAAGTTCGAGTGAAATTTTTAGACATGACAGAAAACTTACTGTGTTGAAATGCTTGCACAGGTGATGGATTCCCGGTCATGGGGGGCACGAGGGTAACGAAAGAGCTGAATTTGGGAGCCCGTTGACCCTTCATCGGCCCGAAACCATTCCATGGAATACCCGGGGTGTACGTTAGGGAAAAATTCAGGTTGTTGTGGTTGTCAGACTGGGTTTGTTAGGTACTGCGAAACTTCTACTGGCCAAGAGATTTGTTTCCTTGTTCGGTGGAGTATCAAGGCGACTATTGTCACTTGACAGGAGCAGACCTAAGGACCCTTTCGGGATACCTAACTTGACACTGTGTATTCAGGTACCAGCTTCACAAACAGGGTCGGTCGGACACTGATGTTTGCAGGTTTTGTGAGGTGGAAAGTGAGATATCGGAGCATATTCTTTGCCAATTTCCGAGGCTGTGTGACGGGAGACTCAGTTTTCTGGGTGACTATTTCTTATCATCTTTTGACATTTGTAAAAATTTTTCAAATAGGATTATTTGCTTTATTAGTAGCCTGAATATCCAGGGAAATGTAGGCAGCACAAAAGATCTATATTGGTCGCGGTGCGTAGTACTATGCTTCGTCCCATGGACAAAAATCAAAAAAAAAAAATTTATCTCAAATTGTGATTAAAGAAGGATTTTTTTAAACATAAGAAAGTAACTCAAACAAATGTGAAAAAAAATATTTGGTGTGATTGCTTGTGCCGCCAAGAGAGGGCGCTAAACTCAGAGAATTTTATGCAAAAATGACTTAACAGAAAAATGGGTTTTAATTGTTCCACGAAAATAATTCTCAAAAATACAGTTTTTTAAAAACTTATTCGAAGATTTTTTTTTAAATACTTCAATATATTTCTAGTTAAATTAAAATATGGATTTTAGTATTTGTTTACAAAACAATTATTTTTTCTTGCTCCGAAAATCACATTTTTTTTGTTGAAAATCCAAAAATTACTTAAGTTTGATGGAGTATAAAAAAACGAGTAAAAAGGTAAAAGTCGGGCATTCCGACTATATAATAACCTACACCAGTCTGACTAAAAGCCAACTAATGTTTGGATCCGAAATTTAACCCATTCGAATTTCAAACGGACTTGTGTCAAAATTTTCTATAAAATCATAAAAGAAGAGAAAATCGAAAATATAGCCCATATGGGCGATAGGTCCAAATATGGACCGATCCCATCTATAATCAATAGGCTTTTTTCTTGGCACTATGTGAGTCAGCGAACCAAATTTCATTGAAATATCTTCGTATCTGCGACATGCAGGGCGTAACCAAGACAATTTTGGGGGGGACCCTTATATGGGCACTAGGTGTAAACATGGACCGATTTTAACCAAAACCGATAGGCGTCGTCCTTGGGCCGATGTAAGTCTGTGTACGAAATTGGTCTAGGACCAATATTTTTTGGTGTTATAAACATCAGCAAAAACTTATAATACCCTCTCCACGTAGTGGTGTAGGGTATAATTATATAGAATTAAATATTTATTTTTCTTTTTTTTTTAAGTTTGTACTGTTATATAATAGATCATTAAAAAATTAATTACTATTTTTTACCACAAATTAAAAAAAATGTATTTTTTGAAATGCCTAAATTCATGATTTTTACACAAATTTCACGCATTTAAGAGTGTTTAGTATTCAAACGATGTGAACCTTCCATTTTAGGTATAGGATGTGTTGAGCGGACTTTTGTAAAACACTACGAAAAACATTATTGTGGAACATTCTAACCCTCTAACTCTTCAATGAAAGGGAATTTTTGGGGCCCTTTTTAAAGAGGGATAAAAAAAGACCTCTAAGTTGAAGAGTTAGAGGGTTAAAATGTTCCACAAAAATGTTCCTCGTAGTGTTTTACAGAAGTTCGCTGCATACATCATATACCTAAAATGCAAGATTCCCATGATTTCTCCCTAAAATCCAGGTTTGTGGGACATTTGAGCGCCAATTCTGAATAAGTACGAAATTAACCCTTAAACACATTTTAAGTTTTTACTTATTACTGGCCTTTAAGTTAAATTTTCAATGCTGATATCTTCAGAGACTTATAGTAGAATATCATGACAAATTTTTTTGCGGAACATTTTAACCTTCTAACTCTTCAAATTACGGGTCGTTTTTGTGCCTTTTTAAAAATGGGCCAAAAATGTCCCTTTAATTGAAGAGATAGAAGGTTAAAATGTTCAACAAATATATTCCTCGTAGTGTTTACATAAGTTCGCTGAACATACCGTATGCCTAAAAGGGAGGATTCTCATAGTTTCCTATATTAATTCTATTTAATTTTTTTTTTTAGAAAAATCATTTTAAGCGTTTAAAAGCCATTTTTTGTGAAAGGCATTTTTTTTATTAATGAATCGATTTTACCCAAATTTGGTATAAATAGGGCTTGACCTTATATCAATTTACGTGCTCAATTTCATCGCAATCAGACAGTTTTTGCAGGTTTTATAAAGATTTTAAAATAAAGGATATATGGCAGGACTAAGAGTCCTTGGTTCGATTTTGATAAAAATTGGCACAAACGTTTCCAGTTTTATGTTCATCTCAAGGGATACTTTTTGTAAATTTACGTACATTTATATAGCTAATATATTATTTTTAAATTTCAGAATCTATGGAAGGTGGGCGTGTCCTTAGCCCGATATTTACAAAAATTAAAATTTTTCTTAATTAAGGGGTTCTATGTCAGTATACCAAATTTCAAAACTCCGTCTCCACTCCTTCTATTTTTGTCCAATCGTTATAAGGGGACGAAGCACTGCGCGTAGTGCCTTGTTATCTAATCTAAGCTAATCTACTCCCGTTCTTTAAATTATAGATTTTAGCGAAATAGGTTTGGCCAGGCCGTTAAGAGTGGCACTTTTCCCATTTTGAACTGTCATTTTTACAAAGTCCCTGTCCAAAATTCCAAAAAGTATCATATCGGTGAGATAGTCCATACTCCAGCGAACACACATCTTAAATTTTGGACTTTTACTTTTACTCTTTTTGCCCTTCCGCATTGGCGAACTTCTATGCTGGACGAGGAACGTACATACCAAATTTAAATTTTATAGCTCCAGTGGTTTGGTTTGGGCGATGTCGAAAGTAACATTACTCTATTTTTTACCCTAGTAAAAATTATTTTTATATAATCATTCATGATTTTATATACACTGAGAAAACCGAATCTTGGTGACAACCGAATTTCTTGCCAACTGAATGGTTTGGTTGTAGCCATCGAACTATTTAGTTGCAGTAATCAAATGTATTCCCGACACAATTCAAATGAATTGTTTAAAGGGAAATTTTGTTGGGTTAACCGAATTTCTATTACCACAAACAAATAAATCAGTGGATCCAACCAATACATTCGGTTGGCAAAAAATTCGGTCACAATGAATCTTTTGTCTGTGTATACCCTGAGGGAAAAGGAACCGGTCACTGGGCATGTCACGTGACCGGTCCTTGGACCGATTCTTTTATATGAAAAGGACCGGTAACTTTTACATGGGCTTGTGCTAGGAGGGTGTCAATTGCCCCTTGTCACAGGACGGAAGCAAAAGAACCAGTCACAGGACTGAAACAAAAGAACCTGTCACAGGATTGACGTAAATGAACCTGTCACAGGACTAACCCAAAAGAACCTCTCACAGAACTGACGTAGAAGAACCTTTTACATGACTGACACAAATAAAACCTGTCAAAGTATGCAAAAGTATGCATTTTTGCCAAAATATGCAACTACGAAAAGATTTCATTTTGTTCTAAATTTGATAATTAGGATAAATTTCTACTCCACATTAATTTTGGACTATCGATACCTATTAAGAACCAATTAAGATTAAAATTTTTGTTATTCGCAATATATTTTTACAGGAATTAAATTCTACAAATCTTAATTGTTTTAGTTCAGTCAAATGCCTGATTTTTATGAATTTTTAAAGTTATTAATATTTAGTTATTTATTGCCGACAGAAAATAAAAAGAGAATTTGCAAAAAGTTACCTCAATTAGGGCGGCTAACTTATCTAAAAGTACGCTCAATTTAAGACTATCCAAATTCATTTTAATGCAAATTTTACTCGTGGTTAAGGTTAAGGCTAAAACTGCTATTATCATTGGATTAATTTTAAGCTATCAAGTATTACAAGTCTGGTTAGCTCAGTCCCGGCTGACAACCCTGTCGCCTGAGTTCGATTCCCACCAAAACCATATCTAAAAAAAAAGTACTAAAAACATTTTTTCTGAAATTAAAAAAAAATAAATTCTGAAAATCTATTTTAAGATCACCTATTTCTTGATTTTGACAACGTTTTGGAAACATTGGCAAGACAGCGCCAATCAACGGTTGGCCGCTGTTATCAATCAAAAAACAGGGCATTACTGTTAGGATTGTTATTCATACAATTTTCCAAAGTATAACGGAACGTAGCCAACAGTTTGCCAACATTGTGCTGATCGTGTCTTCTGCCTGGTTATTTATGTATAAAATTAAAGCTTTTATTAGATATTATGAAAATTGCTTTAATTAAGAAAAAGTTGTGTTGGCTGCGAAACTGAAACGGTTGCAAGAACTACTAACTACATCATTTTCTACAATAGCTAGAATCCAAATTCCTCGAACAATCCTATTTGTTCTGTATCCATATACTTTTCTTCGAAGAATTAATTGTGCTGGGTTTATAAACGTTTCGTAGAAGTAAATTAACAACCAAAATTACACAGAAAAAACACAAGTAAAAACGGAAATTAAATAAACGGAAGGAAAGGCGTTCATAATTGCTGTCAACATAAAAAGGAAATCGACAAAAAAATATGTAGAAAAAATAAAATGAAAACAGTAAGAGAAAACAAAAAACGACAAATCAAAATTAAATATTTTCTTTAATAAACCAATAGAATTTCGAATATTTAAGTAAAACGTGCTTTGGCAAAAGTTTTTTAAAGGAAACGAATTATTAATTGTTTAATACTGACAAACACATAAAAAGTTTTCTTTTAAGCTGATTTATTTGTTCTGTTTTTGTGTTATTTATTTGAGAATTTTTGTTTTACGTTTTCTTTAAATCAATAGAAATTTGTTAATGTTTTTTTCTAAACTTACCTGTGGGCATCCACATTAACGCTGTAACTGCAGAGCAGTGTTCCATCCAAGTAACTGTCATAACGACCACCATCTCCCTCATTAATTGATATAATCACAAGACCACCCTCAGATGTTTCAATGTATTTCGAGGGCGTGTAGCCAATTTCATAGCTAAAAAATATATAGAAATGAAATTTATTAAATTTTTAAGAAAATATAAATTTAAATGGAAAAATTATTGTGCTAAAAAATATTTCAATTTAAATAGTCTCTTTAATTTCTAGATTTTTTTAACTTCATAATAATAATAATTGATAATTATTTTTATTTATTTCTTTTTTAAAATTAACAAGTACTCGTTAAAATTCATAAATTTGTTCAAGAAATTTACAGTAAAGTTTAATATACATATCTAAAGAATTTCCAAATTATTTTTTGTTTCAAGTTTATATAACTTTATAAAATAAACAATTTCCTAGTCTATGATATATGAGTTATAAATTGATTTCTAAATACACTTGACAAGTAAGGGTGACAGTTTCAGATTTTGTAACAAAATAATTTGTTATAACAAAACACATCTAGAACATACAACATACAAAATTACAAAGTAATTGACACAATCCTCCCACCACCCTCAATATACAGAAGCAGACCATGTGACACACGCATTGGCACAAGATATGCAAATATTTGACACTTGTTCCAAAAAAGCATAGATAAATAGATGTATAAAATATGATTACGTTTTAATAACAAAATAATAAATCCTTCAGAATAAAAAAAAAAAAAACATTTAAAATAATTATATTATTTGTCATTGATATATAATAAAATTCTTATGAATTTGCAAAAAAGTAGTCAAGGATGTTAAAGAATCCTTGAGTTCAACCCCCATTGTGTATGATTTTTTCTCTCTCAAGTTAATAGGTTATGAATGCCATAGAGTATGCAATTGAATAAAAAGAAATAATAAACGAAATATTTAATAACAACCAATTTTGTTATAACAAGTGTAAAAGACTGTAATAATATGTACTGAAAGTAATAATTTTTAAGCATGTCAAGGATGGCGTTTTGACACTTAACTTTATATGGTGCAACATGACAACTTATTTTGAAGAAATTTATTGTTTTTTAAATTTTTTTGTTTTTGACTTTAGATTCTTACTAAAGATCCTAAAATTAAAAGAAACGAGTAAAAAGGTTAAAGTCGGGCTTGCCGACTATACAATACCCTACACCAGTCTGGTTAAAAGCCAACTAATGTTTGGATCCGAAATTCGAATGGGTTAAAATGGGACTTGTGTCAAAATTTTCTATAATGTGAGTCAGCGAACCAAATTTCATTAAAATATCTTAATATTTGCGACCTGCAGTTTGTAACCAAGCCAATTTTGGGGGGACCCTTATATGGGCACTAGGTCTAAACATGGACCAGTGTTAACCAAAATCAATAGGCTTCGTCCTTGGGCTGATATAAATCGGTGCACCAAATTTCATAAAAATATCTTAATATTTGCGACCAGTAGCGTATAAAAAATATAATTTTGAGGGGACCCTTTTAAGGGCACTGGGTCTAAACATGGACCGGTGTTAACCAAAATCAATAGGCTTCGTCCTTGGGCTGAAATAGGTCGGTGTACCAAATTTCAGCAAAATATCTTAATATTTGCGACCTGCAGCTTATAAACAATATAATTTTGGTAGGACCCTTATATGGGCACTAGGTCTAAACATGGACCGATGTTCACCAAAATCAATAGAATTCGTGCTTGGGCCTACATAGGTCTGTGTACCAAATTTCATCAAAATATCTTAATACTTGCGACCTGCAGCGTATAAACAATATAATTTTGGGGGGACCCTTATATGGGCACTAGGTATAAACATGGACCGATTTTAACCAAAATCAATAGGCTTCGTCCTTGGGCCGACATAAGTCGGTTTACCAAGTTTTATCGAAATATCTTAATACTTGCGACCTGTAGAGTGCGCACAAGAATGCATGGACAGACAGACAGACGGACGAACGGACAGACGGACATCGTTAAATCGAAATAAAAAAAATCTGAGTCGATCGGTATACTATAAGGTGGGTCTGGGACCAATATTTTTTGGTGCTACAAACATCAGCACAAACTTATAATACCCTGACCACATAGTGGTGTAAGGTAAAGGGTTCTTCACCGGGGACACTACAAAAGTAGAAAGACAGGAACAGCAAACGACGCCATATTTCTTGCCGTTCTTTTGACATTTCTCTTCAGTAAGGTTTACCATTTTATGATGGAAAGATATACGAGCCAACAACGAGTCGAAATTATTAAAATTTACTACCGACATTCGGAGTCAGTGGCCTCAACGTTACGTCCAATTTATGGTCGTCATAATGAATAGCTTCGTCAATAAACAAAATATGCGTTATTGGTCAGACAGCAATCCACACGTACTCCATGAGTCATCATTGCATCCCGAAAAAATTATGGTTTGGTGTGGTTTATGGGCCGGCGGCCTCATTTGGCCGTACTTCTTCCGTGATGATCAAGACCGGCACGTTACTGTGAATGGGAATCGCTACCGTTCAATGATAACCGAATATTTTTGGCCTCAATTGGATGATATGGACTTGGAGGACATGTGGTTCCAACAGGACGGCGCCACAAGCCACACAGCGAATGTCACAATCAATTTATTGCAAACCAAGTTTGGAGAACGTGTTATCTCACGAAATGGTCCAGTCGATTGGCCGCCTCGGTCGTGCGATTTGACGCCGTTGGACTATTTCCTGTGGGGCTACGTCAAATCTATGGTCTATGCCAACAAGCCAGCGACGATTGATGAACTTCGTACGAATATCGGCCGATTTATGCTTGAAAACCGTCGAAAATTGGGTTCAGCGTCTGGACTTCTGCAAGCGTGCCCGTGGTGGCTATGCAAAAGAGATCGATTTCCATACACAATTGCATCGAACGTACTTTCACAGGAATAAAGAATTTCATTGATATCCAAAACCGTTTTTGTTTTATTTAAAAAAAACTTTTGTAGCGCTCTTATTGAAGAACCCTTTATAACAAATGTTATGTATGCTACTTGTCACCAAAAGAAGAAGAAGCGTTCGAAAATCAAATTTATGAAAATTCACAGCCTTTTTAACATTAAAACATTTCACAATCCGAAGATCCTTCATTCACTTTTTTCCTGGTTCCTTGCCAAATTGCATGTTTCTAGCACCATTGGCAAACTTGATCTTTCCAATTTCATGTTTCTAGCTTCACTCGGTTGTATGAAACCGCTTTCAATGGCAAACTTGATCTTTCCAATTTCATGTTTCTAGTTTCACTCAGTTGTATGAAACCACTTTCAATGAGAGATGAGAACTATTTTTTTTTTTAAAGAGAAGCAACACTCAGGAAATTCTTCCTATTAATTAACGTGTTGCTTCCTTTGGAAAGGTGATAGAGAAGAAGTGAAAGGTGGTGAAAGATGAAGGGCTTCAAATATGGCAACACTGTAATTGCGCGAGATGTTGAATTTTAGAACAGTTGTTGCCCGCCATCTGACGGTGAGTTGGCGAACTTTTATTGAAGCTTTTTAGTTCATAGCCCTGTTATATTATTTTACTTCGGTGGGGTTAAGTGCTATGGGAACACCGAAGGAAGACGCTGCGATATGTATGAGGGATAGAAAAAAACTCATACATATTACTTTTTTTCATAAATTGATGTTGCCTTGGTTGGGGCTCGAACCCGCAACCTCACGTGTAACAGTCCAACGCGCTAACCATTACACCACAGCGCCCTGAGCGGGACCAAATTTGGAATTTCACATTTTCAAGCGGGAATATCTCGGTAACTATAAAAGACAACCCACACAACTACAACTGCCACTTTTAATTGTCTGTCCTAACCGCTGGAGCTAGGAGTTTGACATCCCAGCATAATCTTTCATTACCAAATAAGTGGTTATATAATAGAAATTCATAGCTCCGCACAACTTATTTTTTGGCATCTAAACTCATTATTTTTGTTTGGCGTGGTAGTTTTTATAAGTAGTCACGCTTACCCGCTCGCTTACGAAAAAATGAGAAATAAGTAGTTATGAGATTTTGAATAATAAGTGGTTACACACATTCTTACAAAAAGTTGAATTATAAGTGGTTACTTGATTCTTAAGTAAGGAGTTAGGCAAATACTATAAGCCTAAGGAAATACATTCAGAAACATTTAAGTTTTCTCTAGTGTGTAATTTTAGGACTCGTCATAAAAATTATAGAATAAAACATATTTACATTTAATAAAAAAATTTAACTGTGTAAAAAGTACTTATTTAAAGTAATACGAGTAAGTCATTATTTTATATTTAGAAACAATGAATACAATAGGCCGTTATTAGGAAGTCATTATTTTATATTATAATATAATGCTAAAGGTAATGATATATCATTTTTGGTAATGCAGATAGTAATGAGGTGTCATTACCAATATTTTGCTGGGATATGATAGAAATTTCCTCCTCTGTCGTAAATATTCGTTAAGATGGAATTTTTGAAAATTATTACTTTCTAGCTCCCCGAACCGGTGGAGCTAGGAAGTTGAAATTTGGTATGTATGTTCCTCCTCCAGCGTAGGCATCCACCAAAATTGTGAATTTTGGAGAACTTATAACTTACTCAAAAAATGTATATATATTGCAATTCAATTACCCTGAGTAGGCCATGACCAAAATTTCATATATGAGAAATTTCATTCGAATTTGACTTTTAGTTTCGTCCAAAATAACCACCGTGTTAGAAACGAGGCAAATTATTTTGCACGAATATATAAAAAATCCTGTTCTCAGTGCGCGTAAAATTGAGAAAAATGTAAAAGTGCACCACTCGGCAGTTTCCAGGGTTTTTAATCGCTACATAAGATAAGGTCTAGATAAGGTCTGAAATTGAAAATGAAATCCAAGTTTCCAAAAAAAAATACATGGTTTGGCAAGCCATTTGCTCCTGTGGTTATAAAAGTAGCCAATTTTGTCGGGATGAGTTCCTCAAAAAGCGTCTTCTGTCATTTATTAAGAGTCACCAAACCACTATTCTGGCCCGACCTGGCAAGCTGCCATTATGCCAAGGACACAATGCATATAAAATCGATTTTGTACCTCGCAACTGCAATCCACCCAATAGCCCAGAGCTACGCGCTATTGGGGAATATTGGTCAATAGTGAAGGGAATATTGAAGAAGACAGGTGAACTGGTAAAAGATATGGCAGAATTCAAAACCAAGTGGTTGTCGGCATCGCGAAAAATCGATGTTGTACTCTTGCAAAAGATGATGGCGCGTGTGCGACGAAAAGTCCGATCAGTTACATATGGAACAAATAATAACTAATATATTAATATTTTTATTACCCCTAAGCTTCAAAGTATTCGAATAAGAAAAATTTATTTCAAAGTCATCTAGTTTTTTTCTGGTATTAGTTTCTAAGTGTCGCAGTTTTGATGAGTTCACCCTTTAATAGAACTTTTGTGAATTCCTTCTGGCATGGGCAAAAGTAGGTAAAGTCTCCTCCTTTGGCTATTAATCACAAATTTAAAATATGTATTCCCTGGAGTACAGACTAACTCACCGACACGGAATTTTTTGAAATTTTGGACAGGAACGTGCTAATAAAGGCGGTTCAAGGGGCCTGTCCGTTTCTTTATCAACCGGTGTAGACTTTCGCAAAGTTGGGATTTTTAGAAAAGTCCTCCTTTAAAGGCTTGTCCAAACCTCTTTTATTAGAAACCTGAAAATAAAGGACGAGTATAACTGGAACACTAAAATTGGAAAACGAAGTGGAATGGGACGGGAGTCGAAGTGTAGAGGAATGGGAAATGACTAGGAGTGGGAATCCATATGGTATGGAATGAGGAACGAGTAGAATTGAAGCATAAAAGTTAGAATACGGAAGCGATTTGAACGAAAGAGAGTGAAATGAGGGACGACTGATATTGAAACACAAGACAGGGGAATCGAAATGGAATGAAGCGAGGAACGAGAGAATTTTAAGCACTAAAATTGAGAAAAAAAATTAATGGAATGGAACGATAAACGAGCGGAATTAATACGGTAGACAAGCGGAATGGAATGGAAAGAGGAACGAAATGCAATATAACGAAAACAGCTAAATTAAGAGCCAAAACGGATTAGAACGGGGACCGAGTGGAATTGAAACGTTAGACATCTGAAATGAAATTTAATTTGAATGAATGAAACCGTTGGAGTTCGGTTTGTGAAATTTTGTGTGGGACTCTACCATTAACATAAAATATACATATCTAAAGATGCAAGATTCTGTATATTTTAGAATTCTTACGGGCAGGGGCAAGAAGGGGAAAAGAAAATCTTTAATTACTTGTGCAAATCCATCAAACCAGAAATCTCAAACTTGACATTGAAGCATACTATACAAAAAGGTTAAACGAATTTATTGAAATAGAAAAACCTTAGGAAAAGAATTCAATACAACTCAACTTCACCATATATTGGTAAAATTTAAAAAACTTTGCTACTAATACTAAATGTATTCTTTTTGACAAATTTCGTTTAAAGATATTCTAATAGAATCCTGTGTATCTTTGGACCAAACTAAGGAGTTTCTTAAAATGTTAAATTTTCAATTTTATTTTGTGCTCATTATCAATGGTTTTAAGTCAACTTAATACGTTGTTAATATATTTGAAAATTGTTTTAGTTGGTTTTTTTACAAACTTATTTTTAAAAATTTAACGAAATTTAATTTAGACATTTTCTCGCTTCCGAACCATGCATTATACATTAAACATTTCGGAACAAAAGAGTCAGTAAATTTAGATTCAGATAATCCGTTTTCCTAGAGGGTTAAACATTTTTAATTGGACCATATTTAAATTTTTTTTATCAATACTGTGGGAATCTTCACATATTTATTTTTTTCACGCAAAACATAAAGTTTGAATTTCATATCAAAAAACAAATTCTAAAAACCAGAGTTAAAATTTTAAAATATCTTTAATCCATCTTTACTAATTTTCCATACAAGGACCTTTTGATGTCCTTCGATATAATTTTTATACCCTACACCACTATGTGGTCAGGGTATTATAAGTTTGTGCTGATGTTTGTAACACCAAAAAAATTGGTCGTAGACCCACCTTATAGTATACCGATCGGTTCAGAATTTGTTTTTATTTCGATTTAACGATGTCCGTCTGTCCGTCCGTCCGTCCGTCCGTCCGCCTGTCTGTCTGTCCATGCAATCTTGTGCGCACTCTACAGGTCGCAATTATTAAGATATTTTGATGAAATTTGGTATGCAGACCTATGTTGGCCCAAGGACGAACAAGTTTGATTTTGGTGTACATCGGTTCATGTTTAGACCTAGTGCCCATATAAGGGTCCTACCAAAAGTATATTGTTTATACGCTGCAGGTCGTAAATAATAAGATGTTTTGACGAAATTTGGTACACACACCTATGTTAGCCCAATAAAGCAGCCTATTGATTTTGGTGAACATCGGTCCATGTTTAGACCTAGTGCCCATATAAGGGTCCTACCAAAATTATACTGTTTATACGCTGCAGGTCGTAAATATTAAGATATTTTGATGAAATTTGGTACACAGACCTATATTGGCCCAATAACGCAGCCTATTGATTTTGGTGAACATCGGTCTATGTTCAGACCTAGTGCCCATATAAGGGTCCTACCAAAATTTTACTGTTTATACGCTGCAGGTCGCAAATATTAAGATATTTTGATGAAATTTGGTACATAGACCTATGTTGGCCCAAGGACGAAGCCTATTGATTTTGGTGAACATCGGTCCATATAAGGGTCCCCCCAAAATTGGCTTGGTTACAAACTGCAGGTCGCAAATATTAAGATATTTTAATGAAATTTGGTGCGCTGACTCACATTATAGAAAATTTTGACATAAGCCCCATTTTAACCCATTCGAATTTCGGATCCAAACAATACACCAGACTGGTGTAGGGTATTGTATAGTCGGCATGCCCGACTTTAACCTTTTTACTCGTTTAATTCTTAAATTTTTACACGTTTGGTATTTTCGATGACTTGTTCCTTGAAATGTCACAAAAATCAATATAAATTTTTAAATTTTATTTAAAAAATATATATTAAGGTATAAATATAAAAAACACAACATCAAAAATCCTCAGAGACAACAGATGTAACTTTGTACATAAATTCTCTAAACTTGTAATGAAGTTATAACCAAATTTAGGGTTTCTTCCTGCTTGTTCCTTTTTAAGAGCTTCATCGTTATATTTCGGTTCATATAAATTTCTTGTTTTGTTTTTGCATATCAAAGACATACAATACTTTTGTAATGAAAACGGAAATGTAACTGATGATGCTTTTAGATTATTTTTATACCATGAAGAAGAAAAATTCCGACAAGATGAAAAAAAAAAAATAATACAAGTAAATAAATTTTTTGAAATAAATTCAATAATGTTAGGGAAGCACAAGTAGCAACAGTAAATTTAAGAAGGGAATAAAAAGTGAATGAAAAAAAGTTTTGTTTGGCATTAAAGCGGTAAATTGACACTTTAAAATGTCTTGCGTTTGAATACATTTCAACATTTTACGCTTTTAAATTTTTAACATTTACTTATGTTTTTCAACTTTTTGTTTAAATTCATCTTTTTCAGTAGTTACCAGGTTTCCATTTACTTTTGAAGAATCCATATACAAACATAAACAAAAAAGTTTTTCAGCGTTCCAGAGAATTTTTATATAAATAAACATTGCATATTTTTTATGTACCTACACTTAAAATTGTTTGTTAGTTAAAGTAACATAAAACATAATTAAAAAAAAATAAATAAAATAAACTTGATTTTGGCACCGTTCCGCTTAATTCCCATTCATATCAAAGGTTTTTTGTAATTTATTTTGAAATGTTTTTCACACCATTGCCAAAAACAATACAAAGAAATCAGTGTGAATATTCCGTTAAAAAAAATTTTGTATTTTACCTACACATTCCATAAAATTAATGTTTATTTATAATCTGAAAAATTATTTTTATTGGGATATTTATTAATTGCATGAAAGGAAATCCCACAACTTATTTAACAAATTGTGAAAAATAAACTGTTGAAGGCATTTCCCTATCCGGATTATATTTTTGCCGAGGGCAATCGTCCGGGGACGACGTTTTTAGAATTTCTATAAATATTTGTTAAGTTAAATTACAAACTTAACTTGTTGTCTTCTAGCAGCGTTGTTAAACATTTAAAACGTCAAAGAGAAAACAAGAAAAAAATTTACCACAATTTGCCTTGTCATCTTCCAATATACTAATCTGTTATTTGATTTTGGCAATGTAGTGACATCCATTAATGTATTTTTTTAACAACAATAGAAAATACTGTTTTCTAAACTGTTATTAATATTTAAATTTCATAAAAACTTGCGTATTAGTTCACTCAAATTTATTTTCATCGGGATATACATTACTTTATTTGAAAAATCTTCAGTTTTTTTGTATTTTGTTTTGTATTTTTGTGGTATAGGAAATATAAACACAAATAAACTATTTTTTATTTAAGTTTTATTTAGAAATATTTTAATAATTCCCAACTTTAATGGTAGACATGTTAACTCCAATATACACAAATTGCCTGCACTTGTACGTACAAACCATACGTCAATGTGGCAATATTTGTGAAAAGGTGACACGGAGGAAATAAGAAGATAAACAGAGAAAATCTGAAGTAGAATGTTTGTATATGTCTGTTTGATCACTTCTGAAATTATTCATATAGAGACAATCTGACAATAAAAATATAAACAATAATACAATTTAATGGAAGATCACTGATGAAGCCTGTCCATAAAAAGGCAGAAACTAGATCTAGTCTGATTTGCAAATTTAATGTGTTTATAACTTTTGAGGAAGGTTTATTCTTCTTCTTAACCTCAAACCTACTAAATTAGAATTAATAAAAATACATTAATGACAATATTAATTGTATTTGGTCTATAAGACGCGTTTGAAAAAACAACACTTTACTATAAAAAATAAACAATGCCCTGTAGGCTGTCCGTCTCCAATATACACAAATTGCCTGCACTTGTACGTACAAACCATACGTCAATGTGGCAATATTTGTGAAAAGGTGACACGGAGGAAATAAGAAGATAAACAGAGAAAATCTGAAGTAGAATGTTTGTATATGTCTGTTTGATCACTTCTGAAATTATTCATATAGAGACAATCTGACAATAAAAATATAAACAATAATACAATTTAATGGAAGATCACTGATGAAGCCTGTCCATAAAAAGGCAGAAACTAGATCTAGTCTGATTTGCAAATTTAATGTGTTTATAACTTTTGAGGAAGGTTTATTCTTCTTCTTAACCTCAAACCTACTAAATTAGAATTAATAAAAATACATTAATGACAATATTAATTGTATTTGGTCTATAAGACGCGTTTGAAAAAACAACACTTTACTATAAAAAATAAACAATGCCCTGTTGGCTGTCCGTCTCCAATATACACAAATTGCCTGCACTTGTACGTACAAACCATACGTCAATGTGGCAATATTTGTGAAAAGGTGACACGGAGGAAATAAGAAGATAAAAAGAGAAAATCTGAAGTAGAATGTTTGTATATGTCTGTTTGATCACTTCTGAAATTATTCATATAGAGACAATCTGACAATAAAAATATAAACAATAATACAATTTAATGGAAGATCACTGATGAAGCCTGTCCATAAAAAGGCAGAAACTAGATCTAGTCTGATTTGCAAATTTAATGTGTTTATAACTTTTGAGGAAGGTTTATTCTTCTTCTTAACCTCAAACCTACTAAATTAGAATTAATAAAAATACATTAATGACAATATTAATTGTATTTGGTCTATAAGACGCGTTTGAAAAAACAACACTTTACTATAAAAAATAAACAATGCCCTGTAGGCTGTCCGTCTCCAATATACACAAATTGCCTGCACTTGTACGTACAAACCATACGTCAATGTGGCAATATTTGTGAAAAGGTGACACGGAGGAAATAAGAAGATAAACAGAGAAAATCTGAAGTAGAATGTTTGTATATGTCTGTTTGATCACTTCTGAAATTATTCATATAGAGACAATCTGACAATAAAAATATAAACAATAATACAATTTAATGGAAGATCACTGATGAAGCCTGTCCATAAAAAGGCAGAAACTAGATCTAGTCTGATTTGCAAATTTAATGTGTTTATAACTTTTGAGGAATGTTTATTCTTCTTCTTAACCTCAAACCTACTAAAAAAGTCATTTGTTTTTATTGAAATTTGTAATAGATTCTACCGACAAGACTTTTTGGGTGCATGCTTTCAACAAACTGGTACCGCAGACTTGAAAAGAATTTCCACGGAAAGGGTTTTACATACAAAAACTAAAAAGAATTACACGCAATGAAATAAAAAATAAAAAATAAATAGTAACAATATAATAATTTATTTAAATGGTGGTCCCCTTTGTTGGAATTTGAAATTGGGTTTTAAACGCGTATCGCAGAGCCATTTAATCGGAAATAGAAATACTTCTGTTCAAATCCATAATGCTCGATTTTATTCATAT
Organism: Leucophora obtusa; assembly: GCA_949987735.1. Taxonomy (NCBI): domain Eukaryota; kingdom Metazoa; phylum Arthropoda; class Insecta; order Diptera; family Anthomyiidae; genus Leucophora; species Leucophora obtusa. The sequence goes on along the minus strand of OX465299.1, from coordinate 56,501,504 downwards.
GAAGGTAAAATTCGCGCGATTTTTTTTAACCAAATCAAATTTTAGCCTGCGGCACCTTCCTCAACTAGTTTCTTACGTTCCTATATAATTGATGGGGGTCCAAAAATTTAACTTAACAAAATGAAATAACCACAATAAATGGATTACCCCCAAAAAAATTAAAATGCAATAATGTACAAACTATTTTAATTTTATTTCATTGGGGATATTTTTATAATGAAATAATCTCAATATTTAAAGGTTAAATAAACCCCTAAAAATTATATAACCCTAAAACATTCCCAGTGTAGAAAATCATTACCAGATATGTGGTTATGTAACTACATACTTGGTAATGGTAACTAGTTACTTTTGTTATTACATTTCTTATTACCTTTATATGGCGATGTCGCGAAAAATAATGAGTTGTCGTTACACACCAGCATACGAATAAATCAAAAAATATATCGTTACCTATGTGCTTACCAGTACTGACAAAAATAATGAGTCTAAAAGTAGATTTTCTAAAAAATAAATTATATAAAAAAAAAATATTTTTTATTGTATTTTTTTTTTAAATAAAATTTGCTGGTACGGGAATCGAACCTGGGTCTACAGATTGCCAGTCAACAGCTCTACCATCTGAGGTATATCGACATGTAATATTTAATAGATAAAAACACAATTGACCTGCTGCACACAAGTAAGCTTACTCGCCAACATACAAAAAATCAAAAAATATGTGGTTACATATATCCTTACCAGTGTTTAAAAAATATTGAGTCTAAAAATAGATTTCAAAAAATTTTCAAAAAAATCTAAAAAATTATTTTCTATTTGAAATAATGATAAAAATAAGTTATTATCAGTAACTCATTATTATATGTTTTAAAATAATACAGAAGGTAAGTGGGTGTCATTACTGGTAGTCCAAAAAATAATGATGTCATTACCGTTTCTACACGGGGAAATTAGTTAGTATTTTTCACCACAAATAAAAAAAATTTTAAATTGATAAATTCATGATTTTTACGCAAATACCACTCACTTAAGTGTTTAGTATTCAAACCATGTGAACCTTCCATTTTAGGTATAGGATGTGTTAAGCGGACTTATGTAAAACACTACGAGGAAAATTTTTGTAAAAAATTCTAATCATCTAACTCTTCAATGAAAGGGAATTTTTTGCCTCTTTTTAAAAAGGGACAAAAAAAACCCGTAAGTTGAAGAGCTAGAGGGTTAAAATGTTGTAAATATTCCTCGTAGTGTTTTACATCAGTTCGATGAATACATCCTATACCTAAAATGAAAGATTCCGATGGTTTCTCCCTAAAATCCAGATTTGAGGGAAATTTGAGCGCCAAATCTGAATAAGTACGAAATTAGCCCTTAAACACATTTTAAGTTTTAAGTTAAATTTTCAATGCTGATATCTTCAGAGACTTATGGTAGAATTTCATGACAAATACACTGAAAACATTATTACAGTAACTGACTGTAGTTTATTTAAAAATTATCTGTACATTTATTTTTTATTTATATTTTAACTGTTTTTGTCGTTTATTTAAAAAATAAATTACATAGAAATACGGATTTTCTGTTACAGTTAATATTTTCATTTAAAATGATTTTTTAAAAAAAGAATTCTTTTTCGATTTCTAGGTCAGTTAAAAAAATTAAATAAACTAAATATCATTTATTCTTACGGATTTTGTAGTTAATTTTTTGAAATTTAAAAAAACGAAATAATCATCATTATTTTTTAAGGATTTTGTAGTTTATTTATTAATATTTAAAAATAAATGAAAGGTTCTTTTGATTTAAATGAAAAGTCAGTAGACCGGTTTTCAAGTGATTTTTCATTTATTTTAAATTACATTTTCAGTTAATTTAAACTACAAACTATGTTGTATGTATTTTTTCTACTTTTACTTTTTATAGTTTGACGTCCACTTATGTAGCTAATATAATATTTTTAAATTTTAGGATCTATGGGAGGTGGCCGTATCCTTGGCACGATGTTTCCGAAAATTAATTTTTTTTTACACTAAGGGGTTCTATGACAGTGTACCAAATTTTAAAACTCTCTCTCCACTCCTTCTATTTTTGTCCAATAGTTATATGGGATCAAAGCACTGTGCGACGTAGCCAACAGAATCAACAGAGCAAGAACAGCACAAATAAGGATATTTAAAGCTGGTATAAAATCGATTCTAATCTATGGTTGTGAAAACTGGTTGGTATCCATACGCACTTCGATGAAATTGCAAGTGTGCAAAAATAGATGGCTCCGAATTATTAATAAAATAACTTGGCCAGTCACAATATGTATCCACGAGCTCTGGCAGATGGCGAATGGAGAAGAAATTGCCAAGCAGATAAAGAGAAGAAAACGGAGGTATATAGGCCACACTCTGAGGAAATGTGCAACAGATATAACCAGAATGGCCCTAAAATGGAATCCAAAAGCGGCAGTTGAAGCTAGAAGGAGGGGCCGTTGGAGGAATCAACACATTGAAGCCAAATGCTCCACTGAAGAGTAAAAAAGGATAAAGAAAAATTTTTGTGTCGCAGACTGTAATTTCTTCTACTGTGCGGTGATGGTACATTTCACATTCAAATGTGAACTGTGCCCAACTAAGTCGTGAATACAGCCACCTGTGGAGCACATGTGTCCAAATGTGTGTGTGTGTATATTTTTTTAACCCATATCGTCCCAATGTTCGATTATTCGAACAGTAAATTTCGCGCGTTTCTATAATTATAAATTAATAATAAAAGGGGGAGTGAAGTGGATAAGAACTTTTATATTTACATTTAAATCTAACCCCCTACAATATCTAATTGTATAAAAAAAAATTATTTCTGAGTCTTAAATAAAAAGAGGGGAAAAATTGTAAAAACGAGTGAAATTTACTGTTTGAATAATCGAACGTTTGGACGATATGGGTTAAGTAAAATTTTTCAAAAATAGTACAATTTTTCACAAAAAGCACAATTTCTCAAAAAAGGTACCATTTTCCAAAAAGGTATCATTTAAGAAAAATTGTAACTTTTAAAAACACCCAGTAGAAAACACTTAAATTTTTTATTTTGGATTGGATTGAGGTGCAAATCAACTGATAAATTTTTAAAAAGTGATCGTATGCTTTGAAATCTTTCACTCATGGGTTTTTGGGGCAGGTAAATCAACTAGATATTCAAAATGGCATATCTAAATTGGTGTCCCTGTGTAAAAAGGATCATATCGGTTCAAATCTCACTATATTTGACTGTAAAAGATCTAATTAGATTTCAAGTAGCGGGAGAAATTTTAGATAGTTATATTTACTCGTAGATCTAACTATCCAGTTAGAAACTGGTTTTTGAACAGAAAAATCTTATATTTTGTTGTCAGTTCTAGAACGTGTTCCATGGAACCGGTGGTAAAAAAACCTGTTCTGTAATAGATTTGAAGCTAACCATTGCTAAGAAATTTTGCTGGGTAAGAATCTGTACAAGTGATTTTATTTTGAATTTTTTATTTTTGTTTTAAAATTGTATATTGTAAAAACTCTTTGATCAACAACCTTTAATTTGTGCTGTTATATTTGCTTGTTTGGTGTTAAGACAGCATTTCGAACTTTTCAATTTAAAAATTTTGTTTTTTTATCATCCTTATTAGTTTAAAAAAGTTTTCTTTTATATATTTTTCTCTTATTCATTCACTTTCTTGTTTAAAAACATTTATTTTTCTGTATTTATGTATGCTCTAGTGTTCAAATTTGTGTAATATGATTGTTTTAAAATTCAACTTCAAATGTTAATACCAGTATTATGTGTCAAATATTTTTTTATTTGATTTAACAAAAAAAAAAAATGGATATTTTAAAATATAAAATTTACGACCTTAAATAAAAATGGAGTTAAATTTGATAAAAAATTAAGAATATGATAAAACATAAATAATTTGGCATAGCCCGAGTAAAAATAGTTATATATTGTCATATATAATGTTATTGGGTTATATCTGACAATGAATGGAATCACTTTAAGACACATATCATTATATACAACTACATCTGATATTATTTTCTCAACGAATTTTTTGTATGGTAAATGATGTTATTACATATCCCCAAATCTGACTCCATATATAACAATATAAGCCATATAAAACTAATCAAAATATATGTAGTGACCGATATGATTATATATGGTTCGATACTAAGTTATATAACACTGTATGTGTCGTCATACTAAAAATATATTCTTGTAATTTTATATAACTTTCTATATAATCCCGTAGAAATTAATATATAGTTCAACATCAAATTTAGTAGTCTGCAAATTAAGAGTTAATTACTCATAGCCAAATAATTTTCACGTGGTTTTTTTTTCATGTAAACTCATGTTAAAAAATGATGCGTACGATTTAGAAGACAAAAGCATTCAACTAAATTTTTATTTTATGTTATAAAATTTGGGCCTTTAAAATTGTTCAAACTATACAAATTTCAATGTCAATTTAATAGCTGTTATGCATAAAAAGTATACCTACTATCAGACAAAATCATATAAAATCAGATATTTTTATATCGAATTAGATATAATATGATGTCCTGGATATGGACAAATCTCGGATCAAACTGTATCAAATTATATCTAATTTTGTATAATTAGATACATCTAGATGACCCATTTTTCGGATCAAGCTGTATGTGGTTGTATATGGGGACTTATCAAATAAGATATAATTATATATGACACCATATTAAGATTTTTACCCGGGAGATCTAATTGTGAAATAATTAAATATAATTTTTGTCGTTTATTTAACCTTCTTTTTCAATTTTCAATTTCACAATTTTCTTGAACGTACACACAGGAAAATAAATTGCCAACCGAATTGCTAAGCCAATTTTGGTTCCTACAACCAATAAATTCGGTTGATGAAACCATATTGGAATGTGATTCGTAAATATTTTGGTTATTACAGATAAAATTTAGTTGTATAAACCAAATTTTGTTGTGATAACCCATATTCAGTTGTACCAACCTATTTTAGTAGAAGTAACCGAATTTCAGTTGGAAAATGGCATATTTTTTCTCTGTGTGTAAGGTTTGTTTTTTATATATAAAATTTTTTTTTTTTTTATTTTCAATATTTCGCTACTCCATTGTGTAGCATCTTCAGGAAATAACAATTAAATTAATAAATTAACAAATTATAAACAATTTGAAAGTTTGAAAAAATTTGAAAAACATTTGTCAAATATAAATTCTATGTATACATTTATACCAGTAAACAAAGTCTTTGGTATAAAAGTATATCAAACAATTATTAATATTTTTATATATAAAAATTTTTATATATAAAAAACAAACCTTACGCTCAAGAAAATTGTGAAATTGAAAATTAAATATAATTTTTTGTTCAACATGTAAGTGTACAATTAGAGTGTTTTAGTACACTTAAAATAATGGATCAGTAAAAAAATCGGTCAAACGGGTTTTAAACCGATTTGACTAATTTTTAACAAAAGTTAAGTTGAAGCATTTATCTAAATTTAGATATTTATTCATTTAACAAAATATCGTACTAAAAATCCTCAGTATTTTAACAAATTTTTCGGAGTTAATTTTCAAAATTATTTACAACTAATTTTTAATAAAAATTTTTAAATTTTACACAATTTATTGTTAAAATATAATAATTTCACGTTTCTGCTTTACCCGGTACATGGTAGGGTTATATAGTTGCAACAAAAAGTCGACTTTTTGACTTTTTTCAAATTTTGAAAAGTCGACTTTTCGTCTTTCCGACTTTTTATAAGAAAATTTCTAAATAGCAAAAAATCATATTTTTTTAGCTTATTTGGGTGTCTGTTAACTAGATTCGGAATGTAGAATTGGCACCTTTTTGATAATGAGCATAAATTCGACTTATATGCATATAAAATAAAAATTTTCCTTGTTTTTTATCATCGCACAGTGGTTTTAAACATAAAATGTAGCACAAAACTTATAGACATTAACGGTGGGTCTTATACTGCAGGTTTAAACTTAGGTTAATAGTTAACCCAAAAATTTGTTGGTGTTTTGTGTACATTTTTTTGACATTTTATTTTGTTTTTAGTTAAGTCAAAGTTAAACCTACAGTATGAGACCCACCGTAAGGCTTATTTTATTTTTATACATTAACCCTTAAATGCATGGTGTATCTATATGGTAACATACCAGTTTTTTTAATAAAAAAAACCCACTTGATGCACAAAACTACATTTTTGGGCATTGGAGCCCCTTCTATAGACAGTGTTCTTATAGTTTCGCGCAGATTTTTTAAACAGTTATAGGAAAAATCTGGGTTTTGCATCGTATATTTGTGAAAAATCTAATACACGCATTTTTTTTTTACAAAAAGTGTAATATTCAAAAATGTTTGTTTAAATATATAAAGTGATATTCTCGCAATAAAATTAATTTTGGCGACAATAAATGTATAGTTCATGGTTTAAATATTTTTTCTGTTTTTCATACTCGTTAAAATAATCATATTTTACCTATCTCTCTATATATAAAAGAATAACGTGACTGACTGACTGACTGACTCAACATCGCCCAGCCCAAACCGCTGAAGCTAGGAAGTTGAAATTTGGTATGTAGGTTCCTCTTTCGGGGTAGACGTCCACTAAGACGGGATTTTTGGAAATTCCTACCGGAACGGGCAAAAGGGGGGAAAGTGTCCCCCTTGACGGCCTGCCAAAACCCCTTTGGCTAGAAAGCTGAAATTTAAGATATGTGTTCCTTGGAGTAGGGACTAACTTTTCTGGAAAGTACTTTCTAGAATTTTGGACAGGGACGTTGTAAAAATGGGGGTTAAAAAGGGGAAAAAGGACCCCCTTGACGGCCTGCCCAAACCGCTGGAGGTAGGAAGTTGAAATTTGGTATAAAGGTTCCTCCACTATCGTAGACATCCACCAAGACGGGAGTTTTGGAAATTTTTACAGGGACGGGCAAAAAGGGGAAAAAGTCTCACCCTTGACGGCCTGCTCAAACTGCAGGAGCTATGAAGTTGAAATTTGGTATGTAGGTTCCTCGACCGGTGTAGACGTCCGTTGAGACGGCATTTTTGGAAATTCTTATCGGGAGGGGCAAAAAGGGGACAAAAAAAGTACCTTTTTCCAAAAAAAGTACCTTTTTCCAAAAAAAGTACCTTTTTCCAAAAAAACTACCTTTCTCCAAAAAAACTACCTTTTTCCAAAAAAAAGTAACTTTTTCAAAAAAAAGTACCTTTTTCAAAAAAAAGTACCTTTTTCCAAAAAAAGTACCTTTTTCCGAAAAAAGTACCTTTTTCCAAAAAAAAGTACCTTTTTCCAAAAAAAGTACCTTTCTCCAAAAAAACTACCTTTTTCCAAAAAAAAGTACCTTTTTCAAAAAAAAGTACCTTTTTCAAAAAAAAGTACCTTTTTCAAAAAAAAGTACCTTTTTCCAAAAAAAAGTACCTTTTTCCAAAAGAAGTACCTTTTTCCGAAAAAAGTACCTTTTTCCAAAAAAAGTACCTTTTTCCAAAAAAAAGTACCTTTTTCCAAAAAAAATTCCTTTTTCCAAAAAAAGTACCTTTTTCCAAAAAAAGTACCTTTTTCCAAGAAAAGTACCTTATTCCAAAAAAAAGTACCTTTTTCCAAAAAAGTACCTTTTTCCAAAAAAAGTACCTTTTTCCAAAAAAAGTACCTTTTTCCAAAAAAAGTACCTTTTTCCAAAAAAAGTACCTTTTCCCGAAAAAAGTACCTGTTTCCAAAAAAAGTACTTTTTTCCAAAAAAAGTACCTTTTTCCAAAAAAAGTACCTTTTTCCAAAAAAGTACCTTTTTCCAAAAAAAGTACCTTTTTCCAAAAAAAGTACCTTTTTCCAAAAAAAGTGCCTTTTTTAAAAAAAGTACCTTTTTCCAAAAAAAGTACCTTTTTCCAAAAAAAAGTACCTTTTCCAAAAAAAGTACCTTTTCCAAAAAAAGTACCTTTTCCCAAAAAACATACATTTTTCCAAAAAAAAATACCTTTTTCAAAAAAAGTACCTTTTCCAAAAAAGTACCTTTTCCCAAAAAAGTACCTTTTTCTAAAAAAATGTTCCTTTTCCCAAAAAACATACATTTTTTCAAAAAAATACCTTTTTCAAAAAAAGTACCTTTCCAAAAAAAGTACCTTTTCCCAAAAAAAGACCTTTTTCTAAAAAAAATTTTCCTTTTCCAAAAGAAGTACCTTTTCCAAAAAAGTGCCTTTTTCCAAAAAACATACATTTTTCCAAAAAAAAACACCTTTTAAAAAAAATACCTTTTCCAAAAAAAGTACAAATAAAGTACTTTGTAAAAACAAAGTATGTTTTTCCAAAAAATTTCGTTTTTCCAAAAAGTACCATTTAGAATAATATATAATTTTAAAAAAACTACTTTTTTTTCTTCCCCCCACGGATATCTCCACTAAAACAAGGTTTCTTGATATTCGGCGGTTTCTTGATATAGACGGGATTTTTGGAAATTCCTACCGGAACGGGCAAAAAGAGGAAAAGTCTCCCCATAAACAGTCTCACAAATTGGAAATGTGCCTGCCCAAACCATTGGAGGTAAGAAGTTGAAATTTGGTATAAAGGTTCCTCCACTGTAGTAGACATCGACTAAGTTTGTATTTTTGGAATTCCCTACAGGATATCCCAAAAGGAAACTCGGTATGTGAGTTCCTCATTCTGTGTAGGCGTCCGCTTAGACGGAATTTTTGAAATTCCTATCGGGAGGGGAAATAAGGTAAAAGTCTCCTCCTGACGGCTTGCCCAATCCCTTTTGGTCAACCTAAAATTTTTAATATGTATTCCTTGGAGTAGGACTAACTCACCGGCAACGTAATTTTTCTATTTTGGAACAGGAACATAGTAAAAATGGTGGTTGAAAGGGAAAAATGTCCCCACTAACGGCCTGCCCAAACCGCTTAGGCAATGCCGTTGAAATTTGGTATGAATGTTCCTCATCCATCGCAGATAGCCGCGAAGATGGAATTTTTGTAAATTCCTAAAGGGAGGGGCAAAAAGAAGAAAAGCCTCACCTTGGGGGCCGGTAAAAACCCCTTCGGCGAGAAACCTGAAGCTTAAAATGTGGGTCCCTGGAGTGAGGGCTAACTTATTAGAAAGATACTTTTTTGAATTTTGGACAGGGTCGTTATAAAATGGGGGCTCAAAAAGGGAAAGTTGCCCCTTAACGACCTGCCAAACTGCTGGAACTAGGAAGCTGAAATTCGGTACTTAGGTTCCTGTCAGCCTGCTCAAACTGCTGGAACTAGGAAGCTGGAATTCCCTGTCGATGTATTTTCGGAAATTCCTACCGAGGCAAAAATGGGGATTAATGAAGCGAAAAGTGCCGCTTAAAGGCCTGCCCAAACCGCTGGAGGTAGGAAGTTGAAATTTGGTATTAAAGTTCCTCCTCTATTGTAGACATCCGCTAAGATGAGATTGTTGGAAATTTCTACAGGTAGGGTCAAAAACAGGAAAAGTCTCCCCCTTAACGGCCTGGCCAAACTGCTGGAACAAGGGATCTTAAATTGGGTTCCTGCTCCAACGTTGACGTCCCCTAAGATGGTATTTTTGGAAATTCATACCGGGAGGGGTAAAAAGGGAAAAAACTTCCCCCTTGACGGCCTGGCCAAACTGCTGGATATAGAGACCTAAAATTATGTATGTAGTAGGTTCCTCCTCCAACGCAGACGTCCTCTAAGACGGAATTTTTGGAAATTCCTACCGGGAGGGGTAAAAACGGAATAATTCTCCCCCTTGATGGCCTAACCGAACCCTTCGGCTAGAAACCTGTAATATATAATATGTTTTCCTTGGAGTATGGGCTAACTTATCGACAAGGCATTTCTAGGACTTTGGACAGGAACGTGGTAAAAATGGTGGTTCAAAAGGGGAAAATTGCCCCCCCCCCCTTAACGTCTGCGTCTTTAGCTAGAAACCTAAAACTAAAAGAACAAGTGTATATGAAACACTAAAATTAAGAAACTAAATAGGAAACGAGTGGAATTGAAACACTACACAAGTGGAATGAAATGGATATAAACGTTGAACGAGTGGAATTGAAATTATAGACAATGCAAATGGATTGGAAGAGGGAATTACCTCTTCAAACACTATCAACGGAATATGAAACTTATGTAGCATTGAAACATACTCTACAAAAAGTTAAACAAATTTTCTGAAAGAGAAAAAACCTTAGAAAAGGAATGGAACTTATATATTCCGATATTTAAACTTCATGTAACGAAGCACCGGTGGAAGAAACCGACGCAGTAAGTTTTCCAACTGAATTTGTGAATTTACTTGAATTGCCAGGTCTACCTTTACATAAACTGGAATTAAAAAAAAAACTTTAAGACACGCTAACAACGTAGCTTTGCCCGCTATTTTTAATATTATAAAATGCTTTCCAACCCTGCTTTACGTTATTTATTTTCATTCAAAACACAAATGAACAAAACTGCTTACGGGTCTATCTACCTAAGTTCGCACTTTACAAAATTATCTTAACATACACACGTATATTGCAATTTATTATGGATTCATTACTAACAATCCACTTTCATGAGAAAAAGTGATCAAATATTTATTTATTTTAAACCCATTGTTGTGCAGAATTAATTATTTGTGGTGGCTGGGTGAAGGATTTTATTTTAAAAACTGTACTTTAAATAAAAAGCGAATTTAAAAAAAATTGTCGGCTGCGCCCTCCCCCCCCCTAAACTTTAAGGCACGCTAACAACGTACCGGGCTGCGCCCGCTATCTTTAATATTATAAATCGCTTGCCAACCCTGCTTTACGTTTTTTATTTTCATTTAAAACACAAATGAATAAAACTACTTACGGGTCTATCTACCTAAGTTCGCACTTTACCAAATTATCTTGACATACACACGTATATTGCAAATTATTATGGATCCATTACTAACAATCCACTTTCATGAGTAAAAGTGATCAAATATTTATTTATTTTAAACCCATTGTTGTGCAGAATTATTTATTTGTGGTGGCTGGGTGAAGGCTTTAAATAAAAAAAACTTTAAATAAAAAAACGAATTTAATAAAAATTGTGGGGGGCGCAGCCCCCCGGGGGGGAGGGCGCAGCCCCCCCCCCTTAACCTTTAAGGCACGCTAACAACGTAGCGGGCTGCGCCCGCTAGTAATAATATATTTGGCAAAAAACCATATTTTTCAATAAGTCACCTTGTTTCTAAAATAAATTTTTTTTAGAATTTTTCTGGAAATATAAACGCCTTTAGAAAAAATATATAAAAAAATGGTTAAAATTGAAGAGATCATGCATTTAAGGGTTAAGGCTTTTACAAAACTAATTTTGTAATCACCGCATTTTATTACAGCGTGAGCGTCACCTTGGTATTTTAAACTGGCAGAGTTAAACTTTTAACTGTCCAGTTAATTTTTTAACTGATAAAAAATGCATGTTTAAACGATGCAGGTTAAAAGGTTAGATTAATTGTAAACAAGTACAATAAACTCCCTGTATAAAACGATTGGGGAGCTACATTTTACGCACCTGTCAAAACTTAAAATTAAGTTCAAAAATTTTCTCGCTTTCGACAAATGCTGAGAGTAGATTGTATACACCTGCGTATCTAGACCATTTTTCTAGGGGGATCTATAGGCTTTTAAATTTTTGGATCCTGTTTTGATTACGATCATCAGTGCTATCGGCAAATACCTATTCTGACAAGTTATGCTTTAAGCTTTACCCAATAAGAGCTACAAAAATTTAAGTGAAATCAAAGTCAAGGCTTACATTTTCTTTAAATTTCACTTTGATTTTATGACTTACTCCAGCAATATTAATATACTGATAGAAATAAATCTGTACAAATAGCAGAAAAAGATGCCAAAAATTAGTTAAAAACGAGTAAAAAGGTTAAAGTCGGGCATGCCGACTATACAATACCCTACACCAGTTTGGTGTATTGTTTGGATCCGAAATTCGAATGGTTTAAAATGGGGCTTATGTCAAAATTTTCTATAATGTGAGTCAGCGCACCAAATTTCATTAAAATATCTTAATATTTGCGACCTGCAGTTTGTAACCAAGCCAATTTTGGGGGGACCCTTATATGGGCACTAGTTCTAAACATGGACCGATGTTCACCAAAATCAACAGGCTTCGTCCTTGGGCCAACATAGGTCTATGTACCAAATTTCATCAAAATAGCTTAATATTTGCGACCTGCAGCGTATAAACAATATAATTTTGGGGGGACCCTTATATGGGCACTAGTTCTAAACATGGACCGATGTTCACCAAAATCAATAGGCTTCGTCCTTGGGCCAACATAGGTCTATGTACCAAATTTCATCAAAATATCATAATATACGTATAAACAGTATAATTTTGGTAGGACCCTTATATGGGCACTAGGTCTAAACATGGACCGATGTTCACCAAAATCAATAGGCTGCGTTATTGGGCCAATATAGGTCTGTGTATCAAATTTCATCAAAATATCTTAATATTTGCGACCTGCAGCGTATAAACATTATAATTTTGGTAGGACCCTTATATGGGCACTAGGTCTAAACATGGACCGATGTTTACCAAAATCAATAGGCTGCGTTACTGGCCCAATGTAGGTCTGTGTACCAAATTTCATCAAAATATCTTAATATTTACGACCTGCAGCGTATAAACAGTATAATTTTGATAGGACCCTTATATGGGCATTAGGTCTAAACATGGACCGATGTTCACCAAAATCAATAGGCTGCATTATTGGTCCAATATAGGTCGGTGTACGAAATTTCATCAAAATATCTTAATATTTACGACCTGCAGCATATAAAGAGTATAATTTTGGTAGGACCCTTATATGGGCACTAGGTCTAAAAATGGACCGATATTCACCAAAATCAATAGGCTGCATTATTGGGCCAATATAGGTCTGTGTACCAAATTTCATCAAAATATCTTAATATTTACGACCTGCAGCATATAAACAGTATAATTTTGGTAGGACCCTTATATGGGCACTAGGTCTAAACATGGACCGATGTTCAAAAAAATCAAACCTGTTCGTCCTTGGGCCAACATAGGTCTGCGTACCAAATTTCATCAAAATATCTTAATAGGTGCGACCTGTAGAGTGCGCACAAAATTGCATGGACAGACAGACAGACGGACGGACGGACGGACGGACAGACGGACATCGTTAAATCGAAACGAGTAAAAAGGTTAAAGTCGGGCATGCCGACTATAGAATACCCTACACCAGTCTGGGTAAAAGCCAACTAATGTCACCAAAATCAATAGGCTGCGTTATTGGGCCAATATAGGTCTGTGTACCAAATTTCATCAAAATATCTTAATATTTGCGACCTGCAGCGTATAAACAGTATAATTTTGGTAGGACCCTTATATGGGCACTAGGTCTAAACATGGACCGATGTTCATCAAAATCAATAGGCTTCGTCCGTGGGCCAAAATAGGTCTGTGTACCAAATTTCGTCAAAATATCTTAATATTTACGACGTGCATCGTATAAACAATATAATTTTGGGGGGACCCTTATATGGGCACTAGGTCTAAACATAGACCGATGTTCACCAAAATCAATAGGCTTCGTCCTTCGGCTGCCATAAGTCGGTGTACCAAATTTCATCAAAATATCTTAATATTTGCGACCTGCAGCGTATAAACAATATAATTTTGGTAGGACCCTTATATGGGCACTAGGTCTAAACATGGATCGATGTTCACCAAAATCAATAGGCTTTGTCCTTGGGCCAACGTAGGTCTGTGTATCAAATTTTATCAAAATATCTTAATATTTGCGACCTGCAGCGTATAAACCATATAATTTTAGTAGGACCCTTATATGGGCACTAGGTCTAAACATGGACCGATGTTCACCAAAATCAATAGGCTGCGTTACTGGGCCAATATAGGTCTGTGTACCAAATTTTATCAAAATATCTTAATATTTACGACCTGCAGCGTATAAACAGTATAATTTTGGTAGGACCCTTATATGGGCACTAGGTCTAAACATGGACCGATGTTCACCAAAATCAATAGGCTGCGTTATTGGGCCAATATAGGTCTGTGTACCAAATTTCATCAAAATATCTTAATATTTACGACCTGCAGCGTATAAACAATATAATTTTGGTAGGACCCTTATATGGGCACTAGGTCTAAACATGGACCGATGTTCAAAAAAATCAAACTTGTTCGTCCTTGGGCCAACATAGGTCTATGTACCAAATTTCATCGAAATATCTTAATAGGTGCGACCTGTAGAGTGCGTACAAGATTGCATGGACAGACAGACAGACGGACGGACGGACGGACGGACAGACGGACATCGTTAAATCGAAATAAAAAAAAATTCTGAACCGATCGGTATACTATAAGGTGGGTCTACGACCAATATTTTTTGGTGTTACAAACATCAGCACAAACTTATAATACCCTGACCACATAGTGGTGTAGGGTATAATAAAAAAAAATTCTGAACCGATCGGTATACTATAAGGTGGGTCTACCACCAATATTTTTTGGTGTTACAAACATCAGCACAAACTTATAATACCCTGACCACATAGTGGTGTAGGGTATAATGACCTGCAGAAAAAACTGCCGAATCTGTTTAGTAAATTTTTGTTAGATAAAACAGAAAAAATAAAACTGTTAACTCTACAAAATTTCAGCTGTATTTGGGTTATATTTTAGTTCATTTTAAATGACAACTACCCTTCTCATATTAGCAAAACAATTATCTCAATATTAGTAGACAAATGACAGAACGAAAAAACTGTTATTTCTATAAACTTTTTGTTATAAGTTAAACTTAGTTAAATGCCAATAATATTCTATCCTGCTGAAATTAACGAAAAGTTTTGTTGAAAGATTGTTAATTAAGACCTGTTAACTTATCCCAAAATAAACATACCCAATCAGAAATCGCCAGTGGTACAAAAAATTAAGCACTGGCATACCACTGGGTAACCACGGTGTTAAAAATAAATGACTGGGAGACCACTCATTTGGGACGCTTTGCAAGCGCTTGCAAAAAGCGTTTTTCCAGCATTTGTTTTACAAAAATTTCGGTGATTTATAAAAAAAATCACTGGCAAAGAATGGTCTAAGAGTGATATGCCAAGGTTTGCAACCATTGGTTAACCAGTGCTAACTAGCCAATGCTACCAGTGGTACAAAAACCAATTCACTGGTAGAGCAATGATTTTATAAAAATGCTGACGCTTTGTTAAAAAAGGTTTGTAGTCAGGAGGTTCCGAGTTCAAATCCGGTTGCAAGCAAAAAATTTTTTTTTGGTTTTTTCTAATTTAAAATTTGTTTTGTTCTATAAAATCAATTTTTATGTTTGTGAAAAAGCTCCTTTAAGACTAACTTTTTTTTTGCTCTCCCAACGCTGGCATATTAGTTCCAAAAAACTGTTTGCCAGTGCTAGCTTTTTCGCACAGCCAGTAGTTGTCCAGCGATTATCACTTATTTATGTGTTTAGCTATCAAATATTATATGTCTCGTTAGCTCAGTGGGTAGAGCAATCGTCTGCCAATCTGAAGGCCTGGGTTCAAATCACGGCAGGACCAAAAAAAATACATAAGAACTTTTTTTAAATTTAATTTTGGAAAATATATTTCCAGACCACCTATTTATTGGTTTTGCCAGCGTTTCGCCAACGTTCAAAAATTTTGTTTCTCCAGTGCTTTTCCGTCGCTTTTTGAATAGCCGGTCCTTTTGTCTAATAATGTTATCATTTTGGATATGGGAAAGCACTTTTTGCCAGTACTTGTACCACCTGTTAAAGTGCTTTTCCACCGCTTTCCCGTTTGTATTTTTCTGACTGGGACTCTTTTATTTTCCAATAGATTAGCATCACTTGCTTAATTTTTTCTATTGTGTTATATCAGCAAAAACAAAATTTACTTCTTAGCCATATGGTAATAAGTAGAAAAGTCGAAAGCAAAAGTCGATTTTTCGACTTTTGCATCACAAGAAAGTCGACTTTCAAAAAGTCGAAAATTTTCGCAAAAAGTCGATTAATCGATTAGTCGAAAGTTGATTTATAGAACCCTAGTACATGGCGCCACTAGCGTATCCGAAGTTTTAAAGAGGGTGCTATTTATTTTCCTCCCGATTTTTTAAAATGGCTCATACCGCAAAAAGCAACAAAGGCAGGGCAAAATGGAGGAAAATTTCAGAAACCCCTAACTATACAATGTGAAAAGGTCATCTGTATCTAAAAACTGATGTTGGTGCGATTTTGGATCCCCGGGATATTTTGACAAAAAAATTACCTTTCACAAAATGCCACATATCTCGAAAAGTAATCGCAGTAGCGCAAAATGAACAAATCATTTGTTCCTTTAGAGTAACCTTTCAAACCTCCGATAATATGTACCAGGAAAAAGTTATTTTACGTACATACTGACTTCTGCAAATTCCAAATAAATATACTTTTCTGAGAAGACTCTAACAGTAAAGTACTCTCTTTAAAAAGTTTATTGACTCTGTGTTTATTCGAGAACATTTTAACAGCAAACAAGTGCCAAGTTTTTTTTGTTTCTTTGTACATAAACACAAACTAACAACTATTCCTTTTTTGAAATAAACTACATCTTTAATAAAGAACATTTGTTTTTATTTATCTGTCAAACTTACCGTCCTTTTTCTGTTGAATGATGATACCATCTAACTGTTTTTTGTTTTAAAACTTCCGGAACTTTAACAAAACATGATAAATGCAATGTTTGGCCATATGAAGCTGTTATGCGTTTCTTTAAAACACTGGTATCACAAATGCCCGATGTTTCGTTGGCAACATCCTAGAGAAGGAGGAATATAAAAAAAAAAACAAAAAGTAAAATATAAATAATACAATATATTTTAACACATAATTTAGAACACAGTTTTCTCCATGTTACAGAAAAAACTAACATCATATGTTAAGTGCTCTATGCAGCCACCCTGCCACTTAAACTTACCTGTAACAAACCCAATTGGTAAGGTTTACAAGTACCAGCATCTTTGTCCCAACCACAGTAGGGATCTGAGACACAGCGGAAACACGAATCATAGCGTCTTACACACATTGCCAAATCGATTTGTTTTACCACATGATCCGTAGCCAAATATAATGAACCTGTCTTTTGCGATATACCCATTTCACGTATTGGCTCATTGTTGGCTACTTCCAATATATCCAACAGATTTGAATGACGACGGCCATAACGTATAAATTGTACAATTTTATAGATATTACCAGCAGCAGTGCCAATAAAATATACCAAATACTCTTGATTTAATTTATCAATACGTATTCTGCAATGAAATTGAAATTAAATTTTAAAATACATTTAACTTTTGCAGAAAGTTCAAATAAAAATTTAAATAAAATTTCATTACTATCTTTTAAACCCCTTAAACTCTTTTAATAACAAGACTTAAGTTTATTTAATGTCAGATATATTTCTTCTTAAAGTTTAACCTAATTTTCTTGAAAGAAACTTTTCGTATAACTTGGAGTTGTGCAGTTTTTTTTTTTTTTTGTTTTCTCTCCAGCATTAAAAAAAAACTATTGGATCCTCTTCTTACTCTTTTCTTTGTTGTGGTTTAAATAATTTTGCATAATTTATTTTGTTAAGAATTATTTTTTTTTTAATTTAAGTTTAAAGTTTTTGCAACAACTTCTTGTACACTTCAACTTAAATTTTCCCAAAATATAAGAAACTTAAATTTCTTCTTTAAGTAAAAAAGCACTCTCAAATTACTGTAATTTTTGGTTATTTAAAAAACATTACCCCAAGAGCCATTATCGTAAGTCACAACTACAACAAAACCAGCAAAAACAGAATATTTTTCTTTAAACGAACTTGGTCAACAAGGACATATTTCAAAAGCAACCAACAAGAAAAATATAAAAGAGAAGTAACAAAATAAAAGGGTCAAGTATTTAAATATCATATAACCCAGTAAACAGAAAAGTTTTAAACTCGATAAACTTTTTTTTAAGATAAAGTTTACAATGATTTCTTTAAATTTCACCAATTATAATCCAAAATATGTTATTTATAAGAAAGTATTTAAATTTTGTGTTTCTGTGAATATAATTTCCAATTAATTTCTAGTAATTATTGCTGACGCATGTGGTAGGCTAAACCTGTTTTCAAAATTGATTTTATTTCAACACCCGTTAGTATATTTTTACAGCTTTGTTAGAAGTAATTCTGAACAGCATTCAAAAAATCATTTAAGTATTGCTTCTAAAGCATTTTTGCTTTAAAAATGATACTCGAAAGTTATTTTGAGTTTATTTATTTCCAAAAAGATTATCGCGGGTTCCATACCTGGTACTACCAATATTAATTTTTTTCTTTATATTTATAATTAATTTGTTTAATTTTAATATCTTTTAATCTTTAAGATTTTGAAAGTTTGAAAATATCTTTTTTTGGACTTGTGAAAATATAATAGTACTAGCGGGCAAAGCCCGTTACGTCGTTAGCATGCCTTAAAGTTTATTTAATTCCAGTTTTTTAAAAGTAGACCTGGCAATTCAAGTAAATTAACAAATTTAGTTGGAAACTTTTTGCGTCGATTTCTTCCACTGATGCTTCTTTACCGGCAGTTTAAATATCCGAATATATAAATTGCGTTCTTTTTTAAGGTTTTTTCTGTTTTAGTAAATTTGTTTAACCTTTTTGTAGAGTATGTTTCAATGCCAAGTATCATATTCCTTGCTTAAAGTGTTTGCACAGGTAATTAAAAGGGGTTCTTTACCCCTTTTTGTTCCCCCTCCCCCCGTAAAATTCCCAAATATATATAATTCTGCCTCAGTGGATGAATGTCTGAGTTAGAGGTAGTCAAATACGAAATTACAAGTGTCAACCTCCAGTAGTTCATTGAAATTCCATTCCATTTCCCTCTAGTTATCTAATATTCCAGTTTCACTCGTTCCCCCTTCCATTCTATTTAGTTTAACAATTTTAGTGTTCCAATACAACCCGTTCCCAGATTCCATTTCGTACACCATTTCATTCCATTTCATTCCCACTGCATTGTGTTTCAATTTCAGTCGTTAATCTTTCCATTCCATTTCTTTGCAATTGCTCCGTTCCATTATTTTCTTAAATGTAGTGTTTCAATTCCACTCGTTCCTCATTCCATGCCATCCCGCTCCCTATTCCATTATGTTGCATATTCCATTCCATTGTCTATTGTTTCCATTCCACTCGTTCCAAGTTCATTTAAATTTCATTCCACTTGTGTTGTGTTTCAATTCCACTCGTTTCCCATTTCGATTCTGAATTTTTGAATTCCAAATACACTCGTTCTTTAAATTTTTGGTTCCTAGCCAAAGAGGCAGGCGTTAAGGGGGGAATTTTCCCCGTTTTAACCCCCATTTTTACCACGTCCCTGTCCAAATTTTCAAAAAGTACCTTGTCGATAAGAAAGCCCATACTCCAAGGAACACATTTTATAAATTTCAGATTTCAAGCCAGAGGAGTTCGGCAGGCAAAAATCCCGTCTTATTGGATATTACTCCCTTTTAACACATCCCGGTAGGAGTTTTCAAAAACGCCCTCTTAGGGTACGTCTGCGTGGGAGGAGGAACTTACATATAGAATTTTAGCTTCCTAGTTCTAGCAGTTTGGCCGGCCTGTCACTTTTAAACCTTCCGGTAGGAATTTCCAAAAATGCCGTCATAGCGGACGCCTACGTTGTTAGAAGCACCTACATACATACCGAATTTTAGCTCCATAGTTCCAGCACTTTGGCCAGGCCACCAAGGGAAAGACTTTTCCTGTTTTTGCCCTATATGTAAAAATATGCAAAAATCCCGTCTTATTGGATATCCACAATAGAAGAGGAACCCTCATCCCAAATTTCAACCTCCCACCTACGGTGTTTGGGCAGGCCTTTAAGGGGGCTCTTTTCCCTTTTGAACCCCCATTTTTGCAAAAAGTACCTTCCCGATAAGTGAGCCCGTACTCCAACGAACACGTATAAGATTACAGATTCCTAACCAGTGGGGTTTTGGCAGGCTATCAAAGGCAGCATTTTATTATTTGTGCCCCTCCCGGTAGGAATTTCCTAAAATCCCACCTTAGGGTACGCCTAAGCTGGAGAAGGGATATATCCACCGAATTTCCGCTTCCTCGTTCTAGCAGTTTAGGCAGGCCGTCAACGGGGACATTTTTTCTTTTTTTGCCCCTTCCGGTTGGAATTTCCAAAAATGCCGACTTGGCCGACGTCTACTCTGGGGAAGAAATCAATATAACCAATTTCATCTTCCTAGTTCCAGTTTGGACAGGCCGCTAAATGATCACTTTCCCTTTTTGAGCCCCCATTTTATAAAGCCCCTATCCAAAATTCCAAAAAGTACCTTCTTAATGAATTAGCTCATACCACACGGGTATACAATTTAAATTTCAGGTTTCTGTCCAAAGGTGTTTTAACAGGCCATCAAGGTGCGACTTTTCTTCTCCTGCGCCTGTGTCTACGATACAGGCGCAACCTTCATGCGAAATTTTAACTTCGTTGCATCAGCGTTTCGAGGACATTTTGGGGACATTTTCACCTTTCGGCTACCTCTTTTACCATGTTCCAATGGCGAAAAAGTACGTTGTCGTGAGTCTACTCCGTGGAATACATATTTCAAATTTTGGGCAGGCCGTAAAGGGGAAGACGGATCTTATCGCGCCTCAATTCCAGCAGTTTGGGCAGACCGTTAAGAGCGAGACAATCGAAAGATATTACTTTTCTGGAAAAAGATACTATTTTTGAAAGAGGTAATTTTTTTGAAAAAGTACTTCCTCTTTGGAAAATGCATTTTTTTTGGGAAAAAGGTACTCTTTTTTGGAAAAATGTACTTTTTTGGAAAAAGTATTTTTGTTTTTTGAAAATGGTACTTTTTTGGAGAAAGTTACTCTTTTGGAGAAAGGTACTCTTTTTTGGAAAATGGTACTTTTTTGGACAAATGTACTTTTTTGGAAAAGGTACTTTTTTTGGAAAAAGGTACTTTTTTTGGAAAGATGTACTTTTTTTTTGGAAAAAGGTACTTTTTTTGGAAAAAGGTACTTTTTCTGGAAAAAGGTACTTTTTCTGGAAAACAGTACTTTTTTGAAAAAATTTACTTTTTTGGAGAAAGGTACTTTTTTAGAAAAATTTACTTTTTTTTGGATAATTGTACTTTTTTTGGAAAATGGTACTTTTTTTTGGAAAATGGTACTTTTTAAAAAAGTTGTCCCCTTTTTTCCCTTCCCGGTAAGAATTTCCAAAAATGCCGTCTTATCGGTCGTCTACGCTGGAGGAGGAATCTACGTACCGAATATTAGCTTCCTAGTTCCCGTAGTTTGGCCAAGCCGCCAAGGGGGAGACTTCTGCCCTTTTTGCCCCTCCCTGTATAAATTTCCAAAAATCGCGTGTTAGTGGATATCTACCACATGGGAGGAACCTTCATACCAAATTTTAACTCCCTAGCTCTAGCGGTTTGGGAAGGCCCTTAAGAGGGTCACTTTTCCATTTTTGAACCCCCAGTTTTACAACGTCCCTGTCCAAACTCCAAGGAATACGTATTTTTAATTTCAGCTTTCTAGCCAAAACGGTTATGGTAGGCCGTCAAGGGGGAGGCTTTCCCCCTTTTTGCCCGTTCCGGTAAGAATTTCCAAAAATCCTACGACGAAAGAGGAACCAGTTTACCAAATTTCAACTTCTTAGCTTCAGCGGTTTGGGCTGGGCGATGTTGAGTCAGTGAGTCAGTCAGTCACTCACGTTATTCTTTTATATATGGGGATTGAAAAATATTGAATTGCAGTGCACCTTTTGCACTTGCTTAATAAGTACTTTTGTTGAAGAGAATAAGATACCATATATCGTATTGTGGTGTGTGGTGTTTTTAGGCTCTTCAAATTTCATATCAAATTACAGCTTAGCGGCAGAGAGCTAGACTAGCAATCTTATGGTCACTAGTTCGGCGCCAGGTGGCGGTAATAAAATAAAAATGTTTGAAATGAAAAAATTTTTTTTGCGAAATATTTTTATTTACTTTCAATTGATGAGAAAATATTGAAGTGCTAGCACTCCTCCCCTATCTCTATTGTAGCTCTTTTTCTACTGCTTTTGCTCTATTTTATTGCTAGGTAGTTAAACATTTTTTTATTATATCAATCTCTTAACAAAATTGGTTATCGTATGACACGAGCTTTTTTTTAAATTTTTAGTGATGTTCCAAATTTGAAAGTATGCTTTTTCGGAAAAAATATTGACTTTAAAAATTCATAAAAAATCGAAAAAAAGCTCGTGTCATACGATAGCGAATCAAGTTTAAAAAAATACAAAAAAAAAATTTCGTAAAAAAATGAACCCGCTAGTGCCGCAACCAGTACGAAAAACATGGTTTCGAGATAAACGCGTTCAAAGTTTGTGAATATACCAGCTGCCGTATGTAAAACTAAAAATGCGCTCTCACTAATCCGGCTGTAGTTTTTGAACCCGTAGGAATTTTAACTTGAAATTTTTTTTCTTAGAATCTTAAGAATATTTACTAAAATACAAAATTATAAAAAAAGTCGATTTCAAAAAACGGCCAATGTCATGTCCCCCCTTAAGCATTTTACCTTATTGTTAATGAAATGCGTACTTAAAACTAATTTATTGTTTTATTTATAAAAAAAAAATGTTTTGGACACAGCTATGGTAAATTTGTGCATTTTTGGAATATTTTTACGCATATTTGTGTAATTTTATACATTTTTTGTGGACTCCTACGTATTTTATTCGTACATTTACATATAAAACTTGTTGTTTTACCCACAAATTTAGTAAATTAACACACTAAATTCAAAATTTCATTTAATTTTTACGCGTTTTCATTTTAAAATAACACATTATTTGTGCACCAACTTAAACATAATGTGTGTAGTTTTTTTGTCAGTTACGCACGTAGAGTAAATTTACCCAGTTTATATTAGAAGTACAGTTTCCTACTATAATCCTACTATAAGTTGGGTAAATTTCGACAGAATTGAACTGCATATTTTACAATCAAATTTACATATTTTACTAGGAAGATATAAGACTAACTTGCAAATTATGTATTTGTAGATAATATTCCCCCAATTTTTCTCTGTACATACATACATATGTATGTATAATATATTTCATAAATTTTTAAGGTACGAATCTTAAGTTTTGTTTAACAAAATTTTCAAAAACTGAAATCGGAATTCCATTTCATGCCATACTTGCACTGGGAAAAATGGATTCGTATTACACACGTTCGTTGTTTCGTACCACGAAAACCTTTCGTAAAATATACGAAGTCAACGAAACTGTTTTATGCTGTATTAAATCCAATTACTAAAGGTCACTTAAACGAAAAGAATTATTTTGATAAAAGACTTTATAAAAGTACTTTGTTGTAAAGTATATTTCACACGAAGCGTGCCTTTTTAAAATATATATTAAATGTTCATATTTTTAATAAGAAAACTTGTTGTTTACAATTTCAGAGGTTATTTTGTATTATTCAAGATACTATTTTTGAGCAACTGCAAGTCTTGTTGGTTTCGAAAAATTTAAAACTATTGTTTATTTCGGTAAAAAAAAAGCAAAAATTTCGTGTATTTCTTAAAATACACGAAAGTTTCGTATATTCTACGAAAAACAATTACTACGAAAGGTTTTTTTTCCGTAAAATTTTAAACTACTGTTTATTTCGGTAAAAACAAAAAAAGAAAGTAATTTAAAAAATTTCGTATATTTTGTAAGATAAGAAAAATAAAATGTTGTAACATGGCTTATGAAGTTTTTACAGTATAAAAATGAGTTGGAGTTATCCTAGATAGACAAAAATTGGTAACTGAGCATCTTTGGATCTAGAGAATACAAAACAAATGAAGCTTTGGGATATTTCACAACAAAATAAAATTTGTTCTTGAATTTCATAGTCAAGTTATCTTTCTAATCACTGGGATACTTTCCAGTCAATATTTAAGTTTTATATCCTTCCTGAAAGATAATTGACTAAGGTTTACGATTCTAGAACCATTTTAAGTTCAAAAACGAAATTTTGTAACAAAAAAAAAAAAAATCGCCTTCTAGAATTTCATTAAGTTTAATACATATTATTTTTATGTACAAAGGAAAAACTGGAGTAATTATTTTCTTGAAACCACTTTTTTAAAAATGTCCATGTAACCTACAAGATCTCTAATGGTCAGCATTACCATAATTGTGAGCCCTGTTTCGTCCACATAAAAATTCGAAAAAAAAAAATTTTTAAAATACACTACGAAAGCCAACTTCAAAAACTAATCATTTAAATCTGGAATATTTTTTAAAAAGCTTTTTAATTCCGTTATCTAGGTTATTCTTGATTACAATTTTACTGAAAAATTTCAATTGCATTTGCTTTTGCTTTTTGGGTTTATTTTCTGTGTAGTATTAACTTTTGTTTTTGGCAGCCTTACCAAAAACTCAAAATCTTTATGTTGTTGCTTTCGCAAATACTTACACAAGTCATTGTATAAACCATTATACCATAAATATTTTTTTAAACAAACTCACAAAAAAACATATCTTAAATTCTTTACCACAAAAAAGTCGTTTATAAAACAAGATAGTAAAATAATGCAGCAAAAGAAAAAAACGAACAACAGGCATACTTACTTGTCCACAACCAATTTGGTCAAGATAATATCACGTTTAAAAAATACTGGATTGCCAAATTCATGATCGATTGCTTTATCCATTAATGGATGTTTACGTATAAAATTCAACACAGAGTCGGGTAATGCTGATGTATCATTTACACATGTACCGGGGCGAGGTTCAGGAACTTTTGAATTTAAAACGGGTAACCAAGCAGAGTTGGAGGTTGCTTGCTCTTTAAATTTGCCTGAAAGGAAAATAAAAAATTAAGAATTTAATATTTAAATAAATAAAAAAATTTTGTTATAATCATGTATAATAAAATATAATTTCGTATATTTATGTATTGGAATATATATGCCAAGATACTCGCATTATTACGCGATATTGTATGAAAATATATCTTTAATATTTACCTACACTCTAAAAAATGTTTGTAAATATACACTATAAAATGGGTAAATGTTTTTTTTTTATTTTACGAAAATTCAGTAAATATAAACCAAAAATTTGTAAAAAAAATTTTATACACACAACTATACACAATAATTCAAACTCGAAGTATTTTTAGGCATTATTTTTTTACAAATAAACACATTATGTCTAAAATTTGTATTATTTTGTTAAATAAAATTTTTATAATAATAAATAATTTGCTTTAAACTTTAATGTGAAAAAATTTGTTTGGGGACACACAAAGCTTTTAAAAATATAACTTCGTAAATGGTTGCTCACTAGAAATATATGGAATTTGCAAAAGTGTTATTTTTTTACCTCCCCACGCATTTTCCAGTAGATTGGACTTAAAAAATAAAATCCCGCAAAAATTGGTCCTCTCGTATTAAAACAGGCCAGTCACCCGCGGCTTTTAGCCCTAAAAATGCACTAAAATTAATTCGAAGCTTCTTTGCGCTATAACTCTTGAAGTAAAGGTTTTACTGAAAAATACTAAATAAGCATATCTACAGGCAATAATACACCTAGCATTTTTCTCAAACACATTTTTGTCATGAAGATGACCCATCATGGTGATAGGTGGTTAAAGCCAAATTTTTGTTTAACCATATAAATCACTTTGATTTAACCTCATAAATCACCATGATGCGTCATCGATAGGTCAAAAATGTGTACAAGAAAAATACTAGTCACATTATTGCCTGTAGATATGCTAATATTGTATTTTTCTGTCAAACATTTACTTTAAGAGTTATGCGCAAATAAACTTTGAATTAATTTTAGTCCATT
Source organism: Leucophora obtusa (assembly GCA_949987735.1). Taxonomy (NCBI): domain Eukaryota; kingdom Metazoa; phylum Arthropoda; class Insecta; order Diptera; family Anthomyiidae; genus Leucophora; species Leucophora obtusa. The sequence continues at coordinate 56,475,589 of OX465299.1, read as the reverse complement.
TTTAGGGCTAAGAGCCGCGGGTGACTGGCCTGTTTTAATCCGAGAGGATGAATTTTCACGGGATATGATTTTTTACACCCAATCTACCAGAAAGTGCGTGGGGAGGTGAGAAAATATCACTTTTGCACATATGGGTGCTCTATTGAGCGCCTTCAGATTGGCACGAAATTACCTCTTAAACGTATTTAGGTTTTGACTTATTTCTGGCATTGAACCTCAATTTTAAAATTTAATGTCTTCAGAGACTCATAGTAGAATTTTATGACAAATATTTTTGCGGAACATTTTAACCCACTAACTGTTCAACTTCTGGATCGTTTGTGGCCCTTTTGAAAAAGGTCAAAAAGTACCTTCAATTGAGGTTTTAGAGGTTTAAAATATTCCACAAAAATATTTGTCATGAAATTCTACTATAAATCTCTGAAAGCATCAAGGTTGAACATTTAAGTTCAAGTCTAGAAATAAGTTAGAACTTAAAATGTGTTTAAGGGTTAATTTCGTACTTATACACAATTGCCGCTCAAACGCCCACAAACCTAAATTTTAGGAGGAAACCATGTGACCCTTCTATTTCATGTAAAGCACCATGTTGAACATTTCTGTGGAACATTTTAACCCTCTAACTATTCAGCTTACGGGTCTTTTTGTCCCCTTTAAAAACGGGCCAAAAAAGTCCCTTTAATTGAAGAGTTAGAGGGTTAAATAGTTCCACAAAACTGTACCTCATAGTGTTTTACATAAGTTCGCTGGACACATCATATACCCAAAATGGAAGATTCACATGGCTTCCTAGTGCACATATGTAAAAAATCTATAACTCATCAGTTTTTAGGCTTTCTGTCACGGAATGGACGAAATATTTAAAAAAAACTTATTTTGCTTTTAATATACGCTAAATTTCCTATTATATGATGAAGAGTATACGTAGTTACAAGCCTCCAAAATTAAATGAGAGACATTCAAAGTTTAATTTTGACAAAAAAAAATTAAGGGTGAAAAGTTTGTACAAAGAAAATGTTTGCCTTTTTATTGTGTAAACAAGAGCTATGTAACTTAATCACCAGAAACTTATAGTTTAAGAGTTATAAATGGATAAATCCATGAACCTTTTTCGGGGTAATTTTGAGGACATAAATGTAAAAGGCCTGACCGGTTTACATCGCAGAAACCCAATTTTTGTACATATCTTACTTTTTACTCTCATCCTATCTGAAAATGGGCGGGGAACTGCAAAAATAAAACTTTTGCACATATGGGTGCTCTATTGCTCACACATATAAATTTCAGTTGGAAAAAAACCGTTAGCAAAAATAACAAAAACTATAGGAACTAAGACCGAAAATATACAATGTTGCCTATAAGCAATACAATTAATATATATCCCGATAAAAATAATTTTGACCCCAGTACATATAAGGGTTAATTTCAGTAATATGACTTTTATGCAGATATTTTTTTCAAACAATGTAATTTAACGTTTTAAAAACTTTGGACAAAAATGCACTTTAGCGGGCACACGAATAAAAAAGATAAAAACCAAAATTAAAAATTAGTGGCTGCGGGGTCTCATAACCCTACTGGGTCCAAAAAACATGCGAGTGTAGGTACCCAAACGAAAGGAAACTTCCTCAGGATTTCAAAATGAAATTTTTTTGTCAGATCCATAAAATGTAGTCCGAGCTTGAACCATTTCAGTGTATTTTATATCACTTTTAGAGGGTCGTTTTTCTAAAATAAAAAAAAGAATTCTGCTCAAACAAAAGCACAGTTTCTCAAGAATTAAAAAAATATTTTATTTTTGTAATCGATAAACGTAATTAACACAGTTTAGATCAGGTTGGGTTAAACTTTATTTTGGTCCAAAAATTACATGAAATAAAGTAATTTTAGTTGTTAATGTAAGTGTAAAGTGTGATATTTGATGCGCTAAGGGAAAAGATTTTTTTTTTAAATCACTCAATTTTGCTGACTTTTTAATTAAAAATTTACGGCTTTTTAATTCGTTCATAGACCATGGAAATATATGATCATTTTTGTAACCGTGACGAAGTTTCCCAGCAAAAATAAATGGAATGACTTCTAAATGAATCACTTCCTTCACTACATCACAAATAATTCTTCCTTTAGGAATGGATTTTTTATTTAATGCTGCAATAAATACATGCTAGTCAGAAGTTCTTTTTCATGGGTGATAAGAAGTTAATATTTTGTATGGAAACGTGCTGGCACAGAAATCAGACGGTTGCGGGTTCGAATCCTACCTAGTCGGAAAAAAATTTTTGGGACTTTTTTTTACTCAATTAACAACTTTTTGTAGTTTTCACTGTAAAATTTTTATTTTTTTTTTTATTTTTGTACACTCAATTAATTTTTGAAACGATTTAAAAATTTACTTTTAATTTGCTATTAATTTTTAATGAACTTTTATGGAAATATAAAAATTATAAATAAAAATATTTGAAGAATATTTTTTGTTAAAATACCAAAAAGTTAAATATTACAATTTTGTTTGTATTTAAAAAATTTTAATTTAAAAAATCCAATTTGATCAAAGTTTTACAAAATATATTTATTATTACACAAACAGTAAAAGAAAAATCCTGTAAACATTTTAGTTAGAACTACTAAAAATAAGTTAAAAATAATATTGCAGAAAATACAACTTTTTGTTTACTACTATGTTGCAAATTTTTTTGCGGATTAATCAAGGTAATTTGTTATTTTTAATAACTAAAAGTTAACTTAAAAGTAACTAAAATTTTGTAAATTTAACAATTTTATTTTTTCTGTTCTTATCTTATTAGTATTAATTAAAAAAAATTTGCAAATATCAGAACTATTTTCTGCAAGGTAATTTTTAATTAATTTTTATTAGCTTTTTATTCTATTTTTACAGCTTTATTTATTTCTATGAGTGTATTAACATTTTTTATAACAAATAACACATTAAAAAACAACTTTATATATTTTTCCAATATGTTGTATATTTTTGTCAATAAAAACTAAAAAAATGAAGATAACACTTTACTGAACAAGACTGCTAAAAGTCAGCTATCATTTATAACAAGCGATAGCATAGGGGGTAGAGCATCTACTTGAAATGCCAACAAGTGTGAGTTCAAACCCCAGACGATGCATGATGACTTTTTTTTATTAAATTAAAATAAAAAGAAGTGAAACACAACTTCCTTTTCATTGGTTCAAATACACATAATTTGTTTTTAAAAGAACAACTTCCTTCCTTTGACAAGCCAATGTTAAATTAATCGGTGAAAAACCAGAAAAAGAGAAACTCCCTATTCAACAGTTGCAGTGATTTAGCTACTTCTTTTTCCTCACTTTTTTTTCCTGGGTTCCTTTCCTTTAATTACCATTTTTGCATATAAAAGGTAGTTGATTTGTCGTTAATTGTATGTAGGTAGATGAAAATCTACCAGGAAACAACTTTTACTCTAATTTTTGTAAATATTATTGTACATCCTTTTTTCAGCATGTAAAAACAATGAAACTCAACTATTTTATATTTTTGGTGTAGAATTCTAAATAAACCTTTAATTGCTTTTTGGTAAAAACTGCAAACAAAATTTTACGTATATTTACTAATATTTAGTAAAGTTTTTTGATAATTTTTTAGTTTTTTAATATTCAGAAAAATTTTCAAATTCGTTCTATAAAATTAATTTTACTAATATTTAGTAATTTATTAAATTTTAGTAACTATTACAGATATTTCTACTACTTTCACTTAACTAATAATTACAGGCACGTTTAGCTAAAACTAGCTAAATAGAGTTTGCTAAAAACCGAAAAATTTTAAAACCGCGGTTTCGGTTTTCTAAAATTATAAAAACCGCGGTTTCGGTTATTTTTCGGTTTTCTTGTGATATTAATACAATTGTTTTAAAATAATTAAATATACAAAAGAATTAAATATTTTAATACGTTCAATATATTTATTGAAATTCGATTGGAAATTACTCCGTTTCTAGACCTTTACGAGAGAAGAAAAAAAAAACACGGAAAACCGTTATAAATATAATTTTTTTATTCTTTTGTCGGTAACTAAAGCTGTATTTTCAAGAGTTTAAATTTTATCAAATTGTTTAGAACAATATAAAGTTAAAATTTCACAAATTTCGTAAACTACGAAATAGTATTTTTTTTAAATACGCTGTGAAAATCTGAACTGAATATATGAAACTCAATATCTAGTAAACTATTTGCCTTTTTGGTGACTTAACTTAACTTATGTTATCCGTAATAACAAAAAATAAAATATTCTTTAAACTAATATTTAATGGAGAAAATGTTCATTACAATTAAATACAAAATTTTGTAAAATATGAGCTAAGCCCTTTTCGAAATTCAAGATTCAACCAACATTTTCCTGAGCGCTCAGAAATTAGAGATTCTAAAATATAATCATTTTCAGAGTGCTTCAATTTTCGAGTCATAAATGAAACATAATAGACTCGTATTTATGAGTGTATTCGATATTTTTTTTTTTAATTTTTCCATTACTCAAAAATAACTCAAAAATTAATCTTAAATGACTCATAATAGCTCAGAAAATTATAAATTTTCCAATAATGCTCATAATTCAGGGTCTTTTATGAGTCGTAAAAGTGCTCTCGGAAAGAGGCTACATCGGTGAAGAATACTCCCTCATATAGGTATAATTTCAGAAGGTATTAGGGCTCTTTTATGAGTCTTTTCGGATTCCAATGTATGAGTTTCTGGTCTCTGAATGGCAATTTTATACAGAATCTATTCGTCTTTGGAACTCGCTACCGCCAAACATACAATTTTTAAGCAACGCAGGGCAGTTTAAGAAATCAATTTACGAATTTTACAGTTAACATATAAATTTTGTTTAATTAAGTGTAAACATTTATAAACTTTGCTCTGTTTAACTTTGATCAATTTCAATTGTAATAATTTCTAATTTTTAATGTTTAATCTTAATTCTAATGATGTACTTTTTTATTTTTTTTTTTTTTCTAAAAATTTCAATTTTGTACTTTCTATTTATTTATATATATGTCCTTTTTTTTTTTTATTGTACATATATTCTAATAATTACATATAATAATCCTGTACTTTAACAATAAGACTTTTTGTCTTGTTGTACAGGACATCAAATAAATAAATTAAATTCAAATTCAAATTCAAATTGCACACTGGGATGCAATCTAGTTAATTATTTTAATTGGTTAAAGTCATTGTTAAAAACCGACTTATTTTTGTCGGTTTTCGGTTTCGGTTTTGAGGCTTTAAAAACCGCGGTTTCGGTTTCGAATAAAACCGAACAGCAAACTCTATAGCTAAATGATCTTCTGGCCTAATGTTGGTTAATTTTTCTGTAAAATTACAGTTTTTCTGTGACTTTTACAGAATTTTGTATTTGAATGTAAAAAATATTTTAGTTCACTATTCTTTCGTATTAAGAATGAATCTTAATTCAAAGTTTACAACCGCTTTAGGTATTATTCAACATAATTTTTCAAAATATATGCTAAGAGTATTTTTGTTTTTAAATCTCGCTACAAATATTAACATATTGTTACAGGTTATAAAAAAGATACTACAATGTTGTATCTTACTAAGTATATCTAATGTTAAGTATAACTTTATGACTTTGCAACACCTGTCTCATGTAAAAATATAAAAATTTTAATACTAAACATCTTATAAAGTAAGGTATACTAAACATTTGAAGGTCGTTTTTTAGGAAAAAATATATGTACATAAAATTAAAATATCTTGTATGTAATAAAGACACCTAAAATAAAAAAATCTTGAAATAAATTTTAATAAATGTTTCTATATAATTTAAAATATTGTGTAACAAATTTCTAAGAACCAATTAAAATAATAATTCTTATTGTTGCGTATGTATTCTGAAAAATCATATGTCAACATCTTTAAGTTTTTAACCCTGAGTCAACGATAAACTGCAATTTAAATGCATTTTATGCATTTTTTACAAAAAGTTTTTGTTTTCTTACTGAGTAAGTATGAATAACACTTAAATTTTCTGGTTGCTTTATGTCATATAATGCTTTCCGTTTCCGCTAAAAGAAAATGTATACAACTGTTTTGGAAAATTTCGTTTTGGGTTTTTTCTCCATATTTTTTTGTAATATTTCTTTCATTTATTTTTCATTCATTTTTATGTAAAATAGTGCATTTATATACAGTTTTTTATTTTTTGTACATTCTTGTTTTCTTTTTATTTTATTTCATGAGCACATGCAAATTTGACATGGTGTGCATGCTTAAACATGCATATACGGCAAAGTAGTAGTTGTATATAAAATTGTTTTGGAAATCATACATGTAACTGCATTTTTTTATTTCATTTCATTTTATTTTGCTTTTTTATTTTTTAACAAATACATGTGTAAATGTCACGTGTTTTTAACATTAAACGTGTTGTTTGTTTGACTTTTAACATGAAGAAATGATATTAAAAAAAATAAGAAAATCTGCAATTTCTATACATTGTTATATTGTATTATGTTGACGATTTTTTAGACATTAAATTCTTAAACAATATAATTTAAATTAAGAATTTTTATATTTATCTTAAAAGATATAATTTGAAAAAGATAAAATTTAGCACACTCCTAGAAAATAAAATTTAATACTATAAAATGAGTAAATTTTTGTTTAAGATCCCAGAGTAGAAAATCATTACCAGATATGTGGTTATGTAACTACATACATGGTAATGGTAACTAGTTACTTTTGTTGTTACATTTCTTATTACCTTTATATGGCGATGTCGCGAAAAATAATGAGTTATGGTTACACACCAGCATTCGAAAAATCAAAAAATATGTCGTTACCTATGGGCTTATCAGTATTGACTAAAATAATGATTCTAAAAATAAATTTTCAAAAATATAAGTTTATAAAAAAAAAATATTTTTTTAGTGTAAAATTTTTTTAAATAAAATTTTCTCGTGCGGGAATTGAACCTGGGACTCCAGACTGCCAGTATATAGCTATACCATCTAAGCTATCTCGACATGTAATATTTGATAGATAAAAACATAATTGACTTGCTGCGCACAAGTCAGCATACTCGCCAACATACAAAAAATTAAAAAATATGTGTGTAGTGTTATCCTTACCAGTGTTTAAAAAATATTGAGTCTAAAAATAAATTTCAAAAAATTAAAAAAAAATCCAGAAAATTATTCTCTATTTGAAATAGTGATAAAAATAAGTCATTATCAGTAATCCATTACTATACGTTTTAAAATAATACTGAAGGTAAGTCAGTGTTATTACTGGTAATCCAAAAAATAATGATATTTCATTACCGTTTCTACACTGGGATAGTGCATAACAAGTACAATAAATATAAACATATAATGAGTAAAATTATTTTCTACGTGCTTTCGTGTACAATAATACTAGGGTTTGGGGTACGGGAATTCCCGGGATATCCCGGGAAAAGTTTGGGAAAATAATATATTTTTCCCGGGAAAACGGGAAATTTTAAAAACACTAAATTCTTTAAATTGTTTTTGTTTGGAATATGATTTTTTAATTTTAGTCATAAAAAACATTTTAAATACCAACACAAAATGTTAATGCTAAAATATTTTAAAAGAGAATCAATTTCTTTGAAACACAAAAAATCTTTGCCAAGTAATTAGGAGCATTTCAACTAATAAAGATTTTTCGCATAATGCAGTGCAATATTTGCCCTAAAAGACTAATGGTTAACGGAGGTATCTAAATTTGGTTATCCGACATCTAAATTTGGTTCACAAAAAAAAAAAAAAAAATTGAGAGTCATGCAACTTCTCTTGAAGAAAACAACAACAATAATAACGTTCCAGCTAAAATTAGCAAAGTACCCGAAAAAAAGTGTAAGCTGAATAGGCATTGAATATTTTATGGTAGGGCAAACATTTCCTGAAATGGTATCTAAATTAGCCGCAGTCGAAGGAATGTCAATCCGCACCATGACTAGATCTTCGTTTATTCGAGAAAGTTTTTATAATAAAAACCTGGCATTGCCAAAAACGAAACCGATGTAAAGAACATTATATTAAATTACTGCAATCATGTAAAAGATATCATGATTGTACAGCAAAAATAAAAACACTTGATTTTTCGTTTTGGTCTTAAGCGTTTCAATGTTCATCAAGTACTAAAAAGTTACAAGGTTTTAGCTAATGCCACAGCCTAAGTTAAATTTGCACACAAGTAAAAATAGAGATCTACTGTTATAAATTCAGAAAAGCAAAATACACAAAACAAGTAAAATACTCTTTTATGGATTATTAAGAAATTAATAAACATAAGTAAAGGAATCAAATCATTGTTTAAAAGATTTGCATTTAATTCAATTCAAGCTAAAATATTAAGTTGAAAAAACGAATTGTCTTAACTATAGTTGTGATCTAACAATGATAAAAGAAATATTGAGCAATATTTCTAACAATAGGAGATTTACTATAATCTTAGATGAATGAACAACAATATCAAGAGATATTTGAATATACACAGTCAGAAATCGTCAGTGGTACAAAAAATCAAGCACTGGCATACCACTGGGTAACCACGGTGTTAAAAATAAATGACTGGCAGAACACTCATTTGGGACACTTTGCCAGCGTTTGCAAAAAGCGTTTTACCAGTATTTGTTTTACAAAAATTTCGGTGGTTTATAAAAAAAACCACTGGCAAATAATTGGCATAGAGTGATATGCCAAGGTTTGCAACCAGTGGTTATCCAGTGCTACCTAGCCAATGCTACCAGGCGTACAAAAATCAATTAACTGGTAGACCAATGATTTTATAAAAATGCTGACGCTTCGTTAAAAAATGTTTGTAGTCAGGAGGTTCCAAGTTCAAATCCGGTTGCAAGCAAAAAATTTTTTTTTGATTTTTTTTAATTTAAAATTTTTTTTGTTTAATAAAATCAATTTTTTTGTTTGTGGGAAAGCTCTTTCAAGACTACCTTTTTTAACCTTTTCTCCCAACACTGGCATATTAGTTACAAAAAATTGTTTCCCAGTACTAGAATTTTGGCAGCGTAGTAGTTGTCCAGCTATTATCACACATTTATGTGTTTTGCCATCAAATGTTATATGTCGCGTTAGCTCAGTGGGTAGAGCAATCGTCTGCCAATCTGATGGCCTGGGTTCAAATCACGGTAGGACCAAAAAAAATACATATGAACTTTTTTTAAATTTTATTTTGGAAAATACATTTCCAGACCACCTATTTATTGGTTTTGCCAGCGTTTTGCCAACGTTTAAAATTTTTGTTCCTCCAGTGCTTTTCCGGCGTTTTTTGAACAGCCGGTCCTTTTGTCTTGGGAATGGGAATGGGAAAGCACTTTTTGCCAGTGCTTGTACCACCTGTTAAAGTGCTTTGCCACCGCTTTCCCGTTTGTATTTTTCTGACTGGGTATGTATAAACGGAAATAATTCATTTTATAACCTGCGGTTGGTTTATATGTCAGGAAGATGTAATGCTGATGAATTAAAAAATTATAGAAATAAGGCTAGAATAGTTTTATATGTATTTGGAAAATAACATATAAACTACACCATATCTAATGGGCGAATGTGATGAAACGGTTTGTTTCCGACAATCCAGTGGTGGGTGCTTTCTGCTGGAATCATGCAATTCATTTGGCAGTGCTTAGAGTAATTTACGTGAAACCAAATGTTCAACATTCTGATATTTTTTACTTTGAATTCTCACTACGCAGACTGAATTTGTACTGAAATAGTGTTTTTTTTTTAACAAATATTACTTATATAGGTGGTTTTCATTAAAAATTTCGTTCAAAAATATTTCCCGGGATTCCCGGTATTCCCGGGAATAAAATTGTTTTATTCCCGTTTCCCGGAAAATGAAAAAGTCCGGGAAATCCCAAACCCTAAATAATACACTACGGTGGATTTTCGTTATATGGACGAAAAAAAATGACGACCTGTCACCCGTTCCCCCCTACCCAAAAATGTGTCTTTGGGTATAAAAGTACAACACGTAAAAAATTAAAGTGATCGTATAACTGGAACACGTGCCGCACAGGCCCTGAAGTTTGAAATACGATTTACAAGGCGGAAAAATTCATTTTTCATTGAAAAATATTTAAATAATTGCGATTTCGTAAATGAATGTGATTTTAGTTTGACTCTAGATCATAAATTAATATCACTTTCTTTTTAAATTATTTTCAAATCAAAGAAAGATGATACAATATTTATAAGTAAATTACAAAGAATAAAATTTTTTGAAAGAATTCGATTAGACCAGCAAGGCAGAATGCGCATTTTCGGCTTTCGCTACAAAGCCATCATCAGTGCCTTTCGCCTTTGAGTGGGTTAATATTTTGATAATCGTCTACTTATGTGACTGTTGAAAGCAAATCGAGTTTGTTATCAACAACTCAACTTAGACTAACATCAACGAAATTTAACAATGCTATTTTTATCCTTTTGTTATTATTACTCTTTTTTGCTTTGAACCTTAATTCTTAAGATATCTCAGCTGATTCTATTCAACTCTGTGTATGATAAAAACAGATTTTTGAATTACAACGAACCGTTAAATTTAAATTTAAATGTATGTTATTAAATTATATTTTTGCACCGTGTCAATGTGTTTTAAGACATTTGTGGGGTTAAAATGAAAAAAAATTTGAAAATCGTAAAAAATAAAATATTTTTTCAGTTTCATTTCTAAAATTCACATAAAAAATTTTGTCTCTCTTGGGTTATGATAACCTAGTTCCTAGTTGTTCAATAAAATATAAAAAAAGTGGTTAACGCATAGGAGTTTATTAAATACACCTTAGAGACTAATTCTACTGAAAAATACATATATCCCTCTTTTAACTTAATAGTGACGGCGATTTGAATTTGAAAATTTTGGAGAAAAGTGTTATTGCTTTTTTTTGCTTTTAATTGTTAAGTGTTAGAACTGGTTCCAATTCAACTCTGATCTACAATTGATTAAGCACAGATTTATGAACGCAAAAAAAGAAAAAAATTGTGTACGAATATTTTTTTAAGCGGCCCAATCTCAGGTTAAAAAGTCGGGTCAGAACGGACTCAGTTTTTTGTTTTTTTAAATGTTTTCTTATAATTTCAGAGAAACATAGATAAAATGAGCATCAAATGAAATCCTTTTTGGAGAAGCATAAACCGATGTACAAAACATATCCAACTATTTTTGTTATTCAATTACACTATGGAACATTTTTGGGATTATTGTCTGGGGGGTGAGAAATTCAAAGTCAGGGTGATGGTACTAGGTCAGTATAGTAAAACCCTCAAAGGGTTTGGCGTTCCTATGTGTCATTTTTTTATGACCTTTTAAATTTTTTCCTTATCTTGATGTTTTTTCGCTTAGTTGTAACATTTTGGCAAAAACGTAGTTTAACATAACTCGAGAACCACTTGTCCGATTTTGATGAAACAAAATTAGAATTACAATTTCTCTAATCTGTTTCTATACCGTTTTCCTATATGTGCAACACTTTCGAAGTTAAAAATGAATGTATGAAGGGAAAAAAGTATTTTTTGCCTAAAAATTTAAATATTTTTTTTTAAAAATTCATAAAAAATCCAAAATGGAAAAAAGTGCCAAAACTAATTACTTTCGCGTAAAGTCACATAACTCATGAGCAAAAAAAGGCATAGATCATGAAAATCGATGCACGCGTTTCTTATTTATTCACAATTAGGTAAGTGTATGAATTTCAAAAATTTGCTCCAGATATGCACAACATTATTTGGAGAAAACATTGACACTCACAAGCCGAACTCTCTCATATTTTTCTACTGTACTAAAAGAGAAATATTGATGTGGTAACACTGGTTCTGTAATGTTCACATAAAACATGCATTGTCATTATACTTCTTCTCTTTCTCACACTGGTTCTGTGATTTTTGTCATTCAACAAGTGCCGACGAACGCGAACAGTAAAAGTGATTTTTCTCCAGTTTTTTAAAAGTGAACAAAAGAGAACAGAATATGGAACTGTGCAAGCCAGATATAAATAGCTTTTGCTACTGCTGTGGTCAATATGTCTCAACACATAAAAAAAGGGGAAATTTCAGTACTGATTTTGTTCAAACATACGAGATGTACTTCAACCAAAATGTTATAGTGAACGAAAATTGGGTTCCAAATATAGTGTGTAAAAGCTGCTACAACGTCTAATGGATTGGAAAAATAGAAGACGTAAAAGTATGCCATTCGGTATCCCAATGACTTGGATTAATCCTGGCGAAGGTCACAATCCATTGAATTGCTATGCATGTGCGAATAAAGGAGCCGCAAAAAGGATAAGAAAATCGTATAATTACGTTGGTGTTGCAAGTGCCGCAACACCATTGCCTCATTCGGACCACATTCCTGTGCCAAAAGCTTCTAGCCCAGATATTTTCTCTTCTACGACTGCTCCGACATATCATGAACGTGATGATTCCCCATATGAGCCATCAGTATCCAATGAGCCAATTTTAATAAATCAAAATAAGCTTGATTCAATTGTTGCCAAGTTGGAATTAACACAGCATAAATCGGAAGAGCTGGCTTCCATTTTGAAATCAAACAATTTGTTGGCACCCGGTGTGAAAGTCACAGCTTATCGAAGTCCTCAGGCAACACTCCAAAGTTTATTCCTTGTGAATGATGAAAAACTTCTGCATATTGCCCGGATGTAGGAAAATTGATGGACGCAATGGAAATAAAATATGAAGCAGATGACTGGAGATTATTTATTGACAGTTCAAAACTCAGCTTGAAGGCGGTTTTACTGCATAAGACCAATAAAAAACCTTCAGTTCCAATCGCCTACAGTACAGAAACGAAAGAAACATATGATGCACTGGAAAATATTTTAAAAATGGTTAACTACGCCAAACATATGTGGCGCATATGCTGCGATTTAAAAGTTGTAGCAATGCTTTGCGGTCTTCAAAGCGGCTATATAAAATATATGTGCTTTTTGTGCGATTGGGACACACGATTTTCCGGTGACCAATATGCATGCCACGGATGGAAACTCAGAGAGCACAGCAGGTTACAAACGGCCAATATTATTCGTGAGCCTCTAGTGCCGAAGGAGAAGATATTGCTGCCTCCACTGCATATTAAACTTGGAATTGTTAAGAATTTTATCAAAACTGTCGCCAAAAGAGATGAAGTTTTCTTGTGTTTGAAACTAATTTACCCGAGACTCAGCGAAAGTAAAATTAAAGAAGGTAAGTTATAATATCACATTCATTTCCCATGATTTTCCATCTTAACAAATTAATTTTTTCCAATCAGGCGTACTAAATGGTCCAGATATACGAAAGCTGATTAAAAGTGACGCATTCAACAATATTTTGATTGACGCTGAATTGAATGCATGGCAGGCAATCAAAGAAGTAATAGAAGGCTTGTTGGGAAAGCATCGTTCTAACAACTACGATGTTTCTGTCGCAAGGATGTTAAGAGCATTCTCGGAAATTGGTGTCCACATGTCCTTGAAAATCCATTATTTACATCATCATCTGGACTACTTCAGCAAACAATTGGCTACCGAATCTGATGAACAAGGTGAACGCTATCATCAAGTTGCTATGCCATTTGAAATGAGGTAATACTGATTTTTTATTTTTTCAAGCTCATTTTAATAAAACAAAAACTTACAGATATAGAGGCAAAAAGTCGCCGAGTGCAATAATTGCGGAAATTTGCTGGTGGAGTAAGTTAGTGTGGCAAGACAAGGATGATCTTGATGATAAAGAATTTTCAGGAGATGCAGAAGGGCGAACAGTGGAGTCACACATTGACATTATGTGTGGTTCAGAAACTGCTGATAGCGATGAATGCGATGCCACTAGTCCCGAACAACCACCATCGAAAAAGTCTAGGCAATATTTATTAAAATAAATAAAAATAAATAAATAAAATAAAAATAAAAAATTATAAAAATGTTTACTTAATTTTTTTAGTAGTTTATGGCCAGAAGTCTGGAGTTATTGGGGAAAATTTATGAAAAAGGCGATAAATGACACTTTTTTGAATAAAAACAAATATCAATATTCTTGTCAAAATGGGATACCTTCACTTAATTGTAAATAAAAGCAGAACGCGTTAAATTTTGTTTATAGGTTATGTGACTTTACATGAAATTAATAACACTTGATCCTTTTTTCCGTTTTGGATTTTTTATGAATTTAAAAAAAAAAATTTTTAATTTTTAGGCAAAAAAATATTTTTTTTTCTCCACAAATTTATTTTTACCGGCAAAACTGTTGATTATAAAGAAAAACGTTATATGAACGGATTAAAGGAATTGTAATTCTAAATTTTTCTAAATTTGTTTCATCAAAATCGGACAAGTGGTTCTCGAGTTATGTTAAACTACGTTTTTGCCAAAATGTTACAACTAAGCGAAAAAACATCAAGATAAGGAAAAAATTTAAAAGGTCACATACGAACGCCAAACCCTTTGAGGGTTTTACTATACTGACCTAGTACCATCACCCTGACTTGGAATTTCTCACCCCCCAGAATGGCTGTTGTACTGTGTTATCATTTTTTTTCGAATAACACCTTTGTATGGGAAATCTACACATAAAAATGCCTATTTAAAATCCAGGGGATGTCTGGCATTTTTGAGATGATCGTTATTGTTTGGATTTTGTGATGACTTTCCCCATTGTGCCTTTGTCACCAATATTTAAATAACGTGGCAACACTGGGTCCACAACCCGGACAACAGGGGTATCAAAATTTTATTTTCTCGAGTTCTTTAACGATGTGTGCAAATAAATCTAAATTTCGTTAATTTCAGACATCTTTTCGAAGAAAAATAGGTTAGCTTTTGATCCCACTTCTAAACCCTTAAACGTGAGATTGTGCCCCTAAAAAATAGTTGACTCTTGTTTTTTTCTCTTCTATTGCATATCAGAATTTTATTAAAATCGGAGAGAATCCATTGGGATACATTCTTGTTAGTTTGTTTTTTTTTGTAAATTTTTAAAATTATCAATAGATTGTGCCAAAATTACGGAAAAACCTTAAATTACCATCGAAATATCTTAAACATTGAAAACCCATAGCTTCGCTTGCCAAACGCCTTTTTCGCCGATTTTTTTTTTTAGAATAAACTTTTATTTACCTGACACAAAATTTCTTTTAAAAATTTAGTTTCACTCTGTTTCTAAAGCAGATTAAAACATCTTTATTTATTAAATTGTGTCTAAATTCTTTAAAAATGTACAGTTTAAACTTTACAGACATTTTAAAAAGTTAAATATTTATCTATTTAAACATTTTACTTTATACAAAAGTTTTCATTCAAATATTTTAAGGATAAAATTTGTGCGACAATTTTACGCGCTTCCACTTTGAAGATTGTATAAAACTTTATAAATTGTATAAACATTTTTCTTAAACTCTTTAACCAACACATATAAGGTAGGGGTAATTTTTTTTTTGCGCCACATATTTTTTGTGCAAACACCATGAAAATAAAAACTTCACTTTAAGAATTTATAGCAGGTGCAATAAATCGTAACAAATACATATGAAAAAGCCCGTATACTACATCCAACTACTGCTGCTGCTATTACGGTGACTATTGTAAAGTCTTCTCTCCACAAACACCTACACATTTACCTATACATGGTCGTACATATGTGTATGTTTATATTTTCAAATTTCCCGTCTAAGGTTTTTCCTAGTAAATATTTTCTTTTTAACTTCCTTCTTACTTACCTTCAAATGCGGCATTTATGTCGCGTATATCGTAACTGCATACAGCTGAACCCACTATACCATGGGTATTTGTTGTAAATGTGGCATAGAATTTGGTATCATCATGTGGCATTTTGTAAACCGATTGTATTTCATTGAAATAAAATGGAAATTCACTTGATATACTGCAATTGATGCGTGCCTTTAAATATGTTGCCCAATTTTGTCCAGTCATATATTTGCCACCACGATCATTTTTACAAACACGTGCTATACGCGAATAAATGGCCTTGCCACAATTGATATATTCCACAGCATGTTCACGAAAGAAAAAATACACATATTCACCGATATCAAATGAACCAACAAAATTGGGTTCTGTATATGGAGATGGAAGAGAAGATAGAAAAAGAAATATATGAAAATTAGTTTTTAGTTGCAATTTCCGGTGTATTTCTTATTTCATTATAATTTACTATTTCGTTGGGTTACTTACTATCTAACCATTTGGAATCATATTTAACAGTTCTTTTGAAGTTATGTTCCTTTCTACCGGATGTCATATTATATAAATCAGAACGAAATATAACAGAGTCGGCTTTAGTAAATTCTGCATTTGTGCCGGAATACTAGAAAAATAATTGAAGAGAAAAAAAAATTGATAAATATTGAGATTTCAAACCATTTTCAAATCAAGATATACTGGCATGTGATGAAAAACGATCGTTTTTGATTTCGATCGATTTGTTTAAAAATCAAAAATTAAATGATGAACATAAAAGGCAAAGAGGGTTGAAATTGTTTTTAACTGCTATAGTTGTATCAGGTATATCGATTTACGACTTCTTATCGCTTTTAAATTAAAAATAATAAGAAATATTCAGGATTGAAATCTCAAAAACGATCGATTTGAAACCGAACAATTTTCATCACATGCCAGATTAAAAAGGAAATTCTATTTCTGAGTAAATACTAAAACTTTTCTTCCACTTAGGCCTGATTAGTGAATGTTCAGTTAACTACTAAATGAAACTTCAACTGATACATTTGTTGTTGTTTTCCATATAAAATTTTAATTTAACTGTCGGCTAAATTTTAACTAAAAATTCTGTAATCGGGCCTTAGAATTATTTTTTTTGACAAACTGATATCTAAAATTCGGAATATTACAAAGGAAAGTTATGTCAAAGTTAGTGGCCAATGTCAGGTAATAATTATAATTCTGCAATTTTTACAGATTTAGGACTTTAGGAAATTGTCGGAATAGTCGGAATTGGTAAAAATTTTAAAAAATTGTTGGTTATGTGGATTTTTTAAATCTGACTATATAAAAAAGTTTGTTTAGTGAGCACGCTGCATTTATATTATTTTTTTCCCTTAGCAAAGGATATTATCGAAAACCACACTGAAGATAATCCATGCCTAGAAATACGAAAAAATGTCAGAATAAAAAAAAAGATTGTAAAATAAACTAAATTCATATTACGAAATTTTTCGTTGTTTTGACAAAATTTATTCCCACTTTCTGTTAAATTGAACAACTCTGAATTTAAGTAATAAATTAGTAAAACTACAGTTTTATTTTTAATTAAACGGAATTGTA
This sequence comes from Leucophora obtusa, assembly GCA_949987735.1. Classification (NCBI taxonomy): domain Eukaryota; kingdom Metazoa; phylum Arthropoda; class Insecta; order Diptera; family Anthomyiidae; genus Leucophora; species Leucophora obtusa. The sequence continues at coordinate 56,458,248 of OX465299.1, read as the reverse complement.
AAATTTTTTAAAATTTAGAGTCTCGGTACCCTTCCCGGGCCTAGTCCATATCATCTAAAGACATGTAAGTGCACTCCAACGGAGCAAACATTTTGTCTGTCTCGCTTAGTTTTCGAGATATGGGCCATTTTATGAAGTGGAGAATTTTTATTAACAATTTCCGAGGGTTCAAAGCCCCACGTAGGTCCGTTTTTGAATAGAGATAACCTTTCCAGGCGGGTGTTATATGCAGAGATATTTTCATCAATTTTGGGACTGCTGACTTTTCATTATATTCAAACCATTTTGCTATTTATTTTCAAACATTGTTTGAACAATCCATAAAGGATATAAAAATAATTGAAAAGTCTGTTAAACCAAGTTTCAATTTTTAACTGACAAAACGTAGAAACGTTTGAAATTTCAAAACAACACATACACAATACACACGTTCATATTTTTACTTTTGAATTTTCAAAACACTACACACACAACACACACGTTAATATTTTTATTGACTATGTTTGTGTGTATGAGTAAAGAATTTCTAGTAATTTGAATTGAAATAATTTCATGTGTAAACAAACCATTTAAAAAAAAAAAGAAAACCGAAAATATTTGAATTTTTTGTTTTAAAACGAAATTATTTAAATTATTTTTTATAAAAATAGAAATCTAAAAATAGAATATTTGGCTGAAAATATCAACTCCTACAGACGATACATATTTTTTTGTAGTTTCGTTTTTATTGTCTGATAAAAAAAGTTAAACAATATGTTTCAATGTATTTTAATTGATTCTTCAATTGAAAACAAACTCTACCTATTACTTTTCAAATAAAACTCAATCGCCCAGCGAAAAAAGAGATGCCGAAGCAGTAGAAAAAGCACTGCAATCGATGATCTACTTCTTTTTTTAACATAATCACTTCTTTTTTAACATAAACACTAATGATTTAACATTAACATTGAGTTGTCATAGGAGAGGAGTACTCTGACTTTAACATTTTTTCAGTACTTTTTGAACGAGTGCAAAGGAAGCTCTTTTTCACCAAATAAAAGTTAAAAAAAAATTCTTCACAAAAAAACATTATATTTCAAACTTGCGACCTCACGATTGCTAGTCGCTGAGCTCTACCGCTGAGTTATTCTTTGATATGAAAGTTGACTGGCATAAAAACACCACTTTGTTATTGCGAGATATTGTTCCTTATTCTCTTCAATAAAAGTACTTATTACACAAGTGTGAAAGGTGCACTCCAATTCAATATTGGTTTCAGTACTATATTTACAGGTACATAAAAATCAATTTCTCACCATTTTTTTTTATATATACATATTTTTAAAAATTTTAAAATTAAAAAAATATTGAATTTAAACAAATTAATTATAAATATTAAATAAAAAAATTAATAGAATAAAAAAAAATTTAAAAAAAAAATAAAATAAAAAAATATTGGTCCCGCCGGGAATCGAACCCGGGACCCTCTGTTTGGAAATGCCAAATAATAGCAAAATCACTTTTTACTATCACTTTTAGAGCAATCACTCTTTAGAAGCAATGCTCAAGTGATTTTTTGGATGTGGTTCAGAAGTAATTCTAAAAAAGCTGTAAAAATGTAATAACGAACACTTGGGAACAATGAGAGAAGTGATTTTTTGAAGTTGTTCAGAAGTAATGCTAAAAAAGCTGTAAAAATGTAATAACGCATACTTGGGAAGCAATGAATGAAGTGATTTTTTGAAGTTGTTCAGAATAACTTGTAAAAAAGCAGTAAAAATACACTAACGGATACTTGTGAAGCATTAAAAGAAGTAGTTTGTAAAGCAATACTTGTAATTTTTTTTACTGGGCGGTTATGGAAAATATATTGTGAGTGTATGAATTTTTAAAAAGATGCTGAAAATATTCCTGTCCATGTTTTAAATAAAATGATTAAATATACAACAAAACTTATTTATTATTTCCTATAAATTGTTGTTCGATTAATTCATTAATTTTAAAATTTTATTCGAGTAATCGTTTAAGAAAAAAAGCGCGAATAATTATTTGCACGATTAATCGATTAGAATAAAAGGTCCCGGTCCAAATTTAGGTCAGCTAATTCGATTCTTTTTTATAGCGCTTTGAGTACTGATTGATTGTTCTTTCGTCGATGATTTATTATTTGGTATCAAATTTTTGAACGGCTCACACCAGTTCGGAAAAAGGAACTCCTTATAGTTATGCATGATACCAAATCGTAAATAACCCAACAAAAAGGAGACATGAATTTAGAAGCACTGCATTATTTGAATTACGGTCACTAACGCACACACACTCTCCCTTCCAAAAATGCAATAAAAAGAGGCAGAGTTTGTAATGTTGTTTTACGGTTGTTGCAATTTATTGCAATAAAAGAAGATGCTTCCAAAAATGCAGTCGTTTATTGCGGGTAAATGACATGATTTTTGTTCGTGATATTTTTTTTGTTTTTAAGAGAAGCAATACTTTGGGAATTTTTCCTATTAATTAATGTGTTGCTTTCTTTGGAAAGGGGATAGTTTAGAAATGAAAGGTGGCGAAAGATGAAGGGCTTCAAATATGGTAACACTCTAATTGCACGAGATGTTGAATCTTAGAACAGTTGTTGCTCGCCATCTGCTGAAGAGTTGGCAAACTACTTTTTTGAAGCTTTTTAGTTCATAGCCCTGTTATATTATTTCACTTCGGTAGGGTTAAGTGATATGGGAACACCGAAGGAGGACGCTCCAATATGTACGATTGATAGAAAAACTCATACATATTATTATTTTTCACAAATTGATGTTGCCTTGGTTGGGGTTCGAACACGCAACCTTATGTGTAACAGTCCAACGCGCAAACAATTACACCAAAGCGCCCTTGTCTCACTTAGAAACAATAAATTACAACAGCATAAAACGCTGCCTTCTTTTATTGCACTTCTGCAAGATAGTAGCCCTAAAAAATATACTTCTTTTTCTACATTGCTTCTAAAATTATGTCTATTTTTTTATGGGAATATCATCCGGGCTAACAGTCAGCATAAAGTCCTAAACTCTGTTCCATTCACATATTGAAAAAACTGGGGTTTGTAATCTTAAGCGCATTTTCATAGAATTGTATCCCATCACTCAAAATAGTTTGTAAACTAATAGAAAAAAGTCAGTAAAAAATTTAGTTAAAACTACTAAAAATTAGATAAAAACGAGTAAAAAGGTTAAAGTCGGGCATGCCGACTATACAATACCCTACACCACTCTGGTGTATTGTTTGGATCCGAAATTCGAATGGGTTAAAATGGGGCTTGTGTCAAAATTTTCTATAATGTGAGTCAGCGCACCAAATTTCATTAAAATATCTTAATATTTTCGACCTGCAGTTTGTAACCAAGCCAATTTTGGGGGGACCCTTATATGGGCACTAGTTCTAAACATGGACCGATGTTCACCAAAATCAATAGGCTTCGTCCTTGGGCCAACATAGGTCTATGTACCAAATTTCATCAAAATATCTTAATATTTGCGACCTGCAGCGTATAAACAATATAATTTTGGTGGGACCCTTATATGGGCACTAGGTCTAAACATGGACCGATGTTCACCAAAATCAATAAGCTTCGTCCTTGGGCCAACATAGGTCTATGTACCGAATTTCATCAAAATATCTTAATATTTACGACCTGCAGCGTATAAACAGTATAATTTTGGTAGGACCCTTATATGGGCACTAGGTCTAAACATAGACCGATGTTCACCTAAATCAATAGGCTGCGTTATTGGGCTAACATAGGTCTATGTACCAAATTTCGTCAAAATATCTTAATATTTACGACCTGCAGCGTATAAACAATATAATTTTGGTAGGACCCTTATATGGGCACTAGGTCTAAACATGGACCGATGTTCACAAAAATCAAACTTGTTCGTCCTTGGGCCAACATAGGTCTGCGTACCAAATTTCATCAAAATAGCTTAATAGTTGCGACCTGTAGAGTGCGCACAAGATTGCATGGACAGACAGACAGACAGACGGGCGGACGGACGGACAGACGGACATCTTTAAATCGAAATAAAAAAAAATTCTGAACCGATCGGTATACTATAAGATGGGTCTACGACCAATATTTTTTGGTGTTACAAACATCAGCACAAACTTATAATACCCTGACCACATAGTGGTGTAGGGTATAAATAGCTTGTAGATATAACAGTTTATTTTTGCAACTTTTAGTCTACAAATATTTAGCAAAATTTTCTGCAGATTTTGCAGTACAATTTTCTATTTTTAATTAACTAAAAGTTTGCCTAAGTATAACTAAAATTCTATAAATTTAAAAGTTTTAATTTTGCTGTTATCATTTTACTAGTATTTAGTAAAAAAAATCTGCTAACTTTTTTCTGCAGCATCATTTTTAACTAATTTTTAGTAACTTTTTCTGCAGTTTTACAGATCTCTTTCTATGACTGTAGTTTAAATTAACTGAAAATGTAATTTAAAATAAATGAAAACTCACTTGAAAACCGGTCTACTAACTTTTCATTTAAATCAAAAGAACTTTTTATTTATTTTTAAATGTTAATAAATTAACTACATAATCTTTAAAAAATAATGATTTTTCATTTATTTTGTTTTTTTAACTTTCAAAAAATTAACTACAAAATCCGCAAGAATAAATGATATTATTTCGTTTTTTTTACTGACCTAGAAATCTAAAAAGGTTTCTTTTTTTAATAAAACATTTTTAATCAAAATATTAACTGCAGCAGAAATATGTAGATTATTTTTTAAAAAATGACAAAAAAAAAGTTGAAAAATATAATATAATAACTTTTTAAATAAACTACAATCAGTTACTGTAATAATATTTGCTGATTGTTATTATAACCAAAATTATATGAACCAAACCCACTTTTTCTTACACCTTTTGTCATACATTTCATTATATTTATATCACCGTTATTTTAAATTCCCTTCCCGGAGTATTACATTAGTCGTCTTGTGGTGTAAGGTTTCATATAGCCATCATGTACGACTTTAATTTTTTACTTGTTTAAAAATCGAAAAGTTTTCATTGAACATTTTAACAACAAAAATACTTTTATGAATAAAATGTTTTGGTATCTTATTAAGAAGGGAATTTAAGCAGAGCTGGGTCGTTAAATTCTTATTAACTAAAAGCTGAATTTTTATGTTCTTTATTAACAAAAAAAGACAAGATTTCTTGGATTTTCTAAAATTATTTCTATATTCTTTAACCCTTATTAACACAAATTATGCGTTGGAGACATGATTTTGTTAAGATTAAAATTGCATAGCACCAGTTGCTAATAGCAAAATCTTTAAACAAATCAGCTTAAGTTTCCTTATTATTTAATGTCAGCTTTTTCTTATATATTTTATTAAAGTTTTGTTTTTAATCTTGGTTTTGAAATGGGTTAAATAAGTAGATTGTCTCAATTGTCTTTAAGCATAAATTATATATATATATTTTATCATTTTATTACTTCTACTTACCAATGCTGGTAAACCAAATGGATTACCCTTATCCACATAAACCGCTGTTGAATTATCAGCTGGATCATAAGGACATTTGCCAATGCCTAAACCAATGCCGGGCACGTACTCAGATCTAGGTAAATGTGTTAAGTTTGCCTAAATTTTGTTAGGTCACGCAGTCAAACACAATTACGACAACAACGAAGGAAAATAAAATGGAATAGAAGTAAAAAAAAATAACAATAATCTCATTAGTTGCTAAAGAATAAGAAAATTTATATCTTAAGGATAACCTAACCTTGGCATTTGCAACAAATATAGCAAAAAATTGTGTTAGTTACCTTCAGGTCTACTTAACTAAAGGAATGTTTGTATATATGCTACTATGTAAACTTAGAACAATGACATGTTTATTGAAGGTTGGCTTTTCCTTTAAGAATCTAAATTGTAAGGCATATTTTTAGTTTTTTTTTCTTTTTCATGAATAAGACTAAAGTCTTCTAAAAAATAACTGAAAACACTCTAAATTATTTTTTTAGCTTTTGTGCTTATTTTCTAATACTCTTTCTGGATTTTGTGATGGTAATTTTTTACCTTTAAATTTAGTTTCCTTAATTTTAAATTCACATTTATAAAAAATAACTTAAAATTGCCTTAAGCTTCTAATAGAAAAAAATACTTGCTTTATTCATATAATTTATATGTTAAAACATAGAGAAATTCCTAGCAGATCTGTGCTACCTAAGGTGGACTCATTAGATTTTTGTTTTATGAAATTTCCAATTAACAGTTATTATGATATTTTTGCAGCATAAATTCCACCGGATTCTATCAATTTTTTCTATAAAAAAATTACTCTTAGTTTAAGAGAAGATTTATATAGCAAAAAGTAGCAGACAGACAATTTTTGCACAGAAAAATCTAAGATTCTGAGAATATTTCTACCGAAAAATGTAAAAGATTCTGAAATTTTAGATTACGAGAATTTTACTTGAGAAACATTTTAAGATTCTGAGAAACTTTCTACAAAAAATAGTCTTTGATTCTAAGAATTAACTATAATAAAATTGTTCAATGTTTTGCTTTTAACTTGGCTATCTGGATTAAGTTCTCAGGAGTATGAACACGCAGAAACCCGATTCACTGCGACAACCTAATTTCTTGCCAACCGAATGAATTGGCTGCAGAAATCGTATTATTTGGTTCTTCTGATCAAATGTTCAAATTAAATGTATTGCCGATGACTCCAGCCAAAACCTTCGGTTAGCAAAAAATTTGGTTGTCACAATGGATATTGCCTATATAGGAAAATTTCTATAGACAAATCGTCTCAGATATTTACAGAAAAGTCATAGATTCTGATTTAAAAAAAAAAATTGATCAGAGGTTCTAAAACTTTTAGCGAAAAATATTATGAGTTTTTAAATAAATTTGTATACAAAAATAATAGTATCAGAATCTAAGAAAATTTCAGGAAAACAAAAATAGAATTGGATTCTGACGATTTTTTTTTTGGGAAAGTAGTCTCAGAGAATTTTTTTGAGAGTACTTTTTCTCCATACCAAATTTTCAAAATCAGGGACAATTAATCTATAGCAAAATTTTCGGAATATAAAACAAATTTTCTAAAGAAAAATTTTCCAAAAAAATTCTCAGCATCTAAGACTACACTCAAAATAGTTTGTAGTTTAAATTAACTGAAAATGTAATTTAAAATAAATGAAAAATCACTTGAAAACCGGTCTACTAACTTTTCATTTAAATCAAAAGAACTTTTCCTTTATTTTTAAATGTTAATAAATTAAATACAAAATCCTTAAAATAGTGATTTTTCATTTATTTCGTTTTTACAACTTTAAAAAAATTAACTACAAAATCCGTAAGAATAAATGATATTTAGTTTCTTTTTTTAACAAAACATTTTAAATGAAAATATTAACTGTAACAGAAAATTCGTTTTTCTATGTAATTTGTTTTTTAAATAAAATACAAAAACAGTTGAAAAATATTTCTTTTCAATTTAACTGAAAAATAATTTAAAAATAAATGTACGGATAACTTTTTATATAAACTACAGTCAGTTACTATAATAATATTTTCAGTGTATTTACTTTTATATAAATTTATTTCGAATCTCCGACTATTTTCCACTAAATTTTTAAGAATCATAATTCATATTGGTAAAGAAAAGTTTTCTGTAGTAAAATTGGTTTTGATTCTGGAGAATTTTCTAGAGAAAAAAGATTTTTTTATAGGAAAATAGCTAAATATCCAGTTTTATAGACATTGTGAGAGTGGCCCCGCTGGTAATATATTATACCGATTCCGAACAAAATTAAAAAAAGTGCCCCACTCAAAATAAACCCTGGTTTGATTTATGATGATTACTAAAAGGCTTTTGGTTTAGCAATGAGATCTTACGAGTTGGACAGTTTTTAAAAAAGGTATTTTTTTTAGTTTTTGGAAGAATTTAGCATTTTAGCTAAAGACATCATACTCAATATTCATAGCATATGAAAGCTTTGTTTAAGGGTGCGTCCATCGGTATATATAAAATGTTCAAGGATATTCCGACATTTAATATTTTATATTTTATAAAAAAACAAATTTTTGACCCTTTTATTCCGTGGTATTTGTGATTTAAAAGAAAAATTTACGTTTCTAAATCTAGAGTCAATTTAAGTGAAGACGTGTTTCAGATTTTTTGAAATTCGCGATTGTTCGCGTTTTATCTGAAATGCAATGTGGTGAAAATAATGTGTTCTAAATTTTTTTTTTCTTTTTTTTTTTTTGAAAAAGAGGAACAACACTCAGGATATTCTTCCTATTAATTAACGTGTTGCTTCCTTTGGAAAGGGGATAGAGAAGAAGTGAAAGGTGGTGAAAGATGAAGGGCTTCAAATATGGCAACACTGTAATTGCGCGAGATATTGAATTTTAGAACAGTTGTTGCGCGCCATCTGATGGTGAGTTGGCGAAATTTGTTGAAGCTTTTTAGTTCATAGCCCTGTTATATTATTTTACTTCGGTGGGGTGAAGTGCTATGGGAACACCGAAGGAGGACGCTGCGATATGTATGAGGGATAGAAAAAACTCATACATATTACTATTTTTCATAAATTGATGTTGCCTTGGTTGGGGCTCGAACCCGCAACCTCACGTGTAACAGTCCAGCGCGCTAACCATTACACCACAGCGCCCACAATATGGCAAAATGGATTTTAAAACTTTTATTTTGCCAAGCGAAGCATCGCTGATTGGATATAGTTTGATATTTTGCAAATTTAATATATTTTTCACGGTTTTCTGCACCAAATTTTTATAAAATTTTTAAGTTACTCCACTCTGCATTGGAATCCAGTTTCTAGTTGATGTAAGATAAAAAGGCATCTTAACAGAAAAAAAATCCAGCACGCCTTTTTTTGGCAGCATAACTTTTTTCTTGAAAAAAATACTATATAATTTAACATTTATATTTTCGTAAAAAAAATAAATAAAAAAAATATATGTCCCCCTCTGGAATTAAGAAAGAAAAAAAAACCTAAATTAATTTTTGGAGGGGCTGGATCCCGTGGGGCAAATCATGGGGGAACATGTAAGTGTGGGTACTCAAATTTAAGGAAATTTTCTCACGATTTGAAAAATGTTATTTTTTATATCCATAAAACCTAGCCCTAACTAGAGCCATTTCAGTCCCTTAACAGGGGCGACTGAAAATGGTGAAATTTTCTTGTGTGGTTAAATGGTACTCAAATGATAGAAAATGTTCCCACGACTTCAAAAATATTTTTTTTTTTCAATAATTTATAAACGCATTAAATGAATGTTGTGATTTGAGATCATAGAAGTAAACTACAGAGAAAAAAAATTGTAAAAATTCGATAAGGCCTGCAGGATAGAATAAGTATTTTCGGGTCCCGCTACAGACCCATACTTAGTATCTTATGCCTTTATGGGTTAATAAATTATGATGACCTATTTATATTTAAACAACTAAGCATATGTAAGCCACTCAATTAGACTAACATCAACGAAATTTTTAACAATGCTATTTTTATCCTCTGTTATTAAAAGTTTTGGTATTTATCAAAAAAAATAGAGTGTACCACCTCTGCAAAATTTAATTTAAAAATTGTTCTTCCCAGATTTAATACTATTTTTATGCCATCATTGTTTTGAAATAAAACGTACCTACTCAACTTAAAGATTTAGTAAAACTTTCTAGGATATTTTTTATTTTTATTCTGGAATTATTTTTTTTCTTTTGCTCTAAATACACTCACTTAACTTAAATACAGGGATTGTTGATGTTGGTCCAATATCTAATACTACAACATTTTTTCTATATTATATACGATATATATACTTACATTTATCACGTAGTCCTTGGGATTGTGGGCGTTTGTACCGCAAACATATAGACGTGTCCCAGAGTCCATAGGTTGTATAACACGTATGTGATTACGGCATTCCACCTTCTTTAAGGCAATTTAAAAAGCACGTACACAAAGAAGAATAAAAAACAAACAAAAAATAGAGAGAATGAGGTAGAAAAAAAATTAAATAAAAATACAAAAAAATATATAAAAAAAAAAGAAAATATAATAAAATAAGAAAAGGCGACAGAAACCATAAACACAATTTTGCAGAAAAAAAAAAAACAGAGTGAAATGAAAGGAAAAAAAGGAGAGAGAGAAAAAAGAAAAACGCACCGATGAGTTTCATAGTGTTTAAGCCAATTGGTTTTTATAAAAAAATTTTTAAATATTGTTAAATAATTCGTTTTTTAAATCAATTTATACAAAAGAACTAGCAGTAAATATTTTTTGAAAATATTTAATAATTTTATTCTTTAGTTTCTCCCTCTATTTAACTAGAATTAAGTTTTTTTTACATATTTAATTCATATTTACCTCATGTTTGCCTTTGGATACACAACTTAATATATCTGATCCTGATGGTTCCAATATGAGAACATCACGCTAAAAAATAAGAAAATATGGTAAAAGTCAAAATATAAATAAGTGAAACAATTTTTTATAATATATAAGAAGTTATATAAAAACAAATGTGTCTACATATGCATATAAATATATAAGTAAGTTTAAAGAAAGAAAAAAAAATATGGAAAACATACACAAGTGCATTGAAAAAAAAAACATTAAATGGTTAACATGTCAAAGTGTTTCCGGTTCAACTATATTCACACACATTTACTATGTTTTGCTCTGACAAATGTATGTATAAATGTTTGAATGTACGTATGTATGTTTGTGTTTATTCTTGTGAAAAATTTTAAGAGCAGTTTTTTTTTATGGAAGGAAAAAGTGTTTAAATTTATTGATTTATTTAAAATAAAATTCAAAATGAATAATACACTTTCAGTAAAAAGTTTACATTAAAGCATAACTGAATTTCTTAATTTTTAACATTGGTTAATTTCGTATTATCTAATTCGATTCTTAATATTCTTTCACCTTGTCAAAGCCTACAGTGCCGCCTGTGATTTTCTGTAGACATTTTTTTATGGAAAATTGAAATATCGTTTAAAAATTTCAACCTTTTACAAAAATTAAATTAGACCATTTAATGGAAAATGAAGCAATTTCTGTACTGATGTTTGCTTATCAAGAAGATCGCCAGTATGCTGTATCTAGTAGTTTTAGACTTTCGATAGTTAATAAAAATGGTTGAGGTTCCTTGAAAAAAAAACTAAAACTTTCTGCCGATATATTGCTTATTTTAAATTATGAATTTCTTTTGGGACAAAAATTAACCACATTTCAATAGGAAAAATAATAATAAAAAAAGAAGCAAATATCGATACTAAGATCAAGAGAATTTCTGCAAACAGGATAGAAAAATTTGCAGTTAAACAACAACATATTTTTGTGCCGAAATATCTAACGCCGTGCAAATTTCTCGAACCCAGTATAATTGAGCTCAAATATGGCAATGTTGAAGACAGTACTCTAATATATGTTAGATCTACCAGACAAAAATTTGCCAACTTTGCAAAAATAAAACATTGGTAGAGCACTGATTTTATAAAAATTACTACGCTTTGCTAATATAAGCTTTAAAGTCAGAAGGTTTTGGCTTCGATTCCGTTAACGAACATGCAACGAGTGGAAATGGAATTGTGTAAAAATTTGTTTATAGAATTATAAAAAGGTCAGAATAACGGTAAGAACCCAGCAAAAAAATTTGCAAGTAATGCTTTACAAACTACTTCTTTCAATACTTCACAAATATCCGTTAGTGTATTTTTACTGCTTTCTTAGAAGTTATTCTGCACAACCTCAAAAAATCACTTCTTTCATTGCTTCCAAAGTATTCGTTATTACATTCCCAGTAAAACCTTGGTAATGGGTTTGACCTTTTTCACGCATTGCCTGGCAATGGGTACCCCTTTACCCTTGGTTTTACTTAGAAACCTACAGTAATACGTTACTAATATTGTGATACATCAATACTTATGTGGGAGGTATGAAATTATGAGTTACCGATATGGAGATATATCACTACTTATTTGGAGCCTTTAAAATAATATGTTACTGATATTGCGTTTTATAATAACTTATTAATAAGAGAAAAAATAATAAGTTATTAGTATTGAATAATTAAACTACTTATTATGCGAAAGTACGATTTAATAAAAATTTAGAATATAATTACATTGCTCGGATCGGTGCATTTTTAAACAAAGTCATTACTGGTAACGTCTTATTTTATTCCCCACATGTAACCGATTAAATATTTACTAATGTGTAATGAGTTACTTCACTCTATAAAAGTATATACTTATTTTAGCTAACTGGTGAATTTAATATTACAAGTAACAACTTATTTCAGTACTTCCTTAGTAGTCACTTATTTTAGCCTATACCGGTATAGGCAACCATTTACCCCCAATGACACCCCCATGTTAAAATAATGTGTTATTCGATCAAAGTGTAAGTAGTTATAATTTTTGGTTTCTTGGTTTACCTGCCCAGTCAGAAAAATACAAACGGGAAAGCGGTGGCAAAGCACTTTAACAGGTGGTACAAGTATTGTCAAAAAGTGCTTTCCCATTCCCAAAATGATAACATCATTAGACAAAAGGACCGGCTGTTCAAAAACCGCCGGAAAAGCACTGGAGGAACAAAATTTTTAAACGTTGGCAAAACGCTGGCAAAACCAATAAATAGGCCAGTGGTTTTTTTTATAAACCACCGAAATTTTTGTAAAAAAAAATACTGGTAAAACGCTTTTCGCAAACGCTGGCAAAGCGTCCCAAATGAGTGTTCTGCCAGTCATTTATTTTTAATATCATGGTTACCCAGTGGTATGCCAGTGCTTGATTTTTTGTACCACTGGCGATTTCTGACTGGGTGGTAATAGAAGGTTTTGCTGGTTTTTACAGCTTCTTTAGAATTACTTCTGAACAACATCCAAAAAATTACTTAAGTGTTGCTTCTAAAGAGTAATTGCTCTAAAAGAGATTTTAAAAAGTGATTTCAGTATCATATGGCATTTCCAAACAAAGGGTCCCGGGTTCTATTCCCGGCGGGACCAATATTTTTATATTTTTTTTTTTTAATTTTGTTTTATCCTATTAATTTTTTTTTAATATTTATAATTAATTTGTATAAATTCAATATTTTTAAATTTAAATTTTTAAAAATATGTACTTACAATGTACATATATATATGGGAAAATCTACGAAACAGGTCGACTTCAGATTCTAAAAATGAAAAATTTCAAATTAGTGGCACAAATTTTTTTATAGATTAACTTATTTAAAATACATTAGAAAGAAGTAATCTGTTCGCGTGAATAAATTTTTTTGAGTGCTAAAAAAGTTATAAACAAAAAACGGCACACATTTTCGCTAGTAAATATTTTAAAATTTTTAGATTTTTAGGGCATTCGACCACACATTTTCAAGTAACTTTTCCGTGCTGAGTCCGAATTTGGTTTCCAAATTCTTCCAGCACATCTGGTTTTTGAGCAAATTGAGGTCAAAGTTACCAAAAACCTTTTTTTTTTGGCTATTTTTGAGTTGTTTTTACACACTTTTACCTCGATTTAATGAAAAAAGATGACACAAATTGTTCAATCATCACGGTAATTTTATTCGAAAATGAATAGTCGCGCTATATTTCCATTATTGATTATAGTAATGTTGTTTTTTTAATTTTTCCGTCCGTCCGTCTGTCTCCTCATGTATTCTTGTACGCACACTACAGGTCGCAAATATTAAGATTTTTTGATAAAATTTGGTATACCGATTTATATCGGCCCAAAAAATAAGTCTACTGATTTTGGTTTAAATCGGTCTATGTTTGGACTTGTGCCCACATAAATTTCCCTCAAAACTGCAGCACAAAATTGAATGGCACATCCACGTTTTACGGAATTATGGGATGGAAAATGTCTTGAATGGTACATATCTTCTTTACTTTTATTATCTGAAAGTGCTACATGGATCGGATGAATTTCGTATTCTCTACAACATATCTTTCTCCAAAATTCGCTAAAAGGTTAAATTCAAATTGAAAGCACATCCACAGTTTTAAGAATTATGGAGTCCAATCTATCTGGAACGGTAGATCTTATCAAAGCTGTCATTATGTGAAAGTGCTAAACAGATCGGATTTTATTTTTAGGCTTTACATCAATTTTCGCTGTACAGTACGCTAAAAAGGCAATTTTAAATTGACTAGCACATCCACTGATAAACGAATTAATGGCTGAAATCCGGCTTATATGATATATATCGCAATTAATATTGTTGTGTGTAAGTGCTAAAATAATCGTATTATCCGTTTGGTTTCTACATCACTTTTAGCTCCAAAAATCTATGAAAATCTAAAAAATTTAACCTAAAATGGGTCTGGACACCAAACTAATAGTACGATCCATTTAGCACTTACACACAATAATAGTATGACCGATATATATATATATATATATATAGGACAGTCCCCAAACTAACCAAATGTCTCCATACTAAACACTTGATCGAAAAAATACCGGTGGGCTCAAAACATTTAAATATCCCGTTATAACAGCAACATTTTCAGTAGCCATTACAGTCTTTTTTTGTAGAGTGTAGTTCTTACTATTTTTTTTTTTTTTGTACTCGAACGGACTTTTGAGTAAAACTGATAAAAATGGTAGAGCTAGTAAAAAATAGCATGTAAAAAAGACAGTTATTGTCAGCTATGCTTTTCGTAAAAATTATGACGCTTTGTTTAAGAAGGTTTGTAGCAAGAAGTTTCCGAATCCGAATCCCGTTGCATGCAAATATTTTTTGGATTTTTTTATTCTAAAAGTTTTTTTTTTTAGTAAAATTGATTTTTTGTTTGTGGAAAGAAAAACTTTTATTGTTTTTCAAACTTTAGCATGTTGGTTCCAGCATACTTTTGATATTGGTGGCATTTTGCCGCAACCACTAATTTTCCAGCTGTTATAATTCATTTATGTTTTCAGCCACCAAGTGCTATAAGCCTCGTTAGCTTAGTATGTACAGCTCTCGTCTGCAATCTAAAGGCCTGAGTTCAAATCGTGATGTCACCAAAAAACTAACTTTTTTTAAAATTAATTTTTAAAAATCTGTTTCCAGACCACCAATTTTTTAGTTTTGCCAGCGTTTTTCCCAGCATTACAACTTTTGTTTCTCCAGTGCTTTACCGGCGCCTTGTGAACAGCCAGTCCTTTTGTCTAGTGATGTTTTCATTTTGGGAGTGAGAAAGCACTTTTTGCTAGTATTACTTGTACCACCCGCTAAAGTTTCTTGCCAGCGCTTTCCTGTTTTTGTTTTTCTGACTGGGTTGTGGGAAAAATCGAAGCTGTTAAATTTACAGCTGCATTTTTAAATTGAATTGATTTGTCTTTCTACCATATAAAATGTATTTAAATAATTTTGAAGACACAATAATTTCTATCGACACTAAAAACAAAAAAAGATTACAATTGTGTATAGTACACCCAAAATAATAGACATATTATTCCCTTAACAGAAAAATTTGTTCTTTTAACAAAATTTATTCCCGTTTTTTAGTTTAAAACTTGTAGATTTTAACACATTTTTTTTTTAAATTTAACAAATTTAAATTTAAATAAAAAACTACAGTTTTATTCGTAATTATATAGAGCGGAAAATTTGTTCAAATCATTGGATCTCGGGATCCTCTTCTGGTCCGTATCATATAAGGTTATTCCAAATGACCCGGGTAAAAATTTTAATATGGTGTCATATATAATTATATCTTATTTGATAAGTCCCCATATACAACGACATACAACTAGATCCGAAAAAGGGTCATCTTCTTGTGTCTAATTATATCAAATTATATATAATTTGACACAGTTTGATCTGAGATTTGTCCATATCCAGTACATCAAATTGCATCTAATTCGATATAAAATATCTGATTTTATATAATTTTGTCTAATAGTAGGTATACTTTTTATGCATACCGGCTATTAAATTGTTATTGAAGTTTCTATAGCTTGAACTATATTAAAGGCCCAAATTTTATAACATTATCAGACAGTTCGAATCAGACAGTTCATATACGAAAGTACAAAATTCTCGTCCCGTTGATTTTTTGTACCTTATGTAATGTCTCGGTTTGAGTAAGAAAGTTATCATTTTCTTATTGCGGACAACTGAAGAGTAGATTGATGTCTACGAAACAATTGTATTGTCTATCATGAAAATGATCAACCCCCTTTCTGAAACAACAAATAAAAATCTAATATGACAATATCATATTAGAATTTGGACTTGAGGTGGAAGAATATTCTAACTAAATATATGAAAATATAGAAAGTCCGAAAAAACAATTTTTGTATTTTTTAATGCAAAAATTAAGATAATTGTTATAAAATAAAAATTTTAATGCTTTTGTCTTCTAAATCGTCCGCATCATTTTTTTTTTTTTTTTAATATAATTTTATATGCAAAAAAATCACGTGAAAATTATATGGCTGTGGAGAAATTAACTCTTAATTTATATGAAATCATATAGAAAGTTGTATAAAATTACAAGAATATATTTTTAGTATGACGATACATACAGTGTATATAACTTAGTATCGAACCATATATAATCATATCGGTCACTACATATATTTTAATTAGTTTTATATGGCTTATGTAGTTATATATGGAGTCAGATTTGGGGATATGTAATAACATCAATTACCGTACAAAAAATTCATTGAAAAAATAATATCAGATGTAGTTGTAAACAATGATATGTATGTTAATGTGACTTCATTTACCGTCAGATATAACTCAATCACATTATATATAACAATATATAACTACTTTTACTCGGGGAGCAAGGGTTTTGTTTATTTTGCTGTGTCTCTCTTAGTTTTCGAGGGAGTTATGAGGCATTTTGTAAAATGTAAAATTTTTCAAAATTATTTAAATTTTTGAATTAAAAAATAGCTTTTCCGAAATTTCTATATTTTTTTTATATTTATGTAAAATATGTTCTACGCCAAGTCCAAAATCTAATATGATATTGCTATATAAGGTTTATTTGTTGCTTTATTAAAAATTTCTGAGGATCCAAGTCTCGAAAGGGGTCTATTTTGGATAGAGATAACATTTTCAAAGGGTGCTTGAGAGTTAGGGTTATTTGAAATATGCATCAATTTTGCACTATCTCTTTTAGTTTTAGAGATATGGGCGAAAATCGGGTGGGAAAAAAATAGCGAAATCTTGAAAACTTCGGATACACTCATGGCGCCATCTGCCAGATAATAGCAAAAACATGCAAATGTTATATTTTAACAATTGTGGACGCTGTGGTGTAATGGTTAGCGCGTTGGACTGATACACGTGAGGTTGCGGGTTCGAGCCCGTGAGGTTGCGGGTTCGAGCCCCAACCAAGGCAACATCAATTTATGAAAAATAGTAATATGTTTGAGTTTTTTCTATCCCTCATACATATCGCAGCGTCCTCCTTCGGTGTTCCCATAGCACTTAACCCCACCGAAGTAAAATAATATAACAGGACTATGAACTAAAAAGCTTCAACAAAGTTCGCCAACTCACCATCAGATGGCGCGCAACAACTGTTCTAAAAATTCAAAATCTCGCACAATTAAAGTGTTGCCATATTTGAAGCCCTTCATCTCTCACCACATTTCACTTCTTCTCTATCACCTTCAACACGTTAACACGCAGAAAAAAGAGATTGTTGAATATATTTCCAGGCAATTATATATATGTTTATAAACTACTACACTTATGTTTGAGGTGTGTTTCCAATTATTTTATTTTTATCGTTATAATACGTATGTCTCCAGGCAAACACTGTAATGTTTGAATGGTAGTCATATTTTCCCACTTAAACAAAAATATATATGCATTTTTATTTTATCATTATTATGTTTGTGGAGTGCAAATATAATAATGGTAAAAATATTATATTTGCTGGCAAACATATTATATTAAAAACACGGCAAATATATTTTGACAGTTCTTCCAAACATATATATATCACCATCAAATATGTTTCCTGAAGGGCGATTTTTTTCAGCGTGAATTAATAAGAGGAATTTCTTGAGTGTTGCTTCTATTAAAAAAAAATGGTGTAATGACTGATGTTGTGATAATAAGATATTAATCTTGTAACATTAGGATGCTCGAAATAAATTAAATTAAATTAAATTAAAAAAAAAAACACAAAAAACAAAAATGGTTGCTTAAAATGTAGTTATAAATAGTTTTGAAAATCGACACTACAAATTAATAACAGTACTGATGATTTCGAGTATTTTATTAAATGTAGATAACTAAAATATTTGTTTAAATCAGTGCTTCAACTTAAAATTTATTAAAAATTAGTCAAATCATTTGAAACTTTCTTGACAGATTTTGTTACTGACGTATTTTTGAAGTGTAGGTACCACAAAAAATACTGTAGAACCAACCTTAACATCCCGTCCTCTTGGAAAACCCTCATAAGGTGTATCTAGGTCAATATAAGTTGGTAGTTAAAAACATCTTCGCAAACCAAAATTATAGTGTATAAATATAAAAAACAATAAAAAATCATACAAAATTTTCCAAGTCTGAAATTTCAGACCGCTCATAAAAATTTTTAAATGAGTCATAGGAATGATATAGTTTTGAAAATAGTCTTTTCCAAAAACACGACAAAGAGTTATCTTAAGAGTCTAAGAAGATGTCTTGAAATGACAGTTTATCACACAAATTAAAAAAAAAACACAATACTGAAATTTGTACGGAAAATTTAGATTTCATTAGTTTTTTTTTTGTTTTATTCAATTCCCTGCACACATTTTCATAGGAAAAAGCTTATTACTGACACGCAAATGATCAAAAATATTTGCTGGGTTCCTTAAAAAATTTAAATAGTTAAATAAACCCCCTGTTTCTATAAAGCGAACGGAATTATGCTGCCAGAGGAATTTTATGTATTTTATTTTTGTTACAATAACAAAATACACACATTCCTCAGACGTAATTATTTCGCTCGCTTTATAAAAACAGGGGGTAAATACAAAAGCTTTAAATAAGCAAATTTAATTGAATTAAAAATTAAATTTTTACAAAGTTTCGAATATTAATTGTATTAAAAAAAGACCCATAATAATAAAAATAAATTTTTAATATAAAACGTAAAATTTTAGAAGTATTTTCTTAAACAAAATTATCGTAAAATTTTATGTTTATTTCTTTGGAAAAATAATATTAAATAATTTTAACAACAATAACGATAACGAAAAAAATCAATTTTCTTTTCATAAATATTTCAAACGGAAAAACGTGCAAAAATTCAAATGCCATTATTTCTGTTCACTCACATAACAAATCTTAATACTCAAAGTGTTTAGAAGTAAAAAAAATTCTGTTACATACAATAGTATATTTAACAAACTTCTAGGCTTCACGCAAGAGAAAAAAACCCACACTTCCTTCCTGTCACTGTAGAGGAGCAAACAAAAACCGTCATACACCCATCCATCTATTGTGTTTATGTATTCGTATTTAAATGGCACTCAATATGAAATTGTTTGACATGTTTTGCCAACGCTGCCACTACTACGTTCTATAGCTGTTGGTAGTTGTTGCTTTTTTTATTCGTTGTCGTATTTGTTTGCAAGAATTTCTTTCTGTCGCGCGTACAACAAATCGAATTAAATAAACAAATGCGTAACGTGACTAAACTGTAAAAATGATATTTTAAATGTTTATACTGCTACAACTACTACTGTTGCTGCCAATTCTAATATTTGTGCCGCTGCCACTTGAATAACTAGAGAATTTATTTTTTTTTCTCCTTGCCACATACTAAGCTGTTGTTTATTTAACATGGCAGTGGGTTAGAACTGTTTGTTATATACATAAATATATGTTTTTTTTTTATTCTAGAGGGTGTTAGAAAGTATTTATCACTTTTTTTTACGAACAAGTTGAAATAATTTTGTTTTTTATTCTAAAAATGACTTTTAATCTTCTGCTAAGCTAACCTCCGAAAGGTGTTTTGTGTGAAATATTCATGCTGGGTGTTTAAATAAATTGGAAATTTTATAAAATTTTATTAACAATAAAAAAAAAGTAAAATATTATTTTTTTGGAAATGGCAAATTGATACAGTTTAGACTGGTAAAAGAAAATAACAGAATTTCTACACGTTTTCCAGAATAAATATTTAAATTTGGAGACAAATTTAATTTAACGGAGAATAAAATGGTTTGTCATTTTTTATATAGGGAAAGGAGTTTTTTTTAGTGGCAACTGAATTGTAACGTGCACAGTGGTCCAAACACAAAAAAAAAAAGTAATAAATATGCTATATCTAAACTGCTGAACGGACTTCAATAATTTCAGCAAATCAATTGATGTACACTGAGAGAATTATCTTCATGATATTAATATAGTTTTGCAAAAAAACCAATAAAATTCCTCTGAAACTCGTCCATTGAAACTTTTGATTGAATTAATAAAATTTTTTATGAAATGTTGTGAAAAATTTAATTTATTAAAAGTTTTACACAATCATTGAAAAATATTTATTAAATGATTAAATTATATATTAATGAGATGAAATTGTGTCCGATTTTTGATCTGATACAATTTTATCGGTTTATATGTAATGGTATCAGTTTAGATCATAATTGGTAAAATTTTATATAAATTATATATAATTGTATACAACATTTACATAATACAATTGCAACAAATGGTGCATCCGAGTTAAAACTGATATACATAATTGTATCAGGTAAAAACTTGGATATAACTATATAAGTTTGTATTCAAATATGTCTATTTGGATCTAAACTTATACCATTGCATATAAACCGATTAAATTTTATCAGCCCTGCTAAAAAAATGATATGACTTTTTATATGTATATAAAATTACTATATCGGAAAAATGATAACATCTAATTATATCAAATTAGATCGTATTGTGATCATTTTGGATCTAATGTGACACAATAATAAGATATGGTTTGATACAATTTTATCCGGATTTTGTCCTCATCCAAATGTATCAAATATAATATAATCATATCCAATTGGATGTAATGGTATATTAGTCGATACAATTATATATAATTATATATAATTGGATATTGTAATATGATGCACTATATATTGTGCAATATATAACAACATATAGTTATAAATTTAGGATATAATTTGGTAAAATTGTATATAATTATATATTGGTATATATGTTCCAATATATAATTATTCAAAATTTTATAAGATAATATATGATTATATCAAAACTTTTTTACTTGGGAGGTCAAAAATCGAATAGAATTTAATCTGATTAATATATAATTTAATCAGTTAAGATTGAAACTGATACCATTAGATAAAAACTGATACAATGATATCGGGCCATTTTTCGGATGAGATAGTACAGTGTGAAAGCTAATATATATACTATTGGGTATATAACTTAAAAATGCGGGTTTTTTGACAAATTTTTGGCGTTTATCATGAAACATTGGTACAATATAAATTTATTAAAAGTATTGGCCTTTTGACATATGATCTTTTTCTATGTGTCTGGCAATATATGGGTTCCGCACCAAAACAACTGCTCATTTTTTGAGTTCAAGAACGAATCAAGCCAATTTCTGATACCCTGTTCTAAAGTGAGACCGTTCTGTATCGATCGAAACAATTGGTAGTCGGACAGGGAGAGGTCTGGACTATAAGGCGGGTGAGGCAATACTTCCCAACCACTATTTTATAAATAGTTTTTAACCGGTCTTTCAACATGTGGCCGAAGCGTTGTCATGACGGAATATTACGGCTTCATGTCTGGTCGCATATTCCGGTCGTTTTTCGGCCAAAAGAATCATTTGTGTTCGGTATAGATCCCTTGTGATCGTTTGGCCCGATTTCAGCAGCTCATAATAGATAGGACCCTTCTGGTCCCACCAAATACAGAGCATTACTTTCGCGCCATGGACAGTAGGCTTTGGCGTTGATTTGACTAGTTGGTCGGGCTTCCCATACGATTTCTTGCACTTAGGGTTGTCTTAATTGATCCACTTTTCATCGCCGGTAATGATTCGATGCAAAAACGACTTCTTTTTAGGGTGTACAAGCAGCATTTCGGACATGCAAAATCGTCTTTGAGCGTCTCTCGGCTTCAACTTGTGATTTCGGATGAATCCGGCTGCTTGAATTTGCTGCTTAAGTGATTCCAATGATTTCCCAAATTCTTCTTGAATTTGATAACAGTCTTCATCGAGTAATGACTCCAATTCGTTATCTTCAAACCATATTGGCTGACCCTGCGGTCTTTGTCTTCCTTGTCAAAATCACCACTTTTAAACCCCACAAACCATCTCTCGCATGCTGAAATCGATGACATATATTCAGAACAAGATTCGCTGGAAGATGTTCAGGATAAGCTTCGATGTGCTTAAGCTGCATTTTTTTTTTGCAATTGAAGAAGTAAAGCCCAACTTCACGCAAATGATGCGCTCTTGGCACAAAATTCGACATTTGTGAAGCAACCGACCGGTTGTTGAAAAATTATTATTTAGAGACATCTGACAATAAAATATAAACAATAACACAATTTAATGGAAAATCAGTGATGAAGCCTGTCCATAGAAAAAGGCAGAAACTAGATCTAGTCTGATTTGCAAATTAATGTGTTTATAATTTTTAGAGAAAAAGGTTTATTCTTCTTCTTAACCTCAAAACTACTAAAACAAAAACTTTGGTGTTCACATTATGTCATTCAGTGACTAAGTGAGAATAAATGACAGATGTTTACACTCCAAAATGCCATATAAGTTATTGAAGACACAAACTATGGGTAAAACATACGCCATCTGTTGTGAATCCCGCGTTTTTAAGTTATAAACCCAATATCGCTCAAAGCTCCATATTATTTTTTTAATAGGGAATTTTATAACCGAGCTTTCATTAAACCTTAAATGCATGGTGTAGCCATTTGGCAACATACCAGTTTTATAATTAAAAAAAAAAACCCACTTGATGCATAAAACTGCATTTTTTTGGCATTGGCGCCCCTTCTGCTCAAAGTGTTCTTATAGTTTCACTATGCGACAGTCAAAATCGGGATGGGATGAAACCAACGGGAAATGTTATATCGGTCAAAAACAAGTTATACGTGCCCGGCGTTTTGCTGGGACACGTATAATGAGTTAGTAACTATCATATAGGGGAAATTGTCACCTTTGGTGGTCTTTTTTTTTGACATAACTCGAGAACCACTAGTCCGATTTTGCTCAAGCAATTTTAAGAAAATTAAAAATTATAATTCCTTTAATCTGTTCATATAACGTTTTTCTATATACTCAACAGTTTTGCAGGTAAAAATAAATGTATGAAGAAGCAAAAATATTTTTTGCCTAAAATATTAAATTTTTTTATTTTTTAAATTCATAAAAAATCGAAAACGGAAAAAAGGCAAGTCGTATTACTTTCACGCAAAGTCACATAACTTTTAAACAAAATGAGACATAGATCATGAAAATCGATGGACGCGTTTCGCTTTTATTCACAATTAAGTGAAGGTATCTCATTTTGACAAGAATATTGATTTTATGTTTCAATGAGTTTGGATAATATTTATTATATATTATTTATTATTAACACGTAAAATTAAAAATTATTATTATCCTGGATCAGTCCAAATCATTGGTACACCAAAAGAAAGTGAACTGCGTTTCCCTTGGATCCACATGTTAAGAGCATTGTAGCACGTTTTACAAATTTTGTCTGGGGCCCACGAAACGCCGCGAATTATTTCGGAATCAAAATAAAGTTTAAAAGCACGCTCCACTTGCTCAGTGAGTAATGCAGTATTTATTGAAAAAGCGCTTTTGCCACAAACGTAACAAAATAAATTGATATTTTCTGGACAATTTGCACTCATTTCGGTTTTATACTTTTATTACTTTTTTGTCACTTTAAAAATATCGTACTTTACGCGTTCGGAGACACTTGTTGAATGACAAAAATCGATCAATGAAAACCTATAAAAACTACGTAAATTTCAATATTTTACTGAGAGGTACTTATGAATTGGCGCATCTTTTAAGGGTGGCTATATACCTGATTCGTGTGCGTTTTAAATTTTTCGTAACGTTCTAAAACATGACCACTCATAAATGTGGTTGCAATTTGTGTAACAAAATCATGCAGGTAGCCAACGGAAAAAACCCAAATAATTAAAAAAGTACACTTTCCTTTTTTCCTTTTCATTGTCCACGCACATATATGACCATTTTTTAGTTTGTTACCGCTACCATAAAAATCAAATCACCTTTTGTTTATTACTTTTTTTTAATATTTTAGGCAAAAAATATTTTTTTCTTCATACATTTATTTTTATCGGCAAAACTGTTGAGTATATAGAAAAAGATTAAAGGAATTGTAATTTTTAATTTTTTTAAAATTGTTTGAGCAAAATCGGACTAGTGGTTCTCGAGTTATGTCAAAAAAAAGACCACCAAAGGTGACAGATTCCTAGACGTGACCCAGCGAAACGCCGGTAGACGATAACTTCTTTTTTACCGATATAACTTTCCCCGGTAGTTTGAACCCTTCCCGACCCTTACCATTTGTCTCACAGTGTTTTTTAAACAGCTATAGGAAAAATGTTGGGTTTGCTTCGTGTGTTTGTGAAAAATCTAAAACACGCGTTTTTTTTTACAAAAATGTTTCTTTAAATATTTAAAGTGGTGTTTTCGCAATAAAATTAATTTTGGCGACAATAAATGTATAGTTTATATATTTTTTAGTGCACGTTAAAATAATCACAATTTAGCAGTTTGGCAAAAAACCATATTTATACCCTACACCACTATGTGGTCGGGGTATTATAAGTTTGTGCTGATGTTTGTAACACCAAAAAATATTGGTCGTAGACCCACCTTATAGTATACCGATCGGTTCAGAATTTTTTTTTATTTCGATTTAACGATGTCCGTCTGTCCGTCCGTCCGTCTGTCTGTCTGTCCATGCAATCTTGTGCGCACTCTACAGGTCGCAACTATTAAGATATTTTGATGAAATTTGGTACGCAGACCTATGTTGGACCAAGGACGAACAAGTTTGATTTTTTTGAACATCGGTCCATGTTTAGACCTAGTGCCCATATACGGGTCCTACCAAAATTATACTGTTTATATGCTGCAGGTCGTAAATATTAAGATATTTTGATGAAATTTGGTACACAGACCTATATTGGCCCAATAATGCAGCCTATTGATTTTGGTGAACATCGGTCCATGTTTAGACATAGTGCCCATATAAGGGTCCCACCAAAATTATATTGTTTATACGCTGCAGGTCGCAAATATTAAGATATTTTAATGAAATTTGGTACATAGACCTATGTTGGCCCAAGGACGAAGCCTATTGATTTTGGTGAACATCACTACATGTTTAGAACTAGTGCCTATATAAGGGTCCCCCCAAAATTGGCTTGGTTACAAACTGCAGATCGCAAATATTAAGATATTTTAATGAAATTTGGTGCGCTGACTCACATTATAGAATATTTTGATATAAGCTCCATTTTAACCCTTTCGAATTTCGGATCCAAACAATACACCAGACTGGTGTAGGGTATTGTATAGTCGGCATGCCCGACTTTAACCTTTTTACTCGTTTTTAATAAATTTTTAATGGAATTTTTCTTGAAATGTACACGCCTTTAGAAATCATATATAAAAAATGTAGGTGTCTTTTCCCGCATAAGCAAACCATGAGGCCGAATTTTAGGCTAGAGACCTGAAATTTATAGTAAACATTCCCCGTAATTTGCATTAGTTGATACAGTAATAAGGTACTTTTTGGAACTTCAATCAATAACGTGAAAAAATGGGCGTATGCTAATTCACCGAAGAAAATTTCTTTTGGAATTTCCAATAAGAACGTGGTAGAATTGGGGTTAAAAAAATAAAAATGGCCCGTTACTTACCCATCGTGGATACCCACTAAAACGAAATGATTGGAAGTTTTAAAGGAGAGGAGCAAAAAGGGAGAAGTCCTTCTTTAATAATATGTACAATCGCTTTAAGCCAGAAATCTGAAACTGAACATCAAAACATAATCCACCAAAAAGTTGAACAGATTTATTTGACGAGAAAAATCCATAGAAAAAGAATGCAATTTTTTACTAAATATATTCCGATATTTAAAAGTGCAGGCAATGAACTATCGGGCTACTAAGCTCTAATTCACTTAAAAAAAGTCAAAAAAGTAAAATTATTACTTTTTAATAGTCATACGCGGTTCCAGCAATTAATATAAGGGGAAAAATCATACGCCTCAGTGGCCAACTCAATGTATTTGTCTACTGTGGCGTATGATTTTTCCCCTTATATTAATTGCTGGAACCGCGCATGTTAATAGTACATCACTTAGCTGAAGGTAAACGTTTCTTTAAGCAAATAATTTGCAGCCTCTTCCAAATACAGTATTCTTTGCCATTTCCTAAATCTTAAATATATAAATATTTGCTTTAAATTTATTTTAATCTGAAGTGCAGAAAAAATGTATGCTGTCATTATTTATTCTTTCACGTGTGAAAACCTACTTTATATGTAGTCAAAAAAATATGCTACAAAATTCTGAATAAAAAGAAAAAAAAAAAAAAAATAAACCAAATACTCTACATGCAACATTTTTCATATTGTATTAGAATTTCCTTATAAAAACTTTGCTTTTTCTGCTAACAAAACACACTTGGCAGTGTACTAGACTGCAACTAACTCACATATACACACACGAAAAATGCAGATCTTTAAAGGAGTAGGATTAAGGGAAATAAAATAATATTAAATAAGTTATTCATATAGGATAAAACGAATCCTAGAGAAACACCATTTTGGGTCCTACTTTACCGCAGTTAACAGTGAAACTATTTTGGCGAATTTAAACATAAAACCTATTTGCAGCTTTACGAATTCAATGGATATAATTCAATTTTTTTGCGAAGTTTATCTCAAGTTCATGCCACACAATTCAAATCAAAAATTCCTTTCTACTTCTGATACTCGAATATTAACAAAAGTGATGCTCATGAGTGTTGTCAAGAAAGAGAGTGCAATGCAGTCATATACGAATAAATGCAGGTAAAGTAAGGTAGACAAATATACGAGTGTATAAACAAATGCATAGTTAGATATAAAAGATATAGACTGACAAATGGAACAGACAAACGACGTACGGACAGATAGGTACACACAGCCATCCAAGCAAATATGTACAACATTGATATTACAAAGCTTATATGTATTTGCCATATATATTTCTTTGCAACATATTACAAACAAAACACAAACTGTCTACTTCAATGTCTAGAGTTATGTAACAAAAACAACAAATCTTTTAAAAGATAAATATATTTAGACACATGGTTTAAACTTACAAAAAAAAAAGAAAATGTGTATGGTTAAAAGATGCATGATGATGCATCATGGTTGAATAAAATTTGTTTTTTAAATACACTATGCTCCACAAGTATTTAAAAGTTGACAGTTTTAAGTAAGTAATTGATTGATTTTAAAACTTAAAATGTAAACTGTTTATACAAAAGTCAGCTTTTAAGAACGCGCCTTAGGTGTCAAAAAGAACCTTAATGTAAAACGACTAAAACAGTTACAGTCGGGCATGCCGACTATATGATAACCTTTACCAGTCTGGTTAAAAGTCAATTAATGTATGGATCCTAAATTTGTAGCGGTTAAAATTATAAAATTGGTGAGAATTTTTTATATGAAATAATGTTAAACTCACAGAAATAAATATGTAAAAAAGGAGAAAACGCTAATAGAAATTAGTTAAAAATTACCTTGCAGGAAAAATTGCTGCAATTAGCAGACTTTTTGCTAAATACTAGTAAGATAAAAAACAGCAAAAATAAAACTGTAATATGTACAGAATTTTAGTTATATTTTTGTTACTTTTTATTTAATTGAAAATGACAAGTTATACTATAAAATGTGCAGAAAATTTTGCTTAATATTAATAGACCAAAATAGTAAAAACACACTCTTATATCTACAAAACTTTTGTTATTTTTAACTAAAATTTAGTTGAACGGCAATAGCTGCCTATCCTGCTACAATGGATTTTTAGAAGGCTAGATTGTTAAAGGCATTAAAAGAATAAAATACCTTAACAGAAAAAATTTTACTTTTGAAAATTTAAAAGTTTTTTTCTGAGTTTTTATTCTAGTAATTATTTAACAAAATGTTTTGCTAATTTAACAGATTGCTTTTTTCTGTCAACTAAATATAGGGTGATTCAATAATAGTGCAGACCCTTGAATGCAAGTTTATGTGATTTGTGGAGGTTTTTTAAATATTTTTTTTTGGGACAATTGGTACTACAGTCTTTGGCAAATTAAGTCATGGAACGATATTTAGTTGAAAAATGCGTAAAAATTATCCAAACATTTTATGAAAATGGTCGTTGTGCAAGAATTTCGAGCATTCCGAAAGTTTTTTTTCTTATCGTGACATGATAAAAAACTCTTTATAGCCTGAATTAGATGGCATGGACTTGGAACACATGTGGTTTCAACAG
Source organism: Leucophora obtusa (assembly GCA_949987735.1). Lineage (NCBI taxonomy): Eukaryota > Metazoa > Arthropoda > Insecta > Diptera > Anthomyiidae > Leucophora > Leucophora obtusa. Next base: position 56,429,684 of record OX465299.1, on the reverse strand, counting down.
GACGGTGCCACTACTGCGCATGAAACAATGACCCTATTGCGAACGAAGTTCCCAGTACGCATTATTTCAAGAAACAACGAGGGCAAATGGCCGCCTAGATCTTGCGATTTGACACCATTGGACTTCTTTCTCTGCACTCACAATATTTTATCCTTAAAAACAACTTAAAATATATATTAAATTAATTGAAAATACAATTAAAAAAAGGACTACTGATTTTCCATTATATTCAATCCAGTTTGCTATTTATTTTCAAACATTGTTTAAACAATCCATGAGAGAAATAAAAATAATTGTAAAGTCTATTAAAACAATCATAATTTTTTTTTTATTTGAAAGTTTTTTTTTTTTTTGTTTAATTTTCAAAACACTACCCAGCAAGCATGGCAATACGAAGAAGATTCCCCGATCATATTGCCAGGAAGAAAACATTTATTGCCGGCAATATAAATTTCGAATTGCGGAAGTTTCTTCCGTCGGGAATAACTGTTACCCGAAAGCATTACTTCCAAGCAACACGAAAGCAATACCCCAGGAAGATATATCGGCGATATCGCTAAGTTATCACCTGGAAAATAAAAAGGTGATATCGCCAAATAAACTCCCCTGTACAATATAAAGGATTTATTTTTTCACTATTAAATTTAAGCCTGAAAAAGAACATCTGCATACATAATCCATTGACCAACACATTAGTTATCTTGATTTCATCATAGCCGATTTTTTCCGCACATTAAATCTTGATTTTTTCGAGGAATTTGTTTCGTATGTATCTGTTGATTGTTTAAATACAAATTTTGTTTTAATTTTTTCCAAAATGACAAAGAATTTGAAACAAATTTTCTTTATATTCCGGATGATAAAAAAGAAATATTGCCGCAATATCATCATAAATAACTATGACAAAAAATTCAATTTTTGAATAATTTTTTTCCAAATATCACCGAATTATCTTCCAAGTAATAAAAGGAAGACAATTTTAAAATACTACTTGATTATTTTCATTCAAATGAAAAATAGAAGATATCGCTTTAATATCTTCTTGGAAGATATCTTCAAAATGCTGGCAGGGTACGCCATACACAACACACACGTTCATATTTTTTGCTAGCTATGTTTGTGTGTATGAGTAAAGTATTTCTTTTAATTTGAATTAAAATAATTTTGTATATAAACAAACTATTTTAACAAAAAACAAAACCGAAAATATTTGTTTTTTTTTTTAATTTTATTTTATTGGGATATACATTAATTGCATTAAAGGAATTAAATAAAACCCCAAACATATTTAACAAATTGTGAAAAATAATCCCTTGTCAGGGGACGACGTTTTTAGAATTTCTGGAAATATTTGTTAATTTAAATTACAAACTCAATGAGAATTTCTTGTTCTCGTCTAGGAGCGTTATTAAACATATAAAATATCAAAGAAAAAACAAAAACAACAACCGAAAATTTTGCACAATTTACTTTGTCATCTTCCAAAGTACTACTCTGTTGTTTTGACAGATCTAGCAATGTCGTAACATCCATTCATTTAGAAACAACAATAGAAAACAATGTTTTCTAAAGTGTCAGTAACATTTAAATTTGCGCAATATTTGAATTTTTTTGTTTTAAAACAGTAAACAATGAATATATTTAAATTATTTTCTCTTAAAATAGAAATCTAAAAATAGAATATTTGAATGAAAATAACAATTCCTACAGAAGATACATATTTTTTTCTAGTTTGTTTTTTATTTATTGATAAAACAAGTTAAACAAAATGTTTCAATATATTTTAATTTATTCTTAAATTGAAAACAAACTTTACCTATTACCAAAATGTTGGGTTTTAATTTTTATTCAAAAAAATAAAAATTGTTTTTTCGACCTTTTTATTAATTAATTAGAAATTTATTAATTCAGTTCGAGGCCAATTTCCTTATTATGAATTAACATAATAAGTACTTTTTTCAAAAACTGCTATTTTTCTTCATCAGGATATTCTCCTAACAAATACTTCACAGAGTTTTTGCTTTCAAAAACCTCTAACACTTTCAGGAATGAAAAGACGATCGTTTCGGGGATTTTCCAAGTCCCCTTCTTCAGTTTTCTTTAGAAAGTGGTGGCAATAGTGCAATGCAAATTGAAACATCAAAATTAACTGAATTAATAAATTTCTAATTTACCTATTACCTTTAAAATAAACCTCAATCGGTTATGGAAAATATATTGTGAGTGTGGGGTTATGTGAAGTGCATGGTATATGTTAATAATCCGGAGACGATTCCAGAGCTGAACGACGAAATTGTACGCGTTATAAGTGATATACAGCCCGAACTACGCCAATATTTCCATAGACTAATAAACATGATGAAATAAAAAAAATATATTTTTGACCAATTTTGATGTGTTTTATTTATAAAAGAAAATCTGCGGTCTTATTGAATCACCCTTATACATAAAATTCTATACATTTAGCAGTTTTATTTTTGCTGTTTCTATCTTACTAATATTTAGCAAAAAATAATCTGCTATCTCCAGTAGTTTTTCTCTAAGTCCCTTTTAATTTGGTTTTAGTAGTTCTAACTAAATTTTGTACAGAATTTTTTCTATTAGTGTAGGTGTATTTAATAGCAAATCGGAAATACAGAACTTATGGGCGATTGGTCCAAATATGGACCAATTGTACACTAATAGAAAAAAGTCCGTAAAAAATTTAGGTAAAACTACTAAAAATTAGTTAGAAATGATGCTGCAGAATAAAACTGCTAAATTAGCAGATTATATTTGATATATATTAGTAATATAGGAACAGCAAAAATAAAACTGTTAAATGTACAGAATTTTAGTTATATTTGAGTTAAACTTTTTTAAATGGAAAGTAGCATATTAATCTGCTAAAATCAGCAAAATATTTTGCTAAATAATTAGTAGCCTAAAAAATCAAAAAAAAAAAAAAATTTTTTATTGCAAATAAAAATCGAGCCTGTTGAAAACAGCAGTTTTCAACTTTTTTTAGCAAATATTTCTGCTGATTTTAGCAGCACTCGTATGGACTGCTATTTGTATTTAACTAAATTTAGCTTAAAAATAGCTAAAATTTTGTAGATATAACAGCTTGTTTTTGCTATTTTTGGGCTACTAATATTTAGCTAAATTTTATGCAGCTTTTACAGTACAATTTCTTATTTTCATTTAACTAAAAGTTAGCTTAAATTTAACTAAAATTCTGTAAATTTAACAATTTTAATTTTACTGTTCTTATTTTACTAGTATTTAGCAAAAATAATCTGCTAATTTTAGCAAATTCTTCTGCAACATCATTTTTAACTAATTTTTAGTAACTTTTTCTGCTATTTTTACAGATTTATTTATATGAGCGTCTCAGTAATCTTATTTAAACTTAAACTTGGAATATTGAAAAGAATCTTGTGTATTTTTTAAGCATAGTATATATACAAACATACTACATTTAGTATTACTGAAATTGAAACCAGGAAGTATAAAACATATTTTTCTTTTTTTTTAAAACTTACCTCACATATTGATTGGCTTATATTATGTAAATTTAGTCGAAATATGCGATCCCTGGAAATAAAAAGAAGTCGAGAAAAAACATCGTTAAAAAAAAGGAATCATTAAATATTTTTAATATACAGTTTGAATAATTTATAAGTTTTGGTTTTTATATGTATACTATGTATTACAACCATCATTACTCGTCGTCATTTTTTTACATAGAACTTTTTATATAGTGTGTTATTTTTTTGAAATTCGAAGTGTTTGCTCTAAAAAAAAAAAAATCCTAAAGTATGATGTCGTGTGACACGCTATATTATAGACTATTTTCGTTCTTAAATTATCCTTCTAAAAGACAGACATTAATGTGGTTATAATATGTTAACAATAAAAACCATTAATAAAAGGCTTCTTGTTTTTCTTGTGCAAACATATGATTACTTTGAAAGTCTAGAGTCTAGTCTCTCTCACTTTACAAACACAATTCAATCATTTTTCATTTCATGATTTCAAACCATTTGAAATAATTTTACTATGCAATTTTAGCACATGATACTCGTAAGAGGGTTTGTTTGGTTTTGTTGGTTGATATGCTACATTTTTGTTTCGGGAAATGTATTTAAAAGACATTGATCAATAAATTTTTAATATTAAGCATTACGACAAAATAGTATTTTTTTTAATATTTCAAAAAGTTGTAATATCAACTAGAAATATGCAGATTGTGGTTTTCTAAAAAATTTTAATAAATCTATAAAAATAGCAGAAAAGTTACTGAAAATTAGTTAAAAACGATGCTGCATAAAAAACTGCTGAAATTAGCAGATTTGTTTGCTAAATACTATTAAAATAAGAACAGTAAAATTAAAAATGTTAAGTTTATAGAATTTTAGTTATATTTAGGTTAACTTTAGTTAATTGAAAATAACAAATTGTACTGTAGAATCAGCTAAAAATTTTCTAAATATTAGTAGACTAAAAATAGCAAAAAAAGCTATTATATCTCTTAAATTTTTTCTATTTTTAAGCTAAATTTAGTTGAATGCAGTCCATCCTGCTAAAATTAGCAGAAATATTTGCTAAAAAAATTGTAAACTGCTGCTTTCGAAAGGCTCGCTTTTTATTTGCATTCAAAAAAAAAAATTTAAAAAAAACGTCGAAAATTAAAATTTTTTTGTGATTTTTAGGCTACAAATTATTTAGCAAAATTTTTTGCTGAATTTAGCAGGTTAATTTTCTATTTTCCATTAACAAAAATTTAACTCAAATATAACTAAAATTCTATATATTTAACAGTTTTTATTTTGCTGTTCTTATTTTACTAGTATTTAGCAAAAAAAATCTACTAATTTCAGCAGTTTTTTCTGCAGCATCATTTTTAACTAATTGAAAGTAGGTAACTTTTTCTGCTATTTTTACAGATTTATTTCTATTAGTGTAGGGTATCGAAAATTTCTTTTTGTCTTAACAGCTGTCAATTTTGTTTATGGTTTTTCTACTTTAAGTAGTCTCTCAGTTTATTTTTCGTGTTTATATTTAAGGTTCACCATTATGTTTTCTTTTCTTTGAACACATTGACATTTTATAGGTTTAACCTTAACACCTGCTGCCAACTAGCTAAACAGCAGTGACTGATTGATGAATGTCTTTGTAGAGACTGTCATTGTGTAAGATTATGTGGTTAAAACAAATCAAAATAATAACATTTTTACAGTAAAAAATGAAACATACACGAGTTAGAGATTAGATGAGTTTTCCAGTCGATTCTAAATAAATATTTCTAGAAAACAGGTGGAGCAGAGTATGTAGTTTATTAATGCTATAACAAAATATAAAATACTACTCGCTAAAACTAGCTAAATACTTTGGGTTTGAGGTTTTGGTAATCAGGGGATTTCTATCTATCTTTTCTCTTTCTATTTATTTGGTTATGGTTTTTATAGAGACAAAGAGAAAACAGATTCGTGCAGATAACCGTTTTTGTAGCCAATCTAATCGTTTGATTGTCGTAACCGGATTATTCCGTTGTGATAGCCGAAAATTAGCTGAAACATGAGTAATTTGGCTGTACCAACAAAATTTCGGATGCCTTAGTAACAAGCCGGTAATAACAACCGGAATATTCGGTTGCTCTACTGAACCATTCGATAGACAACAGGATCTGATCCAGGATTTACTCAATGAAGGGGGTTGGCTAAAATGTTTTGATATCTTGTACGGTAGTCCTAACTATATATATTCTATGAACTAGAAGGGGAGGTTTTATATTATGTAGTGTTAACAAAACTGGCTTTGAGATTGGGGAAATTTTTTTTGAATACAAAAAAGCACAGATATTAAAATAGAAAACGTGACCGCTTGAATTAAACAGGACAAAATATATGTGAATTATAAATTTACTGTAGCACACTTCTCCACGTAACGTACCAAATATCCTGTATATTTTGAACAACAACAACTTTAAGTAAGCTTAATAATATCAAACGAATAAAAAGGTTAATGTCGGGCATGCCGACTACATAATACCCTACACCAGTCTGACTTAAAGCCAACTAATGTTTGGATCCGAAATTTTAATGGGTTAAAACGGACTTGTGTTAAAATGTTCTATAAAATCATAAAAGAAAAGAAAATTGAAAATATAGCCCATATGGGCGATAGGTCCAAATATGAACCCATCCTATCTAGAATAAATAGGCTTTTTCCTTAGGACCATGTAAGTCAGCGAACTAAATTTCATTCTTGGGCCGACATAGGTTCGTTTACCAAATTTCATTGAAATATATTCGTATTTGCGATCTGCACCGTGTAAAAATGACAATTTTGGGGGGTACCCTTATATGGGCACTAGGTCTAAACATGGGCCGATTTCAACTAAAATCAATAAGCGTCGTTCTTGGGCCGACGTAAGTCGGTGCACCAAATTTCGTCAAAATATCTTAATATTTGCGACCTGTAGAGTGCGCACAAGAATGCATGGACAGACAGACGGACGGACGGACAGACGGAAATCGTTAAATCGAGACAATAAAAAAAGGCGATCGGTATACTATAAGGTGGCTCTAGGACCAATATTTTTTGGTGTCACAAACATCAGCACAAACTTATAATACCCTCTCCACGTAGTGGTGTAGGGTATAAAAAGGAATGAGGGAAAAGCTTTCAGGAATTCCTTTCCAACAATACCACAAATGTGGTTTTCCAAACCAACTACCAAACAAACTGCCAAAAATTCGGTATGTTTAGCTCCCTAATAAACCAAACAACGGTACGATAGCCAAATCGCTAACACCTTAAATATCTGAAAACTATATCGTATTCCAATAAGATTATAATATCGTTTGCGATAAGGTTTAATGATAAGGTATACTTCAAAGTATTCATTATTTACAAAAATTTAAACAGTTTTCAGAAACAAATAAAATTTATAAAAAAAACTTGCAATCATTACTTCGTTTGTCTATTAATACTCCTTGTTATTGGACAATTACAGTTGCAAAATCTAGGTGAGTTCGACTTTTCTTCGAATATGACGATTTCGTTACCCATTTTTCATTATGACTTCATTTCAGCTCATTTTAAAAGTTTTCCGGTTTTGATATATAACATCATTTTCGATATCGAATAACGATAGTGTTTCGATGCTGGACCAGATTTTGGCGATTTTACTATCGTTATTCCAGGGAATTTCGATAGCGAAAACGATATCATAACTCCTTGGAAATACGATATCGTTACGAAAGATGCATTTTAGAACAAAAAATCTATCGTTTTCGTATCACATGTGATTGTCATATATGATAATAAATATCACCTAGGTGATATCGTTTCGATATCGTGACGATATCGTTTGGTTTATTGCATGTGTTTAAAGCAAAAAAACAAGAATAATCCGAACTTGTTTTTTACTTTTGTACAAAGTGGGTGAGGTAGGCGTGGTCAAATATTGGAAACATTTAAAAGTGGTTTAAGTAAACAATTTGTTTTAAGTTTTTGAAATAAAATTAAACACTTTTTGTAAAGTTCTGCACGGGATATTTTCTGAAAGAAAAAACAATTAAAATTTTCATAACTAATTCTGAATTTGGATTCTTAGGTTTTTATGAAAAACTTAATTTTAGTACTTTTTTAAAAAATGCGCAGATAATTTTCTATTCGTAAGAAAAAAATTGGAGATGTGTTCGGCTTAGTTTTCGCGAAAATTTACATTGAATATGGTACAAATGCAGTTGTACGGTATTTTAGAAAATTTTTTTGGGTGCGAATGAATAATAATATGCATAAAAATATGAAATTAATGTCCAAACAACAAAAACTTTGGTAAAATAAACCATTTTTCGTATATTTTACGAAATTTTTTGTTATTTTGACATTTTTTCGTAATTTTATGCATGGATTATTATCAGTGTATACAAACTGTATGTTTTTGGAAATCCTATAAAATTTTCCTGCATTATTTTCCACACTTACCATGACAGTGCCTTACCTAGTGTCTTCAAATGCAATAAGAAATGCCATAAAAATTACGAAATACACACAAAGCAACAACAAAATTATTTTCGGTGTTGTTGCTTTGTGTGTTATTTTCAAATTTCTTTGCACATTTCATTGCATTTGTAGACACTAGATTAGACATGAACAAATTTTTTTTTATTTTTAACGGTTTTAAAATAAAGTTATCAATACTGAAATTTTAAAGTGAATAGATTATGCTACACCTACCATGAAATAGGTTAAGTTTTTTTTTTATGTTAAGTATTAAAACATTTTTGGTCTAATTCATAAACTTTTACAACAATCTTATTGCAGGATTTTAAGCTAATTTGTGAAAAACAGTATTCATATTTGCTTAATGACGAAAAAAATAATATGGTTTATATATATACCCTACGGGAAATTTTAACAAACTGTCAGCGAACTGGCCCCTTTACATGAAATAGACTGGTCACTTTTACATGGCGTTGTCATAGGAGGGGGAAATTGACCACTTGTGACATGTCACAAGACAAATCCCAGGACAGGTCCCTGAACTTTGCTTTTTATGAGAGTTCAGTAACCTGTCCTAGGATTTGTCTTGTGACATGTCACAAGGGGTCAATTTCCCCCTCCTATGACAACGCCATGTAAAAGTGACCAGTCTATTTCATGTAAAGGGGCCAGTTCGGTGACAGTTTGTTAAAATTTCCAGTAGGGTGAATATATATTATGTCCTGTGGTTCCTATTGCGAACAAAGGGCCAATATGGTTTATATTCGATACTTATTAACTTTAAACTTTTTATAAAGTTTGGAGTGAGGAAGCCACCACTTAATATTTGCGACCGGCAGCGTATAAACAATATAATTTTGGTAGGACCCTTATGTGGGCACTAGGTCTAAACATGGACCGATGTTCACCAAAACCAATAGGCTTCGTCCTTGGGCCGACATAAGTCGGTGTACCAAGTTTCATCAAAATATATTAATATTTGCGACCTGTAGAGTGCGCACAAGAATGCATGGACAGACAAACATACGGACGGACAGACGGACATCGTTAAATCGAAATAAAAAAAATTCTGAGCCGATCGGTATACTATAAGGTGGGTCTAGGACCAATATTTTTTGGTGTTACAAACATCAGCACAAACTTATAATACCCTGACCACATAGTGGTGTAGGGTATAATAAAAGTGAACTAGATAGATTATATACCAGAACGGTGTTTTCACTTATTTAGGAGGAAGAAATAATTTAGTGTAGGAACCTCGATGCCACTAAGATATTCCAGCTTTAACCGGGATAACCAGAGGTTCCTTACAGTACATTCCGAGTAAACATAAATCTGCATAATTTGGTATACTCATAGAAATAAATCTGTAAAAATAGCACACAAAGTTACTAAAAATTAGTTAAAAATGATGCTGCAAAAAAAACTGCTAAATTTTGCAGATTTTTTTTACTAAATACTAGTAAAATGAGAACAGCAAAATTAAAACTGTTAAATTTACAGAATTTTAGTTATATTTAGGCTAACTTTTAGTTAATTGAAAATAGCAAATTGCACTGTAAAATCTGCAGAAAATTTTGCTAAATATTGGTAGACTTTTTAGTCTACAAATAGCAAAAATAAACTGTTAAATCTACAAATTTTTTGCTTAGTAGAATGCAAATAGCAGTTTATTTTACTAAAATCAGCAGAAATATTTGCTAAAAAATTGTAAACTCCTGTTTTCAAAAGGCTCGATTTTTATTTGCATTTAAAAAAAAATCAAAAAAAAACTTACAAAATTTTTATTTTTTTGGTGATTTTTTAGGCTACTAATTATTTAGGAATTTTTTTTGCTGATTTTAGTAGGTTACACTTTCTATGTGCCAGCTAAAATTGAGATTATTGTCTACCAAAATCCCTACGATCATCAGCTGGTCAAAAAGCTGCAATTTAAAGCTATTAATATGCACACTAAAATCAGGTGCATGACAACTACTAAAAACCGTGCACTTAGTTTGTGTTAAGTAAATGCTAAATATATCCTCAGACATCCAGTAGATTCTACCGATAAATTATTTTGAGTGTACGAATTGTTTATGGAATTCAGTAGTACGACTTATTTTCTCAGCGAGTCATCAATATCATTAACCAAATAAATTTTTTTTAACGATTTTACGAAAAATGATTTCATTATCTTTTTAATTTTAAACAAAAAATTGATACACTCACAATAACTTCAACGTAATAGTCATTTAAAAAAACGAGTAAAAAAATCCAGCTAATGTTTGGATCTGAAATTCGAATAGGTTAAAATGGGACTTGGGTCAAAATTGTCCATAAAATAATAAAAGAAGAGAAAATGGGAAATATAGCCCATATAGGCAATAGGTCTAAATATGGTTCAAACATGGACCGATTTTAACCAAAATAAATAGGCTTCGTCCTTGGATCGGCATATGTCGATCCAAGGACGAATACTCATCAAAATATCTTAATATTTGTGACCTGTAGATTGCGTACAAAAATGGAAGGACAGACAGACGGACGGACAGACGGACATCGTTAAATCGAAATAAAAAGTGACTCTGAGCCTAAGTCCAATATTTTTTGGTGTTACAAACATCAGCACAAACTTATTATACCCTTTCCACGTAGTGGTGTAGGGTATAACAAATCAGTAAAGTTGTTTCAATTAAATAAGTACCCAGCAAAAAAATTGCAAGTAATGCTTTAAAAACTACTTCTTTCACTGCTTCACAAGTATCCGTTAGTGTATTTTTACTGCTTTTTAGAAGTTATTCTGAACAACTTAAAAAATCACTTCTTTCATTGCTTCCAAATTATCCGTTATTACATTTTTACAGCTTTTTTAGAATTACTTCTAAATCACATCCAAAAAATCACTTAAGCAATACTTCTAAAGGGTAATTGCTCTAAAAGTGATAGCAATAATTGATTTTGGTATCATTTGGCATTTCCAAACAGAGGGTCCTGGGTTCCATTCCCGGCGGGACAAATATTTTTTTATTTTTTTTTTTTAATTTTTTTTTTATTCTATTAATTTTTTTTAAATATTTATAATTAATTTGTTTAAATTCAATATTTTTTTTAATTTTTAAACTTTTTAAAATATGTATATATAAAAAAATGGTGAGAAATTGCTTTTTATGCACCTGTAAAAATAGTACTGAAAACACCCAGTCAGAAATCGCCAGTGGTACAAAAAAGCAAGCACTGGCATACCACTGGGTAACCACGGTATTAAAAATAAATAACTGGCAGAACACTCATTTGGGACGCTTTGCCAGCGTTTGCGAAAAGCGTTTTACCAGTATTTTTTTTACAAAAATTTCGGTGGTTTATAAAAAAAACCACTGGCAAAGAATTGGCTTAGAGTGATATGCCAAGGTTTGCAACCAGTGGTTATCCAGTGCTACCTAGCCAATGCTACCAAGCGTACAAAAATCAATTCACTGGAAAACCAATGATTTTATAAAAATGCTGACGCTTCGTTAAAAAATGTTTGTAGTCGGAAGGTTCCGAGTTCAAATCCGGTTGCAAGCAAAAATTTTTTTTGGATTTTTTTTAATTTAAAATTTTGTTTGTTTTATAAAATCAATTTTTTTGTTTGTGGGAAAGCTCCTTCACGACCAATTTTTTTTTTGCCCTCCCAACACTGGCATACTAGTTACTAAAAATTGTTTGCCAGTACTAGCATTTTGGCACAGCCAGTAGTTGTCCGGCTATTATCACTCATTTATGTGTTTAGCCATCAAATATCATATGTCTCGTTAGCTCAGTGGGTAGAGCAATCGTCTGCCAATCTGACGGCCTGGGTTCAAATCACGGCAGGTTCAAAAAAAATACATATCAACTTTTTTTTAATTTTATTTTGGAAAATATATTTCCAGACCACCTTTTTATTGGTTTTGCCAACGTTTAAAAATTTTGTTCCTCCAGTGCTTTTCCGGCGCTTTTTGAACAGCCGGTCCTTTTGTCTAATGATGTTATCATTTTGGGAATGGGAAAGCACTTTTTGCCAGTACTTATACCACCTGTTAAAGTGCTTTGCCACCGCTTTCTCGTTTGTATTTTTCTGACTGGGCAGTATTGAATTGGAGTGCACCTTTTACACTTGTTTAATAAGTACTTCTATTGAACAGAATAAAGAACAATATCTCGCATTAACAAAGTGGTGTTTTCATGACAGTCAACTTTCATATCAAAGAATAGCTCAGCAGTAGAGCGCTAGACTAGCAATCGTGAGGTCGCAAGTTCGATACCCGGTGGCGGCAATAAAAAAACTTTTGTATAAAAAAATATAACTTTTATTTAACTTTTAATTGGTGAAAAAGAGCTTCCTTTGCAATCGTTCAAAAAGTACTAAAAAATGTTGAAGTGGGAGTACTCCTCTCCTATGACAACTCAATGTTAAAATCATTAGTGTTTTTGTTAAAAAAGAAGTACTAGATCATCAATTGTTGTGCTTTTTCTACTGCTCCGGCATCTCTTTTTTTTGCTGGGTAGTTAGATTGCAGACTTTTTTTTAACTTTTTCTATCAGTCATTTAACAAACAAAATACTCAAAATACGGACTTTCGGTATACGTTAAAGTCTTCAGTAATTTTTTTTTTTTTAACCATCAGTTAGAATAATTTTAAAATAAAATAGCAATCGAATGTTCTCTTTAGTTTGACTCTAGATCATAAATTAATATCACTTTCTGTTTAAATTATTTTCAAATCAAAGAAAGATGATACAATTTTTACAAGTAAATTACAAAGAATAAATAGCAATCTCTTATTTTTACCGACTTTGACAGTTAATTAACTAACGAAAAACAATCAGTCCTCTTTTAACTTATTTTCGATTGTGTTAATTCACATATTCGTCATATTTTAAAGAAAAAATATTGTGCATCTATGATTCAATGCATTTTTTGCAGATAAAATAATATTTTGAGCATGAAATATAATTGTTCATATTTAGAATCACAGATTTAACACTTTTTTCAAATATTATTCAAAGAATGGATATTTTGCTTCTAAATTGATATCATAGATTGATCTAGTATCAGTTGTGTTTTAATAAAATCGATCACTCTATCCAAAGTATTAATTTTTCCAACCAATTTTAAATTTGTTTTGTCAACTTTAGTGACATCAACCTAGGAACAGAAATTTTATTTGGCATAATAAAATTTTGGAATGCATCATATCTTTTCGTTTCGTACATACTTCTGCGTACTTAAATTAAAAATTAGACAACAACAAAGTATAAGTGTCTGTGGTGCAGGAGATAAGCACACAGGCTAATAGTCTGAGAAATCTGAGCTCAAACATCAGCCATTGTAGTTTTTTATTTTTTATTGTTAAATAATGTTTTTATTGATTCAAATTGAAAGACACAATTGATTTTCTATTGTTGATATAATTTTATCCATAAACAAAATATTTAAATTTTCAACCTGAAAGAATTTAAATTTTAAATTAGACTAAAATATTTATATCGAGTTTGGCCTAGAGGAAAAGCAATGGGCTGACAAACCGAAGGTCGCCGGTTCTCTCCCAGTTCACGACATAATTTTTTTTTGATAATTTTTTTATTGATTTAAATTAGAAGATTTTCTGTTGTTAATATAATAAAAAAAAAAAAAAAAAAAAAATATTTTAGGCAAAAAATATGTTTTTCTTCATACATTTATTTTTACCGGCAAAACTGTTGAGTATGATGAAAATCGGACTAGTGGTCAGAGAAACAAGCCAGCCGCCGTGAGCCGTTTAAGCCGCCGCCGCCGGTCATTTTAGCTTCAGCCGCCGCCGCCGATTTTTTTCGGCTCATTTCGGCTGGAAGTATCAATTTTCAAATATAAAAAATTTAAAAATAAATATATTTTTTAAAAAGAATTTACTAATTCATTAAACTTGAACAACCAGAGCTAAAAACAATTTTTTTATATGAAAAGAAAAAAGTTAAAATCTTCTAAATATTAAATTTTTATAAATATAATTTTTTTAAGCTATAAAAGCTTATATAAATTTATACTGTGAAAAAAATTAAAAAAAAAAGTTCTTAATGGGTTAATATAATACTTCAGAATGCAACTCTTTGCAGATGTGTAAAAAATCAATTAATAAAAAAACGTAGCTGCTTAACTTTGCATTTAAAACTCAATATATGTATTTGGTGTACGCATTTTTATCAAAAATTATGACGAAAAATCGTTACAGAGTTGAAGTCGTGTTAGCATAGATATACGAAAAAGTTTGTAAAATGCATTAATTTTTGTTAAAAGCGTTACTTCTCCTCTTCATATAAATTCTTACAGTTAGTGTTTAGCTTCATTGGTTATTAAAATATAAGCTATTAAAGTTAAAAAACCTTACGAGTTACTGGTTACGGAGTTTACATTTGGCCTATAAAATTGGTTACAAATTTTATGTATTAACCAAAAATTGGTCACATTGTTATAAATTTTGTAAAACAGGTGACAATGCGCTGATATATATCGAAATATATAACTCAAATGTAATCCATGCATTTGAAATTAGTTGGTTACATGGTTTTTATCACATTTTTTGATATCACCCATATATATTTTTTCAATTCTAAAATACATTTTTAAAAATGGTCCAGTTGAATATTTTGGATAAATGAGACATTTTGTAACAAATAAATGAAAAAGTAAAGATAAGAGATATTGTAAAATTCTATAATATTTAGAAAAGGACACTTTTACGGATAAAATGCTCAAACCAATGTTCGAATTGATCACATAATTTCATCATTTAAGGACATTATTGATTGGGCATCTAATTCAAATGGGTCCATACAAGATATGTGCATCCTGCCCAAACTTTCTAACAAAGCCTCCATTCAAAAGCCTTCAAACAAGTTTAATTTCTTAAATCAATCGACATTTATTTTTTCTTTGGTCTTTATTTATTCCTTAATTTGTTAAAATTTAAAAGAATAAATAAAAAAAAAATTGATTCCCAGTATGCTTTAATTTTCTGAAAATTCTATGAGGCAAAAATTGTTTTGAGTTCCAAGAGGGTTACATTTTCCCAATGTTGGGATTACTTTGGAGCCCTTTACATTGGCAAAAAAAATATGCTGGCAGAAATTAAAATTTTGCAAGTTATGTTTCAACGAAAAGGACTTGGTAGTAAAAGGGTATGTTTATACACACGTGAACCAACAACAAATCTTATATAAATTGATTTTATATATATTTTTTTGCGAGTGATTTTCTGACCGTGATAAAGTGCTGACGTTAATTGTGATCTCTTTTCTATAATTCTATTTAAAATTAAAAGCAATAACATTTGTTATTGTTTTAATAAAAAACTTTTTTTTTTTACATTGTATCAGTGTTGCCATAACGGCGATTTTCTCGTCAGATCTAGCGATTTTATTTCGCCCCTAGCGGGAAAAATTGTCCTGTAGCTATTAGCCAAAAATCTAGCGATTTTTTTATCAGCCGTAATATAATTTTTAAAACTCGGTTTTATGTTGAAAAATATTATAAAACTCGCACATTGATATTCCTTTATTATAAAACACAACATCTTAAACGATTTTAGTAAAAAAAACTCTAAAAATACACATTTCGATAAAAATATGGGTATGCACTTTTTCATCGTACAACGCCCTCTATTGTGTATTCGCAATACTAAGATTAATTCAATGAAAATCAGGACTCATTATTTGAAGCTTAATCGTAAAATTTTTCATTATTTAATTTATTATTATTTTTCTTATTAACATATTAAAGAAATTTTTGAGTAAAAACTGCTTTAAGTACCATTTTTCAACAATCTAGCGATTTTTGGGTCTGATCCAGCCATTTATTTTGAAAATTTGTTGGCAACACTGCATTGTATATTGAAATCAACAACAAATTATTACTTATTATTAAGTAGTAAACAAAGGGATTAATATTCTTCTATACTAATCCTCTGCTGTTACAGCAGAATGGATAGTAGCAGCGAGTCTTCTGAAGAAAGCGATATTGTCTGGTAGACAGTCGCTGAAAACAAAACAACGAAACGACGACAAAATCGATCACCAGGATTAGTTAAGCATGCAATCAAAATAAAAAAAACTACCAACAATGATGATTAGGGCAAGGAATTCCATGCAAATGTATGTTATTTCTCGATAGTCCAAAAATAATATAGACTAAACATTTATCCGAATCATCAAATTTAGAACAAACTGGCATCGATTTGTAGTTGCATATTTTGACATAAATGCATGTTTTTGCATATTTCGACTTTAAATGCATATTTGGTGGCTTTCTAATGCATATTTTGTGCTTTTTAATGCATATTTGTTCATATTTTTCATTTTTAGTAGCATTTTTTATTTTGTAAAAAAATATAAAAAATTGATACGTTTTCATATTTTGATTCAATCAAAATAAACATTTTTAAAACTTTATTGACCTATGGGAAATCTTCGAGTTCTGTGTCTGTTTGCAAAATAACTAACTTAAATATATTTTTAAGTTTTAAAGTGCATTATTTTTGCAAACATTATAGTTTTAGTGCATATTTTTTATATTGTTAGTGCATATTTTTCTTTTTTAACCGCATATTTTAGGCGCATATTTTTAATTTTTAAGTGCATGAAATTCCTTGCCCTAATGATGATATACCAAGTACCTACTAGCAACAACATGTTTGCTGCACTTGATGTAGACAATAATGATGATGTTAATTATATTAACGATAATGCTAACAAAGAGCTGTGTGAAGAAAAACTGCCTCCAATAATTATTCCAAATGTTTCAGATATAAGAGCGATGATGAATAACTTTTCAAAAATAGTAAACCTTGAAGATTATTCGTACAAATCCTTGAGAGGTGGACAGGTAAGAGTAATGGCAAAAAACGTAAAGGCATATAGAGTGATAGTAAAATATCTATCTTTCGTAAAAAAACTTAAACGTTTTCAAATCACATTACAAAATGTTGTTTTCAGCCGATCAAGCCGCCGCCGCCGCCGATTATTTGGTTGCGCCGCCGCCGCCGATTTTTATCCGGCTCAACCTCAATCGCCGCCGCCGCCGCCGATTTTTTGCTTGCGCCGCCGCCGCCGATTATTTTGGTCGGCTTGTTTCTCTGCTAGTGGTTCTCGAGTTACGTCAAAAAAAAGACCACCAAAGGTCAAATCGATATATCTCGATTCTTAGGGGTGACCCTAGGAATCGAGATATATCGTGTTATATTATACGTGTCCGACACGTATAACTTCTTTTTTACCGATATAACTTTCCCCGGTAGTTTGAACCCTTCCCGATCACTGACCCCTACCATTTGTCTCACAGTGTAAACAAAGTATTCAAGCTTCCAATATAAAGAAATTCAAATTTGAAATTTTACTATAAAAATTTAAATAAAGTTTAGCCTAGAGCAAAAGTAATGGGCTGACAAGCGGAAGGTCGCCGGTTCTATCCCAGTTCGCGAAATAATTTAATTAAGTTAATTCTTAAATAAATTATGTGGAACGTATTGTTCTATTTATAGAATTTATAATCCACAAACATTAATGTAATCAATTAATATAACAAAAATTAAAAAATTGTATAAATTTCGGTATTTACAACAGTAATAAAAATTAATAAAAGTGATTGTACCTGGAACTACAAGAATTCGGTTGGCAAAAAATTCGGTTGGAACTACGAATCTGTTTTCTGTGTGTATCTGCTGAACGACCTGATCACTAACCGTTCAGTCTGTGCGCACTGGTAGCGCTGTCATATTTTGGTAGCAAATATAATTCGAAAACAAATTTTAATAAATAAAAGGAAACTATAGAAAAAGTTTATTTAAAAACAAAACAAATAACAAATGTATTTAAAAACAAAATAACAAATCATCGTTCCGCAGAGTAAGTAATCATAAAGCGCTCCAAGTCACCTGTATCAGTTTAAGGTTTCTCTGCCAAATTCTACCAACGACTTTACCATTAAAAACTCATTTTGGTCAAAATTGACGATGTAGACTTTTCAATAAAAAATAAAAAGGTTGCACTGTAACGATAAAAAAAATATTACACAAAGTAAAAGATTGACAATATTTTAAAGTGGAGTTTGTTCAATCACCGTTTCCAAGTTTGTATAGTGACAGTGTCTGAAATTTTATAGAAATCGGATCAACTAGTCAAATATGGGGAATATACTTTCAATTTACTCCACTTTGCATTTCTCGGGGTTTATTTAGATACTGATCTAATCCATTGGTGAATGTTTGCTATTACGAAGATTAATATTTCCATAATACATGAAGGATGGTAAAATAGTTTGAAAAAAAATATAGCGAGTTTTTTACGATTGCCTTTATTTAGAAAATATTCAAGTGGTACTTTTTAAAATAGAGCCCTTTAATTTTTTTTTCTTTTCGTCAAAGTATGTTTGTGGAAGTTAAAACTAATGTGATTTGGCGAGGAACTCTATACGAAATTACTGTGTATTTAACTTGGACTCAAGCACGCATTGATAGAGGAGTATAAAAATATATATATTTTATTATTTATAAGATTCTTCAGTATCAAGTAATAAATGAAATATGAATCAGAGTTTGTCATCATATTATTTATATTATTTTACCCTATACTAAATTTCAGATCTCAATATTCCCCCTTAAAAAAACAAATTATTATAATTTATTCAAATTTTTATTCAACTATATATTTAGTTATTTGTTCATTTGGCTTAATTAAGTATTTAACTCTTATCTTTAACCTCTTGTTTAATATATTAAAGTGGACCCCTTGTGGCAAAAAAAAACTGAATACAATTTTTCATAAAAATCTCAAAACATTAAATATAACAAACAAATGACAAGTTTTAAAAATAAGCAGCAAAAAATACTAAAAAGGTCAGACCTCAACTCAACAATTACTAAACTTAAATTAAGACAAACATACAGAAGCTGTCGCAACAAAATATAACATCAGCAGCTAACAAATCATAATTTTTCACAATGAAAAAAATGTATTAAAAAAAAATATAAAATTATGAATGACTACTCGTACAAAGTTAAGCTCTTTAAATGTTTCTATGGAATAGAATAATAAAACAGAGAAAACTAGGGAAACAGGACAAATCAAGGGCCAATAAAATAATACTTAGATGTTACAAATTTTCAAAATCTTTCTTTAGTTTTCACTGCAGTGATGCGGTACAAAAACAAAAAAAAGGAAGAGATGAGTAATAACAATAATGGCAATGGTAATGTTAATGATGATTATGGCGATGGCGTCCATGATGATGTTGGTTATGGTTAATGGGTGACCATAGCATAGTAAGCATGAAACCAGGGTATTATTATATTTTTAACATTTCAACCATTGTTAGTAGGAAATATTTAAGAATTTGTTAAGTGAACTAGAAAAATTTGTATTTAGAGTAAGAAAATACAATAAAAAGGAGGACAGAAAAAAGGACTTAAAAGGTCATTAGAAATTAGAGTAAAGTAGTAAGAAAGTATAATATATTTCAATGAAATTTCGAAAGTATTAAAATTTCTTTTAGAGTTTTTAAATTGTCTTCATATAAAATGTTCTTTTAACATTATGTGATATTTTTAAGGAAATTAAAGTTTTTTGTAAAATGGTTTAAGTTTTCTGTAAAATTGTTTAAAGTTTTTCTTTCTTTGTTGAAAATGAGGTTAAAGTTTTCTTTATTTCAGTTCAAATTTTCAACAAATTTCACTTAGAATTGTTTAAATGTGTCGACTGCTTTTGTCTACTTTGCGTGTGTGAGTGAGTTGTGTTTTTGTTGAATGTCTGTATATTTTAGTATTCTATATTGCGGTTAAATTGTTCTATAACAACAATCATTAATCTTCATTTTAGTTGTAGTTAGTTCATACTAAAGCCACTGATGCTTTTTAAGTACCAACTGACGGTGTTACAACCAACGGTAACTGACATATAAAAGAACTATATACTAACTAACTAGCAAACAAACTTGTTTGCCAAAGCAGAGTTAGCACAATAGGGGAGGCGAAAAATTGGAAAAGAAAGTTCTGATTCTAAAACAATTTTTTTTGTAGAAATCTTTACAATAAAAGTATAACATTATCGGTGGTGTTAACAGAAAAACAAAAGATTACACAGCTGCTGGTCAAAACTTATCCAAAACCGGATAGAAATAATAAGAATGGCAACGAAAACTACTAAATTAGAATTAATAAAAATACATATTAATGACAATATTAATTGTATTTGGTCTATACGACGCGTTTGAAAAAACAACACTTTACTATAAAAAATAAAAATGCCCTGTTGGCTGTCCGTCTCCAATATACACAAATTGCCTGCACTTGTACGTACAAACCATACGTCAATGTGGCAATATTTGTGAAAAGGTGACACGGAGGAAATAAGAAGATAAACATAGAAAATCTGAAGTAGAATGTTTGTATATGTCTGTTTGATCACTTCTGAAATTATTCATATAGAGACAATCTGACAATAAAAATATAAACAATAATACAATTTATTGGAAGATCACTGATGAAGCCTGTCCATAAAAAGGCAGAAACTGGATCTAGTTTGATTTGCAAATTTAATGTGTTTATAACTTTTGATGAAGGTTTATTCTTCTTCTTAACCTCAAACCTACTAAATTAGAATTAATAAAAATACATATTAACGACAATATTAATTGTATTTGGTCTATACGACGCGTTTGAAAAAACAACACTTTACTATAGAAAACGATTAACGTTTATGGTTTCTAAACCGATATTTGTCTTTACTTCGGTAATAATTCTCAAAGAGAAAATATCAGTTGTAAAATAATTGCATTTACCACAATTTTACGAATACTGAAAAATATTGGTTTATGTCATACAATATCATTTATATTTGTAAATTATTACACTATGCGACAGTCAAAATCGGGATGGGATGAAACCAACGGGAAATGTTATATCGGTCAAAAACAAGTTATACGTGTCCCGTCGTTTCGCTGGGTCACCCCTAGGAATCGAGATATATCTTTTTTGACATAACTCGAGAACCACTAGTCCGATTTTGCTCAAACAATTTTAAAAAATTAAAAATTACAATTCCTTTAATCTGTTCATATAACGTTTTTCTATATACTCAACAGTTTTGCCGGTAAAAATAAATGTTTGTTACCGCTACCATAAAAATCAATAACATTTTGTTTATTACTTTTTATACCCTACACCACTATGTGGTCATTATACCCTACACCACTATGTAGTCAGGGTATTATAAGTTTGTGCTGATGTTTGTAACACCAAAAAATATTGGTCGTAGACCCACCTTATAGTATACCGATCGGTTCAGAATTTTTTTTTATTTCGATTTAACGATGTCCGTCTGTCCGTCCGTCCGTCCGTCTGTCTGTCTGTCCATGCAATCTTGTGCGCACTCTACAGGTCGCACCTATTAAGATATTTTGATGAAATTTGGTACGCAGACCTATGTTGGCCCAAGGATGAACAAGTTTGATTTTTTTGAACATCGGTCCATGTTTAGATCTAGTGCCCATATAAGGGTCCTACCAAAATTATACTGTTTATATGCTGCAGGTCGTAAATATTAAGATATTTTGATGAAATTTGGTACACAGACCTATATTGGCCCAATAATGCAGCCTATTGATTTTGGTGAACATCGGTCCATGTTTAGACCTAGTGCCCATATAAGGGTCCTACCAAAATTATACTGTTTATACGCTGCAGGTCGTAAATATTAAGATATTTTTACGAAATTTGTTACACAGACCTATATTGGCCCAGTAACGCAGCCTACTGATTTTGGTGAACATCGGTCCATGTTTAGACCTAGTGCCCATATAAGGGTCCTATCAAAATTATACTTTTTATACGCTGCAGGTCGTAAATATTAAGATATTTTGATGAAATTTGGTACACAGACCTATATTGGCCCAATAATGCAGCCTACTGATTTTGGTGAACATCGGTCCATGTTTAGACCTAGTGCCCATATAAGGGTCCTATCAAAATTATACTTTTTATACGCTGCAGGTCGTAAATATTAAGATATTTTGATGAAATTTGGTACACAGACCTACATTGGGCCAATAACGCAGCCTATTGATTTTGGTAAACATCGGTCCTTGTTTAGACCTAGTGCCCATATAAGGGTCCTACCAAAATTATACTGTTTATATGCTGCAGGTCGTAAATATTAAGATATTTTTATGAAATTTGGAACACAGACCTATATTGGCCCAATAATGCAGCCTACTGATTTTGGTGAACATCGGTCCATGTTTAGACCTAGTGCCCATATAAGGGTCCTATCAAAATTATACTTTTTATACGCTGCAGGTCGTAAATATTAAGATATTTTGATGAAATTTGGTACACAGACCTACATTGGGCCAATAACGCAGCCTATTGATTTTGGTAAACATCGGTCCTTGTTTAGATCTAGTGCCCATATAAGGGTCCTACCAAAATTATAATGTTTATACGCTGCAGGTCGCAAATATTAAGATATTTTGATGAAATTTGATACACAAACCTATATTGGCCCAATAACGCAGCCTATTGATTTTGGTGAACATCGGTCTATGTTTAGACCTAGTGCCCATATAAGGGTCCTACCAAAATTATACTGTTTATACGCTGCAGGTAGCAAATATTATGATATTTTGATGGAATTTGGTACATAGACCTATGTTGGCCCAAGGACGAAGCCTATTGATTTTGGCGAACATCGGTCCATGTTTAGAACTAGTGCCCATATAAGGGTCCCCCCAAAATTATATTGTTTATACGCTGCAGGTCGCAAATATTAAGCTATTTTGATGAAATTTGGTACATAGACCTATGTTGGCCCAAGGAAGAAGCCTATTGATTTTGGTGAACATCGGTCCATGTTTAGAACTAGTGCCCATATAAGGGTCCCCCCAAAATTGGCTTGGTTGCAAACTGCAGGTCGCAAATATTAAGATATTTTAATGAAATTTGGTGCGCTGACTCACATTATAGAAAATTTTGACATAAGCCCCATTTTAACCCATTCGAATTTCGGATCCAAACAATACACCAAACTGGTGTAGGGTATTGTACAGTCGGCATGCCCGACTTTAACCTTTTTACTCGTTTTTTAATATTTTAGGCAAAAAATATTTTTTTCTTCATACATTATACTAATAAAATACTAAATATTTTCCAGCGAATGATAGTAATTCACACTAAATTAAAAAAAAAGAAAACCCAACGATTTTCAGTTACATTCAGTGTGTTCGTTTACTTGAAATTCTTACTACTTTTACTACAATTGGAAAGTTTTGTTTACTATTTGTATTGAAATTTTCCAGCTGTAGTAAAAGTAGTAACTTGTAGAAAGTAAACGAACACGCCTATTGTTTTTTAAAAACTTTGTGTGTCATAACCGAAACGCTTTGTTTTAAAAAATTTTAAATATCTGATTTGCGTTGAATTTCATAAATAATACATGAAAGTTTTGTAATTTAAAATATTCGCTTTTTTAATAAAACTGACTATCTCTTATATAAAATAAAGGTAAATGAAATCAACACCCAGTTTACGAATTTAACTTTTAAACAGAAATATTTTTTTCTCATTATTTATTTTTCTACGAAGGATTATTAAATTGCAAGGGGAAACGAGGTAAATGGAAAAAATGCAAGATATAATAATTTTGCTTCGATTGGAGGATCTGCAAATTCTCATTTTTCATTCAAATTCTCGAAACATGTAGCCAAAGGCGTCGAGGTAGGCCGTTAAGGAGGAGACTTTTCTCCTTTTTGCACCGCTCCGAAAGAACTTCCAAACATCCCGTGCTAGGGACTGTCAACGTAAGATAAGACGGGACGCCAAATTTTAAATTACTATCACCTACCGTTTGGACAAGCCGTTAGAAGGAGAATTTTCCCCTTTTGACTCTCACCGTAGAAATTCAGAAAAATCTCGTATTACAAGGAGCCTCTCTTTTTGAATTCCTGCAGATTTCGACCAAATTTCCAAAAAATCCCACCTTAGTAGACGTACACCGGAGGGGAAGCCATATGCCAATTTCAGGTTTCGAGCTCTTGCGATTTGGGCTGGGTGGTGGTGAGCCGGCCATTCACTCAGTTACTTTTTTATATACGAGTATTTACAAACGATGGTAAGAAGAATATATTTTTCATATTTTCAAAATAATTTGCGACCTGCAGCGTATAAACAATATAATTTTGGTAGGACCCTTATATGGGCTCTAGGTCTAAACATGCACCGATGTGCACCAAAATCAATTGGCTTCGTCCTTGGGCCGACATAATTCGGTGTACCAAATTTCATCAAAATATCTTAATATTTGCGACCTGCAGCGTATAAACAATATAATTTTGGTAGGACCCTTATATGGGCACTAGGTCTAAACATGGACCGATGTTTACCAAAATCAATATGCGTCCTTGGGCTGACATAAGTCGGTGTACCAAGTTTCATCAAAATATCTTAATATTTGCGACCTGTAGAGTGCGCACAAGAATGTATGGACAGACAGACAGACGGACGGACGGACATCGTTAAATCGAAATAAAAAAAAATTCTGAGCCGATCGGTATACTATAAGGTGGGTCTAGGACCAATATTTTTTGGTGTTACAAATATCAGCACAAACTTATAATACCCTGACCACATAGTGGTGTAGGGTATAAAAATGGATTTCCCTTAATGGTCTCATAGAGTATTAATGTGCTGAATTTGATGAAAATCAGAAGACATATGATCAGAAAATTATACTTCTTATGAGCATTTCTGGAATTTATGAAATATGTCTGCATTAAAACGAAATACGAAATTGATCCCCGATTGCTTTAACTGAAATTGTTCTATTGAAAAACTTAATCGGGTGCCTTTATTTGTTCTTTTCAGCTTTTTCTATGGTAAAACCCTAAATTGTATATTTCATGCTAGGAGTTTTCGAAATAACACACTCTCGCTATTTATAAAACACATACATGCACTCTTCAACATTTGAATGTACGTATTCTAGTAATAAATAAAATTTAGGAACACGTAGTGCGTTGAAAAATAAAGTTTATTTCTTTTTTTTTAAGAATTACCCGCCATAGCACAAAGTGCTTATTATGAAAATTGTTGTATATATAGAGAATGTATCAAAAATGTTGGTGTAATAAAAATAAAGTTACCTCGTCGCATTCATTAGTAGAGTATGAGTAACACAAAGGCAGACACTTTAGCAGACAAAAACATTAATTTATAATTATGTATGCCAACAGTGTTGCAAGCTTTTGAGAAAAGAAAAAATATGAAAAATACATAAAGTTTTTAAAGTACATAAAATTTGTGTATGCCATATAGAGTAATTAAAACATCAAATGATGGAAAGATATATAAATGTGTTCCTGAGTATATACATCAATATGGTAATGGCAAATCCCCTGTCATTAAAAGTATGTTTAAAGTATTTGTGACAAAGTATTTAGACATGTATCGTACCTTAGTGTAGTTTTGAAACATTTTCTTCTAAAGTACTAAAGATTGTATGATGTTGGAAATTTAAGATTTTTCTAAATTGCCTCTTAAACTCAAAGTTAAAATTTGTTTTAAATATGTCTTATTTATTTAATTTTATGATTGGTGTATTTTGATTTTATACTTACATTGCTCCCACATAAAGTGCATTATTATTTTCATCAAAATAAAAGGTTTTATAATGCAAAGGACCACAACTAAAATCCTTGACATGATCTGGAAATAAAACAAAACAAAAAAAAAAAAATTAATATATATTATAATTTACGCTATGTAAAATTTTGTTAACAATATTTTCAATATTTTTAAATTAATATTGAAATAATGTAAACTATCAGCATTACTATCCATATTTTTCAAAGTTATATTTTTGTTAAAGTCGACTTTATTTTAAAGCAAAGGTTTTGATTTAACCGTACTATACAAAATATTTAAAATAGAACTTTTAAAATAATGCCAAACATATAATAATTCAAACATTTTGTTTATTTTTATT
This sequence comes from Leucophora obtusa, assembly GCA_949987735.1. Taxonomy (NCBI): domain Eukaryota; kingdom Metazoa; phylum Arthropoda; class Insecta; order Diptera; family Anthomyiidae; genus Leucophora; species Leucophora obtusa. The sequence continues at coordinate 56,403,683 of OX465299.1, read as the reverse complement.
GAAAAACAAAACAAAAAATTCAAAAATAAAAAGTAAATTTGTAAACGAATGTAAACAAAATTTGAACACAATAAAAACAAAATAAATAAATATAAAATAAAAACGAATGAAAACTTCAAATTTAAAACATAATTTTAAGGCATATTTTAAATAGTTTGTATGGTACGAAAATTAAAATAATAGTCGGCTTTTGTGATTTAAAATGGACTTTTTCTTTTTTATAGTACAGGTGTATGCTTTTATTTTAATATTAAAATTTTCTAGTATTTATATATTAGATCAATGCCAAAACTCAAATAATGACACCTACATACAAAATGGGGCTGGTGATGATATAAAGGGTGGTCTAACCAAAACGCGCGATGTTAATTGTAAATCAAACAACAAGTTTTCAGAGAATTATCTTAATATTTTTTGTTATGATAGAAGGATCTACAACAATTATGAGTGCAATGAAATATCGGCCAAATGAAGTGTTCCTGCTTATTGACGTGCACTTTTTCTTTTAATAAAGTCAAAAAAAATTTGAGCTAAAATAGTTAAACGAAAATCTAATTTTAACTGCTTTACAAAAAAAATTGGCAAAACTTAATTTTTAAAGATAATTCTTTGAAGCACGGTGGTTTTGTTATTCGCTATATTCGCAATAAGCAGAAATTATTTTAAGTGACAATTTTTTATAGAATAATATTTGGTGGGATCGAACACTTTAGACATTTTTTGACTAGATATTCCAAAATTGCTTAAGTTTGATAGAGTAAAAAAAAATATGGAAGAACGTCTTTTTTTATTTATGATTTTAGGACATCTTGAAGCTCTTTAAGAGAATTTGAAAAAAAAAATTGTTTTCTTTTAACCGCAAACTTCAAAATTTAATACATTTTCCAAACCCTTTTACCTATGTTTTAACAAAGTTAGAAAGAGCTAAATTTTAAGGTACCACCAAAAATTAAAATAATAACGTTTTTTTTTAAAGAGCTTGAAAGCTTTGTTTTTATGTGGTGTAAAATTAAAAAAAATTCAAAAAACTTAAAAAAAAATTTTTTAAGTAGCACTTTTTTTGCGGAAAACCTAAAATTTTATAAAGTTTAGTGAAATTTAAAAAAGATATAAAAAAGTATATTTTTTTACGATTTAGTTAGTCCATTATGATGTATGATTTTCTGTAAAAAACAAATTAAAATTTTGAACCACAAATTTTAAATTTTTAAATTTTTTTACATATCCCAATTTTTCAATTTTATGTAGATATATTTGTATGTATATGGGTGTATACGCTGTCCCTTAAAATACGATTTGTCGATTTTCATTCACTACACAGCCAAGTTTTCATCTAGTAGGTTCAAAATTGAAGAATTTAATTTTTTTTTATAAAACTTTAACTCGTGCTAAATTGCGGCCGAAAATGGCCCATTTTTGAAAAAGAAAATAGCATATCAATGAAAAATTCACAAAATTCGAATTTTGTGCACACAATAGTTTTTATTTAACTTGTTCATTAAATATACTCAAAATTATTCAGATACGGAATTTTGGTTTCGCTAGATATCATTAACCCACTTTAACCTAGAACCGAAATACCCACAAATTTAATAGAAATGCAAAAACGGTTTTTTTTATTTATTTGTCAATTTTTGTTTTAAATACATAATATGGAAATGTCAAAAGCTATTTTTGTAATATAATAGTTATTATTAAAGAAAAATAATAAATTCAAAAAATGATAACTCGGATTTTGTGTGGGGAGCGATTCCTTTCCAGGATATTTTATGAAAATTGATTATTTTGTCAAAAATTGTTTTCACTAAATTTTAGCAAGTTACCAATATTTTTGACCATGTGTGTGCCATATTGAAGGTATTGCTAAAATAAAATAATATTGCACCAATAAAAATCTTGTAAAAATTGAGCAATAATACTGCTCGCCTGTGGCGCCCTTAAAATTGATAATGAATGAGAAAAATGATATATGGGAGGTAGACATATCCTTGCACCGAATGAAACAAAATTTGCTACAGAGATAAAAAGTATAATTTTATAAACTATTGTAAGTTTCTAGTGCATTCTGATCTTAAATCTGGCCAAAATATAGTTTTTGAGAAAAAGGATATATGGGAGGTTGTCATGTCCTTACACCGAATGAAACAAAATTTGCCAAAGAGCTAAAAAGTATTATTTTACAAACTATTTTAAGCTTTTAGTGCATTCTGATAATAAATGTAGCCAAAATATTGTTTTTAAGAAAAAAGGATATATGGGAGGTAGTCATGTGTTTGCTCCGAATGAATCAAAATTAACCACTGAGTTAAAGGACATAATTTGACCGGCAATTACTAATTTTCGCTTTATTCTGTTTATAATTGTAGCTAAAATTAAAAATTTTAGATTAAGCATGTATTGGAGGTAGTCATGTCCTTGCACCGATTTTGCTGAAACTTCGAATTTTTCTTAATTTACATGTTCTGAACCAGCGCTGAAAAGTATTAGTACCCAATGTTAGCCTAATTCATTAAAAGGTTGTTAACAACAGACTTCTGAAAGCTTTTAACATATCAGAATTTATCCGATATAATCCTTGGTACAAATCAAAAAAATATCCTAAATTTAAAATATCTCAAAATTCAGTTTTAAATTTGTTTTAAATTACTTTCAAATCATTTCTTTTTATATTGAAAGTTTGCTTCGTTTTTTTCTTTTAAAATTTTATCTATTTTCAGAATTGTTTTTTGTTTTCTTTTTTTTTCAAGGCATTTATTTTTCTTTGCATAACTTTGAAAAATTTTATTTTATTTTTTTAATTTTATTATCTTTAATAACATCTGAGTCAACATACATATTTTGCTGTGTCAACACCTGTAGTTGACATAATATTTATATACTAGATATAAATTTTTCCCTCATTTCTTTTATATTATATACTTAATCTCATTGTTGTATATCCAATTTTTTTTTCTCTATATTAGAGAAATTTTTTCTTTCGAAAAAAAAGCAAAGAAATACTGTGTTCCATTGGAATACGGAATCTCTCGGCCAGTGTTAAAAATCTATGTGCCAATATTAAAAATCGAAACTTTGAACAATAAATATAATAAACTGTGATTTTAATTTCAAAATAATTTAATTAAAGTTCGAAAAGTTACGATTATTTTTATTTATTTTTTGTATTACAAAAATTGTCTAAACGAAAGCAAAGTAATATGGTTTTGTTTCTTTTTGAGTATTTCCGTAATAGATAAACAGGCCTTTAATTTACGATTCGGTATTCTGCCTAATTTATACTGCAACTAGAAACTAGTGGTTTTTTAAAAAAAGTTTTTTTTTCAAAATATTGCGTTTTAAATGTAAATACTCGTGGACTTGTGCACTCGACACCGCCTCTTCATTGGTGGTACGAAGTTTATTTATAAGAACATCCACAATTATTATTTTGAATTCAACGACGTAATTATTATAATAAGCATGACATTCGTATTTCTTGGCTGCTTCCTAAACTTCAGAACAATACGTGGTGCAGATGTTGACACCGATCATCAGCTCTTGGTCGGCACTTTCAAACTTCGTCCAGCTGCAGTTTACTCACAACGAGATGCTGTAAAATTTAACACGACCCTCTTTAAAATTCGTAGGCGGCTAACCGCCATAACTCTACTTTGAGGGAAGCACTTCTGTCAAATAACAATGAAGCACCAATCTGGTCACTTATAACTTAAAAGTGTTCCGAAATCACTAAGTCAAATCTGGTCGTTAGAAAGAAAATTCGTAAACCATGGATAAGTGAGGATTTGTGGAATAAAATAGTTAATAGGAGATTGCTTAAAAAAATGGTCTAGCTATTTAAGAGACTTGAAGCAGAACTTGTTGCGAAAGAAAATTTCAGAATATCTGCAAAAGCTGTAAAATAATAGTTCGCGATGATCACGAACATCACTTTAATAGCATTGCAGAGGATGCCGAAGATGCAACATGTATCGGACATCAAAAACACCTCTATGCTAAAAGACCCGAATGATCAGGATCTCACCACATAATAAAGCAAACTTAGAAAAAAGGCAAGAATTTTTCTGCTCTCCAATAATAATTAACAGACCCGATTATAACATGCATGGAAAGCTGGTGTTATTATCACACTCCCGAAAAAGCCAGTCTTAGCTTCTGCTGCCACTTTCGCAAGATTACTCTAGCGAAAGCGATTAATAAGGTAATGGTTCTTATACTGTTGTAAATAATTATGCTTTTAGTTGAACCACTATACCGTTAAGAGCAAGCAGGGTTTACGCCTGTTAGATAATATGCGGATCACTTTAACACCATTCGTATCATAATCGAACAGTCTCAGGAATACAAACAGACCTCTATATACGCTATTCGTAGATTTTGAACATGCCTTTGAATCTATGTATATATCCGCAGTGTGGGGGCCTTAGAATAAATCACCTACCTCATTCGTGAATTGAGAAAAGTATAGTAAGATTCAACGGACAGGAAAGTCAGGCATTTTTGCTTATTACAGGTGTAAGACAGGGTACACTCTAAAAAATGCATTGAAATTTACTACAATATTGTGTGTAACTTTTTATTTAAAACCACACATAATGCTTTAAATTGCGCACGATATGTTCAAAAAATTATTTAACACATTTTTGTTCACAAAGTTAGACATGCTTCATTATTTACAAGCACATTTTTTAGTAAATTAAGATAATATGGAGCAAATTTGTATTATATTTTATTTTTACACATTTGTGCCTAAATCTAAAATATTTAGTGCTTAACTAAAATTTGTCAAAAAATTATTTGTTATTGAAAAAATATATACAGACGCAAATGATCGTAGAAATCGCTATAAAATATGGCCCAATTTCGATAATATCATTGGATTATGCGGTATTTTCTTCACTAGACTTGACACTGAAAATTCTAAATTGGTTGTAGGTAAGTTTATATGTTATTTGAAGAAGTTCTAATGTTGTTTTTTCTGTTTCCTGTAGAGAGAAGTCTTTATAAAAGGCGCACAAAACAACGAAATTTCAAAACTAGCACTATTCAAGGATTTCGCTCAGGCCTAATCTTTGAGAATCATTCCAAAAGATGGGGCAATTACTTAAATATTTAGGAGTTTCGGTGGTTTTTGGGTGTGTAATTATAAATCAGTTATGTATTATAAATTATTTCGTTATATATAAAATTTATAAACAATTTCGCGGTGTTTTTTATTAACGGAATTTTAATCCTAATCGTAAATAGAAAGATTAGTTATGTATTTAAGTTCATTCAAATGTATTTATTCTCATTTATTTGTATTTTTTATGCACATAAATTTGAAATTTACATACCTGTAGTAGACATTTAAATTTACACACATTTATTAATTTTAGGGTTACCTACCATTATGATAGTAAATTTAAACAAAAATTTATAAGAATGTAGTGTATTATCTCCCACATTATTCCAACGTCGATCGCTCCAAATGGTATATGCTAGAACCTACACGAACTTCTAAGTGATACTGACTATGCGGATAATTTGTGTTTGATTGCTCACAGCTTTGAAGATATTGCGCTAAAACTCAATTGTCTTGACAGAAGTGCCAGAAAAGTCGTTCTCAAAACTAATGTAAAAAAAAACGAGAAAAAAGGTTAAAGTCGAGCATGCCGACTAAACAATACCCTACACCAGTCTGGGTAAAAGCCAACTAATGTTTGGATCCGAAATTCGAATGGGTTACAATGGGGCTTGTGTAAAAATTTTCTATAATGTGAGTCAGCGCACCAAATTTCATTAAAATATCTAAATATTTGCTATCTGCAGTTTGTAACCAAGCCAATTTTGGGGGGACCCTTATATGGGCACTAGGTCTAAACATGGACTGATGTTCACCAAAATCAATAGGCTTCGTCCTTGGGCCAACGTAGGTCTGTGTACCAAATTTCATCAAAATATATTAATATTTGCGACCTGCAGCGTATAAACAATATAATTTTGGGGAGACCTTTATATGGGCACTAGGTCTAAATATGAACCGATGTTCACCAAAATCAATAGGCTTTGTCCTTGGGCTGACGTAGGTCGGTGTACCAAATTTCATCAAAATATCTTAATATTTGCGACCTGCAGCGTAGAAACAATATAATTTTGGGGGGACCCTTATATTGGCACTAGGTCTAAACATGGACCAATGTTCACCAAAATGAATAGGCTGCGTTATTGGGCCAACATAAGTCGGTGTACCAACTTTCATCAAAATATCTTAATATTTGCGACCTGTAGAGTGCGCACAAGAATGCATGGACAGACAGACAGAAATAAAAACGAGTAAAAAGGTTAAAGTCGGGCATGCCGACTATACAATACCCTACACCAGTCTGGTGTATTGTTTGGATCCGAAATTCGAATGGGTTAAAATGGGGCTTATGTCAAAATTTTCTATAATGTGAGTCAGCGCACCAAATTTCATTAAAATATCTTAATATTTGCGACCTGCAGTTTGTAACCAAGCCAATTTTGGGGGGACCCTTATATGGGCACTAGTTCTAAACACGGACCGATGTTCACCAAAATCAATAGGCTTCGTCCTTGGGCCAGCATAGGTCTATGTACCAAATTTCATCAAAATATCTTAATATTTGCGACCTGCAGCGTATAAACAATATAATTTTGGGGGGACCCTTATATGGGCACTAGTTCTAAACATGGACCGATGTTCGCCAAAATCAATAGGTTTCGTCCTTTGGCCAACATAGGTCTATGTACCAAATTTCATCAAAATATCTTAATATTAATACCTGCAGCGTATAAACAGTATAATTTTGGTAGGACCCTTATATGGGCACTAGGTCTAAACATAGACCGATGTTCACCAAAATCAATAGGGTGCGTTATTGGGCCAATATAGGTCTGTGTACCAATTTTCATCAAAATATCTTAATATTTGCGACCTGCAGCGTATAAACATTATAATTTTGGTAGGACCCTTATATGGGCACTAGGTCTAAACATGGACCGCTGTTCACCAAAATCAATAGTCTGCGTTATTGGGCCAATGTAGGTCTGTGTACCAAATTTCATCAAAATATCTTAATATTTACGACATGCAGCGTATAAACAGTATAATTTTGGTAGGACCCTTATATGGGCACTAGGTCTAAACATGGACCGATGTTCACCAAAATCAATAGGCTGCATTATTGGGCCAATATAGGTCTGTGTACCAAATTTCATCAAAATATCTTAATATTTACGACCTGCAGCATATAAACAGTATAATTTTGGTAGGACCCTTATATGGGCACTAGGTCTAAACATGGACCGATGTTCAAAAAAATCAAACTTGTTCGTCCTTTGGCCAACATAGGTCTGCGTACCAAATTTCATCAAAATATCTTAATAGTTGCGACCTGTAGAGTGCGCACAAGATTGCATGGACAGACAGACAGACAGACAGACAGACAGACAGACAGACAGACAGACAGACGGACGGACGGACGGACGGACGGACGGACAGACAGACGGACATCGTTAAATCGAAATAAAAAAAAATTCTGTACCGTTCGGTATACTATAAGGTGGGTCTACGACCAATATTTTTTGGTGTTACAAACATCAGCACAAACTTATAATACCCTGACCACATAGTGGTGTAGGGTATAAAAATTCTGAGCCCATCGGTATACTATAAGGTGGGTCTAGGACCAATATTTTTTGGTGTTACAAACATCAGCACAAACTTATAATACCCTGACCACGTAGTGGTGTAGGGTATAACAAAACTGAGGCATACAAGTGCCACAACCCCTTTGTCGCTGAAAGCAAACCTTATTTAAAATGCTGATTGCTTTCGCTACAATCAGTCTGTTAAGCCAACGATATCTTCCAGTCCACAAACCCAAAAGTCTTCAACTGTAATGTCAAATCAGTATTGCTCTATAACTGCACTTTCCAAACAACCCAAAATCAGCTTTAATCGTTTTTAACCGTTACTTTAGACATATTATGTGCATCTTTTGGCCACGCTGGATGAATAATGAGCAAATTTGGTTTTTCACAAAGTGCGAACCAATTTATATCGAAATAAAGAAAAGGAAGTCGTGTTGAATATGCCATATTTTACACAGACCATCTGATGAAATTACCATATCAGCTATGGACTGGAATCTCCAGCGCCATCGACGATATAGCCGTCAATGCAACTGCTGGGGAAGGATGGTAAAAATCTAAATTAAACGCCTGGAAAAAGAGGCATAGAGAGAAATCAAGTCTCTAGCCAATGATCGTGTCAAATGCATCCAATGGCCTATTTTAATTTTGAATTATTATATAAATTAATAAATTTATTAAATTAAAAATCTTTTTATATAAATTAATAAATTTGTTATATAAATAAAGGAAATAATTATACTATGGTATTGAATGGTTATATCGGTATGATTTTGAATGATACATACATAAATCAAAAATATATCAATTAAGGCTACAAATGTTTGGATATTTGAATTTAAATTGAAATTTTAAATCTCGTAAACTTATTTATCACAGTGTACGTATAAAGACTCTAAAGTTAAATCTGTGCAAAAGTTTTTATATTAATATTTTACTACTGCTATCATATACTTTCTCTTCTTCTAGTAAAATAAAATAAATATAATATAAAAATTTAGCTTTCAACATTTGTCTGAAAAAAGTTATTTGCTTCCATTATTCTGCTTCTCCAGTTTTGTGTCAGGATAAAGTAAATAGTGCTGTAGTAACTAAGTGTTGGTAGATACCAACAGACATATGTCAATTTTATTTAGTTTATTTTTATTTCAATTCTATTTCTTATTTGTGCCAATAACACTTTTTTGTTGGAAATGTTTTCATAAGAATGACAGTTGTTATTCGTTATTTTTATTTTCATTAACACCTGAAAATATAAAGTTATTTGTTTTTCAAGATAAAGAAAAAAATAAGAAATAATATACACAGAAAATTAGTTTCGAAATAGGGACACTCGAGCGTATGAGTGTTATTGTGAAATTAAATATCACTCATACGCATTATTTCTTATACATTAAAGTAACATACAATTGAATTAAAGTTTACTTAAGTAAGAAATTTTCAAACTAAATTTCCTAATTGCTGGGAGTGATTAAATATAAATTTCTTTAAATATTTAGTTAGAATTTAAATATGAAAAGAAAACTCAGCCAGCAAACAAGTCCAAAAATTAATCAAAAAAAAAAAAGCTCAAAAAACATTATTAGAAATTAAAATTTTTGTATGAAAGTCATTTTTCCAAAAGAGTTTTCTTTTTTTTGATATAAAAATTACTCAAAAAATGATTTATATTATATTTATTATTAAGCAAAAACCACTTAGTTTTTGTATGAAACCATTTTTTTGATTGTTTTTTGTATGCGTTTGACAAGTTAAAAACTAGAGCCAAAATCCATGTAGTTTTTGCTCAGGTATAAATGTAGTATTAGAAAAATTTCAAATGCGAAAAAATTCATTATTTTTATCAAAATTTTTTTGAATGACTAACTAAATATTCAAATTTATTTATATTTATGAGTTATTTCTGAACCATCTTTCGGATTTAATTTAGAAGGCTTATACAAAAGACAAAAAGCCTTAAAATTTCAAAAAAAAAATATTTTATTTGCGTAATTATTGACTCATCTTATTCTATTCCAAACCTCAAAAAAGTATCCAAATTTTGCTGGCTGGGAAGTTTTTAAATTTCTGGATTTTTATAGAATTTTATAAAAAATATGGCAAAATTTGTTTAAAAGATGAACAACTATTAAAATTTGTAATGAATTTATTAAAAATTAATGGCCAGTAGTATAGTCAGCACTTACAAGGAATTTTGATTAAAATTTTAATTAAGAAATAAATTTATTTAGTAAACATTAATTGTAAGTAATGACTGTAATACTGGCACTTATAATAATTTATTTTTTGTAATCCATTCCAAATTTTAATAGTTGTTAAACTTTTAAACAAATTTTGCAAGATTTTGCATAAAACTCCATAAAAAGCCAAGAATTTAAAAACCTTCCTTTAATATTAATAAAAATTTATATTTGATCATTCCCAGCAAAAATGCTGCAGACAAACAAAATTATGTATCTCTGTTCAAATACTTACATGTTACAAATGTTTTAAATTTCCTTTAGCAGGAAATTTCGTTGGCATTTTATGCATGTTATATATTTGCCAGAAAAAATACAATAATATATATGTACGTGAAAAACTAAGATATCACAAATATAAAATAATATTTTGAAGGTATATCTTGAATATCTACAAAAAAAAAAAAAAAAAAAAAAAATAAAACGCCAACTAAAGAAAAACTGCAGTGAAAGTTTCTTAAGATGAAACTACAAAGACGAAAAAAATCATCTTCCAAACGAACAAAAAGGAAATAGAGTATGTTACTCTACTTGTAACACAAAATGTTGAAAGTCTACAAGTAATATTTTTTTTTTAGCATATTAAACATAGATCCAAAAAACATGAAAAAGAAACCTAAGGAGTATGTAATAGTGAATGCCTTAAAAAGAGATGTTCCTTAAGGAGGAGAAATAATAAGAAATCGTACTACACTATTTCCAATGTAAATTTTAAAATTGCTTTTGGGCAATGAAGCAATTTAAATTACCCCTTATAAAGCAATTTAAATTACGTAATTTAAAAAAAATCGGCCTATTCTCAAATTTATCAAATTTTATGAAAACGAGTAAAAAGGTTAAAGTCGGGCATGCCAACTATACCATACCCTACACCAGTCTGGTTAAAAGCCAACTAATGTTTGGATCCGAAATTCGAATGGGTTAAAATGAGGCTTGTGTCAAAATTTTCTATAATGTGAGTCAGCGTACTGTGTACCAAATTTCATCAAAATATCTTAATATTTACGACCTGCAGCGTATAAAGAGTATAATTTTGGTAGGACGCTTATATGAGCACTAGGTCTAAACATGGACCGATGTTCACCAAAATCAATATGCTGCGTGATTGGGCCAATATAGGTCTGTGTACCAAATTTCATCGAAATATTTTAATATTTGCGACCTGCAGCGTATAAACAGTATAATTTTGGTAGGACCCTTATATGGGCACTAGGTCTAAACATGGACCGCTGTTCACCAAAATCAAACTTGTTCGTCCTTGGGCCAACGTAGGTCTGCGTACCAAATTTCATCAAAATATCTTAATATTTGCGACCTGTAGAGTGCGCAAAAAATTGCATGGACAGACAGACAGACGGACGGACGGACGGACAGACGGACAGACGGACATCGTTAAATCGAAATAAAAAAAAATTCTGAGCCGATCGGTACAATATAAGGTGGGTCTACGACCAATATTTTTTGGTGTTACAAACATCAGCACAAACTTATAATACCCTGACCACATAGTGGTGTAGGGTATAAAAATCATAAAATAATAAACTGCGAGGAAGAGAACACAGAAAAAAAGGGGAAGTGGTTTTAGGGTTTTTGTAAAGTCTTTAATTTTTTTACGAAACTGAAAGAAAAATTAAATAAAAACTCTAAAAGAAGTCTAGAAAAAAGCAAATCATAAGGGTTTAATGAAAAGTATTTGCAAATATATTACTTTAGGAAGGGACTCTTATTCTGCGGACTCTACACTAATGGAAAAGAATCTGTAAAAATAACAAGAAAAGTTACTAAAAATTAGTTATAAATGATGCTGCAGAAAAAACTACTGAAATTAGCAGATTCTTTTGTTAAATACTAGTAAAATAAGAACAGCAAAATTAAAACTGTCAAATATACAGAATTTTAGTTATATTTGAGTTAAATATTTGTTATTGGAAAATCAAAATTAACCTGCTAAAATTTTGGTAAATAATTGATAGCCTAAAAAAATCACAAAAAAATTAAAAATTTCGATTTTTCTTTTAAATGCAAATAAAAATCAAACATTTTGAAAACAAGAGTTTACAATTTTTTTAGAAAATACTTCTGCTGGTTTTAGCAGGATAGACTGATATTTGCATTCAACTAAATTTAGCTTAAAACGAGTAAAAAGGTTAAAGTCGGGCATGCCGACTATACAATACCCTACACCAGTCTGGTTAAATCCAACTAATGTTTGGATCCCAAATTCGAATGGGTTAAAATGGGACTTGTGTCAAAATCTTCTATAGTAAGAGTCAGCGAACCAAATTTCATTAAAATATCTTCATATTTGCAACCTGCAGTGTGTAACCAAGCCAATTTTGGGGGGACCCTTATATGGACACTAGGTCTAAACATGGACCGGTGTTAACCAAAATCAATAGGCTTCGTGCTTGGGCCAACATAGGTCTGTGTACCAAATTTCATCAAAATATCTTAATATTTGCGACCTGCAGCGTATAAACAACATAATTTTGGTAGGACCCTTATATGGGCACTAGGTCTAAACATGGACCGGTATTAACCAAAATCAGGCTTCGTCCTTGGGCTGATATAGGTCGGTGTACACATTTCATCAAAATATCTTAATATCTGCGACCTGCAGCGTATAAACCATATAATTTTAGTAGGACCCTTATATGGGCACTAGGTCTAAACATGGGCCGACATAAGTCGGTGTACCAAGCTTCATCAAAATATCTTAATATTTGCGACCTGTAGAGTGCGCACAAGAATGCATGGACAGACAGACTGACGGACGGAGGGACGGACAGACGGACATCGTTAAATCGAAATAAAAAAAAATTCTGAGCCGATCGGTATACTATAAGGTGGGCCTAGGACCAATATTTTTTGGTGTTACAAACATCAGCACAAACTTATAATACCCTGACCACGTAGTGGTGTAGGGTATAAATAGCAACAATTTTGTAGAAGATATAACAGTTTAGTTTTGCTATTTATACCCTACACCACTATGTGGTCAGGGTATTATAAGTTTGTGCTGATGTTTGTAACACCAAAAAATATTGGTCCCAGACCCACTTTATAGTATACCGATCGACTCAGATTTTTTCTTTATTTCGATTTAACGATGTCCGTCTGTCCGTCCGTCCGTCCGTCTGTCTGTCTGTCCATGCATTCTTATGCGCACTCTACAGGTCGCAAATATTAAGATATTTTGATGAAGCTTGGTACACCGATTTATATCAGCCCAAGGACGAAGCCTATTGATTTTGGTTAACACGGGTCCATCTTTAGACCTAGTGCCCATATAAGGGTCCCCCCAAAATTGGCTTGGTTACAAACTGCAGGTCGCAAATATTAAGATATTTAAATGAAATTTGGTTCGCCGACTCAAATTATAGAAAATTTTGACACAAGTCCCATTTTAACCCATTCGAATTTGGGATCCAAACATTAGTTGGATTTAACCAGACTGGTGTAGGGTGTTGTATAGTCGGCATGCCCGACTTTAACCTTTTTACTCGTTTTATGTCTGGATACGCTTGGACATGTTATATATACCCCTGGACGCGCCTCAAAAGAACCTTTCATATGATATCAATATTGTGTATATTGTCAAATCGCTGTTGCGACAAAAATATTTTTTTATGTAGAATTATTAAGACGTGATTCTGAGTTAGTTAGCGCCAAGTAAGAAAAAATTATTGTAACGATGACAAATAGCTAGTGAGTCAATACGAGTTAAGAATAAATTCTGGTGGTGATGACAAATAAGCAGTTTGTCAGCGTCACTTAAGAAATAGTAAAAAAGTGTAGACATGTCTTTAAGACGTCTTTGGTATATGTCTGCGCCTGCTGACTTGTCATATAAACGGCAATGCTGATATTGTCTTTAAGACACATTTTCCAGCTGGGTCTGAGTGCATAATCTGAGTTTAAATCTGTTGGCTAATTTTTGAGTTAGAGAGATATTAGCAAGACGTATACTTACGTTATCCTCTGAGTAAAAGTAGAGACCCTAGAATAGCTTCGTTATTATCGATAACACAGTACAACACTAAAAATGCATCGGGCATGCGACATATCAATTATGATAGATTTTAGGATGAATATCACGAATGTGAATACCAAATTTCAAAATTAGCTCAAGTATTTAAAATATTTGCAAATTTAACTTTTAGCAAAAAGACAGTTTTTTTGTTAAGATTTCTTATTTATTCATATACTTGACTAAAACACGAATAATTTTTAATAAGGTTTAAAAATATAGACTTTGGACTATTAGAAACATATAAACTTATTTTGATTAGGTAAAGGATCTAGGATATAATTGCAACCAAAGTGAAAACTTCACTTATTTTTCTATTTTGCAAATTTAATAAAATCCCTTAATCGGATTTGCAAAATCTTTACGTCCCAGGAAAATTTTCTGTTCCAAAGAATCGGCTGTAGAATAGCTACCCAGGAAAATTTTCTGTTCCAAAGAATCGGTTGTACAATAGCTACTTTTCATTCACAACCCCTTCTACTGTCGATTCTAACACCGATTCTTTTTGTTTGAAATTGTCCCAAAAGCAACCCCTTCTATGGCTCCAAAGTGGAACCGGTTGCTCTAGAATCAGTTCTGGAACTAGTTCTGGAACTGATTCTACGTCACCCACACCTTCCATATAGGATCCCGGGAACTGGTTCTGGAACCAATTCCATGGAATCGGTTGCAGTGGAACCAGTTGTAGAATGGGTGTGGTTGGCTACCGATTGTAAAAAATTTTCCTGGGTACTTTTCATTCACAACCCCTTCTACTGTCGATTCTAACACCGATTCTTTTTGTTTGAAATTGTCCCAAAAGCAACCCCTTCTATAGCTCCAAAGTGGAACCGATTGCTCTAGAATCAGTTCTGGAACTAGTTATAGAACTGATTCTACGTCACCCACACCTTCCATATAGGATCCCAGGAACTGGTTCCGGAACCAGTTCCATGGAATCGGTTGCGGTGGAACCAGTTGTAGAATGGGTGTGGTTGGCTACCGATTGTAAAAATTTTTCCTGGGGTATGATGTAAATTCATATTCTACTAAATTCTTTTTATCAAAAGAATCACAACTTATGCATCCAGATTTGCAGAAAATTCAATCTAAAATACACATTTTACATCTTTTTTATTTCAAATAAATTTTACATGAATTTACTATGGCAAAAAAATCGTTATTTTTTTCGAAATTTGCATTTCAATTGTCTAAAACTTGGTTGAAATTGATTAGAAAATATATGTTTTATATTTCTGAATGGTTTTATCTGGGTTTTATATTTTAAGATTTGCCACAGACTCCTTAACTTTTAGGTATTAAAAAAGTCAGTCTTTTTCAGGTTTAGTCAATACTAACTTAAAAACGAGTAAAAAGGTTAAAGTCGGGCATGCCGACTATACAATACCCTACACCACTCTGGTGTATTGTTTGGATCCGAAATTCGAATGGGTTAAAATGGGGCTTGTGTCAAAATTTTCTATAATGTGAGTCAGCGCACCAAATTTCATTAAAATATCTTAATATTTTCGACCTGCAGTTTGTAACCAAGCCAATTTTGGGGGGACCCTTATATGGGCACTAGTTCTAAACATGGACCGATGTTCACCAAAATCAATAGGCTTCGTCCTTGGGCCAACATAGGTCTATGTACCAAATTTCATCAAAATATCTTAATATTTGCGACCTGCAGCGTATAAACAATATAATTTTGGTAGGACCCTTATATGGGCACTAGGTCTAAACATGGACCGATGTTCACCAAAATCAATAGGCTGCGTTATTGGGCCAATGTAGGTCTGTGTACCAAATTTCATCAAAATATCTTAATATTTACGACCTGCAGCGTATAAACAGTATAATTTTGGTAGGACCCTTATATGGGCACTAGGTCTAAACATGGACCGATGTTCACCAAAATCAATAGACTACGTTATTGGGCTAACATAGGTCTGTATACCAAATTTCGTCAAAATATCTTAATATTTACGACCTGCAGCGTATAAACAATATAATTTTGGTAGGACCCTTATATGGGCACTAGGTCTAAACATGGACCGATGTGCAAAAAAATCAAACTTGTTCGTCCTTGGGCCAACATAGGTCTGCGTACCAAATTTCATCAAAATATCTTAATAGCTGCGACCTGTAGAGTGCGCACAAGATTGCATGGACAGACAGACAGACGGACGGAGGGACGGACGGACGGACGGACGGACAGACGGACATCGTTAAATCGAAATAAAAAAAAATTCTGAACCGATCGGTATACTATAAGGTGGGTCTACGACCAATATTTTTTGGTGTTACAAACATCAGCACAAACTTATAATACCCTGACCACATAGTGGTGTAGGGTATAATAAAACAGGAAATGCGAATTCTTTTTGCTAAATTAAGTAACATGAGATGTTTACTGAAGGTACAAATTCAAATATTAGATATTCCTTTCATTGCAGATTATTTATTAACGAAATCGTGAAAAAAGAGAAATTTTAATTTTAAATGCATATATAGGGAATATTATCGCAGCTGTCAAAACGTGCAATATATCAAATTAAAGGGCATATTTCGTCATTTTAAAATGTTGCAAAAAATAGTATTATTACCCTTCCATTTTATATTTTTTTGCAAAAAGTTTATTAAAAAATTTAATTTTCCTACAAAAACGTTTTTGCAAATATTTCTTAAACTATAACTAACTTTAAAGTTCTAGGGCCATATTCGTGATCTGCGTCCCAAAATCTATTAGAAATGACATATCGCAATCCCGATGCATATAATTTTTCCTTTTTTTGTTGTACTGTGTAATATATGCCAGATCATAAATGTATTCCTAACGATTTTTCAAATTTTTTTCCTGTTTTATAAAGTTAATTTTGAAAATCGTTCCTAATACAAAAAAAAAAAAATTTTTTGACGGTAAACAAGTAGGTAAATATGTTTTTTTATCTACATGATATAAGTTGTTAAATAAGAAATTGTTATTTAGCCAAAAACTATTGAAGATCTGAAGACCGCTTTTTAGCGGCCTTCGACATTAGAGGAATTAAATGTGCTAAAATCCCAAAGCGTTACAATCAAGTTGTAAAAAATAATCTGTTGAAGGCATGTCCCTATTCGAATATCAGTCTTGCATAAGGAAATCGTCAGGGGATGACGTTTTTAGAATTTATACAAATATTTGTTAAGTTAAATTACAAACTCAATGAAAATTTCTTGTTTTCGTCTAGGAGCGTTATTAAACATTTAAAATATCAAAGAAAAAATAATGGTACCACAATTCGCTTTGTCATCTTTCATTATACTACTCTGTTGTTTGGACAGATCTAGTAATGCAGTGATATCCATTAAGGCATAACCAACAATAGAAAATGATATGTTTTCGAAAATATCAGTAACATTTAAATTTGTACAAGCACTTGCAGATTAGTTTTTCCAATTTGAAATGTTTTTGTGAATATGAAGAAAAAAAATTCTTAAATAGGCACCAACAATGAAATTTGTAAATACAAAAAAAAAAAATTGTATGTTTCTAACTCAAAATTTTTATATTTGCAGAATTTTTGTATCAAAAAATTTTTAAGGAAAAAAAAAATGTTGTAAATTGTATTTCTGTTAAAAAAAAAGATGTTTGTATTCACAAATTCGATTATTGGTACCTAACAAATTTTTTTGCGTAACCTTAAAATTGTATTCAGAGAAACTGCGTGTATTTTAAAAATAAATTATATTATGTAAAAATTTAAAAATTCTGATAATAAAGTATTTACAAAAATCTGGTTTTAAATATTTGATAATTTAACCCTAACCGCAAGGCTTTTTATGCGGTTACGGTTATGATTAAATAGTGGTTTTAACCGTGGTTTCGATTACGGTTAAAACGGAAATGAAAACTCTAATCTAGTATTAATTATACGAATATTAAAAAATATTTTAAATGAAATTTGGTGAAAAATTCACAGATTTTATAAACGAAATTTGAAAAGAAAAAACATTTAATTATTTAAGAAAACTTAATTTAATACAAAAATACAAATAATATAAAAAAATTGAAATGGTGTAACCTAAAAGAAAAAAATTCCAATTCTTTTAAGCAAAAAAAAATTAAAAAAAAAAAAAAACAGAAACTCTGTAAGAAAAAGTTGGTTCAAAGGTTTGGCTTTACTTCTTTGAAACATTTCCTTTAAACGTGCTGATATTGCATGACGTAGGTGTCTAGACTTAATAATGTTTCCTTAGCTGAGTGATTCTTTTCTGGATTTTTATTTTTCTTAAGATATTTTTTTTAAACATACTTTTCATAATATTCTTGTTTTTGCTTGATTTTAACTTTTTTTTTGTTTCTTCTTTATATAGTTTTTTGTGATGATCTCATAAAATAGTCATTGAAATGCATCATATAATACTTTAATATATGTACATGAAGTTATGTGCTTGTTTTTGTGTAGTTGCAAACAAATCCATATAATCAAAAAATCATTTGTGGCAAGTTGGTTAAAATGCAAAAATTTTTGCATAATACTATACAGAAGATATTGTTAGAAAGAAATTGAGAAAATAAGTAAAGAAATAAAAGTTGCAAATTAGGAAATGAATACAAATATAGTATTCTTGTTGTGAGATACGTAAGAGTAATATTTAATATTCATACGTCTAGGGGGGGGAATATTAATATTAACATTGAAAGCTATGCATATTTATTAAAGCTTTTAAATTTTAGCTAATAAATCAACAATATCACTAAAGGAGCTCATAAGGTGTAGTAGGTGTTTTTGTATGGTTTTGTGCTATTAAAAAAACAGAGTTGTTATAATTTTATATCGCCACGATTTCCTACTGTCATCTCTCTTTGTTAGCTCACTTAAACTAAAAGTAGGTAAAATTAAATTTTAATAACAACTCTGTTTTTAATACAAACAACAAAACACATATAACGTTTAATACACCCGTTGTGAACAACGTAATTATTTATATAATTTTTATAACCTAAATTGAAAATAACTTAAGAATATACTATTTTATTTTGAATATTTAACCTCCATTTAATTCATTTTAGTACTATATAATTTATGTATCATTTTAGTATCGTTTTAAATATTTGATATTTTATTATCTTGTCTAGACAACTAATAGTTTTTAACTAGAAATTGTTTATGTAAAACATATTTTTTTTTTCAAAATAACAAAAACCTGACCATACATTCCAATGGCTATTGTCACAGTGTCTTTTTTGTTTGTTGCTTTTGTAATTTTTTTCTAAACCAATGAGAATAGCTAAATTAAATTAAATACACTTGGTTGCATATAGTGATAAAAATCTAACAATTAAAAAAAACAACAATACACTTACATGTTTTAAACCATGTTATGCATATATGTAAACACATCATGTAAAATTTATAGACAAACACTCTACACTGCTCTACATCACTATCACTATTGTATATAAGTTACTAAAACACTGTTGTACCAACACTTTTGCATATATCAAATACTATTTTTATGTTAGTTTATAGTAACAGTTGTACATGATGAATTTTGAGATATCTAAAATGCTAAATTTACTGTTGAATCAACAAAAAATATTGGGGAAAAATTATTTATCTCATGGGTATAGAAATGGCAAAAAAAAATACAAGTAAACACCCAGGAAAAACATTGGTTGGAATTCGATCAGAACTATTAAAATGAATTTGCCAGGACGTTATTTCATTTGGAGTTACCTACACGGAGAGAAAAGATATGGCTGCAATATGATCACGGCTACAAAACTATGATCCCTACTGCCATACATGGTTGTTGCAATCATACTATTAATGTATTAATCATACTTTACAAGTTATATGGTCGTCTGTAATCATTTTATAGTTAAAATCTCTCCTTTTTTCGCTTATCATATTTTTCTTTCGGCTACAATCATATATTAATCGGACAAGCATATTCCTCTCTTCGAATTACAATGATATTATTATTTGTACTGAGAGATATCATGTTCACAATCATTGGTATGGTTTCGATAACTATAAGATGGTCAGTATATCTTTTTATGAGCGTCATTGACCAGTTAGCGTCATTCTTGTTTCAGATTTTGTGAAAAGAAGTTATAAGACGCAATCAAAGAAAATAATACATAATAAAAAAATGAAAAAACAAAAAATAGTAAACAACTTACTCATATTCATTTTAATAGTGACATTGTTTGTATAAGAAAGAATTCGGTCTAACCAGGAACCTTCAAATTAGATTTTACTTTGAAGTGCTCAGTGTTATAAAATAAGTAAAAAGTGATAAAAAAAAGTATTTTTTTTTGTACTCATGTAGAAAACTTTTGTACGAAAATCAAATTGAAGAAATGTACAAAATTTAAGAAAATGTAAAGAGTGCACAAAATAATCATAATATGTTCCTAGTGATCATAATATGATTCTAAGTGATCACAAAATTTTCGACAGGACAATAATAGGATCACTGGGAAAATATTAAGATCATCAAGAAAATATTATGATCATAAGGAAAATATTATGATGGTTTTTGGATGTATCGTGAAATTTTAATCCAGCTTCAGCAAAATACTGGGAGAATACTATAGGGATTATAGGACAATAATATGATAATATGCAGGATTATAATATAAGAATATTGGGAGAATTTTACAATCATAGTGTGATAATTTATTGACCATATTATGATAAAAATGAGGTAAGAGTATGATTGGGCCAACTATGTAATAACACGATTGTCGCAATCATAAACCCAAAAATGTATGATCCTCTTAGAATATGATCATCCCAACCATGTTTTTTCTTTGCGTGTATAATTGAATACTACACCAAAAATATTTTACTAGGTATTAAAAATAGGGAAAGCAAACTAAAAAACAATCCTTTTAACAAATTATTGGTTTCTCCAATCAATTTTAAAATTAGTATCAGTTTAGTAATTCTATGCAGTAGAAGCAGTGAATATACAAGAAAATTGGTGTTACCTATAACATTTATTAAAAAAATTTCAACATTTGATAGTGGTAACTACAAATACGCGTATCCTAATCAAATATGACCTTAAAGTCGAGTTTCTGTAGAACCAAACGAATCGTGGATTGTATTGATAACAAACACAACTATTGATTGGTATTGATAGACGAATTTTTCATATATTTGTTTTCCAAGCAAAACATATAAATTCAAAATTGGACTTCAAAATTAATAAGTGTTTGTGGTGTAGTCGGTAGATAGTTGGCCTAGTACGCCGGATTTCCGAGTTCGAATCCCGGAAAAGACAAAAATTTATATGTTTTTTTAAATTAAAATAAAATATTCATATGTATAAACAGTAAATATGGCTAAGAAAATTAAAAGTAGTTATGGTGCAGTGGGTAATAGTATGAACTATTAACCTGAATGGCCGGGTTCAATACCAGAAAATTCAAAAAAAGTTTTTTAATTTCAATAAAATTTTGTGGAACATAATAATATTTATGTGGAACATAATATTGAATTAGACAACCGAATATTGGCTTTCACGACGAAAAATATAATTTAATATAAAGATAGTTGCCGTAACCGCACGAATTCGATTGGCAACAAATTCGGTGGCCACAACTGAGACTGTTTTCTAGGTGAAGTTTTAAATGTAATTGGAAAAACCTCTAATTGAAATCAATTCTTTTTTTTAATATTTTTAGTCACAACTATTTGAATTTTTATCACATTTTTAGATTTGACAATAAGTGTTTCGTATGAGTACGTGAATTTCGTGTACCTTGGTACTTACCCAGCAAAATATTGGTAATGACACCTCATTGCTGTCTGCATTACCAATAATGATATATCATTACCTTTTACATTATTTTGTAATATAAAATAATGACTTCCTAATAACGGCCTATTGTAGTCATTGCTTTTGAATATAAAATAATGACTTACTCGCAATAGTTTAAATAAATACTTTTTACAAATTTAAATTTTATACATTTATATTTATATTATTACATGTAAATATGTTTTGTGTTAAAATTTTTATGACGAGTACTAAAATTACACACTAGCAAAAACTTTAATTTCTCTGAATATATTTCCTGAAGCTAATAGTATTTGTGTAACTCCTTATTTTTAAGAATCCAGCAAGCAGTCTGATAACCACTTATAATTCAACTTTTTGTAAGCATGTTTGTAACCACTTATTATTCAGAATCTCATAACTACTTACTTCTCATTTTTTCGTAAGCGAGCGGGTAAGCGTGACTACTTATAAAAACGACCACGCCAAACAAAAATAATGAGTTTAGACGCCAAAAAATAAGTTGTGCGGAGCTATGAATTTCTATTATAAATATAACCACTTATTTGGTAATGAAATATTTTGCTGGGTAGGAAATCCGATGTCAATATCTCTAGGATTAAGAGTTTAATCAGAACTGGGTCGACAACGACAACGAGAATTGCTTTTTCATATATTTTGTATGGGAAGCAAAATATCGCCAAGTCAACCGGCGATTTGTTGTCGTAATAGAATCTATTTTATTTTCATGATGACATACTAATAAACACTCAAAATATTTGTGAAATTGTTGCCACATTTTTAACTAAATAACGGTTGCCATTAGAACAGAGATGTAAAAGTTCGTATTAGAGTTGCAAAACTTCGTACTTTTTTTATAAAAAAATTATTTTTTTTGACAGAAGAAATATTTTTGAAAATAAAAATACATATATTACCGCAAAAAAGCAAAATTAAATACAACAAAATACAAAAGAACAAGAATTAATGCAAAATCAATTGAATTGATGAAGAATTGTGGCGAAACAAATACAAACATATTCTCGTTTTGCTTTCCTTTTTTTCTTAACGTCAACAAATGTCGACGGTCGACTGTCGCTGAATTTAAATTAATCGCGACGACTTTTGCTGTCGTCGGTCGACAATCGACCCAGTTATGATTAATCTCTAAGATAGATGTGATAAATCTTTAAATGCAAAAATATTAGCGTTGCTATTGTTATAGATCGCAAATAACAAAAATTTCAATAATTTGTATGAATTAAGAAATTATGATTTTTTTTCGAAAAGCCCAAAAAAACTGTTACATAACGAAGTTTATTGCACTATTTTCAATAGAGTTGATATCTACTTGAAATGAGAAAATGTAATTTAATTTTTGCATAAAAAAATCATTTTTAAGAAATGGCGAAGTTTTTAAACTGAAGGTTATTTCGTAGCGAATTAAATTCAAAAAGCAATAATGTATTGAGAAGGAAATATTCAAAAAGTTAAAAGCTATACGGATTTTCATTTTTGCAAAAAAGATTATTTGTTTCTTATTTGTATAGTGTAGTTAAAAAATATAGTGGTCACTGCATTTAGAATATAACAAACTTTAAAAGGATTTAAGCCTGCAACTTGAAATATGTTGATTATTTTAAAAAAATAGCTTAAATTTTTCAAAAATTTACTTTTATCATTCCAAGATACACGCACCCAATTTCAGGGTCTCCTATGGAGTTTTCTGTTACCTTGTTTAGTTTAAAATGATCATTAGGCAAAATAAAAAAACATCATAGAAAAAGACATTACAATAGAACCTTAACAAATAGGGGAAAATGCAAAGTTCCAAGGTGCACGACATTCCCTTAATATATTTTAGTATTTATACTTATACACTCAAAAAAAAGTCAGTAAAGTCAGCAAAAAATGTTGCTGTGTCAGCAAATTTTTAGTCAGGAGCGTGCTTGCAAAAAAGTTGTTAATTTCAGAAAAAGGTTTTCTGATAATCAGCGAGCTGATTTTTACCAAAAAAAAATATTAATCTCAGCAAAAGTTTTGCTAACATTGTAACGATTGCAAATGAAAAAAATCCTTGCTAAAATCACTAAAGTTTTTGCTGAATATTAGTAGACTGAAAAAACGCAAAAAACATGTAGCTAAGTTTTACTTTAGTTAATTTATTTGCTGAAAATTTAAATATAGAAATTGTGTAGAGTTGTTTTTTTTTTAATTATCATTTCCGTTGTCTGTACTACATCCAGACAAGCTGCGACATCTTGTCTATCTGCACAATTTTGTAGCAAAATAAATTAGTAAAACATTAGTTCAAAATTAGTTTAGTGCTAAAAAAATATAACTAAAACTTTTGCTGAAAACGGAATTTCAGCCAAAAAAATTGCTGAAAACTAGTACACTTGATACACAAGACGTTTTACTAATTTTTCTATTAACTTATTTTTTTGAGTGTACTATTCATGAGTAATCACGACTTATAGTCCATGACTTTTCAAGCTTCCCACATATTGACATAAAATTCACTATTAATCTGGTCAAGTACCATTTGTTAATAGACTACACAGTCAGAAAAGTACAAACGGGAAAGCGGTGGCAAAGCACTTTAACAGGTGGTATAAGTACTGGCAAAAAGTGCTTTCCCATTCCCAAAATGATAACATCATTACACAAAAGGACCGGGCATTCAAAAAGCGCCGGAAAAGCACTGCAGGATCAAAATTTTTAAACGTTAGCAAAATGCTGGCAAAACCAATAAATAAGTGGTCTGGAAATATGATTTCCAAAATAAAATTAAAAAAAAAAATTCATACACTCAAAATAGTTTGTAGTTTAAATTAACTGAAAATGTAATTTAAAATAAATGAAAAATCACTTGAAAACTGGTCTACTGACTTTTCATTTAAATCAAACGAACCTTTCATTTATTTTTAAATGTTAATAAATAAACTAAAAAATCTTTAAAAAATAATGAATTTTCATTTATTTGGTTTTTTTAAATTTCAAAAAATTAACTACAAAATCCGTAAGAATAAATGATACACAAATTGCCTGCACTTGTACGTACAAACCATACGTCAATGTGGCAATATTTGTGAAAAGGTGACACGGAGGAAATAAGAAGATAAACAGAGAAAATCTGAAGTAGAATGTTTGTATATGTCTGTTTGATCACTTCTGAAATTATTCATATAGAGACAATCTGACAATAGAAATATTAACAATAATACAATTTAATGAAAGATCACTGATGAAGCCTGTCCATAAAAAGGCAGAAACTAGATCTAGTCTGATTTGCAAATTTAATGTGTTTATAACTTTTGAGGAAGGTTTATTCTTCTTCTTAACCTCAAACCTACTAAATTAGAATTAATAAAAATACATATTAATGACAATATTAATTGTATTTGGTCTATACAACGCGTTTGAAAAAACAACACTTTACTATAAAATTATATTTAGTTTATTTCGTTTTTTAACGGTGGGGGTCATACTGCAGGTTTAAACTTAGGTTAATAGTTAACCCAAAAATTTGTTGTTGTTTTGTGTACATTTTTTTGACATTTTATTTTGTTTTTAGTTAAGTTAAAGTTAAACTTACAGTATGAGACCCACCGTAAGTAACCTAGAAATCGAAAAGGAATTATTTTTTTAACAAAACATTTTAAATGGAAATATTAACTCTAACAGAAAATCCGTATTTATATGTAATTTATTTTTTAAATAAAGGACAAAAACATTTAAAAATATATTTCTTTGTTTTTTAACTGTATAATCATTTCAAAATAAATGTACGGATAACTTTTTAAATAAACTACATTCAGTTACTCTAATAATATTTTCAGTGTAGGTTTTTTTTTTTGATCCTGCCGGGATTTTAACCCAGGCCGTCAAATTGCCAGACGATTGATCTACCCACTGAGCTAACGAGACATACAATACTTGATGGCTAAACACATAAATGAGTGACAATAGGTGGACAACTACTAGTTGGTCTTAAAGGAGCTTTCCCACAAACAAAAAAAATTGATTTTATAAAACCAACAAAACTTTTTAATTAAAAAGAACCAAAACAATGTTTTTGCTTGCTTGCAACCGGATTTGAACTCGGAACCTCCTGTCTACAAACCTTTTTTAACGAAGCGTCAGCATTTTTATAAAATCATTGCTCTATCAATGAATTGGTTTTTGTATCACTGGTAGCATTGGATAACTACTGGTTGCAAACCTTGGCATATCACTCTAAGACCATTCTTTGCCAGTGGTTTTTTGTAAAACACCGAAATTTTTGTAAAACAAATACTGGAAAAACGCTTTTTGCAAACGCTGGCAAATCGTCCCAAATAAGTGTTCTCCCAGTCATTTATTTTCAACACCGTGGTTACCCAGTGCCTGATTTTTTGTACCACTGGGGATTTCTGATTGGGTACTTTCATATTTTGAGCAAGTTCCATCATTAAATTTCCGCCAAACATGTGTTCAAGGCATACAGCCTCGTGGATTCTTAAGTAGGGTATACAGGTTCAATATTATTGATTAATTTTTCAAAAATCAACCAATCAGAACATTTTATTTTGAAATACTTTATTCTGATTGGTTGATATTAAAAACATTGATCAATAATATTGAACGTGTATGTTTGCATTTATAAAAATGGGAAAAATTGAATTTCAAGTGCTTATCAAACATAATATTTTGGGAAAAAAAACTGTCAGTCATACCAAAGAAAAGCTTTATAAATACTACGGGGACTTTCCACCATCAATTTCAATGGTAAAAAGTGGTTTACTGAGTTTCGCACTAGTATCCCTGAAAGTTTTGGACGGTCAATTGAGATCAATACACCCGAAAATGTAGAAAAACTTCACGATATAGTGTTGGGCGATCAGAGAGTGAAAGTGCGTGGGATTGCTATTGCCATAAAATCCAATTTTAAAAGTCGGAATTTCCAAAAAAAAAAAAGTTGCATTTGTTAGCCAATCCATGGCGAACTTAGCCCTGTTTTTATTTTCTTTAATTTTTAGTTGTTTAGTCCAATATACTACTCTGTTGTTTTGACAGATCTAGCAAGTAGTGACATCCATTCATCTATAAACAACAATAGAAAACAATGTTTTCTAAAGTGTCAGTAACATTTAAATTTGCACAAGCACTTGCATATTCGTTTTTTAAATTTATTTTGATACATTAGAAGATGATAAAGCAAATTGTGGTAAAACATATTTTTGTTGTTGTTTTTGTTTTTTCTTTGATATTTTTAATGTTTAGTAACGCTGCTAGACGTGAACAAGAAATTCTCATTGAGTCATATTGATAAAAAGCTTCATAAATGTGATAAAAAACAAAAATAAAACTTGACAAACGTGAAAGTTTTTTTTTTTAATGAAAATATCATGTTTTGTTTTATTTATGAAATTGATGGTTGGTTTAATTTTGTAAAGGATTAAGGGCCAGTTTTATAGTCAGAACTTGGATCGACTTTTGACATAAATTCTTCTGAATTTTGATTAGAAAATTGTTACTTAAGTAACCAAAATAGCCATAAGGGTAAGATCTTTTGTTCCGACTATATAAAATTGGCCCAAATTTTTATCTAAAAATTTTCGAAGTAAAAAAACTTAAAATGCAAAATAAAATACTAAATAAAAAGTTTTTAATAAAAAAATTCAATTTGAAATTAAGCAAGGGCCGCATGAGGCCAATGGCCGCATTTACCCACCGTTGTTATATAACATAACTTTTTTTGAAGTAAAAAAAAAAAAAACAAAACACTATGTTTAATAGTCTGCGCTTAACGTACGCAAGCGTCGCGTCGGCATATTAAAAAATAGACTACCTGATTACTACTATCATAATCTACTTTCACCAAGGCGTGCCAAAAGGCCTTTTTTCAGATTTCTTACTGCCTCCACAACTTTTTTTTTTAATTTATATTTTTTAGATAAATTTTATCACTCTTTTTAACAAATACCTATTTATTTCAATATTAAGCAGGGTTGGCCTGAAACCCCGTTAAAGTACTGCTACGGATCCCATTTTATTGACATGGAAAAAAATTTCCTTATAAAAGGAAAATATTTTGCTTTGAGGGTATTTATTCAATTAATCGACTTTTTATTTTAATCACTTAAACGTGCAAATAATTAACTGGGTTTTTTTCTTAACTGATTAATTGAATACAATTTAAAAATTAATCGACTAATCGTATAAAGTTATTCCTTACTCGAAATTTGGACTTTTTAAATTGTTCGAACAAATTTTGAGCAAAATTGTTCGACTAACGATTAATCGATTAAATACCCTAGTATGTAGTCTGTACACTGAGAGAATTTTCATCACTTCAGTAATGAATTTCTTCATAGTTTCAATGAAAATTGTCACTGGAACTCGTCCATTGAAACTTTTCATAGAATTTATGAAACAAGTTTCATTAAAATCAATGTTTATGAAAAGTTCATAGAATTAATGAAACTCTTTATAAAATTAATGCAACTCTTCATAAAATTAATAGGCCACTCGTCCAATGTATAAATCATTCAGCCCATGAAGAACTTCATAAAATCTATGAAGCAATTTCATTTACTATTATTTATTATAGTTGGTTGTTGTCGTTGCTAAGATGGAGTGGATAAATAAAAAGTACTTAGCAAATGTAAAAGGCGTAATAAAATCGTAGCATATTTTAGGGATGTGCAAAATATATCTAAAGAAAGAATTCATTAAATTAAAAAATTTCATAAAAAAAAAGTTTCGAAAAAATTAATATGATTTATAAAAAAATTTCATAGTCTAAAATTAATAAAAAAAATTAATTAAAAAATCATAAAAGATTATTCTCTCAGAAAATGACGATATTTTATAAAAAAAATTTAAAAAAGTTAAAACTATTGCACAATTTCATAAATATAAAGAACATTTTTATTAAATTTATGAAGATTTCATTTTTAAAATTTAATGAAATTATGAAATTTTATGAAAGAAAAGTTATGAAAAATTTTATAATATTAATTAAATATTATATACATAATGAAATTCTTCATTGGTTCCACGAAAAAAATTTTATGAAATTATATCTTAATATCATGAAGGATAATTCTCTCAGTGTATATTATTTACTTCTTAAAAACTGTAAAGGCTTCATTAGTCTAATCGTAAAGTAAAAAAACGTATCTGTAATCAATTCAGTGTGTTAAAATAATATAGAAATATATTTTTATCTTTTTTCTATGCATTGAAACTGTTGTCAAGTAAAATCGTAAAAAAGTTCTGTTGAAAATAGAAATTTTCTATTTTATTACTTGACATTTAATTCTATGCACAAGAAAAAGATAAAAAATACAATATTTTTATTTTTCATACTCTTTTTATTCATTATGTGAATGATAGGTTACTTTTTTTACGATACTTCCAAACTAATTTGGGCTTAATATTACTATATAAATATGTATATTACTAAAAAAAATTTTAAATAAGATCGTCTAAGATGGCTTTTTTTAGTATACTAATATTAAGCAAAAAGTTTTATTGATTTTAGCAAGGCTTTTTTTTGATTTTCAATTGACAAAGTGTTAGCAAAACTTTTGCTAAAATTACCAACTTTTTGCAAGCACGCTCCTTGCTAAAAATTTGCTAACACAGCAACATTTTTTGCTGACTTTACTGATTTTTTTTATTTAGTGTACACGTGATTATATTCAAATTATTGGAATATTATTGATAATTCCGGGTCTGTAAGAAATATAATGCTTTCCAGTCTAATACCGTCATGTTAAGCCAAAACAATAAATAAAACTAGGCATTAAACCAAAATCTTAAGTCCGCGATTACTTAGAAACTGGTCCATTGATTTCAAAAGATTTGCTATAATAGCGTTAAGCAAACTCAATTTTATTAGAAATAATATATAATAAGAGGAGAAATCGAAAAATGACAAAACTTCAGTATAAGTGATTTTGAGATATAAAACTAACAAAAAAAATTAATAAAATGGCATACATTTTTTTTCGCACACATAAGATGCGCTTTTTTTCGCTTTAATTATTGTGGAAATGTCCCCTTTACAATGATACCAATGGTCTTTAATGTAAACTTAACTATTTAATTGATACCAGCTAAATCCCTATTTTGTCAAAGCGTGCGACATTTAAAAAAAACGAAACCATTTGGGCAAGAAAAAAGTTCTTTTGCATTAAGAAAATTCACCGGTTCATACTAGAGATATAACTTTTTACAATTTCTCCCAAGGCAAAATCCAGTAAAGCATGGAAAAATATTAAGAACTACGGTTTTAATATTTCGCGATCGTTAAAAAGTTCCGGCAGTAATATATCATATATGTCATCCCAGGTAGAAAATTACAAAGGGGCCAGCACTGGCAAAGCACTTAAATGGGTGGTATAACTGCTTATTAACAGTGCTTTCCCAACGCCCAAATGATGACACCATGGTGCCAGTGCTTCACAAAGCCCTGGGAAAGCACCCAGAAATATAAAAATTAAATGCTTTGCCAACGCCCAAATAAAAAAATGAAAGTAATTTCCTGACACCCAAATGATAACACCGATTAAGTAGGTTTGAGGTGAAGAAGAAGAATAAACATTTTTTCAAAGCTATAAACATATTATTAATTTGCAAATCAGACTAGATCTAGTTTCTGCCTTCAGGATTCATCAATGATTTTCCATTAAATTGTATTATTGTTTATATTTTATTGTCAGATTGTCTATATATGATAATTTTTTCAACAACCTGTCGGAATCGAATTCATGCACTCTCACATTACAAATGTAACTATACCAGAGTTCGACAGCTTAGCCATCTCACCCACGTAAGGCGTTGCTTATAGTGTGGCGAATTCATAGTTTTCTTTCCTATTCAGCTTTCTGTTATTGTTTTTACTCTCAGAAGTCATCAAACAGACACATACAAACATTGTACTTTATATTTTTTTATTTATCTTCTAATCTCCTCCGTGTCACCTTTTTCGCAAAAGTTGCCACACTGACGTATGGTTTTTACGTTCATGTAAAGGCAATTTGTGTATATCGGACTGCCAGCAGGGTATTTTTATTTTTCTAGTAAAGTGTTGTTTTTTCAAACGCGTCATATAGACCAAATGCAATTAATATTTATAATAATAATTTAAATTGCTTTGCAAAATATTGAGATAGCACCAAGAAACACAAAAATCAAATGTTTTCCTTGCCATCAAATCATGAGCCCTCATAACTGAATAATTTTAAATTACTCTCAAAATACATGATTCATGGAGTAATTGTTTTGTGGAGGCAAAGATTATTCGATGGAGCTTCTTTTTCTGGCAATCACCCTTTCCAAGCATTGGCAAATACTTCAAATTTATTGGTTTGCCAGTACTTATTTTTTGTAAGACCGCGATCTAATTGTGCTTTGCCAGTGCTTCTTTTTTGTTACCACACATAATTTCTACCTGGGATGTTATATATCACTAGAAAGCTTATAAAAAATATATGATCTAATGTAAAAATGAAATTTTTTATTTCATAAAAAAAAAGGATTATGTAAAATTATTTTTTTTCTAATTTTTGTATGGGAGCACATTTTAAGCTTAGGAAATAGGAAAAAAACATGTATCAAATAACTAATTTAGCCATTAAAATTTAAGCTTGATGCACATAACACATTGGCTGAAAAGTTCGTAGAATGACACATAGGTGGCGCCATTAATTAAAAATCCATTTGATTTTTTGGAACTACTGACCTTTAAATAATATCTGTAATGATAATTCGTTCATTAGTGAACAAGTTACAGCTGTTTTAGTAACGCTACTTTTGCGATTTGTAAAAGATTCAAAGCAATTTCAGCTGAAAAGTCTGTAGCGTAACCAATAAAGCAACAATTTTTTGGAAAAATTCCACTTTAGTCATCAACATAGTCTCCTTCAAGAGCGATACAATAACTCCAAATCCTTTCTAGCATTTCGATACTTTTTTATAGAATAATTTACCTTTGGCCTCAAAATGTGTTTTTGGGGCATTGTGAGCAAACGCTCACAAAAGTAGCGTCACTAAAACAGCAGCAACTTGTTTATTAATAAACAAGTTATCATTAACTTTTTACAGGTATCATCTGAAGGTTGGTAGTTCCAAAAAATCATATGGATTTTTCATTAGTAGCGCCAAACATATGTCATCCTACGGACTTTTCAGCCGATGTGTTATTTCCTATGCTTAGCACAGAAATCGGTATAAAGTCTTTAAAAATGTACCAAAAAAGTTGTTTCGGAAAAAATATTGCCAAAGCTAATGTAGAGAAAATAATGAAAAACGCAGAAACACGTGTAAGCTTAAATTTGACAAGAAATAACAGTACCCAAAATTTTGGAAAATAGCAAAATTGAATCCTTGTCAGTTTGTACCTGCGAAAACAAACATTTTCATAAAATTTACGTCTCATAGAAAATAAAAAATCAAAAAAATTTGTTTGAATTTGTATACCATTACCCTACTTTTTACCAAACAGCGATATGGAAGTTATTTAAGTACTGACTCTATCCGCTAAGTCTGGTGACTGGGTCAGAAAGTTAAAAAATAAGAGGAAAAAAATTAAACAAATTAAAATCTGTTGTAAATTTGAAGTATTTTTTTTTAATTTCCCTATTGATGGCCACTTAATCAATTCCAAAGATGGAGACCTCAGAACCTATAATAGTCCTTTAAAATCGGTTTCAACCGATCCCGAAAATATTTGAAATTATCATATAAATTTCATCCAAATCACAACTGAAAAATTCTGTTGTCACAGCCGAAGCATTCGATTGGCAATAAATTCGGTTGTAGTCACCAATCTGTTTTCTATGTGTGTGATTGCAATGAGTCTACGCCCATTATTATACCCTACACCCCTACGTCGACAGGGTATAATAAGTTTGTGCTGATGTTTGTAATACCAAAAAATATTGGAACTAGACAAACTTTTTAGTATACCGATCTACCGACTTAGAAACACTTTTTGATTTAACAATGTCCGTCTGTCCGCCCGTCTCTCTGTCTGTCCACGTATTTTTTTGTGCAATCTACAGGAAGCAAATATTATGATGAAATTTGTTACATAGACTTATATTGGCCCAGGAATCTACCTAATTGATTTTTGCTAAAATGGGTCCATTTTTAGACCTAGTGCCCATATAAAGGACTCTTTAAAATTTACTTTTTCGCTTTCCGACCTACATCAGCCCACTGACAAAGTTTCTTTATTTTGGTTGAATTTGGGCCATATTTAGATCTCCCAAAATTGGCTTCTTTTCACGTTAAAGTCGCATATATAAAGATAAAATTTGGTGCGGCGACTCATATCGGTCCAAGAACAAGGCCTACTGATTCTAGATAGGATCAGTAATTTTTGTGGCTATCGCATATTTGGACCAGCAAAATTATTTAGAACCGGTTAGCTTATGATCTATTCTAGAACAGGTGCTTTCACCATCGGTTCCAGAATTGTCGAAATGTCAAACTGTAAGGTTTCTCTGATCCTGAAACAGTTATATAACCAGTTACAGAACCCGTTCTAAAGTAAAGAACTTATTACGTTTACGTCAAAATCAAAAGGACCGGTTATAGAACATAAATTAATGTTCTCTAACCAGCCCTTTTTAACTTTTTATTGGGTAAATTCAAAACTTCGTACCGTTTATCTAATTTTTTTATTATTTTGCATACAAATTTTTAAGCAAAATTAAGAAATTTACTCAAATTTCGAATTCAAGCATTAGTCAGCTTTTAACCAGGCTGGTGTAGGGTATCATATAGTCGGCATTACCGAATTTAACACAGCACAAATTTATTATACCCTGTTCGACATAGTAGTATGGGGTATAAAAATAATAACAATTGATGAATAAGATTTTTTTTTTATAAAACCGTAAATATGGAAAAATAATTACCAGTATAGAGGAAAATCATTTAAAGCCAAAAACCAACTTCAAATCGATAAATACTTTTAAAATCCAGGTTCGCTTTACTACATTTCCTTGCCTATGCATTAAGCTCCAATTCCACTCTTACACTCATAGAAATAAATCTGTAAAAAATAACACAAAAATTTACTAAAAATTAGTTAAAATTGATGCTGCAGAAAAAACTACTAAAATTAGCAGATTTTTTACTAAATACTAGTAAAATGAGGACAGCAAAATTAAAACTGTTAAATTTACAGAATTTTTGTTATATTTAGGCTAACTTTTAGTTAATTGAAAATAGCAAATTGTACTTTAAAATCTGCAGAAAATTTTGCTAAATATTTATAGACTAAAAATAGCAAAAATAAACTGTTATATCTACAAAATGTTTGCTATTTTTAAACTACATTTAGTTGAATGCAAATAGCAGTCTATTCTGCTTAAATAAGCAGAAATATTTGCTAAAAAATTTTAAACTGCTGTTTTCAGAAGGCTCGATTTTTATTTGCATTTAAAAAAAAAAAAAACTTCGAAAATTTTTTCGGATACTAATTACACTGTGAGACAAATGGTAGGGGTCAGTGATCGGGAAGGGTTCAAACTACTGGGGAAAGTTATATCGGTAAAAAAGAAGTTATACGTGTCCCGGCGTTTCGCTGGGTCATCCCTAGGAATCGAGATATATCGATTTGACCTTTGGTGGTCTTTTTTTTTTGACATAACTCGAGAACCACTAATCCGATTTTGCTCAAACAATTTTAAAAAAATTAAAAACTACAATTCCTTTAATCTGTTCATATAACGTTTTTCTATATACTCAACAGTTTTGCCGGTAAAAATAAATGTATGAAGAAAAAAATATTTTTTGCCTAAAATATTAAAAAAAAAGTAATAAACAAAAGGTTATTGATTTTTATGGTAGCGGTAACAAACATTTATTTTTACCGGCAAAACTGTTGAGTATATAGAAAAACGTTATATGAACAGATTAAAGGAATTGTAATTTTTCATTTTTTTAAAATTGTTTGAGCAAAATCGGACTAGTGGTTCTCGAGTTATGTCAAAAAAAAGGTATATCTCGATTCCTAGGGGTGACCCAGCGAAACGCCGGGACACGTATAACTTGTTTTTGACCGATATAACATTTCCCGTTGGTTTCATCCCATACCGATTTTGACTGTCGCATAGTGTTATTTAGCAAAATTTTTTGCTGATTTTAGCAGGTTAATTTGCTATTCCCCATTTCCAAAAATTTAGCTCAAATATAACTAAAATTCCGTATATTTAAGAGTTTTATTTTTGCTGTTCCTATATTACTAATATATAGCAAAAATAATCTACTAATTTAGCAGTTTTTTTCTGCAGCATCATTTTTAACTAATTTTTAGTAGTTTTAACTAAATTTTTTCCGGACTTTTTTCTATTAGTGTACAAATTTCATTTCACTTCGTTTTCCTTTCCATATAATGCCGGTTGGGAACAATGTTTCATTGTATTCATTCTATGACTGCACTCATAGAAAAAAGTTTGTTGAAAAGTTAGTAAAACTGTTAGTACTTCAACTTAACAAATTTTTAACTAATTTTTGGTTAAAATTTAATTTTTAGTTAATTTTTTTACTACCTCCTCATTACTAACTTACAAATTTTTTTGCTATTTTTTTTTCCTGAATTTAGTTACTAATTTTTAACAATAAATTTGCTAACTTTACAGTATTTTGCTGAATTTTGGTTACTAAATTTTAACAGAAGGTTTGCTAATTTTACAATTTTTTTTGTAAACTAAACCACCAATTTTGGAGCGCTTATAAACAGAATGTTAAATGACTCTAAAAATTACTGCATATTTTTAACTCGCCAAAAATAATGCAAAAACTTTTTAAATAAAGCTAAATTGAAATGGTTAAAAATTATTAAAATTTATGAGAAAATTTTCTATTTATCGTAATACATTAATTTTGAAAGATCAAGGTTTATTTTGGACGAACCATTTTCATATGAAAATTGTGATTATCTCTGGGGAGCAAGTGGAGTTTACGGGGATGACCCTAATTTTTCCTCCCAATATTGTACTTTTTAAGCTTATTTAAAGAATAAGATATTTTTAATCGGCCACACCTTTCCTGTGGGTGGAGCTTTAGAGGTGAAAATGGAAACTTAAATAAATTCGGAAGTACATATCCGATCAGCAAACAATGAAAATCAAAAGAAGGGTCTCTGAAATGCATTTTGTTATGGTCAACATAACATATTGTCTATAAATATTGCCACTTTTACAAAAAAACATTCTTGGGAAATTTTCATTCTCAATGTCAATGCCACCAAATTTCATCACCATTCAATGCCCATGAAATTTTTTTCAATTTGCATTGATGAAAACAATGGTAATGAAATGTACACATAATTGAAGAAAAAGCATTGTAATATAAAAAAAAATATAAAAATACGCGAATTTTTAATTTTTTTCTTAATTTATTCTTTTATTAAAACATGAAAACAAATACTTCTTTCATCAATTATAAATGGGCATTTAGGCATTGAACAATGCCAATTGAAAAAAAAAGTTCAATTAATTGATACATTCAATAAACTGGTCCCCAAGTATGTCTTTAAATACACATTGATTTTTTATTTATTAATTTTCATTTCATTTGCTCCTTTTTTACCTTTTCCAGTCCACTACACTGATAGAATTTTGTGCATAGTATTAATGAATTTGTTCATTAATCCAATGATTTTTTTCATTGAAAAGTCCCCAAAGACCGCGTTCATTAGATCAACGAAACGTATTCATTAAATGAAAAAAATATATTTTTTTTGCGTTTTTTTTTTATTATTGTTTATTTTATTAATTTTTATTTGTACATGCATATATTTTTGTTTTTTGTTTTTATAATGTTTTTGACATCTCCCTGAACTCGACTTGAACCCGCAATCACCAGAATGTAAACATTACCGCGTTACCGATAGATCTAAATAGCCAAAACAACATGATGTCATTACCTGGACCTTTATATTTAAATAATTTCATTTTGCAACCCTAGCGTTCATTACTGGAACATATATCTATTTTAGTAATTAGCAAATTCAAAACCCTTATAAAAATTATAGCATATCTTACGGGTTAGTAGAAAATATATAATGAAAAAATTCATTAAATTAATGAATTTTTCATTAATTCAATGAAAATTTTTCATTAAATCAATGAATTCAGATTAATGAAATCGATTCATTAATAGTATGAACGAAAATTCTATCAGCGTAGTAATCTGCAAAAGTTTTGTTGATTTAAGAAAATTTTAGCAAAAATTTTGTAGATTTAACAATTTTTTTGTTATTTTCATTTTACTATTATTTAGCAATTTTTTTGCTGATTTCAGCAAGTTAAATTTTTATTTGCAATTAACAAAAATTTGCTCAAATATTACTAAAATTCTGTAAATTTAACTGTTTTTTTTTGCTGTTTTCATTTTATTAATATTTAGCAAACTGATTCTGCTAATATTAGCAGTTTTTTCTACAGCATCATTTTTAACTAAATTTTAGTAACTTTTTCTGCTATTTTTACGGACTTATTTGTTTGAGTGTGCGATTTAATTAAATTCCCCTTCCCCTCACCTTCACCTACCCACGAACTTGATCACAACCTTTAACTGTAGATTTTATTTTCAAATCCAACATTTTATAAATTACAAGTTTCCAGCAATTCAAAACTTGTTCTAGGATTTTAAAATTATACAGTACTTCAGATGTTTTTATTATCCTTTACAACAGCATAAAAATGTCCGTTACAAATACGCTATTCTCACCAACACATTCAAACAATTGATATATGAGCATTTCTTTAAACTGAAAGCAAACAAACACCATTATGCATTTTAAACATTACAACCATATAAACTATAATAGAATGCTCAAACATGAGTAAGATCTATTTATAGACCAAGCTTTTTGTAGCGGACAGAAATGGCAGCAGTGAAAATTGGGTTAGATAGATGCAGATTATTGTTCTCTAAAATCTTTAAAATCTAACTATAGAATTTAAATGCCCGACATTGTTTGGCTTTACTGTATATGGTAATATATGATGATGGTGACTGTTGGGAATGTGTATGATGCATAGTTTAGAGGAGACAAAAAATTGTATCAGAAAAAAAATGACATGTCTTCATTTTTTTCTCATTTATTTTTGTCTTTTCAAGTCATTTACATAGATTTCCATCTATTATAGTGGTAGTATTATTTTTTCATTGTAACATGGCATATGACATTGACTCACATCGTCCTATGCATCATCATACATATAGTAAATACTTTCATGGAATGCCATTATTTGTTTAGTGTACATGGTAGTAAAGAGCAATGGATTTGGTTTGGGTTTTGCTTTGCTAGCTATCGATAATGTATGATGGTTGCCTGAGAATAGTGAATTGTGTGATTTTTGTTTTGTGTTCTCTAGCCATCACATCACTGACAATGCAAGGTTGTGTCAATCTCTGTCAGGATATTTTTTCCCATGAATTTGTGTTTTTGTTGTTGGTTTTTTGTTAAAATATGTGTCAGTGGAATTTAAATTGAGCTCTTTTATTGCTTTGAGCTTTTATAAATATTAGCAGAAGGAGGAAACAAAAAATGGCGGCAGGTAAAATATGTGTCAAAAAATATTTGAACAATTTTGAAAATGCTTGCATCAATGTGAGTATATATATGCACTAGTTTTTAAAATTTGTTTAAATTCCAAAGATATAATTTTCAATAGATCTTTTTTAAATTGTCCTCTAGTGCAAACTACATTTGTTTAATAAAAATTCAACTCAGACCTGCGAAACTCTTAAAAATATTTATAAGATTATTGCTCAGATTCAGTAAATATAAAAATAATAAAAAAAACAGTTTTGTATGCACTTTCATATGTAAAAATAGATTTGTTTTTTCGAATTTTTTATAAAAATTCAAATCAAATTTAAATATTTATAAAATTTCAAAGTAGGTATAAATTAAGCTTCTTAAAAATTAAGTAGGGCATACACGTTCAATATTATTGATAAATTTTTCCAAAATCAACCAATGAGAACATTTTATTTTTAAAGACTTTGTTCTGATTGGTTTATTTTAAAAACATTGATCAATAATATTGAACGTGTATGTTTGCGTTTACAAATATGCTACGATTCCTTAGAAATTACTGTATTTACTCTTGTAACGTAAACAAAAGGTTTTGTCATAAAAATATTTTAAATTTCAGTATATTTTGATAAAATATTAAAAACAAAAACTGCTAACAAATAAGTTATATATTTCTGAGTAAAGGTAGAGCAGGTCACCCAAGGTAGTTGCTCTATTTCGCGTTTTGGGG
Organism: Leucophora obtusa; assembly: GCA_949987735.1. NCBI lineage: Eukaryota > Metazoa > Arthropoda > Insecta > Diptera > Anthomyiidae > Leucophora > Leucophora obtusa. The sequence continues at coordinate 56,364,711 of OX465299.1, read as the reverse complement.
AAGACAATATAATGTTACGTTTTTAACTTTTAAAACCGTAAGTTTGTTGTCTTTAAATAAACCTGGTTCTTCTCTATTGCAATCTAAATAACCACACAACTTTTTTTATAATATTGAGCTTATCTATTTAACACTTTATTACTTTATATCAGGGACGTAACAGTTATAACTTTTATTCAAAAAACTTATTGTTTTACAATTATTTCTTGTTTCAGTATTTTTAATTTTCTGTTTATTTGCTCTGTTTGATTTTTATTTTTAATTCAAACAAAAACAATCCAAATACGATTTTTATTTTTTCAAAAATAATAAAAGTTATTTTGTGATTTTTTTTCTTTATCAAAAAATAACAGTTAAGAATATAAATCAAAAGCCATAGAACCAATGACTTCAACAATTATAATATCCTGATGATGTCAACTAGTGTTAATAAAAGATTGAATAGTGATTTAAAGTGAGTAAATATGTATATTCCAGCAACTTCCCGCATTCCATTTAGGTCAATTTTTAATTTTTATTTTATTATCAAATAAAAAAGTTAGTGCTTAATTTTTTCAAAAAAAATCATTCTCTAACTTTTATAAAAAGTTTTAAAATAAAAATCAAAAAAACAACAGAAATTTATAAAGTAAAATATAAAAATTGAAAAAATTAAAATCTTTGCCAAACTTTGTGATGTTTTTGTGCAATATGATTTATAAAATATAGTGCATTATTGAAATATTATAATTAAATAAATTTGGGTGGTGACTTTTTTAGAATTATAACAGTTATTTTGGGTCTCTGCTTTATATACAACAGTATAACACACAAAACTACACAAACGCTGGTGCGCAGCTGACTATAAAAAAGATAATATGTATTTGAGCTATTAAGCGACTGACTAACTAAATGTCAGGTAGCAGCCTTCTTATAATTTAACGGCCATGGTTGTAGAACATGATAGAAAATTCCAGTAGACCTAAAATTATAAGAACTATTTTATTCATAGCAGAGCCCCCAACCACTTAATATTATATTTAAATTTAACAAATGTAGTCAACCAGATTAACGGGATTAGTACGATATATTCGGATACTTTTTTTATATAATTCCAGAATATTCTATACCAGAATAATCTGATTTCATAACAATATGAAAATACTTTCCTGACAAAGGAGGCACCAAATGTTTAAATTTTATTTGTTTACAAAAAATAAAATAAATTGCAGATAAATAGTAAAAAATCGGTTACTTTACAAGTAGTTATAGAAATGTATGGGAGTGTGGTGTACCTTGGTACTTTTAAAAATCCTGTGCTAGAATCTCTAAGATTAAGATAAAGTCACCAAATTTTTAATCAGGAGCGTGCTTAGCAAAAAGTTGGTAATGGTAAAAAAAAAATACTAATCTTAGCAAAAGTTTTGCTAAAATTTATTCGATTGAAAATGAAAAAAATCCTTGCTAAAATTAATAAAAAACTTTTCTGAATATTAGTAGACTGAAAACAACTCAAAAAATTTGCAGAGAAAGTGTACATTAGTTAATTTATTTGCTAAAAATTTGAGTCTAAAAATGTTTTCGAACATTATTTAGGAAAAATCAATAAAATATAAAAATGTCCGGACTTCCATATTAGTATTTCACATAATCAATATTTACAAACATTTTGTTTATACATTCACTATTTATCTTTATGTACATACAATTTAAATATTTTATTTTGTTTATAATTTAAATCATATTATCCCTTATCGTGTTATATTTTTATGTGTATGCATTACTTTGGCATCCCTTTTTTATGTATGAAACACAGATACAAAAATCTTTCACGGTTTTATTTATAACTGGTCTTAGAAGAGTTGTATTTAAGTATCATTTCCTTTGTACGCACTACATCTAATGTCTAAACTACGACATCTACATCTTGTCTGAATGGTTGCTGTCCCCACTAATGTTATCAGTATAATTTTTGTAACAATATAAATTAGTAAAACATTAGTTGAAAATTATCTCTAGAGTTGATTTATAGGAAGAAGAAGGAGAAAACATTTCTATTGAACAATTTAACAGACACAAGAGAATCACCAGACTTCCGCAGTTTCGTCTCACCCAAAGACTTGTCAGTGGTTAGTTTATGTGTCAACTGATCAAAGTAATTTTCAATTGTTAATTTGTCCCTATATGAAAAACTTTGTATGTATTGCCATGACCGGGGATTGAACCGACAGCTCTGCACAGGCTATGACTCGTAGCATCACCTCTTAACAAGTTACACCACGGTTGGCATAGCGCTGAGTGTGGCTAATTGAAGTTTTTTCAATCACAGCCTATACAATGTATGTTTTGTAATTAGAGGAGCCAGAATTAACTAATACTTGAACAATTTATTTTTCAATTAGAATGTTTCCTCTCTTAATCCTATTGTTTTTTCTCCTTTTTTCACAAGTAATTATTACATTATGACGCGCTTTTTTCACATTCAATAGTTGGATACCGAGTGTTGATTAGAGAAGTTGTGTTGCTGCTGTGCAAATTTTTGCAATTTTTTATTCGTTTAGAAAAACAATTAAACTTTTGCTCAAAACACTAGTATACTTGATATACAAGACGTTTTACTAATTTTTTTACTAACTTATTTTTTTGAGTGTAGTGATTCAATAAAAAACTTCTTGGTTATTAACAAACAGCCAATTTTATTTTTATTTTTTATTCGGTCGCCGATCTACAACAATTTCAAAGTAAATTATAAATTTAAATATGTCCTAAACCAAATTTGCTTCCGCAATTTTAAATACTTTATAAATTCGTATAAAATTCATTCTATATAAATTCATTTCTATGTTATAAGGTTTTCCAAATATTATGCATACGCACTTTATTTTATATAAAAATTATCAGCCTATTTAGACAGTAACGCTTCGTTTTTTTATAGATTTTAATTGACCTTAAAATTGAGTAGAAAATAGATAACAAAAAAAAAATCAACACTGCACAGAAAAAAGTACATAAATTCGAAGTGTTTTTTTTTTTCTTTATTAGGAGTTGTTTTATTTTTTTTATAACCAGACCCTTAACTCACACAATTACTGCTGATATCAGCAGCTAAAGCTCTAAAATGCGCTTTGGTTGAATATATTTGTATGAGTATGATAGAAAAAAAAATGTAAATGCCACAAGCAGGTCATAAAACTTAAGCCAAAGGTTAAAAAAATAAAATAGAATTTATATGTTTTATAACTGAAAAACCAGCAGCAGCAGCAGTAGCAGTGGTAAGGAGGAGGAGACAATAAGTAATACGACTTAGTCACAATGATGACGACGATGGCTGTATTGTTGATGGTGATACACACTGCAACAGTTACTTTTATTTTATGATGCGTCAGCTTTAAAGAGCATAAAAAAGTTCAGCAAAATAATATATAAAACATGTAAAAATATAAACTGTACTAAATGTATTTAAACTACATAAAACAAAAGAGTAGGAGATAATAAATAAAAACAAGTATGAAGAAAAATTTAAAAAATATAAAAAAAAATTACAAATGTAGGTCGAGTACGGTGAATGGTTTTTGATATATAATGGTTGGAAAGTGATTCTTTTGAATTTCGAAAAAAATCTAAAGTTTGACATGTGTTTATTTATGATAAGAGTTACAATATTTGAAAAAAAAATGTTTGATGTCTATAGGCTTAAAAACGATTTTTTTTAAATGCAAAATTCAAAAGATGAAACATGAGTGATATGGAGCGTATACTTATTATTGACAGAAACCAAACAATGGGAATACAAATAATTTTTATTTAAAATTTGTATGTGTATTTTAATAAGAAAGATTTCTTAATGTAGGGAAATTTTTTATTAAAAATTTCTAAGCTTTGTAAATATTTTTCTATGCCAAAATTTTAGAAAGTTAGCTAACTTCATATAAAGTATAAGGCCCTTATCACTTAACCCTTTAGTGCTATTTCCTCTGATTGCAATATTATTTAAACTATATATTTGTATATATACTGTGTAGATTTGTATGTTGAGGTATATGTCTTTTTTTTTTTTGACACGAAGCACAGTCTTCCAAAAGCACCTTTCTTGAGCAAATAACATTTCAGGCCACAATTCCTAATCGATTTTCAATATTCTTTTTTTTTTGTCTTCTAATTACAAAATTCGGCAAAAACCTGTCATGGCCAATTTTTTAATTTCATTTTATAAAAATTTTTGTTAAAGTCAGAAAATTCCACTTTTTCCATTTATTTTATGTATGCTGATAAGTACTTTAAATTAAAGCTATTTTAATTATATATCGATCTCCATAACCAATTTTTTTTTTGTATATTTCGGTATACATATTTTTATTAGTGACACTTACAAGGAGAGTATCCTAAAGGGAGATTAAGCAGCTAAATTAGAAATATCTTCTTTGCAACATATTCCAGTTTTATTATAATTTCAGAGTTCGTTTCAGAAAACTCTTTTTTTTAGTATTCTCTCACTATATTTTCACATATTTTATGACACTTAATTACTATAATTAAATTTATCTACGAATTTTATATTTCTTTTGCTCTTTTGCAAGTCAAAATTATAAAATAAAGTTCCAGATCATAAGCCCTTTTTAAACAGATTTAAATTTCGTGTATACAACTTTAAGGTAAGCATATAATCATTATTTTTGTAAAATTTCAATTAAAAAAGAAATCTTCTTTTATAAGAAAAATTAAGATAAAATAATAAAGCGAGTACGTTATCTTTAACAAAACACACAGGAATACGATTTACTTCAAACAAAAGATCTATGCCACAGACATTTTCCTACAACCTAACACACATACTTAAACCTAGACAATAAATTAACAAACAAAACAACACACACATTTGAAAACCCACAACAGTATAAAAAATTGTTTGTAATAAAACATAATAGAACAAAAGCCAAATACGAACACCCCTAGAAACCGAACCTGAATGTTAACAATATTGAATTTTTAAAAAATCAAGCAATTGAATAAACGGTCTGCTATAAAACATAAACAGAACATGAAAATCTACAAAAAAAAATGAAATAAATTTCTAAAATACGCAAAATAATAGGTTTAAGTAGCACTCATCCATGCCAAGAGGCACTTTTATTCAAAAAAGCAAGCAGTGATGCTTATTTAGTAATTTTAAAAGAACATTTTAAATATTGTAGAATTTAAAAATCTATGGAACGGTGTTTTTCTAGAATAAATTATTTCGGTAAGAATTGTGTAGCACGAAGCAAGTAGGTGTAATTAGAACTTCTCGAGAGGTACTTATTTTAGAGGTACCAATTTTATGAAATACTCAATATATAAAAACTAACTTAGAACAGTTTCCTTTGAAAGACCCTCTCGCAGTGTTTTGGACAAATAACAATTCAGGCCACAATTTTTCACCGATTTTAAAAATTTCTTTTTTTTAGTCTACAAAATTCTGCAAAAATCTGTCATGGTCGATTTTATAATTTAATTGGCAAAACTGCAGTTTATGGGGTTTCGGCAAAAAAAAAAAAAATATGACCCCCTCTGGAATTAAAAAAGAAAAAAACCGAAATTATTTATTTTTAATGCGTTTATCGATTATTGAAAAAAAATAGTTTTTGAAGTCGTGGGGACATTTTCTATTATTTGAGTACCAGCTTACCACACAAAAAAATTTCATAATTTTCAGTCTCCCTCTTAAGGGACTAAAATGGCTCTAGTTAGGGCTACGTTTTATGGATAAAAAAACAACATTTTTGAAATCGTGAAACAATTTTCTTTAATTTGAGTACCCAACTTACATGTAACTATGTCCCCCTGTTTTTTGCCTTCGACGGGCCACCCGGGGCCGAGCCATATTTTTTTATATTTTTTTGACGAAACCCCATAAACTGCAGATTGTAGTTAAGTATTATTTATCCTTTCACTACACTGAAAATATTATTACAGTAACTGACTGTAGTTTATTTAAAAAGTTATGCGTACATTTATTTTTAAATGATTATTCAGTTAAAATACAAAGAAATATATTTTTAACTGTTTTTGTCGTTTATTTAAAAAATAAATTACATATAAACACTGATTTTCTGTTACAGTTAATATTTTCATTTAAAATGTTTTGTTAAAAAAGAATTCCTTTTCGATTTCCAAGTTACTTAAAAAACGAAATAAACTAAATATCATTTATTCTTACGGATTTTGTAGTTAATTTTTTGAAATTTAAAAAAACGAAATAAATGAAAAATCATTATTTTTTAAGGATTTTGTAGTTTATTTATTAACATTTAAAAATAAGTGAAAAGTTCTTTTGATTTCAATGAAAAGTCAGTAGACCGGTTTTCAAGTGAATTTTCATTTATTTTAAATTACATTTTCAGTTAATTTAAACTACAAACTATTTTGAGTGTACTCTTATACACTAGAGTATACAGGTCTTAAAAAAATATAAATAAATCAGAATTATATATATAAATAAATAAATACTACATCCGAATAATATACTCGCGATATTTGTTAAGGAAGTCCATTTTGTAACACGTTGACTGATACGGCAATTTTCAGAAAACTGGCCAAAAATGACAATTTGATTTTTTCACATTCTATTACTGAAAACTCTATTTCTAGATCATAGTATCATCAAAAAGCAAAAATTATGTTCTTGTTCTTCTGTAACAGAAATCGCTACGCAGAAGCCAATTGCGAGTTAATGCGTACGTCTTTCTTTAATATTTTGTTTTATAGTTATTATTATTTATTATTTATTATAATTACCATGCCCGTGTAAAAAAGTTTAGATCTGATCAGATCTTTTTGGATCTAAATATATATGATTGAATCTAATTAGATCCTGTACCAGATCTCATCAAATATGATCAGATATGGCATATGTGATAATACTTTATGGCAAGATCTGATCAGATCTAGTGCCAAATCTGTTCAAATCTAAAGTGATCTGGACAATTGCGCCAGATATGCCTAGATCTGATCAGATCTAATTAGATCCCAAATTTGTTCCCAATTTTGCGATCTAATTAGATCTGGTAAGATATACTGAGATCAGGCCAGATATGCCTTGATCTGGTAAGATCTACTGAGATCTGGCCAGATCTGATCTTTTTTACACGGGTAATTTTATTATTATTTTCTTTCCTTTTAGTTTTAAAAACATTCTCTAATTATTGTTATAATTATCAAGAACCCAATATGGATAAGAAAAGGTCAGTGACTCAAAATGAAATTGAGAACCATGCAAATCTAAATGATTCAGAATATGACGCGATTTTTAGCGATGATAGTAATGACATTTATGAACCTTCTGAGCATACAAGTGACAGTGAAGATGAAGTCATCTCCGAACCTGAAGACGTCTCCGAACCTGATGATAATGACGATGATTTCCAAGCAACAACGTCAAATGCGAATGATGATTTGTGGATAGAAGTTCAACGCAATCCTGAATTATTTCTTTTTCAAGAAAATGTTGGTGTGAAATTAGATACATCACATTTTACAGTAAAAATGCTGGTGGATTTATTTTTTTCGGATGAGTTTCTTGCATTACTGGTAGAACAAACTTATTTATATGCTGCCCAAGAAAGTTTTTATTGCACTTTAATGCAAATGGTACCTTGTACTTTTCCATCAATAGAACATTACTGGAGCACAAACAAGCTATATAATGAAAAGTTTTGGAGCTCACATATGAGCCGAACTCTATTTCAGTTCCTACTTTGTTATTTTCATTTGGTTGATAACTCAATACCATCTGCCGACAGATTATACAAGGTGAGACCAATCCTAAATCATTTCAACAATGTTATGCGTGAAAACTATGTACCAAGTAAAAATATTTGTATTAGCGAATCCATTATGCTATGGCGGGGAAGATTTCTTTTCCGCCAATATATACAAAATAAAAAACACAAATATGGTACCACTCTATATGAACTATGTGAGTCCGACGGTCTTGTAATGAAAATAAAAATTTACAGCGGAAAATATGAGGAAACTACCAATAATGTATGTCACACTGCTGACGTTGTTTTACATTTACTTGAGGACTATCTCGATAAAGGCTACACGCTTTACATGGATAATTTTTATAATTCAGTTAGTCTTACAAAACTGTTACATACACGAAAAACTTGTGTGTGTGGACCCCTGCGAAATAACAGAAAAGGAAACACCAGAGATGTGGTAAGTCGTAAATTGAAAAAAGGGGAGTGTTTTTGGCGGCAAAATGGTCCTTTTACTGTATGCAAATGGAAAGACAAACGAGATGTCCTTACCATTTCAAACATGCATGCTGTTGAAATGGTAGAGGTGCCCAATCGCAATGGACAAATTTCTATGAAACCGAATATAATTCGAGATTACAATAATGGAATGTCTGGCATTGACCGATCAGATCAAATGATTTCGTATTACACATCTCTAAGAAAGACTATTAGATGGCCCAAAAAGGTTTCAATACATATTATAGAGATATATATATACAAAATGCTCACAGAATTTTTCAAAAAGTAACTTCATCTAAAATAAAAGTGATAAAGTTCAGAGAAGAATCCGTTGTCGCGTTGATTGGAGAAGAGATTCAACCAGTTTTGAAAAAAAAATAGATTGCAAGAGCTCCATTATTTACAGTGTTTTCCACCAACCGAAAAAAACAGCGTCCGACAAAGCCATGTCGTATATGTACACAAGCAAAAAAACGCCGAGAAACGCGTTACTTCTGTCCAGCCTGTGAAGAGAATCCGGCCCTTTGTGTGGAAAATTGTTTGAAGAACTTCCACAAACAATAAAATATTACTTTATTTCTTGTATTTGAGTTAATTTTTCCATTATATTGAATGAATTTTTCCATTATATTTTTATAGTTGGCACACTGATAAAAAAAAATCCCGTACAAATAGGTCGAAATTGTGCCGGCGCAAATACATGTACTATTTCCTGTTATTTTAGCAGAATCTTTACCTATTTGTACGGGCTTTTTTAGAGAAAATAACAGAAAAATTAGTTTAACTTAATCAGAACGCGTTTAACAGACTTTTGTACTAACTTTTTTTATGAGTGCAGTCAAAGTGTTAATCTCGCATAATCTCGTAGGAAAGTGAGTTTTGGTGCATTTATCTGAAAAACTAATAAAATAAAAAACATGAAATTTGGCACATAAGTTTTAAAAAAACCTTGGAAATTAAATTTTATCATAAAAAAAGTCTATAGAATTTTTCAAAATATTCATTAAAGGAATTAAATGTGCTAAAATCCGAATGTTTAATTCGTTTTATCTCCTATTTAATTGGCATCACTCAGAAGAGAATACTCCCAAACTAACCCACCATAACTAAAAGCCAAAATATATTGTATATGACTACAAATATAAACCTGTGGTAAGAGCAACAACAAGCTAAATCTAGGAGGAGATGTTTAAAGAATTCAAAAGGTGAGTTTTGTTAAAATATTTGTTGTTGTTGCTTTTTTTTTTTGGTATAGACTTAACTATAAAACAAATGATGCATACACATTTTCATACCTGAATAACGAAGAAAAGTAATCTGATATTTTAACTACTTAAAATGCCATAAAATAAAAGGAAATACTTATTGTTAGAAATTGAAATAATTTTATGAAAAACCAAAGATTTTGTTTTTATAAAATACAACAATTTTAATGTACAACTATAAGTTTAAATTAAATTAAGCGTAAATATAACTAAAACAAAACTTATTAGTATAATACAAAAGTTTTATAAAAGTTATGTTGTTATACTTTTATGATGACCTAGATTTTAAGCATCTGAAGAGTTATTAAATCAAAAACAAAGCAATAATAATGATTTCATGAATTATAATAATAAAAAATTATTAATTAGCATAAAATTTTAATCAAAAATAATCCTTTATATTATTATTTGTTAAGTTTTATAAATTTATTGCAATTTTGTGTATCACTGCACTCACAAAAGGCTTAAAATATCGAATTGAACAAACACACATTGCACAAAAATTAAGTATACACCCAGAGAAAAAATATGCCATTTTCCAACTGAAATTCGGTTACATATTGTATGGAAGAAAATCACTTGAGTTCATTTGCATTCACACTCAGAGCCCTTGGAGTCTTTTGTTTATCTTTGAATTGAAGTACTATTTTTTTTTATATTTTTGCTATTATATTTTTTTTATTATATTGTATTTTTTATTATAATTTTTTTTCTTATAATCTTTTTTGCCATTCTTCTCTATTTTTTTTAAACATTTTTTTCAATTCATTATTTTTCCGTTATTGTTATTTTTTTTTGCTATGAAGTATTATTAAAATAAATTACATGAGTTAACGTTCCGTTGTTTAAATTTCAAACCCAACGGAAAACCACCACGTACAATACCATCTAAACACAGATCACCTTCTATCTACCACAAACAGCTGTAGTGGTATAAATGTGCAGCTGATCGACCGCATAATAATTCGTCGAAAAAAGGAAATTTGTGGTAAATATCTCACAAACTCATTTAATCGTATTTTCATTTCATTATTAAAAAGCTCTGGAAATGAATTTACGGAAATTTCTGAAAAAAGTGAAATTACACGAAAACTATATAAAAATGTCATTATTCAAAAATTATCCAAGGAATGTGTAAACAGTCCCGTTTTTGAATAATTATTCAAAAAGTGGCAACACTGTGGTAAACTGTATATGAAAAACCTGTCCCTGCAGTATGCGCTTGGAACACATAAATTAATAATATAAAAAATAGGTTTTCCAATTTAAATATTTTCAAAAAAACTTTAAGGGGATAATAAAATTGGGAAATACATCCTAAAAGTGCAGTTGCAGTTGTATTTTCAGTTGAATTTCAACAAATTAATAATAACAATTAAAGAAAAAATACGAGTTTTTTTTTATTTAAAAATGTTGGTTCCGCTATTATTTGAACCCACCCATCTGTTTGGAAATAAACTGAATTCAAATCATTTCTAATAACCACTTTTAGGGTAATATTGCCTTAGCAATAATTCACAGACGTTTCTGATGTGGTTCAGAATTACTTTTAAGAAAGCTGTAAAAATGTACTAAAGCATAATTTGGGAGTGGTGGTATGTAAAAGCATGAGTTATGGTTGTTATTCGTTGCATACATATTGCTAATATATACTAGCGCATACTTTGTTAGCAGTGAAAGAAGTGATTCTTTTAAAGTTGTGCGAAATTACTTCTAAAAAAGCTGTAAAAATAAACTAACGAATAATTTGAAAACAACGAAAGAAGTTTGTAAAGCATGACTTCCAATTTTTTTGCGGTGCGGTTTTCTATTAGTGCTGGTAAAAATATGAGTAGTGGGTATCGAGTATTTGTCTTTTTTTTGGGTACTCGATACACAAAACTACTACTCGATAGTTTCATAGTTGGATTTTGGACAGACAAAATATATAAAAATGTGACTCCGCTAAAATATTTACCACAAAAATATGACTACGCTAAAATATTTATTACAAAACTACAACTCTGCTAAAAGGAAAAAAAAACAGAAGTAAAGTATTTAAGAGTATATGTTAAAAAACTATGAAAAACGCAATAAATAGTTGGTGAAAAAGTTTAAAAATATGTTTATAAATTTATATGTCTACGAAACAATTGTATTGTCTATCATGAAAATGATCAACCCTTTTTGAAACAACAAATAAAACTGTAATATGACAATAACATATTAGAATTTGGACTTGAGGTAGAAGAATATTCTAACTAAATATATGAAAATATAGAAAGTCCGAAAAACAAACAATTTTTGTATTTTTAATGCAGAAATTAAGATAATTGTTGAAAATGTACATACCACGGCTAAAATTTCATTCAAATATTTAATTTGTTTTGAGTTTAAAGTTAAGTTGTTTTTACAAAATGTATTGACAACAAACATACATATAAATAGTACTCAAAGGGTACTTTTATGTAATTGTTGCTTTCAAAAAGGGGGGGATTTTACCAAATCAGACAGTTCATATACGAATTTGGACTTGAGGTAGAAGAATATTCTAACTAAATATATGAAAATATAGAAAGTCCGAAAAAACAATTTTTGTATTTTTAATGCAAAAATTAAGATAATTTTCAAAGATTTTTGCTAAAAAATTTCAAAATTAAAAAGTATCGAGTAGTATCGAGTATCCAAATCAAAAATATCGAGTAGTATCGAATATTGAAAAGTAACCGAATTTACCAGCACTATTTTCTATTGTACATCAAGGCGTATGATTGTTATTCGTTTCATACGAGTACATATTCCCACACTGACGCGTATGATTTATATATTTTTTAAATTCTTTAGTTTATTTGTTTCAATTAAATTTTTTAATTCTAATTTATATTTTTAATACTCTAAAGCCTCACAAAAAATTATGAAACTTTTTTAGTTTTCTTTTTGCAACATTTTTTAATGTTTTTTCGTATTTTAATTTCCAAACTCTTAATATTGTTAAGTGGTAACATAATGCTTATTTAAAGCTTTGATAATACTTTCTAACTAGATATTTTTCTTTTATTTTACTTAGAATAAATTTGAGAAGACACTTTTTGCATTCATCTGTATTCTAAGCTTTGTTTATCTTGTCATATATACCAACACATAGCCAATGGCTAAGAGATTCCTATGAAAAAAAAAGAAGACAATGTTTGAATGTTCAACACATAACATACATGCATGCCATACCAAAAACTAGTATGCATATTTCCCAAGGCTTATAAAATAAAAATAGTACATACATATATTCGATTTTGTTGTTATTTTTATTTTATTATCATTCTTGCTTTTCCCACATCTTTGCTTTTTATTTATTTTTATATCTTTGTTTGTTTTTCTAAATATAAATTCTTTTCGAATAAGCATCTCAATCCTTTTTTACCTCTCTAACCATATGGCAAACATTATCATGTCCAGGTTTATGTTTGTTTTCTCTCTGTGACTACATGTGGAAATGAAATTGTCTACCTTTTGTTATGTACTTACTTACTACTTACTGCTAGTGCCATATATTCAATGTAAGTTTACAATGCCAACAAAAATTATTTTGAAATTTTAATTTCAGATTTTTTTGTTTTGATTTTGGTTCTGTTTATAAATGCTTCAAAAGTAAAAACTGTCAAAACTATAATACTACATTTATACTTGAGCAAAAACCACCCAGTTTTTGTACAAAACTACGTTTTGCTTGTTTTTTTGTATGCGTTTTGACAAGCTGAAAACTACCAGGGCCAAAAATCAGGTAGTTTTTTGTTCAGGTATAAATGTAGTATAAAACAGTTATTGATGCCTGTAATATTGAATTTCACAAAATTTGTGTAACGCCTATTTTTTGAAATGTTTCTAATTTCAATTTCAATTTCGAATTTTTTATACTTTTTGATTACGGTGTTTATGTTAAAAAAAAGTCGGATTTAATTTTATTTTATTATATCCTCACTGACAGATAAACCAGTAGTCTCTAAGCAAATAAGCTTTAACTATTTATATTGAGTTTGTATTCTAGTTTAATTTTAGTTTTTGTTCTATATCTGGATTAAATAAACTTATCTTGAGTGAGCTGTACAAAAAACAAATATATATATGTATAAGAAATGTGTACGACACCATCAGGTCATTTTAAAACTGTATGAAATAATTTAGTTAAATTAAACCTTTACAAAAAACTCCAGTTTCAGGTATTTGGCTTTAAAGGTTGCTTATTAATTAACCATTTTGCTCATAAAATTGCTAAATATATTATATTTTGAATTACCTTGTTTAACCAAATGTTGTGTCGCAAAATTAAAAATTTTTAAACTTAGAATAATTCTGCTCTAATATAGGTTGAAAAGATTACTTTTCTAAAGGTAAATTTATTATTTTTCTAAAATTCTGTCTGTCTACCACATGTGATATAAATTCGTCAAAGTCAAAGTCAAGGAAAGGTAATTGAAAAATGCACAAAATATATTTTTTCCAATTTTTTATCTCCCTTAATATCGGAGAAAATTGGATTAGTGTATGTGCCCCACTAGCGAGGTCCCCCCTCTACCCAACTCTAGTATTTTGCTTGCAGGTTCAATTACTTCTATTTATTTTTAATTACCGAAATTTGTTTACACTTTTTGTTGTATAAAATGATTGCTTTAATATTTATGAATTACAAATTCTACAAATAGAATAATACGTTCCACAAAATTTTTTATGTCGCGAACAGATATACAAGCCAGCCGATTTAAGACGGTCAGTCGCCGCCAGCCGACAGTCTTGCCAATCCAGCAAAAAAAGAGATGCAGAAGCAGTAGAAAAGCACTACAATTGATGATCTAGATGTACTTCTTTTTTAAAATAAACACTAATGATTTTAACATTGAGTTGTCACTTTTATTACACTAAAATTAAAAAAAAAATTTTTCACAAAAAAAAATTATATTTTTTTTTATTTTACAAAAGTTTTTTTATTGCCGGCACCGGGTATCGAACTTGCAACCTCACGATTGCTAGTCTACCGCTAAACTATTCTTTGATATGAAAGTTGACTGGCATAAAAACACCACTTTGTTACTACGAGATATTGTTCCTTAGTCCCGTTTCACACAGGGCAACTTTTATTGCGCAATTTTTGAGTTTGTGGGAGAGAGGGGAAATAACAGTGGTAGTTGGTACGGAATTGCTTATTTTCGGTAATTCGTTTTGTTTTACATTCTACACAAAGTTAACTGCAACAGTGATGGAAAATGAGCTTTTAGATTTTGTACCAACCAGAAAAACACATTGTACTTTTTTGACCCTTACGGTAATAAAATGATTTATATTTATATTTTTAGATAAATTACCTTCTCTAAAAGAACAATGTAACATATTATTAATTTTTCCAAATATTAGATGCTAACAAGGCGGGTTTAAACATGACTTTTTGGAATGATACTATATATTTGGAAATTTTCGAGTTTCATGTAGTACTAATAGCACTAAAACTATGTATTGAGAATAGCACTGAAACTATGTGTATTGGAGTATATTTTTGGATAGCTACAGTTTTGGAATTGGTTGAAACAAGTTTCGATTCAATTATTTTGCAGCCTTGGGCCATGATTTTTGGTAGAATGATTTTCGTATACATCGGCAATTCGAATATTTGTCACAAACTTTAAAGAACATTAAGTTTATATCAATACAAAAATTTTAAATTTGGAATATTTTGAAGTTGTAAAAAATGAATCGCGGTAGTACCACGGTACCAATGAAAGTTAGAATGTACCAAAAAAAGTACAATTGTACCATCTTCTACATCCTTGGGCTGCAGGTTTTAAATTAAAGGAAAACGAAAATTGCTGAAAAACATTTCTCTGTGTGAACATGAAGGCAATTTTAAAAGAGAATTGACAAGAATTGCCGCAACAAAAATTGCTCTGTGTAAAACGGGACTTATTCTCTTCAATAAAAGTACTTATTAAACAAGTGTAAAAGGTGCACTCCAATTGAATATTGTTTTCAGTACTATTTTTACAGGTGCCTAAAAAGCAATTTCTCACCATTTATTTTATATATATGTACATATTTTGAATTTAAACAAATTAATTATAAATATTTAAAAAAAATTAATAGAATAAAAAAAATAAAAAAAAAAATAAAAAAAATATTGGTCACGCCGGGAATCGAACCCGGTAGCCTCTGTTTGGAAATGCCAAATGATACCAAAATCAGTATGTACGATCACTTTTAGAGCAATTACTCTTTAGAAGCAATACTTAAGTGATTCTTTGGACGTTGTTCAGAAGTAATTCTAAAAAAGCTGTAAAAATATACTAACGGATACTTTAGAAGCAATGAAAGAAGTTATTTTTTGAAGTTGTTCAGAATTACTTCTAAAAAAGCAGTAAAAATGCACTAACGGATACCTGTGAAGCAGTGAAAAAGTAGTTTTTAAAGCATTACTTCAATGTGTTTTGCTTGGAAGCCAATTCAGCCGCCGACAATAATAGGCTGAGTCGATCGAAAAATGCAAAATATATGTGACTTTCTCCGAGAAAAAGGACCTAGTGTGTCAAAAAACGGGTTTGGATAAAAATGAGAAAAACATTAAAATTTTATTTTTAATTTAACTTTAAATGCGTTCTTGTCAAAACTTCATTTTCACACACTAGGTCCCTTTTCTCGGAGAAGGTCACATATAAATTTTTTGAAAATTTATAAAATTTTTTTAAATATAATTATTTGAAAAGTTAAATTTTATTGTTTTTGCGATAACATTTATTTTTAAAATATTTTTGCATCAAACTAGCGATAGCACAACTAAGCGATTTGGTTGATACTATGTACAATTCTAAGGGGTTCCCGCATTAGGATTAGGCTCTCAATATATTAATATTTTTGAGCAAGTTAATGCTTAGTAACCAGAACTAATTCCTTAATTTAATTTGTGAGTTCTGAACAGAAAACTTAATTAAGTCATAAATAGTATACATTATGTTAAATGAAATAATTTAAATTTGTCACCGTTCGATTTCTCCTTTACCGAATTAATTCAATTGCTGCTTTAGTTATTTTTACTAAATCAAATGAAACAATTCACTTGTGAATGCGTTCAATTTAATGAATCGAATGGATAAAAATTGACTTAATTCCAACTGAATTAATTTACTACCGAATTATTCCATTTCAGGGTACTAAACAAAAAAATTACGTTCACTGAATTAAAAACCCAAAATTATGTTTACGTTACCCAAGGCATTTTCTGCAGTTCAACGGACTTCCAAAAATGGCACTACAATGAAGTCATTAAAATTTTCTTGAAATTTTGTACTACATTTACCTTACCCAAAAACTAGTAGTTTTTGAAAACCTGTCAAATTTCATACAAATTTTTAATCAAAAACTAAATTTATAAAAAATACACTCACAATATTTTATCCTTAAAAACAACCTAAAATACATATTAAATTAATTGAAAACACTATTAAAAAAAGGACTACTGATTTTTCATTATATTCAAACCATTTTGCTATTTATTTTCAAACATTGTATAAACAATCCAGAAAAGAAATAAAAATAATTAAAAAGTCTATTAAAACAATCATCAATTTTTTAACTGACAAAACGTAAAAAAAAACGATTTTGTGGTTTGTTTTTTCATATTTGAAAGTTTTTTTTTTTGTTTCGATTTTCAAAACACTACACCATACACAACAGACACGTTCATATTTTTATTGGCTATGTTTGTGTGTATGAGTAAAGAATTTCTTGTAATTTGAATTGAAATAATTTTGTATATAAACAAACTATTTTAACAAAAAAGAAAACCGAAAATATTTGAATTTTTTGTTTTAAAACAGAAAACAACGAAATTATTTAAATAATTTTTTTTAAAAATAGAAATCTAGAAATAGAATATTTGACTGAAAATAACAACTCCTACAGACGATACATATTTTTTTCTGGTTTGTTTTTTATTGGTTGACAAAAAAAGTTAAACAATATGTTTCAATGTATTTTAATTGATTCTTCAATTGAAAACAAACTTTACCTATTACTTTTTAAATAAGCCTCAATCGGTTATGGAAAATATATTGTGAGTGTACTAGTTTCTGATTGTAGTGTAAATTGTGTTTTAGAAAATTAAACAAAAACGTAAATATAACAAAAATGTAATAGTTAAAGATTTCTGTTCAAGTTAATAAATTTACTGAAACAATTTTAATTGGATTGGTAATTTGTCATAAATTCCATAAATATATATAGAATTCAATATAGGAAATTTCCATAAAAATAAAAAATTGAGGAATTTTTTACATTTTCTATGGAAATTTCCAAAATTTAGATTCTACTAATTCACTTTACGGATTTTATGATTAAATTTCCGATTGAACTATTTTTTTTTTTTTTTTTTAAATTATGAGGCTTTTAGGAGTTACTACTTATGTGTTATACGTATTTATTTAATTTTAAATAAATAAAAATATAGAAAAAGTTTTATGATAATATTTTAATGTCATTTCCGTTAGCTTTACAGAACACAATCCTTTTCCAATCCAATTTACGTACGGGTTTCATTAAGACCACGATAGTAGTTGAATTAATTTAAAAAAGGAATTCATTTAGATTCAAACCAAATCTAAATTCGATTGTTAATAAATTCATTCGAAAACTAATTAACTCTTCAAAGCTCTGTTGCTACACTTAAAATAATAAATCAGTAAAAAATATATTAGTTAAAAAACTGATTTAAACAAAGCTTTTAGTTATCTTCATTTAACACACTAATGAGAATCCTCAGTACTTTAAATAATTTTGAGCGTAAATTTTCAAAATATTAATTTAATAAAAAACTTTTCTCTTTTTTAACTTATTCGCTCAAAATAATATGTTTTTTAGTTAAAAAAAGAAAAGTTCATATTTTCGGCTTAGAATCAAAATAATATTATTGCTGATGATATTGCTGACTTTTAAGAAATTTTTGCTAAAGTAAACAAAACAATTTCCGCATTCGTAAATCTTGCATATATTGTTAAAAAAAAAAAATTCTGTATAAAAATTCTACTTTTTAATTTATCTTTAAGCCACATTCACAATGATAGAGTACTCCACTCTGTAGAGTGGATTTTGTTCCTTTCTTTTTCGCACTTACATATTTCTTGTATCATGCCACCTCTATTTTAGTACACTCCACTCTGAAGAGTGGAGTACTCCATCATTGTGAATGTGGTTTTCTTGTTATATGAAAAGAATTGTTTTAAAATAATTAAATAAGTATAAAAATTAAATAGTTTAACACGGACAATATATTCTTTAAAATTCAATAGAATTTAAGAATATAAAGTTAAAATTTTATAAATTTCGCGGAATACGAATATCACTTTGTGAAAAATACGCGGTAAAAATCTGAACAAAAACAAAAAATTATTTAAAATAATATTTAATGGTGAAAATGTGCATTACAATTAATTACCAAATTTTGTAAACACACACTCACAATATTATGTACATCAAAACAATTGAAAATAAGTTAAAAAAGGACCAACCACTTTTCGTTTAAAAAAATTGAATTGTATCGTTTATTTTTAGGTGTTGATTAATTAACAGACAAAGTCGGTAAAAGTAATAGATTTCTCGTTTATTTTAAAATTGATTATATTATAACAACTGATTATTTTTAACAGAAAATTTATTGTGAGTATAGGAGCAAATTCAATCCCAGCCAAAATATTTCTGAGCGCTCAGAAACTATGACTCGTAAAAGACCCTAAAATACAATAATTTTCAGAATACTCAAATTTTGGAGTCATAAATGAAACATAACAGACTAGTATATATGAGCTTATTCAAATTTTTTTAAATTTTTTTCAGTGCTCATAAATGAATAATGGTTTAGAAAATTTTAAATTTTTCAATAATGCTCATAATTCGGAGTCTTTTATGAGTCATAAAAGTTCGTTCGGAAAGTGGCTTCATCGGTGAAGAAATACACCCTCATATAGCTATGATTTCAGAAGGCCTTAAGGCTCTTTTATTAGTCTTTTCGGATTCTAATTGTATACTGAAATGCAATTTAATTCATTATATTACTTGGTTAAAGTATTTATTAAAAACCGACTTATTTTTGTCGGTTTTCGGTTTCGGTTTTGAGGCTTGAAAAACCGCGGTTTCGGTTTCGATTAAAACCGAACAGCAAACTCTACTGGTGAGCGAATTAATTCAGAAATGAATGACTCATTTTTTAATTAATTCGCGAATCATTTATGCATTGAATTAGCAAAATTTTGAATTAATTTTTTTCACAAAAATCACGAATTGAATGAAATTTGAATCAATTCACATGAATTTGAATTGCAATTCATTTGGCAAAATGAATTGCAATCCATTTCCAATTCATTTGAATTGAATTGATTTTGAATTAATGCAAAGTAGAAAAATTAAAAATGAATTGCAACGAAATTATTAATTACTTCTTGAATATTAAATGTGTTTTTTGTCATTCTGCGTATGTCAAATCCAAAATAAGTAATATTTGCAGAAACAAACTCCAAACACCATGTTTACTTTGATTGATTGCAATTAATTTTTAATTCATTTGAATTAATAATTGAAATGAATTGCAATTCATTTTGCCAAACTCATTTTCGCCAAATTCATTTAAACTGATTCAAATTTCACTCAATTCTTTTCCTTGGTGAAAAGAATTAATTAAAAATTTAGCTAATTCGTAATGAATTGAAATAAAAAAAAATGATTCATTTACAGCACTGCTATGAAGTAATATAGGAACACTGGAAGAGGCCTTACTGTCAGAGTTGTATTTACATTGTGAAAATTTTCAAATATCAGTAATAAATAGACACTTTTTAATTTTAAATGAACATTTTTTGGTTTTTATTGTGCTTTACAGGCGATGATTGTAACGACAAAATTCGCGAGCTCGTTTTTGTCAACATATTTTTTCTTAGTCAAAGAAATTTGAATTAACTCTGTTAATTTAAATTCAAATTTAACGGCTTTATCGACAACAGTACATCCTCTAGTGGGTAGTGGTGTAAGTATTATTAAGTACTACCAGGAAAGATAACACTGTATATACGAAAAACTTCTTAATGTTACGTCTTTGTGTTGAAGACAGCTGTGTGTTATGTTTGTTTATTTTATTTGTGTGTGCGATCAATCAGTATAAAAGCAGGCGTATTGTATGGATTTGGGGAGTCGGTCAACGGACAGCGTTGAGGTAAGACATACATTGGTGGTTGGACTGCCAATATTTAAAAGTCTTAAATTAGTGCTGTCTTATATATAAAGCTGTCTTATATTGGTGGTTGGACTGCCAATATATTAAACAGTCTTTACTTTGGTGGTTGGACTGCCAATATTAAACTGATGGTTGGACTGTCAGATAAAATAGTCTTAGATTGGTGGTTAGACTGCCAACATTAAACTGATGGTTGGACTGTCAGTTAAAATAATCTTAAATTGATGGTTGGACTGCCTATATCGACTTGTCTAATTTAGTGGTCTGTTGTGAGAAATTGTGATTGGACTGCATTATTCTCATTACACTTGACCCCAGAGACAGGCTGTGGTGTGGACGATAAATACTGTGGGTGGATGGTTTGACTGTCCGCACCTATTTATATAATTTAGAAGCCAGGAGATTGCGATTGCATTTCGGTCTCTTTCGGTCACTCCCCACAACCACGCACCCCTTAGCTGTCAACCTTATTGTAACACGGGAGAACATTGGTCGTCGCATTGTTTTTATTCTCCCTCAGACTGTCTTACTCTTCGCCAGCAACGTGAATAACCTCCGTGTCGTATATATATCGGTAATCGTGTCATTAGTGTTGTAAATAATATATAAAAAAAATTGTTGTAAATAAAGAATATTATAGCGTTTAACAAAAAAATTAACAAAGTTGTGTTCTCTTTCTCTCTTGGAAATAAATAAATAGTTTGTAACGAACCTTGGGCAACCGCGAGCTCTGCCCCAGCATAAAGTGGAAAACACGTCGTTACAATAAATACACGAGTACATAAACTTCCTAGCAGTGGTCGTCGAAGTTTCCGAAAATAAATCCTTTTAGAAATTTATTTTAAAATTTTCATTCTTCAGGTAGTGAATGTAATTATCAGAAAATATTTTCATACCTAAGTGTTTTAATATATTTTGAAATGTTCCGATAATTTGCATTCGATTTTTAAACATAACAGACTTTTTATAGAAAAATTCATTAATTTAATTTAAAATAATTTAGCAGTGTCTTCAAAATCAAAAAGCCTTTTGCGGGAATACAAAACGATATAAAAATATGCCAATATTTTGTTAAGCGTAAATAAAAACTAATATTGTTTTAAACATTTACACCGTTTTTTTATTATTTCATGTATATTACTTATGATTTTTTAAACGCCCATCATGTTTTCATTTAATTATACAATTTTCTTGCTAAGCATATTGTTTATTATCTGTTTATATACCTTGTAAGACATAATGTGGGTAATTAAATGTTTTATAATATTAAAATATAAAATGAAGGCAATTATAAACGTTATTATACTATGATGATATGTATTTAGTGTTAAATCATAAACATTCAAATAGACATTTACGCTCACCCCTACCTACACATATATACTTACAACACAGACACACACACACATATGTTCAGTTAAGTATACATATAAAGTTATATGATACTCCTAAAAGTTTTTAATTATATCCTTTTTATAATGACTATAAACAGGTATTAAGAAAAGCGCGTAAATAAAACTTAAATATATAATTATGTACATGTTTATGGGCAAGTTGAATGTGAGAATTATCAATTTTAGAGAATCAATTCATTAAAGTAATTAAAAGTATCGAAAATATAGGAGGGAAATTAAATCTGTTTTTTTAGAAATTCTGACACTTTTTTTTTTAAATAACTCAATAACATAAATTATATTCCACCGAGTTGTGTTTGGAAACATTAGATTAAAATTTAAAATGCAATTTACATATTCTACTTCAAACTGACAAATATTAATTTCCTAGTTCAAAGTTTAAATCTAACAAACATTAATCTATTTAAACATAAACAAGTTCTATCACACACAGGGAAAATTTTGTCAATTTCCAACTGAAATTCGGTTACTTTGACTAAATTTGTTTGGAACAACGAATTATTGGTGTTTACAAAAAAAATTCGGTCAGTACAACTAAGTTTTAGTTGTAAAACCCAAAATGTTTAGTAATCACCTTTGGATATGGCTGAGCTAACTGAATTTATTGGTTGTAGGAACCAAAATACATTTTTCAATTCAGTTGGCACTTAATTTTTCTGTATGCACTGTTGATCTTAGCCTTAACACATTACCATACAAATCCTCTATAGCGTTTGTAACAATAATTAATCTATGTAGCTGCCATTGGAAATCAAATTAAAATTGTTTAACAAAAATGCAACGAAATAAAAAAATCCTGATTTTTTCCAAATACAACAACACGTATTTCTACACACAAACTATTAAAAAGTGTGTGTTTGTTTAAGTTGTTTCTCGTGTGTGTCTCTACCAGCAGACACAAATCAAGCATGTGTCAAGCCCCCTTTTTAAGTTTTGTACAAAATAAACTTGTTTCCTGTATTAATTAAATTACAACAAAAATTAATGTGAAAAGTTCAAAAACTCATAAATCAATGTGAAACAACACAAAATAACAGAAAGCTACAAAAACAGCAACAAAGAGGAAAATATAAACTAACATCATAAAATTAATAAGAAAAAGAAAAACTATTGTACACTAGCTTAAAACCAACTTACGCATGCAATATTTTTTTGTTGCTGTTTTTAAATTAATGGCAAAAAAAGTAAAGACTGTCCCTGTACAGGTTTGTAGACGATTACTTATTTTTGTATTTCGTCGGCTTGCTTGCAAATTGTCCTATTTGTTTTTTAATAGATTTTCAGAAGAGCGAAAAAACTGTAACAAAATCTACTGTTAAGATATTTTATTGGCATCATATGCCTTAATGATGATTTTACTAAATCAGGTCGTGAATCATTAAGGCATATGATGCCAATAAAATATCTTAAAAGTAGATTTTGTAACAGTTTTTTCGATCTGCTGAAAATCTATTAAAAAACACATAGGACAATTTGCAGGCAAGCCGAAGATTTCTTAAAAGCGGTGTAAACAAAAATGCATTTTTAAAATCATAAGATATTTTTTGTATTTAAAATGCATTTTGCGTGAATCTGTGTAACATACTTGGGACTGATTAAATGAACTCATTTCATTGGCATTATTTTGCAACAATGATAATGAAATTTTTCGGTATTATAATTTGATCAACGCCAAAAATTTTTTTTTACAATTGGCATTGTTCAATGCCTAAAAAACTCCATTAAAATTTATGAAAAATAGCATTTCTTTCGAAAAACATTTTAATTTGAAAAATTATAAATTTAGAAAAAACGAGTAAAAAGGTTAAAGTCGGGCATGCCGACTATACAATACCCTACACCACTCTGGTGTATTGTTTGGATCCGAAATTCGAATGGGTTAAAATGGGGCTTGTGTCAAAATTTTCTATAATGTGAGTCAGCGCACCAAATTTCATTAAAATATCTTAATATTTGCGACCTGCAGTTTGTAACCAAGCCAATTTTGGGGGGACCCTTATATGGGCACTAGTGCTAAACATGGACCAATGTTCACCAAAATCAATAGGCTTCGTCCTTGGGCCAACATAGGTCTATTTACCAAATTTCATCAAAATATCTTAATATTTGCGACCTGCAGCGTATAAACATTATAATTTTGGTAGGACCCTTATATGGGCACTAGGTCTAAACATAGACCGATGTTCACCAAAATCAATAGGCTGCGTTATTGGGCCAATATAGGTCCTTGTACCAAATTTCATCAAAATATCTTAATATTTACGACCTGCAGCGTATAAACAGTATAATTTTGGTGGGACCCTTATATGGGCACTAGGTCTAAACATGGACCGATGTTCACCAAAATCAATAGGCTGCGTTATTGGGCCAACATAGGTCTGTGTACCAAATTTCATCAAAATATCTTAATATTTACGACCTGCAGCGTATAAACAGTATAATTTGGATAGGACCCTTATATGGGCACTAGGTCTAAACATGGACCGATGTTCACCAAAATCAAACTTGTTCGTCCTTGGGCCAACATAGGTCAGCGTACCAAATTTCATCGAAATATCTTAATATTTGCGACCTGTAGAGTGCGCACAAGATTGCATGGACAGACAGACAAAAAGACAGACGGACGGACGGACGGACAGACGGACATCGTTAAATCGAAATAAAAAAAAAATTCTGAACCGATCGGTATACTATAAGGTGGGTCTACGACCAATATTTTTTGGTGTTACAAACATCCGCACAAACTTATAATACCCTGACCACATAGTGGTGTAGGGTATAAAAATAAAAAGCTCGTCTAGTTTTTATCTAAATGAATACTGCGTTTAACAAAATTGTCCATCACATTTTTTTAAAATAAGTTTTTGAAAAATCACTCAAATTGAATTTTTTTAGTAGGCTCTGAAATAATGTAAGAAAATTTCATATTTTAAATTTTTAGCTAGAAGCTTTAGTTCGATTTAAAATGGCAATCAAATTGGAAGTGCGAAAAACATTTTGCAAACTTTTCAGAACCACCCTCAGTAGACATTTGACCATACCGCAAAAAAAAGTTCGCCATACACCGTCAAACCTAAAAAATTTTTGCAAGGATTTTTAAAATTTTATTTTTTGCCTTTTTAAATTTTTCGTTATACCTTTGGCATTTACAGTCGCATCTTGAAGTATCATACATTGATGTTTTTGTCTCCAGTATCCCGTTCTAGTATTTACCACCAGATATCAGTTTCTACAACCCAAGTGTAGAACCCTAATGTCTGAAAATTAAAGCTTGAGATTTATGTATCCACGTAAAGGGTACTCCAACCAAAACGCACGACGTTAATTGTAAATAAAACATAAAGTTTTCAGAGACTTATCTAAATATTTTTTATTATGATAGAAGGACCTATGGCAATTATGTGTGAAACAAAATATCGGCCAAGTGCGCTACGGCTTCGGTTGCTTACCTGTATCCGATGGTCCATATTTTCAATGACTCTGAGACATAATTAAGGTTTAATGCCGTTAATTTGCCGAATTATCTCATCCTTTAGCTCTTGAATTGTTCTTCGCTTATTGAAGTACACTTTTTCTTTTAAATATACCCAAAGAAAGAAGTCGAATGGTGTCAAATCACATGATAGTGGCGGCCAATTAACATCGACATGAAGTGAGATAACACGGCCATTGAATTTCTTGCGCAAAAGAGCCATTGTTTCGTTGGCTTTGTGGCAAGTGGCACCATCCTGTTGAAAGCACATATTTTCCAGGTCCATATCCTGAATTTCTGGCCACAAGAAGTCCGTTATAATCTCGCGATAGCGAACACCGAATACGAGTCGATGTTGACGGCTCTTCTGCCACACTATCGCGAACAACAGCAATGTTTTCCGCAGAATGAACTGGGCGAGCATACATAGGTGTTTTCACATTTCCTGCAGACCCGGTTTGTTGAAATTTGCGCACAATTCTCCAGATTTTGGTCGATTATGCTGACCAAAGAAATCACGAAGTACACGAAATGCATTTTGATTTGAACGCCCATTTTCGTAAAACGCTTCAACAATCTTAATGTGCTGCTTAATAGTGTACCTCTCTATTGTTGAATTTGTCGAACACTGAACAAAAAAATATCAAACTAAGTTGGGCAAAAACTTGACGTTAAGGTGTGACTCACAATAAACATCGTGCATAATGGTTGGACCACCCTTTATTTAAAAGCTTACATATTTATGAGAATCTGGATGGGTACAAAAAAGAATAAATTTCATGTTTAGGTTTAACTTTTTACACATTTACATCTTCTAAGGTCTTGTAAACGATTTTGTCACATATCAAAGTTCAAAATAGACATAATTAAAAAAATAACACGAGTTAAAAAAAATTAATAAGAATTTGCATTAGGGTCGGCCGATTTGTAAGGACAAAAATTTGTCGATAATGTGCCATCGAATTGTGCCATCGCATTAGGAAAAAAAGTTCCACTACGACATATCAAAAAAACCATTTTCGAGGAGCCAAAGTTTCGTCCCCCACTTGTCTAAAACCCAAAAAAAAAAACATGTTTTTTCGAAAAAAACATTTTTTTTCTAAAAAAATGTTTTTTTTTTTGAAAAAATTATATCGCCAACGTTTTAAGCGTACGATTTTACCTTGGATAGAATATATTTAAAAAATTTGAAATCGACGAATTTTTTTTTAACAAACCAAATTTAAAAAACCTTAAAAATTAACGCGTAAAAAAATAGATTTTTCGTCAAAAACTCGTACAAAACCTCAAGAAAAACATTTTTTGGAAAAACTGCTAACGCCATCGTTTTTAGCGTACAATTTCACTTTGGAAAGGTAATATTTAAAAAAAATTAAATCAGCCGATTTTTTTTATTACCTACTAAAAAAAACTTTAAAAATAAAAGTTGAGAAGAAGTCAAAAATTTAAATTTGAGCGCCTCGAAAATGATTTTTTTTCTATGTCGTGCTGGAACTTTTTTTCCAGGTGCCAAAAGCTATCGAAAAATCGATGGCACAATATCGATTGTTAATCGACCCACCCTAATAGCAGATTTTTAGAAACAAAAAATTTTCTTCTCAAATTTGTAATTTCTTATTTTAAATCTCCTCTTCTGATCCCATTTATTTATGATAAATATATATTAACACATATCATTCTATAACCTACATTTAAAATAGTTCCAAAGTACACGTGCAAATTGTTTACCACACACCCAAAATTAAAAACTGTCTCAAAACTTTATTTTTCATTTTCTACCAACGCCCGATGTAGGGTGCATTTCCATAAAATTTTAAACCTAGATAGTGTTTATTAGTCGATCGGTAATTAAAAACTTCAGTACTAACACAATATATCCTCTTCCACAGAGTGCTGTAAGGTATAATAAGATATAATTACACCCAGAAAAAAGATTGGTTGGAATGCGATCAAAACCATTAAAATGAATTTGCCAAGACGTTATCTTATTTTGAGTTACCTATAATTGAGTACTACACCAAAAATATTTCACTAGGTACTAAAAATAGAGAAAATGAACTAAAAACAATCCTTTTAACAAATTATTGGGATCTCCAATCAATTTTAAAATTAGTATCACTTTAGTAAATCTATGCAGTAGAAGCAATCATTTATTTAGTGAATATACAAGAAAATTGGTGTTATCTATAATCTTTATTAAAAAAATTTCAATATTCGAAGTGGTAACTACAAATACGAGTATCGTATTCAAATACGACCTTAAAGTCGAGTTTCTGTAGAACCAACCGAATTGTGGATTGTAATGATAACACACACAGCTATTTAGACTGAATTTTAGACTGTATTTGTTTTCCAAATAAAAGATACAAATTCAAAATTAGACATTAAAATTAATAAGTGGTTGTGGTGTAGTAGGTGAGGAGTTGACCTAGTACGCCGGATTTCCGGGTTCGAATCCCGCCAAAGACAAAAATTTAGATGTTTTTTTTTATTAAAATAAAATATTCATATGCATAAATAGTAAATATGGCTAAGAAAATTAAAAGTAGTTGTGGTGCAGTGGGTAAGAGTGTGGACTATTAACCTGAATAGCCGGGTTCAATACCAGAAAATTCAAAAAAAGTTTTTTAATTTAAAATTTTGTGGAACATAATAATATTTACGTGGAACATAATATTGAATTAGACAACGGAATATTGGCTTTCTGTACGAAAAATATAATTTTTATAAAGATAGTTGTTGTAACCGCACGAATTCGATTGGCAACAAATTCGGTGGCCACAACTGAGACTGTTTTCTGGGTGTAATAATTTATTACATTGTACAGTACAAAAAAATAGCAAGGTTCTGACAAATGATTCTGGAAGACGGGAAAATATATGTATATCGGCTTTCAAAAAGCTTACGTCTGGACCTATGTTTTTGGCGGGTTAAAATTTCCTCCCTTTTGCAAAAGTTTTTTGTGAATCGGCATACGCGCTCAGTGAAGAAACTAGATAAAACATGGCAACAAACCAAACCTCTGGCCAATGATCGCGTTAGATGGAAAGAATTCGTAGACGCCCTATGCTCATAATGAGTTATTATGTATTTTGTATTTGTTATATTTATAGCTCTACAGAATAATATAAATAAAGGAAATATATACATATATACGCGCTCAGTGCACTTATGTAAAACACTATGAGCAACATCTTTCTGGAATATTATAACCCTCTAGCACTACTTCTTAAGGGACTCTTTTGCCGTTATAAATATTAAAAAGGGACAAAAATGACCGTAGCTTGAAGAGTTAGAGGGTTAAAATGTTCGGCAAATATACTTATCATGAAATTTTACTGTACGTCTCTGAGGATATCAAATTTGCCAGAAATAAGTCAAGACTTAAAATGAGTCAAGAATTTCGTACTTATTCAGAATTGGCTTTCAAATGTCCAACAAACCTGGATTTTTGGGGGTTAGTTTGAAGTTTAGACTTCCTTCAGGCATTTAAGTTAAATTTTCGACTTTGATGTCTTGAAAGAATTATAGTAGAATTTCCTCTATCCCTTCAACTTACGGGTTTATTTTGTCCTTATTTAAAATGGGGCAAAAAAAGTTTCCTTTAATTGAAGAGTTAGAGGGTTAAAATCTTCAACAAAAATAGTCCTCGTAGTATTTTAAATAAGTTCTCCGAACACTTCATATATCTGAAATTGGACATTCACTTGGTTTTCTATGCCGATTTGCAATAAACAATTCAAATGGGGAGAAACCTTAACACCCCCCCCCCCCCCAAAATATAGAGCCAGACTCAAACTTTTAAAACACCGATAAATGTACATATTTTTGGTACCCTTTGCCAAAATCAGATGTCAGAACCTTGTTATCTTGGAAAAAAAATTATAAAATATATTGTTAACACAATTTCTAAAACAATCTTTGTATATACAATATAACTAACAATAAGTCTAAACTAATACACACAAAGAACCCTTGTTATAAATTATATGAAGAATATGATGATTGCATGTTCATTGTTGCATTTTATACCAGGTTTATTATACATACATTCTTCTTGATAGCACAACTTAAGTGGTAATTTTTCACTTTTTTTCTAACTTGCCCAACAGTCTGTTGTCTATTTATAGTTTAAAAGTGAAAAAAAAGAAAATATAAACCTGTACAAATATTTTACATAGTTTACATTTTCTAGCAAAAGGGAACAAACTACATACATAATAAGTGTAGAAGAAGATTTGCTTAAATAGGCAGATAAACTCATTTAAATGTTAATGATTTTTTTATGTTTTATATAACCTGCTTTATTTTTTGTATACATGCTTTGTAGTAAAACTTTGCAACCCTCATCATCATCATCATCATTATTATCATCGTACTTTAGATTTATAGAATGTATGAAGGTAAAAACATTTTGTATGTTGGTCAAAAATGTAGGTATGTATAGATTATATACGTTATTGTTAATGTGTAGCTGCTATATATTTATTTTTTTTTTTCATGTTATTTTCATTTAAAGTTTATTATAAGCTTTTGATGTGTACCTTTTTATGCACAAGTATATAAAGGCCAATGGAAAAATTTGGAAAATTGCCTAAAAATAAATTTAATTTAATATATTGATATAAAATAATACTTAAATTCCCCGTGGTGTGATTAATATTAAGATACGTATAATTAGTATTTAAGAATAAAATTAGTAATAGTAATTAGTATTAAAGAATAGAATCTTTAAAAATAGCTGAAACATCTATTGCTTAATTTAGCAGATTTTTTTTTTGTTTTTTTTTTCTAAATACTATTAAAATAGGAAAAGCAAAAATTAAACTGTTGAATTCACAGAATTTTAGTTATATTTGAGTTAAATTTTAGTTAATTTAAAGTGAAAAATTACGCTGAAAAATCTGAAGAAAATTTTGCTAAATATGAGTAGACTAAAAACACAAAAGTTAAATCTACAAAATTTTTGTTATTTTTAAGTTAAATTTTGTTGAATGCAAATAGTAGTCTATCATAATAAAATCAATAGAAATAGTTCTTAAAAAAAATTATACACTGCTGATTTCAGAAGCCTAGATTTTTATTTGCATTAAAAAGAAGTCGAAAAAATAAACTTTGAAAAAATTAAATATTTTTGTTATTTTTTTATGATTTTAGAAGGTTAAGTTGTTATTTTCTATTAACTAAAATTTAACTCAAACATGAAAAAAATTCTGTATTATAATCAACATAATTTTTGCTGTTTTTGTCTTACTAATATTAGTCAAAAATAATCTGCTAATTTCAGAAGTTTTTTCTGCATGTTAGTAGTTTTATTTAAAATTTTTAACAAATTTTATTAGTGTACGTAAAAATTTTATAGTTTTTATAAAATTTTGTACAAAATATTTTCCAAAAACTGATATTTATATTTATCATTTATACTTTCGCTATGCAAGTAGGATATAATTTATATAATTTTCCACAATGCAGTCCGATTTTCCACTTGGTCTTTAACAAGTCATATTTAAACTTATATTTACTACTAATAATTTACTACTGCATAGTTACTTTGTTTGAAAGTCAATGTACTTTCAACATGCAGAAATAATTTTATGATTGCCTTATTATTAAATATTTTTCTTTCTCTATTCTTCCAGGCAATAAAATTTCCTGGTATTTACAGTGGTTGTTATGTGCAATTTTCTATTATGACTCACTATTATGATCTCTTAATATTAAAAGTGGTTGATTTTTTTTTTTATTATTTTGAAGTTCGAAAAAAAATATGTTACTATTGTTATTAAAGATGCGTTATTCAAAAACCCTCTTATAAATATGATGTTAAGATATATGTACTAGATTAGATTATCAGTTACAAAATAAGTAAGATCCGAGGGTTGTTTTAAGTATGTTAATTATGTGGAAAAATTGTTTTTTTGATTAGTCATAAATCAAAACAAGGTGTGTATGTGTTCAGAATGAATACAAAAAGAAATTAATTAAGATCTTTAGAATATTTCATGGTGAATTTAAAGGAAAGTATATGCAGAGTCAAATGTTAAAAGGTGAAGTGTGTAAATAAAGGGATGAATTATATTTATAAAGAATACATTGCGTGAAATATGGGATTTAAATTAAACTGTTTCAGAATTAGAACAAAAAAACAAGGCAATCCAGTCAACGCTTACCAGATAATTTTTTTTTTTTTTTAATCCAAAAAAAGACTTCTTCGTTTTAGCATTTTGTTACTTATAATTCTTAAGCGCTTACCTGCAATTAAAAGAGAAAAAGAATATTAATCGATGAGGATTAAAAATGAGGTGAAATTATAAAAATTTAAGGTCATATGCATAATAACTTCTTAAGTTTATAAATGGCTTATAAAACAATTATTTTTTACATATGCCATTGGGTAAATGGAACAGAATAGAAAATCATTACCAGATACGTGGTTGTGTAACTAAATACCTGGTAACGGTAAATTGTTACTTTTCTTATTAATTTTGTATGGCGATGTCGCGCAAGTAACGAGTTATGCTTAAACACCAGTATATGAAAAATCAAAAAATGTGTCGTTGCCTGTACGGTTACCAGTATTGACATAACACTGTGAGACAAATGGTAGGGGTCAGTGATCGGGAAGGGTTCAAACTACCGGGGAAAGTTATATCGGTAAAAAAGAAGTTATGCGTGTCCCTGCGTTTCGCTGGGTCACCCCTAGGAATCGAGATATATCGATTTGACCTTTGGTGGTCTTTTTTTTGACATAACTCGAGAACCACTAGTCCGATTTTGCTCAACCAATTTTAAAAAAATTAAAAATTACAATTCCTTTAATCTGTTCATATAACGTTTTTCTATATACTCAACAGTTTTGCCGGTAAAAATAAATGTATGAAGAAAAAAATATTTTTTGCCTAAAATATTAAAAAAAATAATAAACAAAAGGTTATTGATTTTTATGGTAGCGGTAACAAACATTTATTTTTACCGGCAAAACTGTTGAGTATATAGAAAAACGTTATATGAGCATATTAAAGGAATTGTAATTTTTAATTTTTTTAAAATTGTTTGAGCAAAATCGGACTAGTGGTTCTCGAGTTATGTCAAAAAAAAATATATCTCGATTCCTAGGGGTGACCCAGCGAAACGCCAGGACACGTATAACTTGTTTTTGACCGATATAACATTTCCCGTTGGTTTCATCCCATCCCGATTTTGACTGTCGCATACTGCAATGAGTCTAAAAATAGATTTTGATAAAAAAAAGTTTTATATAAAAAATGTTTCTTTATTGTAATTTTTTTTTTTTAATAAAAATTGCTCGCGGTGGGAATAGAACTTAGGACTGCAGATTACCAGTCGATAGCTATAGCATCTAAGCTATATTGGCATGTTATATTTGATAGATAAAAACATAACTGACCTACAAAAAATTTACAAAAAATTCTGGAACGTTTCCTAGTATTTGAAATAATGATAAAAGTAAGTCATTAGGGCTAAAGCATTATTTTTTCTTCTGAAATAATAGAAAAAGTAATTGGTTATTAGTAAGGCAACATAAAAGTAGCCCTTAAAATGCGATATTGCAATTTGGGATAAATGGCTTATTTTTGCTACAAATTAATTGCTGAATAAATTTTTTCTAAATTTTTCAAATGATTATTTTAGTTAATGTCGACTTAAGTTAAAATATTATGTGGCAGTATGCCTTGACTTGGTTTAATTTTGGAGCATTCTGATTGGTTAATTTCAATCAATCAAGATGTTTGAAAATACAAATAATTTTGTAGGGTTTTCATACATAAAATGGACAAAACCGTACGATTAAAAATAAAGTCGACTTTAAATTTAAAATACTCTTTTATAGTAAAGGCCATAGATTTTAATTTTATAATTATTTTTTTTTTATAAAAAGAAGTCTTAAATTTTTACAAAAATGTGATTTTTACAAAAAAGACTTTCAAAATCAATTTTTGTGTAGTATTTAAAAATTGTGCACCCTAAATCTAACGCACGTGCAGTTTTGGATTTACGATCATGGTGCTAATTTAGATTTTAAAAGTCAAAAACTATTTTTAAAGGCTGCTCATTAGACCGTACCTCAAAAAAAAAGTTTGCCGTACACCCTCCAATATGAAGTATTTTTGCAAGGCAATTTCAAAAAAAAAAATTTTTTTTGGCCTTTTTCAATTTTTCGTTGTAGCTTCGGCACTTAAAATCGGGTTTTAAAGTGTGATATATAGATTTGTTTGCCTCGAGGAGACCAGTGCTTCGCTATAAAGGAAAAATCCAATTAAAAAAATTTTAAAAGGCGACCCCTACGTTCGGCAACCAATATATAAAAAAAAATTCTACTGGGTTTATCGAAAAATTTCCTATGCAAAAATTTTTTGCAAGCTTTAATTTTCTGACATTAGGGTGGTACATTGGGGTGGTAACAACTGAGTTCTGGTAGGTAACTACTAGAACAGGATACTTGAGGTCAATGACCCTGGTCTCCTCGAGAGAAAAACATCGATGTATCATACTTTAAGATCCGATTGTAAATGCCAAAGATATAACGAAAAATGTAAAATGGCGACCCCTACATTCGGCAACAAAAAAAAAAAAAAATTTTGAAACCTCCTTGCAAAAATACTTCATATTGGAGGGTGTACGGCGAACTTTTTTTTTTGCCTGTAAGGTGGTACGCTCTACTGCTCATGTTGCCTTAGTTACTAGTAACTCATTACTAAATGTTTTAGTATAATGTAGAAAGTTAGCCGATATTATTACTGCTAGTCCAAAAAATAATGATATGTCATTATCATTTCTATACTGGGATATTAATATAACAGATATGCCCAGTTGAAAATTTCCTGAAAACGTCTTCATGAGGGCTTGACGACATGTTGCTATCATTAGTGGCTTGCTGATCCGCTGCCATACGAAATACCTACAGACACCTGCTAACATTTTCATACAAATATATAAATATCATCTGCACAAGTCACCAGGAGTTCAATGTGATGAAAATATGATGACATATCTTTAGAAAATCGTCACTGACAATTCCAGCATGGGTCAGTAGGTTGTCATCACCACCTCAACTTTTGAAAACCGCTAAAAACATTTTGCGTTTTTTATCCTTCATACTTCCACATTGCTCATATTTTCTATTTTTCTTTCCTTGTAGTTAATTTTCTGCTTTAATTTTTTTTTTATTTGGCATCACACTCACCAATCCTCGAACGCGAAGCCTTCGGTTTGTTAGCCTTACCTCTTCACCTAAACCATAATAACGCAAATATTTTTTAAAAGTTTCCTATATTGCATTTATCAAATTCAAATCTTAAATTTTATTTGAATCTTCTTATAAACAAATTCAAATTATGTTAATTTTATTTGAATTCCTTTAAAAAAAAATTTTTTTTTTTTTAATTCAAAAGTTTTAAATCGATTATAGTGTCTAAAACTCAGACATATTTTTAATTTCGCGGTTGAAATCGATATCACGACAAAACTATTTTTTTCATTATTTTTTTTTTTTATATTTAGTTAGAATATTCTTCTACCTCAAGTTCAAATTCTAATATGATATTGTCATATTAGATTTTATTTGTTGTTTCAAAAAAGGTTGATCATTTTCCTAATAGGCAATACAATTGTTTCGTAGCCATCACGCTAACTCTTCAGTTGTCCGCAATAAGAAAATGATAACTTTATTACTCAAACCGAGACATTACATAAGGTACAAAAAATCAACGGGACGAAAATTTTGTACTTTCGTATATGAACTGTCATATACGCAGTAAGCGTGAATTAAGAAAAAATTATTTTGATGATGACAAATAGGTAGTTAGTCAGCATAAATTAAGAAATGCGTGTAGTTTTTCTGGGTCATTTTTGATAAATGTCTACACCAGCTGACTTGACGGCACTGCTGACATTGTCTTTAAGACACACTCTACAGCTGGGTTACTGAGTAGATATTTAGCGGTTTTTTTAATCACCTGGATTTAGAATTTTTCATACAAAAAGTGGATTTATTAAATTCAAAAAAAAAGCTGGATTTAATAAATCCACAATAAAAGCACAAATATATGAAACAGCCTATTAATTTAATGTCAGAAAAAAATACGAATGATAATTAAAAGAGAAACAAAAAAATTTAAAAACTAACAAATAAAAGGGTTTTATAAAATTTTTTTTATGAAATATGTTTAGAAAAAAAACTACATTTCATTAAATATATATTTTCCATCTTGGACATGGAGAAATAGCTGAAATAGAAATGGCAATTTTTCACTCTAATGCAAGTAATTTAATTAAATCCAATTAGTGAATATTAAATATTGCAATGGAATTTTTCAATTGTGTAAAAATATAAATTGAAGTGATAAAACTGAAAAGGCAGACTGTTTATCGCTGTTTTATATAAAATATAATTAAAAGTTAAAGCAAAATCCTTCATCATCGAATTCGGTATTAAAAATTAGGGTAAAAGAAGTGTCGCCCAGAAAGTTCTTTTTAAAATAGGGAGAATCTAACCCCATCTGTTGAGCACTTTTAGAACTACTTTTTGGATTTATTAAATCCAAGTGATTAGAAAAAGCGGCTATTGATGACACTTCCAGATATTATTTTTCGAGGTCTAAAACTTATACCCTTAATTTTATAAAATTACCCTTAAGTGCAATTTCTGGCTATACGGCCCTATAATGAAGACAGACTAATATTTTCTCCGAATATTGTCTTTATACCTAGAAAAATAATATAAATAAATTTTATCAATACCTGCTCAGAATTGTTTGTTAGACTAATATTAAAAAAAAAAACGAGTAAAAAGGTTATAGTCGGGCATGCCGACTATACAATACCCTACACCAGTCTGGGTAAAAGCCAACAAATGTTTGGATCCGAAATTCGAATGGGTTAAAATGGGACTTTTGTCAAAATGTTCTATAATGCGAGTCAGCGAACCAAATTTCATTAAAATATCTTAATATTTGCGACCTGCAGTTTGTAACCAAGCCAATTTTGGGGGGACCCTTATATGGGCACTAGATCTAAACATGGACCGGTGTTAACCAAAATCAATAGGCTTCGTCCTTGGGCTGCCATAGGTCGGTGTACAAAATTTCATCAAAATATCTTAATATTTGCGACCTGCAGCGTATAAACAATATAATTTTGGGAGGACCCTTATATGGGCACTAGGTCTAACCATGGATCGATGTTCACCAAAATCAATAAGATTCGGCCTTGGGCCAACATAGGTCTGTGTACAAAATTTCATCAAAATATTTTAATATTTGCGACCAGAAGCGTATAAACAATATAATTTTGGTAGGACCCTTATATGGGCACTAGGTCTAAACATGGCCCGATGTCCACCAAAATCAATAGGCTTCGTCCTTGGGCCGACATAAGTCGGTGTACCAAATTTCATCAAAATATCTTAATATTTGCGATATGCAGCGTATAAACAATATAATTTTGGGAGGACCCTTATAAGGGCACTAGGTCTAAACATGGACTGATGTTCATCAAAAACAACAGGCTTTGTCCTTTGGGCCAACGTAGGTCTGTGTACCAAATTTCATCAAAATATCTTAATATTTGCGACCTGCAGCGTATAAACAATATAATTTTGGTAGGACCCTTATATGGGCACTAGGTCTAAACATGGACCGATGGTCACTAAAATCAAGAGGCGTCGTCCTTGGGCCGACATAAGTCGGTATACCAAGTTTCATCAAAATATCTTAATATTTGCGACCTGTAGAGTGCGCACAAGAATGCATGGACAGACAGACAGACAGACAGACAGACGGACGGACGGACAGACGGACATCGTTAAATCGAAATAAAAAAAATTCTGAGCCGATCGGTATACTATAAGGTGGGTCTAGGACCAATATTTTTTGGTGTTACAAACATCAGCACAAACTTATAATACCCTGACCACATAGTGGTGTAGGGTATAAATATTTAAATTTCTAAATTTTGATTTTGGGCTATTTATTGAATATCCATTTTTCCCAAAATTGGAGAGTATTTGTTTAATCTTTAAACTCGTTCTTACATAACCGTGAGTTCTAAAACGGCTGCTGCTGTACAGCCAAGGCGAGTTAACCGATTTCCATCGAGTTTGTTTCTTTCGTACTTAACAAAAAATTCTAGTCCTTATCCTGGATCTTGTTTTGAATTCTAGTGAAATAAATTTCGGGCAAAAATATATGGAGTTTAGAAAAAAATAAAAAGGACTTGCCTAAAATCTAAATAGGTGACAAAAACTATAGTTTTGCCGAAATAAAATCCGCTGAAATAAAATCGCTGCAATATCGAAATAACAAAGTAAATTCCACAATGTGAATAAAGCGATTCATAATGAGATAATTAGTTGTGAAAATGAGAAA
Organism: Leucophora obtusa; assembly: GCA_949987735.1. Taxonomy (NCBI): domain Eukaryota; kingdom Metazoa; phylum Arthropoda; class Insecta; order Diptera; family Anthomyiidae; genus Leucophora; species Leucophora obtusa. The sequence goes on along the minus strand of OX465299.1, from coordinate 56,326,721 downwards.
AACAATACGACTAAGAGAGAAAGCATTCTAACTGAAAAATAAATTGCTCATGTACTAGTTAATTCTTGCTGTTCTAATTACAAACACACACTGTATAGGCTGTGATTGACTAAACTTCAATAAGCCACAATCATCGCTTTGCCGACGGTGGTGTATCTCGTTAACAGCTGAAGCTACTGGTCACAGCTTGTGCAAAGACAAATTCACAATTAAAATTACTTTGATCAATCGATACCTAAACTATTCACTGACGAGTCTTCTGGTGAGATGAATTTAGTACTTAATTCTAATATTAATTATGATTGTCCTATGCGATGGTTACAAACAATTAACTAAATGGAAATCCCACAATTTTTGGACTTTTTAATCCCAATATATCATTAATAAGATATTACAGTTCAGTCGGTGATTTTCTAAAATTTCTCAAAAAAATTTTTTAAAATTAAAATTTGGGATTTGAAAATAGTGTTTAAAAATGCCGACTTATTTGACATTAACTTTAAGCAAGTTTACAAAACACAAGACAACAACTATTTCTTAACTGGGTATCGTGGATAACTTATATTTCCTTTTTTCAAACAAGTTTGGACAATAGACCGTACCACCTCACATGCCAAACAAAATTTTCGGTATACCTTCAAATGTAGAGTATTTTTTTTTTGCCGAAAGTAGGGGTCGCCTTTTTTTATTTTTCGTTATACCTTCGGCATTTAAATTCGGATCTTAAAGTGTGCTATAACAATTTTTTGCTTCGAGGAGACCAATATTTAGCTATAAGGGTAAAATCCAATGAAAAAAATTTAAAAAGTGACCCCTATATTCGGCAACAAAAAAAAAAAAAAATAAAAAAATGTTCTTCTGGTATTATCGAAAAACTTCCTTAGCAAAAGTTTAATGATTTTTTGTGAGCTTTAATTTTCTGATATTAGGGTGGGTAAATACCAAAACGGGATATTTCAGGTCAATGATCCTTAGAGCAAAAGGCTTTTTCGAAAACCCTATTTTTGAAGAATGATGTTATGTGTTATACATAATGAGATAAATAATATACAGAGTTTTTTCTATCTTATATTTATCTTTATTATTTCCTTTTTTTTATTTAGCTAATAATCCCATTTCGCAAATTGAAATCCCAAAAATCTGTGCAAAAATTCTAAGGCCCTGATTTTGCCACCAATTAATTTTAATTTTAACAAAATCCTATTTTAAAAGAAAAAATATAAATTATGATTTATAGCAAATGTAGAAATTGATGGATTTTTAGATGAGTAATTTTACCAGCGCTTGTAAATAATTTTTTAAAATTAAATTTGTATTGATCGGGTTTAAAATATACACAGTTTACATATGAGGTTAAATGAAAACACCTCTTACTTTTAGAATCTACAAAAAAAATTATTTTTTCTGTAGGTTCTAAAAGTAAATGAAACGGTTTCATCATTTTACACATAGAACACTAGATATTTGAAATATTTTGTATGGTAGGAATTTTAAAATAATAGTCGACTTTTGTTGTTAAAAGTCGACTTTTTCTGTTTATAGTAAATTTGAATTTAAGTAAAATTTTTGTATATATAAAATCTGTAAAAAAAATTAAATAATATTTTTAGAAAAATATGACACATACGACAATAAATTTAATAAATTTCGTTTGTCAATAATTTTGACATTAGCAGAAGACACACTATTGAAAGGTAGTACATTTTTATAAACAACCAACGCATACATAAACAAGACACACACACGCACTCAGTTCCTAACAAAAGCTGTATATAGAAACACAACAAAATACTTGACATGTTGGCATGACATAAAAGTGTTGTGTTGACAGCAACAGCAAACATATCGGCAGATAATAAATAAAGAATGAAAGCAATAAACGAAGAAAACAACAAGAAGAAAAAAAAAATAAAATCATAAAAAATATAATATAATAAAATAATGAAAGAGTTTGTTAAACACGCATCTGACTTAAATACAAACACAGATATATAAAATATACACAACGGTATATATGTAAGTATACATACACAGATAAGGTGTGTATGGAACATTTCATAGCAAATTGAAGTAAACGATAAAGACGAAAAGTTCAATTTATATAGAGAGTTAATAAAATGTACCCATTTAGTACAACATGTCGATGATTAATATTAATTATCAGTTATTTTAAATAATTGGCTATAACTGTTACAAAAAATTTTAAATTTATTCAAAATTAACTTTCAAATAAAACTAGCAGTTTATTAAATGATATGACATAATTAAATAATTACCTAATTTGACATATTTGCAATTTAAACAGCTAATTTTATGACTGAAATATCCTCTTTAAATAAAATACTCCTTACATATCATACACATACCGATATATGCTAACATAATATTAAGTTGAGTATCTTATTTGTCGTCTATAATATATACAACTGGCAACTGTTATAGTTATTTAAGTTGCTTACAAGTCAGGTTAGCGATTTCCGCCCAAAGATAAGACACGCACATTGAGGCTGAAATATATAAATTTATGTCTTTAAAACATGGTTGGCAAGCACTAACGCTAAAGTAGCATTACCCAATTACCCCTTTCAACAGACAATCGTTAACATTAAATTTCTACTAATGAAACACTATCAATTCCCGATTTGCGCACACTTCTACAATAGGCATACAGCAGCTCTCCTACCACTAACTGCGTTTCGAAGTCAAGAAATTACTGTGTCGTCCCTAATTTACGGAAGTGACGTTCGGATTTGCACCAATCCCAAAGCAGGCACGTATTGGTTTTCAACTGTAACTTAAAATACCCTTGAAATTAAAATATTCTATCGAAATAATTTGCAAATATAATCTAATACACCAAATCCCATATGTTCGTTTAAAAATGTATGAAAATTTTTCAAAAAACACTTGTATACTCTCTTATTATTACGGAATTTTGACATCCTAAACACAATATTTTGACAAACAGAAAAAATACAAATTCAGTGGATTTATCTCCTCTATTACATATCCGAATTTCGAAGCAATCGGAATTCTTATCCAGGGAAGTTTCCTTGTTACAAAATATTTATGCACACACTAACAAAAAAATTCTTAAAATATTCATGTTGTTGGTATCTTATTAAAGAAAAAAGCTGATAATTTTGGCAATTTGTATTTTCTTACGTTCACTGTATAGTAAACTTGGCAAAATGAAAAAAAATTTTAAGTTGGCAACAATATGTATGGGTTTTGTTTCTCTGCACATATTTATTTGTAAGACTGTGTCTTAAGGTGTAAAATACACGTTAAACCTTTAGCATAAACTTATCACGATTTTGTCTCTTAATACAATAAATTGTTGTACAAACATCGTCACATATGAGTATACGTACATACCCAGCAAAAAAAAATTGGAAGTAATGCTTTACAAACTACTTCTTTCACTGCTTCATAAGTATCCGTTAGAGTATTTGTACTGCTTTTTTAAAAGTTATTCTGAACAACTTCAAAACATCACTTCTTTCATTACTTCCAAAGTATCCGTTTTATAGTTTTTGTTTTATAATTGCTCTAAAAGTGATCCTAAAAAGTGATTTTGGTATCATTTGGCATTTCCAAACAGGGGGTCGCGGGTTCGATTCCCGGCGGTACAAATATTTTTTTTATTTTTTTTTTAATTTTTTTTTATTTTATTATTTTTTTTTTAATTGTTTTTTATTTTATTATTTTTTTTTTTATATTTATAATTAGTTTGGTTATATTCAATATATTTTCAAATTTTAAAAATATGTATGTATATATAAATGATGCTAAACTGCTTTTTATGCACCTTTAAAAATAATACTGAAAACAGTACTGAATTGTAGTGCACCTTTTACACTTGTTTAATAAATACTTTTATTGAAGGGAATAAGGAACAATATCTGGTGCCAGTCAACTTTCATATCAAAGAATAGCTCAACGGTAGAGCGCTAGACTATTACTCATGAGGTCGCAAGTTCGATACCCGGTGGCGGCAATAAAAAAACTTTGTAAAATAAAAAACCATAATTTTTTTTTGGGAAGAATTTGTTTAACTTTTAATTGGTGAAAAAGAGCTTCCTTTGCACCCGTTCAAAAAGTACTGAAAAAATGTTGAAATGTTGTCCTTGACAACTTAATATTAAAATCATTATGTGAAAAATTAAGTACATCTAGATCATCAATTACACTGTGGAACAAATTCAGGTTAGCAAAAGTTAGGTCGATTCTGAGAGTGAAGGGTGAAAAAGAGGCTAAATTAGAAGACCCGTATCGCGGCGTTTGCTTATGTTAGTTCGAATTTTTTATATGGTTTTTTGGGTATAACTCGTCGACTAATTGATATTTTTTAAATCTGTAAAAGCCAAATTATTGCTAGAGACCTTTGCAACAATTGATATTAGTCGACGGGTAATAGCCAAAAAGCCATATAAAAAATTCGAACAAACATTAGCAAACGCCGCGATTCGGGTCTTCTAATTTAGCCTCTATTTTCACCCCTCACTCTCAGAATCGACCTAACTTTTGCTAACCTGAATTTGTTCCACAGTGTTATATTACTTTTTCTACTGCTTCGGAATATCTTTTTTTGCTGGGTACATACACAAATTCTTGGTCGTGTTCACCTTGTAAGTAGTTGGTGCTATCCATCACTAAAACACCACCTAAAATGTGCGTGCAATATTAACGTTAACATATATTCAACTTTGTTTGGTAGTTGGTATATTGTGCTAAATATCTTGTATTTCTCGGCTTCTTAATATGCAGCCATGTCAATATTTGTTATAGCGAAGTATACAATACAAACTGGCCTTATTATATTTATAATACAAAAGCATATTCGTATAAGCACATAAACACGAACATTAGGGGTATAACTTAAAGATTGGTTGCAGAATGGAAATAGATATCATTTGTTAAAAACGCTATAAAAACGGAAATCACTTTGTTTGAAAATCAGCATCTAAAAGTTTAGCAATAATATTTAAATATTAACTGACTTAAATTCTATTCTACGACCTATTCGCGACTGGATGGTCTAATATTTTCTGGAAAAAGATTTTAAAGTCTTAACCCTATCAATTATATACAGCTATATATTTTTCATATGTTAAGTATAAGAAAATTCCTAGATTTATTTAACCTTTCTGCTTGCTTCACATATTTAAGCCATATAAGAAAAGCATTTTGTCACGAAATTTTGATGGTTTTTCTTCAATAAAAATGAATTTGTTATCTATTTACTTACAGAAACTTTAATATGAGTATTAAGTAAAATTTTTCCTGAACTGAGAATATTTATTTTCATTTCTCTTCATTTTTATGTTTCGAAAAATTAGCGAGAGGGAGAGAAATACAATTTGAACTATTTCTTTGGAAATTTTAACTACTTCTTTAGAAATTATACATTTTCTTAAAATATATCTAGTTTTCTTTCTAAAGATGTAAAATTCACGTAAAAGAAACAATTATCAAAATGTTTCAGAATATGGTAATTAAGGACTCCGCCATTAAAAAAGCTGAATAAAAGAGGACTGAGATAAGTAAAAATTAAAAGCAAAAATACTAATTTAGTAGGTTTGAGATTGAGAAGAAGAATAAACCATTTTCTCTAAAAATGATAAACACATTAATTTGCAAATCAGACTAGATCTAGTTTCTGTCTTTTCCTATGGACAAGTTTCATCAGTGATTTTCCATCAAATTGAATACTGATTATATTTTATTGCCAGATTGTCTCTATATGCCTGATCTTGAACAAAAAAACCATACCTTTGTGCGACAAAGGAGACACTTAGGAGATTAGAAAATAAACAAAAATCTAAAAGTAGAATGTTTGCATGTGTTCGATTCCTACAGCCGCCGCACAGTGGTTTGTCCCATAGACAAAAATCAAAAAAAAAATTGTGTCTCCGATTTCGACGAAAATATTTTTACATACTAAAATTACTTAATCTTGTAAATATTATCCTTTCTGGTATAACTCATTCTATCTAAATTTTTAACATACAATATAATCAAAAGAGATGAATTTTTCTGGATCTTACAAAAAATATTGATAAAACTTAATTTATAGAAGAATCTCTAAATTTTTTTTTTTAATATTTGAATATATTTGAATCAATCAAAGATAATAAAATTGTAAAAAATTCTGCAATTAAGATATCAAATGAATCTTTGAATTTTTACAATATTTTTGCTGGGAGCCTAAAAATATCAAAAGTTAAATGGAACTTTAAAAAATTTATGTTAATTGATTTTAACATTTTTTGTCATGCTCTTATAATTTTGTATAAGAAGAGATAAGGAAAATAACCAATTTCTTAAGTTAACCACAAAAAAAATTTCCAAATGTCAAAAAATGTAGTTTTGTAGTTTCATCTTTTATGGGCTACGAAAAAGTTTCCAAATATCTTAGATTTTAATAAAATGGTATAATTTTTTTCGAAAAATTAAATGATATTATTAAAAAAAATTATAAACTTTGGCAAAAACACATTATCTATTTCATTAATAAATCCTTAAATATACCCGATTAAAAAAAATTTATATGGGGCTTACGATAGCCATATGTAATTTAACATGAGTCTTTATAATTTTTTGAAACCCACAGAGTTGTTTGCCTTAAATTCCTTTAAATAACATGCGATTAATGTTAATCCTTTAAGACAATTTTCAAAGTATCTTTCTTAGGAGCTTTGTTAATCAACTTTATGTTAATTTTAAGTTCCCAGAAATAAACATGAAAATTTTTCCACGAACAAATCCCAATTTTTTTTAGAAAAAAAAACTTTCTTTTTAACGTAATAATTCTTTTTTATGTATTGGAAACCAAGCTAATTTTAGAAACAAACAAAAAGGAAGAAAAAAATAGCTTTAAGGTATTTCCGTTAAAACACACAAAAGTTTTTGTGGACTTGTTATTTTGGTATCATAAACAACATTTGTTGAACTTTTCGAGTAAAAGTAAAATTTCGTGGGGAGGAAGGGGAGACACAATAAGCGAAACAGAGAATAACATTTGCAGACCTCAGCATGGAAAAACATTTATTGTTTTAACACTCAATACTACGATGGTTTTGGGAAAAAAGTCAGACATATAGAGAAAATATATTTGACTAATCCAAAATGAAAACAATTTTTTTTCTTTTTGTTATTTTGGTATTCAGGAAAAAAGGGTGCATAAATTACCTAACATTGTAAAAATGAAAACAATGCAACGCAACACAAGTTTTGTGCCGGTATAAAACAAACAATATGGGAAAATGTGTGTACATATATGACTGTGTCCCTTTAGATTACAAAATAAGTATAAATATAAGGTTAAGCAACCACCCTCCTACTTTTGCTTTGTACTTTACCAATCTGTTACCTTTTTTGATAGAAAAAATTAAAACGAGCAGGAGGAATATTTTCAAGTGTTGGTTTTCAATAACTTAAAAATAACACCTTTTTAATAAATGCAAATTCTTATACGTTTCAAAAAATTAAGCCAAAATTTCGTTAAAATAAGCAATAAAATATTTCATCCCTTCTTAACAAATTGGCAATTATTATATCAAATCTTGGTAAGACCTCAAAATATGCCAGAATTTAAAAAAAAAAAAACCCTAAAAGTATAAGTATATCTTCAATTTCTTTTAAATGCCTAAAATTATGCAGCATTTTCTGTTTATTGCAAGCAATAAAACATACATGAAGGTCTTATATTTAGGTGGAAATAATTGTATAAAAATAAAACCACAAAATAAAAATACACCATATGCGTGATTATGGCGATATTTATTCTTCTGTCTTTACTGACTTAAACCTATAAAATTTTATAATTTACCTTGTTTGGAATTTCCTACTTAGATATTCTCTTTAATTTTATATTGGAATTTTTATACTTTTTTTTTAAATTATACCCACTTTATGATAAATTTAGTTTTTGTTTTTCTTTATATGCCAAATATTACATGTGTTGCGGTTGTGAATAATTGAAGTGTTATACCACAAATAAGAACGTGGTAAAAATTAAAGAAAAGAAGGTGATTAAGATTGATGTAAATATATTTTAGAGATAACATGCAGTCATCTCTTATACTGTTTAATTGAAAATTCATTCAAGGTAATGTATCCCATAACCAGAGCTTGAAAAGATAATTCTTTTTGAACCAATTGGGGTAAAAATTTATTCATTTTATGAAGCCGTGAATAACTTATAATAATATTAAATCAATGATTTGATGTGAAATAAAATGAGAATAAGATTTGGTCCAATTTATATTGATTCAATTTTGATTCGATTGAATAATTCCTTTTCCGAAATAATTCGCGAAGTATAAAACAAATCAAGGCTTTAAAAAATTTACTCAATAAGAATTATTTTCAAAGATTACACTGTGAGACAAATGGTAGGGGTCAGTGATCGGGAAGGGTTCAAACTACCGGGGAAAGTAAAAAAGAAGTTATACGTGTCCCGGCGTTTCGCTGGGTCACCCCTAGGAATCGAGATATATCGATTTGACCTTTGGTGGTCTTTTTTATGACATAACTCGAGAACCACTAGTCCGATTTTGCTCAAACAATTTTAAAAAAATTAAAAATTACAATTCCTTTAATCTGTTCATATAATGTTTTTCTATATACTGAACAGTTTTGCCGGTAAAAATAAATGTATGAAGAAAAAAATATTTTTTGCCTAAAATATTAAAAAAAAGTAATAAACAAAAGGTTATTGATTTTTATGGTAGCGGTAACAAACATTTATTTTTACCGGCAAAACTGTTGAGTATATAGAAAAACGTTATATGAACAGATTAAAGGAATTATAATTTTTAATTTTTTTTTTTAAATTGTTTGAGCAAAATCGGACTAGTGGTTCTCGAGTTATGTCAAAAAAAAGATATATCTCGATTCCTAGGGGTGACCCAGCGAAACCCCGGGACACGTATAACTTGTTTTTGACCGATATAACATTTCCCGTTGGTTTCATCCCATCCCGATTTTGACTGTCGCATAGTGGTATTAAAAAGCTGATTTATAAATTTCCAAATCAAAAAAATATAAATATACGCTCGATACGCGAATTGATGTCAATTTTTTTATTTGTTTGTAGATCAATTATCAATTTAAGACATTGATTTATTAGGAGAAATTTTAATTTTGCCTTTAAAAGTATTATTAATTCAATATATTCAATGAAAGTCTATTTCTTACCGATATATTATTGACTAAAATTAATACGCAAATCATAAGTAGATACAATTATAATAATTTTAATAGAAACAAAAAATTACGAGTATAATTCGCTCGAATCAAAAAAATCGACATACGATTCGCGAATCAAAAATAATTTATTTTAACCTTTTTTAGAAATTGAATTATTAAGTAGGATATACACGTTCAATATTATTCATAAATTTTTCAAAAATCAACCAATCAGAAAATTTTATTTTTAAATACTTTGTTCTGATTTGTTGATTTTAAAAAAAAATTATCAATAATAATGAATGTTTATGTTTGATATTTAAATTATTTTCTAGAGGTCTGAATTAAAAGAACAATTTTTAGATGAAATGAAATTAATCAGTTCGTTCGTTTATACATAATAGACTTTATAGCATAATAGACTATGTTTACCTGATTCTATTTCGATCCCCTCCAATTCGTGAAAATTAACTACTCTTTACTTTGCACCACCGCGAAGCCCAAAAATAAGTTTCGGTAAGACCCTGGATCATTTAAAATTAGAAAAATTACGCAAAAACTCATTCGAAGGTAAATAACTCCAAAAAATCTCAAATTATCTATGGACTATGGGGACTGTGCACTGCAGGTGCGACTCACAATTAACATCGTGCATTATGGTTGGACCACCCTTTATTTTCATGACGACACACTAACACAAACTCATAATATTTGCAAATTGTTGCCATATTTTTAACTAATTAATGGTTGCCATTAGAATACAGTTGTATAAATTCATATTAGAGCTGCAAAAATTCGTACTTTGTTTACAAAAATTTATTTTTTTGTCAGAAGAAATATAATTGAAAATAAAAATACATAATTCACCGCAAAAAAGCTAAATTAAATATAATAAAATATAAAACAACAAGAATTAATTCCAAGCCAATGGAATTGATGAAGAATTATGGCGAAACAAATACAACCATATTCTTGTTTTGCTTTCCTTTTTTTCTAAACGTCAACAAATATCGACGGTCGATTGTCGCTAAATTTAAATTAATCGCGGCGACTTCTGCTGTCGTCGGTCGACAATCGATCCAATTGTGATTAAACTGTAATGGTGGACCGTGTTTACAACTATTTAAAGCAGAACTACTAATGATTTTTAATTTAAGTTCTCATAGGAAGGCAATAATCCTGCTACAATATTTTTTAGTACTTTTTATAATTTTTTTTTTTATTTTATGAGTGCATTAAAGGCAATTTTTCATCATTTTTATTTTATTTATTTTTAAAAATTTCAAGACTAAATTAATTTTGAATTTAACCAAATTAGTTGCAACTATAAAAAAAGTTTAAAAGTATTGGTCCCGCCAGAAAATAAACTGTATTAAAGTCCCTTCTTAGGAACACTTTTAGAGCAATAACACTTTAGAAGCAATTATTAAGTAATTTTTTGGATGTAGTTCAAAATTACTTCTGAAAAACAGTTAGCGTACACTAGCGGATAGCTTCTCAATTGCAAATTTCGAAAAGACGCCTTCATGACGACTAAGCGACATGTAACTGTCACTGCTGGCTTCCTGATCCGCTCCCATATAAAACACTATAGGCACTATAGGTGTGAAGAACAAAAGATGGCATATCTTCGGAAAATTGTCACTGACATTTCCAGCACGGTTAAGCAAGTTTTCATCACCACTTTAACTTAAAAAAACGCCAAAAAATTGTTATTGCTTCTTCCTATTCTCAATTATTCTTTTACTCTATCTCTTTTTTGTAGTAACTAATTTACATTAAAAATTCAGTTTTTCATTGGGTTCGCATTCACCAAGATTCACCTTACCAGTTCAGCTAAACCATAATAATACAAATGCACTCAGGGAACTTTTGCTGCCAAGTAGAATTTAAGTAGAATTTCAGTTTTGTTGTTTTAGATGAAAATAGTAACCAAAAAAAACCCAAAAGAAAGAAAATAACGAAAACATTGTTCACAGCAAATTGAGCAAATTTTGTTTTTTTTTTTTTTTACCGAAAAAGCTTTATTTCTTATTATAAAATTTTCGTTTGGCGCACTTGCCAGTTAGAGGGTTAACTTAATGAAAATACTTTACAAGATCTTTTTAAACACGAAGTACATAATTTAACAAAAATTTCGTATAGTTAATGAGAATTTATCAACCATTTCGTAAATTTTTTTTATTATTTCTTAAACAACGTTAGTTCATTTCGTGAAAACAAATTTCATTAAATTAATGAGAATGGTTATATACCCAGCAAAAAAAATTGCAAGTAGTGCTTTACAAACTACTTCTTTTAATGCTTCACAAGTATCCGTTAGTGTATTTTTACTGCTTTTATAGAAGTTATTCTGAACAACTTAAAAAAATCACTTCTTTCATTGCTTCCCAAGTATCCGTTATTACATTTCTACAGCTTTTTTTAGAATTACTTCTGAACCACATCCAAAAAATTACTTAAGTATTGCTTCTAAAGAGTAATTGCTCTAAAAGTGACCATAAAAAGTGATTTTGGTATCATTTGGCAGTTTTAAACAGAGGGTCCCGGATTCGATTCCCGGCGGGGCCAATATTTTTTTTTTAATTTTTTTTTTATTCTATTAATTTTTTTTTTTTAATATTTATAATTAATTTGTTTAAATTCAATATTTCTTTAATTTTTAAATTTTTAAAAATACCCAGTAAAAAAATGGAAGTAATGTTTTACAAACTACTTCTTCCACTACTTAACAAGTATCCGTTATTGTATATTTACAGCTTTTTTAGAAGTAATTCTGCACAACTTCAAAAAAATCACTTCTTTCATTGCTTCCGCAGTATCTGTTAGTATATTTTTTCAGCGTTTTTAGAATTACTTCTGAACAACTTCCAAAAAATCACTTAAGTATTGCTTCTAAAGCGTAATTGCTCTAAAAGTGATCGTTAAAAGTGATTTTGGTAACACTTGGCATTTCCAAACCGAGGGTCCCGGGTTCGATTCCTGGTGGGACCAAGATTTTTTTTATTTTTTTTTATTTTATTAATTTTTGTTTTAATATTTATAATTAATTTGTTTAAATTCAATATTTTTATAATTTTTCAAAATATATATATACATATTTTGAAAAATTATAAAAATTATGAGAAATTGCTTTTTATGCACCTGTAAAAATAGTCCTGAAAACAAAAAACGTTGGGGTATCTCCTTATATAATACGCTTCTGCTGACAGGTTATTATATTCATAATATTGTTATTGCATACTCTAAGGGGGTTGAAATATTATTGCAATTTAATATCTATCAAACATGTGGTTTTTATGGTAAATTTTTTCTCAATATTTTTGTTTTACATTTTCAAATTAAGTCATATTATAAATGCCTTTAAGTAGACAGATATTTAAGGATTTTGTATTATTTTTTTTGTATAGAATTTAGTCATGCTAAGCGTAGCAAATTTTATCAATGCATATTTTTTTTTTATAAAAACGAAGTTTCAATTTTAGAATTAAGGACAAAATTATATAAGGAAAAAATATTAAAATTGTTTGAGTTTTTTCTAAAGTCTTATAAAAGATTTCCTATAACAAATATGAAATGATGTTTTCTTTTTACCACAACAACAGCAACATCACAGGATTATCATAGCTGCTGTCGACATGTTTTTAACTTCTTGTTTGTTTCATTACAAAAATATAAGATTTCCTAGAGGCTTTTGCTTTGTTTTGTAATATTCGACCTAATTTTAAACCCCTTTTGGTTTTATTTATAAACAAAATAAAACAAAATCTGCGTGTTTGGCATTATTTTCTTTTTTTATTACAGAGAAATAGAAAAGTATTACCGCACCTCATTTTGATTTCTTTGTTTTTTTTTTTTTCCAGACTTTATATAATGGTAGACTATTTGTAGCAATTTTTTGTTCCTTAAAATTTTATTGTATAAAAAAAAAATAAAATCAGAAAATCTTGGAAAAACTACAGTTGCATGTTAATATATAATCGTGTTGAAATTTAATTTGTTGCTATTACAGGAAACATCAAAAGTCAGAAAAAATTAAAGTAAAAAATGTATAATTTACAAAAAGAACATGTTAACAGCCATAGTTACGGACGCACACCAGATATTAAAAAAAGCGAATTTGATTTCAGCACTCGCAATAACTAGGCAACAATTTGATATATGGATGGTCATAAATTGAAACCTCATAACTAACAACTATTTTTACAATTTTACATATTTATACATAAATAGATGTCACTATGTTGGAATTTCTGAAAAAATAACAGAGCTACATTTTAGAAGATGTCAAAGCAAATTGTGTTAATCTTTTTGACGCTGTTTTTGTTTTTTCTTCGATATTTGAAATTTTAATACAAGTCTTTTGCAAAAGAAATTTTCAATTAAACCAAAAAAAATATTTCTAAAAACTCTAAAATTCTCATCCTCCGTAAATTTCCTTTGTCAAGAATAAAATTCGGATAAGAAAAAACCTACAAAAAATTTTTTTCACCGGCAACCTTATGTGCAACAGTCTTACACCACTTACACCACACGGCCCAATTGATTCCTTTTAAATACAAATTATAAACTTCTTGACCTGAGTGCAGTAGTTTGGCTCATTCAAAACTCGTGAGTAGAAAATTATGTATCAATTGATCAAACCATTTTTAAGCCATTAAATGGCCATTTTATGAAATGCATATTTTCCAAAATGGAAAAACTTGTTGCAAGCTCGATATTGATCACACTTCTATTATTCGGATGGAGTATTTCCGAGAGGGATGCCAAATAATCCATTTTTATGTAACAATCAGAGTGTGATTTATTTTTCCCCTAGGGATGTCTCCCGGAACTGAACTATTTTTATTATCGGAGTGTATTAACTCTTTCGCTGCCCTTGTACACTACAGTGTACACATCTCTAAAAGAAAAAAGATAGAAAATGGAAATGTTGGCATATTGCTTCGCTTTATGACGAGAATGTTTAAGGGGTGAAACGGGGCTAAGAAATTTAAAAAAATCGATTTTGGAACGTGATTTTTGGTGAATAGGAGGTTGAGGGGGCAAAATATATTACATATCTTTTTCTAATTTGAGGACTCTTAACAAGAATCTGAAGTTAAAATAAAAATTCATCCGCAAACAAAAAGTCGGTACTGAAAGGGTTAATAATACAATGAAGCAAACATTTCGTCTGTGTTGTGCTATGTCGCTTAGTTTTCGAGTTACTGGATATTTTTGAAAATGGCCTGTATCTCGAAAACTAGCGCGGTCGTGCAAAACGAGCAACCTTTTCGCAAGCTCGACAATGACTGCACTCGAGAGGAATTCCGATAATAACCTACTTATTTTTCTTAGCAATTTATGCGATTAATAATAAAAGTATGGGTCACCATTTCATTCTATTTTACACGGTTACAAACAGGGCTTCACGGAATGAATTTTAATTTTTATGAAATCCCTAAAATTCAGTTATTGTTATCACGGAATTCAATCATTAGGAGTTTATTCGATTTCTTACCCATTGCATTAACATTTTGTAATTCAATCAATCATTTAATTTTTATCAATTGACTGAAAAATTTGGGAACGACATTCGATTTTAATCATTAGAATAAACAAAAAAAATTGTAAAATTAAGATTTATGTTATTTTATTACAGAAAAATTAGCGATTCTTACAAGTAACATAAAGGAAGAAAATAAATAAATTCATAGTTAAATTTCCGATTGTTTAGTTTGAACAATTCTTAAAAAGCAAAATGCTAAAATTTCTAAAGTTGTGCAAAATGTTAATTACTTGAAATAGTTCGAACTTTGAATGGCATCAAAAAATTATTGTATAAAATCATACCTACCCATGTGAAAATCGAAATATATATGAGCATACATGATCATACATTGGCTCGTATGTGATCATGCATGGGCATACATAGTCATATACGTACATGCATAGTTCAATGTATGACCATACATGATCTCATATATTTCCATATACCTTTGGATCCGAAATTTGAGGGTATATGGGGGTATATGGCCATATATGATCATATATGAGCATACATGAATCATATGTGAGCATATATGGTCATATATGAACATGTACGGTCATATACCCTCAAATTTCGGATCCAAAGATATATGGAAATATATGAGATCATGTATGGTCATACATTGAACTATGCATGTACGTATATGACAATGTATGCCCATGCATGATCATATACAAGTCAATGTATGATCATATGTGTTCATATATATTTCGATTTTCACATGGGTACTCTTTATTGAAATTGAAATTCTAAGGTTCTTGAAATATTATTTATTATTATATATTCGATTAATTTGCCACCATATGGGAATATTTCGGGATGTTTTTTTGTGAGATTTAACCCTTTTGCTACAGATTTTGTTTGACTGAATAGTTTTTAACCACACATTGTGGAAAAATCTACATTCAAAATAATATGTCTGTTGGCTGGACAGAAAAATTTGTTACTTTAAGAAAATTTATTCCTGTTTTTTCGCTTAAAATAAAATTGGTTGATTTTAACATATTATTTTGTTAAATTTAACAAATCTTAATTTAAGTAAAAGATTGGTTAAATTGCAGTTTTACTGAGTCGTAGAATTTATCCAAATTTAGGGTCTCGGGACCCTCCCCGGGCCTAGTCCATATCATGTGAGGGCATATAAAGGCACCCCAACGGACCAAACATTTTGTCCGTTTTTCTCTATCTCGCTTAGTTTTCGAGATATGGGCCATTTTATGAAGTGAAAAATTTTTACTAAAAATTTCGGAGGTACCCCCTTTCGATGGAGTGATACACGGTTAGGGGTAGTCGAAATTTCCATAATTTTTTTTTTGCTCCATCTGTCTTAGTTTTCGAGATATGGGCCATTTTAAAAAATCGGAAGGGAACGAAATCGGGAGTTTATTTTGTATATTTGTCGCGCCTCGAAGTGGACAAATTTTGGCCAATATTTTAAATTTTAATACGCTGCTGCTTCCAAAGGGGTTAAAGTTTTTCCTAAGTTTAAATTTTGTGTTATTTCTACAACAAAATAAAAAAAATCGAATTTTGAAAACTTTTAAAAAATTGCAATTTTAGACCACTTTTTAAAATTTTTATGTGGCAAGCTTGGTGTAAATATTTTAATTTGATTAAGTAATTTTATACTAAATTTAGACTCAGCGAAAACTACTTTGTTTTTGTACAAAACTAAATTACAAAAGCCAAGTCATTTACACTGATTATTTAGTTTTTCTTTGTCACATCACTTTTTTATTCCACATTTTTCTTTATTTTTTTTTTTATTATTAAATTAATGTAAAAAAATTATTAATACATTTAACAATTAATAACAACACACAATTTCAAATTAAAATAGAAATATTCTTAAAAAATTAAAAAATATTTTTTTGACACTTGCTTTACTTCTATTATTCGTTGCAACAGGGTGTATCGAAAATTAATTATAAATTACACCGGGTATATCAAAAATGCACATTTCAGATATTTTTACTTGGTTCTTGGCAAAAACCATGTAGAACCTGGTTTTCAGTTTTCATGAAAATTGTATGGAAAAACTAAATTAATTTTGTAGTTTTCGGCTCAAAATCTAAAAATGGCCAAAAACTACTGGTTTTTGCCCAGTCTAAATACTAGGGCATTCAATTAATCGGCTTTTTATTTTAATCGATTAATCGTGTAAATAATTATTTGGGTTTTTTTCTTAACCGGTTAATCGAACAAAATTTTAAAATTAATCGATTAATCAAAAAAAATGTATGTAAAATAGTACGCATACACTTGTGTTTTTTATAATTTTATTTAAATAACGGAACAAAAATAAATTCAGTAACTCTTCTGAAATTCATAAAAATAAAAAAATGTAATAATTGAGATCAGATTTTGTCAATATTTTTATTTTTTCTGTCCCCGCTTTCACATATTAAAATTTTATCTAAATTGGGGAGAACCACACCCGAGAGAAGAATATAAGACCGCGTACATTAATTTGTATCTCTTTCGTATTCATTGAATAAATAAAAACGTAAATGTAGTGTGGAATTTTGTTGAGAATTGATTTTCCCTCTACGTTTCCGTATCTCCATACCTTTATTTTATTAATTCAGAGTGCTCACTACACAAGCTTTATTACATTGAGCATTAATTATAATTAATAATTCTAATAATCATTAATTACGATAAATATTAATGCTTTCATTTAATATTAACATTTAAAATGTCGTAAAAAATAATTAAAAATTTATTATACGTAAATAGACACCACTACTTTACTAGATAAGTCACAAAAACAGGGTAGTAATCCGGAAGATTACAAAGCAAATTGTGATATTTTTATGTTGTGTCTATTGGTTGTTTCTTAATTATTTTCTTAGGGCAGAATGAAATCCGGATAGGTATAAGCAAACAGCAAATTATTTATCACAATTTTTGAAAAAAATTTTGAATTTTTGCAGATTTACTTAAATAAAAAATTTATATTTTTTAAACATTTTTGTAATTTTCTACCAATTTTGATTAATCGTATGAAATTATACGAATTATTCGTTATTCGAAATTTGGACATTTTGAGAAAAATTGTTCGATTAATCGAATAACGATTAATTGATTGAATACCCTACTAAATACATTATTAGAGCCAAAATATAAAATTTTGTATCAAAATCATTTTATATATTGTACATTCAATATTCATGTACCGATCGGTCAAATTTTTGGAAAAAAATATATTGTTGGGAAAACATTTTTTTAATATTCTCACTAACTTTGCTATTTTTCAGAGGAAAATATGGCTGATAATTATTTTGAAATTTTTATAGTAAGTAGTACGTAAGACCTTATCAACTATTATCAGTTAAAATCCAAATCGTTTCTCTGCTGTGTAGGTTTCCAAATCTACCAAAATGTACATGTCAATGTTGATCAAGATAGCGAAAGGCTTAACTGTTAATTCCAGTATTCCTTTTTTTTTAGTATTATTTTATTTGTAAACAAATTTTAAATTCCTTTAATAAAAACCAATAACATAGTTCTTTGTTTTAAAAATTTAAAACTCGAATTTAAAAATTGAATTGAAATAAATCGAATAATGAAAAGTGATTGAAATCTTTAAACCAAATCGAATGATAGCAGCTAAGAGTTCATTCGGTTTGTAAAATTGCAGTTTGAGAATTAAACCTTTCCATAGTTAATGAAAATTGAAAATAAAATGAGGGATTTAAGTCTCTAGAAGCTTTGGTTGTAAACCACAATGAAATTAAAATCAATTTTGGTAAGAAAGAAAATACACAAGAGAAAATAATTGTTACAGTAAAATGGTAATTTTAACAACTCTGTTTTTTATAGGACAATACAGCACACTTAGTACGCTTTGTGAACTCCTTTACCCTCTATGTGAATACATTTGATTTTATTAAGTTTTTAAAACAAATTTTTTTTTACTTGTGGGTCAGATCTGAGAAGATCAATTTACGGCAGTATGAGTAAGCCCAAAAATGTTGACAAGCCAGAAATTATGGTGTAGTCATTTTTTTTTTTTATTGAGAGAGCCAAATTCTTTTGGATAGCTCATTTGTATGAGCAAGCCAAATTATTTTTTTAAATGAGCTAGAGCCGAAGTGAGCGTGCTAATTTCAACCCTGGTATTTTTTAAAGGGAGAGAAAAAGTTCCTTTAAAAATGTGCTGTTAATCATTAATGTTCTAAAATCAAGTCTAATTTTTGTTTAGGAACTAATACATGTACTATTTAAATCACATGTTCAACTCTTTTTCACTATCAATTATAAAATTCTGATGAGCTTTATTTGCATTCAATAGTTCGATATCAAGTATAAATCACTTTATTTCTATCTCAGAGTCCGTTCTTGCATAACTACATCGCGAAAATGCAACACTGAAGATGAAAATGATAAATGGATATTTTGTAAGACGCGATTGATTTATTAATTGATTAATTTGCTCTTGCTGAGTAATATAAATATCAATTAAATTTGTTAAGAATATATAAATTGTTATTTAATTTTTATAAATAATTAAATGAATTTAAAAATTACAAAGCAGTCAATACGATTTTTAGATCGTTATCAAATATAATCTGCTACTGCTTCTTTTCACTGTTTATGAAGATGACAAAAGTATTTGTTGTCACATCATATTTTTATATTAAAATGTGTTCACTATAAAAATAAATACTTTTTTTTCTCGTATTCTTTTTCGATTTCCTATTGTTTTATAAAAACAAATGTATTTTTTTCTTCTGTATTTATTTCTATTCATATTGATATGCTTATATAAAAATGATAATGCTTTTGTTTTTTTTTCGCCGCCCAGCAATATTTTTTGTTGATAAGTTGTATATTTATATGACTTTAAGACTTTTCTGAACATGAATAATAAAGTAAATGTATTCAAAATAACCAATCTAGTCTTTTTATCTTCGAATTATATATTTTTGCTGGGTTCCCATTGTTATTTCATATTCACAATAATATTTTTCCCATTATTTTATGACAATCTATGTGTGTGTGTGTTTGTAAATGTACATATGTGTGAATTCAGTGAATAGAAAAGTTTATAGTGGAAGTAATGTTCAATTGTTTTTATGTATTTTGATATTGATCATTTGGTTGGTTTTTTTATTTCTTTTGTTTTTTGTATTGTTTTCACTATGACCAATATTTTTATTCATTCAATAGTTGTTATTAGTATATTTAATAAAATTATAGTTAGAAATATTTTCATATTTATTAAAGATAAATACGTTTATATGTATTGTGTTAACTCACATGCATAACATTTATATAGCTACATATATTATATTTGTTTATTATCTTTATTAGCTTAAAGGCATACATAGAAAACAGGTCGATCAATATAAATATATTTCCATATTCCTTAACAATTCTAGTAGTTTATTTTAACTTTAACATAAACTTACGAAATGTATACACTAAAAAGAGGAGCTGCTAGCTGGTCATCAACAAATACATACACACAGAAAACAGATTCGCAGTTCCAACCGAATTTTTCGCCAACCGAATTTTTGTAGTTCCAGGTACAATCACTTTTATTTATTTTTAATACCATTGTAACTACCGAAATTTATTTACAATTTTTGAAGTTCTGTTGTGTTAATAGATTACTTTAATATTTGTGGATTATAAATGCTATAAATAGAAAAACACGTTCCACAAAATTTATTTAAAAATTAAAATTTTTTATGTCGCTAACTGGGTTAGAACCGGCGACCCTCCACTTGTCAGCCTATTGCTTTCCCTCTAAGCTAAGCTCTATTTAAATTTTTTTAGTCAAATTTCAAATTTGAATTTCTTCAGGTTTGAATATTTTGTCTATAAAGAAAATTATATCAACAACAGAAAATCAGTTGTGTCTTTTAATTTGAATAAAAAAAAATTAAAAAAAAACTTTATATAGCGAACCGGTATTGAACCGACGACTTTCCGTTTGTCAGCCCATTTCTTTTCCTCTAGGCTAAACTCGACATGAATTTTTTTTGTCAAATTTCAAATTTGAAATTCTTCAGGTTGAAAATTTGAATATTTTGTTCTTGAATAAAATTATATTCACAACAGAAAATCAATTGTGTCTTAATTTGAATCAATAAAAAAATTATTAAAAAAAAAGTAATGCCTTGGTTGAGGTTTGAACTCAAATCTCTAAGGCTATAAGGCTGTGTCTCTACCTTCTGCGCCACAGAAGGTAGAGATACGTTACGTTTAGTTGTTGTCTAATTTAGAATTTAAACACGCATATGTATGAAACGATACGCATATGTATGATAGATTCCAAAATTTTATTATGATAAATAAAATTTCTGTTCCTTGTCTCAATATATTATTACAATTACCAAAATAATGGAAATTAATGGTTAAAACTACCCGTGTAAAAAAGTTTAGATCTGACCAGATCTTTTTGGTTCTCAATAGATATGATTCAATCTAATTAGATCCTGTACCAGATCACATCAAATATGATCAGATATGGCATATGTGATAATACCTTATGGCAAGATCTGATAAGATCTAGTGCCAAATTTGTTCAAATCTAAAGTGATCTGGACAAATGCGCAAGATATGCCTAGATCTGATCAGATCTAATTAGATCTCAAATTTGTCCCCAATTTTGAGATCTAATTAGATCTGGTAAGATCTACGAAGATCTGGCCGGATATGCCTGGATCTGATCAGATCTAATTAGATCTCAAATTTGTCCCCAATTTTGAGATCTAATTAGATCTGGTAAGATGTGCTGAGATCTGGCCAGATCTGATCTTTTTTACACGGGTACTAAAGTTAAAAAAAAAATTTTAAATTGATTGGAAAAACTAATACTTTGGATAGAGTATTGATCGATTTTATTGAAACACAACTGATACTAGATTTTTGCAGCCGATATTTTATTCAAATTGCTAAATCTTCGATAAATTGGTGGTTTTTGGTATTGAAGTTAATGTGGAAGTTAGTATTTTTTCAATATTGGTTAGAAAAGCCAATATTTTGGATAATGTGACAGTGTTTTGGTTCATCATATATATTTTCTGTTCACAAATAAATATAACTTTCCTGATGATGAATTTTAAATAACTGCAATTGAAATTATTGAATGATGAAAATATTTCGTTGGTTCCGATAGAATTCCAACCAAATTATTTTCTGTGTGTAAGCATATTAATATACAGCCCAGCAAAATTTCATATTATCAAATGAAGTATAAAGTAATGTCTAGCCTAGTGGTCCATATATTACTTTTTACCTTATTTTATAGACGAATTTAACACACGATAAGCCCCAACATAATGTATAGACCCCTTTTTATTGAAGGTGATAATGTAATTGGTGTGCACTGTTTCTAAGTAATATGTTTCCATAAAATTCAAATTATTACAAATGTTGTTTTCATTAAATATGTCGCGATCATGCTATGATTCGAACCTGGGATCTCTGATTATTAGCCGAGAAGTCTACTCCCTGACACATATAATATTTGGTAGCTTATTTTAAATTTTTGCAACAAATTGTTTTTTATAATAATGGAGAATATAACGAATTATCATGACTACACTCAAAAAAGTAAGTTAGTAGAAAAATTAGTAAAACATCTTATATATAAAGTACACTAATTTTCAGCAACTTTTTTTGCTGAAAAAAAATATAATTATACGCTTTTAGCAGTATAACTAATTTTGAACTAATGTTTTATTAATTTATTTGCTAACAAAATTGTGCTGATATACACATTTATAGTGGGGACAACAACCAGACAGACAAGATGTAGATGTCGAAGATTAGACATTAGATGTAGTGCGGACAAAGAAAATGATACTAAAAACACAACTATTTTAAGACATAATAAATACAACCGTGAAAGAACAACAACAAAGAATACATAAAAATTTAACACAATAAGATAAATTGTGATTTAAATAATAAACAAAATAAAATATTTAAATTTAGTGAAGATAAAAAGTGAATGTATAAACAAATTGAATATTAATACTGGTCATGTATAATACATGGACAGCCATATTTATCAGTAATTTGGATACTTTTTTTGTGTCCCTTTCGTTTTTTTAATAAAAAGCCATATTTTGTTCCCTTTTTTGTTATTTATAATTGTCTACTAATGTGAAAGTCTAGACATTTTTATATGTTAAGAAGTTTCTTAAATAATGTTTGAAAGAATAATAAAAGCGCAATTTTTGGACTTAAATTTTCAGCAAATAAATTAACTAAAGCAAAATTTCTCTACAAATTTTTTGAGTTTTTTTTCAGTCTACTAATATTCACCAAAAAAAAACTGACTTTAGCAAGCATTCTTTCATTTGCTAGTCGACTAAGCGTTAGCAAAACTTTTACTGATATTACAATTTTTTGGTAAAAAATCAGACCTTTTGCTGAAATTACCAACTTTTTCTTTCAAGTACACTCCTGACTAAAAATTTGCTTATACAGCAACATTTTTTGCTAACTTTACTGACTTTTTTTGAGCACAGGTTATGTATGAATATGTGGCATCTATTTCCAAAATATTGCTGGGACACGCTTATCCTTTACATATAACAAGAACATCTGGTTTCGTCTTTACACATTTAGCTTTAGTATATCGCCAGCTTAGTGTGAAAAGGCGATAAGAAACAGATCGAAAAAGTTTGTTTTTAATATTTTTTATTATAGACAACAACTCGCGGCTAGAGATGGGCTTGTGGGTGATTTTTTACCCATGCTCACGAAGAAGAAAAATAAGTCATATTTAGGAAAAAATCGCTCATAAGCACGAAATTCTCACGAAAAGCAATAAAACTTAATAAACCCCTACCAGTGTAAAAAATATAAGATCTAACCAAATTTATTTAGATCTTATTAGATATGCTTTGGTCTAATTATATATGGCGGCGTACCAGATCATTTTTGATAAGATATGGTATATGTTATTCACCCAAGGAAAATATTTTCGATATAGTCACATATTATTATATAAAATATTGTATAATTATATGTTGGAACATATATACCAAGACACAATTATATAAAATTTTACGAAATTATATCCTAAATATATAACTATATCTTGTTATATATTGGACGATATATAGTGTAAAATATTACAATATCAAATTATATATAGACCTAACTATACATATGTCTCATTTAATTATGTATAATTTTATCGAATTATATACCATTACATCTAGTTGGGTATGATTATATTATATTATAGGTTGATTGGGAGCCCGCCAGAACGGCGAGTTCACTCGGAGGTCATAAGGCCCATTGCGATTCCCTTAAACTCCCCCTCATCCACATGGAGAGAAATACCACGACCCGAAGAAATCTAAAACCATCCCGATCCCCTCAAAAAATTCGCAAGACCAGAAAGGGAAACATCGCGTAGACTGTCCAGGTCGTCGAAGAACCTGCATCCCAGATATCTGAGTCGCCGCTCCTTCAGTCCCGGACATTCGCAAAGCAGATGATGCACTGTCTCCTCCTCCTCCCCACAGCCCCTGCAGTAGTCCGCCTGGGTGTAATACCAACGCACACCCATTCCGCCAATCGCGCAGTATCCCATTAGGACTCCTACCAGCATTCCGATCGTCCGCTTGCCAAAACCAAGAAGAATCTTTGTCCTCCCCGGATCAGGCAGTGGCCATAGGGTCCGAGATATCCTACAATTGGTCAAGGTTCTCCAGCTTGCCCTCGTCTCCCTATCCCATATATCCCCTATCACACCAAATAGCTCCACCAAAGGAACCAGGACCTCCGTTTGTACAGGGTTCTCGACCGACTCGGTGGAGAACCCTCAGTCCTCGCACACTCGTCAGCCTGCTCGTTCCCCGCAACCCCAGCGTGTCCAGGGAGCCACGCCAGCCTTACCGAGTGCCGACGAATACGGTCGAGGGATTCAATACAGTGCCGCACACACCCCGATCTGACAGTATCGGATTCCAGGGCTTTCAAAGCAGCAAGACTGTCCGCAAAGATGCTAATGGATGATGGATCCAAATCCCGTTCCATTATCATCCGTGCGGCCACGTCAATTGCATACACTTCCGCCTGGAACACGCTACAATCGCCCGAGAGTCGTATGGAGATTCGAAGGTCCAGTTCGCCGGAGTAAACTCCCGACCCTATCCCCATGTCCGTCTTCGAACCGTCCGTGAACACTGAGATATCACCACTCCGAGTACAAAATCCGGATAAAATTTTTCAAACCATATCTAATCTCATATGATCATAATACGATCTAATTTCATACAATTAGGTGTTCTCATTTTTTGGATAAAATTATATATAATATCAAAAGTCATATATTTTTTTTTAGTAGGGCGGCTATATTTTCATCTCAGATCGACCTATTTTTTTTAGATATTGTATTTTTTTCATCAATCGGACGGAAATGGGTTGTAAAATTAATAATTTTACAAAAATTTCTGCACTATTTTATTTAATTCAGACGATGTATTAAACTAGAAGAAACTATTTGTTATTTTTGGAAAGTATGAACACAATTTTTTCTTTTTCGGAATATAATGCATTTTTATATGCATACCCGAATTGAAAGCTACATTTTCATAAAATATAAACTTGTGTCTTTTTCATAGTTAGCTAACGACATACTACATTGAAATGTATGTGTGCATAAAGTTTGATGTGTCTTTGTTTTAATAATTTTAAAATTTTTGTGTTGTTTTTTTAACACTCTGTGGAATTACATTAAAAGCATTCTCTGTTTCTCATAAATTTTAAACTGATTAAATTATACACAAAATGCCTTTATTATCAATGCCCTTAATGTATTGCACAAGTTGTTTAAAAATATACAAAGAAATTTAATAAACATCTTAAGTTTAAAGAAACATCTTCTATATACTTATGATGCTTTCCACAGCAACTTTTCAGATAAAACAAAAATATCCCAGTCAGAAAAATACAAACGGGAAAGCGGTGGCAAAGCACTTTAACAGGTGGACAAGTACTGGCAAAAAGTGCTTTCCCATTCCCAAAATGATAACATCATTAGACAAAAGGACCGGCTGTTCAAAAAGCGCCGGAAAAGCACTGCAGGAACAAAATTTTTAAACGTTGGCAAAACGCTGGCAAAACCAATAAATAGGTGGTCTGGAAATATATTTTCCAAAATAAAATTTAAAAAAAGTTCATATGTATTTTTTAGGTCCTCCCGTGATTTGAACCCAGGCCGTCAGATTGGCAGACGATTGCTCTAACCACTGAGCTAACGAGACATATAATATTTAATGGCTAAACACATAAATGAGTGATAATAGCTAGACAACTACTGGCTGTGCCAAAATGCTAGTACTGGCAAACAATTTTTTGTAACTAGTATGCCAGTGTTGGAAGGGCAAAAGAAAAGTGGGTCCTGAAGGAACTTTCGCACAAAAAAAAAAAATTGGTTTTATAAAACAAGAAAAAATTTTAATTAAAAAAAAATCCAAAAAAAAATTTTTTCCTTGCAACCGGATTTGAACTCGGAACCTTCTGACTACAAACATTTTTTAACGAAGCGTCAGCATTTTCATAAAATCATTGGTCTACCAGTGAATTGATTTTTGTACGCCTGGTAGCATTTTCTAGGTAGCACTGGATAACCACTGGTTGCAAACCTTGGCATATCACTCTAAGCCAATTCTTTGCCAGTGGTTTTTTTTATTAACCACCGAAATTTTTGTAAAACAAATACTGGTAAAACGCTTTTTGCAAACGCTGGCAAATCGTCCCAAATGAGTGTTCTGCCAGTCATTTATTTTTAATACCGTGGTTACCCAGTGGTATGCCAGTGCTTGATTTTTTATGAATGAATTTAGTGTTTTTATAATTAAAAAAAAATAAAAAAGTTTCGCCAGATGTTTAGATAAACTAAGTTATATATTACACTTAGAAATCAAAATTGTATCTAAATTAAAAAAAAATTATATATTTATTTATATTTATATTATTTATTTATATTTATATTTATTATTTATATTATACATAAATAATAAAGGCAAAACGAGCGCTTAATTGGTCTACTTCGCTCACTTTTTGGAGAAATGGAAAGAAGTTTTATATTTTTTATTCATTTCATATACACACAGAACATAAATTGGTTGGAATTCTATCGGAACCAACGACATATTGTCATCATTCAATAATTTTAATTGCAGTTATTTAAAATTAATCATCAGGAAAGTTATATTTATTTGTGAACAGAAAATATATATGATGAACCAAAACACTGTCACATTATCCAAAATATTGGCTTTTCTAACCAATATTGAAAAATTACTAACTTCTACTTTACCTTCAATACTAACAACCACCAATTTATAGAAGATGTAGTCATTTGAATAAAATATCGGCAGCAACAATTTAGTATAAGTTGTGTTTCAATAAAATCGATCACTCTATCCAAAGTTAATACTTAACTCAACTTAATTTTTTTTTTTAACTTTAGTAGCTTTAACCATTAATTTCCATTATTTTGGTAATTGTAATAATATATTGAGAGAAGGAACAGAAATTTTATTTATCATAATAAAATTTTGGAATCTATCATATTTTTTCGTTTCATACATATGCGTGTTTAAATTCTAAGGTAGACAACAACTTAACGTAAGTATCTGTGGTGCAGGAGGTAGAGACACAGCCTTATAGCCTTAGAGATTTGAGTTCAAACCTCAACCAAGGCATTACTTTTTTTTTAATAATTTTTTTATTGATTCAAATTAAAAGACACAATTGATTTTCTGTTGTGAATATAATTTTATTCAAATCAGGTTATTCAATAATTAATTAATTTAGGTTATTCAATAATCTTTGTGAAAATTTAGATTTAAGTATTTCTAATTTTAAGTTTAAAACTCTTTTAAATAAATTGTTATAAATAATTAGTTTTAGATATAAGTTGCTAGTCTGTAAGGATAATATTGTATCCATAGACTGAAATAAAGAATAATAATAATAATAATAAAAAATAATAAAAAAATATTCAAATTTTCAACCTGAAGAAATTCAAATTTGAATTTTGACAAAAAAAATTTATGTCGAGTTTAGCCAGAGGAAACGCAATGGGCTGACAAACGGAAGGTAGGTTCAATCCCAGTTCGCGATATAAATTTTTTTAAAATTTTTTTTTTATTCAAATTAAAAGACACAACTGATTTTCTGTTGTTGATATAATTTTATTTATAGACAAAATATTCAAACCTGAAGAAATTCAAATTTGAAATTTCACTGAAAAAATTTAAATAGAGCTTAGCTTAGAGGGAAAGCAATGTGCTGACAAGCGGAGGGTCGGGAGTTCGATCCCAGTTAGTGACAAAAAAAATTTTAATTTTTATATACATTTTGTGGAACGTGTTTTTCTATTTATAGAATTTATAATCCACAAACATTAAAGTAATCTATTAACACAACAAAAATTTCGGTAGTTACAATGGTATTAAAAATAAATTAAAGCGATTGTACTTGGAACTACAAAAATTCGGTTGGCGAAAAATTCAGTTGGAACTACGAATCTGTTTTCTGTGTGTAGGATAATAAATATCATAAGTTTGATATTTACGATATAGTGTTTCCTGTTTTGGAGTTGTGTGTGTTAGTCATCTCTCAATGTATGGTCTTTGGTAAGTAAGCTTAAGTATTTGTTTTATAAATTAGTTTTCTATTCACTATTTTATGAATAACGTTGTAATTTGTGCAGAGTTTGTTTATTTAATTATGAAAATTTTCTTTATATTTAGTTGTTATTTAGTATTTAATGATGTCTTTATTTTAAACACTTAATCTGTAGACAAACATATGCAAATTAAAGAAAATTTTTAAAGAATTTGTGGTTATACAAATGAAGAATAAATTAAAAGGAACTTCCAGAATAGCTTGTTAAATAAAAGGAAAATTAGTCCATACAAAAAAGGGGAGTCAGATTAGAAATAATCCAGCAAAACATTAATTTTTCAATTTTATCGTCTGTTTTTAAGTAAAAATTAAGAGTCTCACGTGAGAAGCTATGTAAAATATATTTTATTTAAAAAACATGTTGAAAGAATTATGCATTAATGTTTAATTGATTAATCCCGTGCGCGACATATTCAAAATAGTTGTAGTTCCTATGCAAATACCTTAAATATTGCTAGTGTAAACTTTCGCTAAAATCGGAAAAAGGAATAGAAGATCAGCCGTTTATGGGGTGGAAGTTTACACTAAATGGGTTTTGCTAAATTCACACTAGCTGCATTTTTGCTCATACCTATCAACGTTAAGTATTTAAAGCTAAATTTCAAAAAGTTAGTATTTATAATAGTTTCGATATAATTTTAAAAAGTTAGACTCGAATCGAATATAGAAAGTAACGCGAAGAAGTTACGTTAGATACGCAAACTCATAAACGTTGAGTTTTTAACATTGAGAATTATTCACGTTGAGAGTAATGTTTTATTTGTTGTATTAAAGACGTTTATAGCATTCACCCAGAAATCAGATTCAGTTCTGATAACCGCATTTGTAGTGAATCGCATGGTTCGGTTGTGGTAGCCGAATTTTTCAGTTATGGCAATAGAAAACCATTTGAGACAAGACTAATTTGACTGTGACAATGGAATATCAGTTGTATCAAGCATAATTCGGTAGCCGCAAACGAAACATTTATTTAATGCAACTGAACCATTCGATTGACAACAAATGGGGTTGTCAGCACCGAATCTGTTTTCTGGGTGTTGGACCTTGTGATTCATTAATACAAGCAATAACTGATAAAAATCTAAAATGGAATTTTGTAGACGGTTATTAATTTTACTTGGCTTTTGGGAATATTTGAAGTTGGTTTTGCGAAATATCCTTTAAGCGCTAACGACGTAAATATATTTAAATGAAAGCTCGTTTTTTGTGTTTTCTGGTTCAAAACAAATTTTGGTTTAAGTTTTGTAAAATTTCTAGAAAAAACAAAAACGACATTTTTAACAAAATTCAAGTTCCGAAACCCGTTAGTACGATCTAATAAATTGTAAGATATTCGTGTTCTGCATGGCAAAATTAATTATAAATGATGTGCCAAAACTTATTTTTTGGTAGGGAGATTTTCAAAAAAATTTCCAAATTGTTAAGCTTTCCAG
Source organism: Leucophora obtusa (assembly GCA_949987735.1). NCBI lineage: Eukaryota > Metazoa > Arthropoda > Insecta > Diptera > Anthomyiidae > Leucophora > Leucophora obtusa. Next base: position 56,296,883 of record OX465299.1, on the reverse strand, counting down.
TGTTAAGCTTTCAGTTAATCCTTGAATTCACACGATATAATTTTTATACCTATTGCTACAATAATTCAAACAATAATTTATAAAAATTGAAAGGTTTTAGAAAAATGCCACTCTAGTGTGCATTTGGAATCTGTTAATTTTGGTTTTTGTGGTTTACCCAAAATGTGACATTAAACTATCCTAATACATTTATGTTTAAACTCAATTAATACAAATTACACAAATATGATATTAAAATAAGCTGAAGAGCTTGTAATAAAATATACTTCTTAATTTTATAATTGTAATAAATTCTATAAAACAAAATTCCAAAAAAAGCAAGTAACCAACAACAAAATTATTATTAAACTTAAATTTTTATTGATGGATATTTTTGTTAATAAATTTTACCATGTTAGAAACACATTTCATTTTTATTGTTTGGGTGTCATAGTTTGGTGGGTTGTTTGGTAGATGAAGTGTTTATTTTTCATGTCATTTGTACAAATTGCCATATTGTTTATCTAAAGTAATTTTAACGCTAAATAAACCAAAATATTTATTACATATAAATTTATTATAATAAACTAACAGCAACAAAAATATATAAGTAACAACATATAACAGCTACCATAAACAAATATAAAAACATATGAATTTAATATCAACAATTTATGAGTGCAAAGTGTATGTATGTGTTCAAAACAAAAACAAAAAAAAAAATAATAAAAAAAATGAAAATAAAAAAAATAAATATGTACATACATACACATTTTACACAGACTATGCTTCAAATAATAATGGAAAAATTAATTTAAGTGAATTATTTGATATTAAATATATTACGAAATCTTGTAAGGATTTAGCCCCACAATGGGCGCCATTATTTTTAATTCAAAATTAAAAAAAAAACTTTTTGTTAATACTTTTAAACCACAGTGTATTTTTGTATTAATATTCAAACCATAAAAATATAAAGTAGTTAAATCAATAAATTTATGATAACAATTTTTACCATGTTACATAGAATAGGACAAACCAGTAAACACAACATACACTAATAAAAAATCAATTTATTTTATAACTAAAATGTAGTTTTTGTTTCTGGACATACTAAAATATGTATCTCTTTTTTGGTTTTCATGATAAATTTTGTTAAAATAATAAATTTTTATTTACTAAACCCCCAGCGCAAAAAGAGATGCCGAAACAGTTGAAAAAGCACTACAATTGATGGTCTAGATGTACTTCTTTTTTAACACAAACACTAACGATTTTAAAATTGAGTTGTCATAGGAGAGGAGTAAAAACATTCAACATTTTTTCAGTACTTTTTGAACGAGTGCTCTTTTTCACAAATTAAAAGCTAAAAAAATTATATTTCTTTTTTATTTAAAAATTGAAAAAGAAGGTTAAATAAACGACAAAAATTTATATTTCTTTTATTTAATTTATAAAAGTTTTTTATTGCCGCTTCCGGATATCGAACTTGCGACCTCACTATTGCTAGTCTAGCGCTCTACCGCTGAGCTATTCTTTCATATGAAAGTAGACTGGCATAAAAACACCACTTTGCTAATGCGAGATATTGTTCCTTATTATCTTCAATAAAAGTACTTATTAAACAAGTGTAAAAGGTGCACTCCAATTCAATATTGTTTTCAGTACTATTTTTACAGGTGCATAAACAGCAATGTCTCGCCTTTTTTTTATAATACATATTTTTAAAAATTAAAAATATATTGAATTTAAAAAATTTATGTTTGCAATTTTTTAATGATACCAAAATCACTTTTTACGATCACTTTTAGAGCAATTAGTCTTAAGAAGCAATACTTAAGTGATTTTTTGGATGTTGTTCAAAACTAATTCTAACAAAGCTGTAAAAATATACTAACGGATACTTTGAAAGCAATGAAATAAGTGATTTTTTTAAGTTCTTCAGAATTACTTCTAAAAAAGCAGTAAAAATACACTAACGCATACTTGTGAGGCAGTGAAAAAAGTAGTTTGTAAAGCTATACTTCCATTTTTTTTTGCTGGGCATATATTTATTTATTGGTGATTTGTATGACATATATACAGAACTTTCATTTCATTTATTAGATTTAAATTTTGTTTCTACCATTTCATATTTATAAATAAATAATATATTTGAAAATCGCTTATATTTTAATATTTTTGTAAATTATTGAATATGTTATTAAATATTTATTTAATGTATAATGTATGCAGGTTTATTTAAATATTTTATTTATTTCCATTCATGTGTATAAAAACAAATAAGTACGAGTAAATATGATGCTTTCCAAGTAAACTGCACCAATAAAAGGAAAATTATATAGTATCAATGGCAAAAATGCAGAATTTATTGTTGTATACAAATAAAACTTTTTTTTTTATTTTTAGTGTAATAGATAATTAAATTTATTTAAAAAACTTCCAAAGTAATTTATTTATTTATTTTTTTTTTTTCTAATGAATGAGGGGTATGTATAGTTGGTCTTTTATTTGGTAAATGAACGTTTTTAGTTCGAGTTTATATCATAAATTAATAAATCTCTCTGTTCAAATTATTTTTCAAATTAAGGAGAGATGATAAAATTTTCACAAGTAAATTACAAAGAAGAAAAAATTTTAAAGAATTCGATAAGGGTAGCAAGACAGAATGCGTATGGCTACAAAGCCATCATCAGTGTCGTTTGCCTTGGCGGTTAAGTCATTGATGATGATCTACTTATGTTAAGTTGTTCCTTTAAAATAGAGTCCTAATATTTTTTTTTCCGTACACTAATGGAGTAGTTCAGAGTACTGAAAATTAGTTATAAATTACCTTGCAGAAGAAGCTGTTGAAATTTACAGATTATTTTTGCTAACTCTTAGTAGGATAAGAATAGCAAAAAAAATGTAAACTACATAGTTACTTTTTTTAGTAAAGAATTCTGCTGATTGTAGTATGAAAAAAATCCTACTTGCAATCAAATAACTCTAACTTAAAAGTAACAAATATTTTGTTGAAATAACAGCTTGGTAGTGATATTTTTAGTCTACTAATATTTACCAAAATTTTCTGCAGACTTTATAGCATAATTTGTAATTTTGGGTTAACTTAACTCAAATATAACTTAAATTCTCTACATTTGATGGTTTTATTTTTCTTATGTTTATTTCACTAATATTTAGCAAAAAAAAAAAAACTCAGCTCATTTTAATAGTTCTTTCTGCAACGTAATTTTTAACTAATTAGTTAGTAGCTATTCTGAAAGGTTCATTTCTATGAGTGTACAGAGAGTTTCATATAACAAATATTTTCATTCACACAGAATATTTGAAAAACATAGTATTCAAGGAATATTTTATCCAAAACCAAGCAGATTAACACTATCAAACTTCTTATATGGCAAGGAAAACATCCGGACTTTTTTTCTAGAAACAAAAACCAAAAAACATTTTTAGATGAACTGAGGTTTTTAGTTCCGAAACATTAAATTAAAAACAAAAATTCAAATTACCCATTAAAAACTCTATTAATGTAGTCAAATTTCTAGTATTTTTTAATTAAGTTAAATTATAATAAATCATATATTACAACAAATTCAAAATTGGTCAATATTTAACCACGCCTACTCTGCCCATTTTTTGCTGAAAGTTAAGAAGTTGGCAAAATTTGTATTCGGGTCCTACTAGTTTGAAGTTGATAAATCATACCTTTTGGACATTTGGCTTTGAAAGCCTCATATGCAAGTGAAATTTAAATCGGTTTAGATATTAAAATGAAAAACAAAGCACTTTTGTTGATTTTCGATGTCAATTTTTTTCAAATTCATTAAAATTATTAGGAAAACTTAAATATATTATATTAAAATATGCTTTAGTTTATTCCACTTTCACTTGAACCATAAACAATGCGCACTGCCATAACACCCAAATGTATATCGCCAAAAAAGCATGACATAATGTCCAAAAATTTTGTATAAAAACTTCGTTGTTGTAACAGTTTGTAAAATTTTGCGATATAATAAACTAATTTTGGTACAACAGCATTTTCTAGGCGTCATTATGAAGACATTTATGGCCTTATGCCTTGGGGAATTATGACGGGAAGACAAAATTTTTACCCAGACCCTTGTCTGGGATTAAATTTTAATAAAATCATTTTTTAATTATTTATGTACGACTCTTGCCGAAGCTCTTTTTTGTAAGTCTACGGAAAAACTTGGCAACCCTGTACTAAGCCTTAAGACCCAACTATATTTAGCGAATTAGAGGTAATACCTTATAAGTAATACCTTTCCGGAAAGGTTGTAATGTTATATTGTTTACAACTTCATTAGTTGTTTAAAAAAGACACCGCAAGATGGCGCTAATCTAGCATTTATTTGAAAATTGTAAAAATATTAAATTTGTACTCCTCGAAAATGATTTTTTTGATATGTCGCAGTGAAACTTTTTTTCTTCATGCCAAAAGCTATCGGAAAATCTATGGCACAATATCAAAAAATTTTTGTCCATACAAATCGGCCCACTCTAATATATATTTAGCTTAAGTCAAACTTCGAAAACGTGCATCTATATTAATATAGTTAATTTTTAATCGAAGCTCATCGTACACAACTAAATCAAATTAAAAGTATATCAAAAAAATATATTGAAATAAGAAATAATGAATAAAAAAAATAATTCAAAACAAAATAATTCGAAAATCTTATGCAATTATGCGCAACTCAGCTAATTCGTTTATGCCAAATATAAGCGTAGTGTAATTTGGGGGAAAGTTTTATAGGAAATTTAACTTAAAAAGAGCAAACAGTGGTTATAGCTTTAGTCATTATGTATATAAAATTTCTTTTTTTGAAGAATACAGTTTGTTTTTCGAAATTCGAAAGATTATGACATGCTTTCGAACAAAAAAATTACCAAAATTATCGACTTCCTACCCCATATTGCCGAGGTGACCGAAATAATGAGGCAAGTTGTTCTTAGAGTTTTTGTTTTGTCTTTTACATAATCGAATAATCAGAGAGTTTAGTTTCCAAGTATCCACAAAGTTTGGTTTAAATATTTTCGTAAGATGTCTGATTCATCCTTTGTTTCTATAAAACTTAACTTATTTTGGTATGTATTTCTAAGCAAATGAAAATTTTTTATTAGTTCTTACCATCCATTGATATATAGTTTATTTGAAGCTTACCTGTAATTAAAAGAAATAATATTATTAAATTTTCAGAACCTTTATTATACAGTGGAATCTTAATTTAACGAACACTCAGTTAATCAAACTGCTTCTAATGAAAATCACAAAAACTTACATTTAGTTTTTTCGGTTTAAAGGAAAACTCGAAAAAATTAAGGGGAAAAAAAATTTACATTGAAAGTTCCCTGCACTTCACCCAAGTGTTCTAAAAACCGCATTTGTAGCCAATCGCATGGTTCGGTTGTAATAGCCGAATTATTCAGTTGTGGCAACAGAAAACTAATTTAGACAGGACTAATTTGACTGTGGGTGTACTAAAAAATATATATATGTAGATGAATATTTATTCGCCAAACCGGGATTCCACTATATTTTAAATAAATTGTTGTACGGTGTTGCAGTTAGTTAAACATTTTATAGGACCTAAAACTTTTTTTCGTAGTTTAATCTAAACTTTGTTGTAATATAATTCAACAAAGTAATAGCTCATTGATAATTTTTCGTATTTTGGGAGAATTCATATTATAGAAATATGACGGAATATTTATGACACCGTTTTAACCAAATGCATCAACACAATACTAGAAAAAGCCGAAATAGCGCGTTATGAAACTCATATTTTCACAAAATGTCAGGCATAAACCCTAAAAACCTTTTTAAATTAAAAAATTTCAAGTCATTTAGAAAACACATGGTAAGAAAAGAGAAGAAGGGGGCTTTCAAAAACATGCCCTTCTTTAAAAATAAATAAATAAAAAAAATTTAAAAATTTTCTTTTTTTAATTTTTGTTAAATAATATTTAAAACTAAATACAACCAAAATCAGTGCAAACCTGGAACATAATCAGAATTTTAGGTCGGACCATTGTAGTAACCTGCAAGGGTAAAGCTTTTTTTCAAATTGGGAAAATTGACGAAGTTTTGATTTCATTTATTTTTGCTTTAGGTACAATATCTTTCAAAGGAGTTAGGAAAGATTTCTCAGTTTAAAATTTACACAAGGCTTATATTATGAGAAGGAAAAGTGTGAATTTGTCCTTCAATTTTTGGATCATCGAAGTATTGTGTTTGCCCCTATAAGCTGCACATTCCACATTCTCTTGGTGCTTATAAATAAAGATTGCACCATTAAAAACTGTAACGCAGAGAAGTTTTTCTTGTATTTTGGCATCAACTTTCTTCTTAGCATTTCTGTGCGGAAATTTTTGAACTTTAGATATTTTTTAGCCCAACTTTAGTTTTAAGTCTTCACACAAAAGTATCGGAACTTTGAATGTACCGTGCCACTTCGCGGCCAGGAATGTTTGGTTTTGTTTTCATTCCTTAGTGATTTTGTTTTACTCGTTCTAGGTTTTCCTTCAATTATTAGGTCCTTGTTAAATTTTTGAGCACCCTCAAAATATACTGGCTGAACACGCGGATTTCTGTTAGAATTTTTTATAAGTCCTCAATAGATTATTTCGAATAGTTTCGATAAATTTGTTGTTTGAATTTCCATTGTAAACTAATAAGCCACTCGAATTTGGCAAACCGATGTAATTTATAATCTGATATTTATATTTTTAAAATATATTTTGTTTAAGGAAAATTATTTTAATTTAGAATCCCAGCAAACAAAGATGATCATTAATGACTCAGAAATGGGCTCCAAAAACATAAACATTTTTCCACTTCTTCCTATGAAAGTGGTCCATCCAAAAGAGCCCCCTGTGTACTCAGAAAAAAGAACATATAAAATCGAAATTTTCTTCATCAATTTAAATAATTTTGGAATCTTCTTTGAGTCCGAAAAATTAACCCTCGTTTTGAGACAGCTTTTTAGATTGTAGAGACAACTTTTTGGATTGTTTTCTGAGCGTTCATATATTCTACCAAAAAAACAGTGTTTTCAAAAAAACAATAATCATTTCTATGACCCATTTAAAAATCTTATTCATGAGCGCTCCGAAATTGCTGGCTGGGATATGTAGAAGTTATTAAGAAAATTTGTGTTAGAATTTTTAAAGGCGTACTTGAGAAAACACGTATATATAAGAGAGACAATCGGAAAAATAAAATAATAAAATTAGAAGATAAACAGAGAAAATCTGAAGTAGAATGTTTGTATATGTCTGTTTGATCACTTCTGAAATTATTCATATAGAGACAATCTGACAATAAAAATATAAACAATAATACAATTTAATGGAAGATCACTGATGAAGCCTGCCCATAAAAGTGCAGAAACTAGATCTAGTCTGATTTGCAAATTTAATGTGTTTATAACTTTTGAGGAAGGTTTGTTCTTCTTCTTAACCTCAAACCTACTAAATTAGAATTAATAAAAATACATATTAATGACAATATTAATTGTATTTGGTATATACGACGCGTTTGAAAAAACAACACTTTACTATAAAAAATAAAAATGCCCTGTTGGCTGTCCGTCTCCAATATACACAAATTGCCTGCACTTGTACGTACAAACCATACGTCAATGTGGCAATATTTGTGAAAGGTGACACGGAGGAAATAAGAAGATAAACAGAGAAAATCTGAAGTAGAATGTTTGTATATGTCTGTTTGATCACTTCTGAAATTATTTATATAGAGACAATCTGACAATAAAAATATAAACAATAATACAATTTAATGGAAGATCACTGATGAAGCCTGTCCATAAAAACGCAGAAACTAGATCTTGTCTAATTTGCAAATTTAATGTGTTTATAACTTTTGAGGAAGGTTTATTCTTCTTCTTAACCTCAAACCTACTAAAAAAAAAAACTGCTTAAATTTAGAACTCTTACTGTAAACAGATAAAAATATCATCAAGTTTTAAGTGATAAAAAAAATTAAAATTTTATTAATTACACTGTGAGACAAATGGTAGGGGTCAGTGATCGGGAAGGGTTCAAACTACCGGGGAAAGTTATATCGGTAAAAAAGACGTTATACGTGTCCCGGCGTTTCGCTGGGTCACCCCTAGGAATTGAGATATATCGATTTGACCTTTGGTGGTCTTTTTTTTGACATAACTCTAGAACCACTAGTCCGATTTTGCTCAATCAATTTTAAAAAAATTAAAAATTACAATTCCTTTAATCTGTTCATATAACGTTTTTCTATATACTCAACAGTTTTGCCGGTAAAAATAAATGTATGAAGAAAAAAATATTTTTTGCCTAAAATATTAAAAAAAAGTAATAAACAAAAGGTTATTGATTTTTATGGTACCGGTAACAAACATTTATTTTTACCGGCAAAACTGTTGAGTATATAGAAAAACGTTAAATGAACAGATTAAAAATATTGTAATTCTTAATTTTTTTAAAATTGTTTGAGCAAAATCGGACTAGTGGTTCTCGAGTTATGTCAAAAAAAAGATATATCTCGATTCCTAGGAGTGACCCAGCGAAACGCCGGGACACGTATAACTTGTTTTTGACCGATATAACATTTCCCGTTGGTTTCATCCCATCCCGATTTTGACTGTCGCATAGTGTTATAATTAATAAAATTTAACTTCAACTTTAAGAGCAGTTTTAGCTGAATCAATTAAATATTATACTATACCGAACTACTCACTGTCAGTTGCTGATTTAATTTACTACTGTCAGTCTATCCGTTGATGTAAAAAGACGACTTTTAAAACCAAACTACAAGTTCTATTTCGGTAGACGATTTAAATTTGCTTCATACGTTTATATTTCCTTAGCGACGAACCCTATTGAAAATGGTTAAAATCGATCCATGGTTTGACCTATTCGTCATAGAATGATCCCTTATGAGCCTAAATGTATTGAGCTTAAATTATATTGCCGAACTAAAGCGATTTAAAGGTAATAGGAAATTACCTAACGAATCCAAAAAAGCTATTTTTCGACCACTCACGGGAGTTGAAAAAAAGTGAAAAATTAATAAAAGTGAAAATTGTACTGAATTGAATGGAAATTTTCTCACGATTTCAAAGATGAGGTTTTTTTATAATCCGTCAAATTTGAATCGAATTAGAGCCATTTTTTTAAATTTTAAACATTCCAAAATTAAAAAAATTTAAAAGTCACATTATTTTAGTTGCTGTTGGTGGCAATTAGTTAGTGTTTTGTTTGCTAGACGAATTATTCACAACTGAATTATGTTTGGTTTCAGTCATTATATAGGAAAATACCATAAATATTCGACGTTAGGTGCACGTACACTTTTTGGGTTATATGATAATGAAAGAGTTTGATCGGAAATGAAATTCCTATAGTTAAATTAGCGCCGTAGGCAAAAATTTAATTTAATTTTCTTTTTAAATGGGCCCTCTTCCCTCTTAAAGGAACTAAAGTGAGTTTTTTCTTTAATTTTAGAAGTAATTTTAGTAGTCGTGCGAATTTTTTCGATCATTTGAGTACAATTTTACCGTACAACAAAATCTAATAATTTTGGGTCCCCCTCTAAAGCGACTAAAATAGTTCTAGTTACGGCTACGTTTTATAGATAAAAAAAATAACATTTTTCGAATCGTGAAACAATTTCCTTTAATTTGAGTACCCACATTTACATGTTACTGTGTCCCCCGGTCCTCTCGGTTCGAGCCCCTCCCAAAATTAATTTCGGTTTTTTTATATTTTTTTGACGAAACCCCATAAACTGCACTTTAGCCAAAATGTCCAGTATGTGTAATAAATTTAAACCGAAAATTCATTAACTGTAGTGAGAACAATAAGGATTTAACTAAATAAATTTAATTTTTTAGTCCTTGTGAAAGCGTGGAAAAATCATTGATAATAAATTTAGAACCGAAAAATTCATTAACTGTAGTGAAAACGGTAAGGATTTAACTAAATAAATTATAATTTTTTTAATCCTTATATAATCGTGGAAAAATTATTGAAGGTATAAAGATGTTGTTATAATCAGTTGTTGTTCATTTCCACAATACTGAGCAAAAAAGTGGGAATTTTAATAATAATTTTAAATCTGGAAAACTTAGCGATCAACCTTAAAATTTTGTCCATTAATATCATTAACATGCAAATTAGTTAAAAAAAAAGGGGAATTCAAATTTTTTTCTCCAATAACTAATTTGACCCAAAATCTACGTTTTAAAACTAATTAAAATGCCTATTTAAATTAATAAAAAATAGATATAAATAAAATAATTGAAAACAAATCATTTAAAAATACCTATGTATGTTACTCTTTTAGCTTTTGCTAATATAATGTAAATTATATATAATCGCTAACTGGAGACTATAATTGTGGATGTTAACTAACAAAAAAAGTTTTTTTTTTATTAGCTCTACAAGACTCTGACATTTCTTAGTATGTCTAATACTCATTTCAATAAAAAACACATTTTACAAAAAACAATTTAATATCATGAATAAATCATTAAACTTTATATATGAAAACTGTATTGTATGCATGCTAACATAAACTACTTAATTTGTTATTAAACAGTTCATTTCTATGCAAGACCACACATAAACTATAAAAAAACTACTACATACGGAGACATACAAATTTTTCACATACATATTTATAAATACAAAAAAAGCACTAAAATAACTGCAGTTATGGTGAAAAATTTATTTATGCGAAATTATACATTCTCGTATATATCAAATTGACTAAACCACCCTCCCTGTTTACCATTTGTCCATCGAAATTTCCAAAACATAAATTGGGGAACAAAAATGAAAGAATAAAATTAAATTTTGGGGAAATACATAATATAAACATTTTCATATAAACAAACCAATTTAACTTTAGCAATCTGCTGCAAATTACTCAAACCAAGCGCAACAAATCTACTCATACAATATACTCTGACTGGTCACTCTGTTGCCTTTAATAGATATATATGAGACTTTCCATATTAACTGTCCTGCCAAAGGAAATAGCTTATATAATTAATAACTGGAAATGAATTGTTAGTTATAGTTAGTTAGTTAGGACATTCAATTGATTAATGCATGTTCGGTAAAAGGTACAACGGGGTATCCAATAGAAAAAGGCTGGGAAAACCAACTCCTCTGAGTTTTTCATAAGAAAGGGCAAGATGCAAACTCCTTAAAAGAAAGTTTTTAAGTCATTACGATTGTTAAATTGTGGACGATGAGACCTACATGTTTGCCAATTTCGCACTACTCCCAGGTCAGGAATTCCATGTCGCCGATTCTAGAGATAATGTGGATAAAATGTTTAGATGAATTTTTTTGTCATGAGATTTGCAGGAGGAAAGAGAAGCAGTACTTTCATTCCTATAGGTACTACTAGAGTTTGCTAAAAACCGAAAAATTTGAAAACCGCGGTTTCGGTTTTTAAAAATTATAAAAACCGCCGTTTCGGTTATTTTTCGGTTTTCTGGTGACATTAATAGAATTGTTTTAAAATAATTAAATATGTATAAAAATTAAATACGTATTTTAACACGTTCAAGGTATTTACTTATTAAAAATCGATTGAATTTCTCACTCGAATAAAGGCAATAACGCCGTTTCGAGACTTTTGTGGCAGAAGAAAAAAAGACGCGGAAGCTCGTTATAATATAAATGTTTTTATTCTTTTGTGGGCAACTAAAGCTGTATTTTCAAGAGTTTAAATTTTATCAATTTGGTTAGAACAACATAAAGGTAAAATTTTAGAAATTTTACGGACTACAAAATAAGACTTTTTGAAAAATTCGCGGTGAAAATCGGAACTGAATATATAAAACTCAAATCTCCTTATAAGCCTCAGTTTATGTTATCCGTAATAACAGATCAAACGTATTGCCAAAAACAGAGATGAATGGAGGAATCTTGTTGTGGCCCTATGTTCCTCCTAGGAATTTGAAGTATTATATAGTAACAAAAACAAACAATTTTTTTAAATTAATATTTAATGGGGAAAATGTTCATTACAATTAAATAAGAAATTTTGTAAAATAGGTCCATTTTCAAAATCAATAATATCCCAGCCAACGTTTTTCTGAGAGTTCAGAAATTATGACTCATAAAATACTCTAAAATATGATAAATTTAAGGGTGCTCAAACTTTGGGTGTATTCAATAGTTTTAAAAAATGTTTTCATTGCTTATAAATGTCTCAAAAATTAATCATAAATGACTCATAGTGGCTCGGGAAATCCTAAATTTTCCAATAAGTCTCATAATTTCGAGTCTTTTGTGAATCATAAAAGTGATCTCGGAAAGAGCCTTCAACGGTGAAGAAATACAACGTCATGGAGCTAAGATTTCATATGGTCTTAGGGCTGTTATGAGTCATTTCGGATTCTAATTGTACACTGGGATGCAATTTTGAATTTTTGAATATATGAATATTTATTTGGTTTTTTTTTTCATTATAAGGACAATAAGAATAAAATTCTTTTATCGTCCAATGAGTGTTACATATTAAGTTAATTATTTTAAGTGGTTAAAGTATTTATTAAAAACCGACTTATTTTTGTCGGTTTTCGGTTTCGGTTTTGAGGCTTGAAAAACCGCGGTTTCGGTTTCGAATAAAACCGAACAGCAAAATCTAGATACTATGAAAAGATTATTCTCTGTAACCTACTGGTACAAATTTTATCATATTTCTTTTATCTTTGTAAACCCCTTTAAGGGTTTAATTTTCGAAACAGTGTATTTTCATTTCGTGTTAAAACAATTTAGGCTGACTGCGATGACCCAGTTTGTTGCAGAATGTTATAAATATGCGACTAATAATATCATACCGCCCTTAATATCTAAATTTTTTAAATGTATAAAAATATTGGGACTAAGTTTATTTTTGGAGTATTCTGATTGGTTAATTTTTTTTTCAAACAACTAAAATGTTTAAAAATGTAAATATTTTTGTAGGGCTTTCATACACAAAATAAACAAAACCGTATGATTAAAAATAAAGTCGACTTTAAATTTAAAATACCCTTTTATATTTAATCAACAGTCACTTCCACAATAAATTTCTTGTTTATCGGATAGTATGCCTTTTCTTACATTTTATATAATTTTTGTAATTTTTAATTAATAATGACGAACAATAAAATTAATAATAATAAGTTAGTACCCCTACGCGTACACTTAATATTATATATGCATATTATATTAAGTATACGTTTAGGTGTCACTAATACTTATGTATTGTATATAGAAAAATATCAAAAAATATCATTCCAGGCGAATGACACTGATGATGGCTTTGTAGCGAAAGCCAAAAATACGTATTCTGTCTTCCTGGCCTTATCGAATTCTTAAAAAAAAAAAAATTATTCTTTGTAATTTACTTTTAAAAATTGTATAATCTTTCTTTAATTTGAAAATAATTTAAACAGAAAGTGATATTAATTTATGATCTAGAGTCAAACTAAGGAACATTCATTTACCAAAATAAGAGATCAACTAAAAACATTCCCCTCATTCATCTCAAAAATATTATTGTAATTTTCTCTGTTCAGTTACGATCAAACTTTCTGAGTCACCATATAAACATCTCGGCTTTTTTTTATAAATAATAAAAACAAAAAAAAACAAATTTGGCCGATTTTTAACAAATTGGGTTGTCTATTACTGGGGTATTGAATTAAAGGACTTTTTATTTTAATCGGTTAATCGTGCCAATAATAATTTAGGTTTGTTTCTTTATCGATTAATCGAATAAAATTAAAAAATTTATTGATTAGTAGAAGAAAATTTTATATTAAATTATATACGAATTTTGTTGTGTTTTTAATAATGTTATCTAAAAAGTGCTACCATGCTACAAAAACAAAAAACTTTCATAATAATTCCATTGCTTTACATAAGACTTCGAAGTCTTGCCCCATTCTCATTTGGTTTATGTAGCAGACTACATTTAATATGAGATTTTGATGCTTCAATTTGCATTGCACTACGCAAGCACTTTCTAAAGAAAACTGATGAAGGGGTACCTGAAAAATCCCCGCAATGATCGTCTTTTCAATCCTGAAAATGTAGAGCTTTCTTAAAAGCAAAAACTCTGTGAAGTATTTATCAGGAGAGTATCCTGATGAAGAAAAATAGCAGTTTTTGGAAAAAAGTACTTATTATGTTAACTCATAATAATGGAATTGGCCTCGAACTGAATCAATAAATTTCTAATTAAATAAGAACAACAATAATAAAAGTTAAGCCTGGTGTTTAATTATGTATCTACAAACGTAGAACAGGTAGCAGCGACGAGGAACATCTGTTTATATATTGAATATGAATAGACATGTTTGTTGTTGTTGTTCGCTTGTGGGATCATTTCTTTTTGTACACAGAACCTACATGAGGTAATGTGTATTCTTTTGTATTCTAAGAAATTAAGCCTGTAGATAAAAGACCAATTCTGAGCAGGCATATAGTTGTAAGATATTTAGTTTTATTTTAGTATATAATTATTGTAAATTTGTAAATAAAGTGGTTGTTACGAACAAACCATCAACGCATAAGGTTGTGTTTTATTTTTCCTCCTCCCATCGTAGAAGATTCTACACCTGGATTATTGTGACGTAAGCGTGGCGACCGCTAATCGTTCTTATATGCACATTGAAATTATGTTAAGAACATACATGCCCTCTACGTTTATGTCCCTCTCATCTTTTATTTAAGTTTAGTAAATGTTTCGAAGGAATTTAAAAAAATTGGGATTAATTTGGGAAAATTTCTTCAAACGGAAATGGTTGAATTAGCTTCGAAAAAGCTCATATGTAAGAGTAATTATTTAGTTTTCATAACATATTTTTTAGATTTCAATAGATATAAATTTTGACCATAATTTTGTTAAAAACGTCTTAGTATATTTCTTTGCTATAATTTTTAAATTGTATTTTGAAAAAAACTTGTGGACATGTCATAAAAAAGTTGATGTATCTTTTAATTTACCCTTTATAAAGTCGAATAAAACAGTATTTATTGACAATTATACTTCCAATGCGGGATTTATTTTTATAAATTTTGAAAATGCTTTCAAATAGTTTTTTCTTGCTAGCCATTTTTCAGTAAAGTACGTTTCGGATTGAATTTCAAAACTAATGTTAACTATACATTTTACAATTTTCATATAAATAATTTTACAAGTGAGTGTAAACGGGGTCCTTAAGAGAAAGTCTACAAACATTTTTGCTAAAGATACTAAAAATTATTTGAAAAGGGTCCAGCAAAAAAACTGATGAAGTCAACAGAATCTATTTTCCAAATATTAGTAAGATAAAAACAGTAAAAAATATTCTGCTAAAATAACAAAATGTTAACTATGTTTTAGCTAATTGAAGAAGATAATTTACCATGCTACAATGAACCAAATACTATGCTAAATATCAGTAGACTAAAGTATCACAAACAATGCCTGATTTTCAAAGTTTTTTTTATTGCGAATGAAAATCGACCCTGTTTAGAGCAGTCTACTGTTTTTTAAAATTTATTTCTATAGATTGCCGTACGATATATAGACAGATAATTGTATTCAACTAATTATAACTACTATTCAAAACAATTCCCAGTCAGAAAAATACAAACGGGAAAGCGGTAGCAAAGCGCTTTAACAGGTGGTACAAGTACTGGCAAAAAGTGCTTTCCCATTCCCAAAATGATAACATCATTAGACAAAAGGACCGGCTGTTCAATAAGCACCGGAAAAGCACTGGAGGAACAAAATTTTTAAACGTTGGCAAAACGCTGGCAAAACCAATAAATAGGTGGTCTGGAAATATATTGTCCAAAATAAAATTTAAAAAAAGTTCATATGTATTTTTTTTGGTCCTGCCGTGATTTGAACCCAGGCCGTCAGATTGGCAGACGATTGCTCTACCCACTGAGCTAACGAGACATATAATATTTGATAGCTAAACACATACATGAGTGATAATAGCTGGAGAACTACTGGCTGTGCCAAAATGCTAGTACTGACAAACATTTTTTGTAACTACACTGATAGAATTTTGGTTCATACTATTAATGAATCGATTTCATTAATCTGAATTCACTGATTTAGTGAAAAAATTTCATTGAGTTAATGAAAAATTCATTAATTTAATGAATTTTTCATTATATATTTTCAACTAACCCGTAAGATATGCTGTAATTTTTATAAGGGTTTTGAATTTGCTAAATACTAAAATAGATATATGTTCCAGTAATGAACGCTAGGGTTGCAAACTGAAATTATTTAAATATAAAAGTCCAAATAATGACATCATTTTGTTTTGGCTATTTAGATCAATCGGTAACACGATAATGTTTACATTCTGGTGATTGCGGGTTCAAGTCGACTTCAGGGAGATGTCAAAAACGAAAAAGAAATATATGTACAAATAAAAATTAATAAAATAAAAATAAATAAAAAAAGTAACGCAAAAAAAATATATTTTTTTCAATTAGTTTTCATTTAATGAATACGTTTCATTGATCTAATGAACGCGTTCTTTGGTGACTTTTCAATGAAAAAAATCATTGGATTAATGAACAAATACTATGCACAAAATTCTATCAGTGTAGTATGCCAGTGTTGGAAGGGCAAAAAAAAGTTGGTATTGAAGGAGCTTTCCCACAAACAAAAAAAATTGATTTTATAAAACAAAAAAAATTTTTAATTAAAAAAATCAAAAAAAAAAAATTTTTCTTGCAACCGGATTTGAACTCGAAACCTTCTGACTACAAACATTTTTTAACGAAGCTTCAGCATTTTTATAAAATCATAGGTCTACCAGTGCATTGATTTTTGTGCGCCTGGTAGCATTGGCTAGGTACACCCAGAAAACAGATTCGTGCTTACAACCGAATTTATTGCCAATCGAATGCTTCGGTTGTGACAACAGAATTTTTCAGTTGTTACTATCGAATTATTGTTAAGACAATAGAAATTCTGTTGCCATTATCAAATGACTATGAATTCTACTGATATTTAGTTGTCACAACTGAAAAATTCGTTTACCACAACCGAACCATTCGATTGGCAACAAATTCGGCTGTAAGCACGAAACTGTCTTCTCTGTGTAGCCCTGGATAACCACTCGTTGCAAACCTTGGCATATCACTATAAGCCAATTCTTTGCTAATTATTATTTTTAACACCGTGGTTACCCAGTGGTATGCCAGTACTTGATTTTTTGTATCACTGGCGATTTCTGACTGGGTTATTTTAATTTTTACGTTACAAAATACAAAAATTGTTTTTTCGGACTTTCCATATTTTCATATATTTATTTAGAATATTTTTCTAGCTATCATGAAAATGGTCAACGATTTTAAATTAAGAAATAAAATATAATATAAAATGAGTAAAAAGGTTAAAATCGGGCATGCCGACTATACAATACCCTACACCAGTCTGGTTAAAAGCCAACTAATGTTTGGATCCGAAATTCGAATGGGTTAAAATGGGACTTGTATCAAAATTTTCTATAATGTGAGTCAGCGCACCAAATTTCATTAAAATATCTTAATATTTGTGTTCGGCAGTTTGTAACCAAGCCAATTTTGGGGGGACCCTTATATGGGCACTAGGTCTAAACATGGACCGATGTTCACCAAAATCAATAGGCATCGTCCTTGGGCCAAAATATGTCTGTGTACCAAATTTCATCAAAATATCTTAATATTTGCGACCTGCAGCGTATAAACAATATAATTTGGGGGGACCCTTATATGGGCACTAGGTCTAAACATGGACCGCTGTTAACCAAAATCAATAGGCTTCGTCCTTGGGCTGATATAGGTCGGTGTACCAAATTTCATCAAAATATCTTAATATTTGCGACCTGCAGTGTATAAACAATATAATTTTGGTAGGACCTTATATGGGCACTAGGTCTAAACATGGACCGATGTTCACCAAAATCAATAGGCTTCGTCCTTGGGCCAACGTAAGTCTGTGTACCAAATTTCATCAAAATATCTTAATATTTGCGACCTGCAGCGTAAAAACAATATAATTTTGGTAGGACCCTTATATGGGCACTATGTGTAAGCATGGACCGATGTTCACCAAAATCACTAGACGTAGTCCTTGGGCCGACATAAGTCTGTGTACCATGTTTCATCAAAATACCTTAATATTTGCGACCTGTAGAGTGCGCACAAAAATGCATGGACAGACAGACAGACGGACGGACATCGTTAAATCGAAATAAAAAAAAATTCTGAGCCGATCGGTATACTATAAGGTGGGTCTAGGACCCATATTATTTGGTGTTACAAACAATACCCTGGCCACATAGTGGTGTAGGGTATAAATATCACATTAGAATTTGGACTTGACGTATTCTAACTAAATATATGATAATATTTTCTAGATATAACATATTGTTTGCTACTTTTTCTCTACTAATATTCAGCAAAATTTTTTGCTGATTTTAGAAACATACATTCTCAATTTCAGTTAACTAAAGTTTAACTGAAATGCATATAATTAAAATTTTTTTATATTTAGGAATTATAGTTTTGCTAAAAGAATCTACTACTTTCGGGACTATTTTGTGAAGTGCACTTTTTAACCAAATTTTAGAACCTTCTTTCTATTTTAACAGGTTTATTTCTATCTTTGTAAGATCATATTATGTCAATAGTGTGTTTGGTAATTCTGATGAAAAAAAAAATTCGAAAAGATAATACGTGCTCTAAAAATGAACAACCTTTCTTTCGCCTTCGCTATTAAAACAGAAAATTATTTTAAGAGGCAATAAATTAAAAATTCAAGATAACTTTACAAACCCCCTTGGATTTCACTTAAATTTCGAGGCCATTGCGCCTGAAATATTTTGTTACACTGTGTAGTTATTCTAAGATCATGTTGGAATAGGGCAAAACACGTGCAAAATTTAAAAAACCTAAAACTCCTCCAATTTTGGGTAAATTTTCCTCAGATTCTAAAGATTTCGTATAGCACCACTTAGCGAGTTTTTTCCATAGAAATACCCACATCCTCCAAGGATTTCTTTTCAAAGAAAATTCCTTATTATTTACGAATTTTTTTCCTGCAGGAAAATTCTTGCTGAATCCATGATATGAATGACAAAAGTCACCAAAATCTGAATTTCGTCTCTGGAAAAAATTATCTGAATCAGATATTTTTGTATAGGGGAAATGATTGAGAATCGAAGGCACTTTCCATTGAAAACCGTTTTGCCCATAATCTATTGTTTTTTTCACTTTAAGCGATATGTTTCAGTTCTGGAATTGTTTTTGTTCGACCTTTTTTTCTTTTTGATTACCCAGTTAGAAAGCCACATTCGTGGACATGTGTTAACTCAGCTAGGTTGTTGAAAATTGCAAATGTTGTTCCATATTTGAATCGAATCATATAGGATAATAAATACTCTGTTTCATGTTGATACGACTTACTACTTATTAAGCTGAACAGTTGGTATAGAAAGCCTCACATACCGGTTCAAAATAAAATAAAACCTTATTTCCGTTTCAACTTTATGTTATTGCTTCAAAAATCGGTCAAATAATAAAAACAGTGTAATAGAAAAAAATAAACACCCTCATTTTTGGTTATGGAGAATGCTTATAAATGGAGTAGTTGTTTGGAGTATTTATGGAATGTAAGGATTTTGTTTTTCTTTTAATACCAAGAACAATGTAAAGGGTCAGCCTATGCAGTTTTCTATTTCCTTAAATTTATATGCACAAGAAAACTTCCCTTATACATACAACCAGAATTGGATTTAATAAAATTTTTCTTTTCTTTTGGTTTCTTAAGTTTATTTTAACACAAAACATATTTTTTCAGTCACTAACTGACTGAACACAAAAATAAAACATTAAATTATGACGAAAAATATTAGTAGTAGGTAGTTTTATTTTTTTTTATCCCCTAAATTTTATATGAATTTTTCACAAATTTCCCTCGTAAGGGGTTGACTACGTTTTCGTATCATATCATAAACAATATTTTATACTGGGTGTGTGTTTTAATGTTCGCTTTTATGTCATTCAGTAGATTGTTAATAATTCTGATGGCCCATTTTATTTTTACATTATTAATAAATTTTTGTTTTTTTTTTGGGGCTTTTAGGTTGGACATGTTTTAAATGCTCAGTGTGAATATAACAGGCTAAAATATTAGGGTGCTATTTAATAGAGGAATAAAACTATTTCAAGGTATGTTTATTAAAAATTTTTTTGACTCGTTTCCAATATAATAAATTTGACTTACTATAGTGCTAAAGTTTTTTGTTTTTGGTTGCGTACCGAAATTATTAACAGTTAATTTAATTAAGTGTCTATTGGAAAGGTGTTTTAATTAATGTCTTTTCCATTTGTTAATTAAAATCGTGAATGAAAAATTTTGTTGATTTTTGTCGAAACTGTAAATATGTAATAATATCCCCAGAAATTACCAGTTGAAGAAAAACTTTTCAATGCGTAAAACTTTCTTCTTTAACTAGTCCTAAGAGTCTTAGTTTTTTTTTATTTGTACAGGAAAGACTTATCAAAATCATAGGTTTTTTCTTTAGAAAAAGTTTTTAGTTTGAAAGAATTATTCTATAGGAAAACTCTTCACAATCCGTGGGAATTTCTGATAATTTTTTTCTAAAGACCATAGAGGATTTACAGTTTTTGGCTAAATTCTCCCATTGAAAAAGTTAGTATTTTTTTATTATTTTATTTTATTAGAATTATGTTATATAATAAATGATATCGTATTAGAGAGGAAACGAGTACTACACTCATAGAAATAAATCTGTAAAAATAGCAGATAAAGTTACTAAAAATTTGTTAAAAATGATGCTGCAGAAAACAACTGCTGCAATTAGCAGAAAAAACTGCTGAAATTAGCAAAATTTAAATTGTTAAATTTACATATTTGTAGTTATATTAAACCCTCTAACCGGCAAGCCCGCCTCCAGGCGGGGTATATTAAATTGACCAGAAATGCGCCAAAGGGGTATTTTATAATAAGAAGTTATACTTTTTCAACAGAAAACAAAATTTGTAAAATTTTTTGTGAAGAATTTTTTTGTATACAATGCACGGTTTGGAAGCGAGAAAGTGTCAAAGATAAAATTTCGTAAAATTTCAAAAATTAAATATTTTAAAACAACCAAAAGTTTCAAAAATCTTAAAAACATATTTAAATTGACTAAAACAATTGATAGTGACTATGAAGTAAGATTGGAGCTTAAGCTATTCAAAAAGTTCCTTACTTTGGTCCAAGGACGCACAGGATTCCATAAGGATACCTTTAAAGGACATCGCCATAACTTCAAAACGAATGGACGGATTTTTCTGAAATTTGGTAAAGAGAATATATTTGGTATAGGTAGCAAAGCTTATAAGTTTGAATAATATATATTGAAGTTTTGGTGCGTTTTCGCTCAATTTCGCATTTTTCGGAAAACGAAAATCGCTACAACTTCTTAAGTAACAGCACAAAAAATTTAATTTTTTTATTGTAATTACAGCTTGGTAAGAGAAATAATTTGTGCCTAAACTTAGCAATTTTTATGCGCTAGTTTTCGAGATTCACCCTTAAAGTATTATGGCCCATATCGCCTAAAGTAGGCAACGAAAAAAAATTTTGTAGAAGAACTTATTGTTTATTTTTCGTGAGAAACACATGGTATAAATTTCATTGCAAAAAAGCTTAGGCCGGTTAGAGGGTTAAGTGAAATTTTAGTTAATTGAAAATAACAAATTGTACTGCAAAATCTGCAAAAAAAAATTTCAAAATATTAGTAGACCCAAAACAGCAAAATTAAACTCTTATATCTACAAATTTTTTGCTATTTTTAAGCTAAATTTAGTTGAATGAAAATAGCAGTCTAGTCTGCTAAAATTAGCAGAAATATTTACTAAAAAAAATTGTAAACCGCTATTTTCAAAAGGCTCAATTTTTATTTGCTTTTAAAAAAATCAAAAAAAAACTTCCAAAATTTTTAATATTTTTGTGATTTTTTGGACTACTAATTATTCGGCAAAATTTTTTGCTGATTTTAGCAGCTTAATTTGCTATTTTCTGTTAACAAAAATTTAACTAAAATTCTGTATATTTAACAGTTTTATATTTCCTGTTCCTTTATTACCAATATATAGCAAAAATAATCTGCTAATTTTAGCAGTTTTTTCTGCAGCATAATTTGTAACTAATTTTTAGTAACTTTTTCTGCTATTTTTACAGATTTATTTCTTTGAGTGTAGCCCTTGTCAGAGCATGTTCCTTTAGAAAGGGTTTGAGATTCAAACCCTTTTACGCAATAATATAAATTTTTCGCAACGAGAGGCATTTTTTGTATGAAAATGCGGTAGGAAAAGCAACAGAATTTCTAAGAAGTTAAAAAACTCAAATTATGGACTCGTTTTCTTCTTTTTATTTAGAAACACCCTCAGGAAAACGATTTTTTCTATTGGCAAGAAGGGCCTTCGTTGCAAAAAATACCGATATATTTTCGTACTTTTTTTCAAATTAATAAGTAACTTGATCGTATCACTTAATAGTATTCGATCCCACCAACCTTGAAAGAACAATGTGAATAGAAATTTTTGAAAGACTAACTTTATCGTTACCTCTTAAGTGCAGATGCTAAAGAGGCATAGCGCTGTTCCGGCTGAAGCCACCACAGATAACATTGGCACACATTTCAGTAAAACTTTGTAACAAAATAATTCCTTTTTAGAAAATTCTAGTTTGTATATTAAAATTTCGTGAAGTTTTTCTAATGTTAATCTCTATATATTTTTATCACTACTATAAGTTAACAAATAAAATTAGTAAGCCAAATTAAAAAATGTAACACTGAGAAGTTTTGTTCTTCTTAGCATTACTTTTCAAAACTTTCTGAATTTTTATTGTTTTACGTCCAACATTAGAGTTAACTCTGCGGACAAAAGTTGGCAACATTGTACGCACCATGTCACTTCAAGGCTAGAAATATTTGAAATCGCCCTCAGTAAATTTTCCACCTTTTTGCTGTGGTTTCGTTCCTGGGTCCTTTTATAAGAAACAATTTTTTTTAATTAAAAGTTCTAACTCTTTTTACAAACCGTCAACACATTTATAAAATCATTGCACTACCAATGCATTGAAATGTTAACATTGGCAATTTCTTACTGGATAACCACTTTTACCCAACGTTGAAAATTCAGACTTAACCAGTTTTTTGCCCGTGTTTGTTTTATAAACCACGGAAGTGTTTATAATGGTAAAACACTTTCTGCAACGCTGGTAAAGCATCCCAAAGCAACCGGAGTTTTACAAAACTAAATGTATGAGATATATCGTCTTTGAAAAAATATAGCTGGTCAGTACCAACCAATATTGCATTACGCATCAAGTACAATTTTTAATGGCGAAACCTATTAGCCGATATTTTCAAATACAATAATTAAATAGTCACAGAAAAGCAAAGAGGATTACTGGAGATAAGTATTTTAAAACTATTTCTAAAAATAGAGATTAGAAAATTTTTCAAAGGAAAATTCTTTAATAACTCAAGACAAGTTTGGAGGAATTTAAATTATTAAAATAAAAAAAAAAATTAAACAAAGAGTAGTTTTTAAATTTGAATAATTTATAAAAATTTTTATGATTAAGTTATACGTACAACTATTTCGGTTAAGAAAATACTAATCTACAAGTGTCTGCTAACATTCATAAATGGGTCATATTGTGGATTGAAAAATAATAAAAACATTCGCCCTTACTATCTAAAATTATCAAATGTATATTTTAGTTAAAATCCACTTTAGTTAAAATGTTGGGTGGCAGTATGCCTTGACTTGGTTTATTTTTGGATCATTCTGATTGGTTAATTTATTTTCAACCAATCAAAATGTTTGAAAATATAAATATTTTTGTAGGTTTTTCATACACAGAAAAAATTTACAAAATTCTGTTTGTAATGTTAAACACCTTTTTTGCATAAACAAACAAAAATTTTTTTAAAAAGGCACCAACAATGGAATTTGTATATACAAATCCCTTTTTGTAACTTTTTTGTAATTTGTTAAAAATAAAATCAATTTTTTTTTAACAATGTGTTTTGTAAATACAATAATTTTTTTTGTAACTTGTTTGTATTTGTTAAAAATAAAAAAATAAAATTCAACAACGAGTTTGTTATATTAAAACAATTATTCGCTTTATGTTGTCGTATTGACAAAAAAAAAATACTTTTTTGAAATTTTTGTTACAATTTAAAAACATTTGAGCAATTGAAAACAAAAAATAAATGATTTGTTTTTTTTTGTTTCAAAAAATTCTAAGGCTATTTTTTTTGATATTTTTGATACAATTTACAAACATTTGATAAAAAAAATTGTTAGATATCTAAGTAAAAAGCCAACAATTTTTTTTAATTACTTAAAATTTTGTGATACTTTTTTCTGTGTATGATTAAATATAAAGTCGACTTTAAATTTAAATTAATCTTTTATAGTAAGGGCCATTGCTTTTATTAATAAAATATATGATATATAAACTGCAGTTAAATTAAAGTTTGATACATGTCCTTATATGACAATTAGCAAGTGATATATTATCGACACGCAAACAAAACAATATTGTCATGCCTGCACTATTTATTTTCCTTGATTTAAAATGCGTTTGCTTAGTTTTATACATATTTTTATGCATTAAATATTAATCATACGTAAATGTAGCTACATAATATATTTATAGGTTAATTGTAGTATTTAAAACTAAACTTTTAAAAGGTATTATTAGATTGCATGATGGGGCAAATTAAGTGACTATTGGAAGAAATTTAATTTTCGAAATCGAAAAATTCTAATTCCATATGGAAATCCACTTTTTTACTTTTTTTTTTGAAAAAATGGTTTCCGAAAATTTTTCAGGGTCGCTGCCAACTAATCTGATATTTGATTTTCGAGATACATAATAGCGGATTCAATATGACAAATCATTTTTACAAAATGATCAAATTCATTTTAAATACATAATTCATTCACGTTTTTTCGATTGTTACTAGAGTTATATTATTTTTTGTTATTTGTTATTTTCATAAAAAAATAATTTATTTTTATTTCTACAAAGTTCTTGCAGACAAAAAAAAATAAACAAATGTGCAAGTTATCTTGTTAAGCACAAGAATACTTTTTAAATTAATATTAAATTTTATAATTATTTAGTATTTTTGCAAACTTTGTCAAGGTAACTGGGTCATGTTTTATTATATTTATGGTCTGGCGATTGAGCTATTTCCATCAATAACTACAATAAATTCGTCTGTATTATTTTGCCCCAATGTGTATTTTTATAATATAAATAAAATTGCGCAGAAATAGCTTACAACAATAAGTACTTAAATCTTAATCTTGACGTATGTTTAATTTTAAATTAATATGCAGCAATTTGTCTTCAAATGTTAATAGTGACGTATGACTAATTTTTAACTTTGTTATATAATAAAATATTGATCGTACCTACTCTAAAACTAGAAAATAATTAAAAAAAAAATAATTTAAAAACCAGTACTGCTATATACCGTTTTACATACATGTATTATATTAAAAACGAGCAAAAAGGTTAAAGTCGGGCATGCCGACTATACAATACCCTACACCAGTCTGGTTAAGAGCCAACTAATGTTTTGATCCGAAATTCGAATGGGTTAAAATGGGACTTGTGTCAAAATTTTCTATAAAATTATAAAAGAAGAGAAAATCGTAAATATATGGGTGATAGGTCCAAATATGGACCGATTCTATCTAGAATATATCGGCTTTTTTCTCTGGACCATGTGAGGCAGCAAACCAAATTTCGTTAAAATATCTTAATATTTGCGACCTGCAGAGTCTAAAAAGCCAATTTTAGGGGGACCCTTATATGGGCACTAGGTCTAAACATGGCCCGGTGTTAACCAAAATCACTAGGCTTTGTCCTTGGACCGACACAGGTGGTTGTAACAAATTTCATCAAAATATCTTAATATTTGCGACCTGCAGCGTATAAACAATATAATTTTGGGGGGACCCTAATATGGGCACTAAGTCTAAATATGGACCGATTTCAACCAAAGTCCGTAGGCATCGTCATTGGTTCGACCTAAGTCGGTGTATCAAAATTGGTTAATAGTTGCGACCTGTAGAATGCGCACAAGAATGCATGGACAGACAGACAGATGGACGAAGGGAGGGACGGACGGGCAGACGGACATCGTTAAATCGAAATAAAAAAAATTCTGGGCCGATCGGTATACTATAAGGTGGGTCTACGACCTTTATTTTCTGCTGTTACAATAATACCCTACACCAGTCTGGTTAAGAGCCAACTAATGTTTGGATCCGAAATTCGAATGGGTTAAAATGGAACTTGTGTCAAAATTTTCTATAAAATTATAAAAGAAGAGAAAATCGTAAATATAGCCCATATAGGCGATAGGTCCAAATATGGACCGATTTTATCTAGAATCTATTGGCTTTGTTCTCGGGACTATGTGAGTCAGCAAACCAAATTTCATTAAAATATCTTAATATTTGCGACCTGCAACGTGTAACAAGCCAATTTTGGAGGGACCCTTATATGGGCACTAGGTCTCAACATGGGCCGGTGTTAACCAAAATCAATAGGCTTCGTCCTTGGACCGACATAGGTGGTTGTACCAAATTTCATCAAAATATCTCAATATTTGCGACCTGCAGCGTATAAACAATATAATTTTGGGGGGACCCTTATATGGGCACTAGGTCTAAACATGGGCCGGTGTTAACCAAAATCAATAGGCTTCGTCCTTGGACCGACATAGGTGGTTGTACCAAATTTCATCAAAATATCTTAATATTTGCGACCTGCAGCGAATAAACAATATAATTTTGGGGGGACCCTAATATGGGCACTAGGTCTAACCATGGACCGATTTCAACCAAAATCAATAGGCGTCGTCCTTGGGCCGACATAAGTCGCTGCACCGAATTTCATCAAAATATATTAATATTTGCGACCTGTAGAGTGCGCACAAGAATGCATGGACAGACAGACAGACGGACGGACGGAGGGACGGACGGAGGGACGGACGGAGGGACGGACGGAGGGACGGACGGAGGAACGGATGGACAGACGGACATCGTTAAATAGAAATAAAGAAAAAATTCTGAGCCGATCGGTATACTATAAGGTAGGTCTACGACGATATTTACGACCTGCAGCGTATAAATAGTATAATTTTGCCCTTATATGGGCACTAGCTCTAAACATGGACCGATGTTCACTAAAATCAATAGGCTGCGTTATTGGGCTAACGTAGGTCTGTGTAGCAAATTTCATCAAAATATATTAATATTTACGACCTGCAGCGTACAAAAAATATAATTTTGGTAGGACCCTTATATGGGCACTAGGTCTAAACATTGACTGATAGGCGTCGTCCTTGGGCCGACATAAGTCGGTGTACCAAGTTTCATCAAAATATCTTAATATTTGCGACCTGTAGAGGGCGCACAAGAATGCATGGACAGACAGACAGACAGACAGACAGACGGACGGACATCGTTAAATCGAAATAAAAAAAAATTCTGAGCCGATCGGTATACTATAAGGTGGGTCTAGGACCAATATTTTTTGGTGTTACGAACATCAGCACAAACTTATAATACCCTGACCACATATTGGTGTAGGGTATAATTACCAAATTTTCAATCGATTTCCGACGCGACGTTTTCTTTCAATTGCCACCAGATTTCGTATTGGTAATTTATATATATAAAAAAAATTAATTCAATCGGAACTCTTAAAACTCGTTTTGAAAAAAGTCTTCGTATATCGCTGCTAGAAGAATGTGCGAATTACCATTTTCTCTTAGCACATTAAGTGCGCATAAAACCCTGCACTCACATGACAGCAATTGCTAAAAAAAATAATAAAAATAGTCATAATTGAAAAAGCCAAAACTTAAAAAGAATCCTCAAATTAGAAAAAAATCTCAAGAAACTTACAAATCACAAATGTTTATAAAATCGGTAAAAATAAAAAAAATAAAAACAAATCGCTAAGATTTTAAAAATCTTCAAAATCTACTTTGGAATAACAAATGTAAATTTTGGAAAAAAAACTAAAACTAATTCTTTAAAAATAATCAGCATAATGATTTTAATTATTACATTAAAAATAAAAATAAAAATGTTTTTGGACTAACTATATTTTTATATATTTACTTAGTTAGAATATTATTCTACCTTAAGCACAAATTCTAATATAATATTGTCATTTTATATTTTATTTGTTGTTCCAAAAAATTTGATCATATTCATGATAGAAAATACAGTGGTTTCGAGGGCATCATCCCAACTCATCAGTTGTCTGCAATAAGAAAATGATGACGGAAACATACAAACGGACACATTACATAAGGTAAAAACATTCAATGGGACGAGAATTTTGAACTTTTGTATACGAGCTGTCTGATTTGGTAATACCAGTTATAAATCAGCATTTCTTGAAAGCAACATTTACATAAAAGTAAATGTCAATAACTTTGACATATCAAATATAGAAAGCCGGAAAAAGCAGTATTTGTATTTTTAATAGAAAAATTAAAATAGTTGTTGAACCAAGCATACCACGGCTAAGTCTCAAATAAAATATTTATTATGTTTGTCGTAATGTTTTTCATATTCAACACATTTTTGTATACAATCTGACAGTTGGCAATACATTATCGACGTTGAAAAAATTTAAAGTGTTAACACTTAACATGCCCACTGTCAAAATTTGTATGGGAGTTTCTAACACGTAAAGGAACAAATAGAGTTTGCTGTGCGGTTTTAATCGAAACCGAAGACTTAAAACCGAAAACCGACGAAAATAAGTCGGTTTTAATAAAGACTTTAAACAATTAAAATTATTAATTAAATTACATATTATTGGGTCCTGAATTTCGATAAGGGCTCAGCTCTATTTTACAGAATTCTGTATTTAATTGTAATGAACAATTTCTCCATTAAATATTAATTTGGAGATTTTTTGTTTTTATGACTACGAATAACATAACCTGAGGATTATAATTTTGAAAAAAAAATTGCCCCAAAAAGTCATGTAGTTTAAGAGATATTGAGTTTCACATATTCAGTTTAGACTTACACCGCTTATTTTTCAAAAAGTTTTATATCGTAATCAGCGAATTTTATTGTATAAAATTCTAACTTCATATTGTTTTAAACAAGATGCTAAATTTCAAATTTAAACTCTTTAAACTTTTAAACTTTCCGGAAAAAGAATAAAAAATTTTAATTTATAACGGTTTCCGCATTTTTTCGCATGGCAATGGCGTAGCTGCCTTTATTCGAGTGAGAAATTCAATCAAATTTTAATAAATATCTTGAAAATTTAGAAATTTATATTTATATTATATTTATTTATCTTGAATGTATTAAAATATTTAAATATTAGCTGTATTTTGTCTCATGCCTATCAACGTTAAGTATTTAAAGCAAATCTTCGTTAAAACGGTTGTACCCGAGTAAAAAAGTTAGATGTTATAAAATACAAACGTATCTTTTTTGGCATAGTCTAAACTACAATTTGATCCGAAAAGTGGTGGATCGTACTGTATTAATTTAGGTACACCATGGATCTAATATGATGAAATACGATCCGAAAAATGGGTTTATCTTACTATAGCTCTATTTTCGTTCATACCTATCAACGTTAAGTATTTATAGCAAATCTACGTTAAACTGATTGGAGTATCATATTTTTTTAAATAGTGAGTATTTATGATCGTTCCGGTATAATCGAACGTGCGTCAGCAAACCGTTTTAGGTAGTAACGCGAAGAAGTTACGCTAGGTATGAAAATGTATAAACGTTGAGTTTTCAACGTTGATAATTATCCACGCTGTAAGTTAACGTGCATACGAAAAGTAATATGTTAGTTTTCGTCTAAAAAACGTTTTTATGCACTTTGTGCTTTTTTGAAAGTTAACGGATATAGTTATGTCGAAAATACAGCTTATATATAATTAGATTTAGTACAATAAAGTTACATTTTATTTGATACCATTAGACAAAAATACTTCATTCAAAGATCGCTCATATTGCATTAAATCGTCCATTCTATTGAAATTAGTTTTTGATTGTCATTATGTCACATCCAATTTTATATGATTAGATAAACCCATTTTCGGATCGTATTTCACCATATTAGATATACGGTGCATATTTTTTTTTTTTTTTTTTTTTTTTTTAAAGAGAAGCAACTCTGAGGAAATTCTTCCTATTAATTAACCTGTTGCTTCCTTTGGAAAGGCGATAGAGAAGAAGTGAAAGGTGGTGAAAGATGAAGGGCTTCAAATATGGCAACACTGTAATTTCGCGAGATGTTGAATTTTTTTTTAGAACAGTTGTTGCGCGCCATCTGATGGTAAGTTGGCGAACTTTGTTGAAGCTTTTTAGTTCATAGCCCTGTTATATTATTTTACTTCGGTGGGGTTAAGTGCTATGGGAACACCGAAGGAGGACGCTGCGATATGTATGAGAGATAGAAAAAACTCATACATATTACTATTTTTCATAAATTGATCTTACCTTGGTTGGGGCTCGAACCCGCAACCTCATGTGTAACAGTCCAACGCGCTAACCATTACACCACAGCGCCCTCGAATGAATACAGCATGATCCACCATTTTTCGGATCAAATTTTTTTTGTCCAACATCAGGAAAAGATATGATTGCATGTTGTACCTCATTAATTTTTTTAATAGGGTAGTAGAAAAAATTTTTAAACAGATTATGTTAATAATTGTTGCGTTATAATCGAACGTACGTTAGCAAAAGTTTTTAGGAAGTAACGCGACTAAGTTACATTATATGTGAAAATGTATAAACGTTGAGTTTTCAACTTTTTTTATCAGTCAATAAAAATCAAACCACAAACAAATATGTGTCATCTGCAGGAATTGATATTTTCAGTCAAATGTTCAATAATTTCATTATTTTCTGTTTTCAAACAAAAAATTCAAATATTTTCAGTTTCCTTTTTGTTAAAATAGTTTGCTTATATACAAAATTATTTCCATTCAATTTACAAGAAATTCTTTACACATAAACACAAACATAGCGAATCAAAATATGAAGGTGTGTGTTGTGTGTGTAGTGTTTTGATAATTCGATAACAAAAAACTTTCAAATATGAAAAACCAAACCAAAAAAACCAAACTACTTAAACAACTAACAAACTTTGACTGCAGAAGTTCCTTCAGAGTAATAATGTCTTTCTATCACAAAACGAATTTTGTTAAAAAAAACCATTTCTTGATTTTGTTTTAATTTTTTAAATATAGTTGCTTTTATTGATTTCTAATGTGAGTAGACCTCTTAACCTTCTTATTTAAATAGTACCTCTTGGTATACGGGAAGTTATTATTTTAACTCTACAAATTTTATGTTTGATTTTATTGCGAATTTTCCGTTTTCATGTTAAAGTAATTTTTTTGTGCTAATTAATGTTTATTTTCCTGCTGTTTGTGGTTTTGAGAAAACTTTTTATTGTTGCTTTGTTATAACCTCTTATTAAGCTTTTTCGAAAATTTATATACATACATACCAAAAATAAAAACAAAATAGTTAAAATATACCTTTTAGAGCCGATTACTGAAAGTCAATTTAAAATGTAGCCAACAGTTAAATTCCAATTTTACATGGGAAAGAATATTAACTGTGTCAGTTTAAGTTTCAGTTAGTAGCTAACTGGACATTCTGAATATGAAGCTTGCACATAGAAACACTAACTGAAGTAATAATATAAAAAAGCAAAACAATATAAAGCACAGGTTAATTTCCGTTTGTAGTTAAATGGTATTAGCGGTTAATATTTTTCTTGTTTAGATATTTAATATAAAGAATAACAACATCATAACAACAACAGAAATTCCTTGAGGTAATAAAATCAATTTAGAAACAAAAACAGTAGCATATCTTAATAATAACATTAAAATATGTTTTTTAATTAAAACACAAAATACATTAAACAGAATATAAAATTATATTTTTTTAAATTTTCTTCTTTTATATAAATTTAACTTTTCCTTTGATTTTCTTTAACTGCTAGAATAAACCAAATTGGCAAAAATTGTGTATTGTGTAAATTACTTGTACGTGTTAACAGTTTATAGCACGTTGTATGCGTAATAGACCACAATATAGAAGTCATAATTTTTGTTTCCCTTGCCATTACAGTAACAGAAATATATAAAGAACAAAAAGGAAAACTAACATTCACTTATAAATTTCTGCTTCTTTAACTAACATGTTTCAAAAACTTTCACCGCAACAATAAATTTAGTTACTAAAGCCAACAGCTTACATTTTTTCTCTTTCTTCTTTCAAGGAATATCATTTTTCTGGTCTTCTTGTGTTATATAGGGACTAAAATATATGAATGTGAGTAGTTTATGTGTATATGTTTTATTATAACAATTATTTTATTGTTCAAAGAATTTTTCAAATAAAAAGAAGAACCCAATACCCAGATGTGTTCAATGGAATTTTTAAGCAACACAATAGGGAAGTAAAAAAACACAAATTATGAATGTCGACAGTTATATAAAAATAAATTTAATAAAAAAAAAAAAAATTTTAATTCAAGATTGGAATGTTTTTTATTATAAAATTGTTATATCTTGTGGAAAAAACTAATATTTTAATAGAAATTTAAACGATATAAGTTCCAAGAAACTGAATTTACACGAAGAGTGAAAACCATCATGTTATTACCGAAGTAAGTAATGATAATTGTTTAAAGGAAAGCATTAGCATTTAATACTCAATGCAATAAAACTTGTTTAGTGGGCACTCTGTATTCATAATATTATTCATAAAGAATAATATCGAAAGCCATAAGATTCTACTTAATAAAAGGTGAGATATAGAGATAATAAATTAATGTTTTCTCTTCATATTCCAAAGTTAGTTTAAATAAGATACACTTAACAAGTTAAAGAAACCTGGAAATAAGTTGTTGACAAGATCTTTAGCGAAAACTAAATAAATTTTTATATATACTCTTATGAGCTTTTCAGAAGCCAATTGAATCATCTCCCTTAGAAGAAATGTAGACGAGATTTATAAAAAATTTTTGAAATTACGCTGCGCTATATTTACTAAAGGCAAAAAAAGAGTGGGATAGATAATCGTTTCACAATAGAAGTTCTGCTAGAAGGAAAAAATCTAAATCGAGATTAGAGTTTGCTGTTCGGTTTTAATCGAAACCGAAACCGCGGTTTTTAAAGCCTCAAAACCGAAACCGAAAACCGACAAAAATAAGTCGGTTTCTAATAAATACTTAAAACAATTAAAATAACACTATGCGACAGTCAAAATCGGGATGGGATGAAACCAACGGGAAATGTTATATCGGTCAAAAACAATTTATACGTGTCCCGGTGTTTCGCTGGGTCACCCCTAGGAATCGAGATATATCTTTATATCTTTTTTTTGACATAACTCGAGCACCACTAGTCCGATTTTGCTCAAACAATTTTAAAAAAATTAAAAATTACAATTCCTTTAATCTGTTCATATAACGTTTTTCTATATACTCAACAGTTTTGCCGGTAAAAATAAATGTTTGTTACCGCTACCATTGTTTATTACTTTTTTTTAATATTTTAGGCAAAAAATATTTTTTTCTTCATACATTTATTTTTACCGGCAAAACTGTTGAGTATATAGAAAAACGTTATATGAACAGATTAAAGGAATTGTAATTTTTAATTTTTTTCAAATTGTTTGAGCAAAATCGGACTAGTGATTCTTGAGTTATGTCCACCAAAGGCCACAAAATGTCAAATCGATATATCTCGATTCCTAGGCTTGACCTAGCGAAACGCCGGGACACGTATAATTTTTTTTTTACCGATATAACTTTTCCCGGTAGTTGGAACCCTTCCCGATCACTGACCCCTACCATTTGTCTCACAGTGTAATTAATTAAATTACATATTATTGAGTCTTGAATTTAGAAAAGGGCTCAGCTCCTATTGTGCAGAATTATGTATTTAATTGTAGTGAACAATTTCTCCATTAAATATTAATTTAAATAATTTTTTTTTGTTTTTATTACTACAGATAATATAAGCTGAGGATTACAATTTTACAAAAAAAATTGCACCAAAGTCATTTAGTTTAAGAGATATTGAGTTTCACGTATTCAGTTCAGATTTTCATAAATATCTTGAATGTATTAAAATATTTAATTTTTATACATATTAAATTATTTATTTTAAAACAATTCTATTAATATCACAAGAAAACTGAAAAATAACCGAAACCGCGGTTTTTATAATTTTGAAAAACCGAAACCGCGGTTTTAAAATTTTTTGTTTTTTAGCAAACTCTAATCGAGATGATCCATTCTCATTTTACTCATTGAATGTATTAAAGAGCATTACTGTAACTTCTGACTAAACCCGATCTAACTTTATAACATGTAAAAGAAAAGTAGGACAGCAGACCACAGTGGGCCAGCATCATTGTATTTTGGCCAAAACTAGAATATTGAATATATGAGACTAAAGAGTATCACAAAGGGGGGTTTGGGAGTTGCTGATTACGAATCTTCAATAATATATTTAAAATTCAAAATGGCGGATCCAAGATGGCGGCCATGAATTTTTTTATATAGGTCTAGGATCCGCTAATTAGAAATCTGAAATTAAAATTTTGAAATTGAAAATGGCGGATTCAATATGGCGACAAAAAATTTTTTCATTAAATTTCTTATGTTGTCTGATTTACTTCAAATTTCCACCAGGGAAAGTTTTTGGGTAGCATGTTACGAATCTGAAATCAAAATTTAAAAGTTCAATATGGCGGATCCAATATGGCGGCCATAAATTTAAAATTGTTATGTGTTGGAAAATAAATTACACTGTTCAAAATAAAACAACATAAGCTTTTGACAACTGATTCTGGCAGAGGGGACCTAAGAAAAATATACTTGTATCGGCGCTTTAAAAGTTTACGTCTGACCCTATATTTTTGGGGGGTTAAAATTTCTCCGCCTTTGGCAAATGTTTACTGTGAATCGGCATAGGAATCCATGTGAATCTTCCATTTCAGGTATAGGATGTGTTCAGCAAATTTATGTAAAACACTACGGGGGAAATTTTTAGGGAACATTTTAATCCTCTAGCTTTGCAATTAAACGGTATTTTGTGGCCCTTTTTAAAAAGTGTCAAAAAAGACCCGTAACTTGAAGAGCTAGAGGCTTAAAATGTTCCTCAAAAATATTTGTCATGAAATTCTACTATAAGTCCCCAGTCAAAAAAATACAAACGGGAAAGCGGTGGCAAAGCACTTTAGGTGGTACAAGTACTGGCAAAAAATGCTTTCCCATTCCCAAAATGATAACATCCCAGTGTAGAAAATCATTACCAGATATGTAGTTATGTAACTACATACTTCGTAATGGTAACTAGTTACTTTTGTTATTACATTTCTTATTACCTTTATATGGCGATGTCGCGAAAAATAATGAGTTATGGTTACACACCAGCATATGAAAAATCAAAAAATATATCGTTACCTATGTGCTTACCAGTACTGACAAAAATAATGAGTCTAAAAATAGATTTTCAAAAAAATAAATTATATTAAAAAAAATATTTTTTATTGTATTTTTTTTTTTTTTTTAATAAAATTTGCTGGTGCGGGATCGAACCTGGGTCTACAGATTGCCAGTCAATAGCTCTACCATCTGAGCTATATCGACATGTAATATTTAATAGATAAAAACATAATTGACCTGCTGCACACAAGTAAGCTTACTCGCCAACATACAAAAAATAAAAAAATATGTGGTTACATATATCCCTACCAGTGTTTAAAAAATATTGAGTCTTAAAATAGATTTCAAAAAATTTTCAAAAAAATCTAGAAAATTATTTTCTATTTGAAATAATGATAAAAATAAGTAATTATCAGTAACTCATTACTATATGTTTTAAAATAATGCAGAAGGTAAGTGGGTGTCATTACTGGTAGTCCAAAAAATAATGACATGTCATTACCGTCTCTACACTGGGTTTGCAATTAAACGGTATTTTTTTGCCCTTTTTAAAAAGTGTCAAAAAAGACCCGTAACTTGAAGAGCTAGAGGCTTCAAATGTCCAACAAAAATATTTGTCATGAAATTCTACTATAAGTCTCTGAAGACATCAAAGTTGAGAATTTAACTTTAATGCCAGAAATAAGTCAAAATTTAAAATGTGTTTAAGGGTTAATTTCACAATTATTCAGAATTGGAGCTCAAATGTCCCACAAACCTGGACTTTGGAGGGTTAGTCTGTATGAAAAAACCAGAACATTCATTTAGGGTAATTTTTAGTCCTATTTTTTCGTTTTTACTAAAACTCTGGAATGTTGGTAGTCAGCGATATGTGAAGGTACTTTTTCAGTTAAAGTGCAAAATCTCGAAAGTTTATGAACGGTCGCAAAAACCTAGGTAGAGGACATCTTAGGGAACACATTCTCATTCAAGTTTTCCAAATATCTCTTGCAACATTTTGGAGCTTTTTTTTTGAAGATTTGGGATTTTCAAGAAACCCATATTTTTGAGGTAAAATTAATAATTTTGTTACTTTTTTCGTAAATATTTAACAGGTTTCTATTTTTTTATAAACACTTAGTTTTAGTTTTATAATTTAAGATTATTTTTGAAACAGATTATTGATTATTTATGATTTCTTTATTGTATCATTATAAAATAAAAAAATGTCACAAAATTATAAAACGTTGACTTCAAACTCTCGCCAACTGACAAATAGTACCCACAATGATACAATATTTCACTCACAAAATACTCAAGAATCCTAGATTTTGAATATATAAAAATATTTTCCCTTTACCTGAAGTGTACTTTTGGCCAAAAAAAACACAATGCTGTGTGGTTCACCCCTGTTTGGATAAAATTTTAATTCACATATTTAACATAAATTAAAAATGCTTAGAAAACGTAATCTGAATTTATTATTTCTTTATTCTTTTGAAATTTCTTAAGAGTTAATGAAATTATTTTTTTCTCTTTGAAGAACAAAAAGTGGAAAAACATAAAAAAATATAAAAATATAAATAACATAAAATTTTTGCTCAATTAATCGACTAATTTTAAAACTTTATTCGCTTAACCGGCTAAGAAAAAAAACCGAATAATTGTTTGGTTCATTAATCGAATAAAATAAAAATTCGTTTAATTGAATAGCTAATATCTTTTGATCCACATCTATACCAATTTAATATTTTTGATATGAGGCGTATGAGCGATATAATGAAAAATGCATATCACTCATACGTGCGTTTACCAAAAATAAATCTGTACCTTAATAATAGAGTGTCCCGAAATCCCTTTAACACAGTTTTTTAATTACAAAAAACCGACCGGTTTCAAATAATTTCTAAAATCGAAAAAACCCAAAACCGGTTATTTAATGTCAGTTAACCAGTTTTTTTTTTTAATATGATTTTATCAAAAATATTTTTAAGCTAATCGTTTAAAAATTATATATTTAGATTTTTTTTTATTTTTAAAATATTATTATAATAAACGAAGCTGCGGTTTTGTTCTCTTTTAGATAAAAAATAATAGGCGCATTTTCCTGAATTTAGAATTTTTTCGTACAAAAAGTGGATTTATTAAATCCAAAAAAGTTGGATTTATTTATCTGGGTTTACACATAGCAATAAAAATGCAAATATATGAAACAGCCTATTAGTTTAATGTCAGAAAAAATACGAAATGTCGCTTAGTTTCCGAGATACAGGCTATTTTACTATTATGTAATAAAAAAAATTAAAAAATAGCGCCATCTCTATGTGGCATTGATAGCAGAGACACAAAAATTTAATAATTAGCAAATAATTGTGCTTTAAATTGGCTGAAAAATTTGTAAAGTTAAGAAACATAAATTACTAAAAATTAGCATACAAAGTTAGTTTAAATACGGATGAAAGTAGTTGTACTGCTAAATTCGATTTACAAAAAATAATAGTTCAATCTTAAATTTTAAAACAAAATAACAGAAAAATTAGTTCAAAAATTCAGAACGCGTTTAACAGACTTTTGTACTAAATTTATTTATGAGTGTAAATACAAATGATATTATAGAATCATTTCATAAATATAAACGAACACTTCATCCTTTTGCATTAAAAGAAAAAAAAACTATCATATTAGTCAAGTTTTATTTTTTTTATCGCATTTATCATGCTTTTATAAATATGATGGAGGTTTTTCTTCGAATGGTTACTACCTAATAATTACTAATGTTGGTTGCTAATTTAAGCAAATAATTTTTAAATTACACTTACAATTACAATTAATTTTTTCTACTAATTTAATATGCAGCAGGGCTCAAATTAGTTTAACTTCCTGTAATAACAGCAAAATATTCAGTAGTCATTACAGACTTTTTTTATTATACCCTACACCACTATGTGGTCAGGGTATTATATGTTTGTGCTGATGTTTGTAACACCAAAAACTTTTGGTCGTAGACCCACCTTATAGTATGCCGATCGGCTTGGAATTTGTTTTTTATTTCGATTTAACGATTTCCGTCTGTCCGTCCGTCCGTCTGTCTGTCTGTCCATGCAATTTTGTGCGCACTCTACAGGTCGCAAATATTAAGATATTTTGATGAAATTTGGTACGCAGACCTATGTTGGCCCAAGGACGAAAAGGTTTGATTTTGGTGAACATCGGTCCATGTTTAGACCTAGTGCCCATATAAGGGTCCTACCAAAATTATACTCTTTATACGCTGCAGGTCGCAAATATTAAGATATTGTGATGAAATTTAGTACACGGACCCAAATTGGCCCAATAACGCAGCCTATTGATTTTCGTGAACATCGGTCCATGTTTAGACCTAGTGCCCATATAAGGCTCCTACCAAAATTATACTCTTTATACGCTGCAGGTCGCAAATATTAAGATATTTTGATGAAATTTAGTACACGGACCCATATTGGCCCAATAACGCAGCCTATTGATTTTGGTGAACATCGGTCCATGTTTAGACCTAGTGCCCATATAAGGGTCCTACCAAAATTATACTGTTTATACGCTGCAGGTCGCAAATATTAAGATATTTTGATGAAATTTGGTACATAGACCTATGTTGGCCCAAGGACGAAGCCTATTGATTTTGGTGAATATCGGTCCATGTTTAGAACTAGTGCCCATATAAGGGTCCCCCCAAAAATTGGCTTGGTTACAAACTGCAGGTCACAAATATTAAGATATTTTAATGAAATTTGGTGCGCTGACTCACATTATAGAAAATGTTGACACAAGCCCCATTTTAACCCATTCGAATTTCGGATCCAAACAATACACCAGACTGGTGTAGGGTATTGTATAGTCGGCATGCCCGACTTTAACCTTTTTACTCGTTGAGTGTAGGAAATATAAAAATTTTTTACTGCTTTTCCTAATTTTTAGCAATTTATAGACACATATTGATACATGTTAAGCTAATAAAAATTAGGTAAAAATTACCTTGCAGAAAAAACTGCTGAAAGAACAGCAAAAGTAAAACTGTTAAATTTACAGAGTTTTAGTTATATTTGAGTTGAATTTTAGTTTACTAAAAATGACAAATTATATTGTAAAATCTGCAGAAAATTTTTCAAAATATTACTAGACTAAGAATAGCAAAAATAAACTGTTATATATACAAAATTTTGTTTTTTTTAAGTTAAAATTAGTTGAATGTAAGTTGTAAAAGAAATATTTTCTCAAAAAAAATAGTAAACGGCTGATTTCAGAAGGCTAAATTTTATTTTAGTCTACTAATCATTTAGAAAATTGTTTTGCTGGTCTCGGCAGTTTAAGTTTTTATTTTCTATTAACTAAAATTTAACTCAAATATATCTAAAATTCTGTATATTTAACAGTTGTTTTTCTGTTATTATCTTAATAATAGGTACCAAAAATAATCCGCTAATTTCAGCAGTTTTTTCTGCAAGGTTTTTTTAACTATTTTTTTTTTTTTTTTTTTGTAGTTTTAATTAAAATTTTTGCAGATATTTTTCTATTAGTGTACAACACTAGTTGACTTCGAATCAAACTGTTGTAGGTTATTACCAAGAAGGCAGAAAAAATCAAAATCCGATTTGTTTAAAGGAAAAAAATATTGTAAAAAAAAAGCAAGAAAGAAGAAAAAGTAAAAAACAACAGTTTTTAAAAACAAAATTCAAAGTTAAGAGAAAAAATATTTTTTTTTTTTTGTGAAAAAACGTATTTTTGGGCAGAAAGTCTTAAAAAAGCAATTCAAAACGCAAAAATCTTAGGAAAAATCTATTTTAAAGCCAAAAAAAAAAGTAAAAAGGAGCAGATATGAGTAAAACAAGCAATAAAAAGCAAATACGCTTTAACTTTTTATTAGTTTTTGTTTGAAATTGTTCCACTTCCAATTGAGCCACTTATGTTTTTCACTCTACTGTAATTAATTTAATTAAATCCAATTAGTGAATATTAAATATTGCAGTGAAATTTTTTAATTGTGTAAAAATATAAACTGCAGTGATGAAACTGAAAAGGCAAACTGTTTGTCGCTGTTTTTTTATAAAATATAACTAAAAATTAAAAGTTAAAGTAAAATTCTTCCTCACCGAATTCGGTATTAAAAATTGGGAAGAAGGAAGTGTCGGACAGAAAATTCTTTTTAAAATACGAAGAATCTAACCCCATCTCTTAAGCACTTTTTGAACTACTTTTTGGATTTATTAAAGCCAAGTGATTACAAAATGCAGCTAATATCTTCTCACATGTACTCAAATAAATATGATACGAAACCCCTATTCAACCATTTAAATATTTTTTTTGAATAGAGCTTCGCCAACGAGGGCTGCTGCAAAATAAGTAATATTTTTTCTCAGCAATTAATTATTTGGATTTTTTTATTTTAGTAATTGCTCATTCAGTTTAATAAAAATTACTGTTAGAATGATGAAACAAAAACTACAGAAACTATTTAATGTAAAACTTAAAATACGTGATGCCGAGAATTGTCATAATGGATTACTACCCAGCAAAAAAATCCATTACAAAAAAGTTATTTTAAAAGCACTCCGAATAGCATCAACTGATTGTGAAGTAGTTACAATTTAGCTTTAACACTGATTTATATTACACGTGATGTCCCATGTTGCCACTAGTTCATTTTAAGCATTTTGTTAGTAATTTAAAAGTGATTACATGATATTAATAAAAGTATGGTTTTTATATATACATTTTCATCACATCAATGCGAGTACATTTTGTTTGCATTTTTAGAGTGATTTAGAAGTACTCTTTATAATATATAATATAATACATTTTTAAAATTGATTTAAATGTGCTTTTTATAATGTATGAAATAGCATATTTTAGAGGCAATTTTAAAGTTTAGCCTTTACAGAGCCCATTTCTGAACCTATTGTGTAACAAAAGCTTCAATCTATTATTATTTGTAGGGCAATATTAAGGAAACACTTCTTTTGCATCTGAATCAATTCGATTAAGTCAAAATCAGACAAAACCAAAATTTTTTTTTTTTTATTCAACAGTTTTTTTAAATAAGTTTGTAACATGTTTACTTCAGTCTTTAAATTCAAAAAACATACGATAGATGTTTTTGTGCGGCATGTCTATCAATGCTATCTCGAACAATTTTGACAGTGGAAAGCTGAAATAAGTTAACAAACGGTCAAAATCGTTCTAGATAACACTGATAGACAGATAACACTGGTGGACAGTTTTTCCCGAGATATATTTAGAAGGCGAATACCATGTCGTCATTTGAATTTTTCAAGTCAACCATCGTTAGCTTAAAATCAACGTTTTCATTAAACGATGCATTAAGTTGCTATAATTTGCAATCGTGATTAGTTAAATTCTTATGTTGAAGAAGTTCATTTAGCAAAATTTTAACTTTAATTAAAATTTGGACTAATTAATTTACATTTTAAAGTTGACGGAAGTTATTTTTTTAAATCTATTTTTGAGTTGAAGAAATAATATATTTTTTGTCACTACAGAATTATTTATTTAGTTTGATTTTACGACTTCTAAGGCGTTATAGCAATTAAGGCATATCGACATTTAAAGCAGGTGACCTTTATAGAACTTTTTGTGTATAAGCAAAGGTAAGGGACCAACCTCTGTTAACGAACATGTTAACATTGCAACAAATTTTATTAACATATTTCTTTGGTGCACGGTGCAAAAGCACCCAAGCGACTTCATAGAGCCTTAACAATACATTTTAATTGTTAACTTTTATATATTTGCCTTTAGTGAAAAGAATTCATATTTGGGTCATAGTCCAGGAGATTCAATGGGATCCAATTCTTTATTTCTTTCCCTTTTTCAATGGGAACTGTAATTGAAGTATTTTTTAAAATATTGTACGAATAATTAAAAAATATGTGAATAATCGTAAATTAATAAAGTACGTTAATAAAATTAACTATTTTGTTTTTTTAGAGATAAAAAATGGAATCTCTAATAAATTCGTAATTTACAAACAAATGGATTTACAAAGAAAAAAAAACAACATTATATATACATTTTTGAAAGTTGTTTTAAAGCACATACATTCGAAACAGAAATAAAGTACTTATCGCTCCATTGTAACCAATTTAAAAGTTGTTTGTTTTGAATGACTTACACATATTTTTGCTGGGTACAGTTTCATATCGACAATTGTGGTTACGGGTTATCGATTATTCCCGTAATTCAACTTCGATGAACTTAGATGGGCCATTAATTTATTTTCCAAATGAATTTTAAATATTACCAAAAGTGTTAAATATTTACATAAGTTTATATTGTAAAATCTATTTTGATTCTGAGATGGTCGAATTTAACACCCTGAGGAGCATTACGTTTTAAAACAAAATGGATCAAAATACATTTTTCTGAAATCTTAAAATCTGCCAACACTTTTGAAGAAACTTTTATGTAATTACTTATATTTACTACAAATTTAAAATTTCCTTTTTCTTCCAAGTTAATTTTTGAGACAAAATTCTTAGACAAATTAAAAGCATAATAGTAAATTACACAAAAAAAAATTATTTGTTGTATTAGTGGTCTTATCATGTTTAAACCATAATAGACAGTAAATTTTTATAAACTAAACCGACCAAAAAGAAAATCACAAAAAAAAAACTTACAAG
The DNA here is from genome assembly GCA_949987735.1 of Leucophora obtusa. Classification (NCBI taxonomy): domain Eukaryota; kingdom Metazoa; phylum Arthropoda; class Insecta; order Diptera; family Anthomyiidae; genus Leucophora; species Leucophora obtusa. Next base: position 56,253,629 of record OX465299.1, on the reverse strand, counting down.
AAAATAGAAAAAACAGAAGATAAAAAAAAAGAAGTTAATAAAAACAACACTTGAAAACTAATTAAAGCTTAATAACAAAAAATAATAAGAAAACAAAAATCTAGCAGAAAAAAAATCTAAAAAATAACAAGTAGAAAACAACACCAAACTTTCAATGGAAAAAAGTTATTTTTTTTAAACTTTTTCAACTAAGACCGGACTAGACTCTTTAAAATGCAACAAAAAAAAAAAAAAAAGGATATAAGGTCTAGTAAATATAAAGATTGTAGTAAATATAAAGTAAAGCACGCAAAAACTGTAGAAAAATCATGGAAAAAATCCTTATTATTATACATAAACGTCTTTTGAAGTTAAAGTTTTTTTTTGAATAATATTCTTTAACTTTGTGTTTTTTCATCCTTTTTGTACTCCAACAATAATGAAAAAATAACAAATCAATGAATAATAATAATAATACTGAAGCTCTTCTCCTTCCTTTATAGTTTAATTTTTTCTCCTTCTTTATGCCTTTTCTTTGCCTATTCAATGGCAACCAAAAACATCTTTTCATTGTCATTTCTTAAAATATCAATAGTTTAGGTAAAGTGGTAAAAAAAAGAAAGCACAAGACAAAGCTATTAAATGCAAAGTTTAAAGGTAGGAGTTGGGTAGATGGTGTTGTTGGTAACGGAAAAAAAGGAAATAAGTACAATACAATATATACACACAGTTACACATATACTTAAGCACTCATTGTCTTGTTGTAAGTGCTAGTGAGTATGAGAATTTATAAATCCGCTTAAAATGAAATTATTTTGTTAAAAGATTTGTCTTTTCTACTTTGTTTAGTATTTTATTTCTTTCATTATCACTTTAGTGAATTTATACTTTTCTGTTTAACCCTTTAAGGTCCTATACCACAATGTGGTTTTAAAATTAAACCTAAAATTAAATTTAAAATATATATGGCAAACAACCAAAAATGCGTTAATTAAAGTTCCAGTTAGTAGCTAACAGGATATGGTGTTAATGGGGCTAAGGTTTGAAAGGAAACTTTAAACAGTTTTCAGATTTTATTGTTTGATAATCACAATTCGATAATTAAAATAAGTTTCATCAGTGATCTTCCATTAAATTGTGTTATTGTTTATATTTTTATTGTCAGATTGTCTCTATATGAATAATTTCAGAAGTGATCAAACAGACATATACAAACATTCTACTTCAGATTTTCTCTGTTTATCTTCTTATTTCATCCGTGTCACCTTTTCACAAACCTACTAAATTAGAATTAATAAAAAAACATATTAATGACAATATTAATTGTATTTGGTCTATACGACGCGTTTGAAAAAACAACACTTTACTATAAAAAATTAAAATGCCCTGTTGGCTGTCCGTCTCCAATATACACAAATTGCCTGCACTTGTACGTATAAACCATACGTCAATGTGGCAATATTTGTGAAAAGGTGACACGGAGGAAATAAGAAGATAAACAGAGAAAATCTGAAGTAGAATTATTGTATATGTCTGTTTGATCACTTCTGAAATTATTCATATAGAGACAATCTGACAATAAAAATATAAACAATAATATAATTTAATGGAAGATCACTGATGAAGCCTGTCCATAAAAAGGCAGAAACTAGATCTAGTCTGATTTGCAAATTTAATGTGTTTATAACTTTTGTGGAAGGTTTATTCTTCTTCTTAACCTCAAACCTACTAAATTAGAATTAATAAAAATACATATCAATGACAATATTAATTGTATTTGGTCTATACGACGCGTTTGAAAAAACAACACTTTACTATAAAATAAGTTTCGTTTAAAATTATATTCTATTTGTTGTCTAACGATATTTGTAACTACACTAATAGAAAATAGTCTGTAAAGATTTTAGTTAAAACTACTAAAAATTAGCTAAAAATTACCTTGCAAAAATAAACTGCTGCAATTGGAAGATTATTTATGCTAAATATTATTTATATTTGAGTTAAATTTTAGTTAATCAAAAATAGCTATTTAGCCTGCTAAAATTAACAAAAAAAAAATTCTAAATAATTAGTAGACTAAAAATTCACAAAAAACAATTTTAAATTTTTAAAGTAGCCTTTTGAAATAAGCAGTTTGCAATTTTTGTTTTAGCAAATATTTCTACAGATTTTAGCACAAGTATAGTTTGCATTCGATTATATTTAACTAATAAGAATTTTGTAGATATCACTTTTTTGTGGTATTTTTAGTCTACTAATATTTAAGAAAATTTTCTGCAGATTTTAGAGTATAATTTGTTATTTTCAATTAACTATAAGTTAACACACATACAACTATAATCCTGTAAATTTAACAGTTTTGTTTTTGCTTTTCTTATTTTACTAGTATTAAGGAAAAAATCTGCTACTTTTAGAACCCGTGAAAAAAAATTTATTCGATAGCATATATTTTTTTATTGGGCATCATACTAAATTATATAAAATTTTATACGGAAAATGGATTAATTAAATTGTATATAAACGAATAAAAAAGATATTTGAATTGATATAATTTCATCCAATTTAATCGGAGTTTTGGTCTTATTCAATTGCATTAAATTATGTTTGTTTATATGAATATGTATAGTTTAGGAAAACAACCAATTAATTAACTGAGGGAATTATCTGAATGATATTACTAATTTTTTTTTTAAGAGAAGCAACACTCAGTAAATTCTTCCTATTAATTAACGTCTTGCTTCCTTTGGAAAGGGGATAGAGAAAGATGATGGGCTCCAAATATGACAACACTGTAATTGCAGGAGATGTTGAATTTTATAACAGTTGTTGCGCGCCATCTCATGGTGAGTTGTCGAATTTTGGTGAAGCTTTTTAGTTCATAGCCCTGTTATATTATTTTACTTCGGTGGGGTTAAGTGGTATTTGAATACCGAAGGATTACACTGCGATATGTATGATGAAAATAATCAAGTAGTATTTTGAAATTGTCTTCCTTTTATCATTTAGAATATAATTCGGTGATATTTGGAAAAAATAATTCAAAAATTGAATTTTTTGTCATAATTTTTTATGATAATATTGCGGCAATATTACTTTTTTATCATCCGGAAGATAAAGAAAATTTGTTTGAAACTTTTTGTCATTTTGGAAAAAATGAAAACAAAATTTGTATAAAAACAACCAACAGATACATAGGAAACAAATTCCTCGAAAAAATCAAGATTTAATTTGCGGAAAAAATCGGCTGCGCTAGAAATCAAGATAATTAATATGTTGATCTATGGATTATGTATGCAGATATTCTTCTTCAGGCTTAAATTTAATAATGAAAAAAAATCGTTTATTTTGTACCGGGGAGTTTATTTGACGATATCACCTTTTTATCTTCCAGGTGATAAATTAGCGATATCGCCGATTTATCTTCCTGGGGTATTACCTGGAAGTATTGCTTTCGGGTAACAGTTGATATTGAAATTGATATTGCCGGCAATAAATGTTTTCTCATAATAAGCTCAGCTTTTTAACCCCTAAATTCATAAATGCTTTGTAAAGTTATAGCAAGTTTACGAAACGTCATTTCCATACAAAATTTGTTCAATAAACCTCCTATAATTTTACAAAGCGTTTATGAATTTAGGGGTAAGTATATAATTGTGTTTAAATCAACATACATTTTGTTCGATTTGAGATACTAAATTATTTTATCTAAAATATTTTTGCTCTTGCGTCACATTTAGTTTTATAAAGTGTTGTTCGAAGCAATATACAAATTAATCTTCGACGAGATATAATTTGATCAAGTATATGTATTTGTATATGGCATATAAAATGATATAAGGGAAAAGATATTTTCGGATATGATTATATAAGGCAACAAATAAGAAGATTTTGAAAATCGGACTCGCAGATAAACCCATATTTAATTTTATACGTTGTTATTCACTCTCTAATATGAATAACAAACCTAACTTCATTGAATCTAATCGTTTTTTCATGGGAAGTTTTTTTTTTGCAAGGTCATTTTTGACAAATTTCGGGTATATTTTCCTGTTATCTTTAGAGGTTTATTTTTATGAGTGTAAAAACAAGAAAAAGCTATAAATTCACGTTTACAGATTTTAAAAGTCCTTATAGGATTGTCTTGAGTTCATCGAGACGTGTTGCTTAGGCTTTGTTTAAGCCTTCGATTGATATAAAACGGTATATAATCCTATCAATTTCAGTTCTATTTTGGTGTTATCTATCTACAGAATGATTCCCATTATCAAGAACGCTGTTTCGTCCACTAAAAGTGGTGTAAACCCCCCATATTATTAGTTTATATTTACGCCTTTTTTTAACCCGTTAATATGGTTTTTATTTAGGTTCTTATGTGTTAACAAAATTGCAAATTTTGTTAAGCAAAATATATTTGTGTACAATAGTTTATTATGGAAAAACACATGCATACTTTTAGCAATTCTATCACTACATGTAACGAAAATATCGTAGTATGTATACAAAATACAAAATCAGCTTTGTTTAATTCCATAATATGTATGAACAAATTCCTTCTCAGAATGGAAAAGATTTATGGGAAAAACCATGTTAGATTCAGTTAGATACAGTTAATGGAAAATTTATTAAATTTATGAATTGTTTTTTCTGCATAATTTATGTCACGGGTATGGCATGACCAAAAAGCAACCCTGTGGGAAAACAGTACCCTGTTTCTGTATCTAATGCGAGAAGTTTTTGCATAGAGAAATGCATGGTCACCCTGCATTATACAGGCTGATTAAAGACGTGATAAAATAGACTGCAGTTTTTGTTGTAATTCGTTCAGATAATGTAACTTTAAGAACTGTTGACACATGTTGTTTTGTAAAACACCTAATTAAATTAGAAATAACTTAAATAATAGAAATAACTGCATAAAAAAATAATTTTCTAAAACAGAAACACTAGAGCTATAATTTTTCCTACTTTGGAAATCTTCCAGAAAACGAATCTACATAAAATCGTTCGTTTTCATACAAAATTATATGTTCTTGTTGTTATAAATCGCACAATTTTATGCGGATTCGTTTTCTAGAATATCGTTTCATCTTAACTAGTGTTTGGATTTTCCTTTCAACCGTAATCGTAAAACTCTTCATTTACGGATAAATTTTCATACGCTCAAATTCCATAGAATTTTCTACAAGTTTAGTAATAATATTTTGATTTCTTTTTCCTTTTAGATCATTATTTTAAAATACACTTAATTTTTTCGGAATACATTTCAAACATTATGGGCCAGATTTATACTCAGAACTAAGATTGATTTTTTAAGTATTTCTTAAGTAAAAAATTTTCAAACAGTATCCCATACAAGATTTTTAAAATTCGGTAGTCACAATGAATCGCGGCTTAGAGAATTAAAAAAAATTATTCGGCATACAAATTATTAACTTAAGGGTCCCTTCCCAAAGAACTTCAATCATCATTATTTAAATGATGATCGCTGGGTCAGCGACATGGGCATTATGGCTATCCAAATTTTTGATTTATCGAGCACATTAAATGCATTTAGGAGCATAAGAGGTTTAAAACGACGTTAAATATACATACATTTTTTAAGTAAAGGATTTTCCTTTTAGCCTTTCGTATTTTCTTCTTTTTTCGTTATCCATCTATTCTGTCTTTTCGATTTGTTTTATATTTTTGTTTTTTTTTTCAAATTGTCTTATTTTGCACAAAAGTTTTTCTTTCTTCTTTGTGCAATTTTGTACTTATTGTCGCCTTATGCGTTTGTCTTCCTGATTGTTTTTCTTTCTTTTCCTATATTTCGTACTTCTATGTTGTTGTTGTTATTGTTGTTTAAGCTTGAACGCGGCTTAAATACCAAAATTTGAAAGGATAACATACTACAAACTACATAAAAAACATGAAAATAACTTTACTTTGAAGTAACAGCAACAAGAACAACAAAAATTTGTTAACAAAAAGAATTATTTCAACCACTTTCTTTTGGTTGGGGTACTAGCGGTGGTGGTGGTATTGGTAAGAACTAATGTTTATGATAATAATGCTGTGTGTTCAACATAAGATACTTTGTTTGTTATTTTAACAGAAAATTAATGCTAAAAGGGTTTTAATTTACTTTAATTTTTTTTCGTGAATTTTCAGTAAATTATTTAAACATTATTATTTTAACAAAAACCATTAACATATAGAATTTATCTTTTTTAACACATAACATCTGATTTATCTTGTATTAAACATTCTTTGAAATCTTGTCATTTATAATTGCTATATTTTTTCCAATTTACTCATTTAAAACACTAGACTTTTAGTGAATCCATTTTAATGTTTATTTTAAGTTTAACTTTTAAGTCTCCATAAAGTTTACTGTTATTTTATAACAACTAAAATTATTTTTAAACAATAAGTTACTAAAATTCTTTAACTCCCCTTAACTAATTTCCTAGAATGTTTCATTATTGTACCAACAGAAACTTTTACTACATTTAAAACTTCATAAATTCAAGGAATTTATAAAGTTACTAAAACAGACTAAGAATATAAAAATGTATAAAAATACCTTCGAAAATGCTGTCAAATCAAACCAAAAACATTTTTTTTTTCTTTCTTCAACATAAAAGACTATTAAAACTTTTGCTTGATTGGAGAATTATAGGGAACATAAAATACAGAAGAAAAATAAAAAAAAATTTAAAGATATTTATCTTTAAGCTTGAATGAAATTAAGTCTAGACTAGACTTTTAAAGGGGAAATATTGAAAACCGAAAAATGTGACATTGTTAGAGACATAAATAATATTAATAGTAACCAAAGAAACATAAAAATTTGCCACGATATAAAAGTACCCAGTGTAGAAACGGTTATGACAGATTATTATTTTTTGGATAGCCAGTAAAGACTTATTTTATATATTCTTTTAAAACATTTAATAATGTGTTGCTACTAACCAGTTACTTTTTCCATTATTTCAAAATAAAAAATAATGTGTTACCAATAAAGACTTATTTTTATCATTATTTAAAACAAACGAGTAAGGTAAAGTTCTAGATTTTTCGTGCTTTTTTGTTTTTTTTTTGAAAATTTATTTTTAAACTCAATATTTTTTCAACTCTGCTAAGGATATGTGGAACCAAACATACTTAACTTATCATAATTTAACTTATCAAATATTAATTTTCGAGATAGTTGAGATGATAGATCCAAGAAGATTATAAACTATTCAAGCAAAACATCAAACAAAGCATCAGCAACATTTTGGATATAGGATGTCCGGTCACTTTCAGAAACTTAGAAACTTAAACATTAAGTAGATTTACACAGAGCACAGTGCAATCAATTTTATTTTTATTGGAATAAACCTTAATCGCATAAAAAGAATTGAACGTGTTAAAATCCCAAATCTTTTTAAAAAGAATTGTGAAAAATATTCGTTGAAGGCTTTGGCGTGCACGCATTTCATTCTTTCATAAGGAAGTATTAAATCCGTCAGGGGACGATGCACAGTGCTTTGATGCCATATAACGATTGGAAAAAAATAGAAGGAGTGGAGACAGAGTTTTCAAATTTGGTGCACTGACATAGAACCCCTTAGTTAAGAAAAATTTTAGTTTTTGGAAATATCGGGACAAGGACACGCCCACCTCCCATAGGTAATGAAATTTAAAAAGATCATATAAGCTACATAAGTGAACGTAAAATTACAAAAAATATCCATTGAAATAAACATAAAAATGGAAACGTTTGTGTCAATTTTTATCAAAATCGAAGCAAGGACCTTTAGTCCTGCCATATATCCTTTATCTTTAAATCTTTATTAAACCTGCAAAAATTATCCGATTGCCATGAAATTTAGCTCGTGATTAGGGTTTTTAATTTCCCGACATTTTCGAGCTCCCAGGAATCGGGAATTTTTTTTGAACTTTCCCGGGAATACTAAAGTAATTTTTTACTCATATTTTAACAGTAAATAATACTTTTTGCTCGAAAAACATAATATGTTCCACAGTGACGAAAACTGATAATGCAGAAATGTGTTTTTTGCATTTAATTTCAATGAAAAAATTGTAAATTATATGATTTCGAAAAAATTTTGAAAAACGCTCATTGGGATAAAACGACCTAAAATAATTGATTTCTTCCAAAAAAAATTGACTTAAGGGGGTAAATGCTGTAACAGCAGCATTTCTAAAAGCATATTTGACCGGTTGTCAAAAAATTAAATAACAATATATTTTTAATTTTATTCTTTTATTTAAAGTACATGTTATAGCAGTATTTTCAAAAATTATTAGTTTTGAATTTCGCTAGCCAAGACCGACATGGTTATTGGCCTTTTTTAAAAAAGGCAAAATCGGCTGCCACTGTGCACCCTTCATTAATTATCGGAAAATAAAAATGTAAAGTCATTCTTAATGCCAGATAAATTCTCTAGTCCTTTTCGTGGCCCGATTTTTATTTAAAAAAAAATTGTTTAACAAAGTTGCCACAAAAAAATGCAAGAACAAAGACCTTTACTTGGAGATATTACATTTAAATGACTAAAATTAAAAAAAAAAAAAATATCCACGATAAGGACTAGAGTTTTTTTGTTGCCTACGAAAGTAAAAACAACCGCGTTGAAATCGGTATACCCGCTTTGGCTGTACAATGGCAGCCGATTTTAAACTCATGGTTGTGGGCAAACGCGTTTAAAGTTTAAAATTAACAAAACAGCAAAATTTCATAAAAACCGTGTATTAATAAAATTTAGATCTCCTAGTTTAACCGATTGGGACGAATTGGTTGAAGGATATGACGTGCTTTCGCCCATCATTATGGAATTGTCACTGGCTTTTCTTTAAAGAAAATTCCATCTCTTTGTTCTGCGTGTTATGCGATATAGGGCTCTAATAAAAAAGTAAATAAAAATGCAACCAAAAAATGGTATACACAAATTTAACGCATAGAAAATTACTTTGAGACTACAACATATTTTACAAAAAAAAAAAAAAACCTGTGGAAATTTTATTTCTTTGAATTTTTTGTCGAAATCGGAAGTGAAGAATTTTCTGTGTCCAAATAAGATTTTAAAAAATCCAAAAAAATTTCTTTCCATAGTCGATACCCTTCTCATGGACATCGTTGGAGATCTCCTTTAAAAAGGTAAAATACATAAAGATTTTTCAAGATATGATTATTTTTTGGCTTTTTGCGGATATTCAAGCTAATTTACATGGTTGTTTTAGTGTTTTTTTTGAATTCCCGGGAATTATAGGGAAAATTCCCGGGAATCGGGAAATGAAAAAAGGCAAAATTCCCGGGAATTTCGTCCTGGGAATTCCCGGGTTAAAACCCTACTCGTGATTTATATAAGGTCAAGCCATATTTGTGCCAAATTTGTGTAAAATCGATTCATTAATAAAAAAAATTCGTTTCATAAGAAATGCATTTTAAACGCTTAAAATGGTTTTTCTAAAAAAAAAATTAAATAGGATTAAAATAGGAAACCATGTGAATCCTCCATTTTAGGTATAGGGCATGTTCAGCGAACTTATGTATAACACTACGAGTAATATTTTTGTGGGACATTTGAACCTTCTAACTCTTCACTTAAAGGGACAAAAACGACCCGTAGTTAGAGAGTTAAAATGTTCCGCAAAAATATTTCTCATGAAATTCTACTATAAGTCAGGGTTCCAAGCCGACTCAAAATTTTCGGCGGCGGCGGCGTAACCAAAACAACTACGGCGGCGGCGGTGTTTATGTATATAAACCGGCGGCTGGATTGACGGCTCGAATTATTTTCTATGCACTGTTAAGAGCTTTGAAAAATTAATTCTTTTCTGATTGAATCCGCTTAAGACCTGTTAACTTATCTCAAAATAAACTGAGTTTAGTGCTTAACCATAGTTACCAGTTAGTTAGCCATACAAAATATATGAAAAAGCAATTGTCGTTGTCGACCCAGTTCTGATTAATCTCTAAAATAAGAAAAATAAATTTAAAAAAATGGCGGCGGGAAAAAATTTCGGCGGCTCTTGTTTTTGTCGGCTGCTCTTTTGAGCCGAAGCGAGTCTTTTGAAACGGCGGCGGCTAATAAAGCATAAAAGTGATTTTGCGCCGGTCGGCTTTTAACACATCAGCATTGAAAATTTAACTTCAGTGCCAGTAACAAGTAAAAACGGGTCGTTTATGTTCCTTTTTAAAAAGGGTCCAGGAAATTCCCTTTCATTAAAGAGTTAGAAGGTTAGAATTTTCCACAAAAATGTCCTTCGCAGTATTTTTAGCGGTGATACTTTAGTGAATTTGCTCCCAAAGTTCAGAGATGGATTTTTTAACAACTGGTAATTTAATTAAAAAATTAAATATATGTAAATATAAATATATAAAGAGTCATTAAAAAAAACATTTTTTTTTTGATTTCTATAAAAAAAATTGGTATATATTTTTTTTAAATATAATAACTTAAGGTCTATTTTTATGATTTTAACCAAAAATTAAGTATATTTAAGGATTTATTAATGAAATAGGTAATGTGTTTTTGCCAAAGTTTAACTTCTTTTTAAATAATATTATCTTAATTAAAAAAAAAAAAATTATACCATTTTATTAAAACCTAAGAAAATTGGAAACTTTTTCGTAGCCCATAAAAGATGAAATTACAAAAATACATATTTTGACATCTGTGAAAAATTTGTTTTTATAGTTGAATGACGAAATTGGATCTTTCCTTTATTTTTTCTTATATAAAATTATAAGAGTATGAAAAAAAATTTTTAAATCAATTAACATAATTTTTTTTAAAGTTCCATTTAAGTTTCGATATTTTTAGGCCCCCAGCAAAAATATTGTAAAAATGCAAAGATTAATTGGATATGTTTATTGCAGGTTTTGTTACAATTTTATTATCTTTTATTGATTCAAATATATAACAATATTTAAAAAAGATGGCTCTAAAAATGAATTTTTACAAATTTTTTTTCTAAGATCCAAAAAATTCATCTTTTTTCATTACATGGTATGCTAAAAATTTAGCGACTTTAGCGACCTCTAGTGTAGACAGTATGATTTATACCAGAAAGGATAATATTTACGAGATTATATACCCGAGTAAAAATAGTTGTATAGGAAATTATATAATTTAATATGGACAACTATGTTGATATATAGTCAAGTGTGATACTATATCTGTGCGGATATAATTATATATAGCTTTGAGTTTTTCAAATATTTCTTATATGATGTCATAGACCAGTATAAATATATATGTCCCCATATATATAAATATGTACCATATCTAGTTACATATGCTATTACAATTTTAATGTAGCGTCATATATAATTCAAAATGGCTTTATCGGAAAACATATAAAGTTTTATATAGCTCAATGTTAAATTTGTTTTCTAAGATGTTTTAGATATGTTTAAGTATAGCGCAATGTAAAAAAAATCTTTCTTTTTTTAGATATATTTACGTATGATTTCGAAATATAAAAGGCGTACTCATTATAACTCCTAAATTCTTTGTAAACCTTGCATAAATACAAGCCATGTTTTTTATGTATAGAAATTGAGATTACACTCATAAACATACCAGGTTTATACAGTTAACGGGTAGAATACAAATTTATATGAGAAGGCTTAAAATGATTGGTTACAATAATTTAAATTTTTATTTAAGTTTTGAAACATTATATAATTATGTCTTTCTACATCAAATTAGATATAATTATATCGGGTCAAAATTCGGATAAGATTCTATATCATTTAATAAATTTAGATCTTATCCGATATAATTTTATCCACCATTTTTCGGATCATAGTATATCTCCAATTATATTAAATAAGATATCATTACATATGGCATCATATTATTTTTTTACTCGGGTATACAAAAAAAATATTTTTGTCCAAATCGGAGACATCATTTTTTTTTTTTTTTGAGTTTTGTATATGGGACAAAGCACTGTGCGACTCCCAGGGCGGACCATCAGATCTTAATGAGCTTCGGTCTATGTTGTAGAGTAGAAAAATCTAAAGGACACGAATTTTTTTCTTAGCTGCCCAAACTTATATTTAAGGGTTAAAAAATGGGGTCAAAAAAGGCCAAGTTTTCGGTTTTTTTGTTTAATTTACAATATATTTCTCCTCAAGTAACTATAGGAAAATTTGGTGTCAAACTTAAAGTATTTGAGAGGCATGTAAAACATGCTTGCACTTATAGAAATAGATCTGTAAAAATAGCAGAAAAAGCAACTAAAAGTAACTTAAAAAGGATGCTGCAGCAAAAACTCTTAAATTAGTAGTTTTTTTCTAAATACTAGGAAAACAAGAAAAGCAAAAAGAAAACTTTCAAATTTACAGAAAATTAGTTGAATTTAAGTCAGTACAGAAAATTTTGCTAAATACCAGTAGTACAATAAAAAAACAAATCTTTGATGCACAGGAGTTACGACACATCATTTCTAATAAACTTTGGGACGCAGATCACGAAAATGGCCATAAAATTTTAAAGTTAGCTATAGTTTAAGAAATAAACTCAAAACCAAAACGATTTTCTATGAAAATTAAATTTTTTTAATAAGCTTTTTGCAAAAAGATACAAAATTGAAAGTAATGACACTATTTTTTGCAACATTTTAAAATGATTTAAATAGTTTATCAAAAAACATTCCTCATTTTCTGTTTTAATTTTAAATTAAAATTGACTAAAACTGAAAAAGATAGACTTTTATAATACCTCAAAATTAAGTAGACTGTGATAAATTTTAAATTATAAAACTCAGAGTTTTTTAGAAGCTAAATGAGACAAAATCAATTTTTTCTGATTTCCTTTTTATGGTTTAGAATTACCCGATTTACCCTCAACTATAGATGTGCAAAATCATTCGTCGTTGTATTTTGCCGATCTGACATATTTTGGATAAATTAAAATCTTACCAAATCCTCAAATATATTGCGAAATCTACTTCGATCTGCCATTTTTCAGATAAATTTAGATATAACTTAATCCCCAAATATATTGTATGGATATAATTTAATCCCCAAGGATATCATTGGAACTCCCAATTTTGAGATATATGTTGATCTTAGTTTATCATCATGTATACAATGGGATTTTATGCGATATCGTTGGATACACAAAATTTTGAGATCTAATTGGATCAGCTAAATATTACAACAGAATGTCATATTGGATATTATTAAATATTGCACCAGATAATTTTTTTTTTTTTTGTTTACTCGTATATTTATTTTATTTTTTGTTTTGGTTAATTTATTTTCAACTAATCAAAATGTTTAAAGGCAAGAATATACGTTAAATATTATTGATCAATCTTTCAAAAATCAACCAATAAGAAGAGTTTATTTATAAATACTTTATTCTGATTGGTTGATTTTAGAAAGATTTGCAGGTTAATTTTTTATTTTCTAGTATCTCAAATATAACCAAAATCCTGTATATTTATCAGGTTTATTTTTGCTGTTTCTATCTTAATAAGTTTTGGCGAAAATAAGCTGCTATTTTCCGTGAGGTATTTTTAACTCATTTTTAGTTGTTTTAGCTAAAGGTTTTGCCGACTTTTTTCTATTAGTGTACTGTGGAAGAGTATTTTAAATTTAAAGTCGGCCTTATTTTCAGAAACGGTTTTATTTATTTCATGTATGAAAACCGTACAAAAATATTTATGTTTTTAAGCCAAGAATACACTTTCAATATTATTGATGAAGTTCTCAATGCAAACATACACGTTCAATATTATTGATCAATGCTTTTAAAATCAACCAATGAGAACAAAATATTTAAAAATAATATCTTCTGATTGGTTCATTTTTAAAAAATTCATAAATAATATTGAACGCGTTATTCCTACTTTAAAGTAGGGAATACACGTCCATTTTATATTTAAATACTTTGCTCTGATTGGTTGATTTTAAAAACATTTATCAATAACATTGAACGTGTATTCTTGCCTTGAAGGCAGCCATATTCGTTCAATATTCGTGATCAATATTTATAAAATCATCAAATTAAAAAAAGTATTTAAGGCAAACATACACGTTCAATATTATTGATAAATGTTTTTAAAATCAACCAATCAGAACAAAGTATTTAAATATAAAATGGACGTGTATACCCTACTTTAAAGTAGGACTAACGCGTTCAATATTATTTATGAATTTTTCAAAAATCAACCAATCAGAAAATTTTATTTTTAAATATTTTATTTTCATTGGTTGATTTTAAAAGCATTGATCAATAATATTGAACGTGTATGTTTACATTGAGAACTTGATCTTGAAGTCGGCAAAACCTTTAGTTAAAACAACTAAAAATTAGTTAAAAATACCTCACGGAAAATAGCAGATTATTTTCGCCAAAACTTATTAAGATAGAAACAGCAAAAACAAATCTGATAAATATACAGGATTTTGGTTATATTTGAGTTATATTTGCGATACTAGAAAATAAAAAATTAACCTGCAAAATCAGCAGAAAATTTTGCTAAATAATTAGTAGACCAAAAAATCACAAAAGAAAATTAAAAATTTTCAAAGTTTTTTTTTTTCGATTTTTTTTAAAGCAAATAAAAATTTAGGCTTCTGAAATCAGCAGTAATAATTTCTGTGGCAGGAAAAACTACTGTTGGCATTCAACTAAATTTGACTTAGGAATTACAAATATTTTGTAGATTTAACAATTTTTTTTGCTATTTTTAATCTACTAGTATTTATTAGAATTTTCTTCTGATTTTACAGTACAACTTAGCAATTTCAGTTCACTTAAAATTAACTCAGATATAATTAGAAGGCTGTAAGTTTATCAATTTTATTTTTGTTGATCTTATCTTACTAGTATTTAGCAAAAAAAAAAAAAAATTCATAGTTTTAGCAGTATTTTCTACAAGGTCTTTTTTAACTTATTTTTAGTAACTTTTTTTGTTATTTTTACAGGTGTTATTTCTATGGGTATAAGAGCCAATAATTCTTGTAAACAAATTTTAAAAAATTGTTAACTTCAGCGGTTCTGACGTAGTTATTTATACTTTTTCATTTATTCAAGTAAATATTAATATATGAAGAGAACTAACGTGCAGCTGCTGCTAAAAATTCGTTTACTTCCATTTAATTGAAAGTGTAATTAGTGTGATTTGGAGAAATTTTCTTTTTTATTCCATAAAAGACACATTTTTCTTTTCACTTAGAATTGCTTTTTTTAGAAAAAGATTAATTCACACTTAAGCCAACACTTGAAATAAAGATGTTTGCTTAAGTAAAATATGTGTGGAGAAAATCGTACTTATTGTTAGAGCTGATTATAATACCAGCTTTAAAGCATTCAATAAAAATGTTTTATTTAAAAATTGTTGTATAAAATTTACAAAGCTTTGTATTAACCCTCTAATGCTCTTTCTTCTGATTGCGATAATATTTAAAGTATATATTTGGCATTGAAAACCTACTACGGAAAAAATATAAAAATTTTAATTTAGGCGACATAGCACGAAAAGGTTGAAGACGAATTAAGAAATCCAATAGTTGTATAACTTCGGTTTTTGCTATAAAAAACAATCTCAGTAAAATAAAATTACGTTCCAAAAATTGTTGATCTAGTGTTGTTATTTCAGAAATTAAGGCGATTTTGAAAATTAGGAAATCTGTCGAATTTGGCACTGTGCTTAATTTCAAAAAAAAATCTGTCAGCTAGTTTTTGAGTTTGAGAGATATTTGTATCCTGGCGTTATCCTGTGAATCCAGGAGCAAAATCTGTTACTCTTTTTACAAGTACACTGAAAATATTATTACAAACGCAAAGAAAAAACATGGTTGGGATGACCATATTCGAAGAGCATCATATATTTTTGGATTTATGATTGCGACAATCATATTATGAAATACCTTTTTCTATCATAGATCCATTAATTACTACATTATGATTCTAAACTGATCCCAATATTATAATACTATAATCCTGTATATCATACTATGATCCCTATAGTTTTTTCCCAGCATTCTCTTGAAGGTGAGTAAAAAAGCTGTGCACGATTTGTTTTATTCACAATAGTATATTTATTTATTCAAAGACTAATTTACAAACTTAAATAATAGCGCGTAGAAAAATATTGTTAAAAATACAATTTTACAATGCATCCGAAATGATCATAACATGTTCTCAGTGATCATATTATGTTTCTAATGATCATAATATTTTCCTAATGATCATATTATGGTAATGAAAAAATGTTGTGATCATTTGGGATCATATTATGATCACCAGGAACATATTATAATTAGTACGTAAATATTATGATCATTTCGTCGTGCACTTACACTTTTTTTTTAATTTTGCACTTTTTTAAATTTTTTTTTCGTACAAAACTAAAATCTATCACACTTCTTATTACAGACGCTCTGAATAAAATCAATTACTTTTTTCACTTAATTTATAGCACTAAACAATTTATTTCATAATAAACAATAATTTCATTTAAGTACTGCTTGACAATCTATATCTCTCTAGACTTCTTGGGTAGAGCGATTTCTTTCTTCCAAAATCAATGTCACTATTAAAATTAATACCAATAAGATATTTCTCTATTTTTTAAGTCTTTTTTTTAATACATTACAACTTCTTTCCACAAAATCTTAAACAAGACTAACGCGAACTTATAGATGACGCTCTTAAAAATATATACTGATCATCCCATGGTTGTCGAAACTATAGCAATGATTGTGAACATGATTTCTCTCAACTCAGATAATAATATGATTGCATTCAAAGAGAGGAATATGATTGTCCAAATAATATATGATTGTAGATGAGAGAAATATTATGATAATCGACAAAAAGAGAGATTTTAACTATAAAATGGTTATAGGTGACCATATCATTTGTAAAGTATGATTAATACATTAATAATTTGCAATAACCATGTATGGCAGTAGTTACCATAGTTTGGTAGCTGTGATCATATTGCAACCATATCTTTTCTCTGCGTGCAGTAACTGATTGTAGTTTATTTAAAAAGTTTTCCGAACATTTATTTTTAAATGTTTATACAGTTAAAAAGAAAAGAAATATATTATTCAACTTTTTTTGTCATTTATTTAAAAAATTAACTATATATAAATACGGATTTTCTGTTACAGTTAATATTTTCATTTAAAATGTTTTATTAAAAAAAGAAACCTTATTAGATTTCTAAGTCAGTTTAAAAAACGAAATAAACTAAATAGCATTTATTCTTACGGAATGTGTAGTTAATTTCTTGAAAGTTAAAAAAACGAAATAAATGAAAAATCATTATTTTTTAAGGATTTTTTAGTATATTTATTAACATTTAAAAATAAATGAAAAGTTCATTTGATTTAAATGAAAAGTTAGTAGACCGGTTTTCAAGTGATTTTTCATTTATTTTAAATTACATTTTCAGTTAATTTAAATTACAAACTATTTTGTGTGTAGAGACTCTAAGCAAGATTTGTTGTTATCGATATTATGTGCAAGATCTTAGATGCTTTTTTGACTACTCGTGTAAAAAAGTCAGATCTGGCCAGATCTCAGTAGATCTTACCAGATCTAATACGATCTCAAATTTGTCCCCAATTTTGAGACCTGATCAGATCTGCTGAGATCTGGCGCAATTGTCCAGATCACTTTAGATTTGAACAGATTTGGCACTAGATCTGATCAGATCTTGCCAGAAGGTATTATCACATATGCCATATCTGATCATATTTGATGAGATCTGGTACAGGATCTATTTAGATCCAAAAAGATCTGATCAGATCTAAACTTTTTTACACGGGTAATTTTAAAATATTTTTTTCTGTTTTTCCTCGCTAGAAAATCGTTCCTTATACAAAAAAATATAAAGACAAAAATATTTGCTATCGTTATTTATCTAAAATTATTTAAGATCTGAAGACCGCTTTTTGGCAGTCGTGGGCATTAGAGGATTAATGTTAAAAAATTATTCGTTGACTTTGTAAGAAAAAGTTTTTTTATTAAAAAAAAAAAAAAATTCTCATAAATTTTATTGACCGAAAAATCTGCCTGTGTAGTTATTAAAGTAACTAAAGATAGCCTCGAGTTTAAAAACTTCTATGTTATTATTAAACAAAATGTGTTTAGTATTTGAATGTGCTATAGCTCTAGAATTTGACAAACTTTTTGTAAAAGAATTTTGATTTAAGCAGGTGTTTATACCTAACGTGTGAACTAGTAATATACTTTAAATAGTTCACCAAAAATTTTATGATTTTACTTAGATATTACATAATTTAAATTTATTTTATATACTAAAAAAACTTACCTTTATGATGTCTTATGTGATGTTGTGTATTTGAGCCCATACAACAGGGTTGTTCATAATATAAATTCCAAGTATTTTCATAATCAGAGTAGGCATAATCCACAAAATTTGTCAGTAGTAATAACATCTGTGTGACCAGCACGTAAAGTGTTGGAGATTTATTTAAAATTTTTATTGAGCACATGTTTAATGATAATAACAACAACAAAAAATAAAATCACAACTTTATGTTTTGAAGAAAAATTTTACTTTTAAGAAATACATTAATTTTTTCTAAGCCTTATTTATTTTTTTTTTAAATAGGTGAGCAAAATTTCTTTACTAATTAAACACACACTTGAGCTTAAAAATTTTCTTTTCAAATTTTTTAGATTTTTTTATAAATTTTTCAAAATATTTTTTTTTTATTTAACTTTCGATTTTTGTTTAATTTTTTAGTATTTTTTAATATTATTTTAAGTTTTTTTGTTGCTTTTAAAATTTCCTTTCGTTAAGGAATTTTTTGTATTCATTTTTTTTTTCAACGTATTTGTTTGTTTTAAGAATTCCCGCAAATCCTTGTTTGGTTTTTTTTTTGCTATTTTAAAAATTTCCGACAAAAATTTTTTGGGTTTTCAATATGTTTTCTTTAGCACTAACCGTTACGAACTGAGTTTTTAAATCACGAGTTGTTTAGTTTAAATAAACTTGAAAATATTAAGAAAATAAACGAATGCATACGATGTTAGAGAGAAAGTTACCGTTATTTTGTTTAAAAATTGAGCATACTTTTATTGTTGTCACCAAAAGAGTATAATAACATTGTGATTATAATTCTAGCAGTTACTTTTTTCGAGTTGCTCTCTGATAAACATTTTTATAATTAAATATGTTTTATAGTTACAGTTATTCTATATTACAGGTGTTGTATTCAGTGCATATCCTTTCATATAGAGAATGAGAGCCCTTTCATATATGATTGAAAAAAACTGCTGTAATGAGAGAAAAATAAAAAGGGAGGTTAAATATAAGTTTCGATATAAAATGCGCTTGCTTATTGTAAAGAGCGCGATTCGGAGAGAGAAAATTTCCCTTTTTTTTCTTGTTGAAACAAATATCCTAGTTGGAAAATTTCCTATATTATTTTCATTTTTTGCAATACTTTAATTTCAATTTAATGGTTGTAGTGAACTTGTAATTTTTGTTGTTGTTATTCTTTCTTTTTTGCGCTCGAACACTAACAAAAATGAACACATTTCAAGAGTAACAATAACAACGAAACTATACAATTGCAAAAACAACAACTACAACAGTAATATTCATTTATATATGTAGTGCTATCATAGCATTCCTTGTTTTTTTTTTCATATAAATAAAATTTCAAGGGTAATACCGGCTGATGCAGCACTTATATTTTACTCCACTATATGTCCATGAAATGATGCTGTCTAGTTTGTCTGTCTGTCATTTAGTCTCTGTATGTGTGTCTGTTTGTTTATATGTTGAGTTAGCTGTTTTCGTTTAATAGTGTTGGTTGGCTTGCTTGTATGTTTATAAATCTAAAAATTTTGTTTTATCCTTTTATATTTCCTATACGCACACACACACATACAATTTATTTGTAGTTGTTATTTTTTCGCAAAATTATTATTTATGCATATGCGTGTAATTGCAAAATAGTTCGCACTGTTGTTATGTATATTTTTAAATTTCTTTCATTTTAATAACCTTTTTTCGTTTGTTGGTAGTTGTAACAGACACTTATGACAGTTTGTACATTTGTTTTGCTAAAGGATTGTCTGGTTCTCTGTCTAGCTGGCATTTTGGAAGTTCATTTACGTTTAATAAGAGATTA
This sequence comes from Leucophora obtusa, assembly GCA_949987735.1. NCBI lineage: Eukaryota > Metazoa > Arthropoda > Insecta > Diptera > Anthomyiidae > Leucophora > Leucophora obtusa. The sequence continues at coordinate 56,233,513 of OX465299.1, read as the reverse complement.
CTAAAGCAACTATAGTTTTTTTCAAATTAAAAAGTAAAAGGATTAGTTGGTTTTAATGTTTCGAATCAAATTCTGTATCACAATTTTATAATAAGCGCATTTTTTAATCACCTGGATTTAGTTTTTCTTACAAAAAAAAAAAGAATTTATTCAATCCAAAACAAAATTGGATTTATTTATCCGGGTTTACACACAACAATAGAAACACAAATATATGAAACATTCTGTTAATTTAATTAGAAACAAAAAAATTTAAAACTAGAAAACAAAAGCATTTTATTTAAATTTTTTTATTAAATATGTTTAGAAAAAAAAACTACACTTCTCTAGATACTTATTTTCCACCTTGGACATGCAGAAATAGCTGAAATCGAAATGGCAATTTTTCACGCTACTGTAAGTAATTTAATTAAATCCAATTGGTGAATATTAAACATTGCAGTGGAATATTTTAATTGTGTAGAAATATAAAATGAAGTGATGAAACTAAAAAGGAAAACTCTTTCTTGCTGTTTTATATAAAATATAATAAAGAATTTAAAGTTACAATAAAATCATGCATCATTGCATTTATTATTAAAAATTAGGGTGAAAGAAGGTCAGATAGAAAAATTCTGTTAAAATATGTGAAAACTAACTCCATCTATTGAGCACTTTAAGAACTAATTTTTGGATTTAATAAATCCAAGTGATTAGAAAAAGCGGCTAATATTTAATACAAGACATGAAGTGCTAAAATAGTTTTGTACCGAAAATATTTTAATTCTTTCACACAAAATTTCAAACTTTCATTTTTTCTTTTTCCATTTTTTTATCTAAATATTCCCGAAAACAAATTTCAATGCCTAATATCAAATGTAAATAAAAATTGGATATCAAGAGCTGATTGGAAAGGTTGTTGCTGCTGTGACAAATTTTTTCAAATTTTTTATTTAGACACACTCATCGCTATATGTGGCGCGCAAAATAGAAAGGGACCTAAGGATAGAAAGGGACCTAAGGTCAGGAGAGCATGGGATCGGTCTCATTCGATGCTCAGATGTTGTCCACAAAAAAAAAAAAAAAATTGATCTTTTTCCCTTAGGCCCCTTTCTCTATGCGCTGTCACATATGCCGACCTTGGTATATCCCGTTAAGAGGTGATGCCATGAATTATAGCCTGTGCAGAGGGCTGCCGATTCGATCACCGGTCTTGGAAATACATAAAAAAATTTACATATGTGACCTTCTCCGAGAAAAGGGACCTAGTGTGTCAAAAAACGGGTTTGGACATAAGAGTGGATTCTGGTACCTAAAAGGGTGTAGAATAAGATGAAATGAGTTAAGATGAAATGATTTAGATTAACCATACCAAATCGCATCTCCCAACTGAAGGTGTGTTCAAAGTGACAATGCTATATGAAACTTTAAATGCGTTCTTCTCAAAACTTCATTTTCACGCACTAGGTCCCTTTTCTCGGAGAAGGTCACATATAGAGACAGTTAACAATTAAAATTACTTTGATCAATTGAGACATAAACTAACCACTGACGAGTCTTTGGATGAGACGAAACTGCGGTATTCTAGCGATTCCCTTGTGTATGTTAACCCATTTTTCGCCGCAACTAATTCCGGTCGACAGATTTTGATAAAAATTTATGTCAATGCTATTCTGGCCCTAAATAAGAAAATCAAAAATTTTTAAGTCAGTGAATATTCAAATTTTCCGGAAAATTAATGGAGATTTTTATTACAATTGGCGGAATATGTATACTAGACAAAAATTTGTCGATATTGTGCCATCGACAATGATTTTTGATATATCGTAGAGGAACTTGTTTTTCCTCATGGCAAAAGCTATCGAAAAATCGATGGCACAATATCGATTTCTAAATCGACTCACCCTACTACAGTACCGATATTTTGCAGTGTAAATAAATACCATTTTTATAGTGAGTGTGTACAAAAAATAAATTAAATAAAAAAAAATTTCATTAGCAACCCAGTGTAGAAACGGTAATGACATATCATTATTTTTTGGACTACCAGTAATGACACCCACTTACTTTCTGCATTATTTTAAAACATAATAATGAGATACTAATAATGACTTATTTTTATCACTATTTCAAATAGAAAATAATTTTCTAGATTTTTTTGAAAATTTTTTGAAATCTATTTTTAGACTCAATATTTTTTAAATACTGGTAAGGATATATGTAACCACATATTTTTTGATTTTTTGTATGTTGGCGAGTAAGCTTACTTGTGTGCAGCAGGTCAATTATGTTTTTATCTATTAAATATTACATGTCGATATAGCTCAGATGGTAGAGCTATTGACTGACAATCTGTAGACCCAGGTTTATTTAAAAAAATTAAACAATTAAAAATATTTTTTTTTATATAATTTATTTTTAGACTCATTATTTTTGTCAGTACTGGTAATTACATAGGTAACGATATATTTTTGATTTTTCGTATGCTGGTGTGTAACCATAACTCATTATTTTTCGCGACATCGACATATAAAGGTAATAAGAAATGTAATAACAAAAGTAACTAGTTACCATTACCAAGTATGTAGTTACATAACCACATATCTGGTAATGATTTTATGCACTGGGAAGTCATGAATAATAAAAGTGCTCGTGATTATAATCACCGGACATCGAAAAATGGGTTTAATTTTAAAATAAATATGTTTTATTCTTCTTCTTCCTCTAAATCAGCTTTAGAAAAAGAAATTTTTTATAAGTAAAAAATTAAAATGTTTTTAAGGGTTAAATTCGTAAGTATTCAGAATTGGCGCTCAAATGTCCCACAAACCTGGATTTTAGAGAGAAACCATGGGAATATTCCATTTTTGGTACAGGATGTGTTCAGCGGGCTTATTTTAAACTCTAAGAGGAACATTTTTGTGCCACATTTTTTTGTCCCTTTTTTTAAAAAAAGGCAAAAAAGTCCCTCTTAATGAAGAGTTAGAGGGTTAGAATGTACCACAAAAATGTTCCTCGTAGTGTTTTTAGCGGTGATGCTTTAGTGAATTTGCTACCAAAGTTTAAAGATAGACTTTTTTTATCAGCTGGTAATTTAATTAAAAAATTTAGCTTTTATTACGTGAATGAAATACAAAAAAAGAGTCCTAAAAAAATAGATTTATTGTGATTTCTATAAAAAAATTGGTATATATTTTTTTTAAATATACACAGAAAAAATTATTAACCTTAAATATCTAATTAAATATATATTCAAAATAGAAATTGTTACTAAACAAGTATTTAATTGAATCAATTAATATTTTAATTGACTTTTAAATAATTTTGCAAATATTTATTACGTAATTATGTGTTGTATAATTCCCAAACTTTTTTTTCTCAAACTGTAGCATATATAGAAAAATTTTACTATAAGAACCAAAACCTTTGCAGTTCACAAACAAAACAAACCCATATGCAGTACTCCAAATGTATAAACATGACATACACACACTTTTTTACAATTTCATATTATTTTTTTTATTTTCAATTAATATTTTAGTTGATATTCCCTACGGGAAGTTTTAACAAACTGTCACCGAACTGGCCCCTTTATATGAAATAGACTGGTCACTTTTACATGGCGTTGTCATAGGAGGTGGAAATTGACCCCTTGTGACATGTCACAAGACAAATCCTAGGACAGGTTACTGAACTCTCAATTTCAGGGACCTGTCCTGGGATTTGTCTTGTGACATGTCACAAGGGGTCAATTTCCACCTCCTATGACAACGCCATGTAAAAGTGACCAGTCTATTTCATATAAAGGGGCCAGTTCGGTGACAGTTTGTTAAAATTTCCCGTAGGGTTATTACTACTTTAATCGAAATTTGTTTCAATTAATCGTATACAATTTTTAGTAATTAATAGTATCATTTGAGTGATAGGTGTAAAATCAATTTAAATTTTAATTGATATCATCAATTTAGTTGTTAAAATTCGTTTTAGTTTTTTTCTGTGTAGTAACTAAAGGCATATTCGTAACAAAAAAATACTAATGTGAAAATCATTTAACATAATTTTTTTTAATATATAACCAAACTTTGGTAATTTTTAAGATTTTAACCAAAAATTACTTAGGTATATTTAAAGATTTATTAATCAAAAAATAATGTGTTATTGTCAGAGTTTGTACTTCTTTTTTAAATAATATTATCTTAATACACTATTTTACTGAAATCTAAGAAAGTTGGAAACTTTTTCGTAACCCATAAAAAATTAAATTACAAAAATACATATTTTGACACTTGGGAAAAATTTTTTTTTTAGTGAAATTAAGAAATTGGTTCTTTTCTTTATTTTTTCTTATATAAAATTATAAGAGCTGTATTTTGTCTCATACTTATCAACGTTAATTATTTAAAGCAAATCTACACCCAGAAAAGAGATTCAGTTCTGATAACCGCATTTGTAGCCAATCGCATGGTTCAGTTGTGGTAGCAGAATTTTTCAGTTGTGGCAACAGAAAACCAATTGAGACAGGACTAATTTGACTGTGGCAACGGAATCCCAGTTGCATCAAAAATAATTCTGTAGCCGCAACCGAAAAATTCATTTGATGCAACTGAACCATTCGATTGGCAACAAATGGGGTTGTCAGAACCGAATCTGTTTTCTGGGTTTTGTAGTACAAAAAAATTTTAAAAAGTTATGTTTATAATTTTTCCGTTATAATCGAACGTATGTCGGCAAAAGTTTTTAGGAAGTAACACGAATAAGTTACGCCAGATGTCAAAATGTATAAACGTTGAGTTTTCAACGTTGATAATTATCCGTGTTGGTAGTTAACGTGCATATGAAAAGTAATATGTTAATTTTCATCTTAAACGCGGTTTTATGCACTTTGGGGTTTTTTATGAGTTAACGGATATAGTTAAGTCGAAAACACAGCTAGTATCATGGCAAAAAATTTTAAAATCAATTAACATATTTTTTTTTTTTTTTAAGTTCCATTTAACTTTTGATATTTTTAGGCTCCCAGCAAAAATATTGTAAAAATTTAAAAAATAATTTGATATGTTAATTGCAGATTTAAAAAAATATTTAAAAAAAGAAAAATTTTAAAGATACATCTAAATATAAATTTTTACCAAATGTTTTTTGTAAGATCCAAAAAATTCATCTTTTTTTATTACATTCTATGCTAAAAATTTAGCCATTTTATCGACCTCTAGTGTAGACATAATGGGTTATACCAGAAAGGATAATATTTACAAGATTAAGTAATTTTAGTATATATTTATAAAAAAAAATATTTTCGTCGAAACCGGAGACACAAATATTTTGTTGATTTTTGTCTATGGGACAAAGCACTGTGTGGCGGTGTAAACAGCAAAAAGCTTTGTATAATGGAAACTTTTATCCGTCATATGAACACATGTTAAATTTTGTTTTGATCTGTCAACTCATTCTTATATATAGTAACAGATGTTCAAAAAGGCGCTACAGTGATTTTTTTATAATGGAAAAATTACAAATTCGTGGTGTGATTAAATGTTTATATAAGAAAGGTTTATCGGATAAGTTCTGGTACCAGATCTGGTATCAAATCTGGCCGGATCTGCTCATGTGTGGCCACAAAAATCACCAAATTTTACAGATCTGGCACTAGATTCTACCAGAACTGGCCATAAACTATATCACATATTCCAGATCTGGCACCGGATCTAATTATATCCAATCGTGTCTAATAAAATCTAAAGAGATCTGATCCGATTTAATTTTAACTTAAAAATAACAAAAATTTTGTTGATATAAGAAGTTTGCTTTGGTTATTTTTAGTCTAGTTATAATTAGCAAAATTGTATTCCGGTTTTACAGTATAATTTTTCATTTTCAACTAACTAAGTTAACTTAAATATAACCAAAATTCTGTAGATTTAAAATTTTTATATTTGCTGTTCCCATTTTACTAGTATTGAAGAAGTTTTGGAAGTTTCTTCTATAAGGTTGTTAAAAATTAATTTTTAGTAGTTTTTTTCTCTATTTTTAAAGGTTTATTTCTATGAGTGTAGCACTTTGAAAAGGAAAAACTCGCTGGTAGCTTACACGCAACCATTTTTATTAAATTTTAACATCCACCCGTGTCTGTTAGAAATATTTTACCATATCTTGCTAAAAATTTAACTTTTGTACAAATATTTTAAATCCTTCTTAAATGGTTTATTTTATATAAATTGAAAAAAATTTATTAATTTAAATGTCTACATAGTTTTTTTCAATTAAATGTATAGCAATACAAAGAAGAAACTGGTTTGTTGAATAAAATTATTTTAGTTTTAAAAGAAAATTCTTAGACAACTATTTATGATTAAAATAATTATTTTTATGGTAAACCACAAACAAAATACGAATAAGAAATAATTGAAAACAAAATATAAAAATAAAAAGATAAAAAAAAAACATTTTGATGGTAAAAGCTACTTCACTTCTAGAGAATAAAAAGATATTAAAAAATAAAATAATAAACAGTACATTACAGATGAGATTTCAAACATAGTATAATTACACTGCAGGTCCTTAGAGTAGGAATAAAATATTAAAATTTCTTTTTTTTTACCTTTCTTCTAATTTTATAAATCAGTTTGCATCGAGTGAACTAAAGGAAAAACAAAGTTCTCTATATCATTATAGTATCTGTTAAAATAGATTTTCGAAAAAGTTTTATAAAAAAATATTTTTTATTGTAAATTTTTTTTAATAAAATTTGTTGTGCCGGAAATCTAACCTGGGACTCCGGATTGCCAGTCGATAGCTCTACCCTCTGAGCTACCTCGACATGTTATATTTGATAGGCCAAAGGATAATCCATCTGCTGCGCTTAAGAGAAAAGGAACCGGTCACCGGATACGTCACGTGACCGGCCCTTGGACCCGTTCTTTTATATGAAAAGGACCGGTAATTTTTATCAGTGTCGTTTGCCTTGACGGGTTCATTAATCGTCTACTTATGTAAAAGTTGACAGCAAATCGAATATGCTAACAACTCAACTTAGACTAACATCAACGAAATCTGACAATGCTATTTTTATCCTTTGTTATTATTGCTCTTTTTTGCTTTAAACCTTAATTCTTAAAGTATCTCAGCTGGTTCTATTCAACTCTGTATATGATAGCCACAGATTTTTTGAATTACAAGGAAACCGTTAAATTTAAATGTATGTTATTTAATTTTAATTATTTTTAAGATGAATGAGAGATGTATAGTAAATCTTTTATTTGGTAAATTAATGTTCTTTAGTTTGACTCTAGAACATAAATTAATATCACTTTCTGTTTAAATTATTTTTCAAAATAAAGAAAGATGATTCACAAGTAAATTACAAAGAATAACAAATTTGAAAGAATTCGATAAGACCAGCAAGACAGAATACGTATTTTCGGCTTTCGCTCAACAGTGTCGTTTGCCTTGACGGGGTAATAATTGATAATCGTCTACAACTTTTTAATATTTTTTCTCTTGTACTAGTTTTACTAGGAATGTACTCGTACAAACCTATTATTTAAAAAAATTTATTCTAATTCAATAACAGTTTGTAATTAATCGTATCCCATTCCTGGCGACCTGTTCGTTTCATAGAAAAAAACTATGAAATTTAAAAATGGTTTAATTTTTATTATACACAACTTTTCACCAAATAGCGATATAGAGGTTATTTATATATCCGTCAAGTCTAGTGACTCTAATTTGTATTAATTTGGATCTGAATTTTAAAAATGTGAGTAAAAAAATTAAATGAGTGAAAAAATCCTTGTAAATAAGCAAGTCGTTTTTCCATTTGTCTACCTTTAAATGGCCATCAATTCGACAGATTAATACATTGGGTAAAACCATACCAATTCCACACACCATTCGGATTTATCACCTTCGATTTAAATGAAATTCCCCATAACTGTAGCACACTTTGAGGGTTTAACGATACATAAATTTCGAGACCCAGGCGTCATAGAAATTGGAAAAAGCGTTAAAATATATAAGATAATAAATTATTGTTGGCCTTATTTTTAGGAAGGCTTTAGAAAAACTTGCATAAAGATTTTTGCCAAGAAAGGGTCAAAGGTCATTCTTTCGGATCATGAGTTGAAACGCCCGTACCTGAAAATGCACATTTTAAATTTTTAGAAAAATATATAGTTATAACTGAACACTAGACCGAACCTCAAAAAAAAATTTCGCCATACACACTCTAATATGAATTATTTTTGGAAGCCGATTTCAAAAAAAAAAAAATTTTGTGCCGAAAGTAGGGGTCGGCTTTTCTAATTTTTCGTTATAGCTTTGGCATTTAAAGTCCGATTTTAAAGTGTGATATATCGATTTTTTTTTATAAAGGAAAAATCCAATAAAAAAAATTTAAACGGGCGACCCCTAAGTTCGGCAACCAATAAATAAAAAAAATTCTACTTGGTTTATCGAAAAACTTCCTTAGCAAGAGTTTAATGATTTGTTAAGGGCTTTAATTTTCCGATATGAGGCTTGTACATTAAGGTCGTAGCAACGTAGATTTGGTGGGTAAATACTAGAATGGGATACTTGAGGTCAGTGGCCCTTAGAGCAAAACATTGGTCCCCTCGAGGGAAAAACATCGATATATTACACTTTACGATAAATGCCAAAGATATAAAGAAAACTGTAAAATAGCGACCCCTACGTTCGGTAAAAAAAAATAAAAAATGTTTCTTTTGAAACTGCTCACTGCGTACGGCTCACTTTTTTTGCCTGTAAGGTGGTACGGTCTATGAACACCCTACTTCAGTTGTGGAAAGTTTCAAGGTGGTATCTCGATTCATTTCCGAGTTGGAGCTAATTTCATTCACCACGATGAAAATTTCAGGTTTTCCGAACAAATAAAAAAATTCAATTGTTTTCAGCATGGTGAACACGAATATGAAATTATTTTTTGAGGCCTATTGAGGATTGAGATATTTTTAATTATATCCGATTTTAAGTTCGTTTGAAGTTTTATGCCATTTCTAACAATTTTCAACATTATCTCAAAAACCCATCATACAATTTAAAAAATATGTTCACATTTTGTTAAAGCACTGCGAAAACAATTGAAAATGATGTGGCACAACAAATAATAGTAAATTTATTTTTTTTCGATGTTTTTGGAAAATGTTAAATGTTATCCGATTTTATTCAGTTGTACTTAAGTAATTTTGAGATCAAATTAAAAAAATATACTGCGGAGCACACATCGAAAGTAGACATTTCGACAAATAGCTGCCACACTGAAGAGCATGTACCATTACAAAACATGTTTAACTAGAACACAGACACGAATCGAGATACCAGCATCATACCACCTTGAAATTTCATGAATATGTAGCAGGGGATTCAGTAATAAACACATATTTTTTTTAAGAATTTTGAAAAATGCGCATTTTGAGATGTAAATATTTGAACTAAAGGCCTCCAAAAATGACCTTTAAACTTAATACGGAAAAACCTGTTATGCATATCTTTTAAAAGTTACATTTGAATTATGTATCTTATATAAGTAAAAAGTTATATGCAATTTTCATATTTCATATTTTTTTCCAATATTCGTGACGTCGAATTTTCGAAACCAAAATGATTTGGTCTCTGATATTTGTGCTTCATTGAGTTCTTGTAGTGTACTAAAGTTATGGTGCATTTCATTCAAATAGGAGATGGTAAATCAGAAAATGGCACTTTTTTGTGTTGAGTTGATTTCGTTTCTCCTCGTTGGATGCTATAACGTTGCATGTTGTAGTTTCAAAATAGAGTCTACCTAACTCTGTCAATTAATTTGTTAAATTTAAAAGCCGAAAGATAAAACAAACCTTTAAAGTTAAAATTAGCACATCTCTAAAATTTTTTAAATTGCCCATATATTTTGTAAAACAAAAATTCACTTTCTATGCAACGACTATCTCTAATAATTTTATTACATTGCTATATTTTTTTTCAGGTACTAAAACAAATTTTTTGGTCATATTGTAATTACAAGCAGTGTAACTGTATGTAATCACACAAATCAACACAAAACTTCATATAACAACATTGTGGTTACCTTCGAAAATTAAGAATTGTTTATACTTCTATTTTTCTCTCATACACTGAGAGAACTAATTATGTGATACTAACGAAATTTTGAATAAATTCAATTATGTTTCTCCCTCTACTGAAAAATTACATTAAATAAATGCAGTTCTTCATAATTCTTATAAACAAATCCATTTATTTCGTATCTCGTATTTCTTAAAATTTTCATTCACTCAATAAAGGAATATCAATAAAACTAAATATACTCATGGAATATCTGTAGTAAAGATTTGATATATGGTTTGAGTCTTCTTTGTAAGTCAAAATCAAACTAAATAAATTTGAGGAGTCTTCGTAACCTTCATTTATTATTAATTTTTTTTTGGAAAAAAAAATAAACCAAATAAATGTAATTCATTTTTGTTAATTAATTAGTTTTGACTAATCTGTTGTGAAATTTCATTTGTTTTTAAATATAATTGTAGCTCTTTTTCATAAATAATATTCTAAGCGTATTATCGAAAAATTCTGAAGATTTTTCATTACATTTAAAACGTTTTTATTTACAATACTATGTCAAAATGTGCACCTTTTTACCGAAAAAAAATTAGTTAAAATTTTTCCAATTAAATTCTGTCTGTGTAAAACAAAGTAAGGAATATATAAACTAAATGCAAAATATCAGACATAAAGAATTTTAAAGTTATTTTTGGAAATAAGTATGGGACGAACGTAAATATAAAAATCTCATAGTTTTAAAATACATTATAAATTAAAATGGCTTTTCAGTATGCCAACTAAAATTAAAAGATACAAACACAAAAGAATTTAAACAAATATTTTTAAACTTAAAAAGAAATTAAATAGTTTAATATATTTACTAAGGCTGCATTGACACTTTTTGACAGATTTCAGCAGAGCAATGATAAAGAATTTTCAAAAGAAAAGAAAATAATATACTATACTATATTTAAATTTAATTAGAAAAGGATCTTTTGCACTTTTGAACATAATTTGTAAAATCAGTATGACATATATACAAATTCTGCACCCTTTTCTTTCCAAATTGGCTGTGATATTTAAAATCGGACTTCGTCTTATATTTAAATTTTTTTTTTTAAACCTTCCCGGTTGAAAATGATCATATATGTTCATATATGAGCATATATTAGCATATATATGAACATATATAAGTCATATATGAACATATCTGATATATATGAAAACATATATGGGCTAATACATTCAAAGTTAAGGGTCATATATGGAGATGTGTGACACCATATATGATAATATATTGCATATATTGTTCCATATATAGCATATATCCTCATATATTATTCCATATATGAATCGAATTTTCTGATTTTAATGTCAGATTTGTCCAAAGATTTGGAGGCAAAGATTTTTCTAAATTTAAAACTTATACCAAACCTGGATGGAATTTTGGGGGAATACGAACATAGACTTTAACCCCAATACGATTTTTCAGTAGTTCTTATCGTACAACGCTAACTGGAGGAAAAACACTTTAAGCAGGTGTATCTCTTCAATTGATTGGAATTCAGAAATAAAGTAAACTGTTTTATGATACAAATATGCTTATTTTTATCAATGTTCGTACTTTTTCACTTTAATGAAAAAATCGGATATTCTTTAGTCCATCTGCAATTGTATTTAATCAATGAAAATATTTAAATAATCAATGACAATATTTTAAATATGTAAAGGAGACATATCCATTGTTTTTTTATGAAATTCGGAAGGAATAAATTAAAAATCTGTCATGAGCACTAAAATCATAGTAAAGTACTAGCAAACTACTAAATTTTTTTTTAAATGTAATAGGATATACCAAAAAAAAAAAATCCCAAGGCTGTGTCAACGTTGGAAATTAACTACGGATAATTTCCTAGTATTGGTGTTGCAAAATTTTTTTTATCAATTTTCTTTTGAGAATATTATTTCATATCCCCAATACTGGGAAATAGTGGATAAGGATGGACAGGGATGGTTAGCGTGTAAATCAACCTTAATATAAATAAACATTTCCGGAAAACATATAAGATACAATTTCAAAGAGAGTCCTTCGCTAAAGAAATTTATAATTAAGTTGGGGCCTTTATACAATAAAGCTATCGAAAGATTTCTTCATTTCTCTTAAATATTTATTAATTAAGTTATTAAATAAGCAATTGTGGTATTCACAATCTGCCTAGTACACGGTCTGGTATTGCGGTATAAAAGTTCTTCTAATCAAAAAAACACCAAATTGCTTGTATTTTGAATTTGTTTTTTCTAAGAACTTTTTACTAAAATACAAGGCAGGACAAATTGGGAATACCTTTGTTTTTCTTAAAAAATAATAAAAAAACACGTTTTTTAATGCACACAAAAAATATTTATATGTGAGCATATATGAATTTCATATATGTCCATATATGAGCATATATGTCCGTATACCCTCAATTTACGGATCCCAACATATATGGAGCCATACATGGAATCATATATGCGCTAATATATGTTATCATATATGATCATATATTAACATTTTTAGCCGGGTTATAAAATTTTGAAAATTTGACTTTGAGCGACTATATTTAGAAAAGTTATTGAGATATTGAGTTTGAAAAATAGGGCACGGAATTAAGCTTAAACTGTGTAAACTGTTTACTTTTACTAAATTATAAATTTTTTATTGAAAAAATCGGCTGAAAAATTTAAAAAATTTAAATCGCGAATTGAGCAAAACCTAGAGCCAATTTGAACAAACTGAACGCAGATTCGAAATCAGCAAGTTGTGCAACTTATAAATATTGTCATATTTTGTATATCTATTAAAATGGACCTTAAAAGCTTAGACAGTGTGTGAATAAATTGATTGCTTACAAGGAAGAGTATGTACTTTATAGCGGCTACTAATACAATAATACAATATGTACAGTAGTGGACTAAAGTGGATACATATTTGAATATTTTTAAATCTGTATTAATAACTTTTGTTCAATTTGTGATATCCAAGTGTAGTTTTTCCAGTTTTTGAAGTGGCCACGTCAGAGCCCCGATTTGAATCCCATCGAGAATTGGTGGGCAATTGTCAAAAGAAGAATCTCCCAATGCGAACGAGCACCGACCAACTTAGATGATCTTTGGTCAGGAGTTTCAGCGGAATGGGCTAATATTCCACATCAAACTATTAAAAATCTCGTGGAAAGCATTCCTCCTCGCATAAAATCTGTTTTAAAGAACAAAGGACTTGCGACAAAATTTTAAAGAAAGAGCTTGCCGAAAATTTCAAATATGAACAATACTGGATAAAAGAGGTCACAATTTGCAATTATTATACCCTACACCACTATGTGGTCAGGGTATTATAAGTTTGTGCTGATGTTTGTAACACCAAAAAATATTGGTCGTAGACCCACCTTATAGTATACCCATCGGTTCAGAATTTTTTTTTATTTCGATTTAACGATGTCCGTCTGTCCGTCCGTCCGTCTGTCTGTCTGTCCATGCAATTTTGTGCGCACTCTACAGGTCGCAAATATTAAGATATTTTGATGAAATTTGGTACGCAGACCTATATTGGCCCAATAACGCAGCCTATTGATTTTGGTGAACATCGGTCCATGTTTAGACCTAGTGCCCATATAAGGGTCCTACCAAAATTATACTGTTTATACGCTGCAGGTCGCAAATATTAAGATATTTTGATGAAATTTTGTACATAGACCTATGTTGGCCCAAGGACGAAGCCTATTGATTTTGGTGAACATCGGTCCATGTTTAGAACTAGTGCCCATATAAGGGTCCTACCAAAATTATACTGTTTATACGCTGCAGGTCGCAAATATTAAGATATTTTGATGAAATTTGGTACACAGACCTAGATTGGCCCAATAACGCAGCCTGTTGATTTTGGTGAACATCGGTCCATGTTTAGACCTAGTGCCCACATAAGGGTCCTACCAAAATTATACTCTTTATACGCTGCAGGTCGCAAATATTAAGATATTTTGATGAAATTTTGTACATAGACCTATGTTGGCCCAAGGACGAACAAGTTTGATTTTGGTGAACATCCGTCCATGTTTAGACCTAGTGCCCATATAAGGGTCCTACCAAAATTATACTTTTTATACGCTGCAGGTCGCAAATATTAATTTATTTTGATAAAATTTGGTACACAGACCTATATTGGCCCAGTAACGCAGCCTATTGATTTTGGTGAACATCGGTCCATGTTTAGACCTAGTGCCCATATAAGGGTCCTACCAAAATTATACTGTTTATACGCTGCAGGTCGCAAATATTAAGATATTTTGATGAAATTTTGTACATAGACCTATGTTGGCCCAAGGACGAAGCCTATTGATTTTGGTGAACATCGGTCCATGTTTAGAACTAGTGCCCATATAAGGGTCCTACCAAAATTATACTGTTTATACGCTGCAGGTCGCAAATATTAAGATATTTTGATGAAATTTGGTACGCAGACCTAGATTGGCCCAATAACGCAGCCTGTTGATTTTGGTGAACATCGGTCCATGTTTAGACCTAGTGCCCATATAAGGGTCCTACCAAAATTATACTGTTTATACGCTGCAGGTCGCAAATATTAAGATATTTTGATGAAATTTTGTACATAGACCTATGTTGGCCCAAGGACGAACAAGTTTGATTTTGGTGAACATCCGTCCATGTTTAGACCTAGTGCCCATATAAGGGTCCTACCAAAATTATACTTTTTATACGCTGCAGGTCGCAAATATTAAGATATTTTGATAAAATTTGGTACACAGACCTATATTGGCCCAGTAACGCAGCCTATTGATTTTGGTGAACATCGGTCCATGTTTAGACCTAGTGCCCATATAAGGGTCCTACCAAAATTATACTGTTTATACGCTGCAGGTCGCAAATATTAAGATATTTTGATGAAATTTTGTACATAGACCTATGTTGGCCCAAGGACGAAGCCTATTGATTTTGGTGAACATCGGTCCATGTTTATAACTAGTGCCCATATAAGGGTCCTACCAAAATTATACTGTTTATACGCTGCAGGTCGCAAATATTAAGATATTTTGATGAAATTTGGTACACAGACCTATATTGGCCCAATAACGCAGCCTATTGATTTTGGTGAATATCGGTCCATGTTTAGACCTAGTGCCCATATAAGGGTCCTACCAAAATTATACTGTTTATACGCTGCAGGTCGCAAATATTAAGATATTTTGATGAAATTTTGTACATAGACCTATGTTGGCCCAAGGACGAAGCCTATTGATTTTGGTGAACATCGGTATATGTTTAGAACTAGTGCCCATATAAGGGTCCCCCCAAAATTGGCTTGGTTACAAACTGCAGGTCGCAAATATTAAGATATTTTAACGAAATTTGGTGCGCTGACTCACATTATAGAAAATTTTGACACGAGCCCCATTTTGAACCATTCGAATTTCGGATCCAAACATAAGTTGGCTTTTACCCAGACTGGTGTAGGGTATTGTATAGTCGGCATGCCCGACTTTAACCTTTTTACTCGTTTTTTTCATTAACTTCTTAATGACATAGTCTACTCTATTTAGGTTTTTATTGAAGAAGAATGTTTTAGTTTTATGCTTTAAAAAAAATCATTTAAGTTTCTATAATAAAATAAAAATTATAATAAATTTCGAAAAATGTTGAATTAATGTATCCACTTTAGTCCACTACTGTATGCATAGCGAATGGTACGGGGATATTTTTTCGATCAAGTGTTTAGTATGGAGACATTTGGTTAGTTTGGGGACTGTCCTCAAACTCTTCCTAGGTCTAGCGCATAGTATCAAAACTTTTCTGACTCATATACAGCATAGTTTGGGCACATTTTTGGCCATGTCTCCGAACTATGCGCACCACATACATATATAATTAGGTATCGTACACTTAAAATAATACGTCAGTAGAAAAATCTGTCAAACCGGTTTCAAATTAAGTTGACTAATTTTTAACATATTTTTAGTTGAAATACCGATTTAAGCAAAGATTTTAGTTATCTTAATTTAACACAATCCTAAAAATCCTCAGTACTTTAACTAATTTTGAGTGTTAATTTTCAAAATTATTTAAAACTAATTTTTAAGGACCCATTCGTTAAATTTTACAAAATGGATTGTTAAAATATAATATTTTCATGTTACTATTATTACCCGGTAGATGACGCCACCAATGTATCCGAAGTTTTAAAGATGGCGCTATTTCTTTCCCTCCCGATTTTTTTCATATTTCGAAAACTGAAAGAGATAGAGCAAAATTAATGAAAGTTTCGACTACCCCTAACCGAACAATACTCCAGCGAAAGGGGTTATCTCTAGCCAGAAATTGACCTTGGCGGGATCTTGGACCCTCGGAAATTCTTAATAAAAATTTTCCACTTCATAAAATGGCCCATATCTCGAAAACTAAGCGAGATATAGTAAAACGGACAAAATGTTTGCTGCGTCTGAGTGCCCTTATATGCCCTCACATGATTTGGACTAGGACCGGGGAGAGTCCCGAGACCCTAAATTTGGATAAATTCTACGACTCAGTAAAAGTACAGATAAAACTGTAGGTTTACAAATTTTTTACTTAAATTTAGATTTGTTAAATTTAACAAAAGAAATTGTTAAAATCAACAAATTTTATTTTAAGCCAAAAAACAGGAATTTATTTAGTTAAAGTAACAAATTTTTCTGTCCAGCGAACAGACCTATTATTTTGAGTGTACTAGACTTGCAATAAGTGAAAAATTCATTGCATGATTTGGGTAATATTCCGTTAGATATTCTAGTATCGCATAAGATATTTAAGTTTTCAGTTTTTTGTGAGTTTTGGCTCTTCGCACGACAAACTTTTGGTTTTCTAGCCTGGTTAGTCTACCAGTTAGACATCAAATTTTGCTTGCCGACTAAGGAAAATTTATTAAAAATTTTGGTAATTTTCCTGTAAAGAAACCGGGAAGAACTGAGCCAAAGATTGAATCTCATAAGCACAATCTGGTTTATGAATAAAATTATATAGGTCGAGTGCCAGAAGTCGCTATTGTTTGGTAATGCCTTTTAACTTAATACAGTCTAGCTCAGATAGCATCTTCCTATGGCGACCACACAGACAAAACAGAATCGCACTTACAACCGAATTTGTTGCCAATCAAATGGTTCGATTGTGGTAACCGAATTTTTCAGTTGTGGCAACTGAACATCAGTTGAGTTAATAGACATTTGATATTGGTGACAGAATTTCTATTGCCTCAACAATAATTCGGTAGTCACAACTGAAAAATTCTGTTGTCACAACCGATGCATTTTATTGGCAATTAATTCGGTTGTAAACACGAATCTGTTTTCTAGGTGCAGATTAAAACGTGGACCGATTAATCATTTGTAATATGGTTCGTCCTGGCCAAAATACAATTTTGTATAGTTACATAGGATGACAAAACCTTAAGTTTTAAAAGTTAATGAAATTCTGACCATCAATTCTGTACATTTTTAATATGTAGTGGCGTTGTTTCTTTCAACTACCCAGCAAAAATCATTGGAAGCCATACTTTACAAACCACTGCATTCATTGCTTCCCCACGAGGTTATCCTTTCTTGAGGATAACGAGAATAACAACCCCGCGGACCAAAGTTAGAAGTGGCAGTGAACACTGATTGGCCGACATGCGTCCCAGAAATAAGAAGGTCGATCGCGGACATATGCCCTCTGAAAAAAACGGCTCCCAAAACAAACCGACCAATGGCGGTAAAACCACATAATCTGTCCTTGGTAAGAAATGACTAAGGACACACATTAATCCTGGGTTGTATGGAATCCTAGAAGACCACAGCATGGAATATGAACAAGGCAGCAGCTCTGCTATCATACTAGGCAACCTGGGCCAATCACCCATCTTGTCCGAAACTTAAGCGATTACTGAAACCCATAGCCCTATGCTCCACTGGGAGTTAAATTAAATTATCCGTTTTGAGGATAATTTTATTATTTTTGAATACTATTTGGGAATTGCTTAATTATCTATAGCTTTATTTCATTGGGATTTGTTTCAGTTTTTCATTTGGGTGTGATTTTATTGGGTATTATTTCATAGCACCTAATTTTACTATAATAGTTTTTCCACAAAAACAAATTAAATCCAAAGACATTATAAAGTTAGAAAATGAACAGAATCCTTTTGAAATTTGTTTTCTCATTTAAAATTCTAACTATTTTATTACTTCCTAATTGTTTTCTTAATTTCCTCTTTTCTATTTTGAACAATTTCCATACTGGGCCTCCCCTTTGAACTAAGCGATTAACAATAATTTTAATAAAATGTTATAAATGGGTTTGATAATGAAACAAGGACATTTCTTTTGTTTTGTTATACGTAAAATTTATTGCTGATTGCAAAACAATTGATAAGCCTAAAAGCAAATGATAGCGAACGACAGCAGAAATGTTGACTTTGCAACACAATAAATACACGTTGTGCTTGATTGTTGACAATAATAAGGCAAATATTACGATCAAATATAAATGCACACAAAAACTCATGTATACACACATACATGCACACACATTCATACACTGACATATGTAAAAACCCTGCAAACATTGTAATGCACGTACGAAAATATTTCGATACCGTATCGCCTGGAGGAAAAACTTTATTGCGTCAATAATCTTATACATATTGCCGAATATCACCCTTTGGGATTAAATGTCGGCTGCATAGTGATAATCTCAAGCAATAAAGAGACGATACCACTATATAATCGTTTATCGAAAACTTATAAATTGAAATTTTTTAAAATACTTCTATTTTGAGAATAAAGATTTATATATAAAAAAAAAAAATAAGAAGATAAATGGTTTCCCTGGTAAAAAGGAAATATTTTTGAAGTCCTGATTTTTCCACGAATTTGTTTCCCATATTGATTTATCATTTCCTTTTACAAATTTTATTCTAATTTTCTCCAAAATGTCAAAAATATTCTAACAATTTTCTTTTCAGATAATATTCGGTAAGTTCGGTAAAATGATAGTCAACAAAAAATATTCTCACGAAGTTACAAAAATGTACAAAGAATGCGATCGCTAGAAACCTAGAATCGACTTTTTTTTTTTTTTTTTTTTTTTTTTTTAAAAGAGTAGCAACACTCAGGAAATTCTTCCTATTAATTAACGTGTTGCTTCCTTTGGAAAGGGGATAGAGAAGAAGTGAAAGGTGGTGAAAGTTGAAGGGCTTCAAATGTGGCAACACTGTAATTGCGCGAGATGTTGAATTTTTTTAGAACAGTTGTTGCGCGCCATCTGTCGGTGAGTTGGCGAACTTTGTTGAAGCTTTTTAGTTCATAGCCCTGTTATATTATTTTACTTCGGTGGGGTTAAGTGCTATGGGAACACCGAAGGAGGACGCTGCGATATATATAAGGGATAGAAAAAACTCATACATATTACTATTTTTCATAAATTGATATTGCCTTGGTTGTGGCTCGAACCCGCAACCTCACGTATAACAGTCCAACGCGCTAACGATTACACCACAGCGCCCATAGTTATTATAGTTATTTTTGGAGAGCGCTCATTCTAGTTCAACTTGTTTTAAAAACCTGGTTCAATCTCTCTTAAATTAAAAATTTTAATAAAAATATCTTTTTCAAGTAGGTTTATTTACAAAAAGGAGTACGTAGTTCATTAAACTTGGAAAATATTGTAGTCTTAAATAAAAGGTGCGATTTATTAATATATTTACCGTCTTAAAAGTTATCTAAGGGTCTTGAATAATCTGTCGTTAATTTTATGTAGTTGTAATATTAAAAAGAAACTTTTGCAACTTTTACACAAATTTTTCTAATTGATGTACATATTTTTCTAAGTCAATAAAATGAGCGACTGTATTAACAAAGCTATTAGTTGTGAACCAGGTATTTGGTTCAAATGAATGAATAGTTCAATTCAACTAGTTGAACCCAGCTGATGATATAACAGCTGATAAAAAGAATTTACCCAGATTTACACGAAAAAGTATAGACATCTTCATGCAAGAAGAAAAATAATACTACTCTGTCATACCCGCTTCCATTTACCCATTTTTCAAGTACGCGAACGCTTTTCGGATTCCGCGGGAACCCAATTTTACCAAATTATTAAACAAAATCACCAAATTATCTCCCAAATGATAAAATAAAGAAAATTTCAAAATACAACTTGATTATTTTCATTAAAATGAAAAGTATAAGAAGTCGTTTTAACATCTCCTTTAAAGATATCTTCCAAATGTTTGCAGGGAAATTGAAGCCTAAAGCTAAGCCACGAAGAAATATAATATTGTCGTGTGTGTATGAGTTATTGAATAAATGTTTTTCTCTATAACATTGTGGGATTGATGTGCTTTATATTTGATTGCTATTTGCTAATTTTAACTCACTGGTATTGATGTAACTTTGTAAAGCAGGAAGTCAACAAACTAAAATGGACGAACTATTATATGAACGTACGTCTGAACGTATGGATGTATTATAAAATTTAGACGAAAATTCATGAGTTAAACCAAAGAATAAACATAAATATGCCTACAAAAAATAACAACCAAATGAACATATGAAAGGCAGAACAAGAAAACACAATGAAAACTACAGGCAGCAAACTTTATAAATAAAATGTATTTGCCTATATTCACAACGAGTAATAATCCTATTTTAGCCTTAAGGTTACAGGTTCGATCGCCACCGACTGCAAGATTAATTTAGAAAAAATAATATGTATGAGTTTTCCATCCTCTTAACCCCACCGATGTAAAATAACAAAACAAGACTATGAGTCAGCGCACCAAATTTCATTAAAATATCTTAATATTTGCGACCTGTATTTGTTTTGGGGGGACCCTTATATGGGCACTAGTTCTAAACATGGACCGATGTTCACCAAAATCAATAGGCTTCGTCCTTGGGCCAACATAGGTCTATGTACCAAATTTCATCAAAATATCTTAATATTTGCGACCTGCAGCGTATAAACAGTATAATTTTGGTAGGACCCTTATATGGGCACTAGGTCTAAACATGGACCGATGTTCACCAAAATCAATAGGCTGCGTTATTGGGCCAATATAGGTCTGTGTATCAAATTTTATCAAAATATCTTAATATTTGCGACCTGCAGCGTATAAACATTATAATTTTGGTAGGACCCTTATATGGGCACTAGGTCTAAACATGGACCGATGTTCACCAAAATCAAACTTGTTCGTCCTTGGGCCAACATAGGTCTGCGTACCAAATTTTATCAAAATATCTTAATAGTTGCGACCTGTAGAGTGCGCACAAGATTGCATGGACAGACAGACAGACGGACGGACGGACAGACGGACATCGTTAAATCGAAATAAAAAAAAATTCTGAACCGATCGGTATACTATAAGGTGGGTCTATGACCAATATTTTTTGGTGTTACAAACATCAGCACAAACTTATCATACACTGACCACATAGTGGTGTAGGGTATAAAAACTAAGCATGTATAAAAAAAATCCCTAAGGCCTGTTTTATAGTCAGACCTAATAACGATTTTTTTTTCTAAAATTTTCCTTAAATAAGTCACTTTTATAAAAAATGTCCTACTTAAGCAGTATTTAAGAAAAAAAATCGTTCTTAGTTCCGACTATTAAACTGGCATGTAATAATTACACAAATTTTTAAACTCCTCTAGTCCAAACCCCTCTATAATTTGTTTTCCTCTTATGTGTATCTCTTAGATTTTTTTTAAATAAAATTGAATTAGAATTCGCTGAATTTTTATTTGTGTGTTTGTCGTCTGCAGACTCAATTATGTTAATGCTTTAAAAAGTGCGTATTTGCCAAGAATCAACAAAACTAACATCAAAGCATACGCAACAAAATTAATGTCCAAATTCTAAGAGCAGTATTTATAAGTTACGACAACAAGTTCATGTGAAAATTCCATGTTGATAAGGGTTGTATATCTTTCTATTCGTATCTCTACAAAAATCTCTATTATATGTGGCTGATACTGCTGCGAAGTGTTCTACAA
Organism: Leucophora obtusa; assembly: GCA_949987735.1. Taxonomy (NCBI): domain Eukaryota; kingdom Metazoa; phylum Arthropoda; class Insecta; order Diptera; family Anthomyiidae; genus Leucophora; species Leucophora obtusa. The sequence goes on along the minus strand of OX465299.1, from coordinate 56,211,415 downwards.
CTCTCTTGTTCATACAAATGTCCTCATATATAACATTGGGATTTCTAGTTTATTTGTTAATGGTTTATTCATTAATTCCTGCGGATTATCACATCAGACACATCAACCAAACAGTCAACTAGCCGGCCAACAAACGAACGTACGTACGTACCAACCAAACAACAAAATATTATACAAAATACTGACTAGCTAACGATTATACAAATGCAGATGAAATCTATATAAAAAAGGACCATTTTATACAAATATGTTTGTAGGCGATAATATATATTCGCTAATGTTTGTATGTTTACATTTGTATTAGTTTATGAATGTGCGCGCGTGTGTCTGTGTATGAGAAATTAAGGATTATAGATATATATCGCAAAATCACACAATCCGATATGAATGTGATATAACACGTTTATATTACGATTATTTGCTTTTAAATATAAATCCAAACAATTAAAGATTTGACAATGACAATTTCAACATAAAATAATTGCTACTGTGTAATTATTATTATAATTGTTTATAGATTAAACTTTAACCTTTTGTTGGTCAAAAGGCCCAGCAAAACCTTGTGTTACCAGGTAAAGGGAAATGGAATAAGAAACCAAAAATTGTAAGTATTTACACTTTGGCAAATTAACACATTACTTTAACATGGGGGTGTTATTGGAGGTAAGTGGTTAAATAAAGATTACCGGTATAGACTTAAATAAGGCATTACGAAGAAAGTAGAGCAATAAGAAGAAGAATAAACATTTTTCTCTAAAAATTATAAACATTGGCCCTTAATATAAAAGAGTATTTTAAATTTAAAGTCTACTTTATTTTTAATCATACGGTCTTATTAATTTTGTGTATGTGGCTCACCAAGTAAGGCATTGAATGCATGTAACTCATTCACTGTTTTCTTTCCTATTCAACTTTCTGTTATTGTCTTTTACTCAGAAGTGTCAAACACAGACACATAAAAACATTCTATTTTTAGATTTTTGTTAATCTTTCAATCTCCTCCGTGTCCCCTTTTTTGCATACTTGTATATAACATATATAAGTAATGCATTATTTTAAGGCCTCCAAATAAGTAGTGATATATCTCTACATAGTACATTATTTCATACCTCCCATATAAGTAGTCATGTATTAAATTATTAATAATGTATTACTTTAGGTTTCAAAGAAAACCAAAGGGTAAAGGCGTACCCATTGCCAGGCAATGCGTGAAAAATGTGCAACCCATTAGCAAGATTTTGCTGGGGGGTTAAAGGATGTACTTAATATTAAAATCAAATAATTTAAAAAATTCAAAATTTCGTAAACACATTTTTTCATAAGCCAAATATTATAATTTATTATACCCTACACCACTATGTGGTCAGGGTATTATAAGTTTGTGCTGATGTTTGTAACACCAAAAAATATTGGTCCTAGACCCACCTTATAGTATACCGATCGGCTCAGAATTTTTTTTATTTCGTTTTAACGATGCCCGTCTGTCCGTCCGTCCGTCTGTCTGTCTGTCCATGCATTCTTGTGTGCACTCTACAGGTCGCAAATATTAAGATATAGGGTCCGCCAGATAACTGTTTTTTTTTTTTGAAAATGCTTTAAAAAAAAAACTACTGAATATTTTCTCAAATTTCTTTTTTTATTTGAAAGTACAATACTTCCGGTTAAAAATGGAAAATAATTTCATTCATATGGCTGCCTCGGCTGGCCATGCAGTAGCCTACACGATCGGCCCAATTTTTAAGCACATTATCGATTGTGTGCAGCTGTATTTCACCAATGGCTTCACGAATATTGTCCTTTAAAGCGTCAATTGTCTCTGGCTTGTCGGCGTAACACTTATCTTTGACGGCACCCCACAAATAACAGTCCAACGGTGTCAAATCGCAGCTCCGAGGTGACCAAACGACATAAGCTCTGCGGCTGATAATGAGATCTTCAAAAAGAGGGCGCAAAACATCGAGTGTAGCTTCGGCTGTGTGATACGTAGCGCCATCCTGTTGAAACCAAATGTTGCCAATATCCTCCTCTTCAATTTTTGTGAACAAAAATTCGTTCAACATGGCCCGATAACGATCGCCATTGACTGTAACGGCCACTCCTTGCTCATTTTCGAAGAAAAATGGCCCAATTATGCCTCCCTACACAACCATATTCGTTCAGCGGAAGGATAAAACTAATTATCTGTCAAATCAGATATGAGCTAAGTGTTACCATTCACGAAATAAGCACTACTTGAAAAAAAAACGTTAGATGGCGGACCCTGTATTTTGATGAAACTTGGTACACAGACTTATGTCGGCCCAAGGACGACGCATATTGATTTTGGTGAACATCGGTCGATGTTTTGACCTAGTGCCCATATATGGGTCCCCCAAAAATTATATTGTTTATACGCTGCAGGTCGCAAATATTAATATATTTTGATGAAATTTGGTACACAGACCTATTTTGACCCAAGGACGAAGCCTATTCATTTTGGTGAACATCGGTCTATGTTTAGACCTAGTGCCCATATAAGGGTCCCCCAAAAATTATATTGTTTATACGCTGCAGGTCGCAAATATTAATATATTTTGATGAAATTTGGTACACAGACCTACGTTGGCCCAAGGACGAAGACTATTGATTTTGGTGAACATCGGTCCATGTTTAGACCTAGTGCCCATATAAGGGTCCCCCCAAAATTGGCTTGGTTACAAACTGCAGGTCGCAAATATTAAGATATTTTAATGAAATTTGGTGCGCTGACTCACATTATAGAAAATTTTGACACAAGCCCCATTTTAACCCATTCGAATTTCGGATCCAAACATTAGTTGGCACCCAGACTGGTGTAGGGTATTGTATAGTCGGCATGCCCGACTTTAACCTTTTTACTCGTTTTTTTTTGCTGACTTTAGTAGGGTAAATTGATGTTTTCAATTAACCGCGTTTAATTCAAATATAAATACAATTTTGTATATTTGTCATATTTTCAATGACCCCATTTTGCACCTCTCGTAACAATTCCAAAATATAATCGTATATAGGTTGTTTTTTTAAGCCCGATATAACCTACGAAAGGGTTAACTGTCAAACGAACTGTCATACTACGCTCACTTTTTGACATTTATGATCACCAGTGTAGCGACTTTTATGCAAATGCATGTTTGTAGTCAATTATCCAAAAATAATTTTGACCAAATACTTTTCCGAATCAAAGCATTTGCAACAAAATTTCATCGTTTTGTTATTGCATATTTTATTGGAAATGTATATTTTAGCATATTTTGCTCTTAAGTGCATATTTTTTGCATATTTTAATATTTTTGTTCATATTTTTGCATATTTCTCATTAAATTGCATATTTTCTTCATATTTTTTTTTTAATTAAAGTAAGATTTAATGAAAAATAAGAAAAATAAGAATTTGCAAACCTTAACTAAAAGGAAAACATCAAGTTGTCATCTACTTAGACATTTATATTGGATTTAATTTTTAACCAAACACTGCCGAGTAATAAATATGATTTCTAAAATTCGATAAATTTAAAGTGAATTTTTTGGTTTGAAGCGTTTGGATTATTAGTGCATATTTGTGAGGTTTTAGTACATATTTCCATTTAACTGCATATTCTGCATTTTTTACCGCATATTTTAAGCTCATATTTTTGATTTGTAAGTGCATGAAAATCGCTGCCCCGATGATCACTATACTCTGGCAAATCATCATAAATAGATAGACGCTTGAACGACGCCACCAAATTATCAAGATTTACTTTGAAAATCTACGCAACTTATAGACGCAAAATTGTGTTCAGCGATGAGACTCATTTTTGGTATAACGGGTTTATAAATAAACAAAATTTCCGCATATGGAGGGAAACAAATCTACAACAGACTCTACAGACTCCACTACATCCAGAAAAATGTACCGTTTGGTGCGGTTTACAGGCTGGTGTCAAAATTTTACTTCATTTCTTCAAAAATGAAGCCGGAGCTCGCGTCAGGATCAATGAAGGTCATGGCCATACCATGATCAATAATTGTTTGTTTGAAAATATGGATGACATTGATTCGGGCGAGATGTGATTTCAACAGGATGGCGCTACGTGCCATACGGCGACCGCAAACATCGACTTATTAAAATCAAAATTTGGCGATAAGTTAGTTTCGGGAAACGGACCTCTCAATTGGCCTAGAAGTTCGTGGGATTTGACACCTCTCGATTATTTCCTGTGGGGTCACGTAAAGTCACCGGTTTTTGCTAATAAACTGGCAACATTTAACGCCTTAAAAGCCAACGTTTTTTGTGTTATTCGTGACATACGACCAGAAATGCTCGAAAAAGTGGCCCAAAATTGGACGTCCAGAATGCGCTTCGTCAAGAACAGCCGCGGTGGCCGTATGCCCGGAATCATTTTCAAATATTAATGCCATGTATTTATCTTTGGACTAAAAAAAATTTTTCGATTAAAATTTAATTTTTTGTGTTATTTTTTAGTATTTGAAGTTCTATCGGGCTTAAAAAAGCATCCTAAATAATCCTGTCTCAGTGATTGCCTGTGTAAATTCCAATGCAAAATTGCAAAAAGTGCCAAACTCCAGCGATTTCAGTCGTTCAAATTCCATTCCATTTCGTTCCAGTTATCTAATATTTCAATTCCACTCATTCCCCGTTCCTTTTGATTTCACAATGTTAGTGTTCCAATTCCACTAGTTCACCGTTTCATTCCATTGCGTTATCACTGCCTCTTGTTTCAATATCATTCGTTCCTCTTTTCATTCCATATCTTTACACTTGCTCCGTTTCATTCAGTTTTCTAAGATTAGTGTTTCAATTCCATTGGTTTCCAATGCCATGCCATGCTCCAAATTTCACTCCATTTCGCTCTTTTTTATATTCATTTTCTCTTACCTATTATTTCAATTCCACTCGTTCCCAGATCCATTTCCTACACCAATACATCGCATTTCGTTCCATTGTCTAGTGTTTCAATGCAACGGCCGTTTAATTCAACTCTAACTTGGTACTGCTTCTATAAAGCGAATTCGATTCCACTCGCCAACTCAGCAGTATGATTTGGCCACATCGTAGACTCCTTCGCTGCTTAGAGTTCATTCCCGATGTGACGGTTGATATAAGAGGGAATAGAGCCCGTATCGATAAGTGCCTTCACTTCGATGCCATTAATTCGGACTGGAAGGTAGCAGCAGAGACAAGGTAGGCCATTCGCGGATCTGGATGTACATCTGCAATCCCTCGATATCACTCCATCGGCATCGCATCGAGAGTAGAAAAGCGTCATCGGGTTACGACATTGTATGCTAGTGTGGCCTTTAATTTTGCTAGCAGTACATAGCCCGTTCGGATGAGGGACTTCTTTACGGAAAATCGCTTCATATTCGTCAGTTCGACCAAGTTTTGGAAGTCACTTCGACGAATATATAATTTGTAAGCACTGCGAAGGCTGTCACAGATTCGGTCGATGTGGTCCAGTTTCCGTAAATCTGGGTGTCAACGGATAAGAGTTTGTAGCGCAATAACAAAGTCCTTGGCCCTACTCCCGGTTGCTACTTCCGGCGATATATTGTCTCCTCGAGATGAGCCAAGTATCGTTTAGGTAGGAAAAATTTACTCGCTTGACGATTAAAGTTCTCCCAAGTGTTTCAATTTTCACGCTTTACTCGCTCCTTTGAAAAACAATAACATTCGGCCAACTTCTCGGGACGTTCGATTAATTCAACGCAGTTATTTCCTACATCGTATGACAGATTCCATCGGTGAATTGCTTCCATTATTTCGATGGCGCTAAGGCTATTCGCTTGTTGGTGATTGTGAAAATCTTGGTTTTTGCTGTGTGCTATACCCGCTCCAAATTCGTTGGTTGGAGACAGACCCATGCTCGGGCGCCATTTATGATGCAGTTTTATTTCCAGCTGGGGTTGCGCTCAGTCCGTACACTTTCGTCAAAGGTCTGCTTCCTTTGAAATAAAACACGATGTCTTTTATATTTACAATAATAAAGGTGCGATCGTATTTCGCACACAGCTTTATTTAATCACACAATCTTATATCTATTTTTTGTGTCTATATTAATTACAGTATCCTACATAAGGCAGACGATCACGGCTTTTACCGTACTTTCTCCGGTAGGGTTGGTCACTTCGGAATCTTTGGCAATTCTGATGGTGGTTGCAAAGCTTCGGCCCACCCCTGCACCACAATATAAATCTGTGAAGTAGTATAGTAGCAACGTCTAACTTATCGAGACAAATATGGGAGATCTCGACGGTTAGCAGAAATACGAATTAACTGCAGTGTCGGCAAGCAGTTGATATCGAGATGAATGCGTGAGATCGCGGATATCAGCAAAATACAAACAAACTACTGTATGAACAACTGGTACCAAAAATACTGGTAAATTACGATGTCAGCAAAATAAATAGCGAGACGAATGCATGAGGTCTCGGCTCTAAAAATAAAACAAATAGCGAGAGGAACACAAGAGATTTCGGCTATTTCTCTAATGTACACTAAATAACACGAGAGCTCCCGGCTATTGCTCTAAGGTAAAATAAATAGCGAGACGAATACGAGAGACCTCGGCTATTGCTTTAAGGTATAGTAGGTTCGGCAAGAAAGTAAATAGCAAGATGAATTCGGGATAAGTCGGCTATTGCTCTAAATAATAATAAAATAAATTCGGCAGGTTTCGGTTATTAGCGGGATACTACAATCTAACTACAGGTCCACATTACTACGTACTCAAGTGACGCGCTTACCAACGAATTTCATTTTTATTTATATAGATTAATAGACGAATTTTTTAGAACCCATTTTTGAAAGTTCACACAATTTTTGTTAGAGTATAAAATTTTCATGTTTATGGTATTACCCGGTAAATGGCGCCACCAATATTACCGAAGTTTTAAAGATAGCGCTGCAAATTCGTTTATTTTTATTACATTCATACCGAATTTTTTTAAAATTTTTATTCTTCGAATTTATTTGTAGATTTTATTGTCGTCTTTTCACTCGAAATAATTTAAAAGAAAACTTGATTATATGTGATCTCAAATCGAAAGCAGAACATTTATTTAACAATTAAAAGATTAACTATACATAAATTTAATTTCCGACAGCGGGTATCGAACTATTGACCTCAAGACTGATAGTCTAGCTCTAAACCATTGAGCTATTATTTTAACCGAAGGTTGACTTGCATAAAAACACCATTTTGTCATTGCGAGATATCATATCTTATTCTCTTCAATAAAATTACTTATTAAACAAATTCAAAATATGCACTGAAATTAAATACAATATTTTTGTCAGTACTTCTATCGCAAGTGCATCAAAAGCAATTTTTCACCATTTTTGTTTTATTATTGTTTATAAATTTAAAGTTAAATCTAAAGAAATTAATTATAAAAATTATAGATTAATAAAAAAATTAAAAATATTGTTCCCTCCCGTATTCGAAACTGCGATCATCTGTTTGAAATTAAACTATATACAGATATTTTCTTAGGATCCCTTTTAGAGCAATAATGCCTTTCGAAGCAAGAATGAAGTAATTTTTTGTTTGTTGTTCAGAATTATTTCTAAAAAAGTTGTACAAATATACTAAGGGATACTGGACCCGAGTAAAAAAAATAATATGATGTCATATGTAATGATATCTTATTTAATATAATTGGAGATATGATATGATCCGAAAAATGGTGGATAAAATTATATCGAATAAAATCTAAATATATTGAATCATATTGAATCTTATCCGGATTTTGACCCGATATAATCATATCTAATTTGATGTGGAGAGACATAATTATATAACGCTTTATATTTCAGGTTCAAAACAAAAACTAATAAAAAGTACATACTAAAAAATAACACCCTTAAGAATTCAAACTTTAAATAAAAATTTAAGTATTTAGAAGAAGTTGTACATAATTGTAACCAAGCATTTTAAGACTTCTCATATAAAATTGTATTCTACCCGTAAACTGTGGAAACCTGGTATGTTTACGAGTGAGTTTAACTCTCTAATGCTCTTTCTTCTGATTGCGATAATATTTAAACTATATATTTGGCATTGAAAATCTACTATGGAAGAAATATTAAAATTTTAATTTATCGCTTTATTTAGGCGATATCGCATAATAAAGGTTGAAGACGAATCAAGAAATCCAGTAGTTAAAAAATTTCGGTTTTTGCTATAAATAACACTATCAATAAAATAAAATCACGTACTGAAAATTACTCATTTAGTCTTGTTCTTTCAGAAGTTATGGCGATTTTCGCTTTTTGAAAATTACGAAATTTGGCACAAAACATCAATAAATTTTGACGAAACTAGTTTTGCTTCTACTAGCTCTGAGTATGTAATCTGTGTTTAATTTCAGCTAGTTTTTGAGTTAGAGATATATTCGTAAGATGTATCCTGAAGCTATACTGTGAGTTCTGGAGCAAAATTTGTAGCTGATTTTATAAGTAGAGACTCTAAGCTAGCTTCGCTATTGTCGATAATGTATGCCAGATCGTAAATGTATTTTTGACGATTTTTCAAATATTTTTTACGGTTTTAAAAAGTTAATTTTTTCAAATTTACAAAATGTTCACTTTACATGCTACTTGCTTGAAATTCGTTCCTTATTATGTTTTCTATTGATATAATATAACTTAATAAAAAAATGTGATTTAGCGAAAAATTATTTAATATCTGAAGACCGCTTTTTAGCGACCTTGGGCATTAGAGTGTTAATGTCAAATTCCATACATAAAAAATATAGCTCGTATTTATACAAGGTTTACAAGGAATTTACGAGTTATAATGAGCACGCCTTTTATATTTTAAAATCATACATAAATATATCTCAAAAAAACATAGAAGGGGTTTTCTATAAACTCGTAAACAGAGCTTTAAAGAATTAATCCTTTTTTGAATGAATTCCCAAAAATTTAATTCAATTCTTTAATTCAAGGAATGAATTCATCAATAAGACATAAGCAGGAATTAATTCCTGTGAATGAATTCAAAGAATTCAAATTTATAGAATGAATTCCCTGACCAAAGCGTAAAGAATTAAAATTAAATAATTCATTGACTAAAGAATTCATTCAACACTATTTAATTCAATTTGAAGTCAAGGAATTCATTCAATTCTAGTTAATTCAACTTTTGGCTAAGGAATTCATTCAACTGTGCACTTAATTCAACTTTTGATCAAGGAATTCATTCAATTCTAGTTAATTCAACTTTTGGTCAAGGAATTCATTCAATTCTAGTTAAATCAACTTTTGTTCAAGGAATTCATTCAAGTTCATCTTTTGGTCAAGGAATTCATTCAATTCTAGTTAATTCAACTTTTAGTCAAGGAATTCATTCAATTCTAGTTATTTCAACTTTTAGTCAAGGAATTAAATTTATTTCGTTTAATTCCCTAAGGAATTAATTTTTTTCGTTTAATTCCCTAGGAATTAAATTCTTTTCGTTTAATGCCCTGAATTAAGTTTCAATTCCTAGGGAATTAAACGAAATAAATTTAATTCCTTGACTAAAAGTTGAATTAACTAGAATTGAATGAATTCCTTGACTAAAAGTTGAATTAACTAGAATTGAATGAATTCCTTGACCAAAAGTAGAACTTGAATGAATTCCTTGACCAAAAGTTGATTTAACTAGAATTGAATGAATTCCTTGACCAAAAGTTGAATTAACTAGAATTGAATGAATTCCTTGATCAGAAGTTGAGTTAAGTGCACAGTTGAATGAATTCCTTAGCCAAAAGTTGAATTAACTAGAATTGAATGAATTCCTTTACCAAAAGTTGAATTAACTAGAGTTGAATGAATTCATAAAATTTTATGAAGGCATTAGAAAAAAATGAATGAACTCCTTTAATATAAATCGAATGAAAAAAAAAAGGAATTCATTCAATTCCTTAAGTTTGGTCAGGGAATTCATTCCCAAAATATAAATTCAGTTCAAAAAAAGGGAATTAGGGAATTAATTCTTCGAAGCTCTGCTCATAACTTCCTTGTAAACCTTGTATAAATACAAACCATATTATTTCTGTAAGGAGTTTGATAATAAACTCATAAACATACCACATTTACACCGTTTACGAGTAGAATACGAGTTTATATGAATACCACTAGAATTTTTTTAAATTGCGCTATACTTAAATATATTTAAAACAACTTAGAAAAAAATTTAACATTGAGCTATGTAAAACTTTATATGTTTACCGATAAAGCCATTTTTAATTATATATGACGCTGTATTAAAATTGTCATAGCATATCGTCGACCGGCCTGCAAAATGTCACATGTGTTTTTTAATAGATTTTCAGGAGAGCGAAAAAACTGTTATAAAATCTACTTTCAAGATATTTTATTGGCATCATATGCCTTAATGATGATTTCACTAAATGAGGTCGTGAATCATTAAGGCATATGATGCCAATAAAATGTCTTAAAAGTAGATTTTGTAACAGTTTTTTCGCTCTCCTGAAAATCTATTAAAAAACACATATGACATTTTGCAGGCCGGTCGACGATATGTAACTAAATATGGTACATATTAATATATATGGGGACATATACATTTATACTGATCTATATATGACATCATATAAGAATTTTTTGAAAAACCCAAAGCTATACATAATTATATCCGCAAAGATACAGTGTCACATTTGACTATATATAAACATATTAGTCCATATTAAATTATATAATTTCCTATATAACTATTTTTACTCGGGGAAGCAAAGAAAAAAGTGATTTTTTTATTATTCATAATTAGTTCTACAAAAGCAGTTAAAATATACTAAATTATAATTTGAAAGCAATGAAAAAAGTGGTTTGTAAAGCACGACTTCTAATTATTTCAAAATTTTTAACATGTTTGTATTTAGCGTACCAAAATTTAGAATGGGTCGAATACCTATGTAGTGTAATTGATAAAAAAAACGAAATATGAAAAAATACCTGTCTATTAAGCAAATTAATTTCTCATACAAACAATATAAAAATCAATTTTTTCATTGTTCTTATCTTGATCCGCTAATACATGTTGTTTAAGGTACTAACAATCAAAAATGTATACTCGTACTACATATATTCCATTTCTAAATATGTATTAAACACCTGTTTAATTGACAAAATTTTATTTAACTAATGGATTTTTAATTTCCATTTCCTTTAATAAGAAGTACCCCCACCCGCCCCCCCCCCCCCCTTCAAAAAAAATCTACCTAAAACATGGAAAATACTTATAGAAGAACACACGTGTAGTTGATTTACTTGTAATCATTTATTATTGACAGGGCAGCGACTTTCACCAAAATGAATGTTAGTAGTAAGTAGCCCATTACCAAGTACTTTTCCGAATTAAGGAATTTTATTACTTGTATATTATGGAATATTTTAATTTAAATTTGATTGACAATAAATAAAAGAAAGAAAATTGTTAACACTAACACAGCACTAAAATAAACAGAGTAACATGTTCTCAACTACTTGGATATATTTTTGAATTTTAGTATATAATTGTTGTCTCTTAATTCATATTCCTATTTAAGCGCACATCTTACATTTTCTACTGCAAATCTCAAGCTTATTTTTTCGATTTTATAGTGCATGAAAGTCGCTGCCCTGATTATTAATATCGAATCAAGTTAATTATTTATGAATATGCCAAAATGAATTATGATAGTTTTTCTAAAAAAAAAAAAAAAAAAAACAAAAATACATGAAAATGGAAAGGGAAATACATTTAAATATAGTTAATTCAATATTCAGTGTTTTTAGGGTAATTTAGTAAATGAGCTTGTAATATATTGCATTTATATATTACAATATTATTACTATGTTACAATTGTATTGAAAATGATTGTTAAATTGAAACCACTATCAACTAACTGCGTTGTGTATAAATTCAATTGTTTTGTAATAACTGTAGTTAAATTCATATTTCGGTATCACATATAACAATTGGAGACTATTTCTTAAATCTGAACAAATATAATTTATTTTGAAATACAGTCACAACTAAGAGTCACAGACTTTTTGTAGAAATAGATAGGTTAATTGAAAATCAAAAATATGATTCATTATTAAAGGCTTTATTAGGAAATATTCATGAGTGCAATTTCATGCACTTAAAAATCAAAAATATGTGCCTACAAAATGCGACTCAAAAAGAAAAATCTACATTAAAAAAACAAAAAAATGTGCACAACTTTTTTTAATTTTGGACTATCGCGATAATGGAATTCCTTGATATAGTTATAATTTTACCATAATCACTTTTTATTTCCATTTAACGATGCCCGCCTCTCTGTCCGTCCGTCTGTCTGCGCACGCTACAGGTCGTAAATATCAATATATTTTTATGAAGTGTGGTATACTGGCTTATTTCGGACCAGGGATGAACCCTATTATTTTTGGTTAAAATTGGATCCTCTTTATATCTAGTGCCCTGTTTATATCTAGTCCCCCCCAAAAATTGGCTTATTGGCATGCTACAGGTAGTAACTACGAAGATATTACAATGATGTTTGGTACAATGATTTACTGATTATTTGAATTCATCTATTTATAAAAATATTAACCTCAAAATTATATTCGCAGTGTAGAAAATCATTACCAGATATGTAACTACATACTTGGTAATGTCAACTAGTTACTTTTGTTATTACATTTCTTATTACCTTTATATGGCGATGTCGCGAAAAATAATAAGTTATGGTTACACACCAGCATACGAAAAATCAAAAAATATATCGTTACCTATGTGCTTACCAGTACTGACAAAAATAATGAGTCTAAAAATAGATTTTCAAAAAAATAAATTATATAAAAAAAAATATTTTTTATTGTGTTTTTTTTTAATAAAATTTCCTGGTGCGGGAATCGAACCTTGGTCTACAGATTGCCATTCAATAGCTCTACCATCTGAGCTATATCGACATGTAATATTTAATAGATAAAAACATAATTAACCAATTTTTGGCTACTCGAATAAAGCCAGGTTGAGGAGTTTCAAAAAATCGATTTTCGAACGTGATTTTTGCTTGATTGGAAGGGGAGGGGGCCGAACATGTTCTTAATTTTTTCTAATTTGAGAACTCTCAACAAGAATCTGAAGTCAAAATAAAGATACATCTGCAAACAAAAAGTCGGTAGTGAAAGCGTTAAACAAAGGCCAACCTCTCGCCTCTCTGGTAGTAGATATTGTCTCTACCTCTAAAAAATTAAGATACATATTTTCTATATTCAATTCTTTATTTTCTCATGAAGAACTTGCTTTGCAACCTAATAAGTAAAAAAAAACTTTCAACAAACAATAAAAGGCAGAAATATTTTGCTAATTTCATTCCAAGAAGAAAAAAAATCACATAACACTATATAAAAAACAAGTAGTCAACAATACTGGCACATGATAAGAGCAAGTAAAAAATTATTGTCCGTCAAATTAAATCATAATATATCCTACACCTTAGTATGATTTGGAACATATTCCGGGAAGCTAAAAAAAAAAAATTGGAAAGATATCAGATCCATATTATGTGGGAGGAAAAATTAACGAAGCAGAAAGTATAGAAATAAATATGGATAAAATTCTCAAACAAATGGCCCGATTTTCTTTACATTTACTCGTAGGGATATAATTTTACAATCTGCATTGCCTTCTCAATTTAAATTACAAACGGTTATGCATAACCAATTCAGATAGGACCTTTTTATTGTGACATTATGAAAACATGAAAGTGATCTTTAGAATTATCACCTGTATATTGGAGTTATATATGAACAGGCGGACGGACAACATAAAACTCTGACCTGTTCCATTATCCTTATTAGTTACAAACATTAGCACAAACCCACTATACCCTTTCCGTGTAGTGATGTATCGTTAAAAAAGAAAAAGCAATGAAATAAGAAAATAAAACAAAAAAATCGCTACTCTAATGAAATTTAAGACTACAAATATAAAACGCGAGAAAAAAAGTCAAGGCAACTAAAAAAAATTAACAACAGTTTTCCTTTTATACAGCTAATGCTAGTGCGACTGATATCTGCCCACGACTCGAAATAATAATAAAAAAAAAACAACACACAACTTAAGAGTTTTACTGACTGGTGGCGGTGTGCTGCATGCAGTTAATAGAAAATGTAATTCAATGCATTTAAATGTTGAAGGCTAGAAGAGGAAAAAACCTCAAACAAAGAACGACAACATAGAAATGTTAACAGGCGGGTGGATAAAAAAAAACCAAGAGAAAAAAGTAAGAAAAAAATCGCAAAAGGCATACCAGTAACAGCAGGGTGCAGTAAAGTACAAAAAACAACAACAACAAATGTTTAACATGCTGAGACATTTAGCGGAGGCCAGCCGTAATGGCGATAACAGGTCCTTTTTTTAGTCATTGTGGTAGTGGTAGTTGTTCTTCTCAGTTAAAGCTGGTATTGTTAGACAATATAAAGCATAAGGTTTTGTTTAAAATTGTGAGTGAAGTGATATACATAGATTCTTTGGTGGAAACAATCATTTTTTACTCCGATTTTTTTTATTGTTAATCCTTGCAAACAAGTAAAATACGTTTGTTAAACAAACAGGAAACATTTATACATTGATGGTGGCAAATATTCACACACACTGAGAAGCAAATACAAATAGAGATGCCATATATTGTGAGGGAACACTATGGGATGTAAAGTTGTTATCGAATGCAATTTTCCGGTAAATTAATAAATTTACTTCAAAAACATGAATATATAAAAATATTCTTTTTTATTTAAAGCCTAATTTTTTTATTAAACTAGTTTTTAATGAAAGAATTAATTCTTTAATTTTTTGAATTCTGAATTAAAAATTCAATGAATTAATTCATATTGGTTGCCGAACGTAGGGATCGCCTTTTTCAATTTTTCGTTATAGCTTTGGCATTTAAAGTGGATTTTAAAGTGTGATATATAGATTTTTTGCCTCGCGGAGACCAGTATTTTCTATAAAGAAAAAATCCAATGAAAAAAATTTAAAAAGGCGAACCCTACGTTCGACAACCAATATATAAAAAAATTTCTACTGGGTTTATCGAAAAACTTCCTTAGCAAAAGTTTAATGATTTTTTGTGAGCTTTAATTTTCTGACATTAGGGTCGTACATTTGGGTGGTAGCAACTGAGATCTGGTGGGTAACTACTAGAATGGGATACTTGAGGTCAATGGCCCTTAGAGCAAAACACTGGTCTCCTCGAGAGAAAAACATCGATATATCATGCTTTAAGATCCGACTGTAATGCCAAAGATATAATGAAAAATGTAAAATGGAGACCCCTACGTTCGGCAATAAAAAATATTTTATTCCTTGCAAAAATACTTCATATTGGAGGGTGTACGGCGCACTTTTTTATTTTCCTTTAATGTGGTACGCTCTAACACTGTGTTGCTTATTGCCATATTTAGATTTTGAAATCAAAATTTTAAGATTCTAACAGCTGACTGTGGTGGAGAGGAACAAAAAAATATACGTGTATCGGCGTATAGTAGAATTTCATGACAAATATTTTTTCGGAACATTTTAACACTATAGCTCTTCAATTTACGGGTCTTTTTTTGTCCCTCTTTAAAATTAGCCAAAATGTCCCTTTGGTTTAAGAGTTTAAGGTTTAAAATATTTCAAAAAAATATGTCTCGTAGTGTTTTATACAAGTTCGCTGAATACATCCTACACCAAAATTATGATTTCCTATGCCGATTTATAATAAACGTTTGTAAAAGAGGGCAAGTTTAACCCCCCAAAAAAACATAGGACAGACATAAACTTTTACACGTATATTTTGTCCCCCCTCTATCAGAATCAGTTGTAAAAACCTTGTTAATATTTTTTTTTTTTCACAGTGTTTTTATTGTATAATTCATGCCTTACAAATGATATGGTCACTTATAACCATTTATAGTTAAAAAAGAGTGGATTTTTTCGATTATACTCTTATTTTGTTTTTATCTTGATAATCATAATTCTCTCTTCTAATTGCAATCATTTTATTATCTAAGAGAGATCATGTTAATAATAATCGAAATATTTAAATTGAATTTAGGAAATGTTAGTGGCCCTGTTTTAAAATAAAATTGCATTCGTTATACCCCACACCATTACGTGGACAGGGTATAATAAGTTTGTGATGATGTTTGTAATAACAAAAAATATTGGACCTAGACCCACCTTTTAGTATACCGATCCACTGAGAATTAAACTTCCGTCCGTCAGTCTGTCAATCTATGTATTCTTGAGCGCACGCTACAAATATAGAAATATTTTGATAGAATTTGGTACACTGAAGAATAAAGCCAGGATCCATGCAAAGTTCCCCTAAAATTAACTTGTTCGCAAGCTATAATGGCCCGAATATTTTTATAACTTGCAGTGTACCGGCTTATATCGGCTCAAGGACGAAACCTATTTATTTTGGTTAAAATCGGTATATGTTTGGACCTAGTGCCCATATAAAGGTCCCCTTACAATTGGCTTTTTCGTGTCCTACAGGAGGCAAAGCGAAAATATTTCAATAAAATTTGGTAAGCTTATTAGCCTGGGCCGTGGACAAAGTCTGTTTATTTGGTTTAGAATCAGTTCTGTGTAGACCTAGTAACCGTATAAAAATACCACATAAATAGACAATTTCGCTGACTCACATGCGCCCCATGCACAAAGCCCATTGATTTTGTATAGGATCGGTCCATATTTGAACCTATTGCGATATTAACTATATTTCGATTTTCTCTTAAAGACACCTAACGGTAGGTAGAATTCAGACCTTCTTAAAGTTTTTCTAATGTTTTTATCATTCTATACACAGAAAAAATTATTAACCTTAAATATCTAATTAAATATATGTTAAAAATAAAAATTATTTTTAAACAAATATTTAATTGAATCAATTAATATTTTAATTTACTTTTAAATATTTATGCAAATATTTTTTTTCATAATTATGTGTTACGTTATTCCCATATTTTCTTTTCTTAAATTATATGCATATATAAAAAAGTTTTAGTATAACAATCAAATGCTTTGCAGTTCACACACAAAACAAACACATATGCAGTACTCCAAATAAATAAACATAACACACACACACTTTTTTACAATTTAATATTTTTTTCATTTTAAACTAATGTTTTAATTGATATTATTAGTACTTTAATCGAATTTTGTTTCAATTAATCGTATACAATTTTTAGTAATTAATACTATCATTTGAGAGGTAGGTGCGAAATTAATTAAAATTTTAATTAATATAATCAACTTCGTTGTTAAAATTAATTTTTAATTTTTTCTGTGTATCATTTGACGCAAGTCCATTTCAACAAATTCGAATTTCGGATCCACACATTAATCGGTTTTCAACCAGACTTATGTAGGGTATCGTATAGTCGGCATGCCCGACTTTAACTTTTTTACTCGTTTTTTTAAATACATTTGCAGCGGTTTTTCATACAAAATATTTTAAGTCAATATATAGAAAAACCAAGCCAGGCTGGTGGCTTAGCTGGCAGCCGCAGCACCAGCCTAGGAGAGCTATAGGCCACTCACTTATTCTCCCCGAAATTGAAATGATTACTGAAACCTAGCGGCCCTATGTTCCACTGGGAATTTAAGAATTAAATAAATATATAAAAAAATCATTTAGGTGTTTCTCCGAGAAAAGCACTTCGCCGACAAACAACAATATTCTAAGTAACTACCACAAATCATTTTATCTAGTACTTAAAATCGATTTTAAATTTTTTTACTTCAGTCTTATTGTTTAAGAAGTAAATTTCTAATTTTTATTCCATAGTGCACACGCCTTAAATGAGAAAATAAAAGGGTCTACTAACGCTGTAAAAAATTACAGCTAAATGTTGTTAATGTTTTGTACACGTATAAAAAGTTAGTCTGGCATAAGTACGACGAGTAAACTTTACTTTAATTTTTTGTATTATTACTGTTGTTCTAGTACTATTCGTTTATCATCTCACACCAGAGGTTAACTGCTTTGTGATGCATCATGAGAAAAGTAAATAACAAAACAAAAACAATATCCGTACATACGTTTAAGGTTAATGGAACATTGAACAAAGGCTGCAATTGCTTATTACAAACCAAAAAAAAGAAAAAAGGACACATATCACTCTTTAAACAGACGGATATACACACACTTCATTCGAATATTTACTTGCAACATAGAACGAGTGAAATGGTGGCGGGAATTGGTGTTGTGTTTTTCTTTTTTTTTTGCTATTTTTATCACTATGGTTGCGATTTTGTAGGTAAAAATAGACCGTTAGCAGGCAACATGACCACAGTGCAGTGGTCTTGTGGCATATGAAAGAAATTCACTTAAAATACGATGGAAAACGTTAAAAAGTATATAAAGCTATATTAATCTAATATTATTGCACTCTAAGCCATATGACCAATTAGCCCTTGAATGTGCGAATTTATATTTTTAGTGAAGCATCATTTAAACGTTATATTTTTTAGTACTGGTTAAGCAACACACTTAAATTGTATACATAATATATCTATTAAAACTTAAATTCCCAGTTTGTCTCTTGAACACATTGGAGGGTTAATATACAAATTTCACTCCCTCTTTGCCTTGTATATTAATAAATAAACCTTGGGTGCAAAAAATGTATTTAAGTGAAAAATTAAGGGTAAACTTTTATCTTTATAAACGACAATAATATTTTGTTTTCGTTGTTGTTGTTGTTGCTTAATTCATATTTACATTTGTTTTTATTATTGTTGTTGATCAATGTTAATGCATTTTCAATGCTTCTTCCTGTATTTGTTTGACTGCCATCGTCACAGTCGTGTCATATGAATTCATATGACCTGACCTTTTATGTTATAGAAAATTTTTGCATAAAACCTCATAAATATTTCTCTTGTTTATTTTTGCCCTTTTCCACTAAATCAACGTTTTCATTTTTATCCCTTATTTTACATTTATTTTATTTTTTCGGTTTCCCCCAAAAAGGAATATTACATAGTGGGAGTTTTCACATTGTCTCATTTTATATGAAGTAGAGGTTTTGCAATATTCAAAATGCATTTTCAATGTTTGTGATTTTAATGTAGCTGTCTGTGGTTTGGGAGTTGTTGTATTTTACTGTTATTATTGTAATTCTTGTTTATTTTTGCTAATTCAGATTAGTGTCAGTGTCAAGGATAACAACAAAATTTTAGTGTATATAGGAGATAGTACATACATATATGTGAACCCTTAGAACCCTTGTCGACATTTAACAAAGCAAAGTTTATAAATGTTTACACAAATTTAAACAGAATTTATTTGTTAACGATAAAATTCGTGAATTGATTTCTTAAAATACTGCGTTGCTTAAAAATTATATATTTAGCAGTAGCGAGTTCTAAAGACGAATAGATTTAGTATAAATTGCTATTCAGAGACCAGAAACTCATATAAAAAGTGTACTAAATTATTATTTCGTTCTGTTTGTGAAAAGGATAATCGATAAATGAATGTTTTTTAGTTTGACTCTAGATCATACATGGGAATTTTTCATTACCATTGAAATTTCATTACCATTAGTTCATACTAATGACAATGAAAAAAATTTCATTACCATTTGATGGTAATGAAATATTTTTCATTAGAAAAATCATTACTAATGGTAATGAAATTACACTAATGTATAAAAAAACTAATTTTAATTGATTAAAAACCATTTGTTTACAAAAAAATTCAGACAAATGAAAACGAACAACGGGTTTGGCCGGGGAAGTTATAAAACATAATTTTTTAAGGAGGATCCATTCCATTCCATTTAAACTTTACCTGGATACAAATAACAATGGAATGGAAAGTAATATTTAATTTGAAATGAGCATGAGCCTGAATGACCATATTCCATCTTCGATTTCAGCGAGTTTTACTCCATTTTTACGTCTTTCTGTCAATGGCAATTAATTTTTTTAATTTATTCATTATCAATGGTAACGAAATTTAAAATCATTGTCATTAATCAATGAAATTAAATTTTAGAATCATTACCATTATTTAAAAAAATGGTAATGAAAATAATTTCATTATAATTGATATCAATGCAATGGTAATGAAATCATCAATTAATTAGTTCACCTAATTAATTAGTCCCATGTATGCTCTAGATCATAAATAAATATCACTTTCTGTTTAAATTATTTTTCAAATTAAAGAAAGATGATACAATTTTCACAAGTTAATTACAAAGAATAAAAAATTTTGCAAGAATTCGATAAGGCCAGCAAGACAGAATACGTATTTTCGGCTTTCGCTACAAACCCATCATCAGTGTCGTTTGCCTTGACGGGTTAATAATTAATAATCGTCTACTTATGTGAAAGTTGAAAGCAAATCTAATATGTCAGCAACTCAACTTAGACTAACATCAACGAAATCTAACAATACTATTTTTATCCTTTGTTATTATTACTCTTTTTTGCTTTGAACCTTAATTCTTAAAGTATCTCAGCTAGTTCTATTCAACTCTGTGTATGATAAACATCAGGTTTTTGAAATACAACGAACCATTGAATTTGAATTTAAATGTATGTTATTTAAATTATATTTTGCATCATGTCATGTGTTTTTAAGATGAATGGGGGAATTTTTAGTTGATTTTTTATTCTGGTAAATGAATGTTTTTTAGTTTAACTCTAGATAATAAATTAAATGAAATATAAGACGAAGTCCGATTTTAAATACCAAAGCAAATTTGGAAAGGGAAAGGTCCAAAATTTGTATATATTCAAAATTAACACCCCATAGTTATCCTAAAAACACTGCAAAGTTGTGCAACTTATAAATATTATCATATTTTGTAGAGCTGTGTTATTAAAAGTTATTGGATTAATGTTTTACGTATTGAGTAGGCGCTTAGTAATCATATCATTTACCGGATTGTTATACAACTCTTGTATGTACTCTTGTATGTTGAGAACATATTAGTATTTCAGGAAACTCAAGTTCCGAAAGATGTCTGACATATGGAATAAACTATACTTTTCTAAAGATAAACTGTGAGCTAAACCCAAATCTGGCGTCTGTGAAAAAATAATATTTTGTTTTATTAGAATTTTTCGAATTGTATTTTCATTTAAAATGCTTTCGATTTTTTTTCATTCTTAAAAATATCGTCCGTTAAAATTTCCTATTAAAGCATATTTTATAATTTGGTTTTAAACTACCCAGTAAATATCGAAAAACTAAAAATTCAAGTGCTTTAAAACTTGCATGAATTAAACTTCTTTGAACGCCATTTGTTTCAGGTAAAATCAAGTTCAAAAATTGCGGTAACTTTTTGGAAATTCTCTTTGAATTTTCTGTCGCCAATAATTAAGCAAATATAAATAATTTTAAAACTTCATAAAAACAGCCACTTGACTAAACTAAAACAAATAGGATTTGTAGAATTTAATTCCTGGTAAAAAATATTGCGAATAACAAAAATTTAAATCTAAAGTGGTACTTATTAGGGCAAGGAATTCCATGAAAATCCATATTTTTTTCAATAGTCCAAAATTAATATGGACTAAAAATTTATCCGAATCATGAAATTTAGAACAAAATTACATCGTTTTGTACACTCAAAAAAAAAAACTCAGTAAAGTCAGCAAAAAATGTTACTGTGTCAGCAAATTTTTAGTCAGGAGCGTGCTTGCAAAAAAGTTGGTAATTTCAGCAAAAGGTTTGCTGAAAATCAGCGAGCTGATTTTTACCAAAAAAATAGTAATCTTCAGCAAAAGTTTTGCTAACACTTAGTCGACTGCGAATGAAAAAAATTCTTGCTAAAATCACTAAACTTTTTGCTGAATATTAGTAGACTGAAAAAAACTTAAAAAACTTGTAGCGAAATTTTACTTTAGTTAATTTATTTGCTGAAAATTTAAATATAGAATATGTGTAGAGTTGTTTTCCTTTTTTTGTCATTTCGGTTTCCAGACAAGCTGCGACATCTACATCTAGTCTATCTGGTTGTCTTACACGCTATGAATGCTGTTATCAGCACAATTTTTGTAGCAAAATACATTAATAAAACATTAGTTCAAAATTAGTTTAGTGCTATAAAAATATAACTAAAATTTTTGCTGAAAACGGAATTTCAGCAAAAAAATTGCTGAAAACTAGTACACTTGATATACAATATGTTTTACTAATTTTTCTACTAACTTATTTTTTTGAGTGTAGTTGCATATTTCGACAAAAATGCATGTTTTTATCTATTTGGACAGGTTCTTTTTCGTCGGTCCTGTGACAGGTTCTTTTTTGTCAGTTCTGTGACAGGTTCTTTTAGATAAGTCTTGTGACAGGTTCATTTACGCCAATCCTGTGACAAGTTCTTTTGTTTCAGTCCTCTGACAGGTTCTTTTGATGGTCCTGTGAGAAGTTCTTTTGCGTAGGTCGTATGACACGTCACAAGGGGCAATTGACCCCCTCCTAGGGCAAGCCCATGTAAAAATGATCGGTACTTTTCATATAAAAGAACCGGTCGCCGTCCCCAAGAACCGGTGACGTGTCCGGTAACCGGTTCCTTTTCCCATAGGGATATCATACACATTATACTTTTTAAATAAGCACCCTGTTTGATAAGAATTTAATTTTTACCTAAAAAACATCGTTTAAAATATAACAGAAATTATTTCTCAAATTAATGAATTTGAACCCACACTTTACTTCTAATGATAAACATTATGATGATGAGCCCTTTCAACTCCAATGATAAGTACCACAAATTAAGTACAAGACCGCACTTTTCTCTTAAACAAAAACCTGTGTAAAAATATTTTAAAGGGTGTAAGTTGTAGGAAGGAAAAGGATAAAAAGTTTATTTTTAACTTTCACAAACACACATCACCAACATGCATACAATGAACATAAGTACATCAAGTATGAAAAACAAACAATTTAATGAATAGAATATACAAACAATAGAGCATATATAACACACACACATACATAACTAATGTATGCATGGCTAGAGGCATTAGTGTGGCACTTGTAATAAATTGCATTAATTTTTCAAAAACAGTCAACAAGCAGAAACAGCTGTAATTTTAGATAGTTTACGATATTTTTTTTTTTTTTATAAAATAATGAGAAAATAAATTTAATTAAATTTAGTAAGCTAATTTCTAATAAGAACAATAAGTGTCACCCTAATTAACGAATTACTGAAAATCCACCACCTTCATTTGATGCCATTGTGGCTTGATTCTTTAGTAAAAAATATATAATGTATTAAACATATTCTTAATTTTAAGCGCATTGATGATTAAATACAAAAAAAAAAGAAAAAAAACACGTCCAAATCCATTTATTTCGGACTAACACGTACCCGTTACCGTACCGCATGAACATACGCACATCCTTTTCAAGAGAAGTAAACATTATTTTGCATTCCATTTCACTTGTTAACGTTTCAATACATTTTTATATTTCTTATTTAAGTGTAGCGAGCATTAGTATATATTGTAAAATGCTTTTCAATATAAACAAATCCTTCTTTTGTACTGTACAACAAATCTGAATAAAGTGTTTTGTCATTGTAAAGATATTACAGTTCAGATTATGGCTTGTTTGTTGAGCACAGCAGGAATATTGAAAGGATTTTAAAATAAAGGATTCATTGAATAGTTTGAAAAGTAATTGTGTATATTTTAAATATTTAAGAAATCTGCGAAATTTTTCACTTGCAAATTGTTCTTTAATTGGTGTCGCTAAATATTAGATTTTATTTCTAGCGAATTAAATATAATTTTTGTGGCACAATTTAAGAATGGCACTCGAGTATTCCAATTTTATTATAAATATTATGGGATTTTAATTAGTTAAGGAGTTTAGCCCTTAAATGCATGGTGTAGCCATTTGGCAACATAACGGTTTTTAATAAAAGCAAAACCCACTTGATGCACAAAACCGCATTTTTGGGCACTGGGGTCCCTTCTGTACAAAGTGCTTTTATAGTTTAGCTCAGATTTTTTTAAACAGATATAGGAAAAATCTTGGTTTTGCTTCGTATGTTTGTGAAAAATCTAAAACACACATTTGTTTTACAAAAAGTGTAATACCCGACTAAAATAGATGTTATATAATCATATATCACCATATATAAACCCATATATATTGGAATATATAATTATATCAAGCGAGATACGCATGTTATATAATATGATACAATTTGATCTGAAAAATGCATCAAATTTTATATAAATACATATAATTTGATGAAGATTTTCAACGAAAATTTTAGTACATATTGTTGAGATAATACTTCATTCGTATTAAATACTAATGCTTAATGTTTAGAAAAATTTTTCCTAATAAACTTGGAAATAGCTGACAAAATAAAACATTACAAAAATTTGTCGGAACAACTTTTTTTAGGTTAGAGTTTTGGTCTTTCTTATAAAACGTGTCTTTCTTATAAAATAAAAAAATTAACTTCCACAATTAATTTTTTTTTCACGGCAAAATAAATGAACTTAAACCATATTTATTTCAACATATGTTTGTCTAATTTTTATTTTCAAATTTAAAAATAATTATTTCGACCTTTAATTCCACAATGAAAAAACAAAATTTTTTCTTTTTTATTTCTCTAAAATTATTTTTATTTTAATAAAGAGTATTTTGCCAACTTTTTGAAAAATATATTTTAAATTCAATTATTAACTTCACAATTTCCTTGATTTATAAAATTTTTGATATATAAAAAGTTTTTTATTTTCCATATTTCGCTACTCCATTGTGTAGCATCTTCAGGATGATCCAGATCCACAATTTGTAAGTTTTTTTTTTTTTAATTTTTATAGTGCAATTAAACTTTATAAAATTTTGTATAATTAGATATCATGTCAGATATAATTACATATGAAATTAATATAATTTTGTATTAACTTTGTTATATATATATTTTGATATAAGATTGCCCAGGTAGAAAATCACAAAGGGGCTAGCACTGACAAAGCACCGAAATTGGTGGTATTAGTGCTTGCTAACAGGGCTTTCCCAATGCTCAAATGATAACACTGCCCACGGTGATGCCAATGTTTTACAAAGCCCTGAGAAAGCACCCAAAAATATTAAAATCAAATGCTTTCCCAACGCCCAAATAAAAAAATTAAAGTGCTTTCCTGGCACCTAAATGATAACACTGATCTATTTAATTATTTGCAAAGTACTGAGATGGCACCAAGAAACACAAAAATTAAGTGTTTTCTCTGCCACCAAATTATGAGCCCTCATCACTGAAGAATTTCAAATTACTCTAAAAATAGATGATTCTTGGAGTTATTGTATTGTGGAGACAAAAATTATTTAAATATTCGCTCGCTTCTTTTTCAAAAATAAAATAATATTTGATGAAAAAAGCGCTGGAAAGTCATCATTTCAAGTGTTGATAAAGTGTCCAAATTCTTCTTCTTTTTTGTTACCACACATAATTTCTACCTGTGTGTTTATAGAAGCTTATACGCCATTATATATAATTATGTGTAAACTATATTTGCAGATCTCTTAATATATGGCTGGAAACCATATCGCATATGATTAGATATAATGTCATATCAAACATATTTATAAAATCAAAGTGTTAATATAAATGTATATAGTTATATAAAGCCACGCATATAAACATTTATTATTATATCAAATCATATAAGATTATATGAAAACTTTTTTAGTCGGGTATTTAAAAATGTTTGTTTTAATATTTAAAGTGGTATTCTCGCAATAAAATTCATTTTGGCGACAATAAATGTATAATTCTAAGTTTATAAATTTTTTTTTTTCATATACGTTAAAATAATCGCTATTTAGCTATTTGGCAAAAACCCATATTTTTCAATAAAAATCACTTTTTAAAAAAAAAAAAAATTTTTCGTATTTTTCTTGAAATGTACAAGCCTTTAGAAATTATATATAAAAAAATGGATAAAATCGAAGAGATCATGCATTTAAGGGTTAAGTGCAGTATGCACAAAAAAATTGGATTTACCGAAATGATAATTTTGATTTCTCAAATAAAAAGTTTGTTATAAAAAACAAAATATCCCCAAAAACCTTAACTGTGTTCATTTCTGAAGTCCAATTTCGTACTGCCTACACAGAGAGAAATTTGTTGGTGGATTTTTAATGAAATTTTTCAGTAAACTAATGAAGTTTTCTTCACAGAGTAAATGAAAAATTTCATAAATATAATGAAAAAGCTTCATATATTTTATGAAACTAGTGAAACTTTTTCATTGAGTGTATGAAAGTTTTAATAAATGAAATGAAATTTTTTACATTTTATGAAAAATTCCATTAATTCAATGAAAAGTTTCAATGGACGAATTCCAGTGCAACTTCGTTATTTTTATGCAAAAATTCATTAATATCATGCAGATAATTCTTCCAGTGTACCCAAAACACGGTCCTAAGAATACACAAAACTATCAAAAGTGGATAGATAAAAAATTGGGAAAAAAATATGTTTTAATAGCAAATTATATATTATGTCCTATGGTTCCCTTAGGACCAAGGGCCAGCAAATTAGGGCTATCGTATTCATTATTCATTTTCAAATTTATATTTATACCCAGCAAAATAAAAAAATATAAAAACAATGAGATGCCAAGTTAGTGGGAAAAGAACTACAATTAAGGATCATTATGTACTTCTTTTTTAACAGAAACGTTAACGAATTTAATATTGAGTTGTTATAGGAGTACTCCTATTTCAACACTTTTTCAGTACTTTTCGAACGAGTGAAAAGGAAACTCTTCATCAAATAAAAGTTCAAAAAATTTTGTCGCAAAAAATATATTTTTTAATTTAAAAATTTTTCTTTTTATTGCCGCCACTGTGTATTGAACTTGCCACCTCAAGATTCCTAGTCCAGCTCCCTACTCTTAAGCTATTCTTTGAAATGAATGTTGATGGGCATATCAACACCACTTTGTCATTGTGCTCTATTCTCTTCAATAAAATTACTTTTTAAACAAGTGCACTGCAATTCAGTATTGTTTTCAGTAATATTTTTACAGGTGCACAAAAAGCAATTTTTCATAATTTTTATTTTACATATTTTTTGAATATTGAAAAAATAAAAAAATGTTGAATTTAAATAAATAAACTTTTATCTCACCCTTGCACAGTGGGCCAGCATTATTGTATTTTGGCCATAACTAGAATATTGAGTATATGAGACTAAAAGATATCACAAAGGGTATTTGGTTGTTGCTGATCACGAATCTGAAATAAAAAATATAAAATTCAAAATGGCGCATCCAAGATGGCGGCCATTAATTTTTAGTTTTTATTATATTGGACTTAGAATAATCAATTAAATAGTTCTAGGATACGCTGATTAAAAATCTGAAATTAAAATGTTTAAATTCAAAATGGCGGATCCAATATGGCGACAAACAATTTTTTATTAACTTTCTTATGTCGCCTGATTTACTCCAAATTTCCTCCAGGGGAAGATTTTGGGTAGCAGATTACGAATCTCAAATCAAATTTTAAAAATTCAACAGGGCGGATCTAATAGGCCGGCCATAAATTTAAAATTGTTATGTGTTGGAAAATAAATTACACTGTACCAAAAAAAAAAAAAAAGAAAAGGTTCTGGCAGAGGGACTAAAGAAAAATATAAGTATGTATGTATTTTTTCTTTATTAATTAAATTTTTTTGTTTTACAATTTTAGACTTAAAGATTATTTTAATTTTAAATAGATAAAGAAAATTACGGCATGGTTATAAAAACCGTCAGCCGGAAGTTTGGATACTATAAAGCTAAATAATATGTGTTACAACAATATTCCTTTTTTTCCATTTCATTCATAAAAATATTATCATACTTTAATAAGCGATTTAATTTCCTATACGTCAATGCTTTTGCAATATAATTATATAAGTGTATCGGCGTTTTAAAAGTTTTCGTCTGGCCCTAAGTTTTTGGGGGGTTAAAATTTCCCCTCTTTTGAAAATGTTTATTGTGTATCGGCATAGAAAACCATGTGAATCTTCCATTTTAGGTATAGGATATGTTCAGCGAACTTATGTAAAACACTACGAGGGACATTTTTGTGTAACTTTTTAACCCTCTAACTCTGCAATTAAAGGGTCTCTTTTGGTCCTTTTTAAAAAGTGTCAAAAACAACCCATAAGTTGAAGAGTTAGAGGGTTAAAATGTTCCGCAGAAATATTTGTCATGAAATTCTACTTTAGGTCTCTGAAGATATCAAAGTTGAAAATTGAACTTCAATGCCAGAAATAAGTTAAAACTTAAAATGTGTTTAAGGGTTAATTTCGTACTTATTCAGAATTGGCACTCAAATGTCACACAACCCTGGACTTTAGGGGGCTAGTCTGTATGAGAAAACCAGAACCTTCATTTAAGGTAATTTTTAGTGCTATTTTTTAGTTTTTACTAAAACTCTGGAATGCTGGAAATCAGAGAGATCTGAAGGTACTTTTTCAGTTAAAGTGCAAAATCTCGAAGAAGGTAGAAGACATCTTATTGAACACAGTGGCATTCAAGTTTTTCAAATATGTCTTGAAACATTTTGGAGCTTTTATTTTGAAAATTTAGGATTTTCAAAAAAACCCATATTTTTGAGGTAAATTTAATCAGCCTTACCATCAATATTTTCCAAACGTATATTTCAGTTAAAGTCGACTTTAGTTAAAATATTGGGTGGCAGTATGCCTTGACTTGGTTTATTTTTGGATCATTCTGATTGGTTAATTTATTTTCAACCAATCAAAATGTTTGAAAATACAAATATTTTTGTAGGGTTTTCATACACAAAATGAACAAAACCGTATGATTAAAAATAAAGTCGACTTTAAATTTAAAATACACTTTTATAGTAAGGGCCAATAATTTTGTTACTTTTTTAGTAAATACTTAAAAGGTTTCTATGTTTTTTTGAGAACTAATTTCAGTTTTATAATTTGAGATTGTTTTTGGAAAAAATTATTGTTTATTTATGATTTTTTTATTGTATCATTATAAAATAAAAAATGTCACAAAATTAAATAACTTTGATTTTGAACTCTCGCCAACTAACAACGAGTAACCACAATGATACAATATTTCACTCACAAAATATTCAACAATCCCAGATTTTGAATATATAAACATAATTTCCTTTACCTGAATTGTACTTTTGGCCAAAAAACGGCGATCCTGGC
Organism: Leucophora obtusa; assembly: GCA_949987735.1. Classification (NCBI taxonomy): domain Eukaryota; kingdom Metazoa; phylum Arthropoda; class Insecta; order Diptera; family Anthomyiidae; genus Leucophora; species Leucophora obtusa. The sequence continues at coordinate 56,182,180 of OX465299.1, read as the reverse complement.
CCACAGTGCCTTGTGTGGAAAACCACACAAAATAAAACTTTTTATAGATTTTTTAAAAAATTATTGATGCGATGTTCACGAAATTTCTTGTCATTTCCTGACTCATCAATTTAGCACAAAAAACGCTTTAATTGATTCAAAAGTATATTTTGGTAACGAGATATTTAAAAAGTGTCGTTCGTTACCCTCGTATCTAAATAATTTCTATGTATTTTGCACTCGAGCAGCATAGCTTCTGCTGATGAAAGTCGCTCCGGTAGTGATAAAAATCACTCGCCAGAAGAAAAGAATGACTCGGAGGATAGTAAATTTGATTCCGAATTTAATGTAATGGAACAAAATGAAGATGTCGACGCAATAGGAGTCTCATTCTAGCCACAGGGACTTTTACGCTAATGAGCTGACAGATGAGTTGAGAATGGCAGGTTTTGCCTTAAATGTCTCCACAGCGACGCCAGTCACTACACCGCTGGGAACTATTAAGGGCGGGATCTTCTTGTCGCTTAAACAAGTTCATTTTTATTTTTTCTTCCTAATGCAGTCTAATACTGCTTATGTGAGTTGCTTTAGAGCTGTTGGTAGTATATTTATTAGATACATAACATGCAGTGGTCTATACCATAAAGGGTGTTCTGGTGTCGTTAGTGATCGTGATTTTAATGTTTTAATTTCATCAAATAATATTGTTTATAATTGCAATAAATGCGCTAAAGGATCTAATGATTTAATTGCTATGATAACAAGTTTGTCAATTGAAGTAGGAGACTTAAAAACGTTATTTAATGCCTGTATATACAAAAACAATGCAGTTGAGAGTGCTTCTTTTAAAAATAAAAAAATACATGCTGAGTCAAGCTTAAATTCAAAATATAATGATTTACAACAAAAAGGTCGTTCAACTCTGAGTGATTCCTTTTCTTCAAGTTCTGCTTTTCGTAATGATGTTGTTGATACAATAATGTTTTAAATTATAATAAGCAAATACGAAGAGCTAGCATTAGTCTTTCTCTACATGATGATGATGATATTCCTAATGATATTATTGCTACTATTAAACCAAATGATGTTATTGCTGCTACTGAGCCAAATGATGTATTAAATTCTAATCAGTGTTGCCACTTTTTGAATAATTATTCAAAACCGGGACTGTTTACACATTCCTTAGATAATTTTTGAATAATGACCTTTTTGTGTAATTTCGTTTTTTACTGAAAAATTTACTAAATTCCATGCTTTCGAGTCCCACATCAGATGAAATTAGTTTATTTGTATAACATCTACCACAAATTTACAGTTTGTGGTGAAATATTTTTGTAATAAATAAATAAATAATAAAAATGAATAAAGAATAATAATAATAAATTTGTTCAACACGAGACTAAATTTAGTAAGAGGAAGTCAAAAATGTTGTTTTATATTTAACTTGTATACAAACTCCGTATTTTGTTCATTTTTTGAGAAAATATTTGTCAAACTGCATGTAAAATAAATATTTTTGCCTTGGGTAGCAAGACTACCTAAAATTAAGCAAAAGCAATTTGGGTTTGTTGTGATTGTAACTTTCTCATGACTGAAAAAACTAATAGTTTTTAAAGTTTTTATAAGAGTTACTGGGCTTTTATCAGACAAAAATTTTCTTACAGCAGCACAGTGGCGCAGATTAATATATCTTATAAATAATTCATTAATTCAGTCTTCCTTAACATGCAAAGGTTATTTTTACCATAAATGGCAACCTATAATTTATTTATATGACCTTTGTAGGTATACTGTGTCTAAATATTATTCGATTTCCCCCAAATGTAGCACATATCAGCAGAATGTATTTAAACTTTCTAGCAAATATAATTTTTTGTTACGTTTTTAAAATCTGTTGATAAAACGAAAAATGGCAAGCTTTCAAGGTGCCTTTCTTTGAAGCTGAATGGCTCTATGATAGTGTGCAATTTCTTAAGCTCTATGAGAGTGTGAAATTTCATAGCAATTCAACCAGCCAGTAATAAGTGGCTGCATTATTTCGATTATGCCCCACTGTGCGCAGGAGAATCCAAAGGTCCACATATGTGCATGTATTAATTTTTTAACAAATAACGAGTATTTAAAACTAATAAAAAAATATTAATTTTTTGTGTAATTTTATATCGTTTTGGATAATTTTTGACCTACGGCTGTGTAGTTTTTTGTTTTACTGGTGGCAACACTGATTCTAATGTGCGTGTACGGAGAGCTAGCATCTGTTGTTCTCAAAACTCTGACAATACTGTTAGCTCAGCTTCAACTGCATACTCTCAAGCAGAAAGTAATATCCCAGTTAACAATACTGGATGGACTAATGTTAACTACAAAAAAAAGAAACGTCTGTGGTGTTTGGATAAAATAATTCCAAGGACTTAGAAGTTATCGCTAATAAAAAATGGGCACATATTTCCTCATTTAAGCCCAAGCGTAACAGCAGAACAAATCCTGAATTATGTTGCAAAAGGTGTTAATATTGGCAAAACCCATATATAATGTTTTAAATTGGTTAGAAAGGAAACTGAGCCGAACACATTGAGGAGTGTGTCTTTTAAAATCGGGATCTCCGCTGAATTATATCACAATCTATTTGAGCCTTCCTTGTGGCCTACTAATGTAAAAGTGGGTCCGTTCTTGTTCTTTCAAAAGCCTATCTTAAAACATGTACAATATTAATTACCATTTATAATTATTTTATAGTTTAATCATAGTCTGTAAGGAAATGATGTTCCATAGACTGAATAAAGAATAATAATAAAAGGAGAGGATAAGATGAACTGGACTTGGCACTTGTAGGACCGCGAAACTTACGTGGCACAACTATGATCTGGGGCGTAATAAACATCCGCTCAGCAGGAGTAGAAAAGATGTCTCGAAGCTGACGGCTGTGCTGACCGGACACTGGCTGTTGGGTAGATATGGTAACGGACGGGCCACGATGCCTTATCTGCGGCATACCAGGTGGGGAGGAGACGTTAAATCATCTTGTTTGAAAGAGTTTTAATTTTTTAAATTCACCATTTAACAGATCCTCAATATACCCATCATTTGGTATTAAATTTGTATACATTTCCTGAGAACAAACATGCAAAAATACAAAGAATAACGGGGACATTTTTGACCCCCAAATCTGAGATTGGGCTTATTTTTCTGTCATATCTATCATATGTTAGAATTTCATTCAAATCTGAAGGAACCACATTCGAAGACCTTGTTAGTCATGAAAACCCAAGTAAAAAGTTTTGATACAGTCATATATTATCATATAAAATTTTGTATAAATATATATTGGAACATATATACCAAGATATAATTATATAAAATTTTAGGAAATTATATCCTAAATATATAACTATATCTTGTTATATATTGCACAATATATAGTGCAACATATAAAAATATCCAATTATATATAAACCGATATATAGTTACATATGTCTCATATAATTATATATAATTGTATCGAATTATATACCATTATATCTAGTTGGATATGATTATATTATATTTGATACATTTGGATGAGGAAAAAATCCGGATAAAATTGTATCAAACCATATCTTATTCCATCAAATTAGATCTAATTGTGTCAAATTAGATCTAATATGATCATAATACGATCTAATTTCATACAATTATATGTTCTCATTTTTCGGATATATGTAATAACATACAATATCAAAAAAGTCACATAATTTTTTTTAGTAGAGAAGTTTCATTACGAAAAACGTCTTCTTATTAAAGACCCATTTGATGTTCATTACTACCTTGAGCTTTTGAGCATTCATTAAAAAAGCAAATGGTAACACAGTACAACATTTTTGAAGTCATCGAGTGCAAACTCCTTCTCGTGTAAAAATTGTCGAAGTACTTATCAATTTTATGACATAATGAATATTTTGACTCAAACTTACAGCTTTTAGTGCATCCCTTCGGCTCTTCGGTTGTTGTTTTTTATATACGGCCCATTAAGAACACATTTTGCAAGTAAAAAAGTGAACAAACATAGACATGAAATTATTTAAATAGGCAACAATACCGTTTTTAATTTTGTGATTGCTGTTTTGAAACAGTCAGAGACTTCCTCATTATCTTTGATGGCCATTTCGATGAATTTCTTAGCAATCCCCAATTTTATATGCAGTGGCGGTAGCAATATATCATCGATATTCTTAATTAAAGATTCATTAACCAATTTTAACCGTTTTCCGTTTTTGAGAGTTCTTTTTCTCCAGTCGTTACACTGATACTGATAGACTTTGCTTCGCGAATCCCAATCACAATGGAAACAAAAGAATTTCGGAAAACCAAATTTCGAAATAACAGCTTGTAATATGTTTACAACTTTAAGGTCGCAGCAAATCTTCCAATTATGTTCATTATATTTTATTTTCTTCTATATATTGTCCAATGTTTTATAAGATTCCTTTATACTTGTGCCCAATGCTAATGGAATTGACGGTTTTTTCTATAATCGCCAGCCCTTTTACTTTTCATAACTTGCTAATGAAATGATTTTTATTTAATTTATTTTTAGTATCAATTATTATGGGTACTTTTTCTTTTATGATATACTCAGTATAAAAACGATATTTACATTTAAAAAATATCAGTAGTGTATACATATTCCGCCAATGCTGATTACTCGTACAAAATTCACAGGCCCAGAATAGCTTCGATATAAATTTTTATCAAAATCTGTCGACGGAAACTCGTAGCGGCGAAAAATGGGTTAAGGAAAAACTGAAAATTTCTCAAGGAAACATTGTTTAATACATCTGCAAAATTTAGTGTGTGAAAAGTTTTTTTACCGAAAATCTTTAAAATTTTAAGAACACTTATTTTTTATTTATCTTCTTTTAAAAAGTTCTTTCAAATATTTACAAGGTTTTTTTTTTTTTTTTGACAGAAGAAAATTGACTTAAAGCTGACATCAAAACAAAGAAATAAAGTTTACGATAACGCTGGATAATTCAATTATTTATTTTATTATCAATTATCCTCTCTCTACCACTATTTTTTAATTTCGTTCCTCCATTTGATTCTCTATGGTCCTGTTATCTTATTGATGTACCGTGTACTACATATTCCCTAACACTGGAATAAACTTTGTTTTTTTTTCAACTTATGTATTTTTATTCTCTATAGTCCTGTTATTTTATTGATGTATTATGTCCCTAACATAGAAAATGACGATGTTGTTGTCGTTGTTCTTACAAAACCAATGACACAATAATGAAATAAACTTTGAAACGAAAAACAAAATGTACAGCAAAATTTATACTCCACAGAAAAAAAATCCAATATTACATCAAAATGAAGAAGCTAAGTGAATGTGGCCATTATTGAAAGGAGATGTATGGATATAAAAATAAAATGAAGAAAAGGCTGACTGATACAAACAACACTATCAAATGCAAGTTCATATTATACGACTACATATAATTTGACCATTAAACGCGATTCTTAATGTAAAACCCATATACATTCATGAAATTTCAAACTCATTGCAGTTTATGAACCAAAACACACATATAACTACATTAGGGGGATATTTATTTATCTAGATTTATATTTTTCATATAAATCAGAAATGACGTTATGTCATAGAGCTCGAGCGCGAAAAACCGATAATAACCAATTCCTTTAAACCAGTGACGACCAAACACTTGTTAGAACGATGAAGATCAATCGGCTTTTTACACGTACACAACCCGAATGTCAACAAAACAAAAAACAGAGAGCGTAAAAATAAAAGAAAAATCATTTAGTTGCTCGTCTGCATTCAACAAAGAAGGTCTATGTAGCTTTCTTTGACAAAATAAGTACACAGATAATATTTTGCAACAATCAATGAAATCAGAATATATGTACATATATAAATTTATAAAGTTTAAAAATCTCTGCATTATAATTGTTTATATTGAAAACAATTACAACGCAGAGATTTTTAACTTTGTTATATTTAACAAGAATTACTTAGTATAAATTATTGTAATTTTTTTTTCTTTTTTTAAATAAATACATTCTCTGTTTTTTTGTAACATAACTAACACATTCTTATTTCTCTTTGTTGGCACCACTGCATAAATAATACACAAAATAGCGGGATTTCCTATATAAAAATAGATTACGAAAATTACTATTAAAAATTTGTATAAAAGTTTGTTTTAGTCAGCGAACCGATATTAAAGATGTCATCCTAATATATATGCACACATACAAAATGATATGATGCATCGAACCAGTCATTCAGCCAACCAGCCAGCCAACCAAACAAACCATGAACATCAATGAGACATATTAAATTTTCTTATATACCATATACTTGTCACTACAACAAGTACATTCACAATGATATTATGTGATTCAGTTTTACTTTATTCAATTCGCAATTACTTTGTGATGTTTGTACTTTATTACAGCATTTATTCATTCTTATATGTACATAATACCGAAAGAATCTCATGAATTCATACAGCTACATAACTCAATTTCTGGTAGATAATAGAGTAATCAGTAGATATTAAAAAATAGTTTTTGCTCGTTATGTGATAATCAATCGATAAACGGCTTATATATTATTTTTATAAACAAATACTTATACATACATGTGTGCAAGAGTATTAGATCTATTCGTTTTTAAATGAAAAAATAGAGGGACAAATGCAAACAAACTCTTTTTACAGTTATGAATATAAAAAAATAGCAGAAGGACAAAAACTTAACTGTGAAAATAGTGGTTTTCAACAATTTTGTTAGTTGTTTCAAAATTTTTGTGATGAAAATTGTTTAGTTATTTTTATAACATTGTTCGTTTTTTTTTTTAATTCGTGATTTATTTTCAAATAACTAAAATTATGCCGAGAAACGGGTTTCGGAATCAGAAATAGGATATTTATTTTATATGTAATTCATTCCTAACTTGTTTTTTTTTTCACTGTCATTTTCAATACACAAACTTTTTGAATTGTTAATTGTACCAAATTTTACATCAGAGTAAACAATTAGATTAAATCACTATAACTCATTTTTGTGTTTTAAAATAAGTCTTATGTATTTGCAGTTAGTTATCAAAGTGTAACTGATATGTTTATTTGGATTACGAACATATTAGGAAATTTAATAGTGTCTTTAGTTCTCAAAGACCAAAATAAAAATTTTATATCATGAAATAATGAAAGGAAACTATTATATATATATTTTTTAATAAATTACTTAAATATAATATACCCGGCAAAAAAAGAGATGATCTAGATGTACTTCTTTTTTATCATAAACACTAATGATTTTAATATTGAGTTGTCATAGGAGAAGAGTACTCCCACTTCAACACTTTTTCAGTACTTTTTGAAAGTGTGCAAAGGAAGCTCTCTTTTACCAATTAAAAGTTTAAAAAAAAATTTATGCAAAAAAAAATTATATTTTTTTATTTTGCAAAAGTTTTTTTATTTCCGTCACCGGGTATCGAACTTGCGACCTCACGATTGCTAGTCTAGCGCTCTACCGCTGAGCTATTCTTTGACATGAAAGTTATTTGGCATAAAAACACCACCATATTAAATTAAAAAAATTAATTATAAATATTTAAAAAAAAATTAATCAACTAAAAAAAATTTAAAAAAATATAGGTCTCGCCAGGAATCGAACCCGCGACCCTCTGTTTGGAAATACCAAATGATACCAAAATTACTTTTACGATCACTTTTAGAGCAATTCCTCTTTAGAAGCAATACTTAAGTGATTTTTTGGATGTTGTTCAGAAGTAATTCTAAAAAAAACTGTAAAAATGTAATAACGGATACTTTGGAAGTAAAAAGAAGTGATTTTTTGAAGTTGTTCAGAATAACTTCTAAAAAAGCAGTAAAATTACACTAACGGATACTTGTGAAGCAATGAAAGAAGTAGTTTGTAAAGCATTACTTCCAATTTTTTTTGCTGGGTATAATTTTAAAATATATATTGAATGAGGGGTATATATAGTTGATCTTTTATTTGGTAAATTAATGTTTTTTAGTTTGACTCTAGATCATAAATTAATATTAATATCACTTTCTGTTTAAATTATTTTTCAAATTAATGAAAGATGATACAATTTTCACAAGTAAATTACAAAGAAAAAAGTTTTTTTGTAAGAATTCGATAAGACCAACAAGACAGGATACGTATTTTCGGCTTTCGCTACAAAGCCATGTGTCATTTGCCTTGATTGGGTTAAATATTGATAATCGTCTACTTATGTGAAAGTTGAAAGCAAATCGAATATGTTAATAACTCAGACTAACATCAACAAAATTGAACAATGCTATTTTTACTATTTTTTGCTTTGAACCTTAATTCTTAAGGTATCAAGCTAGCTTTATTCAACTCTGTGTATGATAACCACAGATTTTTGAATTACAACGAACCGTTAAATTTAAAATTAAATGTATGTTATTTAAATTATATTTTGCACCGTGTCATGTATTTTTAAGATTAATAACGGTTGATTTTTTATTTGGTACATGAATGTTTTTTTAGTTTGACTCTAGATCACATATCGAATTCTTTCAAAAATTTTTTATTCTTTGTAATTTACTTGTGAAAATTGTATCATATTTCATTGATTTGAAAAATAATTTAAACAGAAAGTGATATTAATTTATGATATAGGGTCAAACTAAAAAACATTCATTTAAAATACAGCTATGGATATATAAATGGCACATTTTACCAAGAATTCTTTCTTATGCTACTATATTGCAAATACTATTAACAACCAACAAGTTTTGGTTATTGCCAAATGTTTATTATGCACATTTAATATTGCTATAAATTTTAATTGAAATTCATTCATGTAAATAAAAAATTATCATTATGAAAAAAAAAACCCATTGAAATGAGCTGGACACATAAATGGCACAATCTTAAAAAAAGAGAAGAAATGGTTTTAATATTGCATTTGCTAAATTTTTTGGTATGTACAAATATTGTACCGTTAATATTTAGTGCTGTGGCCTTTGTTTCTGATGACAGCTTCGCACCTGCGACCCATACTTTCCACTAGTTTTTGTCATTTTGTTTTGGGGATGGCGTACCAAGCTTCCTGTGCGGCCGACCACAGTTCGTCCGTATTTTTGTAATTTTTCTTGGCGATTTCAACATTGACTTCATTCCACAGGTTCTCTATTGGATTTAAGTCAGGGATCTGGGCTGGCCAATCCAAAACATCAATCTTCTCCGCACAAAACCATTTTTTTACTAGTTTGGAGGAGTGATTGGGGTCATTATCTTGCATGAATTTCCATTTTATTGGCATGGAGTTGAAGGCATATGGCTCCATATTGTCTTCTAATATATCTAAATACTGAAACTAGTCCATTGCCATGCCAAGAAAATGCACCCAAACCATAATACTGCCACCTCTATGTTTTACCGTCTTCTGAGTAAACCGAGGATTAAACTCTTGGCCTTTAGGACGACGAACAAAGATTCTGCCATCTGGTCCTATCCTATTAATTTTTGTTTCGTCACTCCATAACACGTTTTTCCAAAAACTAATGGGATTTTCCATATGGGTTCTGACGAAGGTTAGTCGTTTTGAAATATTTTTTTTTTTTGGGATGAGGGCCTTTTTTCTGGAAATGCGCCCAAACAAATTTGCCTCGTTTAGTCTTATTCTGACAAGTCTGCTTGATATTTCCATGTTAAAATTTTCATTAATATCCGATGCTATCTGCCTTGATGACTTGAATGGATCAATTTTCACCATTCGTACTATAGATGCATCCGTACGCTCATCTGTTTTTCGTGGCCCTGGCTTCCGAATTTTACCCTTAGTCAATATATCGGGATCCTCAACACAAGAATTAATTGCATTGTAGACTTTTTTGCAAGAAATTTGCATTATCTCAGCAATTTCCGCTACTTTATTTCCATCTTCATACATTTTCCATATGATCCGCCTTTCCTCACCTGTGGTATGTTTTCCTGAACCCATTTTAAAAATTTTTTAACTATTTATATTTATTTTTGAACTACGAAAAATATTTATTGCTTTGAATTAAATCTACACGACTACTGCCTATTTTAAGTAAATTGTGCCATTTATATGTCCACTTTAAATCAGCATTGTTAACGCAAAAATGATAACGGCAAATAATAAGCAAAACATAATGGAACATTTGAGCACTATTAAGACAAACATCTTTTTCAACAACAATCAGAATATATAAAACTTGCATTTTTAAATATATTTAGTTGCAAAATACTTAAATTTATACGCAATTTAAATTTGTGCCAATTATATGTCCATAACGGTATATATTTTCAAAAATAAGAAAAGTATTCAATTTAAAGAAATTATTTATAAATATTGAAAAAAAAACTTTAAAAAAAATAAAAAAAACAAATAACTACCCAGTGTAGAAACGGTAATGACATATCATTATTTTTTGGACTACCAGTAATGACACCCACTTACCTTCTGTATTATTTTAAAACATATAATATTGAGTTACTGATAATTACTTATTTTTATCATTATTTCAAATAGAAAATAATTTTTTAGATTTTTTTGAAAATTTTTTGAAATCTATTTTTAGACTCAATATTTTTTAAACACTGGTAAGGATATATGTAACCACATATTTTTTGATTTTTTGTATGTTGGCGAGTAAGCTTACTTGTGTGCAGAAGGTCAATTGTGTTTTTATCTATTAAATATTACATGTCGATATAGCTCAGATGGTAGAGCTGTTGACTGGCAATCTGTAGACCCAGGTTCGATTCCCGCACCAGCAAATGTTATTAAAAAAAAAAAAAAAATACAATAAAAAATATTTTTTTTTATATAATTTATTTTTTAGAAAATCCATTTTAGACTCATTATTTTTGTCAGTACTGGTAAGCACATAGGTAACGATATATTTTTTGATTTTTTGTATGCTGGTGTGTAACGACAACTCATTATTTTTCGCGACATCGCCATATAAAGTTAATAAGAAATGTAATAACAAAAGTAACTAGTTACCATTACCAAGTATGTAGTTACATAACCACATAACTGGTAATGATTTTCTACACTGGGTAAGGTAGAACTAGTCCCGCCAAGTATCGAACCCGTGATCATCTCTTGGGAAATATACTGTATGAAAACCAATTTTTAGTACCACTTTTGCAGCAATAATACTTTAGAAATAATACTTAAGTGATTTCTAGGATGTTGTTCAGAATTACTTCTAATTAATAAAATTAACTTTCTAATTTTTCATATATGTTAAATAGTGCACTATTTGTTATCCAAAAATTAACAATAATAATTTGAAAATGGAAAATCAAGTTCAAATGATTCTTTCAAAAATTATCAAATAAAATGCAAAAAGAACCAAACTATAAAATGCAAATGAAATTGATAAAATATCCCTTACAACCCCTTTTACTGCCCAGCAAAAACATGGTAATTACAGGTCATTACCATACGGATTACCAAGTAATGATAGGTCATTACCTTTTGCATTACTTGAAAATACAAAATAATGACTTACTGATAATAAATTATAGAAGTACTTATATATACTCGCAAAGTAATCACTTACTGGCAATTGATTAAATAAGTACTGATTTAGTTTTTAATTTAATATTTTAATTATTAAATTATTTCGAATATTTTCCCAACTGAATAGAAAATTTTCTGAGGTAAAAAGTTATATTTCCAATATTACCTATTAACTATTACCTATAACTATTTCACAATGTAGGATAACCACTTATTTCCTAACTTCTGAGTAACCACTTATTCTATCTTGGTGAGTAACTACTTATTCTTTCACTATGTGTAACTCGTTATTCGCACTTTTTTTTGTAAGCGAGAGGGTAATGACCACCCATGAATTTTTGGACATCGCGAACAAAAGTAATGTTGCGAGTAAATAGCCTGGTAAGTACTGAAACCCTTACTGCTACTTACTCGCTTAATTACTCGGTAATGTCTGTTTTTGCTGGGTGTCAATTCTAGTTCTTCTTATTTTAGTTTGAAATTGTCCCAAACGCAACCACTTCTATAGTTCCAATTTGGAACCGGTTACCCTAGAATTAGTTCTGGAACTGGTTATAGAACCGAGTCTACGTCAGTCATGCCTTCCATATGGGATCCCTCGAACTGGTTCCAGAACCAGTTCCATTGAATCGCTTGCAGTGGAACCAGTTGAAGAATTGGTGTGGTTAGCTACCGATTGTAACAAATTTTCCTGGGATGTAAATTTAAGTCTATTTTAAGTTGTTTAATCTAAATTGATATTTCTTGAATTTTATTTGGTATTTTCAAAGTTTTTTGATTTCGTATTTTTTTTTTTTAATCAGAATTGGTTAGGTAGTTTTTACTTTTAAATTTTATTTGACATTTCTTGAATTTCAAATATAAGCATTTATAAACATATATATAACTGCTTTTAAAAATATTGCACAATCTCTTTTTTCTGCGTGTATATAATAAAAATCTGTTAAATACAGTTAGCATTAAAGATTGTCAACTATCTGTCGTAAAATAAATATTGATGACATAAATTGAAAATAAAAATTAAATTTTCAATCACTTAAAAACATCTTTTATTAAATCCTTTAACGTCTTGTTGTTTTTCAAAACTTTTTCAACTTTTCTCAATTTGTTATTTATAGTGGACAGGAAGTTAAATTGAGTTTATTTAAATGAAATAAAATATTTGTTGAAGCCAAAATCTTTAAAAACTTTCTAGAGTTCTTCACTCTACACACACACGGATTGAAAACAAAATAGGATTTCATATTTTTTAGTTGAAATATTAAATGTCATTGCCATTCATATTCACAAACACATTCATTCAAAAAATAAACTTTTCTTATCTTCATCATCATTGTGTATGAGTGTGTGCATAAGTTTTGACACATACTCATGTACACGCACATTTTTGTTCGAGGCTGTGTGAACGAGAAAACATTTCATCAAGTGTGTTAATACTGTCAATCATATTCTGTCACATGCTTTTCTTTTTACTCTGTTTTCTTTTAATATCATAATTTTTGTTTTAAGTTCATTTTTATTTTTATCCCTCTCGGTTTACCTTATACACTTGGCTTATTTTGAAATAATAAAGTATTTAGCTGTAGCTAATCCTTTTTAAAATAAATTTGTTGGTTGTTGTTGTTTTTTGTTTTTTATACGTCTATTTGTGTGATGAGTTTTATATATGGCAAAGATGTGATTGTTGACACAATAAATGTGTTGTTATTCTCCTATACCCTACACCACTCTGTGGTACAGGGTGTATTCGGTTTGTGTTGATGTCCGTCCGTCCGTCTGTCAATATAATCTAATTACAGACATTAATGCTGAAGAAAATTGGATGAAATTTGATACTTAAATTTGTATTTCTAATGGACGAACCCTCTTGAAAATGATTAAAATCAGGTCGATTTTTTGACCTGTTATCCATGAAAAGATCCTATCTTAAATTAAATATCTTGAACCTTAACTGTAAAGTGTTTTTTTTTAAGCCCGATAGAACTTACGAAAGGGTTAACTTTCAAACGAACTGCGCCAAATTTTTGACATTTGTGATCAGTATCCTCTGACAAATCGTCATGAATTGATTGAATCTTGAATAACACTACCAAACTGGGTGCTGTGGTGTAATGGTTAGCGCGTTGGACTGTTACACGTGAGGTTGCGGGTTCGAGCCCCAACCAAGGCAACATCAATTTATGAAAAATAGTAATACGTATGAGTTTTTTCTATCTCTCATACATATCGCAGCGTCCTCCTTCGGTGTTCCCATAGCACTTAACCCCACCGAAGTAAAATAATATAACAGGGCTATGAACTAAAAAGCTTCAACAAAGTTCGCCAACTCACCATCAGATGGCGCGCAACAACTGTTCTAAAAATTCAACATCTCGCGCAATTACAGTGTTACCATATTTGAAGCCCTTTATCTTGCACCACCTTTCAATTCTTCTCTATTCCAAAGGAAGCAACACGTTAATTAATAGGAAGAATTTTCTGAGTGTTGCTTCTCTTTAAAAAAAAAAAAAAAAAAAAAAAAAAAACTATTCAGATTTACTTTGAAAATCAGTCATCAATTTGCGCAACTTATAGACGTAAAATTGTGTTCAGTGATGAGGCTCAATTTTGGCTCAATGGGTTTGTTAATAAACAAAATTATGGAGTGAAACCATTCCACAACAGACTCTAAAAACACCATTACAGCCAGAAAAGTGCACCATTTGGTGCGCTTTACACACTGGTGGCACCATTGGATCTTATTTCTTCAGAAATGAAGCCGGAGCCACGTTACGGTCAATGGAGATCGTTATTACACCATGATCATTGATTTGTTGTTTGAAAATATGGATGACATTGATCTGGGCGAGATGTGGTTTCAACAAGATGGCGCTACGTGCCATACCGCGACCGCAAACACCGACTTATTGAAATCAAAATTTGTTGATAATTTCATTTCGAGTAATGCACCTGTCAATTGTCCTGCGAGGTCATGCGATTTGACACCTCTTGATTATTGCCTGTTGGGCCATGTGATGTCACTGGTGTAAGCTGATAAACTAGCAAAAATTGAAGCCTTGTAGGCCAACATTATTCGTGACATATGGCCAGCAATGCTCGAAATATTGTTGGATTAAAATTTTTTTTTTTATTATTTTTTTACAATTTAAAGTTCTATGGGGCTTAAAAAAACACCCTTTATATTTCATAATATTTCTTTCACAGGTAATTGAAATTCTCTTTCCGGAATTTGATTCTGGAATATTACGCAAATCGTTCTATAGTGTAGGGTGTCATATATTTGCTATGCACTTAATTTTTTACTTTTTTTTTCTTCTTAAGAGATGTCTGTTTTTTTTTCTTTTAAATATTTAATATGTTTACGATTTTGAAACCTTCAGTATACGTCATGTCAATGTCAGTTATGTTATTTTGTAAAGGCACGGTAAATAAGTTGTATTATAAAGAATTATAAAATTTCAGTAGTCAGATATTCAGATTTTATTTTTAAAATGAGTTTAATAACATATTTTATTATCTTAATTTTTTATTGAGTATTGACAGAATTAAAGTTGGATTTTGCAGGCAGAATTGAGTGGTTTTTCCAAAACCTTATCTGACTCTACAAAATAAAATTGGTTAAAAACTTGAGTAGGGGTATCAACAAAATTCTGAGAACAAAATATATCCAGTTAAAAAAAAAACAAAAAAAAAATACAGATGGAAAAATGGTAGCAGATCACTTTAACAATTGATACAGGTATTGGAAAAAAGGTCTTTTCCAATCCCAACATGATAACATCATTAGACAAAAATACCAGTTGTTCAAAAAGTGTTGGAAAAGCCGTGCGGAACAAAATTTTCAAAGTTGGCGTAATGCTGGCAAAAACAAAAAAAAGAATAAGCACCTATGCCAGAAATACATTTTCCAAAATAAAATTAATGAAATATCCACTATTTTGGTCAGATGGAAACTATAACAAGCTAACGAAATAAACCAATTTTGAGCTAAACAAAATCGAAGTATTTTTAATTTAAGTTACCTCTAAAACTACCATTACCAATTAAAATAAAATTAGTGATACCAACTGGCTTTTATCTCTTCGTACTACACTGAACCAAAAACATCGGTAAAATCAACTAAAATCCACATTATATTGATGAATGGGTGATCAGTATACAACTAACAAAACCTGTCCGTCAATTTAACACATTATTTAGTACATTTCTATTTTGATATTGAACTATTTTATGTGATGTTAGCTTGACAAAATATCGTCAAACGTATTAGCAAAAATTAGTTATGTTAACAATTACACTATGCGACAGTCAAAATCGGGATGGGATGAAACCAACGGGAAATGTTATATCGGTCAAAAACAAGTTATACGTGTCCCGGCGTTTCTCTGGGTCACCCCTAGGAATCGAGATATATATTTTTTTTGACATAACTCGAGAACCACTAGTCCGATTTTGCTCAAACAATTTAAAAAAAATTAAAAATTACAATTCCTTTAGTCTGTTCATATAACGTTTTTCTATATACTCAACAGTTTTTCCGGTAAAAATAAATGTTTGTTACCGCTACCATAAAAATCAATAACCTTTTGTTTATTACTTTTTTTTAATATTTTAGGCAAAAAATATTTTTTTCTTCATACATTTATTTTTACCGGCAAAACTGTTGAATATATAGAAAAACGTTATATGAACAGACTAAAGGAATTGTAATTTTTAATTTTTTTAAAATTGTTTGAGTCCGATTTTACTAGTGGTTCTCGAGTTATGTCAAAAAAAAGACCACCAAAGGTAAAATCGATATAGCTCGATTCCTAGGTTGACCCAGCGAAACGCCGGGACACGTAAAACTTCTTTTTTACCGATATAACTTTCCCCGGTAGTTTGAACCCTTCCCGATCACTGACCCCTACCATTTGTCTCACAGTGTTATATTTAATCAAATAGAATAATTATTTTGCTGTTTTACCAATGCAGTTTATTCAATTCAACAATGCATATTATTTAATTAATTCATATTTTATGGATTTATTATTAATTTTTAGACTTATATTTCATTATTTTTTATATTTTACCAATTTCAAATTATAACTATACGTCTTAGTTATAATGAAGTCGATAAAATATAAAAAATAATGAAATACAACACTCTCATTTGAAACACATGAAATATTTTATGGATAAATATATATAAATTAATTTATTTAAATTAATAATTCAAATACATTTTATATACTTCACATAAATAATATAAAAATTAATGACAGAAATTGAAGTTGAAAACGTTTAAAATTACATAAATTTATTTAAATTAAAATTAATAAATATTCACTTAACAAGTCACTGAATTTGTTATTTATTAATACTTTGAAAAAAATAAATAAACAATTAAGTGCTTATGCATAATAATTTTACAACCCTATAACATGCTTATAAAATTGATTTTGTATGGAAATTTTATTTTATAAGCCATTTATAAATTTAAAAAAAGATTATGCATATGACCCTTAATCTCTTTAATTATTATTTCTAACTATCACAAATGGCTGTCACATGCTAGCACTAGGAATGACGCGACAAAACTAACCACACTAAACCTTTTCTACAGATTTAATAAAAAGTATTCAAACTGATGAAAAAAAAAAATAAAATAACATAACTGCCTTTTTAACAAAATTTTTTAGAGTTAACAAATTAAATTTTTTTAATAAATTAACAAAAATTCATCAAAACAATAATTACTTCCTAGAGGATTTTTGACGACAATAAGTACGTACATTTAAAAAAAAATTGTTGAGTTCAAAAAAACACACATCAGTTTGAATAAAAAAGATGTTGTTTTAACAATTCGTTTCATCAAAAAGTAACAAAATTTTTATGTTGATTTCACTTGCGACTTTTGGTTCAGTGTATGTCAACAAATACACCCAGAAAACAGATTCAGTTCTGATAACTGCATTTGTAGCCAATCGCATGGTACGGTTGTGGTAGCCGAATTTTTTAGTTGTGGCAACAGAAAACCAATTGAGACAGGACTAATTTGTCTATGGCAACAGAATTTCAGTTGTATCAAGAATAATTCTGTAGCCACAACCGAAAAATTCATTTGATGCAACTGAACCATTCGATTGGCAACAAATGGGGTTGTCAGCACCGAATATGTTTTCTGGGTATAGATATTTTATAACAATTATTTTAACTTTTGCATTAAAAAATACAGGAATTGTTTTTTCTGCCATTCTTTATTTTCATAAATTTAGTTAGAATATTTTTTATCTCAAATCCAAATTCTAATACGATATGATATTGTCATATAAGATATTATTTACTGCTTCAAAAATTTTGACAATTTTAATGATATACAATGCAATTTTTTCATGGGCATTACCCCAATATTTAGTTACCCCCAATAACAAAATGATGATTGAAGTACACAAACCGAGACATTACGTATCGCATAAAAATTAAACGGGACGATAATTTTGTATTTTTATATACGAAATGTCTGATTTGGTAAAACCAGTCAGTGTTGTACAGTATATTGGCTTTAATTGATATTTAGGGGACAAAATAAGTGCGAAAGTTTATCAATAGTTTTTTGTTAAAAAAAAAAATCCAATCAAGGAAAAACTGAGTCATTTTGTTCCCACTTTTTAACCCTCAAACATGAGGTTGGCTGCCGAAAGGATGCACATTAGAATGCGCCGATTTGTATGTAAAAATTTGTTTTGATATTGTGCCATCGATTTTTCGATAGCTTTTGGCATGAGGAAAAAAAAGTTACACCATTACATATCAAAAAAATCATTTTCGAGGCGCCCAAATTTCAATATTTTACAATTTTCTAATAAATGCTAGACTAGCGCCATCTCGCGGTGGCTTTTTGAAATTGTAAACACTATAACATTACAACCTCTTCAGAAAGGTATTACTTATGAAAATCGGATAAAAAATGTGGTAACTAGAGGTAAAAGTATATAAGTAAAATTATTTTCTGCTTGATGATGAAATGATGATAATGATGATGAAATGATGATGATGATGTTGACCCACCCTAATGCACATGCTTATTTTTCTTTCATCATAATCACATATCGAAATTTACCCAGATAGAAATTTTGTGTGGTAATAAAAAAGAAGCACTGGCAAAGCACAAGTAGACCGCGGTCTTGCAAAAAGAAGTATTGGCAAACCACTAAATTTTAACGTTTTAGCAAGGCTTGAAAATGGTGACTTCCCAGCTCTTGTTTTCCTTAAACATTATTTTGGTTTTTGAAACAGAAGCTCCAAAAAGAGTGGATATTTAAATAAGTTTTGACTCCACTATACAATAACTCCAAGAATCTTCTATTTTTAGAGGGAAAACATTTGATTTTTTTTGTGTGTTTGGTGCTATCTCAATACTTTGCAAAGCATTAAATAGATCGGTGCTATCATTTAGGTTTCAGGACAGCACTTTAATTTTTTTATTTGGGCATTGGGAAAGCATTTGATTTTTATGTTTTTAGGTGCTTTCTCAGGCCTTTGTAAAGCATTGGCACCACCGTGGAACGGTGTTATCATTTGGGCGTTGGGAAAGCACTGTTAACAAGCACTCATACCACCTATTTTAGTGCTTTACCAGTGCTTGAAATTTTCTACCTGGGTAATCCAAATCCGAGTAAACTACACACCTTTCTTTTTTTTTTTTTTTTTTTTTTTTTAAGAAAAGCAACACTTAGGAAATTCTTCCTATTAATTAACGTGTTGCTTCCTTTGGAAAGGGGATAGGGAAGAAGTGGCAACACTGTAATTGCGCGTGATGTTGAATTTTAGAACAGTTGTTGCGCGCCATCTGATGGTGAGTTGGCGAACTTTGTTGAAGCTTTTTAGTTCATAGCCCTGTTATATTATTTTACTTCGGTGGGGTTAAGTGGTATGGGAACACCGAAGGAGGACGCTGCGATATGTATGAGGGATAGAAAAAACTCATACATATTACTATTTTTCATAAATTGATGTTGCCTTGGTTGGGGCTCGAACCCGCAACCTCACGTGTAACAGTCCAACGCGCTAACCATTACACCACAGCGCCCACAAGCTCGCAAGCTTTTTTAGTATATTCTTTTGAGTGTATACAATAAATCAATTCGTTCTTTGAAATGGGTCGAAATTTTAAAAGTGTCGAATTTTTAATGTTTGTATTTGCGCATGGATAGGCAAACTAATTCAAATTTATACCTGCACCGATTTATGTCTGTTTCAAAAAGTGTACATTTCGGGGTTGGGCTCTTGCTAAATTAAAATTTTCTACAAATTTTTTGATTTATGTCTACATGAATAAGTTTCCCAAACTTTTTGTGGTTAAATTTTAGTATTTCCGATTCTTCTTAAATTTAAATTTTCAATTAACATTATAAACCTTTTACTTACTACATTATTGCAATTCACAGACTTATGTAGCCACGTGTTTTGAATATCTATACAATTTTTAGATTCAGTCTCACACACACACAATACATAGAATGGGAAATTGAAAATTAATGTTAAACATACAATTCATAAATTACTAATGTTACATATTTTGTTGAAAATAGTTAAATATAAATACACTCAAACACATACAATATATATTTTCTTAAAACTACACACGTATGTACTTACTATTTATTGTTAAAATTTTCTAAATATGTAGGGGGGTTAGTTTATAAGTAACTTAATGCTTAACTTTTGAAATGGTGTGAAAGCAAATGAAAAGTGTTGATGATGTTTTTTAATATTGAACAGTGCATCATTCTTATGACGAGAGGAATTTTTTATAAATAACTTTATACAGACTCAAACGATAAATTTATACCCAGCAAAATATTGGTAATGACACCTCATTGCTGTTTGCATTACCAATAATGATATATCATTACCTTTTGCATTATTTTGTAATATAAAATAATGACTTCCTAATAACGGCCTATTGTAGTCATTGCTTTTTAATATAAAATAATGACTTACGCACAATAGTTTAAATAAGTACTTTTTACAAAGTCAAATTTTACACATTTATATTTATTACTTGTAAATATGTTTTGTGTTAAATTTTTTTGACGAGTTCTAAAATTACACACTAGAAAAACCTTTAATTTCTCTGAATGTACCCAGTAGCAAATGGTCGAACTAGTTCTAAAAAGTAATAGTTTTTTGACTAGAAACTACAAAACTAGTTCTCAAAATAACCATTTCGAACCAGTTGTGTACTAGTCAAATACGATCTATGTAGGGACTCTCATTTCGTTTATATTTGTATTTAATAAAACATCAGAGTTTGCAAATTAACAACCAAATTTTTTTACTGTAAATTGCCTTGAGGTGCAAATCAACTGGTACAGTACTGGTACCGAAGAGTCACTCCGGAACTAGTTTGGTAAATTTTTCAAAAGTACCAGTACAGCTCCCTGTTTTTATTCTTAAAACAATTTTGAATCATTTGGGTACCTATTAGTTTGATTGAAACAATATTTCGAAAGAATAAATTTAAATAGGAGTTTTGAAATTCTAGTTTTGTTTACATTTGTTGTTAGTAATATAGTTTGAAGTTGCGAGTAAACACTAACATTTCTTATTGTGATTCAAAATCATAAACACAAAATATTTTAGATTTCGTTTGGTAAATGGACCAATTATCTCAGTAAGAAAACTATCGGTCTAATCTACGTTTCATCAAAGAAAAAGTGTTTGTTTTTTATCTACGTATATAATTTAGATCTTTGCCAACTGGTACAGTACTATTTCCAAAGAGTCACTTCGGAACTGGTTCCGCGAGTGTCACATAAGTACCAGTTTTGCTCTCTATTTTTTGTCCTTAAATTGTAAATTTCAAACTAGTTCTACAACTAGTACCAAAGTGGGAGTTTGGCGACAATTGTCCCCATCCCTATGACATCTCCATATTAAATTCTACAGTTGTTTGTATGGAGAGGCGGTAAAACTCGTACTAGTTGCCTGGTTCACATAAACTAGTAAAAAACTGGTTCTGAACTAGTATTTTTTGCTACTGGGTATTTCCTGAAGCTAATAGTATTTGTGTAACTTCTTATTTTTAAGAATCAAGTAAGCAGTCGGATAACCACTTATAATTCAACTTTTTGTAAGCATGTTTGTACCCACTTATTATTCAGAATCTCATAACTACTTACTTCTCATTTTTTCATAAGCGAGCGGGTAAGCGTGATTACTTATATAACCGACCACGCCAAACAAAAATAATGAGTTTAAACACCAAAAAATAAGTTGTGCGGAGCTATGAATTTCTATTATATAACCACTTATTTGGTAATGAAAGATTTTGCTGGGTAATACCTTTATCTACTTCAAAACTTTTTTTAAATTAATAACCGTTCCAAAGAAGTTTCCCGTAAAATCGGTATTGGCATGGTTTTTCACGAGATCGGTTTGTTTTACGGTTTTAGCAACAAATAACACAAATAATCCAAAATTAACACAAATAATCCAAAGTTTTAAATCATTTCAGAAGTAGCCTCCGTACAGACAAGTTTGTTTTTTCTAGTGCAGTCCAAGGTACCTATTCCTACTTGGGACTCGTTGTGACTACCATAAAGTTGAGTTTACATCTGTTTTCAAATCCCGAGATTTCAATGGAAATCTCGACCCCAAGTCTTGACCGTTTACATTTGCACTTTATGATAGTAGCGAGATTTCGATTTGACAGCTGCACTTTTTTTGTAAATAAAGTACCATAAAAAAATAACCTCAAATTAAAAATATTTCTAAAAACTATTTTATTCATTGGCGGAGTACAATTTACATTATTTTATGTAAAGATCTAACTCTAAATGTGTTAGTAAATTTCTTTTTGTATAAGGACGACAAGCTAGAAGCCAGATTTTGCAATATTTTGGCCGAAGGAAGGCATGTACTTCCCAATGCTTTCTTCATAGTTATGCTTCGCAGGAAGCAAAAATTAGAACCACGTAACACTTCTTATAATCATTAGTACATTTCCATTGGGTCTAGTCATATTTATTAAACTAATAATAATTTTTTATTTCATTATTTTGTGTTATTTTTAGGTTATTTTTTTAGTCAGCTGTTGACCATCGTTGCCACTTTTTCATACAAAAACTCTACAAATTAAGGGAAACACAGTGTTGTATTCTGCAAAAGTCTCTAGATTTGTGAGATTTTTATGAGATTTCTTAGAAATCTCGCAAATTTACGGGATTTCCTTTGTATGCGGAATCTCGGGATTTCACATGATATTTTCAGTGAAATCTCAATTTTAGTCGAAATCTCGGGATTTGTGTGCAGATGTAAATGCAACATAAGACTATTTTTAAGTCACAAATGTTCATTCAAAATGACAATGAAATTAAAAAAAATCAAATTTTAATTTATTTATTTAATTGTGAAAGTTATGATTGTGTCGATACCAGATTTTAATTTTTTTGAAGTTTTCAAACAAAAATTTGTATACTTAAGTATAATTTGTTGTGACTTTGCAACAACAAACACAAGGAGAATATAGTCACAACTAAGAGTCATAGAATTTTCGTAGAAATAGACACGTAAATCCCAAATTGGTTTGTAAAGACAGTGCGGCGAAATGTGGTATCGTGACATAGAAGTCTATTTTCAACAAATATTTTCTTTTGGTTGCGTATGCATCCAATATGTTCTGGTATTGTTAATGAATACGTCTTTAATCTATTAAAAATTTCGAATAATATTGTTTATAAATGCAATAAATGTTGTCAATTTTGTCAAATAATATAAATGAAGTACCTAATTTCGTAAAACACTTGGGTGAAGTGAAGAGAAATTTCAATGTAAATTGTTTTTGTAACAAAAACAATTTCTATAGAAATAACTCAACACTTCACCGAAGTGTTTTGGAAAAATACCCCCGAAATAAAAACAAAATTCCATGCCTATTAGGGTCCCACAAAATCGTATGGGGAAACAGGACGTATTTTGCTCCCCAAGTCGGCATCGTGGTAAACAGACTACGGTACTATAATTTAGCCAAATTTATCACGTTTAGAGGTCCCCAAAAATCTTAGGTTTTTCTAACCTTCCGTATGGAAATTTACATAATAATTAAAAAAAAAAAATTCAAATCAATTTTGTTATTTCTTAAGACTACGTCCTTCAAGATTCCTCCATAAATTTTGAATGAATGTTTTATATACTTTAGCAATATGAAATAAAATCTGTTAAATTATTAACCGCTTCCGAAATATTTGAATTTTGATTATTTCTTGAAAAATATTAAAATTTTTAATTTTTTGAGCAAGTCTGCATGAAAAAAAAATATTTTAATATATGTATTTAATTGTCTTTCGTAACCTTTTCACCACCGACTTTTTGTTTGCGAAAGTATCGTTATTTTGACTTTAGATTCTTCTTCGCAGACCTCAGTTTAGAAAAAAAAAATAATGTAACATGTTTGCCCCCCTCCTATCTACCAAAAATGACGTTCGAAAACCGATTTTTTTGAAACATCTCAACTCCGTTTTACTCCTTAAACATTCGAATATCCAAAAAATCCTTTCATTGGCTTTCTTCCTTCATAAAACGAAACTATACGCCAAATTTCAATTATCTATCTTCGTTAGTTTATGAGAAACACCAAAAGCCTCTCTTCTCGCAGATTATCAAAAAATTAGACTTCATTAACAAATATCGCGACTATATTGCCATGTTGAACTGCTTATACATATAATGATTTTTGTTAAGACCGAGGCCTAACAAACTTGTTCACAAAAAGTATGAAGTTTTTTAAATTTTATATATTCTTTTAAAGGTGTGTACACTGCAGTGTAAAATAGTAGTGAAACAGTTAAAGCTGTAGTTCAAAACAAATTAGAACACCATTGCGGGAATGATAACGTTATCCTGGAAATTTTTCATAATATATGCTTTTTTGCCTCTAGTTTAATAATTTATAAGTTTTTAATTCGAAATTTTATTAAAAATTGGGCTTCCTGTTTTGGGGAGAATAAAAATTCCCCAGTGAAATGAATGATACTGGAAACCCGTTCCTCTATTTGAAATCTAGTCTTCATATTCGTAATTATCGCCAAAATATTTATTAGTTTTTATGTATCGCATTCTATGGTAAGAAATTAGATATTTTTTTATATTTGAAAATTTAACATTTTGTTCACCTACAGCTGTCACTTTATCGCCATTTGGTTACCTTAAAATGAAAACTTTCGTATCTTTTTTTTATTGCAAAAACTTCTGAAAAGTAGTAACATTGATGGGCCTTGAGGAGCTGGAAAATTCGAACGTCTTTCAATTTTAATTACCCTAATGCCTTATATTAGCAAAAACAATGAAATTATGATTGCTTTTTTAACAAATAAAAAACAAATGCCAACACAATATTTTCTTCAAAAAAATAATACAAAATGGAAAGGTCATTCAACTTTGTCAGATTTCTTTCCTACAAATTCTGCCAATTGTTATGCTCTCAATGTTTCTACACACAGAAAATAAATTGGTTGGAATTCTATCGGAACTAATGAAATTTTTTCGTTATTTAAGAATTTTAATTGCGGTACTTATAATTTATCATCAAAAAAGATAAGTTTAATTCTGAACAGAAAATATATGTGATTTACCAAAACGCAGACACATGATCAAAAATATTGGCTTTCCTAATCAATATTGAAAAACTACACTCAAAATAATATATCTGTTGGCTGGACAGAAAAATGTATTACTTTAACAAGAATGGCAAGAATGAAATCGGGATAGGGACATGCCTAAACCGGATTATTTTTCACAATTTGTTAAATATGTTGGGACTTTAGCATATTTAATTCCTTTAATAAAATTTGTTCCTGCTTTTTGGCTTAAAATAAAATTTGTTGATTTTAACTCTTTTTTTTTTGTTAAATTTAATAAATCTAAATTTAAGTAAAAAAATTTTAAAACTACAGTTTTATCTGCAATTATACTAATTTTTAAAATTGATCCAAATTTAGGGTCTCGGCACCCTCCACGGGCCTAGTCCATATCAAACATTTTGTCCGGTCTGCTCTATCTCGCTTAGTTTTCGAGATATGGGCTTTTTTATGATTTTTTTTTTGTTAAAAATTTCCGAGGGTCCAAGGCCCCGCCAAGGACCATTTTTGGATAGGTGGGGGTAAAAAGGTGTACTCAATACCCCTTTCGCTGGGGTATTGAACGGTTAGGGGAAGTCGAAATTTTCATCAATTTCACTCTATCTCTTTTAGTTTTCGAGATATGGGACATTTTAAAAAATCAGGGGAAAATCTTTAAAACTTCGTATACATTGCCGGCGCCATCGGGCATTACCGGGCAATAACAGTAACATGAAAATATTATATTTTAACAGTAAATTTTGTAAAATTTAACGAATGTGTTCTTAAACATTAGTTATAAATAGTTTTGAAAATTAACACTAAAAATTATTTAAAGTACTGAGGAATTTTAGTATTGTGTTAAATGAAAATAACTAAAATCTTTACTTAAATCAGTGCTTCAACTAAAAATTTGTTGAAAATTAGTCAGGGATTTCAAATACGTTTGCCAGATTTTTTACTGACATATTATTTTAAGTGTTCTACCAACCGAATTTTGAGCCAGTCAAATAGTTTGGTAGTCGTAACTATAATTTTTGACTGTAACAACATAAAACCAATTGAAACAATAATAGTTTGATTGTTGCAGTAGAATTTCGCTTGGCTCAAGAGCGAATTCGGTGGTCACAATCAAAAAATTCGGTTGCCGTTTTCTGTGAGGCGATATGTGTGGACCGAGATGGTCAACATGTACACCAGGTTTAAAAAGAGCAGAGTCTGATCATACAAATTGCTCCTTTCGTGTGTAATCAGTTTAGAAATCTCTTAGGAGTTAAAGAGTTTTTTTTTGTTTGTTTTTAATAAATCGTGGATTTTCGAAATTTCTCCGATTTTTTAGTTGCTAAAATTTATGTACAACTCCTTTCATAATGTTCTTTTATTTTAATGTTACAAATATTTTTATTAAGAATTAATAAAATTATAATACTTTCGATTTGGCAATTTAATTATCAATCAGCCAACTTATAATTTTAATGTTAAAAAGCAGCCAAAGGAAATGAAGTAAAAAACCTTAAACAGGGATTTCAAAAATCACTGTTAAAAAGGTGTATTAAAAAATATAAATATATATTTCTTATAGCACATTTTTAGAGGGGAGTTCCAACATTATTTGAACAACTATTTAAAGAAAGTATTATATAAAGATATAAATATGTATATACACACACACACACACTCGCAGACTCAGACTTTAAACACATTTAGGACGACAAAAAAAAATAGTAAGTGGTTTTAGTTCAATAGTATGATGTGATAAAATCCATGTGCTTCCATTTAAAGAATATTAAATGTTTCAGTGTAGAAACATACATATATAAAAATAGTAACACATGAAGTATTTTGATTAAGTCATTTTGTGTGAAAAACAACACATGTAGTAAAATATAACAAAGTAACAAAGAAAAAACAAAAAAAAAAACACAAATCAACACAAGGGTGGCAAAATGATTATAAACTAATTGTAAGTATAACCAAAAGGTAAATTTTATATAATTAAGTTTAAAATTTAGATATGCTTAAGCAATTATTGAAAATTTAAACAACATTTTTGTTAATATAGCAAAAGCAGAGCAAAAAGACCTTCAATATTATTTGTAAAATTATATAAACTTTATTACAACAACAAAAATACATTTCCAAACCATCAAGGTAAAGAAAAGGGTCTCTTATTTTAAGAGCAAAAGGAAATAAGTATTGAAAATTTCTTCCCCCACTATTTTCTTTGTTAAATGGCTTAATGTTCAAAGTAATATTTGTTATAATTTACGCTGATTTGACACTAATATATTTTGTTATTTTAAAAGCTCTCCCCTTCTATTCTATTATTTAACAAAGTTCATTGAAAATTTTACACTTTTACTTCAGTTTGTATTAATTTCATTTTTAAATGGATTTAAAAAGAGAAAATAAAAAACCTTTTAAAGTATAGAATTTAAAACATCTGCAATCAACCACCCATCACCCACACAAAGTCCTTTACTTAAAATTGGCATCATACTCGTATTATAATTTAAGAATTTCTTCTAGCTATTTGCACGTTTTTATGGCTGGTATCAATGTACTGAACAGAAAAGGTTTTAAATTAATATCACCAATGTTTCGTAACAAAAATCGGTATTTAGATATTTTATTGAAATACAAACTTAAGAAAACTCTGATGCATCATATTGTCCATAGCAGAGTGGTCAGTGTTGCCAACAAATTTATAAAATAAATGGCTAGAGTAGATCCAAAAATCGCTAGAAAATCACTAGATTTACAAACAGTGCAAAAATTTTGCGATTTTATCGCTAGATTATTGTAAAATGGTACTTAAAGCGTTTTTTACTCAAAAATTCCTTTAGTATGTTCATAATAAGTGTTATGAACTTGTAAATAATAAAAAATTGTACTATTAAGCTGCAAATAATGTATCCCGATTTTCGTTGAATTAATATTAGTATATTAGTATTAGTAGCGGCCCTATGCTCCTTGCAGGAGTAAAAGGAACGAATATATATAATATTAGTATTGAAAATATTTAAAAGAGTGCATTCTATGGTGAAGAACTACATACCCATATTTTATCGAAATGTGTATTTTTTATAAAGTATTTTACTAAAATCGTTCAAGAAGTTGATTTTTTATAATAAAATAATATCAATATGCGAATTTTATAATATTTTTCAAAATAAAACCGAGTTTTAAAAATTATATTACTGCTAATAAAAAATCGCTAGATTTTTGGCTAATAGCTATAGGACAATTTTTCCCGCTAGGGGTAAAATAAAATCGATGGATCTGACGAGAAAATCGCCATTATGGCAACACTGAGAGTGCTAGATGAGGATATTATAAAAAAATTTACGTTTTAGAAGAGCTTTATGTGATCTTTGGATCCTACATGATTACATTCAACGTAATATGTATGTTGGCTTAACAGAAAAATAATAATACAATTTAATGGAAGATCACTGATGAAGCCTGTCCATAAAAAGGCAGAAACTAGATCTAGTCTGATTTGCAAATTTAATGTGTCTATAACTTTCGAGGAAGGTTTATTCTTAACCTCAAACCTACTAAATTAGAATTAATAAAAATATATATTAATGACAATATTAATTGTATTTGGTCTATACGACGCGTTTGAAAAAACAACACTACAATAAAAAATAAAAATGCCCTGTTGGCTGTCCGTTTCCAATATACACAAATTGCCTGCACTTGTATGTACAAACCATACGTCAATGTGGCAATATTTGTGAAAAGGTGACACGGAGGAAATGAGAAGATAAACAGAGAAAATCTGAAGTAGAATGTTTGTATATGTCTGTTTGATCACTTCTGAAATTATTCATATAGAGACAATCTGACAATAAAAATATAAACAATAATACAATTTAATGGAAGATCACTGATGAAGCCTGTCCATAAAAAGGCAGAAACTAGATCTAGTCTGATTTGCAAATTTAATGTGTTTATAACTTTTGAGGAAGGTTTATTCTTCTTAACCTCAAACCTACTAAATTAGAATTAACAAAAATGCATATTAATGACAATATTAATTGTATTTGGTCTATACGACGCATTTGAAAAAACAACACTACTATAAAGAAAAATTTGTTACTTCAACAAAATATCTCCCTTTTTCTTAGCTTAGAATAAAATTTATTAATTTTAACACATTTTTGTTAAATTTAACAAACCTGAATTTAAGCATAAAATTAGTAAAACTACAGTTTTACTTCAAATTATACTAAGTCGGAAAACTTGTTCAGATTATAGCATATTGGGACCCTTTCCCAACCTGGTCCACATCATCTAAGGCTATGCTCCAAAAGAGCAAATATTTTACCTGTTTTGCTCTATATCGGTTAAAAAAATTTTTTTAAATCTCCGACTATTTAAGGTCCCACCAAGATCCATTTTTGAGATTTAAACTTTTCAGGAGGCGCAGCCGAAATCTTCCTCAAATCAAAACATAGGTGGTCTAAAAATAGATTTCAGGATTTTTTTTTTAATTAGAAACAAATGGTTTTCAGATTTTTTTAACATGATTTGGGTGGGAATCGAACCCACCCCTCCAGTTTACCAGCCGAAACCTCTACACACTTAGCTAATAAAACTTCACAGAGAAAACAGATTCGTGCTTACACTCATAGAAATAAATCTGTAAAAATAGCAGAAAAAGTTACTAAAAATTAGTTAAAAATGATGCTGCAGAAATAACTAGGATTTTAAGCAGGATATACTGCTATTTGCATTCAACAAAATTTTGCTTAAAAATAGCAAAAATAAAGTGTTATGTCTACAAAATATAAAATTAAAAAAACTAATATGCAAGTGCTTGTGCAAATTTAAATCTTACTGACACTTTAGAAAACATTGTTTTCTATTGTTGTTTATACATGAACAGATGTCACTACATTGCTAGATCTGTCAAAACAACAGAGTAGTACATTTGAAGATGACAAAGCTAATTGTGGAAAATTTTTTGTTGTTGTTTTTTTTTCTTTGATATTTTAAATGTTTAATAACGCTCCTAGACGAGAACAAGAAATTCTCATTGAGTTTGTAATTTAACTTAACAAATATTTCTAGAAATTCTAAAAACGTCGTCCCCTGACGATTTCCTTAGGCAAGAGTGAAATCCGGATAGGGATATCCCTACATTGGATTATTTTTCACAATTTCTTAAATACGTATGGGATTTATGCATATTTAATTCCTTTAATAATCTGCTAATATTTACAAATATTTACAAAATTTCCTGCCATTTTATTATTTTTGTTTTGTTATTTTCAATTTACTAAAAGTTAACTTAAATATAACTAAAATTCTGTAAATTTAACAGTTTTAATTTTGCTGTTCTTATTTTACCAATATTTAGCAAAAAAATCTACTAATTTCAGCAGTTTTTTTCTGCAGCATCATTTTTAACTAATTTTTAGTAACTTTTTCTGCCATTTTTATAGATTTATTTCTATGAGTGTACAACTGAGTTTGTTACCAATCGAATGGTTTGACTGTGGTAACGGAATTTTTCAGTTGTGACAACTGAATAACAGTAAAGTCAATAGTCATTTGATAATGGTAACAGAATTTATACTACCTCAACAATAATTAGGTAGTCACACTTGAAAAATTCTGTTGTCACAAGGGAAACATTCGATTGGCTATAAATTGGGTTGTAAGTATGAATCTATTTTCTGGGTGTTGTAATACATGATAGCAAAAAATTAAGTCAATGAGTGCGTTTACCAGACGCTCAACTGTTGCTAATCCGCTACTCAACAATCTGGTGAACGATTTGATTAGCTACCGCTAAGTCAACATGTTGTGGTAGCGCTACTTTGTATTGGTAGCGTAAAAATTTTACTTGTGAGCAGTTAATGATACATCAGCTGTCGTTTGTTTTTTTTGTATATTTTTTTTAAAGAATATTAAACATATACAAATATGATTATAAAGGAATAAAAAATTTCTAAAAAATCAATGAAACATCTACAAATATTTTTATTTTAAAACAAAAGTAGCATCGTTCACCAGATCAAGGTAATCATAAAGCGCTACATATCATTTGTAGCGGTAGCGGGTTTCTCTGGTAAACTTGCCCAATGATAACAGCAGTTGGAGCTAACTAAAACATTCTCTAAACGAATATGTCAATGCAAATTTTTTCCTTTTTTTAACCACTATACTTTGGTATAGGATTTGGGTATTTTGGTCCCTTATGTACCCAGCAAAAAAATGAGATGCCGAAGCAGTAGAAAAGGCACTACAATTGATAATCTAGATGTACTTATTTTTAACATAAACAGTAATTTTTTTAACATCGAGTTGTCATAGGAGCGGAGTACTCCAACTTCAACATTTTTTAAGTACTTTTTGAACGAGTGCAAAGGAAGCTCTTTTTCACCAATTAAAAGATTAAAAAAAATGCTTCGCAAAAATATTATATTATTTTTTTTTTTGACAAAAGTTTTTTATTACCACCACCGGGTATCGAACTTGGGACCTCATGATTGCTCTCTACCGCTGAGCTGTTCTTTGATATGAAAGTTGAATGGCATAAAAACACCACTATATCAGTGAGAGGTATTGTGCTTTATTCAGTTCAATAAAAGCTGTTCAAACAAGTGCAAAAGGTGCACTGTAATTCATTATAGTTTTCAGTACTATTTTCGTAAGCGCATAAAACGCAATTTTTCTTCATTTTTATTTTACATATTTTTAAAAATGGAAAAATAAAAAATATTTAATTTAAAAAAATTAATTATAATTAATAAAAAAAATAAATAAAAAAGAAATTAAAGAAATGTTGGTCCCTCCAGGAATCGAACCCGCGATCATCTGTTTAGAAATACCAAATTATACAAAAATCACTTTTTAGGATCACTTTTAGAGCAATTATGCTTTAGAAGCAATACTTAAGTGATTTCTAAAAAAAGCTGTAAAAATATACTAACGGATACTTTGGAAGCAATGAAAGAAGTGATTTTTTGAAGTTGTTCAGAAGTACTTCTAAAAAAGCAGTAAAAATACACTAACGGATACTTGTGAAGCAGCGAAAGAAGTAGTTTGTACAAAATTACTTCCAATTTTTTTTGCTGGTTGTTATAATAAAAAATTAAATTCTTAAGAAAAAAAAAATAAAGTGAACTTTTTTAGTCTCCGGATAAGATATTCTTACCTTTTTAACTATAACTATCGTTAATAAATTTATTTGTAGTATTTTTTTTATAAGTTTTTTGCGTGTTAATGAATTATTTAACACGCAACACTTAAAAAATGGAAGTGATAGATATGACAATGCAAGTGATCCAAATAACACTCTGGTAATTTATGAAATTTACTTTTTCATACAATTTTGTTTTAAAACTACATAAGTATAATGCGGACAGTCACCGCTTTAATCACTGCAATTTTCAAAATACAAAAATTGAAAACTTTGGTTAAAGTGAACACGAGCAAAATTTTAAATATGTAACCAGCCAAATAAAAAATTATGATTTTTTGCTTTGATTTTTGTGCTGACTTTATCTTAACTTTCTAATGTTCATTACCTTGCTCAATGTTGGTATTCGAAAACTTTATACAAAACAGTAATGAACAAGTTTAACTAAATTGGCTTATCAATTTTTTAAATAACACCCATAAAAAAAATTAACTCAACGTTATCGCAGATACTGTAAATTGATAATGAATATAAACTGTCTGAAAAATATCTATATTATTAATTAGTAGTAAACAAACTGTGATAGTACCAGCAAATGCAAAGTTAAACGATCAAATGTATTTAAAATTTTTTTATATATATTTATGCATTTTATATACACCGCTGCAGGCAGCTCGAATTTTGTCAATATTTGGAGTGTCCGAACCAACACAGTATGCGTTTATTGAACCACTATTAAAAGAATTGGCTAGTAGGGGACATCAAATAACTTCCATTTCAAATTTTCCGCAAACAGAACTTGTAGAAAATTTTCGTGATATTGTTATTAAAGAAAATAAACATATATTTGATGGCAAGTTTTGGAAATTAAAATAAATAATTTTTACTGGCTTGGTTATTTTATTTTTTTTTTTGTTTATTACAGATTACAAAAATTTTACTATGGATTATATTGAAACCAATTATTATGACATTATTGAAGCTTTCTACAATAGAGCATTCCAAATGTGTTTAAATATATTCGATAATCCTAAAGTACGTGAAATGTTTGCTACTGAAAAATTCGACTTAATTATATTGCAAGTGTTATTTTCGGAATCATTTTTTGGCTTGGCTGAATATCTTAATGCACCTATCGTGGGAGTATCGACTTTTGGTACGATGATATCCATTGATGAATTGGTTGGTAATATTTCTCCCTTATCGTTTATACCCAATTTAGCGTTGCCTTTGAGAGAAATGAATTTTTGGCAAAGACTTCTAAATGTTTTGGTACATTTCACAGAATGGGCCCATTATTATTTGAAATACATGCCCATACAAAAGCAATTCTATAACAGATTCTTTCCAACAGCAAACATAAGTTTTGAGGACGCTCAAAGGAATTTTGCATTAGTTCTCTTAAATGATCATTTTTCTTTGACTATACCACGACCGTATGTTCCGAATATAATTGAAGTAGCAGGTTTGCATATTAATACAAAACCAGAACCTATACCAAAAGACATTAAACAAATTTTGGATAACGCTAAGGAAGGAGTCATATTTATAGCTCTAGATTCAATAATATCATCGGAAGTTGTGGGCATCTTTTTAGAACAATTTCAAGCAATAAAACAAATTGTTTTATGGAAAACTTGTCAAAAAATTTCAAACGCTCCTTCCAATATCTATATAAATTGCAGTTATTCTCAAACCTCAATCCTAGCACATCCTAATATGAAGCTGTTTATATCTCAAGGTGGTTTTCTTAAAATAGTCGAGAGTATTTATCATGGTATACCCATCTTGGGTCTGCAATCCACAGATAGAGTAGAAGATTATGTTGATTTTATTAAAAAAATTGGCAATGGCCTGTCAGTAAAACAACAAAATATTTCTAGGAAAACATTATCGATAGCACTTAATGAACTACTTAATACACCTTATTATATGGACTTGGCTAAAATATTATCGAAACGATTTCGTGATCAACAAAATACACCTATGGAAAGGGCTGTATACTGGATTGAGTACGTTTTGCGTCACAATGGTGCAGGGCATTTGCGCAATATGGGTCGACATTTAACTTGGTATCAATTTTACAATGTTGATGTTTTATTTTTATTATTTTGTATAATTTTATTATTAATTTGTTTGGCATATATTGTAATTAAGATTTTAATTAAATACTTTTTTAAACTTAGCTTTAAAGTTTTGAAAGAAGATTAATATAAACATTAATTCCAGAGAATAATTTGAATAATTTTTTTTTTCAAAAACAAATCTTAAGTAAAATTATTTTGGTATCAATTTCCTGTATCTAATGTGAGAAACTTCCGCAGCAGTAGAGAAAGCACTACAATTGATGGTCTAGATGTACTTCTTTTTTACTATAAACACTAATGATTTTAACATTGAGTAGTCATAGGAGAGGAGTAGTCCCACTTCAACATTTTTTCAGTTCTTTTGGAACGAGTGCAAAGGAAGCTCTTTTTCACCCATTAAAGTTTTAAAAAAATGATTCGAAAAAAATTATATTTTTTTTATTTTACAAAAGTTTTTTTATTGCCGCCTCCGGGTATCGAACTTGCGACCTCACGGTTGCTAGTCTAGCGCTCTACCGCTGAGCTATTGTTTGATAAGAAAGTTGACTAGCATAAAAACACCACCTTCCCAGTAAAAAAATTAAAATTTTTTAACATAAACACTAATGATTTTAACATTGAGTAGTCATAGGAGAGGAGTACTCCCACTTCAACATTTTTTCAGTTCTTTTGGAACGAGTGCAAAGGAAGCTCTTTTTCACCTATTAAAGTTTTAAAAAAATTATTAAAAAAAAATTATATTTTTTTTATTTTACAAAAGTTTTTTTATTACCGCCACCGGGTATCGAACTTGCGACCTCACGGTTCCTAGTCTAGCGCTCTACCGCTGAGCTATTCTTTTATATGAAAGTTGACTGGCATAAAAACACCACTTTGTTATTGCGAGATATTATTCCTTATTCTCTTCAATTAAAGTACTTATTAAACAAGTGTAAAAGGTGCATTCCAATTCAATATTGTTTTCAGTACTATATTTACAGGTGCATAAAAAGCAATTTCTCACCATTTTTTTATATACATATTTTTAAAAATTAAAAAAAAATATTGAATTTAAACAAATTAAATAAAAATATTTAAAAAAAAATTAATAGAACAAAAACAAATAAAAAAAAATAAAAAAATATTGGTCCCGCCAGGAATCGAACCCGGGAAATGTCAAAAGATACCAAAATCAATATTCGCGATCACTTTTAGAGCAATTGCACTTTAGAAGCAATACTAAAGTGATTTTTTGGATGTTGTTCAGAAGTAATTCTAAAACAGCTATAAAAATATAATAACGGATACTTTGGAAGCCATGAAAGAAGAGATTTTTTGAAGGTGTTCAGAATAACTTTTTTTTTTAAAGAGAAGTAACACTCAGAAAATTCTTCCTATTAATTAACGTGTTGCTTCGCCTTTGGAAAGGGGATAGAGAAGAAGTGAAAGGTGGTTAAAGATAAAGGGCTTCAAATATCGTAACACTGTAATTGCGCGAGATGTTGAATTTTTAGAACAGTTGTTGCGCACCATCTGATGATGAGTTAGCGAACTTTGTTGAAGCTTTTTAATTTATAGCCCTGTTGTATTATTTTACTTCGGTGGGGTTAAGTACTATGGGAACACCGAAGGAGGACGCTGTGATATGTATGAGGGATAGGAAAAACTCATACATATTATTATTTTTCATAAATTGATGTTGCCTTGGTTGGGGCTCGAACCCGCAACCTCACGTGTAACAGTCCAATGCGCTAACCATTATACCACAGCGCCCACAACTTTTTAGAAAGCAGTGAAAATACACTAGTGGATGCTTGTGAAGCAGTG
Source organism: Leucophora obtusa (assembly GCA_949987735.1). Classification (NCBI taxonomy): domain Eukaryota; kingdom Metazoa; phylum Arthropoda; class Insecta; order Diptera; family Anthomyiidae; genus Leucophora; species Leucophora obtusa. Next base: position 56,145,976 of record OX465299.1, on the reverse strand, counting down.
AAAGAAGTAGTTTGTAAAGCATTACTACCAATTATTTTTGCTGGGTTATGCTGCGAGAAATGCATGATCAGACTGCCTTAAACAGGATTCTAGTGGTTAGTATGTTAGGCTTTGCAAATTTTTTAACTTATTCGGTACTGACAACCGTATTTATAGTCAACCGAATGAGTCGGTTGTATTAGCCGACTTTTTCAGTTGTGACAACAGAAAACCCATTGAGATAGGACTAATTTGACTGTGACAACGGAATTTCAGTTGTATCAACAATAATTCGGAAGTGGCAACTGAAAAGTTTATTTGAAGCAATTGTCAACAAATTCGCTTGCCTGTTTTCACTATATATGATTAGATAGAGGAATACGTTGCCTTATTTATTTTTAAATACATTTTATTGCTATAGCCCAGTATTTTTTTCGTACTTTTGCGAAAAAAACTGTCAAACTCCATAAAAAATGATTTTTCACTTGAGTGGAATTGTTGCGAAATTGCGGTGGAATTTTTTTCGCATCAATTTAATAGACAGGACCATTTTTTTTAGCGAAAAAGTGACATTTGGGGAAATAACCACTGTAACTTTTTATAAACCATAAAAAATTTGTGCATTTTAATGTTTTTATTATAGTTTTTGAGCTCCAAACATAGAGCGAAATTTTTTCGCTCTTTTGAACAAAATACTGGGCTTATGTGTGAATTGAATTTTATATGATTTTTGCGAAAACTTTTCCGAATACAAAATAATTCAACTGAAAAATTAAAAAGACATATCAAAAAACAAAAATCGGAAAATTTTAAAAAAATTGTCAAAATAAAAAAACAATAAAAAATCTAGATAAAAAAATCTTTAAATTTAAAAAGATCTCTAAAATTGGAAAAATCAGCAAAATTTAAAAAATCGCTTGAATGAAAAAAAATCTCCGTAATTCAAATAATCCACAATTTAAACAAATCAGCAAGATTTAGAAAGTGCCAATACAGATTGCCCAAAAAATACCAAATTGGGAAAAAACCACAAAAATCGCCATAATTGAATAAAACGCCATAATTAAAAAAAAATATTGGCAATTTTAAAAAAAATACCTAAGTTAAGTAAAATCGCAAAAATTGAGAAAAAAAATCAAAAATTGAAGAAATCATCGAACAAATAAATCAACAGAAATATAAAAAGTCAGTAAAATTTTAAAAAATCGCCAAATTTGCAAAAAAAGATTGTTAAAAAATGATCAGAATAAAAATAGAAAAGACAAAAAAATTTAATAATTGAAAAAAATCGCTATGATTTCAAAAACTCGCCAAAATTTAAAAAGTACGTAAAAAGTATGTTGAAAAAATATCAAAAATTAACAGATGTTTTTTTTTTTTTCTGCTTAATACTAGTACAATAAAAACAGCAAAAACAAAACTGTTAAATTTACAAAAGTCTACATGTATTTAAGTTAACTTTTAGTTAATTGAAAATGGCAAATTCTATTGTAAAATCTGTAGAAAATTTTGCTAATTATTAGCAGACTAAAAATAGCAAAACCAAACTGTTAATCAACAAAATGTTTGTTATTTTTAAACTAAATTTAGTTGAATGCAAATATCAGTCTATCTCGTTAAATTAGCAGAAATATTTGCTACAAAATTGTAAGCTTCTGTTTTCAAAAGGCACGATTTTTATTTGCATTTAAAAAAAAATTAAAAAAAAAAAACTTGTAAAATTTTTACTATTCCTGAATTTTTAGGTTACTAATTATTTAGCAAAATTTTTTGCTGATTTTAACAGGGCAATCTGTTATTTTCTATTAAAAAAAATTTTGAAAGAAAATCTACAGAATTTAAAAAATCACGGAATTAAAAAAAAAAAAAAACTCAAATTCAAAATAAATCTTGGTTTGTTTTTTGATGATTCCCAAAATATTTCGGGTCTATCCATGAGATCTCACGAGGTGGCACAATTTTAAAAAAAGGTCTTTTTTAGTTTATGTACACTCACAATATATTTTCCATAACCGATTGAGGTTTATTTAATAAGCAATAGATAAAGTTTGTTTTCAATTGAAGAATCAATTCAAATACATTGAAACATATTGTTTACCTTTTTTATCAATCAATAAAAAACAAACTAAAAAAAATATGTATCGTCTCTAGGAGTTGTTATTTTCAGAAAAAATTATTTAATTAATTTCGTCGTTTTCTGTTTTAAAACATAAAATTCAAATATTTTCGCTTTTCTTTTTAGTTAAAATTGTTTGTTTATATACAAAATTATTTCAATTCAAATTACAAGAAATTCTTTACTCATACACACAAACATAGCCAATAAAAATATGAACGTGTGTGTTGTGTATGGTGTATTGTTTTTTGAAAATTAAACAAAGACAAATTTTTTCAAATATGAAAAACAAACAACAAACTCGTTTTTTTACGTTTTGTCAGTTAAAATTGATGATATACTTTTCAATTATTTTTATTTCTTTTATGGATTGTTTAAACAATGTTTGAAAATAAATAGCAAAATGGTTTGAATATAATGAAAAATTAGTAGTCCTTTTTTAATTGTGTTTTCAATTAATTTAATATGTATTTTAAGTTGTTTTTAAGAATAAAATATTGTGAGTGTAAGATTTTTGTATTTTAGCTGTACTGTGTAATTACCAAAAACAATTTCATTGTTATGTTGATACTTCCAGATAAAACTGTTTATTCACAAAAAAATCGGTTTTAGTTTTTTTTTTTATTTTTACAGATGTTTTTCCAATGCAAAGTGTCAAAGTATTATTACTATTATAAGTTAGTATATTTACCAACTTAGTGCATAAAACTTTTATTTAACAAAAGTATAATAATTTTAGGCATAATGTGTTTATTTGTAAACACATAATGTCTAAAAATACTTTGTGTGCGTATTATTTATTGTGTATTAAAGTGTGTACAAAAAATGATACGGAATTTTTTTTTTTTTTTGTTTATTTATCGAATTTTTTGTAAAATTAAATAAAACGTTACGCATTTTATAATAGTAAATCTACAAGCATTTTTGGGAGTGTAAACGTCAATTTTAAATAGAAAATCCTTGTTTTACTCGATAAAATAGCAGGCAAAATTTCATACAAAGTTCATCAATATATCATGAATCCGAAGAATTTACCTTAATTATAATTGGGTTAATTACATTAATACACTCCGTATGATTAAGTTTTAATTTCCGGTCTATTTAAGAGCATATTAATATCACGATAATTTTTGTTGTAGGTATTTATAGTACATATAAGGTCTGTTCCATGTCTTTAAAGCAGCTACACGCGTGGGCCCAAATTACCCGAAGCAAGAAAATATAACAATAACATGTAAAAACGCGTTAACATACCCTTCATTAGAAAACGTTCATGCTGATATTGGTAAAAGCACGAATTGACAAAAAACCAAGTAGAATTAAATTCCAATTTTAAATAATACTATATAACGGACCCTTCGCAATAAAGTACATTTCCTATGTAAATACTTAAAATCTTTTGTATGTAAAAACCGCTGCAAATGTATTTAAAAACAAATGAAATTTCACTTTAGTACCAGACCACTAACATTTCATTAAATTGAACTCATATTTTTTTTTTTTTTTTTTCTTGTAATAAAATTAACCACAAATTAGTCAAACAACTAACAATAATTATTTATATACCCAGTGTAGAAACGGTAATGACATGTCATTATTTTTTGGACTACCAGTAATGACACCGACTTACCTTCTGCATTATTTGAAAATATATAAGAATGAGTTACGTACTAATAAATACTTACTTTTTTATTATTTCAAAATAAAAAATCATGTATTACCAATAATGACTTATTGTTTTATCATTATTTCAAAAATATAATAATGTTCTAGATTTTTCAAACATTACATGTCGATATAGCTCAGATGTTAGAGCTATTGACTGGCAACCGGGAGTCCCAGGTTCGATTCCCGCACGAGAAAATTTTATTAAAAAAAATGTTTACATTAAAATATATTTTTTTATAAAACTCATTTTTTTGTAAATCTATTTTTAGAATCATTATTATAGTCAATACTGGTTAGCACATAGGTAACGACATATTTTTTGATTTTTCGTATGCTGGTATGTAATTCATTATTTTTCGCGACATCGTCATATAAAGGTAATAAGAAATGTAATAATAAAAGTAAGTAGTTATCATTACCAGTAGGGAAGGTAAATTCCCGCGCACTTTTTGATTTCCCGGGAAAGCGGGAAATTTATTTTGAATTCCCGGGATCCCGGGATCCCTCAAGAAAATATTAGAAAATAATTTACATTAATTAAAATATTTCTATAAAGAAAATCAAATTTTCATGATCGTGAAAAAGCTCAGGTGGTTTTTCTTGGAATTTTCGTAATGAGAAAGAATTAATTTTATATTAAAAAAAAAATTATATATGTCTAGTTATATACATTTTTAAAAATTTAATAAACTAAAACTAATTTTAGACTAAAAAACTTTTCCGTCAAAAAAAAAATGAATAAAAAAATTGATATGGAAAATAATTTTAGCAAATTGTAAAATTTTTTTTTAAATTATGGGAACAAAATTTTATTAGAAAATTTTTAAAAATCAATGGACATTTGTCTACAATTCTGTACAGAATAAGTGCAATTCAAAATTTTTTATTCGAACACTATTTAATTGAGTGATTTTCTTAAAAAATATAAAACTAAAATGAACATAAAAAGTTCGATTAAGTACACAAATTAATCATTGTGTTCGTTTACTCGAAAATTTTACTACTTTTACTACTATTGCTGTTCTGTTTACTTTTTGAATTTTTCCAATTGTAGTAAAAGTAGCAAATTGTAGTAAGTAAACGAACTAGCCTAAAGTAAGTAAACGAACTAACTCAAAGCGTTGGAAAATTTTGCATAAAAAAATTTGAAATAATTAATTTTATTATTTTAAAACGCATTGTTTGGATTCCCGGGATTCCCGGTCCAAATTCCCGGGAATGCGGGAACTGAAAAATGCTTAATTTCCCGGAAAACTCGGGACTGGAAATCCCGGGATGCATTCCCTAATTACCAGGTATGTAGTTACATAACCACATATCTGGTAATGATTTTCTACACTCGGTACATTTTTTTTTGTATATTAAAAAAAAGTGACTTAATAGAATGAATGCTACACTGAAAATATTATTACAGTAACTGACTGTAGTTTGTTTAAAAAGTTATCCGTACATTTATTTTTAAATGATTATACAGTTAAATTGAAAAGAAATATATTTTTCAACTGTTTTTGTCTTTTATTTAAAAAACAAACTACGTAGAAATACGAATTTTCTGTTACAGTTAATATTTTCATTTAAAATGTTTTGTTAAAAAAAAGAAACCCTTTTAGATTTCTAGGTCAGTTAAAAAAAACGAAATAAACTAAATATATCATTTATTCTTACGGATTTTGTAGTTAATTCTTTGAAAGTTATAAAAACGAAATAAATGAAAAATCAATACTTTTTTAAAAATTTTGTAGTTAATTTATTAACATTTAAAAATAAATGAAAAATTCTTTTGATTTAAATGAAAAGAAAGTAGACCGGTTTTCAAGTGATTTTTCACTTATTTTAAATTACATTTTCAGTTAGTTTAAACTACAAAATATTTTAAGTGTACGAATTCTTACCCGTCAATTCATAAATGGTTTGTAAATTTATAGCAGGTTTACAAAACGTCATTTTCATACAAAATTTATTCAATAAACCTCCTATAATTTAAAAAAGCGTTTATGAATTTAGGGGTTAGTATTTTATATTGTTGTTTTTTTTTAATGACTTAATAACCCAGGAAAATTTTCTGTTCCAAAGAATCGGTTGCACAATAGCTGCTTTTTCTCTACAACCCCTTCTACTGTCAATTCTAACACCGATTATTTTTGTTTGACATTGTTCCAAAAGCAACCACTTCTAAAGCTCCAAAGTAGAACCGGTTGCCCTAGAATCAGTTCTGGAACTAGTTCTAGAATTTATTCTACGACCGTCATACCTTCCATATGAGATCCCTGGAACTGGTTCCAGAACGAGTTCCATGGAATCGGTTGCAGTGGAACCAGTTGCAGAATTGGTCTGATTGGCAACCGATTGTAAAAAATTTTCCTGGGAATGTATTCAAAATTTATATTTCTTCTACAAATGAATTTTGTTTTCAATTAAAACCATAAAACTTAAATACTACTTGAACAACTAACAAATTTCGACTGCAGAAGTTCACTGAGGGAACGGTTCTGTCCGCTAGTATTGCGGCTTTGTTCACATTGTAGGACTTCAGGACCTATAATTCATGTATGGTATCACAGTGTATATTTTTACCCAATACTTACTGCCTTTCACTTGTTCTTTCAAGTTGTTCTGTTTTTAATGACTGTTATTGTTTTGACTTCTTTGTGCCATATAAATATATAAGTACAAATATATAATGTTTTCATATCACTTGCTTGTTTCGTGTTTATTTATTTATATCCCTTTGTTTTTTCTCGATTTTCTTACATTGTTGTTTTTTTATGCATAAACCCTATGACAAGGCGTCAGCAATTAATGATACAATTAAAAAGGCATTAACAACAATTAAGCTCTTATATAAGCATTTTGAGCCACTACTATTTATAACTCCATAACGTTCCATATCAGCAATGTAACCCGGTCAGAAAAATACTAGAGGGAAAGCACTGGCAAGGAACTTTAATATGTGGCAAAAGTCCTCACAAAAAGTGCTTTCTCAAGATGATTAGTCAAAAGGGCCAGATATTCCGAAAGCATCGGAAAAGAGCTGTACACTCATAGAAATAAATCTGTAAAAATAGCTGAAAAAGTTACTAAAAATTTGTTAAAAATGATGCTGCAGAAAAAACTGCTAAAATTAGTAGATTTTTTTCCTAAGTACGAGTGAAATAAGAACAGTAAAATTAAAACTGTAAAATTTACTGAATTTTAGTTATATTTAAGCTAAATTTTAGTTAATTTAAAACGACAAATTGTATTGAAAAATCTAGAAAAAATTTTGCTAAATATTAGTGGACTAAAAATAGCAAAAATAAACTGTTATATCTACAAAATTTTTGGTATTTTTAAGCTGAATTTAGTTGAATGCAAAAAGCAGTATATCCTGTAAATTAACAAAAATATTTGCCAAGAAATTGTAAACTTCTCTTTTCGAAAGGCTCGATTTTTATTTGCATTAAAAAAAAAAAAAAAACGAAAAAAGAAAAAAAATAAAATACTATATGTGACCTTCTCCGAGAAAAGGGACTCAGTGTGTCAAAAAACCTAGTGTGTCAAAAACTTGGGAAAATCGATATTTTCTCATTTTTATCGATTTTCCCAAGTTTTTGACACACTAGGTTTTTTGACACACTAGGTTCCTTTTCTCGGAGATGGTCACATATATTTATCAGTTTTATTTTTGCTGTTCCTATCTTACTAATATATAGCAAAATAATTTGCTAATTTAGGAGTTTTTTTCTGCAGCATAATTTTTAATTAATTTTTACTAATTTTAACTAAAGTTTTTACAGACTTTTTTCTATTAGTGTAAGTAGGAGTCTATTATGTTTCATTTACGACTCCAGAATTTGAGCACTCTGAAAATAATCATGTTTTACAGTTCTTATGACATAATTTCTGAGCGCAAAATGCAGCATGCCCGTGACCAGATTTGAATTCGAAGTAAAAAGGTTAAAGTCGGGCATGCCGACTATACAATACCCTACACCAGTCTGGGTAAAAGCAAACTAATGTTTGGATCCGAAATTCTAATGGGTTAAAATGTGTCAAAATTTTATATAATGTGAGTCAGCGCACCAAATTTCATTAAAATATCTTAATATTTGCGATCTGCAGTTTGTAACCAAGACAATTTTGGGGGACCCTTATATGGGCACTAGGTCTAAACATGGACCGATGTTCACCAAAATCAATATGCTTCATCCTTGGGCCGACGTAAGTCGGTGTACCAAATTTCATCAAAATATCTTAATATTTGCGACCTGCAGCGTATAAACAATATAATTTTGGTAGGAGCCTTATATGGGCACTAGGTCTAAACATGGACCGATGTTCCTTGGGCCGACATAAGTCGGTGTACCCAGTTTCATCAAAATATCTTAATATTTGCGACCTGTAGAGTGCGCACAAGAATGCATGGAGAGACAGACAGACGGACGGACGGACATCGTTAAATCGAAATAAAAAAAAAATTCTGAGCCGATCGGTATACCATAAGGTGGGTCTAGGACCAATATTTTTTGGTGTTACAAACATCAGCACAAACTTATAATACCCTGACCATATAGTGGTGTAGGGTATAAAAAGTGGTCAACGAATAGATGTTTACTAAATATACCTTAGAGAATAATTATACTGAAAATTACACATATCCCTCTTTTAACTTAACAGTGGCGGTGTTTTAAATTTGAAAATTTTAGAGAAAAGTGTGATTTTGGCCAATAATTTAGATAATAGTATTAATTTTTGTGTTTATAGCCAGCTGGAACAAAATCACTACCAATTTCTTTTAATTCTGATACATGAGATTATATTCCGAAAATTTTGTAACGACAACGTTAACCCTTTCTTTTGGTGGAAAGTTGTCCAAATAACCCTGTTAACACTAAATTTTATACATAGTAATAAAAAAATAGAAATAACCCTTATAGACACATTTGACCCCATGTGACCACAAATTTTTGAAATATAAAAAACTGCCGTTTCATATGAAAATCAATATAAAAACCTTTAATTAATCATTTTCTTGAGAAAAAAAAAAACAAAACCTGTTTGAGAGCACGATGTCAAACTGAATAAAACTAGAGTATAACATTGTAAGTTTTACAAAAAAAAAATAATTTTTAACGATTTTCATAAAATGGCCCGAGGAAATTGCAATTATTTAAAATTTTACAACCAATTTTGGATTTTTATACATTCTTAGAAAGGTAGTTCGGTCCAGATTATAATTCTATTTACATTTTGCAAAAATACGGTTATTTGAGAGCCAGTATTTAAAAAAATTTAAAAAAGTGATTTTTTCGCCTTTTTTCGTATTTCAAACTTCAGGGCCGATGCGGCACATGTTCCCGTTATACGATCACCTTTATTTTTTCCCAAAGGAATATAAAGGGAGACGGCCTTAAATCGCGAGTTGAAAACTAAAGGTCCACCTTAGCCCGTATAAAGGCACGCATAAGTAGACAATTTCGCACGCTACAGATTGCAAATAATTTCGTACAATGACTTATATTGGACGTACACTGATAAGGATGAAGCCTATGCATTTTAATTAAGATCGCTTCATGTTTAAACCTTGTCTCCATATAAAAGTCCCCCCAAAATTTGTTCCTTCGTACACTACAGGTCGCAAATGTTAAAATATTTTAATGAAATTTGGTACACTGATTCACATGGACCCTGCGACAAAGCCTGTTAAATTTAGGTCTGTCCATATTTGAACTTATCGCCTATCCGTTGATTTTGATTAGAATTGGTCCATATGTAGACCTAGTGGCCGTATAAAGGCACCCATAAGTGGGCTTGTTCGCTCGCGACAGTTCGCAAATACGAAAATATTTTAATGAAATTTGGTATACTGACTCACATGGGCCCAACTGAAAAGCCTATTGATTTTAGATAGGATCGGCCCATATTTGAACCTATCGACTATATGCATTACATTTCCAATTTTCCCTTAAAGACACCTAACGCTAGGTAAAATCAAAATTTCTTACGGTTTTTCTAATGTTTTTATCATTTTACGCAAGTGCATTGCAACCCTATTCTGATGATGCATTTTAAGTACATGCAGTTAAAATTATTAAGTTACGAAGTTTATTAACTGTTCAGCTAAAGATGCAGACATGCAGAGCTAATCTAAGAATGATTAGCGCTACTTGCTATCCGAAAAACTTAAACATGCAGATGTTTTGTTAATAAAAGTTTCAAACATATTGTATAATAAGTATGTCAACAAATCACCTAAACCTAAATCCTTTTGTTTAAGTTAAAAAGTAGATTAGCTAAATATTTTATTATGTTTCACCATGTAACAAAGGAGAACTCATCTAATTAATTTCGTTTACTCATTTTGGGCGGTAAATTAGTCAACAAACATTGCAGGTAACCATGAGATTATCATTATCATTAATAATGGATTAAGAATGAATCCTTTTTAAACCAATTTTATAAGCATTCTTACACACAGGCCAAAAATCAAAATTACACGCAGATCAACACAGGTAGTAAAAATGAAGGCCTATTTATGTCAGTTTTAGGTATTAGATATAAACTAGGAAATTTTACAAAATAATAATTATTCTTTTGTGAGATAACAAACAAGTAACATTAAAATTAAAAAAGAACTTTAAAGAAAATATAATTAAAAAATATTAAAAATGGATTCGAAACCAAAAATAAATATCAGCTATACTTTATTTCTCTATCGTGAGGAACTACGCCGCTCTCATACGCGTTTAATGCATTTGAATGAAACTAAAATCAGTCTGACCGATAAGTTGGTTTCGAAAGGTGTACGCAACCTGAAACAGTGTTCAATGGATGATTTAAATGCGATTACCCGGGAGCTCTCATATAAAAAGAAATTAACACATCAAATGCAACATATGCGTAAATTGGATAACAAAACTGCAAATGCAACCACCCAAAGCAAAGAATTATAAGGATTGTATGAAAAAAAAACTTGAGGATGTGACAAAGAAAAATCTGAAGGGATATTAATGAATTTTCTGATTTTGAATGTGATATTAAATGGTGCCTGGGTTGTTATGGCAAAACCTCTACAGCAATTAGAGCAGTTGGAAATCGCTAATTTCGAAATAATGGTCAATTTCAAATACATAGAAAATTTTAAAAATTTACTACATATGCAATATTTGGGTTTGAAATTTGCACATTAACATCATACACAGAATTAGTTTACGTAAGATAAGAAAAAAAAGCTGTAAGATATAGTTATTTAATAAATGTTGGTATTTTTAAATGAATTTTATGTTTTTTTTTTGTAATACTTTTCTTAAATTCAAGCTTTTTAATCACAGAGTTGCCAATGCACTGTTGGCCAGCTAGCCTGCATTGAAAAAACTCCATATGTAATACACACGAAACCTTCCGTACGTTGCAAGAAATATTTCGTTGTTTCGCATATACTAATATATTTCGTAAAATATACGAAACTTTTCTTTGTAATTTTAAAATGACTGCATTAAATTTAAATTTCTTAAAAGACTTTTTATGAAAAAAAAAAAAAAATATTTTAAAAAATACTTTATAAAATGGACTTTTCTTACACAATGTGCCTTTTAATTAAAGATATTTACTTTTTCTACACCTAAAATGAAAATTTTCTGTTCAAAATTTCAGATAAAATTTTATGCAGATACATACAATATGGAGATGCAACATCGATAATTTTGTAAACAAGCTGTAGATGTCGCTAGCATGTGGGAAATTTTCTCAAAGGAGGATTTTAGTTTGGGAAATTTTCTCAAACTCATAAAAAAATTCTAAATCTTTTAAAACATTTAGTTTTAGGCCCAACATAAGAAGAATTTTGGTACAAATTATATGCGAATTATTTCAAATTAAAGTCGATCAAATTAGGTCTGTTAAAGAATTTAAAAATGTCTACAAAATATTTGAATTATTTAAGAAATGTTCTCCAAATATTTAGAAATCTTGAAATAACGAAAAGCAACCAATCTCAATAAATAACCAAAAAATGTTCTATTTTCCAAATACTGAAATTGTTACACGCAAAGGACTCAAACAAAACAAATTTTGTGTAGGCTCAAAAAGTACCAGGGGCTCGTATGTACCTTCTTAATCGTGTAAACTCGACTTATGCAAACTTAATGTTCAAAAGAGTTTACGAGCCCTAGAACTTAGACCTTACTAGATTTACAAATTAAAAAAAAAGACTTTTCACCATAATGAAGTTCGTGTGAAAATTGTGTAGAATTTTTTCTCTCGAAAATTTAATGAACGACTTTTATTTTGAAACGGTGACATTTCAGGTTAATTGTGATTTGTTTTTCGTATAATAAAACTTTTTTAGTTTCTCAATTTTAACAAAGATTTGAGGCCGTTAAAGTTTGAGTGAAAATATAAATATTTCTTCGTAAAATATTCAATTTTATTTAATTTGCTCACTCATTTCTTAATAATTTTCTGAACTTAAGAGCGATGCTAACTTAGCTCCTTTTTTTGAGTTTTTGTTTAATTTAAAATGAATTGGGTATAACATTGGGGATTTAAACATTTAAAATGAGAATAAGCTAAAACTTTTTGGGCAACACTGCTCCCCAATGAAATGAAACAGTATTGCCAGAAAAAACAAAACAGCAAATGAAGTTTTACATAAAAAAATCCTAAATCTTTTAAAAGATTTAGTTTTAGGCCCAAAATAAGAAGAATTTTGGTATAAATTATATGCGTATTATTTCAAATTAAAGTCGATCAAATTAGGTCTGTTAAAGAATTTAAAAATGTCTACAAAATATTTGAATTATTAAAGAAATGTTCTCCAAATATTTATAAATCTTGAAATAACGAAAAGCAACCAAGCTCAATAAATAACCAAAAAAATGTTCGATTCTCCATATACTGAAATTGTTACATGCAAAGGACTCAAACAAAATAAATTTTGTGTAGGCTCAAAAAGTACCAGGGGTTTTCATACGAACTCTTATGTACCTTCTTAATCGTGTAAACTCGACTTATGCAAACTTAATGTTCAAAAGAGTTTACGAGAAAATGATTTTTTTGATATGTCGTAGTGTAAATTTTTTTCGTCATGCCAAAAGCTATCGAAAAATCAATGGCACAATATCGATTGCTAAATCGACCCACCCTAATGTACACCACAATAGCATGTACCACATTTTTTGGTATTATTATAAATTAATTAAAAAACGAGTAAAAACTTACAGTCGTGCATGACGACTATATAATACCCTACAGCAGTCTGGTTAAAAGCCAACTAATGTTTGAATCCGAAAGTCGAATGGGTTAATATGGACGTGTGTCAAAATTTTCTATAAAATGATAAAAGAAGAGAAAATCGGAAATATAGCCCATATGGGCGATAGGTTCAAATATGGACCGATACTTTAATTAAGCATTTTCTAGAAAAGAAAAAACAAAATTAACCTGTTTGAGAGCATGGTGTCAAAACGACCCACTTTGTATATTAAATAACGCTGGTTGGCTGAAAAATGTATTTAGAAACCGTAAAAAAATCGAAATTAACTCCCCTACGGGAAATTTTAATAAACTGTCACCGAACTTGCCCCTTTATATGAAATAGACTGGTCACTTTTACATGGCGTTGTCATAGGAGGGGGAAATTGACCCCTTGTGACATGCCACAGGACAAATTCCAGGACAGGTCCCTGAACTTTGTTTTTTATGAGAGTTCAGTAACCTGTCCTAGGATTTGTCTTGTGACATGTCACAAGTGGTCAATTTCCCCCTCCTATGACAACGCCATGTTTATATTTCATATAAAGGGGCCAGTTCGGTGACAGTTTGTTAAAATTTCCCGTAAACGAGTAAAAAGGTTAAAGTCGGGCATGCCGACTATACAATACCCTACACCAGTCTGGTTAAAAGCCAACTAATGTTTGGATCCGAAATTCGAATGGGTTAAAATGGGGCTTGTGTCAAAATTTTCTATAATGTGAGTCAGCGCACCAAATTTCATTAAAATATCTTAATATTTGCGACCTGCAGTTTGTAACCAAGCCAATTTTGGGGGGACCCTTATGCATGGACAGACCAAAAATGCATGGACAGACAGACAGACGGACAGACGGACATCGTTAAATCGAAATAAACAAAATTCTGAGCCGATCGGTATACTATAAGGTGGGTCTAGGACCAATATTTTTTGGTGTTACAAACATCAGCACAAACTTATAATACCCTGACCACATAGTGGTGTAGGGTATAAAAAATCCCATCAGACAGACAAAAATTTTAATGTGAATATTTGTGGATTTTAGAAATGAAACTAGGTTTTAACATTGCAAATTTGTTGAAAAGATATTTTATTTTTTACGATTTTCATAATTTATCTCATTTTAACGCTACAATTGTCTGAGGAAATTGCAATTACTAAAATATTTTCCAACCGATTTTGGACTTTTATACACTACCAGAAAGGTAATTAAGTCTAGATTATCATTTTGTTTACATATTCTAAAAATACGGTGACTAAATAGCCAGTATTTTGAAAGAAAATCAAAATAGCCTTATAAATCGTATTTCAAACTTCAGGGCCGATGCTGCACGTGTTCCCGTTAGCCGGTCACCCTAATTTTTTGCATGGTGTATTTCTATACCCAATGACACATTTCTAGGGGGGACAGCCTTAAATCGGAAGTGGAAAAATAAGGTCCACCCTAAGTTACATACACTAGGGCAACAAATGATACTTAGGGACACGGTTTTGAATTTTAAAAAAGGCGCATTTCGAGCAATGGGAATTTGAACTCAAGACCCCAAGAAATGACCTTTGACCCTTCCATGACAAAAAATCGATGTGCATCGATGCACATTCTTACCTAATAAATAATACCAAAACAAATTTTATACCTTAAATCGTTTTTAGTTATTGTCGATTCTGTAATCAGACTTTAGTAAAATTTTACAGTTTTTTCCAAATTTCGTAACATCAGGTTTGTTTTTTTCGAATTTTGTATAAATACAATTTAAGCATACAAATTTAAGTATTTATAAATCTTTTAAGTAGGTATAAATTTAGCTTCTTAAAAATTAAGTAGTTATAAAAATGCTACCAAGTCTTAAAAATTCTTGGCTTTTCTCTTTCAAATGTAAACAAAAATATTTGTCATAAAAATATTTAAAATTTTAGAATTTTTTATTTCATAAAATATCTGAAACAACAAAAGTTAACAAATGAATTATGCGTTTGTTCGTAAAGGTACAGCAGAGCACACAAGATTATTGTTCCATTTCGAGTTCCGGCGAAGTCGAAAACAGCTTTTGTACAAAGGCGACCCCAAATGTTTAAATTTTGTTTGTTTACAAAAAATAAAAGAAAATCAGGTAGGGTAGAGGGGGGATCCTTCGCCACTTTTTTTTCAAAGCACTGTTATTTCTTAACCCCTAATTATTTCTCAAAAATTACTTTCAAATTCAAAATCTACATATCTTGGCTTTAATTTCTATGATTTCTATTCTAATTATTTGCATATTTTCTATTATTTTCTTAATGTTTTTCAAAGTAACTCAATTCGGCGTAACTGCCCCAAACCTTGGGTATATTCGCCAAAAGAGCTAGATACAATTTCAACAAAAAAATTTGTTAATACAGCAAAGTCAATCTTTTACTAACTGAAATAAATAATTTATAATGAGTTCTTTAAGATATGTGATTCTTTTTAATCAATAAATATCCACTACATTAAAAAAAAAAAAAAATTAAAACTATAATATAATGATTTTTCAAAATTACAAAAAACTGAATAATTAATATAAATTTAAGAATAAACACGATTGTTCTAATTTATCATTAAACATATTTTGAACATATAGAAAAGTCTTATAGAGCATTTTGGGCAGGGATGCACCAACTCTTGGTAGCTCCAGGGGCCATCTGGTGATTGTGCCCCAGAGACAGGCACTAACATAAAATTAATATTTTTTCACACTTTTTAAGCATTTACTAAAATCATTATCATTTTCTGAAAGCCTAGGGATCATAGGTCCAACATAATGAAAAATAATTTTTTTATCACACGATTTGAGGAAGTTATTGCAAAATGTAGTTGCTTTCAATTATTTTTTTGGCACCCCAAAAAACACAAAAACATGTCTGTCTGCGACCACATGTGATATAAATTCGTCAAAGTGGATGTCAAGGAAAGGTAATTGAAAAATGCACAAAATATATTTTTTCCAATTTTTTATCTCCCTTAACATCGGAGAAAAATGGGATTAGTGTATGTGCCCCACTGGCGAAGGATCCCCCCTCTACCCTAAGTACGGATAGTCGTTTTATTACAAGTATTTATAGATATAGGTATAAAATTCGAAAAAAACAAACCTATCATATTTCAGAAACCCCAAAATTTATGCATCGTTGATCTCTTTTAGTACACCACACTATCCGAATTGTGTGTTGAGTTGATGTGTTTTCACCCATGAGTAAAATGGTTGGTATATGGGAAATGAAATAACGACATATCCGATTCTCGAGCGGTAAGTATACAAGATATTAATATGAATTTTTTAAAGGATGTATCGCATAATCCTGCATCATTAACTCAAAGATCGCATTTTTTGACTTATGACAGTCTTGAAGTAAATGAACGATTTATCTACCAGTTTTTTATTTTCAGTTATAGTAAAGATATCAATCATAAGGTTTTCAAATCGGTGAACAATCTTTATCCAATTAAAAAATATAGCCGTTTACAAGTACTGGCTTGAAACGGAACAGTATATTCAAAATGAGTTAATCAATCATAGACTAGATAAATTTTAAAATCTAAACTTGTCTTATTTTATTTCCTGCTCTTTTTAAGCCACTTTAATATTATTTTTATTATAGCGAATAAAAAAATTGTAGGTTTCCATTTTTTTTCATAACAATTTTAAATACACTCTTTTAAAATTTACTTTATCAGCATAAAAACCTGCATTGCATGTTGTTGACTGCTGATTTTTTTTTCTTCTACATATTTTTTTTTTGGATTTTTTTACAATCAATGTACATAGTTTTTTCACAAAGGTAATTTGTCTTGCGGACGACTTCAGTTGATGTACGACTACATGTTTTTCTTTCACTTTTTGCACTCTAAACGTTGCGATAATGATGATTGCTGTTGGTTAGATGGGTTTTTATGTTTCATCATCAAAAACACTTTTATTTTAAACTCATACTAGAAAAATTCAACGTACTACTTAATACCTTACTACGTACTTTCATTCTAAGAGATTTTTTTTAAACGAAAATCTTTGTTTTTAAACTTACGATATTTTAGGTTGTTAGAGAATGTTGTTACTGTTAGATCTTCTGTTCTTTTACTTTTATACATTTTCAATTATACCGACTGTGTTTTTTGAAAACTGTTATTCAGTACCATATTTTTTTCTGTTGAAGAATGTTTCATACGAAAATTGTTGTTTCAATGTTAAACCATCCATCTATGTTTTCAGTTCAGCTTTGTGTGTGTGTGTTTTTTTTTTTTTTGAAATTGTTCTATGGAGTTAGCAATATCCTTTATTCCTATTTGTATATATTGTATGTGTGTGTCCGTTTAATGTGGTCGATGTTATTGCCACTTTTAATTTTTATTTGCTTATCGTCTTATGCTTCTTTGTCAAAATATTTTGTTGCTCTATTCTATGCTCATTTGTTTCTAGTTTTGATTTCAATAATGCTACAGTGGCATAAAGTTCATTTAAAAATTGATTTTCCCAGAATAAATCACAATTATTTAAGCTATTTTTCTGATGTCTCAAATAGTATACACAAAATTTCGGAATTCAGTTCCTGTTCTACGAGTTTAAAACTTTCTGATATTATTTATAGCCTTCATCATATGTGATGAGGATATCTATCAATTTTCAATTTCATTTTTAAAATTTTCAAATATTTATACCAAGCTAAAAGCAGTAGAAAAAGCAATACAATTAATGATCTAGGTATACTTCTTTTTGAACAGAAAGACTAATTACACTATGCGACAGTCAAAATCGGGATGGGATGAAACCAACGGGAAATGTTATATCGGTCAAAAACAAGTTATACGTGTCCCGGCGTTTCGCTGGGTCATCCCTAGGAATCGAGATATATCTTTTTTTTGACATAACTCGAGAACCGCTTGTCCGATTTTGCTCAAACAATTAATCTGTTCATATAACGTTTTTCTATACTCAACAGTTTTGCCTGTAAAAATAAATGTTTGTTACCGCTACCATAAAAATCCATAACCTATTGTTTATTACTTTTTTTTAATATTTTATGCAAAAAATATTTTTTTCTTCATACATTTATTTTTACCGGCAAAACTGTTGAGTATATAGAAAAACGTTATATGAACAGATTATAGGAATTGTAATTTTTAATTTTTTTAAAATTGTTTGAGCAAAATCGGACTAGTGGTTTTCTAGTTATGTCAAAAAAAAGACCACCAAAAGTCAATTCGATATATCTCGATTCCTAGGGTTGACCCAGCGAAACGCCGGGACACGTATAACTTCTTTTTTACCGATATAACTTTCCCCGGTAGTTTGAACCCTTCCCGATCACTGACCCCTACCATTTGTCTCACAGTGTTATTTTAACATTGCAGTGTCATAGGAAGGGAGTATTCCCACATCAACATGTTTGCTGTACTTTTTGGATGAGTGCGAGGAAACTCTATTGCATGAAATAAAAATAAAAAAAATAATAATAATTGTTTTTTTTTTTAATTTTTTATCAAATTTTATTTGTGGATCTCTAAAAATATCATGTGAGATATAACGTGTTATGAAAAGATGTCAAATTGCAGTGTTTTCTTCTCTTATGGAATAGTGTAACTCGTCGTTACACAATGTAATAGAAAACTGGTTAACCGATAGAAAAAGCCGGTTTTCGGTTTATTCGAACTAAGGAACAGAACCGAAGCCGGTTTCAATGAAAGAAGTGATTTTTTCCAAATTGTTAAAAATTATTTTTAAAAAGCAGTAAAAATATATTAACGGATACCCGGGACGCAATGGTAGAAGTAGTTTGTAAAGCTTGACTTCCAATTATTTTTGTGGGTAGGTCTAAGACCCGACACTTATTTTTGAACATTCTGAAATTTTAAGTCTATATAGTGATGTCCATCTGTCTGTATGTCTAAATCCTATTAAGGAGGTTATCGACTATAGAAAAAAAAATATATATATATATTCCTCTAACTCCCACTGGATCATAGCGCGCCAAAAAAAAAGGATTTTTTTATATTTATATAAAATATGCTCAGAAGTATTCAATAAAAAAATACGAAGAACTAAAATTTTCACATGTTTTCATGCTCTAATTTGTGTGTAACATTTATTGTTTGCATTTCTTTGTACTTGTTTTTATTATAAATCTTATGACAATGACAACTCCTGAATAGGACAGGTATTGATTGATGGCTTTATATAAGCTATAAAACAAAGCAATGTATACACTCTAATAAATATTTGTTGAAATCTACTCTATTAAAAGTAGGTAACTTGATACCTACTATAAATTGGGCAAAAATAGGCACAATGTTTAAAATTAAAATATTAGACACAATGTGTTTAAAAATAATAGGCAAAATGTGTCTAAAATTATGTTTTTAATTATATCAAAAACGTTTAGCAACATTTCGATTTTGTTCAAAATTAAATTATATGTGTCTAAAAGAACTATATTAAATGCATGAACCTACCTTCAGGATGTCTACAAACACGCTAAAAAATGAGTATATATACAATGAAAATGTTTTTTATTAATAACTGCACCTAAAAATTTTGTAAAATAAAAGAAAATGCATTTTATAGATATAAATGTTTTATTAAATAGAAAATTCATGAAAAAAAACCATATCAAGTATTATTAACAATAACGATTAGGATGAAAATTCTCAGTTACAATATATAACTTAAACGTGTAAAAATAATAATGAAATTCTGCGAGTTTCTCGAGCTAGTTCTCAGATTCTATAAAATTGTATAGGGGAAAAGCTTATAAGATTTTTCTATACAAAAAGCCCTCATAATCTAGAAAGTTTTCTATAAAAAATATTTCCTAGGATTTGAGCTTATTTCTAAAGAAAAGAGATCCTCTGAATATGAGTTTTTCTAAAGAAAACCATCCTTAGGATTGGGGGGATTTCTAAAGAAAAGCTTATTCAGAATCTTAGGGCTTTTCTATAGAATAATCCTCAGAATCTAAGGATTTTATATAAGGAAAAGTCCTAATAACTTGTAGGATTTTTTCCATGAATCTGAAAATTTTTTCTGTAGAAAAATTTTACCTGAAATGCACCAGAAAATTTATAGAAAAAGCCTTTACAGAAAAATTCTAAGGATCTAAGTATTTTTTATTGTAAAACTTTCATACGTTTTTTTTACTTGAAATAATATTCAGTTTCGGAATGTTTTTCCATAGAAAAAAGACTTCAAAATCTGAGGGTTTTCTATTGGAAAAGGTCCTTAAAACTTGGGGGTTTCTCTATAGAAAGAAATACGAATATGTGAAAGTTTTTCTATCAAAGAAATCCTCAGATTTAAGTGTTTTTTATAAGAATAAATTATCAGAATCTACAGGTTTCCCTATAGAAAAAATTGGGGTTCCTATAGGATATGTTTTTAGAAAAGGAACAACTCAGAAGCTCAGAATCTGATATTTTTTCTAAAGGAGGATCAAGTCCAAATGTGTTCCGAGTTTCTTTAAATTTGTGCATGTTTTATGGTTCTTTATAACATTCACAATACAAATAACAACTAGTTCAGATAGGATTTTTCTGTATATAGGTCTGAATTTAAACTAATTCTTAACAACTTTAGTACTATTCGTCTTTGGGCCGAGATAAACTCATGGGCAAAATTTCATATCAATACCTTCATATTTGTAGTTTGACTACAAAATTTACATGGACAGACGGACGAAAGGATATCGCTAAATCGACTCAGGAATTCATACTGACATGAGTCGATAGGTATACCATAAGTTGGGCATATGCGCAGCATTTTGACAAACATAAGCACAAACTTATAACACTGATAAATGCATTCCAACTCCAGCTTAAGTATTTCCAAGAATCTCTTTAAGCTTGACCCAAAATGTTTCATTTTTTGTTACTTTGCATTCAATCCAAAAACAAGTTTATCCATCTTAACCATTGTTGACCACACTTTGTATGGTTATGAATGCCCATTAGAATTATGATAATTCATCCAAAATATTAAGCTAAGGAGGAAAAATCACATATTAATGACTTCTTAGCAAACAAAGTAAATATACTTACCGCCTTAATATTATTTGCGTATTCACAAATGGTAATAAAACTTCGGTATTAGATCCATTTTCCCCCGAAATGTTGATGTTATTATCAATTTTTTATAAATTAACCAAATGTATGTGCCTGTTTTTTTCAATTTTAAAAAAATGTGAAAATAATATTGACATGCCTTAGTTACGCATTAAATTTAAAATTAAACACAAATGCGTACATATAAATATCTACTATATTAAATGTGTAATTTACTTTGATATGTGTCTATAAATTTGGAAACATGTTTGTCAACATACTTTTTGCTACATTATATGCCTAATTATAAAGAAAAAGTGTGTAAATTAAATTTTTAAACATATTATTCCTAACAATGAGCATTCTGCGCCTTTTTAGACAAAAGTTTACACACTCAATAGTAGTAAGTTTACACGCCCTTTTTAGAGTGTACACTGAAAATATTATTACAGTAACTGACTGTAGTTTATTTAAAAAGTTATCCGTACATTTATTTTTAAATGATTATTCAGTTAAAATACAAAGAAATATATTTTTTAACCGTTTTTGTCGTTTATTTAAAAAATAAATTACATACAAATACGGATTTTCTGTTACAGTTAATATTTGCATTTAAAATGTTTTGTTAAAAAAAAGAATTCCTTTTCGATTTCTAGGTCAGTTAAAAAAATTAAATAAACTAAATATCATTTATGCTAACGGATTTTGTAGTTACTTTTTGAAATTTAAAAAAACGAAATAAATGAAAAATCATTATTTTTTAAGGATTTTGTTGTTTATTTATTAACATTTAAAAATAAATGAAAAGTTCTTTTGATTTAAATGAAAAGTCAATAGACCGGTTTTCAAGTGATTTTTCATTTATTTTAAATTACATTTTCAGTTAATTTAAACTACAAACTATTTTGAGTGTATAAAACAAGTAAGGAACAAATACAAAATAAATTAAAAGATGTACAGAATAATATCATTTTGACCAAAAGGAAATGTATAATAATATCTATAGCATCGCTTAAAAGATTGCTAGGGTTAATATATCTAATATAAGGAATTTTTATTTCCATAGACTGCATAAATAAATGAAATTAAATATTCTTTAACGGATTCGCACCAAATTTACTGCACATATAGTAAACTAGGAAATCTAATTTTTTTTGTACGCGGGTTTTTTGTAATTTTGCTACTTTTTAAGCTTGAAATTAACTTTTTTAACATGTCTTTTAAATAAAAAAAAATAATAATAAAAGTAGTATTATTTGGATTTTTGACAACCGTTCAAATATCCTCTTTAAAATTTTGCTATTATAGTATTTACCCCCCCCCCCCCCCCCTTAACATCAAATTCACTTGCTAAAAATGTGCAAAATCGGTCGAGAGTTTAAAAAGTTCTGAGGAAAAATGTGAAGTTACTCTATATTTTCTAGTGTTTCCAATTATTCGACATAGGCGCTTAATGCATTATTCGAAAAATCACTAAACTTTATTAACCGATTATTCGTGTCGGTTAATCGGAAAAATTGGCGATTAATCGTTTAATTCAAAATGAATGTATTTTATTAACTTTTTATCAATAAAAACACAAGGAGCTGACTTTTTTTCATTATTAAAAACCACAAAAGCCTTTTACATTGAGCCATCAATATAAAAAATGTTAAGATCTATTTGAAAATACCAATGTAAATACTTTGTAGTCTGAGAATGAGAATTTAATATCATAAATAATTGTTAAATTCTCAGTCTTCTTAGTTTTTTAAGGTTCAGAGAGAATTTAGTTGGACGAGTTTCAATGAATGTTTTCACTAAACTAATGAAGTTTTTTTTTCACAAAATTAATGAAAACAAATTTTATGAAAAAGCTTTTTCAGGGTGTATATAATTTTCAATAAATAATACGAAATTTTTCATAAAACTGCATCAATTCAATGAAAAGTTTAGTACAGTTTTTTGTTTTAACGTCATATAGACAGCTGCAATTAATATTGTATCAATTATTCATATGTTTTTTTAACAACCCGTCGCACTATGCTTCGTCCCATTCACAAAAAAAAATGTTTGTCCCAAATTGTCATTATAAAAGGATTTTTTTAAAGACAAGAAAGTAACCGAAACAAATGTGAAAAAATATATTTTGTGTGATTGCTTTTGCCGCCAAGAAAGGGCGCTAAACTCAAAGAATTTTATGCAAAAATGACTTAACAGAAAAATGGATTTTAATTGTTGTACGAAAATAATTCTCAAAAATACATTTTTTTAAAAACTTGTATGAAGATTTTTTTTTTTAATTACTCCAATATATTTTTAGTTAAATTAAAATATGGAATTTAGTAAATGTGACCTTCTCCGAGAAAAGGGACCTAGTGTGTGAAAATGAAGTTTTGAGAAGAACGCATTTAAAGTTTCATAACGCATTATCACTTTGAACACACCTTCAGTTGGGAGATGCGATTTGGTATAAATGGGGTAAATAAATTTTTATCAGACATCTAACTCATTTCATCTTATTCTACACACTTTTAGGTACCAGAATCCACTCTTAAGTCCAAACACGTTTTTTGACACACTAGGGTAGAGGGGGGATCCTTCGCCACTTTTTTTCAAAGCACTGTCATTTCTTAACCCCTAATTATTTTTCAAAAATTACTTTCAAATTAAGGATCTACATATCATGGCTTTAATTTCTATGATTTTTATTCTAATTATTTGTATATTTTCTATTACTTTTTTATGATTTCCAAAGGATATTCGCCAAAAGAGCTAGATACAATTTCAACAAAAAATATTGTTAATACGGCAAAGTCAATGTTTTAATAACTGAAATAAATAACTTAGGATAAGTTCTTTAAGGTATATGATTCTTTTTAATCAATAAATCTCTACTACATTAAAAAAAATAATTTAAAACTATAATATAATGATTCTTCAAAATTTCAAAAAACTGAATAATTAACATAAATTTAAGAATTTACTATTGAACATATTTTAAACATATAGAAAAGTCTTATAGAGCATTTTAGGCAGGGAAGCACCAACTGTTCGTAGCTCCAGGGGCCATCTGGTGATTGTGCCCCACAGGCAGGCACTAATATAAAATTAATATTTTTTCACACTTTTTAGGCATTTATTAAAATCAAATTATTATTTTATGAAAGCTTAGGGTCATAGGTCTAATATAATGAAAAATTATTTTTTTATCACACGATTTGAGGAAGTTATTGCAAAATGTAGTTGCTTTCAATTATTTTTTGGCACCCCAAAAACACAAAAACACGTCTGTCTGCGCCCACATGTGATATAAATTCGTCAAAGTGGATGTCAAGGAAAGGCAATTGAAAAATGCACAAAATATATTTTTTCAAATTTTTTATCTCCCTTAACATCGGAGAAAAATGGGATTAGTGTATGTGCCCCACTGGCGAAGGATCCCCCCTCTACTCTATATCCCTTTTCTCGGAGAAGGTCACATATGTTTCTGAAACAATTATTTTTTATTGCTCCGAAAAACACATTTTTTTTTGTTGAAAATCCAAAAATGACATAAGTTTGATGGAGTATAAAAAAAAATTATATCAAATTAGATTTTTTTTCTTTTTTTGTAAGTTTATACTATTGTTTAATAATTCATTAAAAAATTAGTTACTATTTTTTACCACAAATTAAAAAAATGGATTTTTTGAAATGCCTAAATTCATGATTTTTACACAAATTTCACGCATTTAAGAGTGTTTAGTATTCAAACCATGTGAACCTTCCATTTTAGGTACAGGACTTGTTGAGTGGACTTTTGTAAAACACTACGAGGAACATTTTTGTGGAACACTCTAACCCTCTAACTCTTCAATAAAAGGGAATTTTTTGGCTCCTTTTTAAAAAGGGACAAAAAAGACCCCTAAGCTGAAGAGTTAGAGGGTTAAAATGTTCCACAAAAATGTTCCTCGTAGTGTTTTACATAAGTTCGCTGAACACATCCTATATAACTAAAATGGAAGATGCCCATGGTTTCTTCCTAAAATCCAGATTTGTGGGACATTTGAGCGCCAATTCTGAATAAGTACGAAATTAACATTTTAAGTTTTTACTTATTACTGGCACTTAAGTTAATCTTTCAATGTTGATGTCTTCAAAGACTTATAGTAGAATTTCATGACAAATATTTTTGCGGAACATTTTAACCCTCTAACTCTTCCACTTATGGGCCGTTTTTGTCCGTTTTAGAAAGGGCCAAAAAAGTCCCTTAAATTGAAGAGTTAGAATATTAAAATGTTCCACAAAAATATTCCTCGTAGTTTTTTACATAAGTTCGCTGAACATATATATATATATTTGTTCCTTTTACTCCTGCAAGGAGCATAGGGCCGCCCTATGCTCCTCGCTGAACATACCCTATGCCTAAAATGGAGGATTCACATGGTTTCCTATTTTAATCCTATTTAATTTTTTTTGTTTTAGAAAAATCATTTTAAGCGTTTAAAACCCATTTATTGTGAAAGTCATTATACCCTACACCACTATGTGGTCAGGGTATTATAAGTTTGTGCTGATGTTTGTAACACCAAAAAATATTGGTCGTAGACCCACCTTATAGTATACCGATCGGTTCAGAATGTTTTTTTATTTCGATTTAACGATGTCCGTCTGTCCGTCTGTCTGTCTGTCCATGCAATCTTGTGCGCACTCTACAGGTCGCAAATATTAAGATATTTTGATGAAATTTGGTACGCAGACCTATGTTGGCCCAAGGACGAACAAGTTTGATTTTGGTGAACATCGGTCCATGTTTATACCTAGTGCCCATATAAGGGTCCTACCAAAATTATATTGTTTATACGCTGCAGGTCGTAAATATTAAGATATTTTGACGAAATTTGGTACACAGACCTATGTTAGCCCAATAACGTAGCCTATTGATTTTGGTGAATATCGGTCCATGTTTAGACCTAGTGCCCATATAAGGGTTCTACCAAAATTATACTGTTTATACGCTGCAGGTCGTAAATATTAAGATATTTTGATGAAATTTGGTACACAGAACTATATTGGCACAATAACGCAGCCTATTGATTTTGGTGAACATCAGTCTATGTTTAGACCTAGTGCCCATATAAGGGTCCTACTAAAATTATACTGTTTATACGCTGCAGGTCGCAAATATTAAGATATGTTGATGGGACGAACAAGTTTGATTTTGGTGAACATCGGTCCATGTTTAGACCTAGTGCCCATATAAGGGTTCTACCAAAATTATACTGTTTATACGCTGCAGGTCGTAAATATTAAGATATTTTGATTAAATTTGGTACACAGAACTATATTGGCACAATAACGCAGCCTATTGATTTTGGTGAACATCGGTCCATGTTTAGACCTAGTGCCCATATAAGGGTCCCACCAAAATTATATTGTTTATACGCTGCAGGTCTCAAATATTAAGATATTTTGATGAAATTTGGTACATAGACCTATGGTGGCCCAAGGACGAAGCCTATTGATTTTGGTGAACATCGGTCCATGTTTAGAACTAGTGCCCATATAAGGGTCCCCCCAAAATTGGCTTGGTTACAAATTGCAGGTCGCAAATATTAAGATATTTTAATGAAATTTGGTGCGCTGACTCACATTATAGAAAATTTTGACACAAGCCCCATTTTAACCCATTCGAATTTCGGATCCAAACAATACACCAGACTGGTGTAGGGTATTGTATAGTCGGCATGCCCGACTTAAACCTTTTTACTCGTTTTTTTATTATTAATGAATCGATTTTACCCAAGTTTGGCACAAATATGGCTTAACCTTAATCAATTCACGTGCTAAATTTCATCGCAATTGGATAATTTTTGCAGGTTTTATAAAGATTTTAAAATAAAGGATGTATGGCAGGACTAAGAGTCCTTACTTCGATTTTGATAAAAATTGACACAAACGATTCCAGTTTTATGTGCCTCTCAATGGATACTTTTTGTAATTTTACGTCCATTTATGTAGCTAATGTAATATTTTTAAATGGGCGTGTCCTTGGCCCGATAGTTCCAAAAATTTGAATTTTCTTAACTAAGGGGTTCTATGTTAGTACACCAAATTTCAAAAATATGTCTCCACTCCTTCTATTTTTGTCCAATCGTTATATGGGACCAAAGCAATGTGCGTCGGCTGTAGGAATCCGCGCAAGCTCCTACATTAATCATCTCACCCATGTAAGGCCTTGAGTGCAATGTGACTAATTCGTTGTTTTCTTTCCTATTTAGCCTTCTGTTATTGTCTTTTTACTCAGAAGTGATCAACCCAGACACATACAAACATGCTATTTTTAGATTTTTTTTGTCTTGCAATTAATGGAGGAATTCCAGCGAAATTTCATTGAATCAATATAAAAATTTATAAATAGCATATAGACAATTCCCTCAGTGTGTGGTAACAGATGTCAAATCCCATGGAAATTTGTTTGTTTGTTTGAACTTTTTCACAAGTTTTCAAAAGTGAGTTTCTCAGCCTTTCAAAATTTTATGTTTGCAATAATGCACTGTTTTTGTTAAAATAAATATAAATAAAAACATAGACTAGAGGCTGAAAAACGGCTCTTACTTTTGATAATTAATTTTACATTTTAAAAGGATTAAAACAGAAACGAAAAATTGTCTGTTGTAGTTCCTAAAGCCTGCTCCAGCCTGCATTTGAGTTTAAAAAACAACTTTACTTTTGCCTGAAAGTGCATAAAAACGCTTTAAGGACGAAAACTAACACATTACTTTTCGTATGCCCGTTAACTTTCAGCACGGATAATTATGAACGTTGAAACGTTTATATATTTTCACATCTATCGTAACTTATTCGCGTTACTTCCTTAAAACTTTTGCTAACACATTTGATTACAATGGAACAATTATAAATATAAACTGTTTAAATTTTTTTTTATACTACAACCGGTTTAACATATATTTGCTTTAAATACTTAACGTTGATAGGCATGAGACAAAATACAGCTAATGTAAAACAAATCCGTTTTTAGGAGTCTCTTAAAATCCATGACGTGTCTCACTGGTTCAATGCCGACTTGCTTGGAGTTGCTCGAAAAAGGCTTCTTTTTTAATCGATTTTAAAAGAATCTGATCTTATTTTAGTTACTTATAGTTTTTTCTAAGCGTTTCTTGCAATTTTTTAGCCAAAATTTCACTTTTTCTCTATCCCATTTCCAAAGGAAGCAACACGTTAATTAATAGGAAGAATTTCTTGAGTGTTGCTTCTCTTTAAAAAAAAAAAATAAATAAAAAATTATGAAGTTTTGGGGAAAAATAAATACATATTAACATGGTTATTCAAAAAAAAACTTTTTGTCTTATTTTTTTAATTCAAGCCTAAAAATGTAACCGGTTAATCAACCTATTTTAACCAGTTATTCAGGACTAATAATTATTTGAGTTTTAAATTATTTGTTTTTTTTTTTTATTATTTCGACATTAACCGAAATAGAGGCGATTAGTCGATTAACCGAATTGAAAACACTAATATTTTCCATTTAATAACACAATTTCATAATAGCATCTGGTGGATGAAATATTTTTTTGTATTTTTACCTAAAGATGAATAATATTTTATATGAGCCTAAAAATTTTTTTTACCATACAAAAAAATTTTTTTTTTTCATTTTAAAAGTGTTTTTCACGTCCATAAAAGTTTTTCACCTCAAAATTATATTTTACACCTCTATAATATTTTCTCACTAAAATTTGTTTTTTATAATTTAACAGTTTACTCTTGATTCAGTAAGACGCGTTTATAATCAACAAGTATAAACGTATAGAGAGACTACCGTCCTCACCAAATTTTGTTGTTGTGTGGCGAACTTGGCAAAGGCTAAGAAAACATGTTGATTATGTTGTTAAGAGAAAAAATGAGTCGGAAGAGCATTTTGAGAAACATTTTTTCGTTTTTTGCTTTTGAAAAAATCTTCTTTGATCAGTGTTGTCAAGTTTGATTTTCCATTTACGGGGTTTTTAACGAATGTAGTAAATTTTTTTCAACTACTGTTTTTAATAATTTTTGTTAATATTATTTGAAAATTTTGTAAATAATTTATTTTATTATACAAATAATATATAATTAATTTTCACCGTTCTTGTTAATTTAAATGTATATTATTTTTGTTAAAATAAACTATATTTTAAAAAATAAAACTATATTAACTATCAATATTAGTTTAAAAAAAACCCAAAATTGACACTATTGACAAATGTTTGTTGGCACGTTAATTTTTTCCATGTTGAAGCAACATTGGAATCTCTTAAATCCTCTTAAAAATCTGAAAATTCTCTTGAAAATCTGAAAAAACTCACTCAACCTCAATGCTTATATCGTTAGCTGAAATGCAAAACCACGTAACTAACAAAAATTCAAAATCGGTTTTTTGATCGATTATGATGCATATCAACGAGTTCCACGTCTTCTCCAATTTTTACTGTCATATAATAAAAATTAGACATATTATTAGCGAAAATCGAAAGCACGTAACTACCCAGGAAAATTTTCTGTTCCAAAGAATCGGTTGTACAATAGCTGCTTTTCATTCACAACCCCTTCTACTGTCGATTCTAACACCGATTCTTTTTGTTTGAAATTGTCCCAAAAGCAACCCCTTCTATAGCTCCAAAGTGGAACCGGTTGCTCTAGAATCAGTTCTGGAACTAGTTCTGGAACTAATTCTACGTCACCCACACCTTCCATATAGGATCCCCGGAACTGGTTCCGGAACCAGTTCCATGGAATCGGTTGCGGTGGAACCAGTTGTAGAATGGGTGTGTTTGGCTACCGGTTGTAAAAAATTTTCCTGGGTACATACTTGTTGCTTGAAAATTGTAACTAACACATATTTATTTCTATTGAATTTTATTTATTCATAGTAGGATTTGAATTTTTATATTTCACTAGCGGATAGTGCTACTACGCTCCCCTCCCCTAGTAGTCCTATTTTCTCATAACTATAGTGATTATAGTTTGAAATTTTTACTTTGTTAATTATAATAAATTTTTTTTTTGGAGATCCCACAGTCAATATGATTAGGTATTAGCGTACGATCCCTCTGGAGTAATTTATTTTAAATTAAGTGCAACAGATGAGTTTAAGGAATTTCCACAAAGAATTGGAAACAAATTAAAAGCGTTTGAAACTTTGAAGTTGCATTTACAAAGAATAAAAATTTCAAGCAAAAAATGGCAACATCTTCAGGACCTTAAACCATTTCTTCCACCGATTGTCATTATTATTACAATGAAATTCCATTTGAGAAGTAAAGGTTTAATTTATTCCTTTATTTGTATTGTAGTTATTGTTGTTAATTATCTTTTGCTTTTGTAAATCATTTTTTATTTTCATATTTAAAAAAAAAATAATAAATATATAAAGCGATATATTAAATAACAAGAGAACATCTTCTTTTATTCTACATTTTATGAATGCAAAACAAAATTTTCCTTGAAACTTAAAAAAAATTCATTGTAGTTACGTGTTTTTGTTTAAGAAAATACGAGTTCAAAAGCGCATAACTAACTTAACTCTTTGAAACATTAATAAATTATTACTTTTATCCCAGAAATGAATTAATCAGTCT
Organism: Leucophora obtusa; assembly: GCA_949987735.1. Lineage (NCBI taxonomy): Eukaryota > Metazoa > Arthropoda > Insecta > Diptera > Anthomyiidae > Leucophora > Leucophora obtusa. Next base: position 56,115,338 of record OX465299.1, on the reverse strand, counting down.
ATTTTTAGAAAATCTGCGATATTTGATTACCAAAACTCCATTTATTTTTCAATATATATAACATTTTTTGTTTCTCCTGTAAAATAGTAAAAATGTTAGTTACGTGGTTTTGCATTTCAGCTAACGATATATAGGGAAATGTGTAACAAAAAACACTCAATCTCTCATTTTTTACAATGTTTACCAACATGTTTTGTTTTCTTTCCCGACTTCACGAACAAAAATAAAGAGTAAAGGTTAACAGAGGAAGAGTGGTATAGAAACCCACTGGCTGTATACAAAAATCTAAACACTGTTCGTACTACTGCTAATGTTACACGTGATCATGAGTTGCCTTCTGTAAGTACAAAAGCTTTAATGGTTACTAACAGTAAAACTTCTGCTGTTAAGGCTACTACTGCTGTTAAAGCTGTTGCTGCTGTTAATGATATTGCTATTAAAGCTTCTGCTGTTAAAGTACCTGTTAACTCAATTGCCGCTGTTAATTTAAATGGATCTGTTAGTAACAGTATTGCTAATTTGGAGGTTTTTAATCTAAATAACGTAATTGATGCTCAAAGTTCATCAAATTGGAGTAATGTTACAAATAGGAAGAAAAAACCTTAAAAACATAATTTCATAACTGGTGATAGTGATAATTCTGAATTGGATGTGGTACAAAAAATGAAATGGATCCACTTGTCGTCATTTAAGCCAACAGTTTCTGAAGAAAATATTTTATCATATGTGGCAAAACATCTTAATATTGCTAAGTCCCGCATGACATGTTATAAACTTGTAAAAAAAGATGCTTCGTTGTCTGATTTAAAATTTGTTAATTTTAAACTTGGAATTTCAGCAGAATTGTATGAAAATATGTTTAAACCTGAGTTGTGGACTTCTGACATTAGAATCCGTCCTTTTCAGTTTTTTCAGAAAAAGCCGTTAGATCAACATCAGGTGTAACATCAATCCACAATTGCTTAAAAAATTTTAATAAATTAGAGAATATTACTGTTGTAGAGTTTAGTTATTCAGAAGATATGTTTAAACTTTACTTAAATAATTTGTATTAATTTTCTAATTTTATTTTTAGCGAGTAGTCTGTAAGGATCATTGTTATCCATAGACTTTATAAAAAATAAAAAAAAATAAATGAAATAAGAAAAAAGAAAAGAAATAATTTGCAACAAGGACAATGAAGCTGCGAATTAACTGTCTTTACTTATTTTAACTATTTTCATTAATTTTTATTTCACACTAAAACTTTTTTTTCACCCACTGTGCGCTTCAGTTTTATGCACAAGTATATGTGTGGATCTATTCTGTTCAGTTTTAATGGTCCGTTCCATTTTTGTATTGGGTGTCTAGACATTATTGTTGTCTAATACACAGATTTGTTTTAACATTATGACAATTTTGTTTGTTAAAATTTTCTGCCTTTTAACGGGATGTTTAACGAGTATGTCTATGTTTCTTTTATATGTATTATTCTCATATTGTCTACAATTGTTATTTCTAGTCTACTGTCGTAAGTTTTTGTGTTTCCATCATTTACTATTTGTGACTTTTGTTATTTGGTTTTCGTAGTGTTTGTTTCGACTAAATATTTCAAACCATTTTTAGCTGTTAAAATGATTATTTGTATTTATTTTTACATCAACATTATTTTGATGGGATTTTAATAGTTTTGACCTTAGATTAGAAGTGTATTACCATTAGAATTAAATGTTATTTGCGGAGGTTTTTGTTTTCTGTTGTTTTTTTATTTTTATCATGGGATAAAATGGGTGGTTTGTATTGGAATTTGATATGGCATTTTTCGTATATTGATTTTCTTTTATGTATTTTTTATAATTGATTAAATTAATTTAGGTTATTTTGGGATGAATAGTATAAATGATATTGTTTAGCGGTTAAATAAATAATAAAGTAATTTTGGAATAGTGGTTCAAAACATTTTTTTCGTTGCATACAATTGTTTGGGTATTGTATATTATTATATACAGTGGTGGCCACGAATTTAACACAATTCAAGTTTTTTCTAATTTTATTGTTGTTCCCTTTATTTTTAAAGAATAAAATAGTGGCCAAATTCGCCGCAAAAGCAAGTAAATGGTTCAGAAAACTGCACACACAGAACAGATTCGTTGTGACAACCGAATTTGTTGCCAACCGAATTTTGGTAGTCCCATGTACTATCACATAATTCGGTTGCAGCTATCGACATTTGCAGTTGCACCTATTATGCTAGTACAATGTAAAATAGTTGGTACAACCGAATCACTTTAGTACTACCTGATTGAATTTAACTTTCAGTAGATCCAACCGAATTTTTTTAGAAACCCCAATCGAATTAAATAAAACACGGTTTCCATAATTTTTTACCTTTTTTATTTTTTTATACTATATATTATTATAAATAAATTATTTATATTTATTATTCTATTTATATTATATTTACTGAAAAAATCGCCAAAACTGAGAAAAATTAATAAAATTAAAAAAATCGCTATAAAAGGAAATAACGCATATATTAAAAAAACGCCAAATTGCTTGTATTTTCAAAATTTGCACGCACATGGATGCAAAAAATTGCTGAAATTGAAAAAAGTTTCAAATATCAAAAAAAAATCGCTAAAAATTTTAAAAAATCGCCAAATATAAAAAAAAATTTGAAAAAATCGTCAAAATTGAAAAAAAACATATTTTAGAAAATTGTTCATAGAAAAACTGAAAAATTCAAAAAAAAACTGAAAAAATCGCTAAAAATTAAAAAATCTCTAAAATTGAAAAAATCAGAAAAATTTAAAAAAATTATCCGCAAAAGAAAAAAAAGTCAAAATTATCAAAAGTAAAGAAATCGCGAAAATTAAAAAAATCCAAATTTTAGAAAATTGTTCAAAAATTAAAAAAAAACGTCAAAATTGGAAAAATAAATTCAAAAATTCGCCAAAATTTAGATAAAAATGCCTAAATTGGAAAACAAAAATCATCAAATTTAAAAAATCGTCTCAATTTAAAAAAATTGCTTCATTTTGAAAGAATCATCAAAATTTGACAACATTGTCAAAAATTACAATAATCGCCAAATAAAAAAAAATCGTTAAAAATTATAAAACATCGCCGAAATTTGAAAAATTGCCAAAAATGCAAAATATCATAAAAATTTTGAAAAAATCTTCATAACTTGAAAAAAATTTTCAATATTTGAAAAATTGCCAAAATCGTCAAAATTTAAAAAAATCCTCAAAAATTAGAAAAAAATCGCAAAATTTAAAAAATCGTCAAAATATGAAAAACCGTCAAGAATTATAAAAAAATCAACAAAATTGTAATAATGGCCAAAATTTAAAAACTCTTCGAAAATTAGCAAAAATCGAATTTGCATTCGCACATGTGCTTGTACGAATTTATATTTGCACTTCGCAAATACAAATTCACGCATGCACATGTGCGAATGCCAGTGCAAGTACGTATGCAAGTGCAAGTACGTGTGGATTACGAACCCTGTTTAATACCGATGATTTTAGTTTGAAGTTGTCCCAAAAGCACCCAATTCTATGGCACCAAAGTGGAACCAGTTGTCCTAGGATCAGTTCTGGAACTAGTTGTAGAAATAAAATAATTTAGAATATACATACAAATAAGAGATTTTTGCTAAAATTACATACCTTTAGTTTTTATACCCATTTAGATATTTTTAGAATTTTAATTTTTTTTTTTAGTTTTGTTTGTTGACAAATGAAATAAATTCGGTTGTGTTTATTTTTCTTTGGCTATGGTGACCAAAATTATTAAAATGAATTTTTGTGTTATTTTAATTTGGATCCCACAACCGAAAATCTGTTACACGACTAATACAGCTTTTTTTTTAATTCAGTACATGCAACTATCAGTTGGTAGAAAACAATTAGTATAGTATGTTAGGGAAAATGACAAAATTTAAGGTTTACAGATGGTTACCAATACCAAATGAAATAATAAAATTTTATTTTTGTTTAAATTGGTTGGGGTTACAGTTTTTGCTGGCAGTTGTAACTTCTTAATAGTAAAGTTTACAATTTTTGGTCATCAAAGCCAATAGTTTACTAATAGGACTGTTTTTCTGTAATTATAATAAAAATGTTGTTTTATAGGTAAAACAATGGTAGTGTTAACAGATTTCCAACTGATTTATTTTGTGTGTGTGTACAGAATTTCAACGTAATATTTGTTAAAATTAAAGTATTGTTAACTTTCTTTAAAATCGCTAAAAACAAAGAAAAATTTGGTCATGTTTAGAGTGATGCAATTTTAAGTCTGGTGACTATTTGTAGATAAAAATAATGCAAGACTTAAGGAAATTTTATAGGATTTTCAAAATTATACAGTTTATACAGAACCGATCAGTACTGCCTAAATTTTACTATGTAATTTGATTAAAGGTTGATATCGCTAATTTTTCGTTAAAAGACACGCCCACTTAAACAAGTGACAAAATGAAAAAACAAACATTACGTTAAAATTCTATACAATTTTCTGAACTATCTCCTTGCCTTTCGCGGCGAATTTAGCCACTATTTTAGTTTTTAAAAATGAAGGCAACAACAATAAATCTAGAAAAAACTTGAATTATGTTAAATTCGTGGCCACCACTGTATACCCTAATGATGCTTGTATGGGGTTGAAGGGAATCTTACTAATTCAATTTTAATAGTCTTCATAAATTGGTTCAATTGACAACACAATCCCGCATTATCCAGTTATAGATTGAATATTATATATTTTTTGGCTATCGTAAACTTTTTGAGTAAAGAGTAATAAAGCGCTGTAAAAAAGAACAGGGAGAAACTAAGCCAAATCTGGACATGGAAAAACAAAACCAGGTCCGAACCCAAATGAGTTCGAAAATTTAAAAGCGGCACCACAGTACGATTTCAGACTTAATTAGGGAAGCCTGCCAAATTCCGAAATCGAATTTGAACTAATAGACTTACAGCAAAGAGATGTGACGTTAATAAGATTTTAAACAATTTGTAGAAGTCGCTAAAATGTAGAAAATTTTATCAACGGAGAATTTTATTTTCATAATTTTTTCTAGTAAGGTTTAACAGTCTTGTTCGATAAGAGGTTTTGCCCCAAATTGGTGATATCAACTTTTATTCGGGACACATTTTTTAATGAGAAGGATTTAGGAATTTCACTAAATACTAGCGATTTTACCACTATATTTAGGTAATTTTGAGTATTTAAATTTCTTTTTTCATTTTGATAGTTCCAAATTTTTAACTGAAAAAACATAAATACTATATACGTAGGTTCAAAAAGTATTAGGGTCTTCCACCTCGATTTATGCAAAATCAATGTTAAAAATAGTTTACTAGCCATGTAACTTGCACCTACTTTTATAATACACCTACTTTTATTCCCAGTTACTTGTCAATTTTTTTTTTTTTTTTAAGAGAAGCAACACTCAGGAAATTCTTCCTATTAATTAACGTGTTGCTTCCTATGGAAAGGGGATAGGAAAGAAGTGAAAGATGGTGAAAGATGAAGGGATTCAAATATGGCAGCACTGTAATTGCGCGAGATGTTGAATCTTAGAACAGTTGTTTCTCTGATGAAGAATTGGCGAACTTTGTTGGAGCTTTTTAGTTCATAGCCCTGTTACATTATTTTACTTCGGTGGGGTTATGTGCGATGATAATGAGTTTTACGTAAAAACTGTGTGGAATTTGTCTTCTCGCAAATGTAATGTATTTACAAGAATATTATTTTTCTGGTGAAAAAATTACATTTCAGGTTTTTTTGGATTGTATCTTTCTTATAAACAAAAACTGTTTACTTTTACAATTTAAATAAAGATTTGAGGCCTTTAAAGTTCGAGTGAAAAAATAAGTATTTTTCCATAAAATATTAAATTTTAATTATTTTTCTTAGGATTCATTACTGAATATTTTCCGGACCTAAGAACTTGAACTTCTCTTCAAGTTTTATCTTTTTAAGTAAGTTTTTGCTTAAATTAAAATTAATTCGTTAAAACACTGGCAATTTTTGGGGATTTAAACTTTTAAACTGGGTATATGAACTGAAGCTTCTCTGGCAATAGTGCTCTCTAATATTTTCACAACCAAATCTTAAGAAAATTTTCGGATTTTATCGCAATTTTTAAGATTTTGAAAAAGTATGTTTGCAGAAGAAAATTACTGGGATTCATTAACAAATATTCTGTGTGTATAATCTAGAATTTTATTATCATCATATATATTAACGTTAGAATTACAAAATTTCTTAAATAAAATCTTAAATAATTTAATATTTGCTTCTCTTTATTTCCTTAATACGATTAGTTCTCTGACTAATCTTGTTTTTTACTATTCAATTAACATTTAATTAATCCACTATTTCACTTTAATTATGTTGCAGTGCACACAAAAAAAAATATATTATTCCCTCTTTCAGTTCTTTCTTGTTCATTTAACGAAGAGCTAAAAAAATTATAAAGCAAAAAACTAAAATATATTTGCTACTATATATCTTATTCGTGCAAAATTGCTGACTGGTTGGTTGCCTGCTTGCCAACCGGCCTGCCTGCTGTTGTCATTGTCATCTGTTGATGTTGTTGACTCATGTTCGCACAGCAGCAGGTTTTCTGTTATGCCGGTTATTTTTATTAAGAATGAAATACAGGAAAATAACAAGTAAATAAATGAACAACAACAAAAAAATAAAAAATATTGCAAACTAAAAATATGCAACAGAAACAAAGTACCCTGTGCTATGGAAGTACACTGAAAAAAGTCTGACAGTTGTTCATGTAGTAAATAGAGGTTTTTATCTTTTAACTGCAGTTACAGTTGTTTGCTGTGAGAAAACGTTTATGATATTTATATATAAAAAAAACTGCTAATAAAAAGTATTAGAGAAAAATTAAACAAGGAGGAGATTGGAAAATAGAACAAAAATCTAAAAATAGAATGCTTGTATGTGTCTGTATTAATGACTTCTGAGTAAAAAACTATAACAGAAAGCTGAGTGGCAAAGAAAATTATGAATTAGTTACATACATTGGATTCAATGCCTTACTTGGGTGATATCGTTAAATGCTTGTAACTTAGTATAGTTAGGTTGGTAATGTAGGCGCATATTTGAATTCTACACATGGGATGTTGAAAAATTATGACATAGGGACAATCTGACAATAACATATAAACAAATAATACAATTTATTGGAAAATCACTATGGAAGCCTGTCCAAAGGAAAAGCCAGAAGCTAAATCTAGTCAAATTAATGTATTTTTAATTTTTAGAAATAAGTGTTTATTCTTAATCTTATACCCATACATACTAAATCAAAATTGATAAAAATATATATTAACGAGTAAAAAGGTTAAAGTCGGCATGCCGACTATACAATACCCTACACCAGTCTGGTTAAAAGCCAACTAATGTTTGGATCCGAAATTCGAATGGGTTAAAATGGGACTTGTGTCAAAATTTTCTATAATGTGAGTCAGCGAACCAAATTTCATTAAAATATCTTAATATTTGCGACCTGCAGTTTGAAACCAAGCCTATTTTGGGGGGACCCTTATATGGGCACTAGGTCTAAACATGGACCGGTGTTAACCAAAATCAACTGGCTTCGTCCTTGGGCTGTCATAGGTCGGTGTACCAAATTTCATCAAAATATCTTAATATTTGCGACCTTCAGCGTATAAACAATATAATTTTGGTAGGACCCTTATATGGGCACTAGGTCTAAACATGGACCGATTTTAACCAAAATCAATTGGCTTCGTCCTTGGGCCAACATAGGTAGGTGTACCAAATTTCATCAAAATATCTTAATATTTGCCACCTGCAGCGTATAAACAATATAATTTTGGGGGGACCATTATATGGGCACTAGGTCTAAACATGGACCGGTGTTAACCAAAATCAATAGGCTTCGTCCTTGGGCTGACATAGGTCGGTGTAGCAAATTTCATCAAAATATCTTAATATTTGCGACCTGCAGCGTATAAAAAATATAATTTTGGTAGGACCCTTATAGGCGCTAGGTCTAAACATGGACCGATTTTAACCAAAATCAATAGGCGTCGTCTTTGGGTCAACATAAGTCGGTGTACCAAGTTTCATTCATATCTTAATATTTGCGACCTGTAGAGTGCGCACAAGAATGCATGGACAGACAGACAGACGGACGGACGGACAGACGGACATCGTTAAATCGAATTAAAAAAAATTCTGAGTCGAGCGGTATACTATAAGGTGGGTCTGGGACCAATATTTTTTGGTGTTCCAAACATCAGCACAAACTTATAATACCCTGACCACATAGTGGTGTAGGGTATATTAACAAAATTGATTGTAACTGTCAATATGATGTTAAACAATACTGTGCTAAAAAGTACTGTATTTTTTAACAGTTGTTTAAAGCAGTTATTTTTAATGTTATAGAAAACAACTACAATATCAACACAGTAGAAAGGTTTTCGTTTTGTTAGTTATTTAAAAAACACAAAGTTTTGTTGAATTTTTGAGAATTCTTATTTAGTATATATTGGCGAATATTGATATGATCTCAGTTAACAAATATTTTATTATATCAACAATGCAGTGTAAAATAATAAGTGTAAAATTATTTTAATTTTGACTTCAAATTTTAAATAGAATGCAGTAATCATCATAAAAAAAATCATGTTATTTTACAATGTGCTGACTTTAGCACTTAAATTGTGAAACCCTTCAATATAAATTTGGAAGTAAAATTTCACCTTTGAAAGTAATGAATTTATTAAATAATTAAACTCAAAATCATTTAGTTTTTAATATAAAATATCTTTTATTATTTTTTCATGACCGATGTTTGTTAAAAGGCTCTATTTCCTTCCCTACAGATTTTTTAAAATGGCCCATATCTCGAAAACTAAGAGAAATACTTAGAGCAAAATTGACAAAAATTTCGACTACCCCTAACCAAATAATATCCCAGCGAAAGGGGTTATCTCTAAACAAAAATGGACCATGCTTGGACCCTCAGGATTTTCTGACAAAAATTCCTCACTTCATAAAATGGCCCATATCTCGAAACTAAGCGAGATAGAGCAAAACGGGTAAAATTTCTGCTCCCTAGGAGTGCTCTTATATGACTTTAGATGGTAAGGACTAGGCCCGGGAAGAGTGCCGAGATCTTAATTTGAAAAAATTTTACGACTCAGTATAATTACAAATAAAGCTATAGTTCTACTAATTTCTTACTTAAATTTAGATTTATTAAATTTAAAAAAAAAAAAATTTTAAATCAACACATATTATTTTAAGCCAAAAACCAGGAATAAATTTTGTTACAGTAATAAATTTTTCTGTTCAGCCAACAGACTTATTATTTTGAGTGTACCAAGCTTCAGATAATATCTGTCAAAATTTAGTGACAAATCGTTCATTGGTGAATAAGTTACAGCTGTTTCAGTGATAGGATGATTTATCTTTGGCCTCAAGATATGTTTTTGGTGCACTGTGAGCAAACGCTCACAAAAGTAGCGTCACTAAAACAGCTGTAACTTGTTTACTAACCCAGGAAAATTTTCTGTTCCAAAGAATCGGTTGTACAATAGCTGCTTTTCATTCACAACCCCTTCTACTGTCGATTCTAACACCGATTCTTTTTGTTTGAAATTGTCCCAAAAGCAACCCCTTCTATAGCTCCAAAGTGGAACCGGTTGCTCTAGAATCAGTTCTGGAACTAGTTCTGGAACTGATTCTACGTCACCCACACCTTCCATATAGGATCCCTGGAACTGGTTCCGGAACCAGTTCCATGGAATCGGTTGCGGTGGAACCAGTTGTAGAATGGGTGTGGTTGGCTACCGGTTGTAAAAAATTTTCCTGGGAATGAACGAATTGTCATTATTTTTTTTTTAATTCGTACCCATCAGCATCATAGAATGTGTACAGCTACTAAGAAAATGGTTACCAAAAACCAATACTTTTAAAATCTATGATGCTTTTAAAATTACACCTGACATGATAATGAAAATCTGATTACGCATTTTTACTACAAACGGTCTTTTTTTATCGTGCATACCGATTTTACCGTTGCACGGTGTTATTGAGAAAAAAATAGCGTTTTGTTGATTTTTTCCAAAATGGCGTAGTCACAAAATGTGTTTTTTTTTTATAGGCTGCATCATGCATTTTTTAAATCCTAAGAATTAGGCGCTCTCATAAACTTATATAGATATTTGATTTTAATATACAAACTACTTGGCGTATGAGTGATATTCATTTCCTCTAACGATATAAATCATACGCACCCAGGTGTTTATTCCAAATTAAATTAAATATACAAAAATTTTGCTAATAAGGCCTGATTACTGAATGCCCACTTTACTACTAATGCGAATAAGAATCTATCTGTCTGGTATCAGTAGTATATAGTTTATTTAGTAAATACTGCTCTTGATTTTGGCAGAATAATTTGTTATATGGGTAATTCCATCACACTCTTTAAAGAAAGGCACTTTTTGATCCCTTTTTAAAAAGGAACAAAAAAGACCACTAAGTTGAATAGTTAAAATGTTTCACAAAAATATTCCTCGTAGTGTTTTACATAAGTTCGCTGAACACATCCTATACCTAAAATGGAAGATTCACATCGTTTCCTATGCCGATTCACAATAAACATTTGCAAAAGGGGGGAAACTTTAACCACCAAAAAACATAGGGCTAGATGTGAAATTTTAAAACGTATTTTTTCTTTGGTCCCCCTTACGAGAATCAGTTGTTAGAACCATGATATTTTTTTGTGTTGTGCAGTATTATTTTATTAAGATTCAAAATAAATAAAAAAAATAGAAAATTTCAAAAATTCATATCCTTTTTTTAAAAGAAACGCCCTCTTGAAAATTTCAGAATCTATTAAGATCAGTTAGAGGTTTTATATAAAAAAAAAATTGAGAAAAAAATAGGTTTTTGAATTTTTCGACTTTTAGAATTTCAAATTTTTTTATTTTTAATTTTTTTTTTAATATATATATTTTTTAAGGGGGTTAAATATTGTAACAAAAGCATTTTAAAATCATATTTGAACGGTTGTCAAAAATTCAATTAACAATATTTTTAATATTTTATTTTTTTACTTAAAAATCATGTTATTTTAGTATTTTAAAAAATATCAGTTTTATATTTTCCTAGCCAAAATCGCCAGAGTTGCCACTCCATTACTGGCCTTTTTTAAAAAAGGCAAAATCGGCTGCCACTGTGCAGCCTTCATTAATTATCGGAAAATAAAAACGTAAAGTAATTCTTAATCCCAGATAAATTCTCTAGTCCTTATCGTTCTTAAAAACGATGGTAGGGAATTTATTAAACATTTCGTTTCGGTCAAAATCTTTTGTCTCGTACATTTTTTTATTTATTTTGTATTTGTTTTTTATTATACCCTACACCACTATGTGGTCAGGGTATTATAAGTTTCTGCTGATGTTTGTAACACCAAAAACTATTGGTCCCAGGCCCATCTTATAGTACACCGATCGACTCAGAATTTTTTTTATTTCAATTTAACGATGTCCGTCTGTCCGTCCGTCCGTCCGTCTGACTGTCTGTCCATGCATCCTTGTGCGCACTCTACAGGTCGCAAATATTAAGATATTTTGATTAAATTTGGTACACCGACCTATGTCAGCCCAAGGACAAAGCCTATTGATTTTGGTTAAAATCAGTCCATGTTTAGACCTAGTGCCTATATAAGGGTCCCCCCAAAATTATATTGTTTATACGCTGCAGGTCGCAAATATTAAGATATTTTGATTAAATTTGGTACACCGACCTATGTCAGCCCAAGGACAAAGCCTATTGATTTTGGTTAACACCGGTCCATGTTTAGACCTAGTGCCCATATAAGGGTCCCACAAAATTGGCTTGGCTACAAACTGCAGGTCGCAAATATTAAGATATTTCAGTGAAATTTGGTTCGCTGACTCACATTATATAAAATTTTGACACTAGTCCCATTTTAACCCATTCGAATTTCGGATCCAAACATTAGTTGGGTTTTAACCAGAGTGGTGTAGGGTATTGTATAGTCGGCATGCCCGACTTTAACAGTTTTACTCGTTTTTTATATACATTGATTACTTTTATGGCTTATAAAAAGCGATCAGTTTCTGCATCATATATCATGCCTTCGCCCACCATCGAGGAATTGTCATTGGCTTTTCTTTAAAAACTGCGTGCAATTTTTGCATCTTTTGATGTAGTTTTTTCCTTTTTGTTCTGCTCTATTATGCGAAATAAGATTTATAATAAAGACAATAATAAAAAACGCTCCAAAAAAATTTTGTGTAAAAATTTAATGCATAGAATATTAATTTGTGACTAAAAAATATTTTACAAAAAAACATGTGGAAATTTTATTTCTTCGAATTTTTAATTGATATTTTCTGAGGATATAGAGGGTATGGTCTACCCAAATAAAATATAAAAAAAATTCGAAAACAAATTTTTTCCTAGAGTCGATACCCCCCTTAAGTCCCTAAATATCCTCTTTAAAACGAGATAAGAACCATTATTGTACCTATTATAGTTTTCGAGATATTCAAAAAATAATCTCGTAACAACACAAAAATTGCGAAAAACGAGTAAAAAGGTTAAAGTCGGGCATGCCGACTATACAATACCCTACACCAGTCTGGTGTATTGTTTGGATCCGAAATTCGAATGGGTTAAAATGGGGCTTGTGTCAAAATTTTCTATAATGTGAGTCAGCGCACCAAATTTCATTAAAATATCTTAATATTTGCGACCTGCAGTTTGTAACCAAGCCAATTTTGAGGGTACCCTTATATGGGCACTAGTTCTAAACATGGACCGATGTTCACCAAAATCAATAGGCTTCGTCCTTGGGTCAACATAGGTCTATGTACCAAATTTCATCAAAATATCTTAAGATTTGCGACCTGCAGCGTATAAACAGTATAATTTTGGTAGGACCCTTATATGGGCACTAGGTCTAAACATGGACCGATGTTCACCAAAATCAATAGGCTTCGTCCTCGGGCCAACATAGGTCTATGTACAAAATTTCATCAAAATATCTTAATATTTTCGACCTGCAGCGTATAAACAGTATAATTTTGGTAGGACCCTTATATGGGCACTAGGTCTAAACATGGACCGATGTTCACCAAAATCAATAGGCTGCGTTATTGGGCCAATATAGGTCTGTGTACCAAATTTCATCAAAATATCTTAATATTTGCGACCTGCAGCGTATAAACAGTATAATTTTGGTAGGACCCTTATATGGGCACTAGGTCTAAACATGGACCGATGTTCACTAAAATCAATAGGCTGCGTTATTGCGCCAATGTAGGTCTGTGTACCAAATTTCATCAAAATATCTTAATATTTACGACCTGCAGCGTGTAAACAGTATAATTTTGGTAGGACCCTTATATGGGCACTAGGTCTAAATATGGACCGGTGTTAACCAAAATCAATAGGCTTCGTCCTTGGCCCAACATAGGCCTGCGCACCAAATTTCATCAAAATACCTTAATAGTTGCGACCTGTAGAGTGCGCACAAGATTGCATGGACAGACAGACAGACGAACGGACGGACGGACGGACAGGCGGACATCGTTAAATCGAAATAAAAAAAAATTCTGAACCGATCGGTATACTATAAGGTGGGTCTACGACCAATATTTTTTGGTGTTACAAACATCAGCACAAACTTATAATACCCTGACCACATAGTGGTGTAGGGTATAATTATGGCAGTTTTTGGAATTTTAAATATTGCGTAATTTTGTGAAAAAATTTATAATTTTTTCCCTTTGGCAAAACTTCGTTATATGATGAAAGAAAAGTTCTGTACAAAATTCATCCATCCAAATCGAAAGGGGTCGATTTCAACCATTGATCGATTTGAGATGGAATGACCCATATGGATTCAACTAAATTTAATTTAAATATAACTAAAATTTTGTAGATATAGTAGTTTTTATTTTCAATCTTTTTCTATTTATACTCAGAAATTTGTTTGAAGGTTTTAACAGGATAATTTTTCATTTCTAATTTAATAAATGTTAAATCAAAACTTTTGGAAATTGTTGTAGAAGATATCTGGTTGAGAACAGTTAATAAAAAAAATTCATGAGTGATGGTATTTGGAAGGTTATGGAAATATAATTTGTATTAATTTAAATCTTTAAAGCAATTAAAATAGAAATTAAAAATTTTCTATCGTATCTCCCCAGGAAAATTTTCTGTTCCAAAGAATCGGTTGTAGAATAGCTACTTTTCATTCACAACCCCTTCTACTCTCGATTCTAACACCGATTCTTTTTGTTTGAAATTGTCCCAAAAGCAACCCCTTCTATGGCTCCAAAGTGGAACCGGTTGCTCTAGAATCAGTTCTGGAACTTGTTCTGGAACTGATTCTACGTCACCCACACCTTCCATATAGGATCCCAGGAACTGGTTCCAGAACCAGTTCCATGGAATCGGTTGCAGTGGAACCAGTTGTAGAATGGGTGTGGTTGGCTACCGATTGTAAACAATTTTCCTGGGTCCTAAAGCCAATCCCAGGAAAAATTTTTACAATCGGTAGCCAACCACACCCATTCTTCAACTGATTCTACTGCAACCGATTCCATGGAACTGGTTCCGGAACCAGTTCCTGGGATCCGATATAGAAGGTGTGGGTGACGTAGAATCAGTTCCAGAACTAGTTCCAGAACTGATTCTAGAGCAACCGGTTCCACTTTGGGGCTATAGAAGGGTTTGTTTTTGGGACAATTTCAAACAAAAAGAATCGGTGTTAGAATCGACAGTAGCTATTGTACAACCGATTCTTTGGAACAGAAAATTTTTCTGGAATGTATCCCGATAAACAAACAAATTTATGTTCAGCCCCCATTTCAGTCAAATATTTAAAATTATCAGACTTCAATAAAACATAAACTTTCCGAACACGAATGTTTGCGATTTCGGTAATATTACGTCACGAAAATAGGAAAAAATATTATAATTTCCCTAAACTTGCCTTAAAAAAGTACACAGAACGAATTTACAAAATTCCAATTAAATTTTTAAACACCTTTCTCATACCTCATAAATTTCCTTTTCTTTTTTGTAACTTTGAATTTTTATGTTTAAACAATATTTGTATGAAAGATAACAATTTGCAAACGAGGTACAAACATTTCAAACAAAAAAATTGTTGGGAATAAAATTTCAATTTAAAAGAAAATGTGATTGCTTTTACAAATTCCCATTGTTGGTGCCTACTGTTTTTTCTGTGTAGTTACAACTTTTGAACTCCGCAGGTTAATATTTATTTTTTTGATATCCTTTTAAAGATGAAGGTATAATAATGTTTAAAATTTTGTGCATACCGATTTTTTATATGAAAATATCACAGGACTTTGTTTTGGGTCTTCATTTCAAAAGCCGATATCTGGGAACACTATATTATTGAAAATTTTAAAAAAATATATGACATAAAGCAAACCGTCTTCTACACTTGTAGGAAGTTTCAAAATGGAATCTCGATTGGTGCCTGATTTATGTACAAAATGTAACTCTTAGTATGTTTTGTATTCAGAGAATTTTTTTTCCATAACTTTCAATAACATATAGTTTTTCAAATATGTACTTTTGAACTAGAAACCCCAAAAAAGTGGCATTTGAACTTTTCAACGAAAACATCGATATGCATATAATTTTAAAGCGCACACTTTCATCTTTAAAATAAAACCAGAAACAAAATTATATTTTGCGCTGACCAGAAGTTATAACCGATTTTATTAAGGCAGCTTAGAGAATTTTTAATATTTGGAAGATGGAAAGGGTCTGGATCAGAAAATTTACGTTTTGTTGAAGGCCAGTAATGGACCATTTATAGTAAATTTCATTGAAATCGAAGATAGTATTTCCAAGAATTATTTCGTGATGGTTTGATAAGGTTTCTCTCTAATAGCATTCAAAGATTGCGTATCAACGCGCTGAAGATGGAAAAATAGTTAAAATAATCTTGGATGAGATCTTCGTATTCTTAGCAGCGTTTAAGTTTGCCGATGCTTGGTAACAATACTTTTGTTTCAGCCATTTGGCTTTCTTTTTTTTTATAAAATACATGCATTAAAATTATTATTTTTTTTTTTAGTTCTTTACGAATTTCAAATGTAATTGTTGACTAGAAGTGTTCCGTTGAGCACAACAATAATTGGATCCTCTAGGTGCAACTTTTTTCATTTAAAAACCATTTTTCAAAAATTTAACTATTTACATCTTAGAAACGCAATGGAAGATTAGGTTATTCCATGAAAAAATTTTAAATACTTTTTGAAAACTGACTCGTCTCTACGAAACTTTAAGTACCTGTTTTACAAAAATGTTCAAAGTACACTACTATACAATTGCTGATAGGAAACTAAAGATCTCTTCCATTTTTTTTTTCCTTTTTGCCGTATTGAGTGCTTTTGGTTGAACCTATTTTCAAATAATTAATTTATCGGGGCGCTCTGCTAGCACTTGCTTCATCCCATTTTAAAAGAACTCGATGTCATTCTAGTTACTATTTGATTTTTCTAAGGTTTTTTTGCAATTTTTTAGCCAAAGCTAAGAAATTAGGAAGGTTTGAAAAAAAATAATGGGAAAATTCGTGTAAAAAATTTAACCGTTAACCAAGCATTTTAACTATTTGTTTGGGTCGAAATTTTTTTAATTATTGCATGGAACTGCTTCAAGAACCCATTCCGCGGCTCTAGTAGTGTTGAGTATTTAAAATCCCAATGGATTATTTTGTCGAACTGAGATTCCGGCATTATAATTATTTTCTGATATGGTAGAACAAAATCTAAAAGAAATATTAATTTTATTCTTAAATTATTTGCACTTAGTGTTTATGAACAAAAAATAAATAAAAAGAAAACATAAAATAATGAAAAAGAGAAAATAATATAAACCTGACGTCAGATAAAACAAAATTCTTCTTCATTCTTTTTAATTTGCCTTAAAATTTAAGAATCTTAAGATATTCAATGTATGCTCAGAAAAGATATACAACTTCAAAAGGATTTCTTTCTGGTCATTTTATTTATTTGACAAAAAGCATTGGTCCCAATTTTAGTGCAGTCTCTTTTTTTTTTTTTTTGTTTAATGTAACAATTTTTTTAAGCTTAGTTTCTTTTCTTCCTTTTAAAAACTTTTTATTTGATGTTTTTTAATATTTCCCAGTAGATTTGTAGATATTTTTTGTATCCGTTATACAAGCTTTTATAAATGGCTTGCTATTTTTTTTAAGATTTTTTTTTTTTTTTGTGTTATCCAGCTTACACAGAAAATGCATTTTTAACCATATGTTTGTGCATTAAATAACCATTGATCAAGGTATAATAACAAAAAACCAGTTGGCGTTTTTATGTTATTTTATTGTTTAAAATATCAGCATACAGTGTGTAAAAAAAATTCAGTTTAAAATTTGTATTAAAATTTTCAAATTCTGGAGATCTAGGTTGCAATTTTTTTTAATGTAAAGAGAGAATTTTGCTGACGAGTTTTAATGAAAATTTTCATTGAACTAATGAAGTTTCCTTCATAAAGTAAATGAAAAATTTCCTAAATTTGATGAAAAATCTTCATATGTTTTACGAAATCAATTCTAATGTTACTTTGTCATTGAGTATATTAAACATTTAATATATGAAACGATATTTTTTACATCATGGTATGATAAATTCCCTTAATTCAAGTGAATTTTTCAATAGACGAGTTCCATTGAAAATTTATTGGTTCTATACAAAAATTCATTGATATGATGAAGATAATTCTCTCAGTGTGCACTTAAAATACCAAAAAATAAAAGTTATTAAAAAATTAAACAAATGGTAATTATTACTCAGCAAACAATTTACATTTAAAAAATTGGAAAAAAGATTTAAAATGTAAATTTGCATTTACAAAATGACGTTTTGTTGTAGTATAAGCAAAACTGGAGAACAAATTCCAAGTTTAGAACTTCTTTAAAAGAAATAGTTTTTTAAGTCGATTTATAAGCATGTAACGTAAGCTTTAAAAAATAATTTATTGTTTTATAAAATAAGTAACAAAAATATTTGAACATAAGTACTTTGCAAACGTTAAAAAATATTTTAAAAAAACAATTTAAAGCTAAATAAATATATAAAAAAGAAAAATTTTTAAACTTTTTGTAAACATTTTTTTCTAATTTTTTGTAAATTATAAAAAAACGAATATTAAAAAAAATTTTATTTCAACATTTTTTTTTATAAAAAATGAACAAAAAAAATATGAATTTTTTGTACCTTATGTAATGTCTCGGTTTGTGTGATAAAGCTATCATTTTTTTATTGCAGATAACTGAAGAGTAAGGGTGATGCCTACGAAACAATTGTATTGTCTATAATGAAATTGACCAACCTTTTTTGAAATGACAAATAGAATCTAATATGCTAATATCATATTAGAATTTGCAACTATAACAATATTCTAACTAAATATATGAAAATATAGAAAGTACGAAAAAACAATTTTTGTATTTTTTAAAGCAAAAATTAAAAATAATTGTTGAAAAAAAATAACTAAACATGGAGAAGGACATATGTAGCTAGCCCTTGTAGAAGCAAAAGATGCACAGCAGTATTCCAGATCTTTGGAAATGAGATAGCATTTGAGCATTCAATTGATTTGTTTTCTTTAAATAACTCTTCGTTGCCAACTATTTATTTATTCCTCTACTTCATTTATTGTATCTATTACACAAATAAGAAAAAAACCAATTGCGTTAAATTACAATAACCAAAAAGTTATATTTATAGAGAAAGTCGAAACTAGGGTATTCAAAATATTTACAAAATGTTATTTCTCCCCGAGGTATGCCATGGTCCTGATGAATAGCAATACCGGTTTTTAATGCAACAGATGACGCTGACTGCTGTTTTGTTTTTTCTGGCAATACTGTTTTATTTTATTGGGGTGCAGCGTTCCCCGAAAAGTTTTAGCGCATTCCTATTTTGAATGTTTAAATCTCCAATGTTATCCCAATTCATTTTAATTTAAGCAAAAACTCCAACAACAAAAAATAGGAGCTAAGTTCAGAAAATTATTAAGAAATGAGTGAGCAAAGTAAATATAATTGAATATTTTACGAAGAAATATTTACGGTTTCACTCGAACTTTAAAGGCCTCAAATCTTTGTTAAAGTAGTGAAAGTAAAAAAATTTTATTATACGAAAGAAAAATCACAATTAAGATGAAATGTCACCGTTTCAAAATAAAAGTCGTATATTAAATTTTCGAAAGAAAAAATTCTACACAATTTTCACACGAAGTTCATTATGGTGAAAAATCTTTTTTTTTCTAAATACGAGTAGTTTTCAAAAACTAATAGTTTTGGGTTAAGTGTAAATCTAGTAGGTGTAAGTTCTAGGGCTCTGAACATTAAGTTTGCATAAGTCGAGTTTACACGATTCAGAAGGTACCTAAGAGGTTATATGAAAACCCCTGATACTTTTGTAACAATTACAGTATTTGGAAATAAGAAAATTTTTTGGTTAATTATTGAGCTTGGTTGCTTTTCGTTATTTCAAGATTTATAAATATTTGGAGAACATTTCTTCAATAACTCAAATATTTTATAGAAATTTTGAAATTCTTTAACAGACCTAATTTGATCGACTTTATAGATATATATATAATTGTTCCTTTTACTCCTGCAAGTCGCATAGGACATTTGATCGACTTTAATTCGAAATAATTCGCATATATATAAAACTAAATCTTTTAGAATTTACAATTTTTTTAATATGTCTCCAAAACGAAGTCGAAATCCCTAATTTGTGCCCAAATCCCCTTACCTTATAACCCTGAACAACCTCATTTGGCATAAAAAAATCTTTCCTTGACAAAATTTCCCAAAATAAAATCCTCTTTTGACAAAATTTCCCACATGCTAGCGACATCTACAGTTTGTTTAAAAAATTATCGATGTTGCATCTCTATATTATATGTCTCTGATTTCTTCTCCTTTTAGCGAAATAATTAACACATACACGTTCAATACAATTTTTCAAAAACCAACTAATCAGAACCTTTTATTTTTAAATATCTTGTTCTGATTGGTTGAATTCAAAAAAAAAAAAATTATTAATAATATTGAACGTATATGTTTGCCTTAAAAAAATGTTTGGATGCAATGGTAATCGCAGTCTTTTTAATTATTTTATATTCCTGTCTCTGCATTTTATTAAATAAATTATTAAAATTATTCCGCTTCACAACTTTTAATTAGATATTGAAAGGGTAATGTTTGAAATACATTTTTTTTAAATGGCTCGGACCAAGTAGAGTAGAGTTCAAAATGGACTTTCTCAAAACTAAATTTCTTTAAAATATTCTGTTCCCAAATCTACAGTTTGTCGCATACACTAATAGAAAAGTCTGTAAAAAATTTTGTTAAAACTACTGAAAATTATTTAAAAATTACGTACCGGAAAAAGTACTGAAATTAGCAGATTATTTTTGCTATACATTAGTAAGGTAGGAACAGCAAAAATAAACCTGTTAAATATAGAGAATTTTAGTTGTTTTGAGTTAAATTTTTTGTTAATATAAAATAACAACTTAACCTAGTAAAATCCGCAAAAATTTCGATAAATAATTACTAGCCGAAAACATCGCAAAAGAATTAAAGTTTTAAACATTTTTTTCAATTTTTTTTAATGCAAATAAAAATTGAACCTGAAAATAGCTGTTTACAATTTTTTTTTTTTAGAAAATATTTTTGCTGATTTTAGCAGGAGTGCATTCAACTAAATTTAGCTTAAAAATAAAAAAAATTTGGTAGATATAACAAACTGTTATTTATTTACTAATATGTAGCAAACTTTTCTGTAAATTTTTCAGCACAATTTGTAATTTTCAATTAACTAGAAGTTAACTTAAATATTACCGAAATTGTGTAGGTATATTTAACAGTATTATTTTTGCTGTTTTTAATTTACTACCCAGCAAAAAACCTGCTTCGCTGGATGCAGCTTTGTAAGGGAATAAATAAAATTAATCCCTTACAAAGCTGCTTACGGAAGGCATGATTTTTCCATACAAAGGGCCCGCTTGGAAGCACGTTGTTTTGTGAGAAAAAGCGCATTATTCGCTGCTGAAAAATTGCAGTAAATTCATGTTTTTCGTAAGTGCATTTAACCGAAAATAAATTCATACACTTTTTTTGGAAAAAGTGCTTTTTTTGCTGCTGAAAAGATGCAGTAAATTCATGATTTTCATTGAGCGCATTTAAATGCGTCTTCTTATGAAAATAAATGCATTCATTTGCCGACTTCAAAATGCAGACTGACTCATGTTTATGTGGCGTCTATACATTAAACTCTACTAAAGAAGGGTAAAACACGATTGAGATGACTCAGATTTCGTGCGCATTAATCTTTGGATAACTTACATTTTATTTTACTCCCTTACAACCTGCTTCGTCGTAAGGGAATATCGTAGCACTATATGCTTCGTTTAAGGCAGTTTTGCAGGGTATACAATCAAATTTCAAAATTTTTTGTGTATTGTATACGCATAAAGTGGCGCAACTCTGTAAAGCACAATTTGTAGCACGTTTTTAAGCACTTCGTATTTTTACTGCCTCTAAAATACTAAAAATTTTTTGCTGGGTAGTATTTGTCAAAAAAAAAAATTTCCTAATTTCAGCAGTTTTTTCTGCAATCACTTTTAACTTATTTGTGGTTGCTTTTTCTTATATTTTTACAGATTTATTTCTATGAGTGTGTTTAGTAGTGGCAACATCCATACAATTTGGAAAGGAGGAAGACATCGTGCAACAACTGTAAGGGAAGATAGAAAAATAAAGAAATTTTACGAAAGCAGTTCCCAGAGAAGCTAAAACTGAAATTCAGCTATATGTTAGTCTTTCCACTATAAAAAAAAGAACCCGAGAATATGGTATCAGAAGTTATAGATAAAAAAAAAAAACAGTAGACAATCAGAAAAAAATCGAAAAGATATGCTTGACTTTACTCATGCCTATTAAATTTGACTCAACAGCAATGAAAAAATATTTTGTGGTCAGATGACCTCAAGGCGAAAAGTTTAGCCCCAGATACAACGGCCTCAATAAAGTACGAAAGTTGCAATATTATGGGATTGGTCCATTTCAACGCATTACTAATTCAATGGCAGCCGCAATCTATAGAAATTTTCTAAGCTCAGTTATGCGTCCATATGCTGAATTACATATGCCACTTTTATGGGCATTCCAGCTCGATAGCGGTCCCAAATACACGACAAGGATTGTAAAAGTTTAGTTGAAGAAAAATCAAATTAATATCTTGTCGTGCCCACCACAATCTACAATCTAAAACAATATGCAATAACTAAATTATCAATAAAACAAAACCAAAAACTTATGCTGGAAGCCTTTTGATAATAAAAATTTATTATTAAGTAACATGTGATTTCATTTGCAAATTATTTTACCAACACTGTTTATGAAGTCTTAATGAGAAATCTTAAGTGACAAAATTATTGTGACCACTACCTACAAATTTTTACTAATTTTTTAATCTGGTTTTGGGTGGTTAATAATAATACGGTTATGTTCGGTATAATAAAAATAATTTTTGATTTCCTAATTTAAAAGTTGTGAGTCAAATTAACCGATATATAATAACTTTAAGCCACTTTTATTTTCACAAGGCACTTTAACAGGTGGTACAAGTAACTGGCAAAAAGTACTTTCTCATTCCCAAAATGATAAGATCATTAGGCAAAAGGACCGGCTATCCAAAAAGCGCAGGAAAAACAATGTGGAAATAAAATTTTCAATACTGGAAAAACGCTGGCAAAACCAGTAAAAGGGTGGTCTGGAAATATATAGTAGATGGGGATCCTTCACCACTTTTTTTCAAATCACTCTCATTTCTTCAGCCCTAATTGTTTTTCAAAAATTACTTTCAAATTGAAGATATACATATCTTGGCTTTTCGATGATGTTTATTCAAAATATTTGTATATTTTCTATTAATTTTTTAATGATTTTCGAAGTAACCCAATTTGGCATAACTGCCCCAAATTTGGGGGATATTCGCCAAAACAGCTAGATAAAATTTCAACAAAAAAATTTTTTAGTACGACAAAGTTAATCTTTTAAATACTATAATAAGATCTTTAAGATATGTCATTCTTTTTAATCCATAAATCTCCACTGCATTAAAAAAAAAAATTTTAAATCTCTAATATAATAATTCTTCAAAATTACAAAAAACTGAATAATTAATATAAATTTAAGAATGAACACGATTGTTCTAATCTACTATTATATATATTTCGAAAATATATAAAAGTCTATAGAGTCTTCGTAGCTCCAGGGGTCTTCTGGTGATTGTGCCCCAGAGAAAAAAAATTAATATTTTTCACATTTATTAAAATCAGATTAAGATCGTAGGTCCAACATAATGAAAAATTATTTTTTTATCACACGATTTGAGGCAGTTATTGTAAAATGTAGTTGCTTTCAATTATTTATTTGGCACCCCAAAAAAACACAAAAACACCTCTGCCTGCGACCACATGTGATATAAATTTGTCAAAGTGGATATCAAGGAAAGGTAATTTAAAAATGCACAAAATATATTTTTTTAAATTTTTTATCTCCCTTAACATCAGAGAAAAATGCGATTAGAGCGAAGGATCCCCTGTACTCTATTTTCCTAAATAAAATTAAAAAAAGTTTTTTTAATTTTTTTTTTTTGTCCTACCGTGATTTGAACCGAGGCCGTCAGATTGACGGTCGCAGTTTTACTCATTGAGCTAACGAGACTTGTAATATTTGGTAGATAAAAACATAAATGAATGATAACACCTGGATAACTACTGGCTGTGCCAAAATGCTAGAACTGGCAAAATGATTTTTGGAACTAATATGCCAGCGTTAGGAAAACAAAAAAAGTTGGTCTTAGAGGAGCTTTTCCATAAACAAAAAAAAATTGATTTAATAAAAGAAAAATTTTTTAAATTAAACAAATTAAAAAAAAAAAAATTTTTTTTGCTTGCAACCGGAATTGAACTTGGAACCTTTTGACTAAGCGTCATTTTATAAAATCATTGCTCTACCAGTGAATTGACTTTTGTACCAATATCTGACTAGGTAGCACTAGATAACCGCTGGTTGTAAACGTTGGCATAACACTCTAAACCTATTATTTGCCAGTGGTTCCTTTTGTAAACCAAATATTGGGAAAACTCGTTTTGCAAACGCTGATAAAGCGTCCCAAATGAGTGTTCTGCCAGTCATTTATTTTTAACACCGCAGTTACCCAGTGGGTTCTGACTGGTTTATTTCCAATATAACCAAAGTTAAACGTAAATAAGAAATATTTCCAAATGCATTCATAACTATGTTTAAGTACTAATCTTTGTCTATTTTAAGAAAAGTTGAAAACTGGAATCATTATGTATGTATAGTACATCAATTACAAAAAATTAAATCTTCAGTAATGTTACTAAAGTTTTGTTACTCACTGTTCTATTATTTAATATTTGCATCATTTTATGGAGATTTTTGCATTAACATCAAGCCAAACAGAATGGAATGCTTAGCAACACAACAAAAACAAGAACCAGATGACCGGCTTATGATATCAATACATAAAACAGGTTTTAACATGCACTTAAGCACTTATACCCACACACACACACACACACACACACGTTCTCAAACATTAACCCAAGCATAGAAAATGTATTTCTTTTTAAAGATTTATGAATACACACATTGATTTTTGCATAAAACTCATGACTGTGATTAAACCCAACAACATTTTTTTTTGTATTTTTCCGAATAATGTTTATTTGCATGGAACTTTTAAGTGGTAATATATTTAGAATACTAGATTTTATAAATGGGACCAAATGCTTTATCAGGCGATTTTTGCTGAAATATTTAACTATTAGTACACTGGTTAAAAATTGTGATGTTGATATATTTGAAGTCATTGTTTTAATTTGTTTGTAATTAGTCGGTATAAAAGTCTTTTTTAGAAACGTATTTTGTTATTAATATTACTCATGGAAATAAATTGCTAAAATTAGCAAGTTTGTTTGCTAAATTCTAGCAAGTAAAAAACAGCAAAAATAAAACTGTTAAAATTAATGAGGATATATATAGTTGATATTATGAATTGATAAGTTGGTTTCCGAGATCATACATTAAATTATTTTCGTATTAAAGAAGGATTATAAAATTTTTTTACAAAATTTAGCTAAAATTTGAGTAGATAGCTCATAAAACATTTATAAAAAATTATTTGGTAGATAGCAAATCAACTAAAATATGAAGTGGATCTAGAATTATTTTTCAGTCCAAAATTAATATAATAGATAGCAGCGTTACAATTGAAGGGTTTGCCATCAAAAACTCATTTTCTTCAAAACCGCAGATAGCCCCTATTGAATATATACCTTGGGTATGCTTTAAATTGTAGTCGACTTTAAAAGTTTTTTATATTATACACCTAATGACTTTCACACTTTGTTATACCTACTACACTAATAAAAAAAAAGTCTGTACAATTTTTAGTTAAAACCAAGGCTGACAGGCAATACCTCTAAAATACCGTTATCGAATCAAAACCCTTTGAAGTGACTACCGTTAACAATAAAATACTGTTACCGAAACAACAGCAATACTGTTATCCTTAACACACCAATACTTAAATAAATAAAATACCAACACCCTTAACACACCGTTACCGAAACAATATGAAATAGCGTTACCCTCACCGATAACCGCATTGTTTCGGTTGCCATCCATGGTTAAAACTGTTGGAAAATAGTTAAAAATTACCGTGCAGAGAAAACTGCTGACATTAGCACATTTATTTTGCTAAATATTAGTAAGATAGAAACAGAAAAATAAAACTGTTTAATATACAATATTTTACACTCAACCAAAAAAGTCTGTAGTGGCTACTGAAAATTTTGCTGTTATTACGGGAAATTTAACTGTTTTGAGCCCAGCGGTATTTTTTGCTAATTTTAGCAACACAATTCTGCTGATCTATAGTACAATAAAATTAGTAGAAAAAATTAGTAGCCGCTACTAAATTTTAGCAAAATTGTTGTAAACTGCAATTCAAAATCGATTTACTAAAATCAGTCAAAAAACTTACTAAATATCAATAATTTTAGTACAATGAAATTAGTATAAATAATTAGTTGCAGCTACTAAATTTCAGTAAATTTTAGTGAACTGTAATTTAAAATCAATCTGCTGAAATTGGCAAAAAAATAAACAAACTGTAAAATCTAAAAAAAAAAATTTATAAAAAAAACTTTTTTTCTTTCGATTGTAACAAGTGTATAATTACTTCATCGTACTTGAAATTGGAAGTCAAAATTGCAAACGGTTCTCCAGTTATTACCATTTTATGCATTGAAGATACAATAAAATTTTCTGAGTGTTATTTTCAAACTAAGAATATATCAATAGTAACAAATTTAAACAAGAATTGTAAAAAATATAAAAAAAAATTGTTTAAATTAGTATATTTTTCTGTTGGATTTAGCAATCGGTTTTGAAAAATTAGTAAAATGTTTTGCTGAAACAGCAGCGAGAATTAAAAGTTCTAAAAAAAAGTTAGTAAAAAAATTTGTAAACAGTTTCCGATCGCACTTTACTCTTTTTATACTGATTTTTAGTACAATTTTTTTTTAGTAATCATTTTTGCTATTCTCTTATTACAAATTACCGATTTTTTTTACTAATTCTCGCTGCTGAATTCAGCAAACCATTTTACAAATTTTTCAAAACCGAGTGCTAAATTTAGCGAAAAATATACTAATTTAAAATTTTTTTTTATTTTTTCCAATTCTTGTTTAGTTTATATTTGTTACTATTGATATATTCTTAGTTTGGAAATAACACTCAGAAAATTTTATTGTATCTCCAATATATAAAAAGATAATAACTGGGGAACAGTTTGCAATTTTGGCTCCAAATTTCAAGTACGATGAAGTAATTATACGCTTATTACAATCGAAAGAAGAAAGGTTTTTTTTTTAATTTTACAGTTTTTTATTTTTTAGTACCTACACTTTTTTGCTAATTTCAGCAGATTGATTTTAAATTACAACAATTTACTGAAATTTAGTAGCTGCAACTAATTATATATAATAATTTCATTGTACTAAAATTATGATATTTAGTAAGTTTTTTAGATGATTTTAGCAAATCGATTTTGAATTGCAGTTTACATAAATTTTACTAAAATTTAGTAGTAGCTGCTAGTTTTTTCTACTTCTTTTATTGCACTACAGATCAGCAGACATGTGTTGCTAAAATTAGCAAAAAAAAAATACCGCTGGGCTCAAAGCAGTTAAATTTCCCGTAATAACACCAACATTTGCAGTAGTCATTACAGACTTTTTTGGTTGAGTGTACTGTTAAAAAAAATCTCCTAATTCGAGCACTTTTTCCTGCAAAGACATTTTTAATTTTTACAACCATTTTTTGCTATTTTGACCACTATATTTCTATGAGTGTATTATATGTTCACAAACTTGACCTAAAATTTGTTGCTGGGTATTATCAAAAAGTAGCCAGAGTAAAGGTTTTATAATGCTTGAAAGCAAAAATATGTAATTTTTAGATCAAAGACAGATATAAAATGAATTTTTAAATATATTACAGACTCTAGATAATTTAAAAGCAACTATTTGTTAACACTACAAATTAGAACAAAATTTACCTTTTGTTCAGCAAATTTTTTCTTGTTACTTTTGTGATAGGCAGATGATTGACATTTATATCGGTTTGGTAAACAATATTTTTAAATGTATTTTTACACAAATATTAGATGTTTCACAAATCACCTTAACAAGTGTTGCCACTAGTTTGCATTAAAGACTATTTTCGAATAACTTTTATTATATTTTAGTAAAACCAAAAAAAAAAAACTTTTATATTCATAATTTTTTTTTTAAAGCATTAAATATTAACTTTACTTTTGTAAGTTTGTTTTCATTTATTTTTGTTTTTTTTTTCAAATAATTTCATTTTCTTATGAAAAACCCGATTGAAAACGCCAAAATATTTTTTTTATCATATCATTATTCCGTATAAACGTACCGCTCGTTTTGCAATATCCGCATAAACTGTTTGTTATTTCAGTTATCGTTTGTTAATCAAGTCCCTTTAGTTCTGCACTTTGGCCGGCATAAGCTGGCTGGCACCTCCATTTGGTACTCAGTTTATTCTTTATATCGTTCGTTTGTTTGTTGCAAAAAAGGTAGTAGGGAGCTAAACTTGTTTTTTCGCTTCAAATTTTATTATGCCAAAGCCAGTAACTTCATGTTCGTTTCTTATTATTGCATTCGCCTTAATTTAACGACTAGTTCTCATAACCACACACAAATCTTTATACAAAGAGTACATTGCTCTGTTTTAACCACAAAACCTGTATTTCGAGAGTATTTCATTGTACTAAATTTGTTGAACCTGGCAATGATATTATGGTTATTGTGGGAACACTTTTGCCGGTAAATTTATTTGTTTTGATTTTAGTGCGCAGGTTCTTTATTTGTTAGATAGGATTTGTATCAAATAAATGTTAAATGTAAATGTTAAAACTTAACAGTATGTGAGTGCAATTCCTAACTCCTTTTGATTAACTTATGCTAAGTTTCATACTAAAGAGTTAACTTTTTTTTTAACTAATAAAAAGAAAGAAAACAATTACCGACAATGTTAATTTTTGAAGGCATTCATGTTCATTAAAAAGGCGACCCCTACGTTCGGCAGCAAAAAAAAATTGTTCTGTTGGAATTATCAAAAAACTTCCTTAGCCAAAGTATAACGATTTTTTTTGCGAGCTTTAATTTTCTGACATTAGGGTTGTAGGAACTGAGATCTGGTGGGTAAATACTAGAACGGGATACTTGAGCTCAATGGCTCTTAGAGCAAAACATTGGTCCCCTCGAGACAAAAACATCGATAATTAACGAAAAATTCAAAAAGGTAACCCCTACACTCAGAAAACAGATTCGGTGCGGTGTTTAAAAAAAATTTAAAACTACACCCAGAAAACAGATTCAGTTCTGATAGCCAATCGCATGGTTCGGTTGCGGTAGCCGAATTTTTCAGTTGTAGCTACAGAAAACCAATTGAGACAGGACTAATTTGACTGTGGCAACGGAATTTCAGTTGTATCAAGAATAATTCGGTAGCCGCAACCGAAAAATTCATTTGATGCAACTGAACAATTCGATTGGCAATAAATGGGATTGTCAGCACCGAATCTATTTTCTGGGTGTAACAAAATTTGACCTCTGACCTTACACAAGGGCAATTTAATGTATTTATATCTCGCCCTAATTCTCAGGATTGAAGTACTTAATCTTGTGTTGTTATATTTTGGTCAAAACCATGTCGAATTAAAAGAACAAAAAAGAAGAACTTGCCTAAAGCTAAATAAATGCCAAAAATCGCTGTTATCTCGAAATCCGTTGAAATTAGATCTCTGCCCCAGCCAAATGAACAAAGGAATTCCTACAATTTTTATAATTTTTAATCTCTAATATGTTCCTAATAAAACCCTATAGTTGATTTTTTAAAATTTCTTTAAAATTTCTTTAAAAAAATTTATAATTGTAGATTTGAAAACAGTGTTTACGAATTCTCACCTTTTTGGTACTAATTTAAAATGATTTAGCAAAAGACAATAGGAAAGATACTTCTTATCTGAGTTTCTTGCAACTTATAGAATAAAAAAATATTTCTTTAGTATATTATTTCAAAAAATTTTAAAATTTGGACCCGAATTTATTGACTAAGTGGTCTTCGACACATCAGTTGCCTGGGGAAATTGTAATAACTCGGCTGTTTTTTAATCAATTTAATCTTTTATTTCTTTATTACAAAAAGAATTCACTCCAAATCACGATTCTTTAATGCTTTTAATTCGAGTTAGTTTTAAAATATTAATGTTATTAAGAAAATGCACAAAAAGTCATATTTTGCACTTGTAATGCAAATGTCAAACTTCAGGGCTGATGCGTCACGTCTTCCCGATATCCGATTATCCTAATTTTTTGAAGGACTTAGTTTTACACCCAATCAATACAAGCTTCGAATACCCTAAGCATACATACCCAAGTAGAAATTATGGTTGGTAACAAAAAGCAGGTACTGGCAAAGACCGTCAAGTCTTACAAAAAACAGTACTGGCAAACCACTAAATTGGATGCTTTGCCAATGCTTGAAAAGGGTGCCTTCCCAGCGCTTGTTTTCCTAAAACATTATTTGTTTTTGAAAAAGAAGCTCCAAAAAGAGTGGATATTTAAAATAAAATTTTTTTTTAAAGTAATTCCAAATTCTTCATTAATGATGGCTCATGATTTGGTGTCAGAGAAAACACTTTTTTGTGTTTCTTGGTGTTATCTCAATACTTTGAAAAGCATTAAATAGATCGTTGTTTATCTTTTAGGTGTCAGGAAAGCATTTTAATTTTTTTATTTGGGCGTTGGGAAAGCATTTGTTTTTTATGTTTCTGGGTGCTTTCCCAGTGCTTTGTAAAGCATTGGCACCACCGTGGAATGGAGTTATCATTTGAGCGTTGAGAAAGCACTGTTAACAAGCACGTATACCACCCATTTCGATGCTTTGCCAGTGCTGGCCCCTTTGTAATTTTCTACCCGGGTAACTATTCAAGATTTTTACAAAAAAAACATAAAAAAAAAACTGTTTCTATGGGCAACAAACAGCTTAAAAAATTTTTAGAAAACAGTTTTCGGAATTGGATTTCGATTCCATTTTGTTTATGAAAACTTAAGAAACTTGGTTATTTGCTATTTGATTTAAACAAAAAATAAATATTTTTTAGTTAAGGGTTTTGTAACCGTCGCATAGAATAATCGTAATTAATATTAGAATTAATTACTGAAGAATTTTTTTTCCACAGCCGATTTAAGGGAAGAAGAAGAAAACATTTTTATTGAAAAATCTAACATACACAAGGGAATCACCAACTGCCGCAGTTTCGTCTCACCCAAATAAATATTTTTTATTACATTTTTTAAAAACTTTGTTGCTTTCGACGTATTTTTTTATATTTCCAAATTTGTCAAATCATTTCGGAGGGGCCTCGAGCCCTGGAAAACGAGTTCACATAAAATCGTTCGTTTTCATATAATTTACAAGCTTTTATTGTTAAAAATCGCACGATTTCACGTGGGTCCGATTAAATGTTCAATCGATTGATTTAAAAATCCTTTTTATAAAATCCTGTTTTGCAAAAACCGGTTAACCGGTTTCTGATTTATTCGAATTAACCCTCCAATGGTCTTTCTTCTGATTACGATAATATTTAAACTATAAATGTTGCTGTTTGTAAACGCCACTTTCATAATATTTGTATAAATTTTAAAGATGATTACGTTTTAAAATCATTGATTTCTAATAAAAACATTGTATTCAATTGTAATAAATGTTATATTTCTTCCAATTAGTTAATTTCAACGGTTTCTGCTTTGTCTATTGAAGTCAAAGAGTTAAAACTGGTGGTAATCGATCTCTTAAGGAACGTTAAATATGGATGTGCAAATGTTATTTCTCAATCTGCCTTTAATTTACATGCTAATAACTCCTATTCGGATGATGCTCTTATTTAACAAACTGACTCTAATTTGCAGTCTGATGTTGTTGCAAATGTTTTGGATAATAATAATAACAACAAGAATCATTGTAGTTTACCCGGGCTCATAATAGATTTAAGCTCTGGTTTGCCTTTTGCTGATGTTTTACAATCAACAAAAATAGCTTCTTTTGATGTCAAAGCTGTATACAAAAATATAAACACTGTTGGTACTACTGCTAATGTTACACTTGATCATTAGTTGCCTTCTGAAAGTACAAAAGCTTTAATGGTTACTAACAGTAAAGCTTCTGCTGTTAAAGTTTCTGATGTAATTGAAGTACCTGTTAACTCAATTGCCGCTGTTAACTTAAATGGATCTGTTAGTAACAGTATTGCTAATTTGGAGGTTTTTAATCTAAATAACGTAATTGATGCTCGAAGTTCATTAAATTGGAGTAATGTTATATATAGGAAGAAAAAATCTAAAAAACATAATTTCATAACTGGTGATAGCGATAATTCTGAATTGGATGTGGTACAAAAAAAATGAAATGGATCCACTTGTCGTCATTTAAGCCAACAATTTCTGAAGAAAATATTTTATCATATGTGGCAAACATCTTAATATTGCTAAGTCCCGCATGAGATGTTATAAACTTGTAAAAAAAGATGCTTCGTTGTCTGATTTAAAATTTGTTAATTTTAAACTTGGAATTTCAGCTGAATTGTATGAAAATCTGTTTAAACCTGAGTTGTGGACTTCTGACATTAGAATCCGTCCTTTTCAGTTTTTTCAGAAAAAGCCGTTAGATCAACATCAGGTGTAACATCAATCCACAATTGTTTAAAAAATTTTAATAAATTAGAGAATAATACTGTTTTAGATTTTAGTTATTCAAAAGATATGTTTGAACTTTACTTAAATAATTTGTATTAATTTTCTCATTTTATTTTTAGCGAGTAGTCTGTAAGGATCATTGTTATCCATAGACTTTATAAAATAAAGAAATGCGAAGAAATGAGAAATGAGAATATTCTGGTAAAATCAAGAGATATATTTGCTAAATGATTGTATACTGCTGATCTCGGAAGGATAGATTTTTATTTGCATTTTAAAATGTTAAAGAAAAACCTTAAAATTTTTTAACGTTTTTCTAATTTTTTTATCTTTGTTTTTTCTGTTAACTAAAACTTGAATATAACTGAAATTTTGTATATTTAATTTGGGCCTGATTGCTGAATGTACAGTTAAAATTTAGCCAACAGTTAAATTCAAACTTTATATATTAAATAACAGCTGAAGTCCCAGTTAGTAGCTAACTGGACATTCAGTAAACAGCAATATTTCGTATACTTAATTTAGATTAAATATTTTTATTTTTGCTCTTTCTTATCTTACTAATATTTAGAAAAAAATGAATTTGTGATTTAAGCACTTTTATGCAAGGTAATTTTTTACTTATTTTTTGTAGTTTTAACTAAAATTTTGACAGAATTTTTTTCTTTCAGTATAGAGCCATTTTTAATAGAAAAACTCTTTAATTCTAAGGACTTACTCCCACTGAACATAACTAAAAACATTTCCTCTTTGAAGAGTAAACAGAATCTTCCAAAGTAAAATACGAACACTCTAAGTCATGTTTCTTTATAAAATCTAAGGATGCTTTGAATGATCCTGAACAAACAATTTATGAATCAATACTATCTGAAAAAGCAACTCTTCGTTTTTTTTATTGATAAAATAACAAAACAATACATTTGCTTTACATAAAGCAATTAATCAATTAATCGCTATATTTTCCGATTAACCGACCCGCATAACCGGTTAATGAATTTAAGTGAATTTTCGTATAATGCTTTACCGGTTACCCGCCTTGGTCGAATAATTTGAAACACTACCACATAGGTACGCACTACAGATGCAATTCTAGATAAAATCAATTGCTTGGCATAAACACCTGGGTGCGTATGATTTATATCTTAAGAGGAATTAAATATCACTCATACGCCAAATATTCTGTATATCAACATCAATTAAATTCATTAGATATATTAGAGCGCCCCATTTTTAGGGTTTTAAAAAAATGCGTGATGCAGCCTCTAAAAATTAAAAAAAAAACATATTTTATGACCACGCCAATAAAAATAAAACCAAAAAACGGTGTTTTTATGAATAACAACGTGAAACGGAAAAATCAATTTGAACGTTAAAATAGAGATCGTTTATAGTAAAAATGCGTAATCAGATTTTTATGATCTTGTCAGTTGTTCTTCAAAAGTCCTTTTAATTCTGAAAGTATTAGCTTTTGGCAACCCTTTTTATACCCTACACCACTATGTGGTCAGGGTATTATAAGTTTGTGCTGATGTTTGTAACACCAAAACATATTGGTCGTAGACCCACCTTATAGTATACCGATCGGTTCAGAATTTTTTTTTATTTCGATTTAACGATGTCCGTCTGTCCGTCCGTCCGTCCGTCCGTCTGTCTATCTGTCCATGCAATCTTGTGCGCACTCTACAGCTCGCAACTATTAAGATATTTTGATGAAATTTGGTACGCAGACCTATGTTGGCCCAAGGACAAACAAGTTTGATTTTTTTGAACATCGGTCCATGTTTAGACCTAGTGCCCATATAAGGGTCCTACCAAAATTATACTGTTTATATGCTGCAGGTCGTAAATATTAAGATATTTTGATGAAATTTGGTACACAGACCTATATTAGCTCAATAATGCAGCCTATTGATTTTGGTGAACATCGGTCCATGTTTAGACCTAGTGCCCATATAAGGGTCCTACCAAAATTATACTGTTTATACGCTGCAGGTCGTAAATATTAAGATATTTTCACGAAATTTGGTACACAGACCTATATTGGCCCAATAACGCAGCCTATTGATTTTGGTGAACATCGGTCCATGTTTAGACCTAGTGCCCATATAAGGGTCCTACCAAAATTATACTGTTTATATGCTGCAGGTCGTAAATATTAAGGTATTTTGATGAAATTTGATACACAGACCTATATTGGCCCAATAACGCAGCCTATTGATTTTGGTGAACATCGGTCTATGTTTAGACCTAGTGCCCATATAAGGGTTCTACCAAAATTATACTGTTTATACGCTGCAGGTCGCAAATATTATGATATTTTGATGAAATTTGGTAAATAGACCTACGTTGGCCCAAGGACGAAGCCTATTGATTTTGGTGAACATCGGTCCATGTTTAGAACTAGTGCCCATATAAGGGTCCCCCCAAAATTGGCTTGGTTACAAACTGCAGGTCGCAAATATTAAGATATTTTAATGAAATTTGGTGCGCTGACTCACATTATAGAAAATTTTGACATAAGCCCCATTTTAACCCATTCGAATTTCAGATCCAAACAATACACCAGACTGGTGTAGGGTATTGTATAGTCGGCATGCCCGACTTTAACCTTTTTACTCGTTCTTAATAGTTTTAAACATTCTATGATGTTAGTAGGTATCAATAAAAGAGGAGCATCTCTACATTTTAATAAAAAACAGTTTGTTTTTTCTACCAAGGCAAAATTATGTTATAAATGCCTACTAAGTTTGTATATTATGAAACAAAAATTGTAACGAAAAGCTTAAATATATTTATATTTTGAGTCTAAAGTAGGACATACACCTTCAATATTATTGATAAATTTTTCAAAAATCAAACAATCAGAATATTTTATTTTTAAATACTTTGTTCTGATTGGTTGAATATTACACTATGGAACATTTTTGGGATTATTGTCTGGGGGGTGAGAAATTCCAAGTCAGGGTGATGGTACTAGGTCAGTATAGTAAAACCCTCAAAGGGTTTGGCGTTCGTATGTGTCATTTTTTTTATGACCTTTTAAATTTTTTCCTTATCTTGATGTTTTTTCGCTTAGTTGTAACTCGAGAACCACTTGTCCGATTTTGATGAAACAAATTTAGAAAAATTTAGAATTACAATTTCTTTAATCCGTTCATATAACATTTTTCTTTATAATCAACAGTTTTGCCGGTAAAAATAAATTTGTGGAGAAAAAAGATATTTTTTTGCCTAAAAATTAAAATTTTTTATGAATTTAAAAAAAAAATTTTAATTTTTAGGCAAAAAAATATTTTTTTTTCTCCACAAATTTATTTTTACCGGCAAAACTGTTGATTATAAAGAAAAATGTTATATGAACGGATTAAAGAAATTGTAATTCTAAATTTTTCTAAATTTGTTTCATCAAAATCGGACAAGTGGTTCTCGAGTTACAACTAAGCGAAAAAACATCAAGATAAGGAAAAAATTTAAAAGGTCGTAAAAAAAATGACACATACGAACGCCAAACCCTTTGAGGGTTTTACTATACTGACCTAGTACCATCACCCTGACTTGGAATTTCTCACCCCCCAGATTGGCTGTTGTACTGTGTTATTGATCAATGTTTTTACTTAAAATCAACCAATCAGAACAATAGTATTTAAAATTAAAATGTTCTGATTGGTTTTTTTTTGAAAAAATTATTAATAATATTGAACGTGTATGCAATAAAAAAATTAAAATATGTTGTTGAAAATGTGTTTATTGTTTTTCAAAAAGTCCTGCTTTATAATCTATACACTTTTGTATCTCCAAAACATGGGTTTTGAATGCATCTCTTTCTTCTGCTGATGAAAATCATTATCCACATAGATTATCGTTGATGAGCAAAACAAAAATTCACTTGTATGAGACGATGTGTAATAGCTGGCGTTGTCATGTTGAAGAATTACCAGTTTTTTTGGGTTGGATTCTCTCACTTCTGTGAACATTTCTGACAAAAAAATGTTGGTGTACCATTCAGAACTAAATGTTCTACGTTGTTATGAAGACACCATTGCTACATGACTAGTTTTTCTAAAAAACAGGCGATCATTTATTCTGAAGTGTGTCTACAGCGAACAACTTTTATTGGATTTCGTTCATAATGAAACACCAATACAGTCGACTGCTGCTTAGTTTCAGGCTCATAAGCATATATCCATGATTAATCACCTGTAATTATTATTAATTATACACACCGCATTATATTTCTTGTGCACTTGTTTGCACCAGTAGACCCGAGCATATTTTTGAACTGTTGTTAAGTTATGAGGAATCCAACGAGAATAAATCATTTTTATCGCTAAATTTTGATACAATATTTTACCTATGCTGGTGGAATTTATGTTTAGGGTAGCCTTTTGTTTTTTCTTTTACATAGCATAGTTGAAATCCTGTGATAAATATTTTAGCGGAGTCATGTTTTTGTGGTTAGTATTTTAGCGGAGTCACATTTTAACATTTTGTTTTCCGTCAAAAATGCAATTCTGGTAATATCTAGTAGTAGTTTTAAAAATCGAGTACCCCAAGAAAAAGACCAATACTCGATACTCAATAAGCACTACTCATATTTTTTATACAGTTTCTGCAAATTTTTTACGCCAGTACTGCCAGTTTCTGCTAAAAACTTTTGGCATTCCTGTTTGTCTACTTGAACTTTTGTTTTATTTATTGAATAATTTCTATAGCTTTCCCATTAGTTCCACATATCTGAATTAAAAAAAAATAAATGTATGCACATACCTTTACAAATTCAATTATTTTGAGATTAAACAAAGATAAAAGGATATTAATAAAATATTTAAAATCATGCTTAAATTACCAGCAAACACGTGTCTCTATTTTCAATTAATTACCCATACCAGTAACAAACACAAAATTGTGTGTGTGTGTGTGTGTGTGTGTGTGTGTGTGTGTGTGTTAGAAAACGAAATATTTTCGCATATATAAACGGTATCTTATGTTTCGCACAACAAGCACGTTACTATGTAATTGTATCCATAACCAAGGTCAAACATAACTAAAATTAAGAAAAAGAGGAAATAAAATGAAATATTTATAAAAAAAAAAAATCTTAATCGAACCCTATTTTGAACACAACAAAACATAAATACGCTTATCGAATAACAAAGAATTTTCTAATAGAAATTGAAATGAAATACACAAACAATCAATATAATAGCCAAACGTA
This sequence comes from Leucophora obtusa, assembly GCA_949987735.1. NCBI lineage: Eukaryota > Metazoa > Arthropoda > Insecta > Diptera > Anthomyiidae > Leucophora > Leucophora obtusa. Next base: position 56,077,636 of record OX465299.1, on the reverse strand, counting down.
AGGTGGTGCTTAAATATTAGGGACAAATTTGTTTAACTTAGAAAAACAAAGTATTTAAGAATTTTCAGTTAAAATTTAGAGCATTTTTTCGATATTATTTTGACTCTAAAATTGATTCAGTAGATTTTCAGTAGATTATAATTTGTAGGAAATTCTAAAAATTATTCACCCTAATATACACAGATGCACACTCATCCACATTCATTTCCCAAAAATATTTTTATATATACTTTGAGACAGAGTTCCGTGGTTTTCAGAAGTAATCGCGTAATGTTGTCGCGTAAATTTGGATCAATGTTTTCTGATGTACCTACTATATCTAAACAATATATAAATGTTATCCCAATCGCATTTATATGGTTATTCCAATCGCATTTATTTGGTAGACCTGACCGAATTCTTAGATGTTCCTGTAGAATTAAAGAAGACATTGTTTTTATTTATTTATTAATTAGTAGAATAAAAAAAATAATACATACATATAACAAAAATGGTAAAATAGTAAGAAAAGAAGATATAAAAAATTAAATAAATAAATAAAATAATGATAAAATATTCTTTAGCAAAAAATCCTAAGAATCTGAAAGTTTATCCACAGAAAAAAATCCTTAGAATCTGGAAGTTTTTCTGTTGGGAGAAGTTGTCTGAATGCGCACATTTTTTGTAGCAAGAATTCATCAAAATCTGGGACTTTTCATAAAGATTCTCTAAAATCTGTTAATTTTTCTTAACAAAAACTTATCAGAAACATAGCATTTTTATGCAAAAATCCTCTAAACCTGAAAATTTCTGTAGAAGACAGAAATCCTTTCATTCCCAGTGTAGAAAATCATTACCAGATATGTGGTTATGTAACTACATACTTGGTAATGGTAACTAGTTACTTTTGTTATTACATTTCTTATTACCTTTATATGGCGATGTCGCGAAAAATAATGAATTGTCGTTACACACCAGCATACGAAAAATCAAAAAATATATCGCTACCTATGTGCTTACCAGTACTGACAAAAATAATGAGTCTAAAAATAGATTTTCAAAAAATAATTTATTAAAAAAAAATATTTTTTATTGTATTTTTTTTTTTTTAATAAAATTTGCTGGTGTGGGAATCGAACCTGGGTCTACAGATTGCCAGTCAACTGCTCTACCATCTGAGCTATATCGACATGTAATATTTAATAGATAAAAACATAATTGACCTGCTGCACACAAGTAAGCTTACTCGCCAGTGTTTATCCTTACCAGTGTTTAAAAAATAAGGAGTCTAAAAATAGATTTCAAAAAATTTAAAAAAAAATCTAAAAAATTATTTTCTATTTGAAATAATGATAAAAATAAGTTATTATCAGTAACTCATTATTATATGTTTTAAAATAATGCAGAAGGTAAGTGGGTGTCATTACTGGTACTCCAAAAAATAATGATATGTCATTACCGTTTCTACACTGGGTTCTTAAGAGATTTCTATACATAAAAATTGCCTTAAGTATCCGAGAGTTTTTGTAGTGAAAAAAGTTTTTTCCTAAGAAAAAGTCCTCAGAATTTGATGCTTTTCTTATTAATTTTAGGCTTTGGTCAGATTCTGAGGATATTTTTATTTAGAACTACCTCCAGCCTCTGAGAACTTATGTTCTATAAAAACCCTCAGATTCTGAGGTCCATTTATTATAGAAACCTCTTCAGATTCTGAGGATTTCTCCATCCAGTTACAATTACGATGCACTTCCGTCAAGTTTTTTTCTTGTTTTCGCCGAAATACTTGCCTCTGAAAGTTCCCTTCCAAATGATATTATTAAAAATTGGTAATCACTGTACTGAGAAAATTATCCTTCATGATATTAATGATATAATGTCATAGAATTTTTTTCGTAGAAGCAATGAAGAATTTCATTATGTATATAATATTTAATTAATATTATGAAACTTTTCATAACTTTTCTTTCATAAAATTTCATAATTTCATTAAAAAAATTCATTGAATTTCATAAATTAGATCTCCATAAATTTAATGAAAATGTTTTTTATATATATGAAATTGTTCAATAGTATTTACCTTTCCTGAGAGAATAATATTTTACAATGAGTGTTATTTTTGTTCGGTTTAAGATCAAATATTATAAATTCTAAATAGAATTTACAATTTTTATTTTACAACAAATAGCGAAAAACTTGTGAAGAAAACTTTCCTAGAACCAATGGTTGACAATTAATGCATTTTCAAGTGACACCGCTCACTATCATCCGATTGTCTTTATGGGGTCCTCTCTAGGCTATAATGTAGATTTTAGTTTTTCGTATATATATGTTCAATTTCAAAGAAATGCATTTTGAGAAGTAAATTCAAACATTTTTACTTATCCATTTTCCATTATTATAACTAACGAAAACCACATGTCTTTAACAAAGCTATTATTTTTCCCTATGTTGTAGTTGTGCTTTTTCATTGAAGTTCCTTCAATATGTAAAGCAATGATTCGTGCTTTTTAACATTCAAGCTTTTAATTCTATTTATAGAAATTAGAACTAAAGCAAAGAAACTTTTACACGGTTGTTTTATTTGATCTTAAACCGAATAAAAATAACACTCATTGTAAAACATCTTCAGATCAACTAAAAATCTACAATAGAATAATATTTTATAATTTTAATTTTTTTTAAATTAATTTTTTATTATTAATTTTGGACTATGAAATTATTTTATAAATCATATTAATTTTTTCGCAACTTTTTTTTTATGAAACTTTTAGTTTAATGAATTCTTCCTTTAGATATATTTTGTACATCCGTAAAATATACTACGATTTTATTACGCCTTTTGCATTTGCTAAATACTTTTTATTTATTCACTCCAGCTTAGCAACGACAACAGCCAACTATAATAAATAATAGTAAATAAAATTGCTTCATAGATTTCATGAAGCTATTCATTGGCTGAATGATTTACTAATTGGACGAGTGGCCTATTAATTTTATTTAGAGTTTCATTAATTTTATAAACTTGTCATAAACATTGACTTTAATGAAACCTGTTTCATAGATGCTATGAAAAGTTTTAATGGACGAGTTCCAGTGACAATTTTCATTGAAACTATGAATAAATTCATTACTGAAGTGATGATAATTCTGTCAGTGTAGGGCAAGGAATTTCTTGCAAAAGCATGTTTTTTCTCGATAGACTAATATGGATTAAATATTTATCCGATTTTATTTAGAACAAAATGGCATCGATTTGTAGTTGCATATTTTTGAATATTTTGTCAAAAATGCATGTTTTTTCATATATTAACTTGAAGTGCACATTTCGTGCCTTTTTCATGTAAACTTCTTAATGCATATTTGTGCATATTTTTCATTTTTAGTAACATTTTTTAAATTTGTTAAAAAAAACAAGAAAAAAAATTTATAAATTTTTACATTTTGATACAAACGAAAAAGTTTGTTTTTGTTATTTCCAAAAAAAGCTTTCTTGAAAATTATGATAAGCACAGAAAAAGCAATCAACTCCGAGTTGATTTTAAAAATAAGTGGTTTATATACCTTTTTATATTTGGAGGTGCTTCATTTTTGCAAAACTAATGGTGTTTTCTTTTCTGGAAAAAAATGTTGCCTTGTTAAAGTGTAAAATTTTAAAAATGTTACCCTCACCCCAATAAAATGCTACATTTTTCCAATCAGAATAGAACGATAAAATCACTTATTTGCATTTTTCAAAACACATGTGTATGTATATATTGTTGTTTCATGTATATGCAATATTGTTTACGCCAGATACTACTATATGATAGCCTAGTGGTTGTGATGCTTGCCTTTCGCTCGGGATGGCCAGGTTCAAATCCCAGCCAAGGTGAATTAATTTTTATATACTACTCTCTTTTTCTTTTTTCAACTTAGAAGTTTTCCTCCATATCAAAAAAAAAAAATTGTATAATTTTTTGTATTTATTGGTAGCGTAAAAACTAGTAAATACTAAATAAAACAGAGCAAATTATTAAAAAACTAAATAAAATTTTATAAAAAAAAATTATAAAAAAAAATATCGAAAAAAAATTTATAAAAAAAAATTAAATTTTATAAAAAAAAATAAAATTTTATAAAAAAAAAATAAAATTTTATAAAAAAAAAATAAAATTTTATATAAAAAAAAATAAAATTAAAAAAAAAAGTTGTGGTCCAACCGGGGTTTGAACCTGCGACCTTCTGCATCAAAAGCCAGGATAGTACCCCCTAGGCCACCAAGTTGCGAGTTTGCTGGCAAACAACATTGCAGTATATACACATAATTTTGATGAAAAGAAAAAAACAGGGCAACTCTCTACCCCGTAAATTTTTTGAGGGCGGAAAATGTTGCACTTTCGCACTTTATTAGACAACATTTTTAGAAAAGAACACGATGCCCTCTCAGAATATTACCCTTAATTTAGAAAAGAACACAAAAAAGGCAATTCAAAAGCAAAGTGCAAAAAAAATGCAACATTTTTGTCAGAAAAGAAAACACCATAAGTATTTTTAGTGCATATTCATATGTTTTAATGCATATTTTTTTTTAGCTGCATTTTGTAGGCGCATATTTTCGTTTGTTAAGTGCATGAAATTCATTGCCCTAATAATCACAATGTACCGCGAAGTTATTTACTACGATTACCCTAAATTTTTCTTGTGTTTGAGAAAATGTAATTTTTATTTTTGATAGTTTTTATTACTAATTGTATTAGCTTACACTGATAGAATTTTGTGCATAGTATTAATGAATTTGTTCATTAATCCAATGATTTTTTCATTGAAAAGTCCCCAAAGAACGCGTTCATTAAATCAATGAAACGTATTCAGTAAATAAAAACTAATTGAAAAAAATATATTTATTTTGCGTTACTTTTTTTACTTATTTTTATTTTATTAATTTTTATTTGTACATATATTACTTTTTCGTTTTTATAACGTTTTGTGACATCTTCCTGAAGTCGACTTGAACCCGCAATCACCAGAATGTTAACATTATAGCGCTACCGATTGATCTAAATAGCCAAAACAAAATGATGTCATGATTTGGAATTTTATATGTAAATAACACTATGCGACAGTCAAAATCGGGATTAGATGAAACCAACGGGAAATGTTATATCGGTCAAAAACAAGTTATACGTGTCCCGGCGTTTCGCTGGGTCACCCCTAGGAATCGAGATATATCTTTTTTTTGACATAACTCGAAAACCACTATTCCGATTTTGCTCAAACAATTTTAAAAAAATTAAAAATTACAATTCCTTTAATCTGTTCATATAACGTTTTTCTATATACTCAACAGTTTTGCCCGTAAAAATAAATGTTTCAGCAAAATCGGACTAGTGGTTCTCGAGTTATGTCAAAAAAAAGACCACCAAAGGTCAAATCGATATATCTCGATTCCTAGAGGTGACCCAGCGAAACGCCGGGACAGTATTACTTCTTTTTTACCGATATAACTTTCCCCGGTAGTTTGAACCCTTCCCGATCACTGACCCCTACCATTTGTCTCACAGTGTAATTTCAGTTTGCAACCCTAGCGTTCATTACTGGAACATATATCTATTTTAGTAATTAGCAAATTCAAAACCCTTATCAAAATTATAGCATATTGAGTTATTAATAAATACTTGCTTTTTGCATTATTTGAAAATAAAAAATAATGTATTACCAATAATGACTTATTTTTATCATTATTTCCAAAATAAACTAATGTTCAAGTTTTTCTTATAAATTTTATGGAAATCTATTTTTAGACTCAATATTTTATTCATATATGTAACCACATATTTTTTGATTTTTTGTATGTTGGCGAGTAATCTGACTTGTGCGCAGGAAGTCATTTATGTTTTTATCTATCAAATATTACATGTCGAGATAGCTCAGGTGGTACAGCTATAGACTGTCAGTCTGGAGTCCCAGGTTCGTTTCCCGCACGAGAAAATTTTATTAAAAAAATGTTTACATTAAAAAACTACTTTTTTATATAAAACTTATTTTTTTTAAATCCATTTTTAGAATCATTATTTTAGTCAATACTGGTAAGCACATAAGTAACGACATATTTTTTTATTTTTGGTATGCTGGTGTGTAACTAGGGTATTCAATTAATGGACTTTTTATTTTATTCGATTAATCGTGCAAATAATTATTTGGGTTTTTTTCTTAAACGGTTAATCGGATAAAATTTAAGAATTAATCGATTAATCGACAAAAACTTTCTTTTGTTATTTAAATTGAAATAATAACAAAGAAAAAAGTAAATAAAAAAAGGAATTCTCAAATTTTATTATTTGAACAAATTTTTTCCGCTTGATTTTTTCTTATTTTGAGCAGTTTTCAGCAATTTTTGAGTTTTTAAATATAGGCTCAGCTGATACTAAAGTGATACTAAATAGTTGCTCAGGTGATACTAAATTTCAGCGCCCCCTGACGGTGAGTAGTGTAAGTTTTGATTTCTTATCTCTATAATTAATTGTCTCTGGGCACTGAATTTCGTAGTAATTTCAAATCGAAGTGAAATTGAAATTCATGTCAGTATTACAATCTGTTTTAAAAATTATTTTGGTTCGAGTTCGACTTTTATCCATTAAATAACCAATATACAATTATAATTCACTTAAATTCGAAATGAAACCAAATGAAATTGGGAAAAAAATTTATGAAATTTTCTCTTTCACTCGAAAGTGAAATACAGGACATGTCCGATGATGTGCTTTTGACGCCGCAGTAGCATTTTCAAATTTAATTGGAATCAAAGACAACCACACCGCAGATCTTCTATGTAAATTTTGCATTGTGCATTTGCATTTGCCAGATGTGAACTTAGTTCTCTATAATACGCGTATGTCCAATAATTTCAACAACTAATATTTTAATTTTTGTCTCTTTCGTATGCATCGCACGTAAAAGCACGTAAATGTAGAGAGAAATTGTGTTGGGAATTGATTTTTCCTCTACGTTTACGGCTCTCCCTCCCTTTATTTTATATTAGTAACAATTTCGCAGGGAGTTTAAAAAAAGTTGTGATTTTTTCAAAATTGTTTCTAATGGAGTTGGTTCAAATGGCTTCTGATAAGCTTATATATACGAAAAGTTATTTAGTTCTCATTAAAGATTATTGTAGATCTCAATTAATTTTAATTTTGAATATAATCTTATTATTATTATTTATAAATTTTTTTTGCTTTACTTTTTAAATAGTATTTTAAAAAGACTTCTGGATATGATATTAAAAAATAATTTTTTTTTATTTGTCCCTACATTGCTAGACTTTCAAAATAACAGATTAGTATTTTGGAAGATGACAAAGAAAATTGTGATCATTTTTCATTGTTTTTCGTTTGATATTTAAGATGTTTAATAAGTTTCCTAGAGAAAATAAGAAATTCTCATTGAGTTTAATCTAACAAATTTTTATAGAAATTCTAAAACGTGCTCCCCTGATGATTTCCTTAGGCACGAATGGCCTAAGCCTAGAGCAAATTTTTTTTCACAAATTCTTAAATAAGTTTTGCGATTTTAGCACATTTAATTACATTATTAAAATTATATTTTTATATATTTTTGTAATTTTTTGACAATTACGATTAATCGATTAATCGTATTAAATTAAACGAATTAATCGTTATTCGAAATTTGGACATTTTAAATTATTCGAACAATTTTTGAACAAAATTGTTCGATTAATCGATTGAATACCCACCCTATGTGTAACACATTATTTTTCGTGACATCGCCATAAATGGTAATAAGAAATGTAATAATAAAAATAACTACCCAGGTAGAAAATTACAAAGGGGCCAGCACTGGCAAAGCACCAAAATGGGTGATATGAGTGCTTGCTAACAGTGATTTCCCAACGCCCAAATGATAACACCATTCCATGGTGGTGCCAATGCTTTACAAAGCCCTGGGAAAGCACCCAGAAACATAAAAATCAAATGCTTTGCCGACGCCCAAACAAACAAATGAAAGTGCTTTCCTGACACCCAAATGATAACACCATTCTATTTAATACTTTGAAAAGTATTGAGAGCCCTCATCACTGAAGAATTTTAAATTCCTCTAAAAATAGATGATTCTTACCCCCATTAACAATAAACAAATAACCTAAAGTTAACACAAACTGAAAGTTAAAAAATTCAAATTTGTATGGAATTTGAAATCTGTAACTCTAAATTAGCTCAAACTTTAGATTAATATGTTTATTGCTAATGGCCTTTAGAGTTATTGTATTGTGGAGTCAAAAATTATTTAAATATTCGCTCTATTTTGGAGCTTCTTTTTCAAAAATAAAATAATGTTTTAGGAAAACAAGCGCTGGAAAGTCACCATTTCAAGCGGTGATAAAGCGTCCAAATTTAGTGGTTGCCAGTACTTCTTTTTGTAAGACCGCGGTCTACTTGTGCTTTGCCAGTGCTTCTTTTTTGTTACCACACATAATTTCTACATGGGTACCCATTCAGAAAAATACAAACGGGAAAGCGGTGGCAAAGCACTTTAACAGGTGGTACAAGTACGATTGCTCTACCCACTGAGCTAACGAGACATATAATATTTAATGGCTAAACACATAAATGAGTGATAATAGCTGGACAACTACTGGCTGTGCCAAAATGCTAGTACTGGCAAACAATTTTTAGTAACTAGTATGCCAGTGTTGGGAGGGAAAAAAAAGTTGGTCTTGAAGGAGCTTTCCCACAAACAAAAAAATTGATTTTATAAAACAAAAAAAATTTTAAATTAAAAAAAATCCAAAAATATTTTTTTGCTTGCAACCGGATTTGAACTCGGACTACAAACATTTTTTAACGAAGCGTCAGCATTTTTATAAAGTCATTGGTTTTGAATTGATTTTTGTACGCCTGGTAGCATTGGCTAGGTAGCACTGGATAACCACTGGTTGCAAACCTTGGCATATCACTCTAAGCCAATTCTTTGCCAGTGGTTTTTTTTATAAACCACCGAAATTTTTGTAAAAAAAATACTGGTAAAACGCTTTTCGCAAACGCTGGCAAAGCGTCCTAAATGAGTGTTCTGCCAGTCATTTATTTTTAATACCGTGGTTACCCAGTGGTATTCCAGTGCTTGATTTTTTGTACCACTGGCGATTACTGACTGGGTAGTTACCATTACCAGGTATGTAGTTACATAACCACATATCTGCACCCAGAAAACAGATTCGGTGCTGACAACCCCATTTGTTGCCAAACGAATGGTTTAGTTGCATCAAATGAATTTTCCTTTGCGGCTACTGAATTATTCTTGATAGAACTGAAATTCCGTTGTCACAGTCAAATTAGTCTTGTCTTAATTGGTTTTCTGTTGCCACAACTGAAAAATTCAGCTACCACAACCGAACCATGCGATTGGCTACAAATGAGGCTAGCAGAACCGAATCTGTTTTCTGGGTGTGGAAATGATTTTCTACACTGGGATGTTTCACGAAACTTATGTTGTATATTTCTGCATTGGTAAACCTATTCAACATTCAGTAGAAAATATTTAGTAAAGCATAAGTCATCAATTAAAATTTGATTATTATAGCTTATTAGTGGGAGAAAATTTATTATTTTAGGGTTTCAGGAATTAGTTCAGAGAAACTTCCTCTTGTCTGAATTGGTTATGAATTTTGAATTCCATGGATAAAAATATATTACTTTAGTTGCAATCATAAAATGTTTGTCTCTAACGCCAACTATTTCTTAGTACTATTTATATTGTACAGTTTTAATATACATAAGTTATGATGTACTTGTAAAATCATTGTAATTCCAACAATTTTCCAACTCCAACTGATATTTTCCCTGTGTGAAATTGCTTAATTTGTATCGCTCTTTTCATTTGTTAATTTTTTTGTTTTATTATGGATCATTTCCGATTTTTGGTTTTACCAAAATCAACATAGCTTTAGGGTTTACTAAATCATTTTTCAGTTATAAAGATATTTTTTGACATATATTTGCTTGCGGTTTGGACTGCAGATAAATTAATTTCGTAGACAGGAGCACATGAGGATAAACGTTGTTATATCTGGATATATTTTTCAATTATTTTTTGTGTTTTTTAAACGAATTAATGGATTAGGATTATACGACTTCTTAAAAACATGGTCCTTCATTGCTTACTACATAGAAAGAATTTTGCTGGGCGAGTTTTAATTTTGTGAAATATTACATTTATTCAATAAAAGGTTTTAATGGACGCGTTACAGTGAAACTTCATTAGTTTTATGCAAAAATTCACTAAAATCATGCAGATAATTCTGTCAGTGCAGAATCTCATCCTTTTGAGAGTTTTGCCGCAAATACTTATATAAAATTTTTGTTACCAATATCTGCATAATAGTAAACAAAAAATTATGCCGAGCCCTTTATTGAAAATAGAATTTGTTTTGAATTTTCTGAAGGATTAGACTTTAAGATTTACACTGTTATGGCTGAAAAATTAAGAGTTATGTTTCACTTTTGTTGGTACAATATACATATGTATATGTACGTGTTGAAGATTTACAGATGAACACATGAGATAAAAAAAAAAAACTGAAAGCAAAACATATATACACAACTGCAACACCAACTACATCCATAGATATTAAGAAAATCTAAATGTAGAGTAGCATGAGTAATATTTAAGTTAAAATACATTATTGGGCAATAAGATTATTTAGATGAAAATTGTTAAATTCCATACAAACATCAATCGAAACAAATAAATTTACTTGGTCAAGTAGGTAATGGTAGCATTGGGAGCAAGGCAGCTGAAAATAAAAATAAGTCATCATTTGATGTTGAACAACCTTAAGAACCTGATACTTCGTTACCGGAAGTTTTCATAATCGGAATATATTTGGAAGAAAATTTAATCCTTTTTTCCAAGGATTTGCCACTTAAACTTTAGTTTGGTGACTGTTTCAATTTTAGGATTCAGATTTAAAGTTTAAAGGGTTTACACATGCCAAAAAATGTGTCTTTTCTTACTTTTTAAATCGAATTTACTTATAGCACATTTTTATCAAAACAGAACACATATGTGACCTTCTCCTAGAAAAGGGACCTAGTGTGTCAAAAAAAAAACGGGTTTGGACTTAAGAGTGGATTCTGGTACCTAAAAGGGTGTAGAATAAGATGAAATGAGTTAGATTTCTGATAAAAATTTATTTACCCCATAAAAACGTTAAAACGAACTTGAAAAAATAGATAAAAATGAGAAAAACATTAAAATTTAATTTTTTTTTGATTTTTTGGTTTTAAATTGTTTTTTTTTCGTCAGTCTTCGAATTTTTTTTGGAGTTTGGACTTTTTTTCGGTGTTTCGTGATCTGGTACTTCGATTTTCTTCGGTTTGACAATTTCAGTTTTTTCTTTTTTCGGCGCTTTGACTTTTTTTCGGTGTTTTGTGATCCGGTGCTTCGATTTTTTTTTTCTTGCTGGCAGGTTCAGATTTATTTCTCGATTTTTTTTTGCTTTGGGTTCACTCGGTTTAGGAGCTACAAAATCCCGTTTCTGTGAATTAGTACATAAGACCCTGACATTCTCATACAGATACCATTTGCGATCTAACGATAAACCGCTTGGTGCAATGAGCGGAGGTAATTCGTTTGGTAGCTCAGCCGTTAATCGCAGATTAAATCTTTCTTCTTCCGAGTCCACAAGTTTTTTACATAGAATTTAGTTTTTTTTGAAGTCAAAGTGGTGGTACTTGGTAATACCTAAAATGCAAACGTTTACAAAATTAATTGAAATGAATTTAAAAAATTAAAATCACAAAATCGCGACAGTTTACCTGGTAATCTTTTGTAAAATCCTTCGAAATGAGTATCCCATGTTCACCACTCTACTTCACTTCCATTCACAGCGTTGTTAAATTTATTACTGCTAGATCTATTGACCACATCTTCAAAATCTTGGTAATAATCTACATTTGAGCGACAATATTCTAGTTTCATTAATCCGAAAGAGCGATCAGGACTTAACTTGGTGTGGCCAGTTAGGAGGAAATTTAATAATATCGATTCGTTTAAGCCAGAATCCACTCGCCAGGCCAAAAAATGCATAATTGCGTTATTTTTATTCTGTACTACGCAGTTATCACAAAATAAAACTAAATTTTTAACGGCATTCTTCATGAAGTAATCGTGAATTTGGCTAATTGACAGCAACTCTTCGTCTAATAAATAGTTCGACTGAACGTTAGTGAATTCATTATGAATAACAAAAATTGAACATTTACGAGCTGCTTTGAAATATGACGTTCCGACTTGTTGTGGACTGGATGGATAAGATATATTTTGTGCATAGTCGAAACTCACTACAAGAGTAGAATAAGCATCACTCATCTTGCAGCATTGTTGGTAGAATTCACGCTGGCGTTTCGCATGGTCCAAATGAGTAACAGCCATTAGTAATATTGCTTCTTTTGTATCTGAATCAGATTCTTCCAAAACTCGTCGTAACATCAAGGTGTTCTGTTGACAGACGTCACAAAGATCAGTTTTCGGTTTCATAGGCGAGATGTAAGGGCAGTACTTCATCCAAATTTTGTAAAAAGTTTTAATTGCGATTTTATCTTCAGTAAGACAAACTTTTTCAAAACGACGATAAACAGCACTTTTTGTTTCACTGGATGGTAGCAGCATTACTTTACAGTCCTTGTAGTTTGGCATTCTACCAGGAAGAGATATTGCGAATTTTTCAGCAAAATTTTGAATAAATTGAACGATACGAGTAAGTGATTCCGGTGATAACACACGCGATTGCCGTTTCGAAGACTTGCCACTTAGTTCATGTTTTCGTTCAGAAAAGCCAACATTATCACTATGTCGAATCAAATTTTTATAACGTTTTAAACCAACATCGTAAATAAAAGAAAACATCTTTCTACAAATATGAATGCCACGAAGTAAGTACATTGTATCAACTCTGGATTTAGTTTTTACCCTTTGGCCATACTTCTTCCGACTTTCAGTATTATAAACGTTTTCGACCGATAAATGTTGTCGATGAAATTCCAAATGGCTCAAATGGACTAAATCTTATTCTGGTTTACTTAATTCTTGGAAAAATTGCCGGCTTTGTACAGCAAAATTTTCTGGAATTATCTTATTACATTCTTTCGAACAACATGCTTCGGATTTTTCTCCGTACATCAAATCGATGTTCATCGACTCTTGTATATCTTCAACGGATTTCTCCAATTCGGATATAATATTGGATTCGGAAACATCATGCAAAAAACTTTGATTTTCAGTTAGTCCCGAAGTATTAGCACCGACACTTTCAGATAACGTCATATCGATCTCATCATCGCCATAAACCGAGTCTAGTCTTTTTAAATCATCATCAAAACTGTCAGAAATATCCTTTTTTATAAAAATTACTTCAAATTATTTAAATTACTTCAAATAACAACCAAAATTGCGAAACAACTTTTGAGATATTGATAACACTCGTTATACAGTTGGCACAAGACTGAAGCGTCACTTTATTCTTTTCCTTTCTTATAGTTATTTTTACAATGTTCTTCGTATTCAAACTGAAGGTGTGTTCAAAGTGATAATGCGTTATGAAACTTTAAATGCGTTCTTCTCAAAACTTCATTTTCACACACTAGGTCCCTTTTCTCGGAGAAGGTCACATATTTTAATTTTCAGATTTTTAGCCCATTACAAGAGTTTTCTAAAATTTGCAGAAATCTCGGAAAAGGCTGAGCTATATTGAGTGTTTAAGTCATTCAGTCACGTTATTCTTTTATATTATATATTATATAGAGATTGAGAGAAAGAAGCCGTAGCTGTTAAAGCAGTTGTGTTCAATGAGAAGGGTAAAGAGTAGAATGGAAATTATTTTCTGGTTAAACATGAAGATGTAATAAATTTCCAATGATGCGGCATTTATCCATTGAAATCATTTTTTTTTATTTATTTATTTTCATTGCTTTATTTTAGATTTATTAAGGTGGCCAGCTCCATTTGTTCAAAAAGAAAAATTATATTTCATAATTTCTAAATCTGGTAATTTTGGCAGCCAACTTAGAAATACAAACTTAATTTTCTCTATACAAATCATGGATTCTAACAGATACCTAAACTTGTTTTTAAAAAATCTGGTCACTTTTATAACAATGGTACTTGAACTGGTTTCATAAGAAAATCTACACATCTGTATGTTCTTAATCTTGCATTTGCTAAGAACTCAATATTATTGATGATTTTTAGCTTTTTTATCTGCCATTGTTATACTTTGGCAGAGTTTTTTTTCCTTCTTCAATATGTTGTTAAATGTCTGATGTATACTTTTTTTTTTTCTATACCAGGAAGAAAAGTAAAAACTATATCCTTTGGCTATAACTGTAAAAACATTTAAGAAATCGTTTATAATTTGTACATAAAATTCAAAGTACGAAGATAAATACAACCATACATGGTATGTAGGTGTTGTAGTTGTTGATGGTAACCATAATGTTTGGCTTTTGACCATACACATACCAGACAGTAAGCTCATATAAACATATAAACATTTTATCAATACTACTCCAAGATTCTTAAAACATACTGTTGCTTGTATTGGAGTGCAATATTATGTTCGAAAAGTATGTGGATAAAAGTATTCTATAAATGACCATCACGTAGACAGGGCCCAGTGTAGAAAATCATTACCAGATATGTGGTTATGTAACTACATACTTGGTAATGGTAACTAGTTACTTTTGTTATTACATTTCTTATTACCTTTGTATGGCGATGTCGCGAAAAATAATGAGTTATGGTTACAAACAAGCATACGAAAAATCTCAAAATATGTCATTACCTATATGCTTACCAGTACTGACAAAAATAATGAGTCTAAAAATAGATTTTCAAAAAAATAAATTATATAAAAAAATATTTTTTATTGTATTTTTTGTTTTAAATAAAATTTTCTGGTGCGGGAATCGAACCCGGGTCTACAGATTGCCAGTCAATAGGTCTACCATCTTAGCTATATCGACATGTAATATTTAATAGATAAAAACATAATTGACCTGCTGCACACAAGTAAGCTTACTCGCCAACATACAAAAAATCAAAAAATATGTGGTTACATATATCCTTACCAGTGTTTAAAAAATATTGAGTCTAAAAATAGATTTCAAAAAATTTTCAAAAAAATCTAAAAAATTATTTTCTATTTGAAATAATGATAAAAATAAGTCATTATCAGTAACTCATTATTATATGTTTTAAAATAATGCAGAAGGTAAGTGGGTGTCATTACTGGTAGTCCAAAAAAGAATGATATGTCATTATCGTTTCTACACTTGGGGGTGTAAGAAGTTTGTGATGATGTTACGAAATGTTGGGCCGAGGCCCAATCGACTCAGAATCACTTTTCGTTTTTTTCAATTTAATAATGTCCGTCTGTCCGTGTATCCTTGTGCGCAGACTAAAAGTCGCAAATATTTAGATAATTTAATGAAATTTGGTGCACTGATTTATGTCGGCCGATGGACGAATCCTATTAGTTTAACCAAGTGGCTTGTTCGCACCATATACAAAAGTACGAAAATAGGGGACTTGGAAAAGTAGAAAATTTCAAGATTAAAAAAGTACCAATATAGGGGATGTAGAAAAGTACAAAAAAAAATACAAAAGCACCAAAATAAGGTATTTCGAAAAGTACCAAATTCTATGATTAATAAAAATACCAAAATAGGAAAGTCAGAAAAATACCAAATTCCAAGATTAATAAAAGTACGAAAATCCTTGATTAATTTAGGTATTAATATCTTAGATTAATAAAAGTACCAAAATACAAGTTTATTAGAAATACCAAATTCGATGATTAATAAAAGTACCAAAATTTATTAATTTATAAAACTACCAAAGCCGGTTGATTTATAAAAGTATCAAACCAAATTTCCAAGATTATTAGAAAAACCAAATAAAATAACCAAAATACAAGATGAACAAAAATACCAAAATCAATCATATTCTAATATACGAGATCCTAAATTCAAGAATAATAAAAATACCAACCAATTCAAAATAGTAGCATTATATAAGTACAAAATTCCTAGATTTTATAATCATTGCGGTGCCAAAGTCTTTGATTTTATAATAGTTATAGTACCGAAATCATATGAGTAGCTGTGATGCAAAACTCCTTCGTTACACATTAACCAAATTTTGGGAAGAAGCAAAAAACTTGTTGCAGCTATTAAATTAACCAAATTAGTTGAATGTTTTTTAGTCCTAAATATTAGGCCATTCTTGATTAAAAACTCAACAGTTGAAAAATCGAAATTTTTCTCAAAAGGCGCCAAAAGAACTGTCAGAATCAATTGTCATTTCGGTTTTTTAATTTTTGCAACGAACAGGTTTTGCATTTCAGCTACTCATATATTACATTATAAAGCATTAAAATCATGTGACATGTGACAATGTATCCAGAATCGGAGGTTTGGAAAAGTACCAAAAATAAAATTTGTAGAGGTATTTGGGTTTAGTCGGAGAATAAAAAAGCACAGGCGATTTAGAAAGTGCAAAATCGTAGATTGAGAAATTGCCTTAATCAAAGATACAGTGGGGAGCATTATTGAGTACATGTCAGCACTTGAGGAAACTTACAAATGCAGGCATAAAAATATCGGACAAGGGGACTAAAGTATACTTTTCAGAAAGCAAAAGGTTCGCTTAGTCTAAACCTGGCCTCAGAAATGACCTTCCATATCAGACTTTCGAGCTTTATAAATGGGAAAAACTTAACTTTTCTTCAAAATATTTCGAATCGTATGTTTCCTCGAAAAATATTTTTAACAAGATTTGTAACGGCATCTGAATATACTACTCTTCCTCTTTAAAAAAGTTTTTGAATTCTTTTGAAAACATATTTTTTTACGGATATATCGTTTTTTGAAATTTGGGTCTTTTATTTTTTTTACAATTTTACTTCGAAATTGCGGTGAAGGCCTAAATTTCAATAAAAGATATATCCGTAAAAAAATATGTTATCAAAAGAATTCAAAAATCATTTTAAAGAGGAAGAGTAGTATATTCAGATGCCGTTACGAATCTTGTTAAAAATATTTTTCAAGAAAATATACGATTCGAAATATTTTGAAGAAAAGTTAAGTTTTTCCCATTTATATAGCTCGAAAGTCTGATAAGGAAGGTCATTTCTGAGGCCAGATTTAGATTAAGCGAACCTTTTGCTTTCAGAAAAGTATACTTTAGTCCCCTTGACTGATATTTTTATGTCTGCACTTGTAAGTTTCCTCAAGTACTGACATGTACTCAATAATGCTCCCCACTGTATATAAAAGTAAGAGAATCGCATATTTTTAACGGTAATAAGTTGGAGATTTAAAATAGTACCAAAATCGGATATCCAGAATTGGTAATTACAGTAATGTGTAATGTAATAGGCATATTGAAGTTCTTTCTATTTTTATTCTCGTTGCCATTATTTTTAAAGATCAAAATAGTGGATAAATTCACCCCAAAATGCGAGGAGATGGTTCAGAAAATTGTGCAGAATTTTAAGGTAATATCTTTTTTTTTTTCTGTCACTTGTTTTAAGTAGGCGTGGCTTTTAATAAAGAATTAGCGATATCGACCTTCTATCAAATTATATAGTAAAATTAAGCGAGCACTGATATATTTTTGGAAACTGTATATTTTTGGAAACTCTACAAAATTTCCTTAAATCTTGCATTATCTTTATCCACAAATGGTCTCCAGACTTAAAATGACAGTGCTTCAAACATGACCAGATTTTTTTTTTTTATAGCGATTTTAATATAAAGTTAACAACGATCAAGTGCCAATATACACTTATATAGCATATATTGGACCCGTCGCGCCTCACAGAACTTCGTCCCCATATAAAGATTGGACAAAAATAGAAGGAGTGGAGACAGAGTTTTGAAATTTGGTATACTGACATGAAACCCCTTAGTTAAGAAAAATTTTAATTTTTGGAAATATCGGGCCAAGGACACGCCGACCTCACATAGGTCCTGAAATTTAAAAATAATATATTAGCTACATAAATGGACGTAAAATTACAAAAAGTATCCATTGAGATGCACATAAAACTGGAAACGTTTGTGTCAATTTTTATCAAAATCGAACCAAGGACTCTTAGTCATGCCATATATCCTTTATTTTAAAATCTTTATAAAACCTGCAACAATTATCTGATTGCGATGAAATTTAGCAAGTGAATTCATATAAGGTCAAGCCATATTTGTGCCAAATTTGGGTAAAATCGATTATTTAATAAAAAAAAAAATGCCTTTCACAAAAAATGGGTTTTAAACGCTTAAAATGATTTTTCTAAAAAAAAAATTAAATAGGATTAATATAGGAAACCATGTGAATTCTCCATTTTAGGCATACGGTATGTTCAGCGAACTTATGTAAAGCACTACGAGAAATATTTTTGTGGAACATTTTAACCTTCTATCTCTGCAATTAAAGGGACTTTTTTGGCCCCTTTTTAAAAGGGACAAAAATGGCCCGTAATTTGAAGAGTTAGAGGGTTAAAATGTTCCGCAAAAATATTTGTCATGAAATTCTAATGTAAGTATCTGAAGACATCAGCATTGAAAATGTAATTTAAAGGCCAGTAATAAGTAAAAACTTCAAATGTGTTTAAGGGTTAATATCATACTTATTCAGAATTGCCACTCAAATGTGCCACAAACCTGGGTTTAAGGAGAAACCATGGGAATCTTCCATTTTAGGTATAGGATGTGTTCAGTGAAATTATGTAAAGTACTACGAGGAACATTTTTGTGGAACCTTTTAACCCTTTAACTCTTCAACTTAGGGGTCTCCTTTGTCCCTTTTTAAAAAGGTACCAAAAAAGTCCCTTTCATTGAAGACTTAGAGCGTTAGAATCTTCCACATAAATGTTTCTCGTAGTGTTTTCCTATACTAAAATGGAAGGTTCACATGGTTTGAATACTAAACACTCTTAAATGCGTGAAATTTGTGTAAAAATCATGAATTTAGGCATTTCAAAAAATCCATTTGTTTTTTAATTTGTGGTAAAAAATAGTAATTAATTTTTTAATGATCTATTATATAACAGTATAAACCTACAACAAAAAGAAAAAAAATATCTAATTTTAAATAATTTTTTTTTATACTCCATCAAACTTAAGTAATTTTTGGATTTTCAACAAAAAAAAATATGTTTTTCGGAGCAATAAAAAATAATTGTTTTGTAAACATATACTAAAATCCGTATTTAGTTTAATTAAAAATATATTAAAATAATTAAAAAAAAAATCTTCGAACAAGTTTTTAAAAAAATGAATTTTTGAGAATTATTTTCGTGAAACAGTTAAAACCCATTTTTCTGTTAAGTCATTTTTGCATAAAATTCTCTGAGTTTAGCGCCCTCTCTTGGCGGGCAAATATTTTTTTTCACATGTGTATGAGCCACTTTATTATGTTTAAAAAAATCCTTCTTTAATCACAATTTGAGATAAAAATTTTTTTTTTTAATTTTTGTCCATGGGACGAATCATAGTGCGTCGCCTTCGCAATTGATTTTATATATCAGGTTAGTTTTCTGTTTCTCTCTGAAAAACCTGGGATGTACGTTACTTATTTGTATATTTTGTGTGGGTTTTTCAGTTTTTACGTCTTTTGATCTACGATAGTGTTTTTTAGGGAAATCGTTTTCCTTTAGGATGTGAATGATTTTATTTTTATTATCCTTGTGAAAAACTTCATAACTTATCTCCAGAACACTTCGTATAAAATTGGTAGCAGTGTTCACAATTATCTCTCTGGGATCTTTTGAATAGAAATTTATTAATCTTCCCGACGCTGTGGGTTACCAATCTAACATAAGTATTTTATATTTCTTGATAATAATAGGATTATCAATTTTCTCCTCCTTAGTAAACTGGATTTGGCGGTGATATAAATTTAATATTTTCAAAGTCTCCTCCACGTTGTCTCTTTTTAGAATGCAGAACAAATAGTCTACTTATACGTATAGACTCTCGGTTTAGTTTGCATTACTTCTAGTAAAATCTACTATTATATCAGCAATGACTGGGTATTTTGGTGTTCCCATTGGCATCCCTTTTCTTTGTTCATAAACATAAGAGGTAAATTTCAAAGAAAATTATCTACTTGAATTAAATTTTAATAAAAATTCTTGCCCTTAAAGAAAATTTTAAGTTATTTTCAAAATTCCATTTTTATTTTGTTCCTAGTGTAAGTAGTTATGTACTTTTTGGAAAAACAACTTGTTTTCTTAACAATTTCTTGTTTTTTTTTTTCTTTCTATTACGTTCTGTTTGATTTTATTTTTTGGTATGCTTCATTTCTTGTTGATCCCTAAAGTTATTTACCCATCTAAGGGTTATGGCCTTAAGTACCTCTATGTACGGTGTATGTCCTTGTTCATATAAGTTAAATTTTAGGTATTGAATAGGTATGAGAATAAAACATTGGTATAATCGTGAAGTCATTTCATTTTGGCGTATCATTTATTCGATTATAAATTGCTATGAACAACAAAAAATAAAAAAAATATTTTGTATAAAAGAAAGAAAACAGGATGCAATTCATGTTTGTGTTTGATATTAAACGTTTTATTTTTCTCTTATTTTTTTCATGTATTCAATAGGGGATTCTTAGTTATCAATGACTTTTATTACTACATGTTATAAAAATGAACATACTTTGGCATAAGGACATTTTTAATAAGATATCAAAAGTCATTGTATGCAATAGAAATAGATTTTATGTTGTTGCAATACCATTAGAATGCAGTTTTCAAAAAAATAGTTTGTTAAACATTTAAAGAAAATATAAGTATCAATATTTTTTTTAGCAAGCTTGGCTCATGTGAAAGTAATCTGTATGTTTTTCTGCTATTCAAAAATTGTTCTCTTTCTTTCTTTGGCAATCTTAAATGTACCCTTTTAAATGCAAATGACTAAACACAAAACTAATGACTTGTTTTATAAGAACACTAAAAGATAACCTAACTTATATTAGCAAACTGCACCCCCACTATAAATGTGGCAAATTTACTGCCAGTGTGTAAATTAAAAAAAAATTATACATATAACGCGTAACTATGTTTATCACTTTCTTGCATAAATTTATCAAATTAAATATGTTATACTGCCCAAAAATTAAAGAGTAAAATCATTTCTAAGATATTTTTTTTAATAAAATACAATATATAAGCCTAATAGACCCCTTAGATTCTGGAAAGATTTCTTCATTGAAAATTTTTGAGCGGTACTTTTTTCAATAGGAAAAGCTTCACATTCTGCGCACTTTTTTCCAGAATGTAAGAACTTAAGAAATTACCTAAATCCTGCGTAATTTTTTCTATGGAGAACACAAAAGATTTCGAAAATGTTTCCTGTAGAAAAACCCTCAGAATTTATATACTTTTTACTATAGAGATGCCTCAGATTCAGTGAACTTTTTCGTATTGAAAAAGCCTTGGATTATGAGTTATTAATCCAATAGCGAAAACCTTAGATGTGCACAAGATGTTTTAAATGACGTCGTTTGCTTTGCATAACGAGTGAGTGTGTGCAACGACAGCCAGCCCCTTCTGCTGTTAAAAGGTCTCTTTAATTATATATGCCAACTGGTTTTAAGAGAAACAGTTTCACGTTTTTTTGTTATTTTGCACTGAAACTCCCTTAAAACCAGTTCAGTTTTTCAGATGAGAGCAGTGGATAGTGCCTGGTGTGCAGGCTGGCCAGACTTGGGGTTTTGTCCCCAAATTTGGGGATTTTTTGTTGGTTTTGGGGACAAAAATTTTCATTTGGGGACAGGGGAATTTTTTGGGGATTTTAAAAATATTTTGGCGATTTTTTGGGGATATTTAAAATTTTGAAGATTATATTAACTTTGATTAGTTTTCAGAAAACATCAGCCAAGTGTGTTCGCATAATTTCAAAAAAAGTTACAAATTTACCCTTTTATGGGTTTTCGATATTACTTTAAAGCTTTTTAACACAAATAAATGCTTTTTGCCTGAGAGTTTTTTATAATTAATGTCCCAGAATCTAAAATATTGTTTATACAAAAAAAACATATCGATTATGGATAATGGTCTATTGTATTAAACAAAGTTTAAAAATTCAAATCTAAAAATTCTTTAAAAAATGCCTTAAATTCTTGAAAATTTCAAAATAAAATACATATGTTTAGGGTTCGATTGTTTTTTTTTTAATAATTTAATAAAAATTAAACAATTTCTCCGTAAAAGTACCTAAATTCTGAGAATTTTTATAGACATTTATACAAAAGTAATCCAAGAATTTTTAAAAACAATTATTGTTGTGCTTTTTTTTTATATGTAATTGTAGTTTTTATGCGGATAATGTTCAATTTGAGCTAATTAAAAAGGCTGTACTACCTTTTTCAAAATTTTTTCAAGTTGGGGATTTTTTGGGGATATTTTTAGATTTATTTGGGGACAACAAAAAAAAGTATCTGGCAAGCCTGCTGGTGTGTGCCATTAAAATAACAAAAAAAGAGAAAATATTGTGAGTGAAAAGTGAATAACTATGACATGAACACTAAAAAACGAGTAAATAACAGGTTACGGTAGCGAACCAGTGCTGCCAGATGTGACGACTTTACATGAGAATTTTAACCATATAACGCATAATGAAGTATTTAACCTATAACTTATCGTAGCTAAATACCACCTATTTGCAGATGAAGTAAAAAATAACGTCCTTAGCTCTTAATCCTACCCTTGTACACTACAGTGTACACATTTTTAAAGAATATACAAAACTTAAAAAAGCAAAAAGAACTTTATACTTTTTGTAAATAAGCCCTTGTTTATGTATTACGAAAATACTCTAAACGAAAGCAAAGTACCGAAAATTGGGTTTTGTTTCCCATGTATTTTTGACGAAAGTAATTGTCAATTCCTTTCGTTTAGACTATTTTCGTAATACATAAACAGGCACTAAGTTTTTTAGGCTCTTAGCCTTCAAATAAAAATCGTTGCAGTTCAGCAGTTCAACATAGTCGCGATATTGTTAATGTTTAATATCTCGAGTAAAAAAGTGTATATAAAATTATATGTAAATGGATATATTTGCAATATGTAACTGGATATAATTAAATCCGAAAAATGGTTATATTAAATTGTATCATATTGGATATAATTGTATTTACAAGAATACAAAGTTATATCAAATGATAAACTTATATCCGAATTTTGTCCCGATCAAATTGGATATAAGTTAATCCAATACGATATGATTAAATTTAAATGATAAAAAAAAAACTTTGAATTGGAGGGCAGTAGGATTTCGGGTACTACACACTTAGGGGTGTGATGAAAATCGAAAACGAACAGTTTTTCAATCTAGGATAATTTGTTTCGCGAAAATCAAATTGGCTTCAAATTATTATTGATCGTTTTTTTTTTTTTTTGACGCCGGACATCTAAATTAGGAAATAAAATATAAATTGGTATAGTACAGATCCTAAAATATTTACCATTGAAAATCAGATCGTTTTCGTTTTCGATATTCATCACATGCCTGACTATCAGCCGAGGGCTACTGTTGATAATGAGTAACTATAAAAGACGTTAATGTATAAATCTGTTATTCTTTAAAGACTAGATATTTCTTTTTATCAAATATGGGAATTTTCTTTGGACTTTGAGTGGAAAAATACCACTCAAAACTTATCGGACCAGAACAAAATATATATATATCGTTGGGGAGGTACTTGAAATACCTTTCCAATGACATGCAACATGCCTTAGTAACCCATTACGAGCCGAGCCATGATTTTAAATGTTAATTTTTTTAAATTGGATTTTTTAAATTAAAAAAAAAAACTTTTAGAAGGAAAAAAGCTCAGAAAATATTAATTTAATGAAAAAATTTAGTAAAGCATATAAAAAATCGTTTTTGATCAAATATTACATTAATCTCGAATATATTAGTTAATCTCGAACATTGGTCTGATATTAACTAATATATCGTCGGCTTGCCTGCAAGAAGTGCTATGTTTTTGGTTTTAACAGGTTTTCAGGAGAGCGAAAAAACTGATTTATATTATCCTTTTAAGATATTTTATTGACATCATATGCCCCAATGATTCACGACCTTATTTATTAAAATCATTATTAAGGCATATGATGTCAATGAAATATATTAAAAGGATAATATAAACCAGTTTTTTCGCACTCCTGAAAACCTGTTAAGAACACATAACACTACTTGCAGGCAACTTATTGTTATATAAAAAATAAAACTAAAAATATTTTTCGTATCTATTTATATATAAAATTTTGAACGTTTTTATCAATAATATATTCCTATATATACAATTTGCAATTAATATGATTACATATGAGAAAATTTCTAAAAAAATTTCTAATATATCACCATATAAAAACATATAAGGTCGCACACAATATTTTATATTATCATATATTTTAATATTAAAAAATATATGTTATATGTATATACTCTTTTTTACTCGGGATATCATAAATTCCGAGAAAAGGGGATTTAGGTGTTTCGCATAAACTAATGAAGATAGCTAATTGAAATTTGGTTGCAGCAACCGAGTCAATTCGGTCGGAAAAAATTCAGTTGTCAGCATGAATTGTTTTGAGAGTGTATATTAGACTGTCACTTAAAGTAGCGATTTGTTGATTCTCGTTCATTACACACCCCAGTTTTATTGGAAATGGTCCCAATTGGAAGAAATGGATTTTTGTTTTTTTTTGGAAAACGTTAACCCGTGCCGAAAGTTGGACGAAAATTGCCCATTTTGGAAAAAAGTGTATTACTATTAAAAATTCCCAAAATTCCAAATTTCGAAAAAATTACTTTCTATTCCATTTATTCATTTAATATAGTGAAAATTTCCAAGTGGGCTTTTTTTGCCGAAAAGTGAAAACATTAACCCTATATGGATCAAGTGATATTGTTTTGATCCATTTGGAGTGATATTTTTCCGAAAATTATGAATGTTATTCTGTAAATTTCCTAGTGGGGCGTTTTTGGCCAAAAGAATAAAAATTAACCCCATCTGGATCACGTTACATAAAATAATTATTCTTATCCAGTTGATATTTATACCCTACACCACTATGTGGTCAGGGTATTATAAGTTTGTGCTGATGTTTGTAACACCAAAAAATATTGGTCGTAGACCCACCTTATAGTATACCGATCGGCTCAGAATTTTTTTTTATTTCGATTTAATGATGTCCGTCTGTCCGTCCGTCCGTCCGTCTGTCTGTCTGTCCATGCAATCTTGTGCGCACTCTACGGGTCGCAAATATTAAGATATTTAGATGAAATCTGGTACGCAGACCTATGTTGGCCCAAGGACGAACAAGTTTGATTTTGGTGAACATCGGTCCATGTTTAGACCTAGTGCCCATATAAAGGTCCTACCAAAATTATACTGTTTATACGCTGCAGGTCGCAAATATTAAGATATTTTGATAAAATTTGGTACACAGACCTATATTGGCCCAATAACGCAGCCTATTGATTTTGGTGAACATCTGTCCATGTTTAGACCTAGTGCCCATATAAGTGTCCTACCAAAATGGGCTAGGTTACAAACTGCAGGTCGCTAATATTAAGATATTTTAATGAAATTTGGTGCGCTGACTCACATTATAGAAAATTTTGACACAAGCCCCATTTTAACCCATTCGAATTTCGGATCCAAACAATACACCAGACTGGTGTAGAGTATTGTATAGTCGGCATGCCCGACTTTAACCTTTTTACTCGTTTTTTTTATCAATTTAATGGCTTTACAATCTCGTAGTCATAATTAGTATTAAATTTCATGGGTCTTTTCTGACCCCGGGCCACTAAGGGTTAAATATTTTTTAAACAAATGTAAAGATAATTATATTCTAACCAAATCTAAGTGTTGTTTTTTCGAAAACTGTATAAAATTTGATGAAAACATTCAAATTTTGTTTAGTTTTTGACAAAATGAGCAATTTTTGTAAAATGTCCTGGAAAGCAGTCGCTCCAAACACAAACTCGAATTATCATTTTTCTAATTTATTTTTTTTTCTTTAATATCAACTATTATGTGGTACGAGTGGAAATCGCCATATCCAAATTAGGCATTTTAAAAAATCTTTAAAATTAATTTTAAAAAAACACGTTTTTGCATTTTTATCAAATTCGTGGTTCATTTTGGATTCCAGGCTAAAGTGGGTTAATGATATCCGATGAAGTCAAAATTCCATGTCTGAATCATTTTTACTATATTAAATGAATAAATGGAATAAAAAATAATTTTTATCGAAATTTCGAATTTTGGGAATTTTTAATAGTAATACACTTTTTTTCCAAAAGGAGCCATTTTCGTCCAACTTTCGGCACGGGTTAACGTTTTCCAAAAAAAAAATTTATTTCTTCCATTTGGGACCATTTCCAATAAAACTGGGGGGTGTAATGAACGAAAATTGACAAATCGCTATTTTAAGTGACAGTCTAATATACACTCTCAAAACAATTCATGTTGACAACTGAATTTTTTCCGACCGAATAGGCTCTGTTGCTGCAACCTCGTAGTCGGTTATCAGTTTCGATAACCGAGGTTGCAGCAACCGATGAATTTTTCGGTTGTGGCTATCGAATTATTCTTGTTACAACTGAAATTCTGTTGCCATAGTCAAATTAGTCCTGTCTCAATTGGTTTTCTGTTGCCACAACTGAAAAATTCGGCTACCACAACCGAACCTTGCGATTGGCTAAAAATGCGGTTATCAGAACTGAATCTGTTTTCCGGGTGTATGATATTTTTCCATCCTTATTTCAATAACTATCACCACTTAATAAATTTTTTGTTACCGACTCCAAAAAAGTTTACCAAAACCCAAACTTTTTAAGGTTGAACTACTTTTTAACAAATTTTAGGTTAAGGTTACTTTTACTAATATAAATGCTTAATTTATTCGAACCTTTTAGCATCCCAACAATGTACTGTTGCAATTTTCTTTATATATTGCTAGTCGTCCTTTATAATATCGTTCGCATTTCTTAACTTCTCATTAATAATTAATTTTATGTAATCACAAAAACAAATCAATTTGCAAAAGAGTTTTCCAAAGGAATACAAAAAAAAAAAACAAACGTAAAAAATTAAAGTCCGGCATGTCGACTATGTAAAATCCTATACCACAATAATGGATAATTTTTCGGGGAGCGGCTACAATTCCAGGGCAATTTCAATTAAAGTTGCATTAACTATAGCGAAATATATAATTAGTTTTCGAAAGTATAGCTTTATCATTTTTGTGGTAACCACATCAGCATATAGACGGTACCATGCAGAATATGTGCCCGGTTACTCCGATATTAGAACAGCAAAAGGGTTAACGCAAAAGGTTTAACGTTGTCGGAGTTTCTCAAAATTTCGGAAAACAATCTCTTTCATCTAAGTTAAAAAAAATCGGAATTGATTTTGTTACAGCTAGCTAAAAAACTAAAAATGACAACTTTTGAATGAATTGTTGGCCAAACTCAAACTTTTCTCTAAAATTTTCAAATTATAGCGCCCTCAGTACTAACAATAAGTTAAAAGACATATAGGTGTAATTTTCAGTAGAATTATTCTCTGAGCTTTAGTTAAAAAAACTGTAAGCATTGGCCACTTTTTTATATTTTGTTAAACAAAATTTTAACAAATTCAGAACTAGAGTTTTTTGCCAATATAACGAAAATTCTTCCTAATGTTTATGTATAATCGAATCAGGTGAGTATTTTTTGCGTCTAAAGAATTCAAAAATATTCTCGCATCGGGCAGCGTATAATGGGATTAAAAAATTTGTTCTTTGATTACATAGTAAGTGATCTTTGACACAACGATGGCATGGAGAATCTGTAATAACTTGAATATTTTCGAACAGATTTCCAGATTTTGGAAAGATAACACAGTACAACACTAAAAATGCAGGGGACATGCGACACTTCAATTATGATAGATTTTAGGATGAATATCACGAATGTGAACACCAAATTTTAAAATTAGGTCTTGTTTTGAAATATTCGCAAATTTAGTTTTTAGCACAAAGTCAGTTTTTTCGTCAAAATTTCTTACGAGGGCTGGTCGAAATGTTTTTAGCCCAACAATGAAAAACAAGAGCTAGCTTTTTAAAATTATTTAATTTTTCAATATAATCTCCTGAAACTTCAATACACTTAGAACGTTTTTCTAGCATTTCTATTACTTGACTAAAATAATTTCCCTGAAGCTCCTCAAAGTAATCGCTTACAGCTGCCATTGCATCTTTATTCGAGGTAAAACGTTTGACAGAAAGGAATTTTAGATTAGATTTGGGAATAGGTAGAAGTAAGATGGAGCTAAATCAGAGAAATGAGAAATGATGGGAAATGTTAAATTTTCAACCGAATGCGTTTTTCGTCACCCATCTTACAGAAAGCTTTTTCATCTGTAATTCTTGATGCAATATAAAATGTACTCGATCTTTTGAAATGCCTATGGGATTATATATTTCACGCACTTTCACTCGTCGATCATCTAATATCATATCATGGACTTTAGCTATGATTTCTGGCGTTGTTGAAGTTTTTGGACGTCCACTTCGTGGTTCATTTCCAATGTTTGTATTCAGCAAACCATTTTTTTTTTGTTGCATATGAAGGAGCACTTTCACTTAACACATTCACCACATCATTATGAATTTCTTGTCCCGATAAACCTTTCTTATGTAAATATTTAATCACACCACGATATTTCTAATTTTTCCATTACAAAAAAGCGCCTTTTTTGTACAACTGTTACTATACAAATGAGTTGACATATCGAAATGAAATTAACCATGTGTTCATATGAGGGATGGAAGTTTTCATTATACAAAGCTTTTTGCTGTTTATACCGTCATCTCTATATCAGGCTAAGAACATTTCATACTACCCTCGTATATGTTGGGTCCACGCCCATTATTTTTGGTAGTTACAAACATCAGCACAAACTAAATATACCCTGTTCTATAGAGTGGTGTATAAAAAGTAATTTTACAAAAACCACGTAATTTATCAATAATCCCCCACTAAATAGTCTTGTGGTGGCTCATCACAAATGTAACAAATCGTGCGCATCCTGTCGAAAAACAGAAACCTAGACATACATCTTATTGCTTTTAGATAATAAATAATTATGCCTATTTCTACAAATCATTTAATCAACATTATTTGTAGGAGAATCGAATTGTTCACGTAGGGAAATATCGTTGTCTAGAGAATTTTCTAACAATCTCTGTTGTTAACAAAAACTCATCTGACATAAGTACAACAAAGCAACTAAGCAACAAGCTAAACTAAATGATTAATATTCATTTAGTGTCCTGCCTATATTACTTTGTTCTGTATCTGTATTTCCTTTTTTGCTATTTAGGATTAAATTTTTGTGCATATGAATTCAAGGGTATTCAATAATCACATAACCCATCATCATCACAGTCATATAAAATTCTCATAGGAGGTTTAGAATATCATTTAAACAAAAACAAGCCTCGTAATTGGATAATGATATTGGAAAATTGAAAAGGTTAGTTTTTGTTTATTTCTTTTTGTTTTTTATTATTTCTATGTCTATTGGGAGATATCACCTTTTAGTAGATAACAGAAGCTATATTAAATATTTATGATTGCTTGTGTCTAAAAATAGTTACACAAAGTGTAATTTTAAAGGAATTTGTATTTTCTACAGCAGAAAAGCATTGTTTGTCTCATTCGAGTTTCGTACCAAACTAATCGCTCTGCCATCACAATCCTATTTTGTATGGGACAGCCGAAGTAGGGTTGTAACATAATGATGACTCGATTGTAACCAAAATTTGTTGGTATAGAAATTTTCTCCTAAATACATGAATTAACGATTTTTTTAAAAATACACATACATGCAGAGATTAGATTTGTTGAAACAATCAAATTTGTTTACAATCAAAAGTTGAGATATGGAGTACAAGTATTTGAAAAATATTATAGTTTCTTTTGCCAAAACATAAAAAATAGGTACTTCGAACTTTTGCGTACACTCATAGGAAACAGTTAGTAAAAACTTTAGTACCATAAAACGGTAAGTAATCCAAGTTTGCAAGTTTTTTACCAATTTTAGTTAAAAACTTTGTTAATAATATAATTAAAATTTTATGCTTCTTCAAAGGCAAAGGAATGTAAATATTTTTTTATAACACGTATAGTAGTGGACTAATGTCGAAATTTGTTATAATTTTTATTTTATTATAGAAACTTAAATGATTTTTTTTAAAGCATAAAACTGAAATATTCTTCTTCAATAAAAACCTAAATACAGTAGACTATATCGTTAAGAAGTTAATGAAAAAAATAATTGCAAATTGTGAAATACCGCTTTTATCCAGTATTGTTCATATTTGAAATTTTCGGCAAGTTCTTTCTTTAATATTTTGTCGAAAGTCCTTTGTTCTTTAAAACAGATGCGAGAAGGAATGCCTTCCACGAGATTTTTAATAGTTTGAGGTGGAATATTAGCCCATTCCGCTGAAGATCCTGACCCAAGATCATCTAAGTTGGTCGGTGCTCGCTCGCATTGGGAGAGACTTCTTTTGACAATTGCCCATCAATTCTCGATGGGATTTAAATCGGGGCTCTGACCTGGCCACTTCAAAAACTGGAAAAACTACGCTTGGAAATCACAAATTGAACAAAAGTTATTAATACAGATTTAAAAATATTCAAATATGTATCCACTTTAGTCCACTACTGTATATATTGAAAGCGCCAGAAAACCAGTGTTAATTCAATAAGTTTTCTCATTTACTATTATTTTTATTTTTTTATTGCGTGCATATTATTGCTCTAATATGCATGCAGTGTGCTCTCCGCTTATTTTCAGATATGTTGAGGGCAGGGATGGGAAATGAGATTTTTATGTCGGTATCGAAAAATTGTTTGAAGAGTACATTTTTGACCCCAAGAGTACTAAAAATTTGTTTATCTCTTTTTAATTAATAGGAAAAAATATATAACTTCTCGGTTTACGCTTTTTAGCGGAATTTCGATATAAATATCATGAGAGCAATAATTTTCATGTAAATATATATTTGTATTTAGTAGCCCAAGAAAAATTTGCATATTTTGCTTTAAAGTGCATAATTTTTTATTATATTTTGTTTTTTATTATTTAAATTATCTTTTAAATAAAAGATAAACAAAAGGAAGAATTTGTATAAGTAAAAAGCATACTGTTACAATAACTTTCAAGTTTAGTTTAAAGCGATGCTTTCCTGTAACAAATCTGGTTTTATAAATCGATAAATTTTTTAATTTAGTGCATATTTACTTTTCAGCGCATATTTTTAGTACATATTTATATATTTTTTATGTATGAAAGTCGCGGCCTTATTTATTTCTATTTCATTTTCGAATCAAAATTTTGATTAAACCCGGACTTCTGATTTGGTAAAACCAGTTATAAATCAACAATTACATAAAAGTACTTTTGATGATTTATAACTGGTTTTACCAAATCAGACAGTTCATATACGAAAGTACAAAATTCTCATCCCGTTGGTTTTTTGTACCTTATGTAATGTCTCGTTTTGAGTAGGAAAGTTATCATTTTCTTAGCGGACAACTGAAGAGTAGAGTGATGTCTACGAAACAATTGTATTGTTTATCATGAAAATGATCAACCCTTTTTGAAACAACAAATAAAAATCTAATATGACAATATCATATTAGAATTTGGACTTGAGGTAGAAGAATATTCTAACTAAATATATGAAAATATAGAAAGTCCGAAAAAAACAATTTTTGTATTTTTAATGCAAAGATTAAAATAATTGTTGAAAATAAGCACACCCGGACTTCTATTTTAAAATATACCTATATTTGTTCACTCCCATTAAACTGCACAAATAAAAAATGCGTGGGTGCATACAATTTTTGTAGGGCCAAAATAATTATAATGGATTTACTAAGGTGCTTTTTTACACATTTGTCTACAAAAATTAATTAAAATAACAAAATTAATATATTGTATTTGTGAGTTTTTTTTTTAATAAAAGTTGGAGCAAATGAGGCAAAAAGTTACACAATCTAAGAGCCAGTTAATTTTTTAAAAACTGTTATTTTTTTGTTTAATTTTTCTTTAAATTCGAAACATATTTTATGCTTCCATTTATTTTTGTAACAGAACAAATGTTTGAACAATTTTTTATGAAAAGTGGTAAATCTCTAGAATTACAATAAATTATAAATAAAAACACTGTATAAAAATAAGCGAAAAATGGCAAAACTTTTCGAACACATCAAGTTTTGGTTAAAAATTTTGCATTAAAATGACGGGACACTTGTAAATAATAATAGCAATATCATATCTTATCACGGTAAATGCAATTAAAAATATCTAGCTAGATTTGATGAGAAAATAGCGAAATTGAAAAAAGTAAATACGGAGTGTATTCACGATCGCGATTTGCACATGATGGAAAAAAGCTGAGATTTATTTGTATTTTCTAAGCCTTGAGTAGTTATGACGATGCAAGAGTATCAAATGTGACCCGGGAAAACTATAGTACTTTTTTGAATCAAATAGTATCAAAAAAGGTACAATCGTATCTACTTTCCCATCCCTGGTTGAGGGTAAAAAATAAGGTCTCTACACCAATTTAGATTCTGCGATATTAGCAGGCCAGGCCGTTTGTATTTATTTCCTCAAAATTATCCTAAAAAGATTCATAGCTTTATCCATCTATAATTCTTACAGATAAAGCCTCTGGTGATTAAGTTGCATATAGCTGATTTTTGCATAATGAAACAGCAAACATTTTCTCCGTACAAACTTTTAACGCCCTCATGACTATTAGTGGTGTTTTAAGCAGTCAAAATCAACACTTGTTTCATAACTAAATTATTAAAGTCGCTGTCAAAACAACAGAGTATTATATTAGAAGATGACAAAGCAAATTGTGGTAAAAATTTTTCTTGTTGTTTTCGTTTTTTCTTTAATATTTTAAATGCTAAATAACGCTCCTAGACGAGAACAAGAAATTCTCATTGAGTTTGTAATTTAACTTGACAAATATTTCTAGAAATTTTGAAAACTTCGTCCCCTGACGATTTCTTTCCCAAGAATAAAATCCGGATAGGGACATGCCTTCAACGGATCACTTTTCACAATTTGTCAAACAAGTTTTTGGATTTTATCACATTTAATTCCTTTAATGTCTCTCATTTAAGTTTGGAGAGATGTATATACCCAGGCAGGAAAATACGATCGGCACGATATTGGCATAACATTGGCGGTGGTCGGTTATGCGTTGGCAGAATGTGGGATTAATAATCCTTATAGCATTGTCCTGTTACCCTAATTGATAACAGCGGCCAACCGTTGGTTGGCGATAACTTGCCAACATTTCCACAACGTTATCAAAATTCAAAAGAAAAGGTGGGCTAAAAATGGATTTTCAAAAAAAAATTTTTTTTTTATTTCCCAGTTAAAAATCGACATATATGAATCCATAAAGGTTAACCCTTAGTGATGAAAATTTCCATCATAAAATTTATTGAAGAAAAAATACACACAAGCACGCGATTTGTAATTTTTTTGTTACTGGCAACAATTTACATCACTATTGTTTCAATTGGAACACATCTGTCAAAAAAATAAAGTAAGCTTCATTATTAATTAGCAGGTTTAAACTTGTCACCCAACATATTACAGTGATTTTTTTCACAAAAAGAGATAAAATCATGCAAAGAAGGGTTGAATGTATGTTCGCGCATGCTCATCAATATGCATTCAGGACCACACATGGATACATAAATCTCCATACAAAAGTCATATATGACCATACGTGTGCATTCACGAAATTTGAGGTAATATCTACGTGTATGACTATTAGAGTGGGCCGAACTTTGCCGAATTGCGAATTTCAAACACGGAGGGTGCGGAAAAGTTTTGTATGCGTCTAGTAAACAGTAAAAAATAAAAATTTTAAAAATCGGTTCACGTTCAAAGTCCCCGCAAAGCGGTTGAAATTTCGGAAAGTTTTAAAAAAAATCCTTAAATTTTGTTTAAAAATATTTGTTGTTGTGATAAATTATTTCTAATACATTATAGTTCACTGAATCCAAAAAAAATAAAAAATTTTTAATCGGCTTTTTAATTTAGCTGAAATATACGTTTTTTTCATTCTTAATTTTTTTCTTTTTCAACATAAAACTATCTTTCATTTAAGTGTAAAAAAGTTGAAAAATGTTGAAGGGTATTCCAAGGACGCTGCGACAAAAGTTGTAACAACTTTCAGAGTTAAAAGTGGTCGTTTTTTGTGATCACTGTTTTTTTAAGAGATTTTACCTATTTATTGTTTTGGATTAACATAAAACAACATTTTTATGACTGGTTCATCTTTTTTAATAATTTTGGGTATTTTGATCATAAATATAAAACAGCGTGATCGGATCTCGATATTTGGGACATAATGCTCGAAAAGTATCCACTTTTTTTATACACACAATGTTCGAAAAGTATGCTACTTTATATTTTTTGTTGTATTGAAAGAATATTTTAGAATAAAATTATTTACCTAATAGTTTTTTTTTTGTAAAACTTTTGAAAAATATTTTATACACTGTGCCACAAAAGTATATATAAAAACTGTAATTGCATATAACTTAATAAATTAGTGTTTAATAAATAATATAAAAATTAAATTGCGTGCTTGTATTTAAACTTTTATAACACAATGTTCGAAAAGTATACTCTTTTTTGTCCACAGAATGTTCGAAAAGTATTCTACTTTATAGTAAGAGAATATTTTAGAATAAAATTAAACACTTAAATAGTTTCTTTGAAAAAAAAAATGTTACTAAAAATTAGTTAAAAATGATGCTGCAGAAAAACCTGCTGAAATTAGTAGATTTTTTTGCTTAATACTAGTAAAATAAGAACAGCAAAATTAATACTGTTAAATTTACCGAATTTTAGTTTTATTTAAGTTAACTTCTAGTTAATTGAAAAAGCAAATCTGCAGACAATTTTGCTAAATATTAGTGGAATAAAAATAGCCAAATTAAACTCTTATATCTAAAAACTTTTTTCTATTTTTAAGCTAAATTTAGTTGAATGCAAATAGAAGTCTATCCTGCTAAAATCAGTAGAAATATTTGCTAAAAAACTGTGCAATGCTGTTTTCAAAAGGCTCGATTTTTATTTGCATTTAAAAAAAATCTAAAAAAAACTTGGAAAATTTAAAATATTTTAGTGATTTTTAGGCTACAAATTATTTAGCAAAATTTTTTGCTGATTTTAGCAGGTTAATTTGCTATTTTTGATTAACAAAAATTTAGCTAAAATATAAAGAAAAATTCTGTATATTTAACAGTTTTATTTTTGCTGTTCCTATATTACAAATATATAGCAAAAATAATCTGTTAACTTTAGCAGTTTTTTCTGCAGCATAATTTTTAACTAATTTTTAGTAATTTCAATTAAATTTTTTATAGACGTTTTTCTATTTTCCAATACATATATATTTTATTAGTTATACTGTGAGACAAATGGTAGGGGTCAGTGATCGGGAAGGGTTCAAACTACCGGGGAAAGTTATATCGGTAAAAAAGAAGTTATACGTGTCCCGGCGTTTCGCTGGGTTTACCGGCAAAACTGTTGAGTATATAGAAAAACGTTATATGAACAGATTAAAGGAATTGTAATTTTTAATTTTTTTAAAATTGTTTCAGCAAAATCGGACTTGTGGTTCTCGAGTTATGTCAAAAAAAGATATATCTCGATTCCTAGGGTTGACCCAGCGAAACGCCGGGACACGTATAACTTGTTTTTGACCGATATAACATTTCCCGTTGGTTTCATCCCATCCCGATTTTTACTGTCGCATAGTGTTATTATTATATAAACAGATGCATTAAGAAATCAAGGTTTTTAAAGAAAACTCCATTTTCGCTATATAGAAAATATTACTTACATCCCTTTACTAACATCAAAATTTTAACAGTGGAAAAAAAAAAGATTATATTATAATTTTTTTCAGAGGAACAAGTACACACTTACCAATTTACTTTAAGAAAAATTACAGTCATTTCACATTTACCTAGACATTTAGATGTTTCTTCAGAAAAACGGCAGTTTTGATGGCAGACATTTACTAAGAAAGGAAAAAAAAATAACATTGTAATCTATTCAGACAAGTAACTCATTTTTAAATACAAATTTATGTTGTAACCTGGCAAATTTTTAATGAATAAAACTTTGTCATTGTTATGATGGATTGTTAGATAGAGTACAGCAATAGCTAGCATGAAAGAATATCAAGTTAAAAAAAATTCTTACAACATTTACAAAATACATAAGTTTTTTTCTTCATTTTTTTCCGTTATATTCAACGGAATGAAACAGGTAAATGAAACGCGTAATGTTATAAAAGGAAGTAAAAATTGTAAATTACAATTACAGCCGGTTATAAATATATTGTAAAGTATTATGCTTGTTGTACTGTTTGTTAGTCATAAAAATTTGATTAATTTCTTATGCTTAATGGTAGACTATAAATTTAAGTTAATATAACATTAAATAACGAAAAATAATCTAAGTAAAATGTGAATGAAGAAATGTATGTTATTAAAAAAACCTGGAATTTTTAAACCCAAGTGGAAATTGTTTAAAAAAATTTCTGCAGGATAAATGACTTTGTTATTTTAACTGTGGCCATGGCCATTTAATAAAAATATAGTTGCTAATTTATATCTACAATGTTTCTTATTGGCTTTCCCTGCTGAAAATCAGAAAATTTTATGGCCAAAAAGGTAAAGTTTCTTTTTTTGTGTTAAAAATTTTTTTTATCCTAAAATAAATCTTACCCCATGCAAAAAAAGTATTTTGTGACTTACGTTTTATACATGATTTTATCCGAAAAATGAGAACATCTTACTGTATCATATTATATCTAAATTGGTTTAATAAGATCTAAATTCATACAATTAGATAATTATTTGAAACAATTATATATACTTTGATTGATTAAGATAAAGTTTTATACAATTTGATCCGAATTTTGTCCCCACTCAAATGTATCAAATTATATATAATGTAATACAAATGCATCCAATTAGATACACTTGCATATAAAAATATGTAATTATATGTGGCATATGTAGTGACATATAGATAGATATATAATTGGATATTATCATACATTGCACTATATAAAGTGTAATATGAGGGAATATATATTTATATATTTAATATACTTGGGTAGTTCCAAATCTATTGCCAATAATATTAGTAAGAACAGAGAAAACAGATTTTTAAAATCGAATTGTTTTTGGCAACTGAATGGTTTAGATATTAATAAGAACTGGGTCGACAACGACATGTGCTTTTTCATATATTTTGTATGGGAAGCAAAATGTCGCCATGTCGTCCAGCGATTTGTCGTCGCAATAGAATCTATTCTATTTTCGTGACGACACACTAATACACACTCAAAATATTTGTCAAATAATTGCCATATTTTTGACTAATTAAGGGAACAGAGTTGCAGAAATTCGTATTAGAGTTGCAAAAATTCGTATTAGAGTTGCAAAAATTCGCACGTTGTTTACAAAAAAATAATTTTTTTGACAGAAGAAATATAATTGAAAATAAAAATGCATAATTTACCGCAAAAAAGCAAAATTAAATACAAAAAATTGTAAAACAACAAGAATTAATGGAAAACCAATTGAATTGGTGAAGAATTGTGTCGAAAAAATACAACCATATTCTTGTTTTGCTTTAATTTTTTTCTAAATGTCAAAAAATGTCGACAATCGATTGTCGCTGAATTTAAATTATTCGCGACGACTTTTGCTGTCGTCGGTCGACAATCGACACAGTTGTGATTAACCTCTTATTTGCAGAAAAAGAATTATTTGTTTATCGCAATGAAACATATTCCTGCGTCTATGGAAATATAATATTCCATCTAAAATTCTGTTTGAATAACCGGATTTCTATCACTGCAAATACAAATTGCTGTTACTGAATTATGAAGTGGGAAAAAAATTATGTTGGCATTGTGAATCTATTTCTTATATCGAGATGTAAATAATTGAGTATTACTAAATTTTTATTAGAGCATAATTACCCTTATTGTCTTCCACTCTTTTCGGAAATTATATTTATTAATCGCAGCTATAGTATCTCAATACTAATTCAATATTATTTTATTTAAGTTGACAATCCTTTCCTCAATTCCAATTGGGTTTATACCCATTTATTTTTATGTTTTATTAACATTCACTCACCATTCAGTTTAAGCCATTTTCAGCTTAATAACAAATTTGACAAATCTATTTTGACATTTGTATTACAGTTTTAACAAATAATACCACAAGCAAGTAAAACCACTTTATCTATTATTCTCCTAATTTGTAAAGCATATTTTTAGGGCGTTTTCTACCCCATTTTTTCTCTATTGTGGGTTTTGTAATATTGTTTGCGTTTTGCCTGTAAACTGCCCCCGCTATCTTCTTAACAAACCGCACATTAGTAAGAAAACATTACTGAAATATTATGGTTATTATAACGCCTTTTATGAAGGGGTTAATTTTCTTTTTGTTATTGTTGTTGTTGTTCCTTTACATGGTTTTCCTTGAGAATATTAAAAAGAATTAAATTAAACTTTTTCTCTCTGTCACTTAGTTTATACTTCCTTTTGTCATTGCAACAATCTAATACATATAACAATAATAACAATTTGTATGCAGTAGTAGTAAAACGAAAATGTCAAGTTTAATACTATACACATTGGATGGGGGTAAAAGTTAGGTCTTGGATTTGACAAGAGAATGCCTTTAGCTTTTCAAATTTTACGAAAGAAATATACGTGACAGTGTATTCAAATTTAAGGTTAACCTCCTTTTTGGAGTCAAAATTCATCTAATTCTTATAGGCGCTACGAAATAACTCCCAATGACATAACATCCAAACGAAGAAATGAAGCAATGCCAATGAAACAAAGCCAAAAAATTGAATAAAACCCAAGAGAAGAAGATAAAATAAACCAAAATATGATGAAATAAGACCCAAAAGTGAATTAAGTTCAAAATTAAATGAAATAAGTTCCAGTGATATTATCTGCAAAAAAAATTAATTAAGTCCCAATATGTTATTTATTTATTGAAACTTAATATGTAATGTTAATCCCTTAGTTCCTACTGAAATTTCTCGCCTGGCAAAAATGAAACCAACATCTGTATAATTACGTCGCCGCAAATTTGTTTTTATTGCATTTAGCGAAGCCGTTTCCTAATCTTAAATGAAAACTGCTCTGTATAAATCCATAATATTTATTAATTAGTATTAAGATAGAAGTAGGGTTTTTCTTTTCCCAGACTTTTTCATTTCCCGGGACAGCGGGATTTTTTTCGGAATTACCCGGGATCCCGGGAATTCCCGCTCGTTAGAAAATATATAAATTCGATATATATTGTACTTGAAAAACCACTTTTTGATTAAACACCGTTCGACAAAGTATATGTTTTGGTTGTATCCATGAGAAAATGTTCTGAAAGGAGGGCTAAATATCCATGTCTTCCACTTTATCCAGGTCAATTCGTTTAACAATTTAAATCGTCAATTAGTATTTATGTATAATATTTATATGGAAGGCCGTCCTAATTAAAGAAAAACTCTTAGTAATATATTAACTAAATATTAATTTCGCGGTTTAAACTGTCAAACGAATTGATATATTATTTTGATCCGTTTTTCAGGATATGTTGGAATTGTCAAAGTTTGCAAACTTGTGTCGGACCAGCTTTATAGTCAGAACTAAAATCAATTTTTCGCTCAAATATTTCTTATACATGAAATCCAAAAATTTCTATTTCTAGATATTTTGTTTTTTTCTATGCAGATTTTCAGAAGTATCCGTCTAGAATTAATTTTATAAAAAAGTTTAAAAGTGATAATTTTTCACATAAATTTTTAGGCAAATTCGCCTAAATTGTTTTATAAAAGTAGACACTAAAATATTAAATAGTTTCATAACTTTAATTAGTTTTCTTGAATAGAAATTTTTTATGCCACAACTCCTTAAAAAGAAATTATTTAATTTTCATATTTAGTTGCATTTTAAATTATCATATAAAAAATTCAAAATAATTTGTAAAAGCATCTGATGTATTTGTTATTTTAAAAATTAATAATATTTAAAAAATATATTTAAAATAAAGGAATAGCAATTGAACTTTAAATGAAATTATTTGAAGTAAAAGAAATTTGTGAAAAGGTGACACGGAGGAAATAAGAAGATAAACAGATAAAATCTGAAGTAGAATGTTTGTATATGTCTGTTTGATCACTTCTGAAATTATTCATATAAAGACAATCTGACAACTAAAATATAAACAATAATACAATTTAATGGAAGATCACTGATGAAGCCTGTCCATAAAAAGGCAGAAACTAGATCTAGTCTGATTTGCAAATTTAATGTGTTTATAACTTTTGAGGAAGGTTTATTCTTCTTCTTAACCTCAAACCTACTAAATTAGAATTAATAAAAATACATATTAATGACAATATTAATTGTATTTGGTCTATACGACGCGTTTGAAAAAACAACACTTTACTATCAAAATACTTATGTTAATTGAAAATACGAAAAAATTACTATTTTTTAACTTTAATCCCTAGTTTGTTGGAGGTATTTGGAACTGAAATAATGATGTTGAAATGTTGTATAAGGCTGGTCAACACTATAAGATTTTCGGTACGATTTTACTTCAGTACACGTGCAAAAAATATAGGCAATGTTGCAAAACCTTTCCGAGAATCTTGTAGTATAAAACAGCCTAAACAAATATCATCATCTTAAAGAAGAAAAAAATTCCCGAAGGACAAGTATTTTAGTTTGTAAATTTGGTAATTGCTAATATAATATTTTTCGGTTTAACTAAACCAAATTCAATTGGCATCCAAAAACAATTTGGCTTAATTCAGTTTATTTAATTTTAAACCGTATTTTTTAATTTTAAATATTCTTTATTTAAATTAATTTAGAAAAATCAATGCTTTAAATTTAAATAAAGCTTCTAAAATTGCAATAAAACTAGCTAAAACTACTGTAAGACTAAAAAAAATCCCGGGAAATCCCGCATAAAATTCCCGGGATTGCGGGATTCAAAAAAGGGCGGGATAATAAACCCTAGATAGAAGGGAACAGCTGTTGAAATCAGGGATGGAAAGAAAGCTCGAGCGAGCCAAAAATATATACAATTTTTTTTTAAAAAGCCCGGAAGCCAAAATTAAAAGCGCTGCTGAAATGAAAAAAGCTCGCAACTAAAAAAAAAACAAAGAGCTTATAAAAATGAAAAGGCTCGTTTACAAAACTGAATAGAGTTTTTTAAATCGAGCAGATCGTACAAAAAATTTGATAGAGATTTTTTTATCGAGCAGCTCTTTAACGAAATTTAAATGAGTTTTTTGAAATCGAGCCGCTCCCATTAAAATAATTTAGTTATTATAAAAAACAAAAACGGTAACTTAGTTACACTATATCCAACAGTACTATAGTCCCTAGATTTTAAATTTTAAAAACCCCACACGTAAAATATTACAAAATAATGGCGAAATGTGCAAATATGCTTTGTGGTTCAAAAAATGCAATTTTTCTTTTTTGCAACTAACCACCAAACTTTGCTGTATGAAGTGGGTGTTAACGTCCCTAGATTACAAATTAAAAAAAAACGCACTTTAAAAATTGCAAAATAATGGTGGAACGCGAAAAAAGACTTTATGGTAGAAAAAGTTAAAACACTGAATCAGCGATTAACATTCTGCAAACGAATATAATGGTGGAAAAATTTCCTTTTTTGCAAAAAATTATTATTATATACCCTATACCAAAATGGTATTATACACTCTCGATTATGAATTTAAATAAAACACACTTAAAAAATTGCAAAATAATGGCGGAACGCGAAAAAAGACTTTATGATGCAAAAACTTAATTAAAACGAGTAAAAAGGTTAAAGTCGCGCATGCCGACTATACAATACCCTACACCAGTCTGGTTAAAAGCCAACTAATGTTTGGATCCGAAATTGGAATGGGTTCAAATGGGACTTGTGTTAAAATTTTCTATAATGTGAGTCAGCGAATCAAATTTCATTAAAATATCTTAATATTTGCGACCTGCAGTTTGTAACCAAGCCAATTATGGGGGGACCCTTATATGGGCACTAGGTCTAAACATGCACCGGTGTTTACCAAAATTAATAGGCTTCGTCCTTGGGCTATCATAGGTCGGTGTACCAAATTTCATCAAAATATCTTAATATTTGCGACCTGCAGCGTATAAACAATATAATTTTGGTAGGACCCTTATATGGGCACTAGGTCTAAACAAGGACCGATGTTCACCAAAATCTATAGGCTTCGTCCCTGGGCTAACGTAGGTCTGTGTACCAAATTTCATTAAAATATCTTAATATCTGCGACCTGCAGCGTATAAATCATATAATTTTAGTAGGACCCTTATATGGGCACTAGGTCTAAACATGGACCGATGTTCACCAAAATCAATAGGCTTCGTCCCTGGGCCGACATAAGTCGGTGTACCATATTTCATCAAAATACCTTAATATTTGCGACCTGCAGCGTATAAACAATATAATTTTGGTAGGACCCGTATATGGGCACTAGGTCTAAACGTGGATGGATGTTCAGCAAAATCAATAGGCGTCATCCTTGGGCCGACATAAGTCGGTGTACCAAGTTTCATCAAAATATCTTAATATTTGCGACCTGTAGAGTGCGTACAAGAATGCATTGACAGACAGACAGACGGACGGACGGATCGTTAAATCAAAATAAAAAAAATTCTGTGCCGATCGGTATACTATAAGGTGGGTCTAGGACCAATATTTTTTGGTGTTACAAACATCAGCACAAACTTATAATACCCTGACCACATAGTGATGTAGGGTATAAAAATTAATCAGTGATTTACATTCTGCAAACAAATATGTTGATGTAAAAATCTTCCTTTTTGAAAACTTTTTTCGCGATTTTTTTTTTTTGCAACTAGCGGCCAAACTTTGTTTTACGAAATAGGTATTATAGTCCGTAGATTATAAATTAAAAGAATGCGAACTTAAAAAATTGTAAAATAATGGCGGAACGCGAAAAAAGACTTTATGGTGGAAAAATTTGATTAAAAAACTTAATCAGCTATTTACATCCTGCAAACAAATATGTTGATGGAAAAATTTTCCTTTTTGCAATTCTTTTTCTTTCGCGATTATTTTCGAGATTTTTTA
Source organism: Leucophora obtusa (assembly GCA_949987735.1). Lineage (NCBI taxonomy): Eukaryota > Metazoa > Arthropoda > Insecta > Diptera > Anthomyiidae > Leucophora > Leucophora obtusa. The sequence goes on along the minus strand of OX465299.1, from coordinate 56,034,296 downwards.
TGCAACTAGCCACCAAACTTTGTTTCATGAAATGGGTATTATAGTTCCTAGATTATAAATTTTAAAGAACCGAACTTAAAAAATTGCAAAATAACGGTGAAACACGAAAAAAGGCTTTATGGTGCAAAAATTTAATTAAAAAACTTAATTAGCTATTTACATTCTGCAAACAAATATGTTGATGCAAAAATTTTCTTTTTTACAAATTTTTTTTTCCCAATTATTTTCGCAATTTTTTTTTTTTGTAACTAGCCACCAAACTTTGTTTTATGAAGTGGGTATTATAGTCGCAAGATTATAAATTTTAAAAACCCGAACTTAAAAAATTGAAAATAATGGCGGAACGCGAAAAAATACCTTATGGTGCAAAAATTTAGTTAAAAACTTACATTCTGCAAAAAAATATATTGATAAAAAAATTTTCCTTTTTCAAATTTTTTTTCGCGATTTCTTTTTTTGCAACTAGCCGCCAAATTTTGTTGTATGAAATGGGTATTATTAGTCCCTATATTATAAATAATAAATAAACGGAACTTAAAAAATTGCAAAATAATGGCGGAATGCGAAAAAGTCTTTATGGCGCAGAAATTAAGTAAAAAACTGAAAACAGCGATTAACGTTCTGCAAACTGATGCAAAGATCCCAAGTAAAAAAAAATGATATGGAGCCATATGAAGTTATATTTAAATATATATAATCTTTTATGTAATTAGATATAATTATATCCGAAAAATGAGAACGTCTTATTGTATCATATTGTATCGAATTGTATACAATTATATACAATTTGGTACAATTTGATACAATTTTATGCAATTCGATACAATTGTATCCGAATTTTGTCCTCATCCAATTACATCAAATTATATCTTTTTGTATAAAATTATATAAAATGTTATAAAAGTGGACATAGTTTGATACAATTATATCTAAATATTAACCTTATACTTTACATAGGACCATATCTAACAATATACATACAAAAATAATTTTTTTAAATAAAAAAAAATTTTCAATTGCTTGTAATTGTAATTGTTCTTTTTTGAATTGCAATTACAAATAATCGGCCTGATTACAAGTGTCGAATTTGTAGTCGAAATTTTCGACTCCATATAAAATGATTTTGTATATAATGGAAATTATAAAGAAATGAAACTCTGATGCTGGATTTTTTTAAATCTGAGTGCTATGGTAAATCCAATTGAAAAATTGTTCAAAAGTTGCGTTTTTAGTGAATTTTCAGCAAATTCGACTTAGTTTCGACTACGACTACGAACCTCGTAATAAGGCCGAATATGTAATTATAGATGAGTTTTTTTTTCAATTACAATTACATGTAATTGTGTAATTGCATGTGTAATTAATTACAAAATGTAATGATTAACCTCAGGCCTGCTGGAGATCTTATAATTTCGATAAATCTTCCATTACTTTTATCCAGATTTATCATGACAGTGCAATAAACATGAAAAAAAATTTCTTTTAATTTAGTAATTTTAAAATAAAGTTAACAACAATGAAATTTTAAAGTTAATAGGATTATGATATACAACCAAGATATAAGAAATCAGTCAAGTGTACGTTATAGTATAGAGAATTTCGTATTAAAGGCAATTTTTACTCATGCTCAAAAAAAAAACCAAAAAAAAAAAAAACAAATTACTCACGCACGAGCATTTCGTTTTTTACAGTAAAAATTACTAAAAACATATGATGCAAAAAATAAACTCACACACGAATCAATCACGGGTTATTCTTACTCATGCTCACGCACGAATCACTTAAGTATAGTAATTATTACTCACGATCACGTGTGAATAACGTGACTCACGAACATTTCGTGTCACGCGCCAATCCCTAGTAATTACTAAATCTAAAACTAGTTCAAAATCATTGATAACATGGAACCAAATATAATACAATACGGTTTTATATGGACCTTATATATTTTTATATAAAATCACTTTGAAAAAATTGCCTATGTGGGATGATATATCATTATAGATGATTTTATAAAGAATGTTATAAGTTATATATGGGTTCATATTCGTCAATATATAATCATAACTAACACAAATTATAAAAGATTTCTTATATGGATCCACATAGTTTTATATTATTATGTATAGTGTCATACTAAATTATATATAAACGTACATGTAATTATGTCTTTTATATGTTACTTTATGTACTTATATATAGCACATACATATATATGTAGGTCAATATGTAATAATATAAAATCACATATGTCTCCATATTAAAACCTTTAAGGAAAAAATATCTAACATATGACTATATAAAAGTATATCTGCTTGAATTTAAAAGCATATCCTGCCATATGTAACTATAAGTTACTATATCCAATTACATAAAATAATATATGATTATATCAAAACTTTTTTACTCGGGATGTTAAAAATTTTTTCTCCGCAATTTTTTTTTTGCAAATAGCGACCAATTTTTGGCATAATTGTCCTTGGATTATGAATTTCAAAAAACCGCACTTAAAAAGTTGCAAAATAATGGCGTAATGCGAAAAAAGGCTTTGTGGTGCAGAAATTAAATTAAAAGACTTAATTGGCGATTAACATTCTGCAAAAGAATATGTTAACGCAAATATTTTCCGTTTTGTAAAAATTTTTTTTGCAAACATCCACCATACTTTGTAATAAGTTTGGGTATTTTAGTCCCTAACATAGCTTACGTTTTCATAATACTCGATTTATTTTTTGGAAAAGAGCCTTTTTTTTGTGAAGCTCTTTTTAATTTTTTGAGCGTAATCATTGAGCTCGCTTATTTTAAAAAATTGAGGAAACTATATTTTTTAGCTACTTTCATTTTTATATAAGGGCGAGCTAAATTTTTTATCTCGTTTTAAAAAAAATAGCGAGCTGTGTTTTCGGGCTCTGTCCTTTTTTTGAAAAGAGCAAGAGCCCGAGCGAGCATTTCCATCCCTGGTTGAAATTAAATTATTGTATCAACCAATTTTATTACTTTTTTAAATTTATAATCTAGTCGAAAATAAGCGCAACTGGCGATAATTTAGTTTGGTCGCAAGATTTTTGAAACTATAGCAATTTCTCATGCACCTAATCGCATTGATTTTATTTTTTACAATTTTTATAAATTGTAAAAAATAAAATCAGTTATAATTTAATTACAGAATCTTCGAAATGTTGTTTATTTTTAAAATTAATATTCAATTTAGTTAAAAAAGTGCCACAAATGAAAATTTGGTTTGGTTTAAAAAATCGCGCAATTTTTTGGTTTCAAAAATGAATCGCCAAACTAAATTATCGCCAGTGGCGGTTATTTTGGAGATTATTTCACTGACGGTTAAGAGATTGCGCTTGTTTTAAAACCAAGCCAAATTTTCAACTGTAGTGCTTTTTAAAGAGTGTTTTATGTACCTAAAGTAGTTTATTTAAATTTTCGACCATTCCTTCAAAATTTATTGTGGGTTTATCAGAAATTGATTAAACAGCTAAATATGTGTAACATTTTGGAATATTGATGAACAACATTTGTTAAAAACAGCCTACTAATATAATTAAAAAAGATAAACTAACAAAACTTCTTTTAATTGTAAGAAATATGGCAAAGTAATATATTAAGGTGTCCCATTGATTACGAAGTTTTATGCTAACATCCCCAGTTTCGTTACATTTCGCATAAAATGTGCGAATTAACAAAATCTAAACACTAGTCGGTAGGGGTGTTTATAAAATAAATTTTGGCTGACTTTAGCAGGTTGATTTGTTATTTTCGATTAATAAAAACTAAACTCAAATATAACTAAAATTCTGTATACTTAACAAGCTTGTTCGTTTACTTACTACAAGTTACTACTTTTACTACAGCTGGAAAAATACTATACAAAAAGTAAACAAAACTTTCCAATTGTAGTAAAAGTAGTAAGAATTTCGAGTAATCGAACACACTGAACAATTTAAATTTTGCTGTTCATATCTTACTAATATATAGCAAAAATAATCTGCTAATTTTAACAGTTTTTTCTGCAATATAATTTTTAACTAATTTTTAGTATATAACTCCATTAGTGTACGTAACCATAATTAAGTAAGTAGTCCAAAAATTGAGGGATTTGAACTTTCTAAGCACGTTTATATATCCTATAACACTATTTGATATATAAGTATGTAGGTAAATTAGGCTGTCCCTTATATCTAAAGTTGTTCCGAATCGCACACCCTGGTGCCTTTTTTGTGAAGTTACTAGGAGAACTAATCCAGAAAAAAATTCAGCTCAATCCGAGAATTTTTATGATATCCCTGGCTCGCTCCTAGTTCTGAATACGATTTACAAAGGGAAAAATAGGGTTAAAATGGGATAAATTATGAAAATCGTAAAAAATTCAATATTTTTTCAGAAACTTCAAAGCCTTACTTGGGGCCTTGAACAAAAACCATTTTTCCCAAAAAATATTTAAAAAAAAAGGAAATGTATAGAAAATGTCATTTTTCTATTTTTGTAGTAGAAAAAAAATTTACAAGATGAAATAGGGATTTTATTTAAACGTGGAATAACACCTCATAGAATAACGTTTAAAATTACATAACCAACATTTTTGAGATTGTAGGTGTGGAACAAGTCTTTTAAAGGAGAAAGTGTTTTTAAAAAAAATCTGGAAGCTACAGGACATCAAATGTATCCACAAAACGTGTTTTTTTAACTTTTAGGTCATAATATTTCCAAAACCTGACGTGATAGGGATATGCTGAAGTCAGATTCGGAATCAGCACGTCTGATTCTTGGTTAGAAAAGTTCATCAAATTTTGTCTGCCTGCGTATTCCAGTAGATTCGGGTATAATTTCCTATGCTGGCAACAATTTTTTAAATGTTTCCAACTACTCGTATTAAATATTAAAAACCAAACTGCGGTAACTTATTTAAAGCAAAACCCGTTTAATTGTTTTCAAAAGTGTCAAATAATATTTTGAAACACTTAGAATATTGTTCCACCTCCAGTCCAAAATACAATATTATATTGTCATATTAGCTTTTATTTAGACTTGAGGTAGAACAAAATTCTAACTGCATATGTGACAGTGCATAGAGAAAGGGACCTAAGGGTAAAAAAATCAATTTTTTTTTTTGTGGACAACATCTGAGCATCGAATGAGACCGATCCCATGCTCTCCTGACCTTAGGTCCCATTCTATTTTGCGCGTCACATATATTAAAATATAGCAAGTCCAAAAAAACAAATTTTGTATTTTTTAATGCAAAAATTAAAATAAATGTAAATACCCTGAGTCTTATTTGAAAACTATTTTTCCTCTAATCCAATATTAATAAAAACAAATTTTGTACAAAGCAATGTTTAGTTGTTATTGTGTATAACTACATAGTCGACTTTCATCACTCTTTTGCCTAATGGTGTTGTTAGTTTCTTTTTTTTTTTTTGTTAGAAAATATAAATGCCGCTAGTGGGAGTTATGGAAGACTATTAAAATTGTCAAAAATATTTCCTGGCTTAAAGGACCTTGCGTTTGGTGTGTGTGCCCAGCAAAATTTTGGTAATAGGTGCAATATGCAATATAATGATAATTTTCTGCATTATATTTTTGAAACATAAAATATTTATTTACCGTTTATTAATTACGCATTATATGTAAAAAACCCATCAAATATTATATATTGATAGCTCAGGGTGTAGAGGATTAGAGCCTAACCATTAGAGCACGTTATATTGAATAAAAAAAAAAATTGTAGTAAATTTTTCTAAATAAATTTTTTTTATGAAAATCTGTTTTAGTGACATTACTTTGTTATTCTCATAGCCATTTGAGTAACCACTTACTTTTCCACCTCCAATGTCCATCGCTTGTAAAATTCGTTGGTGAATTAACGTGTAAAGCACTACATGGACCCTCTGGCTATGCATTACTTTATACATTATTTACTAATATATGGTTTTGCTGGGCTATATATAACTGACATCGAGTCTATGTTTGTTGTCCTAGTTGTGGCTGTTTTAGCTGTTGGCATTTGTATGCCCTAGAAAATGCACTTTGTCATCATTGTATTTGTGCGGTTTAATTTTTTTTTCTTTATTTTACTACATTTTAAGGTTAATTTGTATGCAATGAATGTGTGTTTTAGAAACCTTGCCCTTTAGCATTTGCCAAAATCTGATAAATAATAAAAATTTCCGCTATTTAATTGCAGTTGTTTGAAAACTATACAGAAATTTATTAAAATTGTAATTAAATCAAAACAAGAAAAGATAAATTAGTGAAATTAAAACAGAAAAATATAACTTTTAAAAATAAATTTAAAGGAATTCTTAAAATGTAGAATACTTGAAGAAAAAAATTAAGTCAAGCAGAAACAATAAATTAAATAGAAACAGGTTTAAAACCAAACTGTCTTCTTTTTAATGTAAACATGTTTTTTCTCATTTTTAAAACGAAAATGATGACACATTTAAAATATTGGCAAATTAATTTAATTTTGTTGATTTATTTGTAGAAGGAAAACAAATTTCAATTTTTTTTCGTCACCCTAAAATTGTTTGCCATACTCACCACTTCAAAAAAAAAAAAATTTTAGAAATAGATTGTATATATTGCAAATGTCTTATATTTGTTTTTAAACCCTGTTTTTCGATATCCTTTATCGATTTTTTAAATCGAATTTTAGCAATTTTTCCAATTTTTTGCGATTTCTTTTTTAATTTGATGTTTTTAATTTTAGTGTTTTGGATCTATAGCGATTTTTTTTAATTTTAGCCGACCTTTTTCATTTTTTTTTTTTTCATTTTGACAATTATTTTTATTTTATAATTTTTTTTCCAATTTTCGTTTGAATACGACGATAATGTTTTATTTTCAAATAAATGAAAAAGAGAAAATTGTGCTGTTTGGCAGTTTTACTATCTGGTAAGTTATTCTTGTTATTGTATAAAAACAAATGAATAAGCCATTCCATTACATAAAAGTTATTCTATAATTTTGTTTTATTAACAGTCGACGACAAACAAAAATAAAAGTTGAATCGATTGAAATTTTAGTGATCCTGTTTTCAAGTGAAATTTCCTGAATAAATACATTTGTATTTCATGAATAGATTCCAAATAATTCGTATGTAAAGACCACTGCAAATGGATTTAAAAAGAAATTAAATTCCATTTGCAAACAGCAACACCAGCACTTCATTAAATTCAATTTATATTTTCTACTGTCTTGATTGTTAATAAAATGAACCAAAAATTAGTCAACACTACTAACAATTAGTCGACACTACGGTCGATCTCATACTTCAGGTTTAAACTTTAGTTAATACCCAGTGTAGAAATGGTAATGACATATCAATATTATTTTGACTACCAGTAATGACATCCACATAATTTCTGCATTACTTTAAAACATATTATAATGAGTTACTAATAATGATTTATTTTTATCACTATTTTAAATAGAAAGTAATTTTCTAGATTTTTTTTGAATATTTTTATAAATCTATTTTTAGACTCAATATTTTTTCAACACTGTTAAGGATATATATACCCACATATTTTTGGATTTTTTGTATGTTGGCAAGTAAGGTGACTTGTGTGCAGCAGGTCAATTAAGTTTTTATCTATCAAACATTACATGTCGAGATAGCTCAGACGGAATATAATTTATTTTTTTTAAATCTATTTTTAGACTCATTCTTTTTGTCCGTACTGGTAAGCATATAGGTAATGACATATTTTTAGATTTTTCGCATGCTGGTTTTTAAGCATAATTCATTATTTTTCGCGACATCGCCATACAAAGGTAATAAGAAATGTAATAACAAAAGTAACTACCCGAGTAAAAAAAACTATATATAATCATATGTGGCATATATTACAATATATAATTAGACATGTCGTTATGTATATCCATATATAATTATATATGACATATTTTTCCAAAAATGTTCCTTATATTATGCCATATATAATTTCATCTAATAAGATACCGGCCTTTATAATATTGGATATGGTATACAGTGCTGTGCAATATAATAGGCACATTCAAATTTTTTCTAATTTTATTCTCGTTGCCTTTATTTTTAAAGAGCAAAATAATGGATAAATTGACCCCGAAATGCGAGGAGATTGTTCAGAAAATGGTGCAGAATTTTAACGTGATGTCTGTTTTTTTATTTTGTCACTTGTTTTAAGTGGGCGTGGCTTTTAATAAAAAATAAGCGATATCGACCTTCCATCAAATTACGTAGTAAAATTTAGCGAGTACTGATCAGTTCTGTAAAAACTGTATATTTTTGGAAGTCCTATAATATTTCCTTAAGTCTTACATTATTTTTTTCTACAAATGGTCGCCAGACTTAAACTGGCAGTGCCTTAAACATGACTAAATTTTTCTTTGTTTTTAGCGATTTCAATATAAAGTCAACAACACTGAAATTTAAACACGGAATGCTTTATACTATAACGTAAAAAAAGCTTGACTGATTCGTTATATCGCGTTAAGTGTAGAATAAGGCCATTCACTTTAAAGTTTCAGTGTTGTTAACTCTATTTTAAAATCGCTAAAAACAAAGAAAAATCTGGTCATGTTTAAGGCGCTGTCATTTTAAGTCTGGGGACCGTTTGTGGATAAAGATAATGCAGGATTTCAGGAAATTTTATAGAATTTACAAAAATATACAGATTGTATAGATCCGATCAGTGCTCGCAAAATTTTACTATGTAATTTGATAGAAAATCGATATCGCTTATTTTTCATTAAAAGCCACGCCTACTTAAAACAAATTACAAAATAAAACAACAGACATTACGATAAATTTTGCACCAATTTATGAATAATCTCCTCGCATTTTGGGGTGAATTCGTCCACTATTTTGATCTTTAAAAATAAAGGCAGCGAGAATAAAATTAGAAAAAATTTGAATGTGCCTATTATATTGCACAGCAGTGTATATGATTATATATTACATAGCATGGCTGATCTTATTGCATATATAGTTGTATATAGAGCTATATCTTAATATATATGGTGGCATTTTAGCAATATATAATTATATATGGTATCATTTAAACAATACATAACTATATATGGGGCCAGTTAAACCATATATTATGATATATGTTACATTTCAACAATATATGGTCATATATGGTACCTCATGAACAACATTTTTCATACAGTTCCAGATATGATAATATATGCTACTATATATTGTATAGTACCATATACTTTGATATATCGTATCATTTAAACAACATACCATGTATGGTACCATTTAAACAATATATTTTCATATACGGTACCATTTAAACAATGTGTTCTCATATATAATAACTCATCAGCAACTACAATATTAACTGTATCTCAGAATCTATTAATTGTATTTCAGAAATTATAATTGTATTTCAGAAATTATAGAATGTATTTCAGAAATTATTAATTGTATTTCAGAAATAATCAAATCTATTTCAGAATTTGTTGATTCTATTTCATAGTTAATAGAGGAAAATTTCTTAAATACATTTCATAATTTCTGAAATACAATTGATAATTTCTGAAATACATTTTGAGAATTTCTGAAATACAGTTGTGAATTTCAGAAATACAATTAATAATTTCTGAAATACAATTGATAAAACTGAAATTCAATTGACTATTTCTGAAAAGCAATTCATAAATCTGAAAAATAATTGATAAGTTCTGAAATACAATTGATTATTTCTGAAACACAATTGATAAATCTTGATACAATTGAAAATGGAGTAGAGCGTCAAAAAGATGTAAATAAAATTATTTTATTAAAAAAATTAAATTTAATAAAAAAAATATAATTTTATAAAAAAATGTATGGAAAAAAAATTATAATTTTATAAAAAGAAATTCATATTGCAAAAAAATAAAATTTTATCCGAAAAATGGTGGATCGTACTGCAGTAACTTAGATCCACCTTGGATCTAATATGATGAAATACGATCCGAAAAACGAGTTTATCTAATTATATAAAATTGGATGTGAAATAATGATAATCAAGAAGTAATTTCAATAGAATGGACAATTAAATGCAATCTGAGCGATATCTGAATTAATTATTTTTGTCTAATGGTATCAAATAAAATGTAGCTTTTGTATTAAATCTAATTTTATATAATTAGATTAACCCATTTTTTCGATCTGCCATTTTTCGGATCAAATTAGATCTAAGTTTATCCTCAAATATATTGCTGGATCTAATTCGATGTGCCATTTTTCGGATCAAATTAGATCCAATTTTATCCCCAAATATATTGCTGGATTTAATTCGATCTGCCACTTTTTCGGATCAAATTATATCTAAGTTTATCCACAAATATATTGATGGATCTAATTCGATCTGCCAAAATTGAGATCAAATTAGATTTAAGTTTATCCACAAATATATAGCTGGATCTAATTCGATCCGCCATTTTTCGGATCAAATTAGATCTAAGTTTATCCGCAAATATATAGCTGGATCCGCCAATTTTCGGATCAAATTAGATCTACATTTATCCCCAAAGATATCATTGGACCTCCCGATTTTGAGATATAACTTGATCTCAGTTTATCCCTATATATACAATGGGATCTAATACGATATGATTGGATAAACAATATCAAATTGGATATGATTAGATATTGCGCGAGATCAATTTTTTTTACTCGGGTAGTTACCATTACCAAGTATTTAGTTACATAACCACATATCTGGTAATGATTTTCTACACTGGGTAGTTAACCCAAAAATTTGTTATTGTTTTGTGTACATTTTTGTGACATTTTATTTTGTTTATAGTTAAGTTAAAGTTAAACCTACCCACCGTTAATTACATTATTTTTTTTACGAAATGACTCCACAAAATTTGTTACGAATTTTTTGTATTTTAGGTGGTTGGGGTTTTATAATGACTTCCCTATAAACAATTTCACTGGAATTCAAGTTCAAATCAAGTTCAATTCCAGCCCTGTTTTCCAATTTTAAGGCTTGAATACAACTCTTATTACATTTTATTTCAATAGCATCAGAGACTATTAATTATAGAGATAGGAAATCAAAACTTACACTACTCACCGGTAGGGGGTGCTGATATTTAGTATCACCTGAGCAACTATTTAGTAACACTTTAGTATCAGCTGAGCCTATATTTAAAAACTCAAAAATTGCTGAAAACTGCGCAAAATAAGAAAAAATCAAGCGGAAAATATGTTCAAATAATTAAATTTGAGAATTCCCTTTTTTGTTTTGCTTTTTTGTTTGTTATTATTTCAATTTAAATAAAAAGAGAAAATTGTTAATTTTTTGAACAAAGTGCCATCTAGTGAAAACGATGTCGTTATAACTTTTGTTTTTGGTGATGCCATACCCCTGAATAGCATACTCCAAAGGAAAACAAAAATTCAAATTTGAAATATTTTTGTTAAATATACAAACGTTAGAATTTAAAATCTACTTTACTTCAAGCTAAATTTAAAGCACTTGAATTTTTAAAACCTATGTGCTTACTGGGTTAGGATTGTAGTTAAAATTTACATTTTCACTTGAAGCAACAAAACTGCAATACTAATTTACTAACTAATCCTGACTGCGGAAGTTCTTTAGTGTACATAGAAATTTTGTAAAAATAAAAAGATATTGAATCAAATATGATATAATTCCTATCGAAAAAAGGAAAAGTTTTTGTAATAAAAAGTCAACTCTTTCGCATTCTTACAAATACATATGTATAACACTGTACAACACAAAAAAAAAATAACCAGGTTCTAAAAACTGATTCTGCCAGAGGAGACAAAAAGAAAAAGTTTACGTCTGACCCTATGTTTTTTTGGGGGTTAAAATTTTCCCCCTTTTGCAAGTGTTTATTGCGAATCGGCATGTGAGTATTTCATTTTAGGTATACGATGTGATCACCGAACTTATGTAAAACATTACGAGGAATATTTTCATGCAACATTTTAATCCTCTAACTCTCTATTACTCTATGCAATTTACGGGTTAAAGACAAAAAAGTGCCTTTAATTGAAGAGTTAGAGGATTAAAATTTTACCCAAAAATGTTTCTCGTAGTATTTTACGCAAGTTTTCTGAACCCTTCCTATATCTAAACTGGAAAAAGGGTTCACATGATTTTCTCCTAAAATTCAGCATTGTGGGATATTTGAGCGCCATTTCTAAAAAAGTATGAGTTAACCCTTAAACACATTTTAAGTGTTGACTTATTTCTGGTATTAAATTTAACTTTTTGACTTTGAAATCTTCAGAGACTTATAGTAAAGTTTCATTGGAAATATTTTTACTTACACACAGGAAAAATATCGGTTGGAAAACCTTTGCGTTGCAACGATTTTATGGATAGTACATTATATTCGTTGAAGTGAAAAAATATCAATTATACTAGTTAATTGTTATCGTTGGTGACTAAGAAATTGAAATTGCAACTAGACTTATATTATTTCTCCACCAAATTCGGGTTTCGCAACCAATTTTGAAAAAAAAAAATTTTACTTACATACTTCCATAGTGGCAACTATTTTATAAAACAAAAATATAACAATTTCCCCAAAGAATTAGTAATAACAATTACGAGATAGTTGTAACAATTAAATTTTAATAATTACTCAATATTAATGTCATACTAAATATTTTCTACCGAATGACGTTAACTCATATCGAATTAAAAAACAAAATCCGATAGATTTTCTATTACTATACCCAATATGAAAAATACTGAAATTGTTTTGAAATAATTTTGGGCACCATAACCGAAATACTTTGTTTAAAAAATAATTTGTTTACAATTTTTCAAAATAAAAAAATACATAAATATAAGAAAAATTATCAAAACGAATAAATGTGGGTCTCATACTGCAGGTTTAAACTTAGGTTAATAGTTAACCCAAAAATTTGTTGTTGTTTTGTGTACATTTTTTTTTTTGACATTTTCTTTTGTTTTTAGTTAAGTTAAAGTTAAACCTACAGTGTGAGACCCACCGTAAATTGATAAAAAAAAATACGTAAAATTTTGAAATTTAAAATATTAGCATTTGCTAATAAAATCGACGTTACGTTATGTAAATTAAAGGTAAGTTTGGACAATAATATTGCTTTTATATACATATGTTTTTCACCAAATATTTATGTTTTTAGGAAGAATTTCTAACTGCAAGTGGAAATTAGTTAAATGAAAAAAACTGCAAAATATACGTGTTTCGATTGACAGATCTGTCCTTCCATGGAAAAACTTCATCAGCCTGTAGGACCTATTCGTGCGGAATAAACAATTGGACTTTAACTGTTTTACACAAGAACAAGTTTTCCAAATTTTTATAAGTGCTTCATAGTTGAGAGTAATGAGATGACAAATTAAGGTTTTTTACAACTTCTTTGTTTTTTACCTTTTGGCGCAGTGGGAGTTAGAGGAATTAATATGTATATTGTTTTTACCTTCAGATTCTGTTACATTTTCACATAAAAACACACTCTTTTCAACAGGAAATACACTCTTTTCTAGAAAACCCCTCAGATTCTGAGGACAGTGTCCTATAGAAAAACTGTCAGATTCTGAGAACTTTTTCTTATAGAAAAACCCTCAGATCCTGGTTACCAGATCTTGATTACCTCTCAGATTCTGAGGACCTTTTCCTACAGAAAACCCCTTAGAATCCGAGGAATTTTTCCTATATAAAAACTCGGATTCTGAGGACTTTTTCCTAAAGAAAAACCCTCAGATTCTGAAGACTGAGTGTTTATGTTGGGTAAAGTTTCTGCAATTTTAAAAAAATGGGAATTCTAAAGTTTTCTATGATAAGCAACGAAATTCTCTCAGATTGCTCCATAGATAAAATTCTCAGAGCTAAGGGCGTTTTTTAAAAGAAAATATCTTATAATAATTGTTATTCTTTAATTAAATGCAGATTTATTATTTTATTTTAGTATTTTTGTAAATTTTACTACTACCAATTTATTAATAAAGTGTTTTAAAAATATTGCAAACAGTGTTTTAATTCAATATTAAAAGAATTCGGTCGGTTCTACTAATTGTTCAATTCGATCGGGGGGAACACACGTGATTCGGTTGTACCAACTTTTTTGTGTTGTATTAGTATAGTAGGTACAACAGTAAATATCGTTATCTACAACCGAAAAATGGGACTACCAAAATTCGGTTGGCAACAAATTCGGTTGTCACAACGAATCTGTTCTCTGTGTGTACGGCTCTTTTTAATTCTTTTTAATATGGATCCAAAAAAACTCTCTTTAGTTGCAAGTTAGAGGGCTAAAATGTTTCATAAAAATGTTTGTCCTAGTATTTTACATAAGTTCGCTGAAAACATTCTACACTTAAAATGGAAGATTTACATGGTTTCCTACGCCGATTCACAATAAACATTTGCAAAAGGGGGGGGGGGGGGGGGGGGCAATTTTAACACCCATAAAACATAGAGTCAGATGTAAACTTTTAAAACGCCGATGAACCCATATTTTTTTTTTTTGTTCCGTATACCAAAATCAGTTGTCAGAACCTTACCATTTAAAAAAAACATTTGATTTTTTTATACTGGGTAATTTTATAGGTCAACCCCTGAAGAAGTTGTAAAGGTTTGTAATTAACCTTAAGAATTTATTTTTCAAATATATAATTTTCTTCAAAATGAATTACAAACACTTCATTCGTAATTATATCAATATTTCTATTTCTTTATGGTTTGTCTTTGAAGTAATTTCATGTAATACTACTAAACTTTCATATTTTTTAGGAATACAAATTTTTTTCCCTTATATGTTTTAACAACAAAATAGTCGTCTTGAGTTTATTAATTTACCAACATTACTAAATTAAGTAGTAAATGGAAAAGTTCTCAGTAATAACATAAGTCTAAAAAACTCGTACCACAATATTGTAAATATATTGTTGTATGAATGTGAAAAAAGAAATTCCCTTGACTATATAATTTCTATAATAATATTATATTTACACATAAAAATATCTCTAAGTCAAGAGCATTTTATTATGCCGTAAGTATGAAAGTGAGAAAAACTTCTCCCAAAAGTCTCTGTCGTTTTTAATTTTCTTCAATTTTTTACTTTCTACCAACTTAATACAAACGCCTTTTACCTATTTAGTTCAAAAGTGTAGTTTAATGATGAAAAACTTGTAGAAAAATGAATATTTTAATCTTGATTCTAATAAATCTTGAAGTTGTTGCAAGTTTTTCATTTTATGCGTTTACACTCTCACTCAAAAAACGCACACAGCAGCAGAGTAATGTGAAGCGCTAACAGTTACGACTACTGTATATATTAGGGCGGATCGGATTTCGCTTAAGGCTGCGGTGACAAGTTGTGGATTAAATAAAATGTTTGGAAAGTTTCAGCGAAATGGAAATTGTTCTTCTTCATGCGATAAAAATTTGAAATTTTGGAACAAAAGAAACAATATTTTTTTGCAAATCGAAAATTTCTAACAAAAAATATTTATATGAAAGAAAAACGAAAATTTCGGTAGAACAATGTTTTAGTGCCCAAAGAGGCAAAAAAAATTTTTTTTTTTGAAAAATTTACTCTCAAAAACGTTTTATTTTTTTTATTGTTGAACATTTTTAATGTTTGACATTTCGAGAGTAATTGCTAATGGAAACTTTTTTGTTTGAAATTTTACAAGAACAGTTTTTAGAGGTAGCCCCAAATTATACTAAAAGTTTGACTTTGGGGACATCTTGGAAAGCTATGCAGTCATATAAATATTTTTAATACATGAACACATTTTTTTTTAATTTTTCCTTTTAATTGCTTCTTGGCTAAGGCATAATATTTATCAAGGTCGATTTTGCATCAATTGGTTAAAACCATAAAAAGACTATAAAAATCCATAAAAAATGCCAACAGTGTTTTCAATATTAGGTTTTGAGCATCAAAAGTTAACCCTAAATATGACTACAGGTACTATGCCCACACTTATTCACAAAAAATTTATATTGATTGCATTTGAATTTGAATAAATTTTAAAAACATTTCGCGGAAAATGTTTACTATAAATTGAAAAATAAAGTACGAAATTGTAATCAGCATGTAGTAGGTTCATAGAACTGATGGTCAGATCTCCATTAACCCTTTGACACGGAAATTTTAATGGCTGGGAATTTTCCGACCAAACTTCGTGGAAATGTAGATCTATGCCCAAAAAATATTGTTTGTTACTTTTATGGCTTTGCAGCACCCCCTAGCGGAGATATTTGGAACTAAAGTTCAAACATTAACATGCTGCCGACCCCGAGCGGGTTAAAAATTTTTTTTAAATTTTAATTTTATATTTTTTCTATTACTAATCTCTACATAAAATCTTTTGAACTTTTGAATTTTATTCATCACACAATTTTTGAGACAAAATTTTAGCCTTTTTTTAATTCTTAAATTTGAACACGTTCTCAGCAGTGTTGTTGATCACAAGACAAAACGCACTCTACTGTTCTCATGTTGTTTTGAAATTTCACAGCCTGCATAAAATTTAAATAAGAACAAAATAACGAACCGATAACAGTAAATGAATAGCGATTTGGTTAAAACTCAAATCAGTGACGAGTTGATGAAGTCGACGTACATTATAATGTACGCCACTCGCCAAAGGGTTAATTTTTTCTGTATCATGCAATGTTATTAAAAAAAATCAAAAAGAAACTTATGAAAACCAAAAGGTTCTTGTTTAGAAAAGCGTTCATAATTAAAGAATATTTCTATAAAAAAATTGCTTCAAATTTAAATATTATTTTAGTAAATTGTTTGTAACCGTACCATAGGACAATCGAAATTAACATTAGAATTAAAGACTAAAGATTTTTTTTAAGTTAATTTATAGGCGGAATAAGAAGAAAAGATTTTTATTGAAAAGTTTCACAGACACAATTGAATTACAAGACTGCCGCAGTTTCGGCTCACCCAAAAATTCGTCAGTGGTTAGTTTATGTGTCAATTTATCAAAGTAATTTTAATTGTAAATTTTTTTTAATATGAAAAATTTTTGTGTAGGCCATGACCGGGAATCGATTCGGCAACGAGATACACCACGGTCGGCACAGCGATGATAGTGGCTAATTGATACACAGTGCCTCTTGTGATTGACTAAACTTCAATTAGCCACAATAATCGCTGTGCCGTTAAGAGGTGATACCACGAGTTAGAGTTATCAAAGTAGAGGGTTGCCGGTTCGATTCATGGTCATGGCTTCTAAAAATAGTTTTCCACAAAGACACAAATTAACAATTAAAAATACTTCGATCAAATAACCACTGATGAGTCTTAGGCTGAGACAAAACTGCGACAAAAGTACACACATAATAATCCATGCATAAAATTACGAAAAAATGTCAAAATAACAAAAAATTTCGTTAAATATACGAAAAATGGGTTATATTACGAACGTTTTTGTTGTTTTGACATGAATTTCGTATTTTTATGCATGGATTATTATGTGTGTATAAGGTTTTGATGTAATTCTCCTCAATATTGACCCATAATGTATTTTCCCTTGTATTTTTAAAAAAGAAAAACATACAACATACAAATTTTTTCACTTTACATAAGTGCTAAAGGCAAACATACCTGTTTAAAATTATTGATCAATGTTTCTAAAATCGACCAATCAGAATTTTAAAATATTCCAGAAATTAAGCCGGTTTCATTACTGATAATCCAAAAAAAATTAGCCCGAAATGCTTTATGAAGTCAAACTGGACCAGCTAGTTTTTTTTTTATAAACTTGAGAAATTTTAAAGAGAAATTTAGATGCTTGGTTCCGATTGAGAGAAATTGACATTTGCCATTTAAAATTTAGAAAATTCCATAAGAAATTGAATTCTGCAATTTTAAGTTAAGAAACTGTAGCATGCATCCTAATTTCACTGAGGTATGAAGTTTAGATTTTCATTTCAGACATAAGTAGACTTATCACGTAACTTTACCGGCTCTAGCTTGTCGGCTATTGGGGAGGACCTTTATTGCCGCCAAGGTTTGAACAGGATAAATTTGGAAGACGGAAAAGTAATTATTTCATTTTTCGTGTGCAAGAAAAGATTATATTAAACTAAGAATATATCAATAATAGCATTTTCTTTTATTTTTAAATAACAAAGAAGGAACTAACTGCAAAAATAGCTTTTGGCAGTTGTTAATTATAATATTCCAACAAAAGTTTTAAACAACTTTTACTAAACACAGTAATTTTTGTTAGTTGTTTCAATAGTCGTTTTTTCTAATCACTTGGATTTAATAAATCCAAAAAGTATTTCTAAAAGTGCTCAACAGATGCGGTTAGATTTTCCCTATTTTAAAAAGAATTTTCGGTCCGACACTTCTTTCACCCTAATTTTTAATACCGACTTCGATGATGAAGGATTTTACTTTAACTTTTAATTTTACATAAAAAAGCGATAAACAGTCTGTCCAAGATGCAAAATATGTATTTGCTAAGGTGTAGTTTTTTTTTTCTAAACATATTTCATAAAAAAAAAAAATTTAATAAAAACCTTTTATTTGTTAGTTTTTCAATTTTTTTGTTTCTCTTCTAATTTTCATTCATTTTTTTTCTGACAATAAATTAATAGGCTGTTTCATATATTTGTACTTTTATTGTGGATTTATTAAATCCATATTTTTTTTGGATTTAATAAATCCACTTTTTGTATGAAATATTCTAAAGTCACACTCAAAAAAATAAGTTAGTAGACAAATTAGTAAAACGTCTTGTATATCAAGTGTACTAGTTTTCAGCAATTTTGTTGCTGAAATTCCGTTTTCAGCAAAAATTTTAGTTATATTTTTTTAGCACTAAACTAATTTTGAACTAATGTTTTACTAATTTATTTTGCCACAAAAATTGTGCTGATAACCGCATGCATAGCGCGGACGACAACCAGATAGACAAGATGTAGATGTCGCAGCTTGTCTGGAAACGGAAATGACAAAAAATGAAAAACAACTCTACACATATTCTATATTTAAATTTTCAGCAAATAAATTAACTAAACTAAAATTTCGCTACAAGTTTTTTGAGTTTTTTTCAGTCTACTAATATTCAGCAAAAAGTTTAGTGATTTTAGCAAGGATTTTTTTCATTTGCAGTCGACTAAATGTTAGCAAAACTTTTGCTGAAGATTACTATTTTTTTGGTAAAAATCAGCTCGCTGATTTTCAGCAAACCTTTTGCTGAAATTACCAACTTTTTTGTAAGCACGCTCCTGACTAAAAATATGCTGAAACAGCAACATTTTTTGCTGACTTTACTGACTTTTTTTTTTTGAGTGCAGTTGATTAAAAAAAAAACGCTAAATAACTGTAGTAGCAGCTCCTTGGTACTTTTCCAAAAACAAAGTACTATAAGTACAGTTAAGAACAACTACTTCGTATTATAGCATGCAATAAAATGTTTGTCATGGTTCAGGTTGCCTATTATTTCTATTTTGGGAATGTATTAGGTTAATATAGAATATACGCAAAATATTTTAGGCCTTAAAATACCAATTTTGGGGACCTTTTTTGTTTGCCTTGAAAATTCTACAAAAAAAAAATTCTTATAAAATTGAGCTCAGAATATTTTTTTTATATTTCTTTTGTATCATATCATACAGTGTTGGCCAAAAAAATATTAAAATTTAAACAGTTGTAACTACACAGCACCAAATCTTTTGGGGTTTTCACTATACTAACCTAATGCATTTATCTGGCATAGTATTTGTCGACACCCGTAAATATTTTTCCACCGCATTACTACTCAAACAACTATGACATAGTAGCTGACAAACTGTTGTGAGTGCGCATTCAATCCACCATAATATACGTGTACGTATTCCTTATAAACACACACACAGTCACTTACAAATTCACAATTTTTCTATTAACCAATTATACTCACAGGAAAACTTAAAACCACTTGTACATATCATAAAATGCGAAAGATGGTTTGTTAGTGTTATAGCGAAGGTTACACTTAAACTCCCACTTAACAGCATTAGTGTTGTAAACCAATTGAACCACTTTGACCAGGCAAAAAAGAAAACGACCGCATGCAATCTCGTCTTAAGCTTGTCGTGCCCCATACCAAATATTGGCGCGAAAAAAGGGTTGAGTGGTTGCTAAATAAGTTTTATATCCTTAAGTATTTTCCTCTGTAGTTTTTATTTTTGTGGGAGAAGGAGTAAATTAAAATGAGTTCATGAAAAATTATTTTATTTTTTTCAAACGTTGCAACGGACAGATGGTAATTACACTTGACGTTAATGGGTTTTTACTTACAAGAGTTTAAATATTTTTGAGGAAAAACTTGGTCATGAAACTTTATGCTATTTCAGACGTTAATCACGCAAATTTGCCTATAAAAAATGAGAAAATTAATTTTTCCAAAAAAAAGTATTACGTTTATTGACACCAAAACCAAAGATTACCTTAATTAAGTTTTGAATAAAACTTTTTTAAGAAATAAGCAAGAAATTAAATGTTTGCACAATTTTAACAGTGTAAATAGTGCAGTGATTTCTAACCAAAAAAAAAAAAAAAAATTGGAACTCCTTAATTACTGGATTAATTGTGATTGTAGAGACCTTTATCATGGCACTGTTAATAGGGTGTGCCATTTAGCAGTTTTTTGTAGTTTTTTATCTCAAGAATTCTTAAAATTCAATAAAAAATTTCGGCAAAAAAAGACGGAAGCCAGATACGGAAGAATGGGCAAACTAATAGGCTTACTCTGGCTGTAAATAAAGCTCGGGGTGTACTTTCTTTCATTAAACGGTGGGCCAAAGAATTCGTTTAACCGAATGTCACAAAGAAACTTCGTATTTGCCTTGTCAATTATGTCAACCATTTGTATTTCGAAAAATATAGCAATAGCAAATTAAAAACACCCCAGTGTAGAAATGGTAATCACATGTCATTATTTTTTGGACTACCAGTACTGACACCGGCTTACTTTCTGCATTATTTTAAAGCATATAATATTTAGTTACTAATAGCTAGTAAAGGGTTTTTCAATAAGAGCGCTACAAAAGTTTTTTTAAATAAAACAAAAACGGTTTTGGATATCAATGAAATTGTTTATTCCTGTGAAAGTACGTTCGATGCCATTATGTATGGAAATCCATCTCTTTTGCATGGCCACCACGGGCACGCTTGCAGAAGTCCAGACGCTGAACCCAATTTTCGACGGTTTTCAAGCATAAATCGGCCGATATTCGTACGAAGTTCATCAATCGTCGCTGGCTTGTTGGCATAGACCATAGATTTGACGTAGCCCCACAGGAAATAGTCCAACGGCGTCAAATCGCACGACCGAGGCGGCCAATCGACTGGACCATTTCGTGAGATAACACGTTCTCCAAACTTGGTTTGCAATAAATTGATTGTGACATTCGCTGTGTGGCTTGTGGCGCCGTCCTGTTGGAACCACATGTCCTCCAAGTCCAAAATATTCGGTTATCATTGAACGGTAGCGTTTCCCATTCACAGTAACGTGCCGGTCTTGATCATCACGGAAGAAGTACGGCCCAATGACGCCGCCGGCCCATAAACCCCACCAAATCGTAATTTTTTCGGGATGCAATGATGACTCATGGAGTACGTGTGGATTGCTGTCTGACCAATAACGCATATTTTGTTTATTGACGAAGCCATTCATTATGACGACCATAAATTGGACGTAGCGCTCTTAACGTTAAGGCCACTGACTCCGAATTTCGGTAGTAAATTTTAATAATTTCGACTCGTTGTTGGCTCGTATATCTTTCCATCATGAAATGGCAAACCTTACTGAAGAGAAATGTCAAAAGAGCGGCAAGAAATATGGCGTCGTTTGCTGTCCCTGTCTTTCTACTTTTGTAGCGTCCCTGTTGAAGAACCCTTTAGTTACTTGTTCCATTATTTCTAAATAAAAATTAATGCTATACCAATAGCGACTTATTTTCATCATTATTTCAAACATAAGGTATCGTTCTAAATTTTGTTGAAATCTATTTTTAGACTCAAGATTTTTTTCAACACTGGTAATGGTGTATGTAACCACCACATATTTTCTGATTTTTTTGATGTTGGAGTGTAAGCTGACTTGTGCGCAGCAGGTCAATTATGTTTTCATCTACCAAGTATTAAATATCGAGGTAGGTCAGATGGTAGTGCTATTGACTGGCAATCAAGAGCCCCAGGTTAAGATTCCGCTCGAGCAAAGTTATTAAAAAAAAATTATAATAAAAAAAATCTTTTTTTTTTATAAAACTTATTTTTTGAAAATTTACTTTTAGAATCACAATTTTTGTAAATGGCGGTAAGCACATAGGTAACGATATATTTTTTGGTACAGTGTTGTTTTTTTCAAACGCGTCATATAGACCAACTGCAATTAATATTGTAATAAATATGCATTTTTATTAATTCTAATTTAGTAGGTGTGAGGTTAAGAAGAACAAAAGATTTTTTCTAAATGTTATAAATATATTAATTTGCAAATCAGGCTAGATCCAGTTTCTGCCTTTTTCTATGGACAGGCTTCATCAGTGATTTTCCATTAAATTGTATTATTGTTTATATTTCATTGTCAGATTGTCTCTATGTGGTAATTTTTCAATAACCCGTCGGCTGCAGGAATCGAACCCATGCACTCCTACATTACAAATGTAACTATACTAAAGTTCGACAGCCTAGCCATCTAAACCACGTACAGCCTTGAATGTAGTGTAGCTAATTGATAGTTTTCCTTCCTATTCAGCTTTCTGTTATTGTTTTTACTTTCAGAAGTGATCAAACAGACACATAGAAACATTCGACTTTAGATTATTTAATTTTTCGTATGCTGGTGTGTAGCAATAACTCATTATTTTGCTCGACATCGCCATACAAATGTCATAATAATTAAAGTACTTAGTTACCATTACCAAGAATTTAGTTACATAACCACATATCTGGTAATGATTTTCTACACTGGGAAAATTTAAAATACAAAAAATACTATTCTAAATTTAAAATTATTAGCGTTTTCATTTAACGTCTTACCATTTAAAGTACTATATAGTAGATGTGTTTTCGACTTAACTATATCCGCTAACAATAAGTCAGAAACAAACTCAAAGTACACAAAATCGTGTTTGAGACGAAATCTAACAAATGTTATCGGTTCACTTCAGTGGCTTCAAAATGCGATGGTCCATATTTTAAATGACTCTGAGACATAATTGAGGTTCAATATCGTTAATATGCCGAATTATCTCATCCTTTAGCGCTTGAATTGTTCTTTCCTACAGACCAGGTTTGCTGAAATTTGCGCACAAAATTTGCGATTGTGGACACATTTGGTCGATTATGCTACCAAAGAAATCACGAGTTGCACGAAATGCGTTTTGGTTTGAACGCCCATTTTCGTAAAAGGCTTCAACAATCTTAACGCGCTGCTCAATTGCGTGCCTCTCCATGGTTGAATTTGTCAAACACTGAAACAAAGAAATGTCAAATTAAG
Source organism: Leucophora obtusa (assembly GCA_949987735.1). NCBI lineage: Eukaryota > Metazoa > Arthropoda > Insecta > Diptera > Anthomyiidae > Leucophora > Leucophora obtusa. The sequence goes on along the minus strand of OX465299.1, from coordinate 56,010,804 downwards.
TTGGGCAAAAAACTTGACGTTAACATCGTGCATTATGGTTGGACCCCACTTTATAAGAAAGAGAGCAAATTTGATAATTATTCCCAAATTTAAAACTTCATCGTTTGGCAAATTACACAATAATTTTTGAGGGCTCTCTTTGTTATATTGCAAAAGGATACCAAGTTTGATACTATTCAACTAGAGTGCAGAAATTCGATATTATTTTATCTTATTGTTGATTTTATATGTTTCCATCCGATAGTAGATTGTGAATACATCTTTGTTGGAGGACAAATACGTATCAAATATTAAAGTTGAACTTTCGAAATAAATTATGATTAGAAATATGACTTGACTGTGGCTATGAAATTTCCGTTCGACTTTATATTGTCTTTTATAGCTATCTATGAAAGAGTGTCACTCATAAAATCATTAACCCTTGCACTGCGGAGACCAAAAACGTACAACAAGTAATGTCTGAACAAACCAAAAAGGGTTTTTAACCCCTAGTTTTCTGAAATTTAAAAAATAAATTGTGAACCGATGAACTTTTAATTAGAAATTTATTAATTTAGTTTTCCACAAAAAAAAAAAAAATAGATTTTACTTTAGTTTTTTAAAAAATTGCTATATCGCAAGAAAATAGCGCATTTTTAATACAACAAATAAAAACGGATTAATTTTGTACTTCTATATCAGTCAATTTATTTTTAATGTGCGAACTGAACTCAGAATTTTTCCTTCCTTAAATATTTTTATATATGTCTTTATCGAAATGAACATGGGTAAATATTTTTTTAAAAAAGTGCTTTGAAAAAAAGTCAAAAATAGTTTTTTTCAAATCAATATATGGCAACCCTGGAAGTAAAATTTTTTTAATTTTTTAAATACCATTTTTAGTCAAGACCTCAAATTATCACAAGCGCTCTACGCCATTGCATTATCGCCTTCCCATAAAAAGTTATAGGCTCTTAAAAAGTTTGTGGTCGAGATCTCGACCGCTGGCACAAAATGAGTTAATTTGTTTTTACTTTCTACTAACTAAAATTTAACTCAAGTATTTATAACTATAAAATCTAAAAGTAAAATGTTTGTATGTGTCTGCGTTTGATCACTCCTGAGTAAAAACAATAACAGAAAGTTAAATAGGAAAGAATTAGTTACATTGCATTCATGGCCTTACTTGGGTGAGATGGCAAAGCGGTCGCACCTTAGTATAGTTACGCTTGTAATGTAGGAATAGGCATAGGTTAAATTCCTACAGCCGACTGGTTGTTGAAAAAATTATCATTATAGGAAAAAGCTGACAGTAAAATATATACAGTAGTGGACTAAAGTGGATACATTAATTCAACATTTTTCGAAATTTGTTATAATTTTTATTTTATTATAGAAACTTAAATGAATTTTTTTAAAGTACCCTTGTAAAAAAGTTTAAATCTGATCAGATCTTTTTGGATCTAAATAGATTTGATTGAATCTAATTAGATCCTGTACCAGATCTCACCAAATATGATCAGATATGGCATATGTTATAATACCTTATGGCAAGATTTGATCAGATCTAGTGCCAAGTCTGTTGAAATCTAAAGTGATATGGACAATTGCGCCAGATATGCCTAGATCTGATCAGATCTAATTAGATCTCAAATTTGTCCCCAATTTTGAGATCTAATTAGATCTGGTAAGATCTACTAAGATCTGGCCAAATATGCCTATAACTGATGAGATCTAATTAGATCTCAAATTTGTCCCCAATTTTGGGATCTAATTATATCTGGTAAGATCTACTGAGATCTGGCCAGATTTGATCTTTTTTACACGGGAAGTTAATAAAAAAAATATTTGCAAATTGTGACCGCTTTTATCCAGTATTGTTCATATTTGAAATTTTCGGCAAGTTCTTTCTTTAATATTTTGTCCAAAGTCCTCTGTACTTTAAAACAGATTTTATGCGAGAAGGCATGCTTTCCGCGAGATTTTTAATATTTTGAGGTGGAATATCAGTCCATTCCGCTGAAACTCCTGACCAAAGATCATCTCAGTTGGTCGGTGCTCGTTCGCATTGGTAGAGTTTGCTTTTGACAATTGCCCACCAATTCTCGATGGGATTCAAATTGGGGCACTGACTTGGCCACTTCAAAAACTGGAAAAACTACACTTGGATATCACAAATTGAAGAAAAGTTATTAATACAGATTTAAAAATATTCAAATATGTGTCCACTTTAGGCCACTACTGTATGTATAATTACAATTTAATGGCAAATCACTGAGGAAGCCTGCCCATAGAAAAAAGCAGAAACTAGATCTAGTCCGATTTACAAATTAATGTGTTTATAATTTTTAGAGAAAAAGGTTTATTCTTCTTAACATCAAACAAATTAAAATATAATTTTTTTCGAAAAGGTGATACGGAGGAAATAAGAAGATAAACAAAAAAATCTAAAGTAAAATGTTTGTATATGTATGTTTGATCACTTCTGAAAGTATTCATATAGAGACAATCTGACAATAAAAATATAAACAATAATACAATTTAATAAAAAATCACTGATGAAGCCTCTCCATAGAAAAAGGCAGAAACTGTATCTAGTCTGATTTGCAAATTTAATGTGTTTATAACTTTTGAAGAAAATGTTTATTTTTCTTCTTAACATCAAACCAATTAAATAAATTTTTATATTTAACAATTTTATTTCTGCTCTTCCTATCTTATAAAAATAATCTGGGAATTTCAACAATTTTTTCTGCAAGGTAATTTTTAACTAATTTTTACTAGACGTTTTTCTGAGCATTAGTCTAAGTAGGTCAGTTTTTGTACGTTTTGTAAAAAAAAGAAAAAACTTGTTAATGCTGTCGTTGAGTGGTCAGTAAAATCCCGTGCGTTATGCATTACATCCCATATATCAATAAAACGTATAAAAATAGTATTGTATCCCGCACAGACAACAACTTTATGTCTTCCAATTCATTGTATAAATATAAAAATTTTGATTGAAATCCTAACAAAACATTTCCTATATCTATTTTTTTTTTATTCTTGATTATTTTATTATTTTCTTGTTTGCTGATGTCATCTCCCAAAAATAACATGCTGTATCCTTATCATAAAATATATATATTTTTTGTAGTGAAGATGACCTAATCCCATGTGCAACCCTTTTTTACAACATACTTGAATACGGTTTTCAATTTTTCTTCCCTAAATATTTACTTTTTAAAGTGTTGTTTTTGTCAATTTTTATCTAAACTTCTTATTTTGTATTTTTTTTTATTTCCTCTATTTGGTTTATTTGTAAAAACTTGATTGCAAATTTTGTTCTGCTTTAGAGATTATTCACAATTGGGTCGAAAGCGATAAATGTATTTTGTATGAAAAACAAAATGTTGAAATATTGTCCAGAGGATTTGTCGCCGTGGAGGAATATATTCTAGTTTTTTGGCGACACACTTATACGCACTCAAGTTTTATGACAAATTGTTGCCATATTTTTACTTGAATTAAGGTTGTTTTCAAGTTCAATGTTGCGAAGAATCGTAGTGCTTTGTTTATAAAAAGAAGTATGCGAAAGGTTACAAAAAATGACGAACACTTAATTGAATTTTTTAGATCGTTTTTCTCTATTCTGAATGTCAAAAAATACTGACGGTCGTTTTTTTGCTGGATTTTAATTAATTTGTCCTTTTTTTTGTTGCTAGTCGACCTAATTGTGAATAATCTTTTACTAAACACAGTGAAAAGAAAAAACCTGTTTATACAAAATATATATTTTTTTGTTGTTTGTTTGAATTGAATGCGTAACGGAAACACCTTATACACATTGTAGTTTGACCAATGGATTTTTTTAACACTCCTCCCCCTTGCTTATTGTAACGGCAAGGGCATGACATCAGCTGTATTTACAGAATGATGTTGTTGTTTCTTGTCATACCCAATACCAGTACGTCGGAGGGGTATTTTAAGTTTATGCTTTTGTTTGTAACTACGAAAAATAATGGACCTACCTACATAGAATAACTTTAGAAGTCATTTTAGTAATGTCCGTCCTTCTTTGCATGTTAACCTTGTGATCAAACTATAGGTCGCATAAATAAAGACATTTGAGGCGCTGTGGTGTTGGGGTTGGGCGGGTTGGGCTGCTACACAAATGGTTGTGAGGTCGATCACCAGCGAAGCTCACATGAATTAAAAAATAATATTCATGAGTTTTCTGGCCGTTTTACATATCACGGCACTCTCCTTTGATGTTCCATAGCACTTAACCCTTCCGAAGTAAAACATCATAAGATGGTGACACTATGCAGGAAAAATGGTTACAATCGGTTGCCAAACAAACCAATTCTGTATCTGGTTTTACTAGAACCGATTCCATGGAACTAGTTCAGCAGCACGTTCCATGGATCTTATACGTAATGTATAACGGGCAGAGAATGAGTTCTGGGTAATAGAAAAAAGTCTGTAACAAAAGTAGTTAAACCTATTAAAATTAGTTAAAAATGTGTATAATTTGTCATTTTCAGTTAACTTAAAGTTAACTCAACCATAGTCAGGAAGTATTCAGTGCATCGAGTACTAGTAAAATACAAGTACTTGATACTTGTACTTAAAAAAAAATAAGTACAAGTACCCTGCATGTACCTACTTTATACTTAACTGCAATTATTCGGCACAATTAATATTTACTAAGTATTTATTTAAGTTCTACTGAATTGACAGTAGAAGGGGTTACACAGGAAAAATAGTTATTCTACAACCGAATCTTTGGAACAGAAGATTTTCCTGGGTAGTTAAGTTCACGGATACATTACGTACACGTACGGGTACATGGTGCTTTACTTGGACATTTTTAAGTACCAGTAAAAAGATTGTTTTTTTGTAATGAGTACCAATTACTAGGGAAATGATTGGTTGTTAAGTACCAATACCAGAAATTGTACTACACCTTTTGCAATTGTAATTCAGAAAATATCAATTGAAATTCAGAAAATATCAATTGAAATTCAGAATTTCCATTTGAAATTCAGAAAACATCAATTGAAATTCAGAATTTCCATTTGAAATTCAGAAAACATCAATTGAAATTCAGATTTTCCATTTGAAATTCAGAAAATATCAATTGAAATTCAGAAAATATCATTTGAAATTCAGAAAATATCATTTGAAATTCAGAAAATATTATTTGAAATTCAGAAAATATCATTTGAAATTCAGAAAATATCAATTATTATTCAGAAAACATCAATTGAAATTCAGAAAATATCAATTGAAATTCAGAAAATATCAATTGAAATTCAGAAATCGTCATTTGAAATTCAGAAAATATCAATTGAAATTCAGAAACCGTCATTTGAAATTCAGAAAATATCATATGAAATTCAGAAAATATCATTTGAAATTCAGAAAATGGCAATTGAAATTCAGAAAATATCATTTGAAATTCAGAAAATCTCATTTGAAATTCAGAAAATATCAATTGAAATTCAGAAAACATCAATTGAAATTCAGAAAATATCAATTGAAATTCAGAAATCGTCATTTGAAATTCAGAAAATATCAATAGAATTTCAATTGATATTTTCTGAATTTCAATTGATGTTTTCTGAATATCAATTGATATTTTCTGAATTTCAATTGACATTTTCTGAATTTCAAATGATATTTTCTGAATTTCAAATGATATTTTCTGAATTTCAATTGACGTTTTCTGAATTTCAAATGATATTTTCTGAATTTCAATTGATATTTTCTGAATTTCAAATGACGGTTTCTGAATTTCAATTGATATTTTCTGAATTTCAAATGACGATCTCTGAATTTCAATTGATATTTTCTGAATTTCAATTGATATTTTCTGAATTTCAATTGATGTTTTCTGAATAATAATTGATATTTTCTGAATTTCAAATGATATTTTCTGAATTTCAAATGATATTTTCTGAATTTCAATTGATATTTTCTGAATTTCAAATGATATTTTCTGAATTTTAATTGATATTTTCTGAATTTCAAATGGAAAATCTGAATTTCAATTGATCTTTTCTGAATTTCAAATGGAAATTCTGAATTTCAATTGATGTTTTCTGAATTTCAAATGGAAATTCTGAATTTCAATTGATATTTTCTGAATTTCAAATGGAAATTCTGAATTTCAATTGATATTTTCTGAATTACAGTTGCAAAAGGTGTAGAGGCTTGCTAAGCACTGTAGGTACTTGATAAGTTCTTTTTGTACTTGCTACCTACTGTGGTACATGTTAGGGGACTTAAGAAGTACCAAAAGTATTTAGCAAGTACCATAGAACTTAGCACGTGTCATAACTACTATGAAGTATCACAGAGCTTAGCAAGTACCCATAATACTTAGCCAATACTTAGTACATTCTAAGGTCTTAATATTTAAGTATCAATTACTTCCCTAGTAATTTGTTCTGATTACAAAGTACATTTTAAAATTGGTACGGGTACTTGAAAGTCTTCAAGTACAAGTACCATGTACTTCTACTTGTACATAATATACTTGATGCCACAAATTGTCCCCAAAGCAACCGGTTCTATAGTCATTAATTGAACCGAATTGAGAGATACACTAATAGAAAAAAGTCCTTAGAAAATTTAGTTAAAAATACTAAAAAATAGCTAAAAATGACGCTGCAGAAAAAAACTGCTAAAATCATCAGATTATTTTTGCAATTAAAAAAAATTTTTTTTTTGTAGAACGTAGGGTTCGCAGTTTTACATTTTTCCTTATGTCTTTGGCATTTGCAGTCGGATCTCAACCCATATTCTCATGAATTAAGAAATAATTGTGCCGCTTGTTTGAAACTTACATGATTTGCTACAGAGGGCCCTAGGAACATGAAACTGAAGTTGAAATTATTTTGTCTTATATAGATCCATAGTTATTGCCTGTCGTCATATGACGCACTAGGAGAATATGTGTAAAATTGTTACAAAAAAAAATCCAAAAAATTTTTAAGAATAACAGGAATATTTAATAAAAACTACATTTTTCCATTAAAAGTATAAAAAATTGGCATTATTTTCCAAAATAAATTCAAATATACTTCCATTTCTTAAATAAACCAACATTATTTCATTGAATGGCGAGAGAAAATAAAAATTATAACTCTCGTAAGAGGCATATATAAAAAGAAGATCCAGCATCGCATTTGGAACACTCTGCCCGACCAGTGGATTTGATATCGAGGCCTCGACATTGTTTTTGCTTCTTTTTAGGAAGTGTTCTATTCGACCACAACGTAAAGTATCTACTACGGGAAGTTTAAGGCTATTTTCATGTGGTTCTTCGTAGATTCCATACTGAGGTAAGGTACGAAGCTTGGCAAAGACAGCGCAAAATGACTATATTAAAAAAAAAAAAAAAAACAAATAAAAATTTTATACTTTTTGTACACATATTCTCCTAGCGTCATCATATGACGACACTCAAATTCATTAAATTATATAATTTTTCCAAATTGCGATGAGGTCATTGTAGTTTTACCAATATGGATTAAATTTAGTTAGATTTTAGATAAACAAAACTAGAAAAATATATTAATGTAATAAATACCGATTTTTTCCTTCTTTATTGAAAGAAATCATAATTTTTGCAGTTTTGGAATTTTTGTGATTTTCGGTCAGTCACTGTGTCCAGAAACAATAACCAAAGTGGATAAACACCGAATGAATACAAAACTCTGTTTACAAAACTTTTAACAGAAGTCCTTCCATGTTTAAAGTAACGGTATTATGCACATTTAAAAAGAGATCTTTCCATGTCGTCATATGAAGGCGCTAGGATAATATGGGTTAAAGTATGCTACATTGATATTTTTCTTACGAGTAGACCAGTGTTTTGCTCTAAGGGCCATTAACCTCAAGTATCCCGTTCTAGTAGTTACCCACCAGATCTCAGTTGCTACCACCCCAGTAGAAATTGTTTTTTATATTTTGGTTGCCGAACGTAGGGTTCGCCGTTTTAATTTTTTTTTTTTTATTAGATTTTACCTTTATAGCAAAACACAGGTTTTCTCGAAGCAAAAAAAAATAATACATCACACACTAAAATCTGACTTCCCGTGTAAAAAAGTTTAGATCTGACCAGATCTTTTTGGTTCTCAATAGATATGATTGAATCTAATTAGATCCTGTACCAGATCACATCAAATATGATCAGATATGGCATATGTGATAATATCTTATGGCAAGATCTGATCAGATCTAGTGCCAAATTTGTTCAAATCTAATGAGATCTGGACAAATTCGCCAGATCTGAACAGATCTAAATAGATCTCAAATTTGTCCCCAATTTTGAGATCTAATTAGATCTGGTAAGATCTACGAAGATCTGGCCAGATGTGCCTAGATCTGATCATATCTAATTAGATCTCAAATTTGTCCCCAATTTTGAGATCTAATTAGATCTGGTAAGATGTGCTGAGATCTGACCAGATCTGATCATTTTTACACGGGTTTAAATGCCGAAGCTATAAATTGAAAAAGGCTACCCCTACGTTCGACAAAAAAAATTTTTGAAATTGCCTTGCCAAAATACTTTATATTGGAGGGTGTACTGCGAACTTTTTTTTGTGGTACGGTCTAATGTACAGTATTTTAGTTATATTTGAGCTAAATTCTTGTAAATGGAAAATAGCAAATTAACCTGCTAAAATCACCAAAAGTTTGCTAAATAATTTTAGCAAAAATTGAAATTTTTTTTTCAATTTTCTAAGTTTTTTTTTGAATTTTTTTTAAATGCAAATAAAAATCGAACCTTTTGAAAACAGCAGTTTACAACTTTTTTAGCAAGTATTTCTGCTGATTTTAGCAGTATAGACTGCTATTTGCATTCAACTAAATTTATCTAAAAAATAGCAAAAATTTTGTAGATACCTATAACAGTTTATTTTTGGTATTTTTAGTCTACTAATATTTAGCAACAATTTCTGCAGATTTTACGGTACAATTTGTTATTTTCAATTAACGAAAACTTAGCTTAAATATTTATAAATTTCTGTAATTTTAGCTGTTTTAATTTGTTTGTTCTTATTTTACTAGTATCTGCTAATTTTAGCAGTTTTTTCTGCAGCATAATTTTTAACTAATTTTAAGTAACTTTTTCTGCTATTTTTACGGATTTATTTCTATGAGTGTACTTCTTTAATTGATCATCCTTATTTATAAAATCCGTGGGCCCGGTTCTAGAACCAGTTCCACGGAATCAGTTCTAGTGGAACCAGTCACAGAATTGATTTGATTGGCGACCGATTGTAAAAAATGTTGTTGTTGGGTATAACTAAAATTCTGTACATTTAACAGTTTTAATTTTGCTGCTGTTATTTTAATAGTATTTGGCAATAAAAAACCTGGTTGTTCCAGCAGTTTTTTCTGCAACGTAATTTTTTAAGCTTTTTATGCTATTTGTACAGATTTATTTCTATGAGTGTATGAACTACAATTCTTCAAAAAATTCTCCAACTTTTCATCTGATGGCGAGAAAAAAATGTTCTAAGATTTAACATTTCGCGCAATTCAGTGTTACCTTATTTTAGGCCCTACATCTTTAACCGTCTTTAATCCCTCTTACATCACTTTCTAAAAAAATCAATACACTAATTAATGGGAGGAATTTCCAGAGTGGTGCTTCTATTTAAAGTAGGGCATAGACGTTCAATATTATTGATAAATTTTTTAAAAATGAACCACTCAGAATATTTTATTTTTAAAAACTTTTGTCTGTTAAATTTTTCAATTAAAATGTTTTCTTTTTCATCTTTCCATAAATCAACTCTATAAAAAAATTTTTAGTAATTAATTCTAATATTAATTACGATTGTCCTATGCGATGGTTACAAACACTTAACTAAAAAATATTGAACGTGTATGTTTGCCTTAAAAAAAGGAAAAAAAATAAAAACGACAATTTTAAAGCAGGGCATATACGTTCAATAGTATTGATAAATTTTTTAAAAATCAACCAATCATAGCCTTTTATTTTTAAATACTTTCTGATTGGTTGATTTTAAAAACATTGATAAATAATATTCAACGTGTATGTTTGCCTAAGAAATTTGGGACTTGAGTTTCCCTTGGTCGTGGGACAACACCTACTGAAATGGGCTGAATCGGTCCACATTCAGACCTACATCCGATAGAAAGATCTTTTTTGAATTAATTTTAAATCATATTTAGATACACAAAACCATAGATATCAGATTGCCATTGTGGTGGTGCACGTAATGCCATGGACCACGTTTGAATATAATACCCTTATAAACATAGTTTCCCGGTTTTTTTTGTTTAAATTAGTTTTTCGGCAATTTCATTCAGATTTCAGTATATTTACTGAGCCGTTAATTTCCCAGTACGTGCATGTGATAAAGTCCCTTCCAGTAATATTTCAGCTATCAGGAATATAACCCAAATCGTAGTGTGGTGTAGGGTATATTATGGTCGGACTTGACCGACTATATTCTTGGTACTTATTTTTTTATTGTTAAATTCCCTTTTCATTTTGTCCAGACTTTTAGTTATTTTCAAATTTACATAAAATTAGGGGAGCAAGTTTTTCTTTTTATAGATGATGCGATAAAAATTGAAAATTAGTGGGAGTGTACGTAGTTTGTAAATTCTTAACGAAAGATGAAATTATTTCTTGAAAATCGGATCTTCCAAATTGTAAACAATTCAAGTAATTAAAGTTATTATTTTTAATTTTAAAAATATTAAATTTAATATTAAAAAGTTAAAGGTAAATTTTAAAGCCTTTTCCATAAAGTTTTGACAAAATCTCTGTTTATAGAACCTTACACCAAATATTTGCTAACAAATTTTTCACTTGTTCACTTGTTTTTTGGTTAAACCTAAAAAAAACTAATACTCACACAAACATCTTTTCATCCAAAAAGGAAATTGGTAGCTGTCATGACTAAAACTAAGGAAATTATGAAATTTATACAGGAAGACAATTTTCTTCTACAGAACATCTAAAATTCAGTAATTTTAACTACAACTACTCCATATCTACATCTACAAGCTACATACTGCAACTGCAGCTCATTTTGTTAAACAAAATATTTGCGGTTTTGGTTAAAAGTCTTCAACTCCCCAATCCTTGCTAGAAATGATGCTGTTGTGCATAGGATTAGTCTAGTGTTTAAAATAAGTAAGTAACTCATCTTGGTTGTGATGGCATGTTGTAACTCTTCGTTTGGTTAGTGTTTTTTTTTTTTATACGATAAGTTTTAACACACAAAAAATTGTTGTACAAGGTATTTGCGTGCAGACCTGCTTTTTTTTTGTACTTTTTGTCGGATATCCCTGTCGGTGTGAATTTATTCCTATCAAGCTGTTTGCATTTACAATTTGTTAAAAAAAAATAAGAAAAAAAAACAAAGGAAAGTGCTGGAAAATTGTACATAATATAAATGATGATTGTCTTAAATATAAGTTAACTTACATTATAAAAGCTTAATTTTGGGACCTTAAAGTGAATTTAATTAACTAATATACTATTATATATTATATATATATATACTATTTTGTTACTAACTGATATGTGGTTAACAGCGAGATCCTTCCGGTACTTATAATGCAAAATCATCAAGCATATCTGGTCGGAGTGAAGTTTAACTAAAATGTTCGATCACCATATTATTGTAAGTCAGGATTGTTTTTGGTGCAACAATTTTGTAACAACTTTATGTTCTTTTTAGACAAAGCACTTGAAAAACCGACAAACAATTGGTGAAACGGCGGGTAAAAATATGTAGTTAATTGATTTTTTTTACACTGAAACGTTAGATCCTAATTGCTTGTAAAAATCTATTGAAGATAATAAATGATTTAAAATTTAATGACTTTCTTGTAGTTTTTTTTTACATTTTATTATTGAATCTATATTTTTATACCAAGTAATTACAGGAACGGAACTCTTACTAAACCATTTAAAAAAAAAAAATAAAAGAATTGAAAATCAATTTAAAAATGTGCAAGTTTTTAAAAATTCCCCAGACCATTAGCGCTTCAAAAACGACTTGATTACGATATAAGGATAACATTTTTGTTTTCTAAAAAATTTTCCAATAGGAAATTTTTCATTCTTTAGAGCCAAGAAATCTCACACATTAATTTTGGTCTCTCTTGGGTAACCATAACCAATTCCTAGGTAAGGCCATATATTGTAATTTGTTTTAGAGCATTTACAAAACTCCATTTCAAATTTTTTGAAAATTTTGTTAAACATGTATTTATAAATTGAGGATTGCAGTTTAACCTTTTATTGAGAAAATATTGTACATATTCCTTTTTTAATTAAGCGACGGCAGCTATTTAGTTTTAGTGAGTTTGGAGAAAAATTATATTTTTACAAAACTTAGACCACAGAAAAAAAGTTGCCGAATTGAAATTAACAAATTTAAAACTACCTTTACCCAAATCATAAGGATTATATTCTGAAAAATTGATCAAAATCTAACCACGTCGCACAGTGCTTTGAACCCAAAAACCGATTGGACAAAAATAGAAGGAGTGGAGACAGAGTTTTGCAATTTGGTACACTGACCTTAGTTAAGAAAAATTAAAAATTTTTGTGAAATATCGGGGACACGCCCACCTCCCATATGCCCTGAAATTTAAAAATATTATATTAGCTACATAAATGGACGTAAAATTACAAAAACTATCCATTGAGATACACATAAAACTGGAAATGTTTGTGTAAATTTTTATCAAAATCGAAGTAGGGACTCTTAGTCCTGCCATATATCCTTTATTTTAAAATCTTTATAAAACCTGCAAAAATTATCGGATTGCGATGAAATTTAGCACGTGAATTGATATAAGGTCAAGCTACATTTGTGCCAATTTAAAAATCGATAAACGATGTGCCGAAGATAAAATCGATTCGTTAATAAAAAAAAATGCCTTTCACAAAAAATGGGTTTTAAACGCTTAAAATGATTTTTCTAAAACAAAATACAAATTAAATAGGATAAAAATAGGAAACCATGTGAATCCTCCATTTTACGCATAGGGTTTGTTCAGCGAACTTATGTAAAACACTACGGGGAATATTTTTGTGCAACATTTTAACCTTCTAACTCTTCAACTTTTTTGGCCCCATTTTAAAACGTAAAAAAAACGTAAGTTGAAGAGTTAAAGGGTTCAAATGTTCTGCAAAAATATTTGCCATGAAATTATACTATAAGTCTTTGAAGACATCAGCATTGAAAATTTAATTTAAGTAATAAGTAAATACTTAAAATGTGTTTAAGGGTTAATTTCGTACTTATTCAGAATTGGTGGTCAAATGTCCCTGGATTTTAGGGAGAAACCATGGGAATCTTCCATTTTAGGAATAGGATATGTTAAGCGAAATTATGTAAAACACTACGAGGAAAATTTTTGTGGAACATTTTGGCCTTCTAGCTCTTCAATTTACGGGTCTTTTTTGAACCTTTTTAAAATGGGGCCGAAAAAATTCCCTTTCATTGAAGATTTACAGGGTTAGAATGTTCCACAAAAATGTTCCTCGTAGTGTTTTACAAAAGTCCGCTCAACACATCCTATAAATTTGTGTAAAAATCATGAATTTAAGCATTTCAAAAAATCCATTTTTTTTTTTAATTTGTGCCAAAAAATAGTAACTAATTTTTAAATGATCTACTATATAACAGTGTAAACTTACAAAGAAAAAATATTTCTAATTTTATATAATTTTTTTTTATACTCCATCAAACTTAAGTAATTTTTGAATTTTCAACAAGAAAAAATGTGTTTTTCGGAGCAATAAAAAACAATTGTTTTCTAAAAATTTGCTAAAATCCGTATTTTAGTTTAACTACAAATATGTTGTAGTAATTAAAAAATAAATCTTCGAATAAGTTTTTGAAAAAATGTATTTTTGAGAATTGTTTTCGTGAAACAATTAAAACCCATTTTTTTTGATATAGGACGAAGCATAGTGCGTCATCCCCTGATGATTTCCTTAGGGACATGCCTACCAGGGATTATTTTCACAATTCGTTAAATACGTTTGGAATTTTAGCACATTTAGTTCCATTAATAAAAGTTTTTTAATTTAGGATTTTTAAGAAGAAAATATCAGAATTAACCCTTGTATGCAGTGGGCTAAAAATATTTTAAGCTAGTTATGTAACTAGTTCCAAAGTGGGGGCTTGTGTCAATTGCATCCATTCCTATGACACCTCCACACCCAGAAAACAGATTCAGCTCTGATAACCGCATTTGTAGCCAATCGCATGGTTCGGTTGTGGTAGCCGAATTTTTAAGTTGTGGCAACAGAAAACCAATTGAGACAGGACTAATTTGACTATGGCAACAGAATTTCAATTGTATCAAGAATAATTCGGTAGCCACAACCGAAAAATTCATTTGATGCAACTGAACCATTCGATTGGCAACAAATGGGGTTGTCAGCACCGAATCCGTTTTCTGGGTGCATGTTAAATTTTACGGTAGCTGCCTTGTGCTAATAAACTGGTAAGTAACCGATTCTAAGTTAGTATATTTTTACTACTGGGCAGTTTATTTGTCCAACAGCTCTATTGTGGTAAGTTTCCAACGAAATAGAAAACAGACTTAACCCTAAGCATATTGAAAAATGCTTAATTAGCATAGAAATGCTTAATTGCTTTATTGACCACTAGGCGTATGAGTGATATTTTATTAATCATACGTCTTGTATGTTTTGCTCTAAATCTATTCACAGGGTAGAAACGGTAATTAGGAATCATTAGCCGTTTTTTCTAATCACTTGGATTTAATAAATCCAAAAAGTATTTCTAAAAGTGCTCAACAGATGGCGTTAGATTCTTTCTATTTTAAAAAAATTTTCTGTCCGACACTTCTTTCACCCTAATTTTTATTACAGAATTCGATGATGAAGGATTCTATTTTAACTTTTAATTTATAATTATATTTTACATAAAACAGCGATAAACAGTCTGCCTTTTCAGTTTTATCACTTCAATTTATATTTTTACACAATTGAAAAATTCCATTGCAATATTTAATATTCACTAATTGGATTTAATTAAATTACTTACTGTAGAGTGAAAAATTGCCATTTCTATTTGAGCTATTTCTGCATGTCCAAGATGAAAAATATGTATTTGGTGAGGTGTAGTTTTTTTTTCTTAATCATATTTCATAAAAAAAAATTTAAGAAAAACCTTTTATTTGTTAGTTTTTCAATTTTTTTGTTTCTCTTTTAATTTTAATTCGTATTTTTTTCTGACATTAAATTAATAGGCTGTTTCATATATTTGTGCTTTTGTTGTGGATTTATTAAATCCAGCTTTTTTTTGGATTTAATAAATCCATTTTTTGTATGAAAAATTCTAAATCCAGGTGATTAAAAAACACGCTAATTTTTACTTTTACTACCAATAAAGATGGGTCCAATTTACTTTCTGTATTTCTTTGAAGAATATTATAATGAGTTACTAATAACTAGGGCAACCAAAAATAGCCCTAAAACCAATGTTTTAAGCTCTTAAAAAAGCTCGGAAAAACAGTAAAAAAAGCAGTTAAAATGCAAAAATAAGCCCTTAAACTTCAATATTTCTTTATTAAAATCCTAACAAAATTAAAAATTTTTATTTAATACAATGCTACAACCTTGGAACTTCAGGAATCAGACAAATTTGTGACATTCTTAAATTTATTTTCATCGGAAAATTCATTAATTGCATTAAAGAATTAAATGTGATAAAATCCCAAAACTTTAACAAATTGTGAAAAATAATCTGTTGAAGGCATGGATTCCGGATTTCATTCTTGCCTAAGAAAATCGTCATTGTCATACTCATGTACTATAAGAATTCAGGTTGAAAAAATAAAAAGTTTATTTTTACAAAAGAGGTTTTTTTAATTTAAAATAAATTTTAAAAAACAAATTTGGAATAAAAAAAAATTTATTTTATATTAAAGGAATTAAATATGATAAAATCCCAAACGTATTTTACAAATTGTGAAAAATAATCTGTTGGAGGCATGTCCCTATCCGAATTTCATTCTTGTCTAAGGAACTCATCAGGGGACGATGTTTTTAGAACTTCTGGAAATATTTGTTAAGTTAAATTACAAACTCAATCAGAATTTCTTGTTCTCGTCTAGGAGCGTTATTAAGCATTCAAAATATCAAAGAAAAAACAAATACAACAACAAAGAATTTACCACAATTTGCTTTGTCATCTTCCAATATACTACTCTATTGTTTTGAAATTTATGTCGACTTAAAATTATGTTTAAAATTACTGATTACACATAATTTTTATTAATATTGGTAACCATGTGGGTAACCACATATTTTTTAATATTTCGTAATCTGGTGTGTAAGCATTAATTATTCTTTCTTTTGCACGATATCCCATATTTATTTAGTATTTATTTGTTACTACCCTACGGGAAATTTTAACAAACTGTCACCGAACTGGCCCCTTTATATGAAATAGACTGGTCACTTTTAAATGGCGTTGTCATAGGAGGTGGAAATTGACCCATTGTGACATGTCACAAGACAAATCCTAGGACAGGTTACTAAACTCTCATAAAAAACAAAGTTCAGGGACCTGTCCTTGGATTTGTCTTGTGACATTTCACAAGGGGTCAATTTCCCCCTCCTATGACAACGCCATGTACACGTGACCAGTCTATTTCATATAAAGGGGCCAGTTCGGTGACAGTTTGCTAAAATTTCTCGTAGGGTATTTATTTATATACACATTTTTATACTCCTTAAACTTTACCGAATTTGTTAAGTGTGGTGTACTTTATGTATGTAGTGTAAATTGAAACCAAAAAAATCCAACTATAATCACACATCCTAAGTATAAGATAAAATTCACTTTATTTTAAAACTTGCAAAAAAATTTAACATAATCATAAATTTAAATATAATACGCATAATAGGGGTTTAACTTGACATTTTTCTAAAGTTTTTTTTGCTATTCTTGGTTCCTTAATATACACAAATCTAAAAAACCAGGACAAAGACCGTCAGTTGCTTTTTAAAAAACCATACATATGTTCTCTAAAAGTTATGCAAAACGAAAAACAAGTTAAAAAAAATAGCACAACATATCATGTCTGTGTTGGTCTGGCTGTCTTTCTTAATGTCATATTTATTTATGATTTTTAATGTTTTAAGTATTTTTTTTTTTTTTGTAAAACTTTTTGTTAGACGAAAAAGCCAAAAGGGTCATTTAGAAAAATATATTTACTTATGGCAAAAAACTAAAGGGGATAAATTTTGTGTTAAGTGTTGACGCTAATAAAGCATATATCTTATTTTGGATATTATTTTTTTTTTCTTCTTTTATTTTGTAAAATATTTGGTTTGGGAAATATCTATAGGGTAGACAGAAATATTGTAGTTCTGGATTTATTTGTTTTGTTTGTCCAACAAATAAGAGACAACAAAACTTTGCATATAAAAATGTTTTAGTGAAATTAATTTAGTGTAAGTAAAAGAAAAATTTACAGAAAAAAATATGTCATGTTTAGTTATGCTTTTCAAATTTTATTATAAAATAAACACATTAAAAATAAAGAATGGGATTTTTGTTTTATACTTTTGTGAGAGAAATGGTCAGGAGAACTTAAAAAGATGTATATACATATGAACCTTTCCATACTTAACCATATGAGTCGAATACAAACTCTGGAATATATTTGAAAGTTTTGGTTAAAGTAATTTTGATCCACTTTTGCAATTCGAATATTCGTTATAATAATCACAACAACTAAAAATAATTCGAGGTAGTAGCACGCTACAAACAAAGGACAAAATGTATCAGCAAAAGTACAATTTTACCAGTTTTTCCATAGCTAGCCCATGGAGGAATAAGAGTACAAACAAGTGAGTGAAGAATCTGATTGAAGAAGGTAGGACGAGCCCCGCGTTCATGATTTACATGTCCAGTAAGAAATTGCCATTTGTACAAAAAAACGAGTAAAAAGGTTATAGTCGGGCATGCCGACTACACAATACCCTACACCAGTCTGGCGTATTGTTTGGATCCGAAATTCGAATGGGTTAAAATGGAGCTTGTGTCAAAATTTTCTATAATGTGAGTCAGCGCACCAAATTTCATTAAAATATCTTAATATTTGCGACCTGCAGTCTGTAACCAAGCGAATTTTGGGGGGACCCTTATATGGGCACTAGTTCTAAACATGGACTGATGTTCACCAAAATCAATAGGCTTCGTCCTTGGGCCAAGATAGGTCTATGTACCAAATTTCATCAAAATATCTTAATATTTGCGACATGCAGCGTATAAACAGTATAATTTTGGTAGGACCCTTATATGGGCACTACACTCATCCGTAAAAATAGCAGAAAAAGTTACTAAAAATTAGTTAAAAATGATGCTGCAGAAAAAACTGCTAAAATTAGCAGATTTTTTTACTAAATACTAGTAAAATGAGAACAGCAAAATTAAAACTGCTAAATTTACAGAATTTTAGTTATATTTAGGCTAACTTTTAGTTAATTGAAAATAGCAAATTGTACTGTAAAATCTGCAGAAAATTTTGCTAAATATTTGTAGACTAAAAATAGCAAAAATAAACTGTTAAATCTACAAAATTTTTGCTATTTTTAAGCTAAATTTAGTTGAATGCAAATAGCAGTCTATTCTGCTAAAATCAGCAGAAATATTTGCTAAAAAATTGTAAACTGATTTTTTCAAAAGGCTCGACTTTTATTTGCATTTAAAAAAAAATCGAAAAAAAAACTTAGAAAATTTTAAATTTTTTGGTGATTTTTTAGGCTACTAATTATTTAGCAAAATTTTTTGCTGATTTTAGCAGGTTAATTTGCTAATCTCCATTTACAAAAATTTAGCTCATATATAACTAAAATTCTGTATATTTAACAGTTTTAGTTTTGCTGTTCCTATATTACTAATATATAGCAAAAATAATCTGCTAATTTAACAGTTTTTTTCTGCAGCATCATTTTTAACTAATTTTTAGTAGTTTTTACTAAATTTTCTACGGACTTTTTTCTATTAGTGTAGGTCTAAACATGGACCGATGTTCACCAAAATCAAACTTGTTCGTCCTTGGGCCAAATTTCATCAAAATATCTTAATATTTGCGACCTGTAGAGTGCGCACAAGATTGCATGGACAGACAGACAGACGGACGGACGGACGGACATCGTTAAATCGAAATAAAAAAAAATTCTGAACCGATCGGTATACAATTAGGTGGGTCTACGACCAATATTTTTTGGTGTTACAAACATCAGCACAAACTTATAATACCCTGACCACATAGTGGTGTAGGGTATAATCAGGCACTGGCATACTACCGCAGTGCTAAAAATAAATAACTGACAGAACACTCACTTTCATTTATAAATAAAACACTGGCTTAGAGTGCTATGCCAATGTTTGAAATCAGTAGTTATCCAATACTACCTATTCAGCAATTGCCAGCGGTACAAAAGGCAATGCAGTGGTAGACCAATGATTTTATAAAAATTATGACGCTTTGTTAAGAAAGGTTTATAGTCAGAAGGTTGCGAGTGCAAATCCGGTTGTAGGCATAATTTTTTTTATTTTAAAATTTTTTATGTTTTAAATAATTGAAGTTTTTGTTTGTGAAAAAGCTCCTCTAGGACCCACTTTTTTTGTTTTCCCAACGCTGGCATATTAATTCGAAGAAATTTTTTCCCAGTGCTAGCATTTTAGTGCTATCCGTAGTTATCCAGCGTTATCATTCGTTTATGTTTTTGCCGTCAACTATTATATGTCTCACTAGGTCAGTGTATACAACTCCCGTCTGCTTTCATTGCTTTCCCGTTTGCATTTTCGTGACTGGGTGGTTTTTTGGATCATTGAGAGACACCGATATACAGAAGGTCCACCAAGTGGCAGTTCATTGACAGAAAGTAATTTTTTGGTCTGGATTGTGAGCCGGCGGCATCATCGCTCCATACTTCTTCGAAATCGATGATGGCATTGCTATTACTGTCAACGAAGAGCACTACCGATCGATTATAATTAGTTTATATTGAAGGAAGCTGGATGATATGGAAGGGAACGACTTGTGGTTCCAAGAAGATAGCGCAACGTACCACACAATAGGTGCCGAATGGTTTGAGGGAATATTTTCCTTTTTCAGAGGCGATGTGAACTAAACAACAAGATCGTGCGATTTGATCACGTTATATTTTTACTTGTGAGGCTTCTTAAAGTCGCAGTGCTATGCAAATAAGCCGTAGACGATCGGTGCCATTAAAGTCAATATAGCTCGTGTCATCACTCCAATTCAGCGTGATGTATGTGACAAAATTAGGCCTATCGGATGCGCTCCACCCAGAGCAACCGCGGTGGCATTAGAGTATTCAATCGATTAAAAGTTGTTCGATAAATCGGACAATTTCGCTCGAATAATTCGGATAATTTAATACGATTAAATGATTAATCGAAATTTGTAAAAAAAAAATTACAAAAATATTTAAAAAATATATTTCTTCATTATTCGAGTTATTCGTTTTTTTAAATTTGGATATTTTAAATGTGCTACAATCCCAAATTTTATATACAAGTTTGTTAAAAGTAATTTTCTGTAGACCTATCCGGATTTTATTCTTGCCTAAGGAAATCATCAGTGAACGACTTTTCATAATTTACAGAAATATTTGTTAGTTTAAACAACAAACCACATGAGAATTTCTTGTTTTGAATAAAACAAAAACTATCACAATTTGCTTTGTCATCTTCCAAAATAGTATTTTTTTTAATAAAGTGTTGTGTCATATAGACCAACTTCAATTAATATTGTAATTAATATGCATTTTTTTATTAATTCTAATTTAGTAGGTTTGAGGTTAGGAAGAAGAATAAACATTTTTTTTCCAAAATTTATAAACACATTATTAGTTCTCAAATTAGACTAGATCTAGTTTCTGCCTTTTTTTCATGGACATGAAGCCTGCCAGTGATTTTCCTGTAAATTGTATTATTGTTTATATTTTATTGTCAGATTTTCTCTATATAACAACGGCTGTAGGAATCGAACCCATGCACTCTTGTTTAGACAGATCTGGCAATATAAGGACATATATTTATGTTTTACTAATTTTTAAATTATTTTTTTTTTAATTTTCTAAGTGTGGAAAATGGATTTTGTGGACCTGTTTTAATGTTGTAGGGTGAATATAGTTCGACTTAAGGTCATTAGTTGGTAAAACCTCTCTTTGTTACATAAAAAAATTTTCTTGTAAATAAATAAAAACCTATAAAATTTTTTTCTTGTAAATAAATAAAAACGCAAGTTTTTTTTATATTTTCTTTAAATTTTTGTATAACAATATTCGCTCCAATATATTTCCGTCAACTTTGTTGATAATCATCAGAGATCTGGCAAATAATTACAAAAATACTCATAACTTTATTTAACACAAATTATTGAAAAAATATATATAATTATTAAAATTACTTTAAAAACAAATTATTAATTTGTTTGAAACTAAATGTTAATATTGAACGAAAACATAAGTAAATAATGGTCAATATTATAAAGCTTCCCAGCCAGAAAAATATGAAGGACAAAGCGTTGTGCCAATATTTTTATCGGTGATACCAGCGTTGACAGAGCGAAAGATTTTTAAAGATAAAATGCTTTGCCAATCCCAAAATGATAACACCGGGCAGGGCTTGGCCGTTTATTTTTTAAAACGTTGGCAAAGCACTGGCCAAATAATCAATAAAGTGCTTTTAAAATAATAAAATGAGTGCTTCGCCAGTACCAAAATTATAATTTTAAAACGCTGGCAAAACACTGGTGAAACAATCAATAAAGTACTTTTTCAGTGATAAAATAAGTGCTTTGGCAACCCCAAAATGATAACACCGGGCTGGGCTTGGTCGACTGTATTTTAAAGCGCAGGCAAAGCATTGGCAAAACAAAAAATTTAGTGCTTTCCTGGTACTTAATAAATGAAAATATGGTAGAATTTAAGAGTATTCTTACTACTATAAATAATAATAATTTTTTATTTAATTAATACCTGCTAACTTATCTTAAACAAAGTGAATGTTTAGCGACTTTTTACGGTCAGAACTAAGAGCGAATTTTTTCTTAAATTTTACTTAAGTCAAAAATTTTCAACAAAATTTCTGGGCGAGTGCTTTTACAATTTTTATGGTTGTAAATTTTGTAAATTAGGTATTGGCAAAGCACTTTTTGCTAACGTTAGAAAAGCATCCAGAAACAGGGTTGTGCCAGTGCATTTATTATTTTTAGGATTGTAAATTTTCTAAATTAAGCATTGGCAAAGCACTTTTAGCCAACGTTGGGAAAGCATTCTATACCAGGCTTGTGCCAGCGATTTTATTTTTTTTTTTACGGTTGTAAATTTTGTAAATCAAATACTGGCAAAACACTTTTTACTAGCGTTGGCAGAGCATTTGAAATCAGTGCCTTGCTAGCACTTTATTTGTTGTACTATTGGCAATCAGTACTTTGCCAGTACTTTATTTTTCTTAACATCGGCAATTTCTGGCTGGGTTGTTTAGTGATCATATGATTAGATTTTATAAAAGGCGAAATAAAAAACCAGTCAATTATTTTTGTATCATATCCAGTATTTTAAAACATTTTAGAAAGTAAAACAAATAAATTTACAATTAGTCCAATATGATAATTTTTAACTGAGGTCTAAATAATTTTTAATGAGAACTAAATAATTTTTTATGCATGTGAGCTCTTCGGAAACCAATTGGGCCTACTCTCTTTGAAACAGTTTTGACAAAATAAATCAGATTTTCTTTTTAGTTCCCTGAGATTTACTTACTAAAATCAAATAAAGGGATGGAGAGAAATAAACGTAGAGGAAACATATTTTCCCAAAGAATTGATCTCTATGTTTTATGTGCTGAATTCACTCCAAAGAGACAAAAATTAAAATATGAACTGCTCTATTTTTATTAACGCTCTTTAATACTGAATGTATTAAAGAGCGCTGAGTTTACAGAAGATATTCAAGTTTTGACAAAATACGATCTCAACTTAATACATTTTTTATTTTTATGAAAAAGAAATTCTGAAATTATTTTTAAGTAAAATTAATAAAATACACTTTTTAAGTTGCTTAAATTTTTATTCGTATTATGCTATAAGACACTAAATATTATAAGTTTTATATTCTTTCTTTTTATCCAATCATTTAATACGGAAAGCTTCATATAATAAATAATAGTAAATTTTCGTGGACCCGGTATACGAAAAGAAATTGTAAGAATTGAACTCTTAGACACACAAGTGTTTCGAATAGCAACTACGAGCCTGTCTATATTTCCTTAACCATTACCTACAATCATCTACCCCATCCGTTTGTAGGTTTACGACTCTTACACCGTGCTACAATTTTCATGTTTTGAACTCACCCATGGGAAAATCTATATACACTTGAAAGTAGACACCTTTTATAGCAGACTGTAACAATTTATCTTAATCACGTCAGATGTAGAATTAAAAGGACTACAAAATAATAAAATTTTACCATTTATTTTTCACTTATGTACAAAATGGTTACCAAATAAGGGGGATAATCTCCACAGTTCAGTAATAACGTACATTTTTACAAAAAAGGACGAAGTAAACATTTTTTGCAAAATTTTCAATAGCACTGAAATGGTAATTTTTTTTTTCAAAATACACAAATTCAATGAACATTTATGTCGTAATTTTGTGTTGGTAGAAAAGAATAAAAAGTTTGTTAAAATATACACCCAGAAAACAGATTCGGTGCTGACAACCCCATTTGTTGCCAATCGAATGGTTCAGTTGCGTCAAATGTATTTTTCGGTTGACACTACCGAATTATTCTTGATGCAACTGAAATTCTGTTGTCATAGTCAAATTAGTTCTGCTTCAATTGGTTTCCTGTTGTCACAACTGAAAAATTCGGCTACCACAACTGAACCAAGCGATTGGCTTCAAATGCGGTTATCAGAACTGAATCTGTTTTCTAGGTGTAGAGATTCTCTGCTTCCATTTGATACCATATTAGCATCATAGAATTTGTAAAAAATTGTTGCCAAAGGCTTATACTATCTTTAACGTAAAAGTAACCATTTAAGTCGAGTACTAAATTGGATTTCACTAATGTTTTGCGAATATTCATAATCGAATACAACTCTGTAAATTTAACGAAGAAGTTATTGTTGAATACAACTCTGCATAGAACGAGCTATTTTGTTGTTGAATATTTAACGATCATTTCTATTCTAAAAAGGACAACAATTAATGAAAATAGCTCATTTTCTGTTTGCGGGTTATTGTAAGAGGACGGTCAACTAATTGTAGTCGGCATCCATGCTTCATGACGCAATAGCTGTCGTTGCTTGTTTGTTGGCTGTATTTAGTTGAAGGATAAAAAGTGTTGTTGGACTCGATAGAGGATGCTTCAACTTTTTCTTTGACCGGTTTCTGTTACACAATCCTTTCGTGCGTGTTAATTAAATCCACGCGTAATTGGTCATTCTCTGTTTCCAGCGTTTAAATAAATATAATAAATATTAAACATTAAATTATAAAAACACAAGACATTTTGTAAAGACAATTAGGTAGTTCACAAGGGGTGTGCTGTCTGTTGTATCATCCTGACAAAAAACAGAGTTGTTAAAATTTTTATTTGAGTTTAACAACGATTTTCTATTCGGTTTTCTATCTGTTAGCACACTCAAATATAGGACACTAAACATACGTAAAAATGTTGTATCGTGCTATTCTCAAATGTTGTATTTTTTCAATTTAAATTCTAGCAACTCTGTTTTTTGTTAGGACAATACAACAAATAGCACACCCCTTGTGAACTACGTAAATAAATTAAAGAATAAAGTACATTATTAATAAAAACGCTCTACAAAGAACTTTTAAAAAGACTTCTGACATGATCGTATACATGAACTTTGTACGCAGTTTTATTAAACATGGTCTCTTGTTTTACGTCCATATCAATTTTTTCCATGGTTGAGAATGTCAGTTGCATGGTGCTATGAATGTTTTGAATATTTAAATAAATTTTTTATAATCCTAATATTATAAAATGATATAAAAAATATCTTTAATAAATCATAGCATTAAAATATTAAGAAAAATCCTAGAAATTACATAAGGGACTATGGGGCTTTTATTTTACTAACTTTGTGTGTGCTCTCTAAAGACAGAGTCATTTGGTGACGTTACAGTTTTGTTCAATCGTAACATTCATAGAAAATACAACTATGTATAACAATAGTTATGTTTCTTTGCTTTTTTTTCTTTTTCTGTAGTAATGTTTAGGTAAAACTAGAGATGTGACCTTACACCAAGATCCCAAAGCAATAACTTAACTATGTAGACAGCAGGCCAAATACAATAGGAAATGGAAAAAAGTTGAAATAGAAATGTAACAAAAACCAAAACACTTACACAAAATAAAAACTAACTTTGACTGCGAGGCTGTGAGCTTAACATTTTAAAAATAGACACATAATGCTGGAGGGAAATTTGTTTTGTTCGTACCAAATTTTAGATACCCTAAACTTTTATTCAAAGTAACAAAAATGCGCTTTTCCGCATAGAACCAGATCGAAATCGAAAATTTAAATTGTTCAAAGCACCCTAATAACACTGCTATACAAAAAAAAGGGAATGCTATTGCAGTGGTTTTAGGATAATTAGGGGGTGCTGATTTCGAATCTGCAACCAGTTTGTTGAAATTGGCTCGAGGTTTCGCGCAATTCGCGATTTAAATTTTTTTAATTTTTCAGCCGATTTTTTCAATAAAAAATTTATAATTTAGTAACTTCGGCTTCGGCAAAAAAACGCTTTACACAGTTTAAGCTTAATTCCGTGCCCTATTTTTCAAACTTAAGTGTGTATCAATATCTCAATAACTTTTCTAAATATAGTCGCTCAAAATCAAAATATAAACATTTTTTAAGGTTTTTTTTAAATAAAAAATTTAAATATAAGACGAAGTCCAATTTTAATATCAAAGCCAATTTGGAAAGAAAAAGGTCGAAAATTTTTGAATATGTCATATTGCATTAACAATTTATGTGCACCTTTAAAAGCCTTTTGTAATTTAATTTAGACTTAAAATGACAAAAAAAATATTTTACTGTACTAAAAATCTACTGTACTGTTACAGAATTTTTTTTTTACTAAAAACATCAGATTTCATTCCCTATTGATTTTTTTGCGATACTATTGCGATTTTCAAAGTTTATATTTAAATCACAGTATTATCGTACACATTCAAAATGAGTTCGTCGAGAAATAATTGTAGAAAGAGTTCGAAGGAATTATCTAAATATAAACTTTGAAAATCGCAATAATTTCGCAAAAAAACCAATAGTGAATGAAATCTGATGATTTTTGAAAAAAAACTATGTAAAAGTGCAGTAGATTTTTAGTACAGTAAAATATTTTTTTGTTCATTTTAAGTATAAATTTAATTACAAATGGCTCTAAATCTGCACATAATTTGTTAATATAATATGACATATATATAAGTTTTGGACCTTTTTCTTTCCAAATTGGCTTTGATATTTAAAATCGGACTTCGTCTTATATTTAAAAATTTTTTTTTTAAAAAACCTTAAAAAATTTTTAAATTTTGACTTTCAGCGACTATATTTAGAAAAGTTATTAAGATATTGATACACACTTAAGTTTGAAAAATAGGACACTGAATTAAGCTTAAACTGTGTAAAGAGTTTTCTTTCCGAAGCTATAGTTACTAAATTATAAATTTTTTATTGAAAAAATCGGCTGAAAAATTTAAAAAATTTAAATCGCGAATTACGCGAAACCTAGAGCCAACTTGAACAAAGTGATTGCAGATTCGAAATCAGCATCCCCTAATTATCATAAAACAACTGCAAAGTTGTGCAACTTATAAATATTGTAATATTTTGTAGAGCTGTAATCATTCCAAATTCATAATACCCCATATAATACAGGGGATTTGGTATTGAAAGAGTTTCATAGTTAAGATTCAGAGACTAAACTATCGGTTAACATTTTTTTTATTATTCTTTTATTAAATTTTTGTAATTTTGTGGACTAATAGATTTTTAACGGAAAAACGAGAAGCAATTTTAAGTCATATTAGTTTTAGCTGAAAAACAAATAAAATCTTTGTTAATTTATATTTTATTTTGAGTGTCATTTAACTTGTAACAAACTATATATTAAACTCATAATACTTCCCAACTCATCGTTAGTTTGGCATTACAAGGACAAAATAATAAAATCGGTTAAAACAAATGTAGATAACAAATCTAACGTATCAAAACGGTAAAAGGAAGTGCTAACATGACAAACATATTTTAACCTGGCATATCTTATAACATTGGGGAAATCCTAGTTTGTTTTTGTATGTGCACCTAGCTGATATTAATAAGAAAAAATCTATTTTTCTTCAATAAATAATATTACTTGCATGTATGTACACTATGTACTTAAATTGTTTATAAAAATACAGCGAACTATCTCAAAATTATGTGTCATAAAATATCGGTAAAATTTTCACTAAAAGAACAGATCTTGCAAATAGAGAATAACAATAAAAAACAAATGGAATTTTCATGAACCAATATCAACAATGAAGATCATGCATCAGCAATATTTTAATAAATTTATAAATACTATTTAAACTCAGTGTGAATATGTACAATAGTTACAATACTACCCAGTCAGAAAAATACAAACGGGAAAGCGGTGGCAAAGCACTTTAACAGGTGGTACAAGTACTGGCAAAAAGTGCTTTCCCACTCCCAAAATGATAACATCATTAGACAAAAGGACCGGATGTTCAAAAAGCGCCGGAAAAGCACTGGAGGAACAAAATTTTTAAACGTTGGCAAAACGCTGGCAAAATCAATAAACAGGTGGTCTGGAAATATATTTTACAAAATAAATTAAAAAAAAGTCCATATGTATTTTTTTTTGGTCCTGCCGTGATTTTAACACAGGCCTTCAGATTGGCAGACGATTGCTCTACCCACTGAGCTAACGAGACATATAATATTTGATGGCTAAACACATAAATGATTGATAATAGCTGGACAACTACTGGCTGTGCCAAAATGCTAGTACTGGCAAACAATTTTTTGTAACTAGTATGCCAGTGTTGGGAGGGCAAAAAAAAAGTTGGTCTTGAAGGAGCTTTCCCACAACAAAAAAATTGATTTTATAAAACAAAAAAAGTTTTAAATTAAATCATTTAAAATTCAAATTTTTATAAAATCATTGGTTTTCCAGTGAATTGATTTTTGTACGCCTGGTAGCATTGGCTAGGTAGCACTGGATAACCACTGGTTGCAAACCTTGGCATATCACTCTAAGCCAATTCTTTGCCATTTTTAATACCGTGGTTACCCAGTGGTATGCCAGTGCTTGATTTTTTGTACCACTGGCGATTTCTGACTGGGTAGTTATTGACATTGTAATCAAAGTATCTTATTGTTAGTTGTAAGGAAATCTTAGAAAAACAGAAAATACATAATTCCTTGCATACACTCGTTTCAGCAATAATAATAATGATAACAAACGGGAGTTGAAAATAAAATATAAAAATATTTATATTAATATTACACACAGCAACAAATGATATAAAAATGTGCCAGCATATTTATTCATTATTTTATCGATGTTTTAACTTTGAAATCCAGATGAGTCTCGGGGCTTACAATGTTATTATATTCATTATTATTGTCGGTTATGTGAAAATGTCACAACAACTACATGGCACAATGAAAAAATAATAATAGCAAAAATGGATAGGATGAATATATGAAAAAAATTATGAATTTTTATGTGTTTGTGAAGCAAATAAAATTTATATGAAATTTAAATTGTAAAATATGTCACAAATATTTATAAAAACACATATCTTTTCAACTTCTGCAGTATATCTGTCGTCTGCTACATTGGAGGAAAAGTATCCATACTTCGATTAAATCGACAAATTTTCCTTTTTTAATTTCCAATGACAAATTATTTTTTTATTTTTATTGATTAACTTACTTAATGGAATATGCAAATATAACTAAAATACAAAATTGTATTAGTATATAATAAATTCAATGAAAGCTTATAAAAACAGTAATTTTGTCCTAATTTTTTCTGATTTTCATAAAATTCAGCACAAGAATGCTTTATGAAACCATTCAGGCAAGTCCATTTTGTTTTTCCTTAAAATTGAAAAAATTCGCAATTTTATTTAAGATTTTTATTATAAAAAAAGTACAATTTGTTTAATTTTGCACATACACTTAACACACATATTAATCCTTATAATATTTAAGTGAGGGGCTATTTCGGCTTTTTTCGATATTCGGCTTACTTCGGGTTTGAGACGAATTTTTCGGAAGGTTTTTATTTTTATAGGTTTGGGAACCCCTGACTACTTGACATAGGCAATAGCTGTGTTTTCGACTTAACTATATCCGTTAATTCAGAAAAAAACTCAAAGTACATAAAAACGTGTTTGAGACAAAAACTAACACATAACTTTTCCTATGCACGTTAACTTTCAACTCGGATAATTATCAACGTTGAAATCTCAACGTTTACATATTTTCACATCTAACACAACTTCTTCGTGTTATTTTCTAAAAAGTTTTGCTGGCGTACGTTCGATTATACCACGAATATTATAAACATTAACGGTTTGAAATTTTTTTATACTTTAATCGGTTAAACTTATATTTGCTTTAAATACTTAACGTTGATAGGTATGAGCGAAAATACACTTAATATATCAAGAAAACTTTTCTATTTGATATTACATTCCAGTTGTTTAAAAATAACTTGCCATACAAAAAATATGAAAAATTGAGGTTTTCGAAATATCTCATTCAGCATGCCAAGTCTTGCTGCATCAACAAAAGCAGTTTTCAGTTTCCTTTTAATTTTTCTCTTCTACAACATATCCGAAACTCATTAACATCTGCTGTTTCGCTTGGGGAGAATTCCCTTATCAGTATTTTCTGGTCTGATAAGTGATTAACAATGACTTTTATTTGCAAAGCTGCAGGCCTCTACTCCACAGCTAATTTGAGATTCATACTCATTCTAATAATCAGCAGATTCTCAAGGATAAATATATTTTTTTTATACCTTGTAATTTAGTGGTAATATGCGCCTAAAATTATTGGAAGCATCCTTTATTATTCCTTTAAAGGTTTCTTAAAACTTTATCCCAATTTTCTTCTCCTGCTTTTAAATTGATGTACACAAAAAGAAATAAAGTTTTCAAAGTTTTTGTAAGCAAAAATTATTTATTCGTAACTACAATCAAATAATAACAAAAGGCTAATAAATTTAACAAACAAAATATTTGAAATATTCAAAGGGATTTAGCAATTCTAAAATGGCAATGACCGTGTAAAACCAATCTGCCAGTATGTATAACCTACAAAAATGCACATAAAAAAAATTCAACAACAACATACATATACAAAATGTACAAATCAAACAAGCAAATTCATACATACATAAACACATTTACACATACATATAGGGAAACAGGAATCGAAATGTTACAATGGTTTGTTGTATGAAAATAAGTAATTCGAATGCAAACTACAAGAGGAAATGCTTAAGCAAGCAACTACAATAACAGTCAATGCTACACCATTTACAATTTTCTAATTTTTAGAAAATGTGTATTTCTATTTAAGGAATTACTAAAAAAATATTAGAATTTCATTTAAATATTTTTGTATAAAATTCAACATATTCCATGCAAGTTAAATTTTTTAGTCTCAAATTTTAAGAAATCATTTAAATTCTGATTGAAGTATTATTCCATATTTAAAATTATTATTATGTGAAAATCTAAATATATATGAACATACATGATCATACATTAACTTGTATATGATCATGCATAGGCATACATGATTATATACGTCTTTGCATAGTTCAATGTATGACCATACATTATCTCATATATTTCCATATATCTTCGGATCCGAAATTTGAGGGTATATGGAGGTATATGGCCATATATGATCATATATGAGCATATGTGAATCATACGTGAGCATATATGGTCATATATGAACATGTACGGTCATATACCCTCAAGTTTCGGATCCGAAGATATATGGAACTATATGAGATAATGTATGGTCATACATTGAACAATGCATGGGCGTATATGATCATGTAAGCCTATGCATGATCATATACTAGTCAATGTATGATCATGTATGTTCATATATATTTCGATTTTCACATGGGTTATTAAGCAATTAAGCTAGGAAGATTTTCATGAAATATCCTGTTTTATTTCATAAAACCAATATTTCGCCAGTATTCGGATGACGCCTACAGGGCTTGTGTAAGCAATAACAAATTACAAAAATACTTAAAAATATTGCTGGTGAACAGCAGGGATGTCAACAATACAATTATAATTTTTATATTTTGTTGAACTGCGTTTTCTGTAGCTGCAATATTTTTAAATATTTTTGTAATATTTGTCGTTGTTTATATAAACTCTGATGACGTGATTCGAAGACTCACGAAATATCGGTTTTATAAAATAAAAAAAAAAGATATTTTAAGAAAAACTACAAACATTTCGAGCTAAATTATTTAACAATTTTAATAGTTTAGAGTTTCTCCTTTTAACGGACTAATTATGGTCAGCTGTTTCAAAGTTAGATGTAAAATAAAAACCAAAACAATTTCATCATTTCACCCATCGTTTCATGGGTTTAGTTCCAACTTTTTTAAGAGTTTTGAATTTTATTTATCTGATTAATTTATTCAAATTTGTCAAGTATTTTAAAGGTCTTAACTGTCAAAATTGGACAACTCGACACAAAATTTTATAAAAAAAACCTTTAATGTAATAAATAAATACCCATGTGAAAATCGACATATATCTGAAAATAAATGATCATATATTGACTTGTATATGATCATACATGTGTATAGATGATCATATACGTACATACATAGTTCAATGTATGACCATACATCATCTCATATATTTCCATATATCTTCGGATCCAAAATTTGAGGGTATATGGAGGTATATGGTCATATACGATCATATATGAGCATACATGAATCATATATTGCCATATATGAACATGTATGGTCATATACCCTCAAATTTCGGATCTGAAGATATATGGAAATATATGAGATGACGTATGGGCATACATTGAACTATGTTGTGACGTATATGATCATGTATGCCCATGTATGATCATATACTAGTCAATGTATGATCATGTATGTTCATATATATTTAGATTTTCACATGGGTATTTAAACTTCTAACTACATAGAACTTAAAATTTTGATTACAACACTAAAATTTTTATTAAAGTTTAGTGATTCCATGAATTTGGTAAATTTGTAATTAGTTAATATTTAAAATTTCTGTATAAGAAAAATACAAATCAATTTCGAAACATTTTAATTTAACTAGAGATTATAAATTCTCTAAAATAAGAATTCCAAGTTTTTGAAATTAATTTTGAAAAAGATTTTTAAAAATGTCGTCTCCTGGAAATTTTTTACAAATTTTTTAAATAGATTTTGAAATTTTAGCATATTGAATTTCTTTAATGCAAATTATAACTTTTGAGATAAATTTATAAATGGTATATTGTGATGGCAGCAGAAGTGCAAACATCAACAACAACAACAATAATAGTTGCTAGCAATAAATGTAACTGTAGTAAATTATTGGCAAAGTTTAGCTTTAGAGAAAATGTTTACATACTCAACAACAGCCAACACATTTGCATAAACTACACACACATACACAAATACATATACACATAGAGTAAAGACACCGGAAGTGAACATGTTCGTTTTTTTATATTTCTATAAAAAAGCACCCCACTTTAACACACACACACACATAAATAAAACTCTGCTCCATGTTATAAAATAAAAAATCGCAAATTTTCCCAGTTCTCTAACAATGGAAACAACGACAGTATTGAGAAAAAAACCAAAACTTTTCTCATTTCTAAAGCGTAAATTTCATTTGACACAGGACTTAATTTTATAAGTTAAAATATAAATGAACAAAAGAAAAAAAAAGAATGAAAATATTTTTTTAAATGAAAATTTACATAGATAAATTGAAAAACTATACTAACACTAGTGAAATTCATTTCAAATTGATTTAAAAGTCGTTATAAGCAACGAAACAAGAAATTTAATTGATTTTAGTTGAAGCAGAAATGTGCAAACAATAAGATACTGGGGACTTACATTTTTAAAGGAAAGCAAGAAATTCACTCACCATGGCGTATGATTAATTGGTATATATTTAATTTATAACACTTATATGCACTGATGGTCGTTGATATTGCACTATAAAATAAAATAAAATGAAATAAAATAAATTAAGGAGGGATGGTCACGGGCGTTGATGATTCTTATACAAGTGTAGTAAAATCCTCAATTGCTTTGGCGCTGTGTGGGTACTAAAGGGCTGAACAGTATATTTTAAATGTCATTTAAACACACATGATAGCCTGGTATATTCTTTCTAAACGAATGATTATGAGCCAATACAAAAAGGAGACTATTAATTATAGAGATAGGAAATCAAAACTTACACTACTCACCGATAGAGGGCGCTGAAATTTAGTACTTCCTGAGCAACTATTTAGTATCAGTTTAAAATTCAAAAACTGCTCAAAATAAGGAAAAAAACACACTCGGAATATATTCAAATAATAAAATTTGAGATATTCGTTTTTTTTTTTGCTTTGTTGTTTGCTATTATATAAATTTAAATAAAAAAGAAAGAAAATTGTCAATTTTTTGATCAAAGTGCCATCTACACTGAAAGAATTATCTGCATGGTATTAATGAATTTTTGCATAAAAATAACGAAGCTTCCCTGGAACTCGTCCATTGAAACTTTTCATAGAATTAATGGAATTTTTCATAAAAATTTGTAAAAAATTTCATTTCATTTATTAAAAATTTCATACACTCAATGAAAAAGTTTCATTAAAACTAAATTCGTAAAATATATGAAGGTTTTTCATCATATTTGTGAAATTTTTCATTTATTTTGTGAAGAAAACTTCATTAGTTTACTGAAATATTTCATTAAATCTCGGCCAGCAAATTTCTCTCTGTGTAGTGATAACTTATTTTTTTGGTGATGCCATACCCCTGTACAAAAACAAACAAAAGTATAAATAAAATTAATTAATGCTGAGACATATACAAATAATGATCTTCTAGCAACGACGACAACAAAAGGTTTTCATTGCAAGTTACCGAGAAGTGAACTAATCTACTCTATGCAATGAAGTAAAATACCCTACTAATGTATCTATCTATACGTAGTACGTCCATACTACCTTATAATTTTAAATAAAAAAGAATTTGTTTATTGAAAAAAGGTGGATGTTTAAGTTGCTTTACATTAGCTGTTTTATAAAAATGGATCCCTCTCCTAATTATGTTTTTATCTCTCAAATATTACATGTCGAAATTACTCAGGTGGTAGAGCTATTGACTGGCAACTTGGAGTCCCAAGTTCGATTCCCGCGACAGAAAAATTTGTATAAATCTATTTTATTGAAAATCAATTTTTAGACTCATTCTTTTTGTCAGTACTGGTAAGCATATAGATAACGACATATTTTTTGATTCTTCGTATGCTGAATTGTAAACATAACTAATTATTTTTCGAGACATCCCCATACAAAACTAACTAGTTACCATTACAAAGTAAAGGGTTCTTCAACAGGGACACTACAAAAGTAGAAAGACAGGGACAGCAAACGACGCCATATTTCTTTCTCTTCCGTAAGGTTTGCCATTTCATGATGGAAAGATATACGAGCTAACAACGATTCCAAATTATTAAAATTTACTACCGACATTCGAATTCAGTGGCCTCAACGTTAAGAGCGATACGTCCAATTTATGGTCGTCATAATGAATGGCTTCGTCAATAAACAAAATATGCGTTAATGGTCAGACAGCAATCCACATGTACTCCATGAGTCATCATTGCATCCCGAAAAAATTACGGTTTGGTGCGGTTTATGGGCCGGCGGCGTCATTGGGCCGTACTTCTTCCGTGATGATCAAGACCGGCACGTTACTGTGAATGGGAATCGCTACCGTTCAATGATAACCGAATATTTTTGGCCCCAATTGGATGATATGGACTTGGAGGACATGTAATTCCAACAGGACGGCGCCACAAGCCACACAGCGATTGTCACAATCAATTTATTGCAAACCAAGTTTGGAGAACGTGTTATCTCACGAAATGGTCCAGTCGATTGGCCGCCTCGGTCGTGCGATTTGACGCCGTTGGACTATTTCCTGTGGGGCTAAGTCAAATCTATGGTCTATGCCAACAAGCCAGCGACGATTAATGAACTTCGTACGAATATCGGCCGATTTATGCTTGAAA
Organism: Leucophora obtusa; assembly: GCA_949987735.1. Lineage (NCBI taxonomy): Eukaryota > Metazoa > Arthropoda > Insecta > Diptera > Anthomyiidae > Leucophora > Leucophora obtusa. The sequence continues at coordinate 55,975,349 of OX465299.1, read as the reverse complement.
ATCGTCGAAAATTGGGTTCAGCGTCTGGACTTCTGCAAGCGTGCCCGTGATGGCCAAGCTAAAGAGATCGATTTCCATACATAATGGCATCGAACGTACTTTCACAGGAATAAAGAATTTCATTGATATCCAAAACCGTTTTTGTTTTATTTAAAAAAACTTTTGTTGCGCTCTTATTGAAGAACCCTTTATATAGTTACATAATTTCATATCTGGTAATGATTTTCTACACTGGGATAGCTAGATTTGTAATGCAGTCGCATGTTGGAATCCAACAGCCGACGGGTTGTTGAAAAATTACCGTATAGAGGAAATCCGACATCTTCCTTTGCCGCTAATTACTCCAAGCGTAGTGAAAGCACGGCCTTAGTTTTCGAGATATGTTAACATTACGGAAATCGATAAAACTGAAAAGCGCTGCCCGATTGGCAACAAAAAAAACTATTTCCGTGGATTCTTTACTGTAGTATAACCAACAAATGTTACTCATGTTTTCCTCGCAGAAAAAAAAGGAATGAAATACAATTGTTTGAAAAGTTTTACAAAACTATAAATTGGTTTTCTCTTTACGTTGATGTTCTTATGCAACTTTTTTTTATATTATTTCAAGTCTCTTAAGAGCTTAAATTGAATATCATCAAGGCCTAAATTATAGCAGCAAATGAAAAAGTTTTCTAAAAAAAATATTTGTGTAAAAAAAGGTGTTTTTTTATAAATATTATTTGTACTTAAGGTCTCCGGTGTAGACTTGACAACAAAAAAGGCAAAAACTGTGAAATACAATTTGAGTTTGTTTTATTAAATTTAAAAAAAAATATATATTTCTCTGAAACATCTTTTAATGGGGATTTTCTGCAAAACAGTATATTATGTATATAGTATTGTCTGCAATAAAAGTACAATAAATTCTTAAATAATTGATTTTGTTTTGTGAAAACTTTAACAAGTGGGACTCTAAAATATATTAAGTTTATGTGGCAACTTTAACTCCTCATTTGTTGTCAGGCATTAAAAAAGGTGTCAAGTGTTTAAAGGGGCAACACAATAAAAACAAATATTGCCAACCTTACTAAATGCCACATAATTTTCATGCTTTTTTATTTACACTTTAGTTTAAGTACATAAAACTCAAGAAAAAAGAAGAGTTAAAAAAAAGTGAAATACATATGTATCTCTTACAAGTCCATGCATGGTAAAACTTTCAAATAACCGTTAAAGTGTCTGCTAACGAAGTAGAACATGCTTATATTTGCCACACAACAACATCCAAATATAACTATAAAACCCGAAAGGATTGTATTACAACAGACATTTTACGTGCATTATTTTCATTGTATGTTTAGTTAGTTTAACTCTTTAAGGGCTGTTCCATAATTCGGCATTCGACTATATAGTCGCGTCAATTGTAAAATAATTTTTATTTTAAGTATCCAACAAATTTACAGATACATGGTATGAAATCTATCATTGCCAGAATTATAATTTTGTAGATACGTACTTTTGATAAATATAAAAAATATGTATTATTATCCGAGTGTAGAAAATCATTACCAGATTATGTGGTTATGTAACTACATACTTGGTAATGGTAACTAGTTACTTTTCTTATTACATTTCTTATTGCCTTTGTATGCACTGAGAGAATTATCCTTCATGATATTAATGATATAATTTCATAGAATTTTTTTCGTAGAACCAATGAATAATTTCATTATGTAAATAATATTTAATTAATATTATGAAATTTTTCATAACTTTTCTTTCATAAAATTTCATTAAAAAAATTCATTGAATTTCATAAATTAGATCTCCATAAATTTAATGAAAAATGTTCTTCATATATATGAAATTAATCAATAGTATTTACTTTTTTTTATAAAATATCGTCATTTCCTGAGAGAATAATCTTTTATAAATTTTATTTTTTTTTTTAATTAATTTTTTTTTTTATTAATTTTGGACTATGAAATTTTTTTATAAATCATATTAATTTTTCGAAAAAATTATGGCCCTTTTTTATTTAATGAATTCTTTCTTTAGATATATTTTGTACATCCGTAAAATATGCTACGATTTTATTACGCCTTTTGAATTTGCTAAGTACTATTTATTTATCCACTCCAGCTTAGCAACGACAACAACCAACTATAATAAATTATAGTAAATGAAATTGCTTCATAGATTTTATGAAGCCCTTCATTGGCTGAATGATTTATTCATTGGACGAGTGGCCTATTAATTTTATGAAGAGTTTCATTAATTTTATGAACTTTTCATAAACATTGACTTTAATGAAACCTGTTTCATAGATTCTATGAAAAGTTTCAATGGGCCAGTTCCAGTGACAATTTACGTTGAAACTATGAAGAAATTCATTACTGAAGTGATGATAATTATCTTAGTGTGGCGATATCGCGAAAAATAATGAGTTATGCTTACACAACAGTTTATATATAATTAATCCTTTAATTCCTAGGGGAACATAGGGCCGCACAACAGTTTAGTTTAGTTTATTTATTGTTTCAATAGCTATCACAACAAGAATAAATCTTATAAATTACAGTGATAGCAAATCAAATTTTCATATTAATATTAGTCATTCAAGAACATTTATAATTGAAATTAAAATTTAAATGCAAACATAGTTAAATATAAATTCAAAACAGACATAAAACATAATAAAATAAATATATTTAATAAATTTTAAACAAACTTCCTTTTTGTTAAAGCATAATGTGTTGCTAAGCAATTGAGCATACGAAAAATCGAAACATATGGCATTTCCTATATGGTTACCAGTACTGACAAAAGGAATGAGTCTAAAAATAGATTTTCAAAAAAATAAATTTTATAAAAAAAATATTTTTTTATTGTAAAATTTTTTTTTTAATAACATATTCTAGTGCAGGATTCGAACCTGGGACTCCAGGTTGCCAGTCAATAGCTCAAACATCTGATCTTTCTCGACATGTAATGTTTGATAGATGAAAACGTAATTGACCTGCTGGACACAAGTCAGCTTACTCGCCAACATACAAAAAATCAAAAAATATGTGTTTACATATATCCTTACCAGTGTTGGAAAAGTATTGAGTCTAAAAATAGATTTAAAAAATGTAGAAAATTACTTTCTATTTAAAATAATGATAAAAATAAGTCATTATCAGTAACTCATTTTTATATGTTTTAAAATAATGCAGAAGGTAAGTGGTTGTCGTTACTGGTAATCCAAAAAATAATTATATGTCATTACCTTACATTTCTACATTGGGGTATTATGAATACTATTCCGTCAATAATGAATTTTTTAAATATATTTATTTAAATTTATTGAACAACTGGCAGTTAAAGATAAAAACTAAAAAAAATTAATACTTCTGCGACCAATAATGTCCTATGATTTTTAAAATACTTATAAATTTACTACCATAAAATGAGAACAGTTTTGTGAAATTACTATTCAAAGAGCGTAAAATTATTTTGTACATATTTTCTGTTTATAATTAAACATATTGTGCGTACAATATCTATTTTGCTGATAGATGTAAATTCTACGTACAAATTTTGTAAATTTACTAACTGGTAACAGTAATGAAAATAACAAGAAATTTGAAAATATAAAACAAAATATTCTAAATATAAATTGTTTTGTTGTAAATTTTTACTAAAATGTGTGATAATCTTAATCCTCTAATGCCCAAGGCCACCAAAAGGCGGTCTTCAGATTTTAAATAGTTTTTGGCTAAATAACAATATTTTATTAAATAAGTTGTATTATATCCATAGAAAACTTCACTACCCATGTTTCTGCCTTCAAACTTTTTTTGTGTAAGGAACGGTTTTCAAGCAAGAATCATGTAAAATAAAAAGTTAGTAAATTTTAAAAAATTAACTTTTTAAAACTGAAAAAAATATTTGAAAAATCGCCAAAAATACATTTGCGATCTGGCGTACATTATTGATACCCTACGGGAAATTTTAACAAACTGTCACCGAACTGGCCCCTTTATATGAAATAGACTGGTCACTTTTACATGGCGTTGTCATAGGAGGTGGAAATTGACCCCTTGTGACATGTCACAAGACAAATCCTAGGACAGGTCACTGAACTCTCAAATTCAGGGACCTGTCCTGGGATTTGTCTTGTGACATGTCACAAGGGGTCAATTTCCACCTCCTATGACAACGCCATGTAAAAGTGACCAGTCTATTTCATATAAAGGGGCCAGTTCGGTGACAGTTTGTTAAAATTTCCCGTAGGGTAATAACAAAGCTAGTTTAGAGTCTCTAATTGTAAAATCAGTTATAAAATTTTCTCCAGGACTCACAGAATAACGCCAGGATACGTCTTACGAATATCTCTTTAACTCAGAAACTAGCCAACAGATTTTAATTTAAATTATACACAGAGTTTATACTCAGAGGTGGTAGTAAGCAGAACTAATTTGGTCAAAATATATTGATGTTTAGTGCCAAACTCGCTAAATTTCGTAATTTTCAAAAAGCGAAAATCGCCATAACTTCTGAAATAACAACAATTGATCAACAATTTTCGGTACGTAATTTTATTTTACTGATAGTGTTATTTATAGGAAAAACCGATATTATTTGACTACTGGGTTACTAGATACGTCTTCAACCTTTGTTGTACTATATCGCCTAAATAAAATAGATTTTCATCAATAAATATATAGTTTAAATATTATCGTAATCAGAAGAAATAGCATTAAAGGGTTAACGGCGGTAAAGGGGGGTTAAACTGTAACAACATCATTTTAAAGGGCATATTTGAACGGTTGTCAGAAATTCAATTAACAATATTTTTACCCATCAATTCTTTGTAAAGTTATAAAAGGTTTAAAGTTATAACAGGTTTACAAAACGTCATTTTCATACAAAATTTGTTCAATAAACCTCCTATAATTTTACAAAGCGTTTATGAATTTAGGGGTAATATTTTATTTTTTTATTTAAAAATCATGTTATTGTAGTATTTTGAAAAATATCAGTTTTATATTTCCCCAGCCAAAATCGCCAGAGTTGACACTTCATTACTGGCCTTTTTTAAAAAAGGCAAAATCGCCTGCCACTGTGCAGCCTTCATTAATTATCGGAAAATAAAAATGTAAAGTGACCCGAATTTTTATTTAAAAAAATTTTTTTAACACAAAAACTTAAAAATTCCAAAAGAGGTAAGAAAAAATACATTTGCTCGGGGATATAAAATTTATTTGACAAAAATTTAAAAAAAAGGGCCACGATAAGGACTGGGGTTTTTTGTTGCCTACGAAAGAAAAAAACCCTGATCGCAATCGGTTAACCCGCCTTGGCTGTACAGTGGCAGCCGTTGTTGAACTCAGGGTTGTGAGAAAACGCGTTTAAAGTTTGAAATTAATTTTACGCTAAGAAAACAGCAAAATCTCAAAAAATCGTACATGAGTAAAATTTATATCTCGCAATTTTCTACATTTGCACCAAATTTGGGAAGAATCGGTTAAAGAGTGTTAAAAATGAAAAATTCAACAAGCGGGGGACCCAGTGGATTAACCTAATTCGAGTACGCTGAATCCAGTGATGATAGCCATTTCTCTGGAAAAAAGATATTTGTGTTTGAAAATTCTGGGTCCAAGGATCCCAAAAAAAAGTGATTTATCTAACTTTGAACCATTTTTTTTACCCAGGTTGTTTGTTATTTCCCCAATCAGCTTTGCGTTAAAATTATCAAAATCGGCTTAGCGGTTCAAAAGTTCTGAGTGAAAATGTGAGGACACTTCGAAATTTTCCACACAAAATTGTACATTTTATTGCTTCGTTAAAAGTACTGAAATTTGTAAAGAAGTGAAAAATTTTTATGGTGTCCTCACATTTTTAATCACAACTTTTGAACAGCAACACCGATTATGGTTATTTTTAACACACAGCTTCTTGGTAGAGTAACAAACAACCTGACTAAAAATTAATGGTAAACAAATTAAAACATCGAGTGTTCAAACCATAATTTTTAAACTCAAATATCTTTTTTTTTAAGAGCTAACCTAGAAAAACGGCTAGCACCAATAGATTCAGCGTACCCGAATTAGTTTTACCCACTGGGTGCCACATGTGTCGGGAAAAAAAGTATCCTTTTCGTGCACAGTGTTATTATTGCGAAAGTCGTGTTATGAAAAACATTTTTCTATCATAATATAATCCTTAAAATACCATATTATGATCCTAAAGTGATTTAAATATTATAACATTATTTCTGCATATCATCCTATGATCTCTATAGAATTTGCCCAGCATTACCTTGAAGGTGAGTCAAAAAGCTATGCACGTTTCAAAATAGTACACTTATTTATTCAATGTCTAATTTACAAACTTAAAAATTATAAATTAATTTTAGTTGTCACTTACCCAGTGAAAAATAACATATATTACTCGTAATATGTATAACGTTTTAATTAAAATAAATATCTATAAAAGTTCATGTAATATAAATAATTTATTGTGCATATTATCATTACTTTTTAATGTCGATAATGTAGACATGAAAAATGTGCTTACTGAAAATTCAAGAAATCGCAACGTTTTATATGCGCTAAAATCCACACTTATTATTCCCAAAACTAGTAGTTCCAAGTGGGAATTCGCCATATAAAAATCGTGGTATATGAAAGCAGGTTTGTAATAGATTATTTTTAATTTCTTCTTTAAAAAGCTACTTACGAGTTAGCACGATTTTTTACTGGATTATAAATACGAGTATAAATAAAAGTAAATTATGGCAGCATGTGATAACAGTGCTTAGAAAAATATTGTTAACTATACAACTTCAGTACGCATCCGAAATGATCATAACAAATTCTTAGTGATTATATTATGTTACTAATAATCAATATATTTTCCTAATGATCATGGTATAGTAATGTAGAAAATTTTGTGATTATTTAGAGTTATATTATTATCATTGGGAATATAATATGATCATTAGGAAAATAATATTATCATTTCGTTAACTTATAATTTTTTTTTTTAATTTTGTATTTATTTTCAATTTTGCTTTAGTACAAAACTAAAATCTATCGCAATTCTTATTAACGCTTTTGCACAATATTTTTTTTTACATGAGTACGAAAAATTAAAAAAAAATTAAGTACCATTTTAATCACTCTATACTTAATATATTTGCTTATTCGACTCTAACGTGAAGTCAACTCTTTTGTATGGATGCGAGACATGGAATGCCGCTGCCCGCGACATAAACGCACTTCAAGTTTTTGCCAATAGGTACCTCAGGAGGATTTTAAAAATATTTTGGCCTAATGTGATGTCCAATAACGACCTGTGGACAGCCACCAATCCAGTTCCTCTGCGCACAAGAAATATTGAGGCGTACGTGGAATTGGCTAGGTCACACAAAAAAAAAAGCTGGATTTAATAAATCCACAATAAAAGCACAAATATATGAAACAACCTATTAATTTAATGTCAGAAAAAAAAATACGAATGAAAATTAAAAGAGAATCAAAAAAATTGAGAAACTAACAAATAAAAGGTTTTTATTAATTTTTTTTTTATGAAATATGTTTAGAAAAAAAAAACTACACCTCAATACACATCACCTCACATCCAATCCTAGTTTATTGATGGAAACAAATCACTTTCCCAATAGAAGTACGAACTGGCTCAAATACAAAATGTACATCAGCTCTCATTTACCCCAAGCCCTCTCATTAAAAACCGGTGAAGAAATCCAAGAAGCCATAGATCAGTTTTCAAAAACACTCTCCTCGGCAGTAACAGTGGCTACTCCAAAGACCCAAAACAATAAGAAATGCAATTTTGCCAGCTCAAAAAGAGTTGAAGATCTCGTAATAGAAAAAAGAAATATTCGTAGACAGTGGCAACAAACAAGATCCCCTGCTCTTAAAAGTAAACTGAAACAATGTCAAAGAAATTTAAATCGTGTTCTGAAAGAAAATAAGGAGTCCTCCCTTAAATTCTACCTACAAAATTTAGAACCAACACAAAATTCAGACTATAATTTGTGGAAGGCTACAAAAAAACTAAAACATCCCACAAATTATGAAGCACCCATACGCAACGAAAATGGAACATGGGCTAAAAGCAGCATTGAGAAGGCTGAAACTTTTGCTGATCATTTAGAAAAAGTTTTTACTCCCAACGATACAATCTCATCAATAAATCTTCCACATATAAACGATACAATTTCCTCACCTATAAAAATCCGATTCTCTACTCTAAAAGAAAACGTAAAAAGCCTCGATGTAAAAAAGTCTCCAGGCCCGGACAGGATTACTCCAAAAATGGTTTGTGAGCTACCAGATGGCGCGCTTAAAATTGTTTTGTTTATTTTCAATGCTATACTACGTACTGGTGTATTCCCTACTTCTTGGAAAATTTCGGAAATAATAATGGTTCCCAAGCCTGGAAAAAACGCAAGTCTTGCAACATCATATAGGCCAATTAGTTTATTATCGGTGCTATCAAAACTCTTCGAAAAAATCCTTTACAACGTATTATCATCCCACATAGAGGTACATAAATTAATTCCCATGCATCAATTTGGTTTTAGAAAAAAACATAGCACGATAGAACAAGTTCACCGCATTGTTACTCTCATTAGGATGACATTTGAAGCCAAACAATATTGCTCCGCTCTATTTATAGACATTTCTCAAGCATTCGACAGAGTATGGCATGACGGTCTTATACATAAAATAATAACTCTGTTGCCATCCAATACCCACAAACTACTAAAAGGTTATCTTTCACAAAGATCGTTCATAGTAAAATCTAAAAATTGTCAATCATCAAGTAGGAAAATTTGTGCTGGAGTTCCCCAAGGTAGTATACTGGGTCCATTGCTTTATATTCTCTACACCGCAGATATGCCAACTCATCCACTTACTCACACTTTCACATTTGCTGATGACTCGGCGTTTATGAGCGTCCACCAAAATCCCAAAATGGCGAATTTCCAATTGCAGTCTCACATTTATAATGTAGAAAAATGGCTCGACGAATGGAAAATAAAAGTAAATGCTTCAAAATGTGTTCACGTAACCTTTACTCTTAAAAGGGAAAATTGCCCCAATCTTATCATTAATAACACTGTAGTACCACATCAAAATCATGTTAAGTATCTCGGAATTCACCTAGATCGACGTCTTACTTGGGCACATCATATAGATTCTAAAATAACTCAAATTAATCTAAAACTTGCTCAGTTAAACTGGCTTCTTAATAAATACTCTACTCTTCGTTTGGACTTTAAAGTGATTATATATAAAGTCATAATAAAACCCATTTGGACATACGGTATTCAACTCTGGGGAACAGCCTCAGCCTCGAACATAGACAAATTACAAAGAAGACAATCGAAATTATTAAGATTTATCACTGGTGCCCCATGGTTCATACGTAATTCTAATATCCACAAAGATCTCAATATCCCTGTAGTCCGCGACGAAATTAAAACGCATAGTATCAAATACGTGTCTAAACTAACCGCTCATCCTAACCGCTTAGCTCAAAATTTACTTACATATTCAGGGCATCAGCGTCTAAGAAGATTAGACACCCTGGACATTGCTCGAAGCTAACATATACATACACTCCTGCTCACAAAAATTGGCTTGACTGCGCTGGCAGTTAACCATTAAGAAAATAGATTTAAGATTTGTTTACTTATTGTAAATTCCTTAAGAGAAAGATTCAATAAAACAGAAAATTTGAAAAAAAAAAAAAAAAAAAACCTCAATACATATTTTCCATCTTGGACATGGAGAAATAGCTGAAATAGAAATGGCAATTTTTCACTCTACTCTAAGTAATTTAATTAAATCCAATTAGTGAATATTAAATATTGCAATGGAATTTTTCAATTGTGTAAAAATATAAATTGCAGTGATAAAACCGAAAAGGTTTTCATCATCGAATTCGGTATTAAAAATTAGGGTGAAAGAAGTGTCGGACAGAAAATTCTTTTTTAAAATAGAGAGAATCTAACCACATTTTTTGAGCACTTTTAGAACTACTTTTTGGATTTCTTAAATCCAAGTGATTAGAAAAAGCGGCTTTATATATTCTCTGCGTTTGTATTTAGTTTTTCTACTCATAATTCCAGACCCCTTTTAACCCACAACAGGTTAAAACAATAGAACAACGCATAGAGTACACTTTTGTGGTTTTTAGGTTGACACTGTTGCTTATGTTAATATCATGCTATAGTGTTGGTAGTAAAATAATCCTCCCGCTAGACAAGTTAAATACGCCATAAGAATTTACCTCAACTACAACAAAAAGGATACGAATTGTGGTCTTAAAATAAAAATAAAACTTAAAACAAGTTTTTATAATTTTCACAAAAGAAAGCGCTTGAAATTTCAATAAAACTAAGTATTGCAACAGACAAAAAAAAAGATTTTACTTTTACGAAAACTTTGCGTTTTAAATAAATAGCTAATTTGCATGTTTGGTTTTGTTCAAGAGACACAACGAAATGAAGAACAAAACAAACCTTATTCATTTACATGAAATCTACATATACATTTATCCTTGACTTTCTCTTTAAATACAATTTTTATTGTTTTTTACTGACTAGACTATGCATTTTTGTTGAACAGATTAGTTTAGTTATTTGTTATGCTCAAGTGCATTTTCATTTCGTTGACTTTGTCACATTACTATGTGTAAACATCGTTTCTACTTATTCGAACATCCATGCGAGTGAATGTCGCTAGTATTTACGCGTAAAATGTCAACGAAAACAAAAAGAGCACAAAAACAAACAATCAGTGACAAAAAAATGTAAAACTAATAGTGGTATTCATGTTCATATTGTTAAAAATTTACGAAGGGCAAGAAAAGAAAAAAAATATCTGTTCAAAAAATTAATAGACACAATAGAATTATACCAGATTAATCATATATCAAAAGTAATTTTTATTGAAATCGATTTGTTATTACAAATATGAAAAATAGTACTTTAAAATTTAATAGGTAGTAAAGCAAAATACTGTTAAAGCTGGGATTACATTATCTGATTATACCCTACACCACTATGTGGTCAGGGTATTATAAGTTTGTGCTGATGTTTGTAACACCAAAAAATATTGGTCGTAGACCCACCTTATAGTATACCGATCGGTTCAGAATTTTTTTTACTTCGATTTAACGATGTCCGTCTGTCCGTCCGTCCGTCTGTCTGTCTGTCCATGCAATCTTGTGCGCACTCTACAGGTCGCAAATATTAAGATATTTTGATGAAATTTGATACGCAGACCTACGTTGGCCCAAGAACGAACAAGTTTGATTTTGGTGAACATCGGTCCATGTTTAGACCTAGTGCCCATATAAGGGTCCTACCAAAATTATACTGTATACTGCAGGTCGTAAATATTAAGATATTTTGATAAAATTTGGTACACAGACCTATATCGGCCCAATAACGCAGCCTATTGATTTTGGTGAACATCGGTCCATGTTTAGACCTAGTGCCCATATAAGGGTCCTACCAAAATTATACTGTTTATACGCTGCAGGTCGTAAATATTAAGATATTTTGATGAAATTTGGTGTACAGACCTCTATTGGCCTAATAACGAAGCCTATTGATTTTGGTGAATATCGGTCCATGTTTAGACCTAGTGCCCATATAAGGGTCCCACCAAAATTATATTGTTTATACGCTGCAGGTCGTAAATATTAAGATATTTTGACGAAATTTGGTACACAGACCTATGTTAGCCCAATAACGCAGCCTATTGATTTTGGTGGACATCGGTCCATGTTTAGACCTAGTGCCCATATAAGGGTCCCACCAAAATTACATTGTTTATACGCTGCAGGTCGCAAATATTAAGATATTTTGATGAAATTTGGTACATAGACCTATGTTGGCCCAAGGACGAAGCCTATTGATTTTGGTGAACATCGGTCCATGTTTAGAACTAGTGCCCATATAAGGGTCCCCCCAAAATTGGCTTGGTTACAAACTGCAGGTCGCAAATATTAAGATATTTTAATGAAATTTGGTGCGCTGACTCACATTATAGAAAATTTTGACACAAGCCTCATTTTAACCCATTCGAATTTCGGATCCAAACAATACACCAGACTGGTGTAGGGTATTGTATAGTCGGCATGCCCGACTTTAACCTTTTTACTCGTTTTTTATTTAAATTTACTTCTTATAACTCATATTAAAAATCCTATGAAACTACGTGATTATCAAAATCATTTTTTTTATTTGTTTACACCATCAAATGCAATCATATGAAAACAGCTGTGTTCAAAAATTGCTAAATCTAGCCGTAAAATTACTAAATTGGTAACACTGCTTGTTAGTCACATGTAATTCTCCTCTGGTTAATTTTAATACTCGATAAAGTTACACATTACCCTAACAAGGCATTGCCATACATATGACCAATTACATTACTGATTGCCAAATTTCTCTACTGCATGGCCAAACCTATTCCAATAAGACAATCGAAAAAGCAAGAGGTATTTAAATCAATTCTTAGAATCAAAAACACAATGTGAATTCTAAAGAATTGATTGCCTTTAGTCTCACGCCTTGTTAAAAAATCGAATTGCATTAAACACATAGATGACTGCGGCTACACGACTACAAATGCTGCTGGCTGCAATTGTAATCGTGTAGTCAGCTACTTAATTTTTTTGAACACGACAGCAACATAGTAAAGAGAGATCCTAAAAATTTGCCGTTTTGATAAATATTAATCTGTTTTGGTTTGTGCTTCTAAAATGATGGCTGAGGAATATTTTGTTAATTTTGTAAGATCCATTTTTTTTTTTTACAAAACATCACAATAAAATTATTTCCGAATATAAATTAATGAAACTTTTAAACAATTGTAAAATATAAACAGCTGTTTCTTTAGTGTTCCCATAACAGCGATTTTCTAGTCAGAAATAGCGATTTTGTTTCGCCTCAAGCGGGAAAAATTGTCCTGTTTTACATATTTTGTTATAACGTCAACACTATTTTTGTTTTGTAGCCTACAAAAATAGAAATTACCCTAAGTTGACTACAGCGGCAAAAGTTGTCGTGTAGCCGCAAAGCTGTGTTGGTGTCAAAATAATCGTTTTCATACAAACGTGTGTATTTTATTTTTGCTATGACTGCTATAGTCTGCAGTCGTCTATGTGTTTTATGCATCAATTCCCTGTTTTGAAATTTTTTTATGGATAATTCAGGTTTGCAGCCAATCAGCCAATTAATCCGAAATGCCATAATCGGAAGGTGGACAATAAAAAGCTATTTTTTTGAAAAGAATATCTGCCGAACTTTCACATAAGTCAGTATTTTGCTATTTTGATAAGTATTTTGCCAAACCCAGTAAACCAAAGAAGATAATCTAAACTCCGCCTTTTGTGGAAATACGTACACTCAAAATAATAAGTCTGTTGGCTGAATAAAAAAATTTGTTACTTTAACAAAATTTATTCCTGCTTTTGGCTTAAAATAAAATTTGTTAATTTTAACACATTCTTTTGTTAAATTTAACAAATCTAAATTTAAGTAAGAAATTAGTAAAACTACAGTTTTATATGTAAGTATACAGAGTCGTAAAATTTGTTCAAATTAAGGTCTCGGGACCCTCCCGGGACCTAGTCCATACCATGTGAGGGTATATAAGGCAATTCCAGTGGAGCAAACATTTTGTCCGTTTTGCTCTATCTCGCTTAGTTTTCGAGATATATGCTAATTTATGAAGACGAAAATTTTTGTTAAGATATTTAGTTGACCTGTGGTGTTGTTATGTGGTGATTTTAAAAATTTCCGAGGGTCCAACCCATTTCTCCGGGATTATACGGTTAGGGGTAGTTGAAATTTTCATAAATTTTACTCTACCTCTCTTAGTTTTCGAGATATGGGCCATTTTAAAAAATCGGGAGGGAAAGAAATAGCGCCTTCTTTAAAACTTCGGATACACTGGTGGCGCCATCTACCGGGTAGTATCAAAAACATAAAAATATTACATTTTAACAATAAGTTTTGTAAAATTTAACGAATGGATTCCTAAAAATTAGTTATAAATAGTTTTGAAAATCAACACTCAAAACTAGTTAAAGTACTGAGGATTTTTAGTATAGTGTTAAATGAAGATAACTAAAATCTTTGGTTAAATCAGTGTTTCAACTCAAAATTAAATTGATTTGAAACCCGTTTGACAGATGTTTCTACTGACGTATTATTTTAAGTGTAGTATTTTAAATTTATTAATAAATAAAAACCGAGTAACAAGATAAAGTCGGGCATGCCGACCATACACCATCCTGGTTGAAAGCCAACTAATGTTTGAATCCAAAATTGGAAAGGGTTTAAATGGACTTGCATCAAAATTTGTCTATAAAATTATAAAGAATTATTTTTAAAAAAATTAATATTAGATGTCTTTAAGGGAAAATGGATAATATAGTATATATGGGCGATAGGTTCAAATATAAACCAATTCTATCTAGAATCAATAGGCTTTGTTTTTCAGCCCATGTGAGTCAGTGTAGCAAATTTCTTAAAATACCTTCGTATATGCGACCTGAAGCATGTGAATAAGCGCATGTTTGGGGGCCTTTATATGGGCACTATATATACACATGGACCGATTCCAAACAAAATAAGAAGACTTTATCCACGGACCATGTAAATCAGTGTACCAAATTTTATTAAAAAATCTTAATATCTGCGACAACGAAATAAATAAAATAAAACGTAGAGTGTGAACGAGCCAAGTTAAGGGGCCTTTTAACCACAATCTACAAGCTTTGTCCTTGAGCGGATGTTAGTCGGTGTACCAAATTGCTTCAAAATATCTGATCCTGAATGTAAAAACATACGTCAGTTTGGCAACATTTGCGAAAATGGAGACACGGAGGAGTTTGGAAGATTTAAAAAATCTAAAATTAGAATGTTTGTATGTGTCTGTGTTTGATCACTTCAGATTAAAAACAATAAGCTGAGTAGGAAAGAAAATTATGAACTAGTTACATTGCATTCAAGGCCTTACTTAAGTGAGATGGCGAAGCTGTCTCACGTTTGTATAGTTAGGTTTGTAGGAATGTTGTTGAAAAATTATTATATGGAGACAATTTGACAATAAAATATTTACAATAATA
Organism: Leucophora obtusa; assembly: GCA_949987735.1. Taxonomy (NCBI): domain Eukaryota; kingdom Metazoa; phylum Arthropoda; class Insecta; order Diptera; family Anthomyiidae; genus Leucophora; species Leucophora obtusa. Next base: position 55,960,199 of record OX465299.1, on the reverse strand, counting down.
CAATTTAATGGAAAATCACTGATGAAGCCTGTCCCTAGAAAAAGGAAGAAACTAGAAAAACATTCTACTTTTAGATTTTTGTTTATCTTCCAATCTCCGCCGTATCTCCGTTTTTCAAATGTTGCCACACTGACGTATGGTTTTTACGTGCAAGAGCGGTAATTTGTGTATTTGGAGACAGACTGCCAACAGGGCATTTTTATAATGTATTTGAGTACAGTGTTGTTTTAACGTCATATAAACCAGCTGCAATTAATATTGTAATTAATATGAATTTTAGCAATTTTAATTTAGTAGGTTTGAGGTTAAAGAGAAGAATAAACCTTTCTGATTTGCAAATTATTATGTTTCTAACTTTTAGAGAAAAAAGTTTCTTCTTTTTCTTCTTCAGATTCGGTACTGACAACCCCATTTGTTGCCAATCGAATGGTTCAGTTGCATCAAATGAATTTGTCGGTTGTGGCTACCGAATTATTCTTGATACAACTGAAAGTCTGTTGCCATAGTCAAATTAGTCCTGTCTCAATTGGTTTTCTATTGCCACAACTGAAAAATTCGGCTACCACAACCGAACCATGCGATTGGCTACAAATGCGGTTATCAGAACTGAATCTATTTTCTGGGTGTACTAAGTTAAAATATCTTATTATTTGCTATTTACAGCGTGCGAAAAAGCTATTTTGGGGGACCTTTATATGCGCACTAGAACTAAATATGGACTGATTTGAATCAAAATCAATAGTCTTCGCACTGGGGTTGATATAAATCGGTGTGCCAATTTTGATAAACATATCTTAATATTTACGACCTGAAGCGTGTGCACTAGACCATACCTCAAAAAAAAAGTTCGCCGTACACCCTCCAATATGATGTATTTTTGGAAGGCGATTTCGAAAAAAAAAATTTTTTTCTTGCCGACCGTGGGGGTCGCCTTTTTTAATTTTTTGTTATAGCTTTGGCATTTAAAATCGGATTTTAAAGTGTGATATATCGATTTTTTGCCTCCAGGAGACCAGTGTTTTGCTATATAGTAAAAATCCAATTAAAAAAAATTTAAAAAGGCGACCCCTACGTTCGGCAACCAATATATAAAAAAAAATTTATACTGGGTTTAGCGAAAAACTTCCTTAGCAAAAGTTTAATGATTTTTTGCGAGCTTTAATTTTCTGACATTAGGGTGGTATATTAGGGTGGTAGCAACTGAGATCTGGTGTGTAACTACTAGAACGGGATACTTGAGGTCAAAATGTCCTTTGAGCAAAACACTGGTCTCCTCGAGTGAAAAACATCGATGCATCATACTTTAAGATCCGACTGTAAATACCAAAGATATAACAAAAAATGTAAAATGGCGACCCCTACATTCGGCATAAAAAATTGAAAAAATTTTTTTGAAACCTCCTTGCAAACATACTTCAAATTGGAGGGGGTACTGCGCACTTTTTTTTTTTTGCCTGTAAGGTGGTACCCTCTAGTGTGCACAAAAATACATGTGAATGGATATCGTTAAATCGAAACAAAAAGAGATTCTGAGTCGATTGGTATACTTAAAAGTGAGTACATATCCAATATTTTTTAGCGGTCTAAACATTATTTTAAACTTATCCACGTAGTGATGTAGAGTATAAATAAATAATAAAAATCCAATGAATATTTTTGACCTAATTTTGTCTTGGTAGAACAAAATAAAGTCTTTTATTAAAATGTAGAGATTTTCTTTTTCATTTGATACCCGAATCAAGATTATAATTACAATGTGTAAAATGAATAAAAAAAAAGGCTATGATCATAAAAATCTGGGCACCAAAGCCGTCTTACTATACACTGTCTGTTTTGTCAAGTGTATATCGACTTTTTTCATGAGTGAGAATGACCGAGCCGATGAGATGTCTCTACATTGCTAGACCTATCATAACAATAGCGAATTTTGGTAGTTTTTGTTGTTGTTCTGGTTTTACTTTGATATTTGAAATGTTGAATAACACCTCTAAACAACAGCAGGAAATTCTCAATTGTTTCTAGAAATTGTAACAATTTTCTTAAGTAGGAATAAAATTCGGATTATTTTTCACAATTTTTTAAATAAGTTTTGGAATTTTAGCACATTTATGGCCTTTATTGCACAAGTAGTTGGCACATTATGATTATTCAAGAATTGGATACGAAGTCCAGGAAGAAATGTATTTGAAGCAGGACAAATTTTACATTTACAAAGTGTTTGTAATAATCATCGTAAATAATTTTAAAATTAATTACTAGGGAATACTTGAGATCTCGCTCAATTTCTTTATATATCTGTTATTAATTTTCGCATTGGGAAAATTATTTCTCTGCTGATTTTCTTTAAATTTATGCCTAGTAAACTTAAGTTATTTTAACATTTTATGGTTTAATATGAACATCCTTAATACAAAATACTAAATTAAAAAAAAATAAGAAAAATATCGTATAAACTTTAGCAAATAAAAACGAAAAAAATCAGTTTCTATAATATTTGTTCTCCATAGTCTACATTAAAGCAAAAGTGTGCTGGCATTGTAGTCTGCAAAGTTTTGTTGACATACGTAACACCTCATTTCAGATTTTACTATGCAACATATAAGTATCAGGGACAACAATATAGAATATTGTACACAAAAAGTTTTTTTTGTGTTTATAAATTAAACTGCACAGTATTTTAATTAAAATATTTTAATAAAATAGTGCCACAGGCAAGCCCGGCTTATAATTATGCAAAAAATATTTTATGAAAATACACTTTACTGATGCTATAAAATCAAAATAAATTGTTATTACAAATTTATTGATTAGTATTATAAATACAAAGTTGCATGATCTCGAAAGAGAGGAAGGATGTGTTATTCCAAAATAAGACCACAAAATTGATAGGAATAGCAGTTTTTTGGCATTTTAACAAAATTTCCACCTATTTTAAATCCTGTAACTGGGCCAGGGTGTAATATTTGACGAAAAAACAAGTAAAAAAGTTAGCTATACCCCAGCGAAAAAAGAGATGTCGAAGCAGTAGAAAAGCGCTAGAATTGATGATCTAGTTGTACTTCTTTTTTAACATAAACACTAATGATTTTAACATTGAGTTGTCATAGGAGACGAGTACTCCAAATTTCACATTTTTTCAGTACTTTTTGAACAAGTGCAAAGGAATCTCTTTTTCACCAATTAAAAGTTTAAAAAAATTCTTCACAAAAAAAATTATATTTTTTTTATTTTACAAAAATTTTTTATTGCCGCCACCAGGTATCGAACTTGCGACCTCACGATTGCTAGTCGCTGAGCTCTACCGCTGCGCTATTCTTTAATATGAAAGTTAACTGGCATAAAAACACCACTTTGTTAATGCGAGATATTGTTCCTTACTCTCTTCAATAAAAGTACTTATTAAACAAGTGCAAAAGTTGCACTCCAATTCAATATTGTTTTCAGTACTATTTTTGCAGGTACATAAAAATCAATTTCTCACCACTTTTTTATATATACACATTTTTAAAAATTAAAAAAATATTGAATTTAAACAAATAAATTATAAATATTTAAAAAAAAATTAATAGAATAAAAAAAAATTTAAAAAAAAATAAAAAAAATATTGATCCCGCCGGAAATCGAACAAGGGACCCTCTGTTTGAAAATGCCAACTGATACCAAAATCACTTTCTACGATCACTTTTAGGGCAATTACTTTTTAGAAGCAATACTTAAGTGATTTTTTGGATGTGGTTCAGAAGTAATTCTAAAAAAGCTTTAAAAATGTAATAACGGATACTTGGGAAGCAATGAAAGAAGTGATTTTTTGAAGTTGTTCAGAATAACTTCAAAAAGCAGTAAAAATACACTAACGGATACTTGTGAAGCATTAAAAGAAGTAGTTTGTAAAGCACTACTTCAATTTTTTTCGCCTGGACCCTATATATACCCTACACCAGTCTGGTTAAAAGCCAACTAATATTTGGATCCGAAATTCTAATGGGTTAAAATGAACATGTGTCAAATTCTTCTAAAAAATGATAAAAGAAGAGAAAATCAGAAATATAGCCCATATGGGCGATAGGTCCAAATATGGACCGATCCTAACTAAAATCAACAGGCTTTGTCCTCGGGACCATGTGAGTCAGCGAACCAAATTTCATTAAAATATCTTCGTATTTGCGACCTGCAGCGTGTAAAAAATTCAATTTTGGGGGGACCCTTATATGGGCACTAGGTCTAAACATGGACCGATTTTAAACAAAATCTATAGGCTTCGTCCTTGGTCCGACATAGGTCGGTGTACCAAAATATCTTAATATTACGCCCTGTAGAGTGCGCACCAGGATGCATAGATAGACACACTGACGGACGGACGGACAGACGAACACCAATAAATCGAAACGAAAGTGATTCTGAGTCGATCGGTATACTGAAAGTTTGGCCAAGTTCCAATAGTTTTTGGTGTTAGACACATCAGCACAAACTTGTTATACCATTTGCACATAGTGGTGTAGGGTATAAAAAGTGAATGCTCTTTTTTGCAGGGTATTAATTATTGTTTCCAATTCGGTTAATCGATTAACCGATTCCTCGATTAATCGCCTCTATTTCGGTTAATGTCGAAACAAATAATTTAGAACTCAAATAATTATTCGATCCGAATAATCGGTTAAAATAGGTCGATTAACCGGTTAAATTTTTAATATGTAGTTTTTAGCTTTATTTTTGCCCAAAACTTCATAATTGTCTTAACTTTGGCTAAAAAATTATAAGAAACGCTTAAAAAACAAATACTAACTAAAATACGATCAAATTGTTTTGAAATCGATTGAAGGAGAAACCTTTAGATACAATTTTTTGAGCAACTCCAAGCAAGTCGACATTGAACCAGCGAGACACGTCATGGGTTTAAAGATACTCTTAAAACGGATTTGTTTTACATTATCGCAATTAATTTTTAATAAATTTTTTTTTGAATTTTTTAAACAAAATAATAAAGTTTCTATTTGTAAAAAAAATGCTTTAACGTTGTGCTGGCTGGAGCAGGCTTTAGGAAATGCAATAGACAATTTTTCAATTCTTTTAAAATGTAAAATTAATTTTCTAAAGTGAGAGCAGTTTTTCAGCCTCTAGTCGATGAATTTATTTATATTTATTTTAACAAAAACAGTGCGTTAATACGTTTTTAAAATTTTATTGTTGCAAACATATAATTTTGAAAAGCTGAAAAACTGCTCCCACTTCCGAAAATCTGTGATAAAGTTCGAACTAACAAATCTGCTTAAGATTTGACATCTGCACACTGAGGGAATTGTCTACATGCTTTTTATGAATTTTTATATTGATTCAATGAAATTTCGCTCAGATTCGTCCATTGAAACACGGAGGAGATTGGAAGATAAACAAAAATTTAAAAACAGAATGTTTGTATGTGTTTGTATTGATCACTTCTGAGTAAAAACAATAACCGAAAGCTGAATAGGAAAGAAAACATCGAATTAGTTACATTGTATTCAAGGCCTTACTTGGGTGACGGGTTGTTGAAAAAAATTATCATATAGAGACAATCTGAGAATAAAAACATATAAATAATTAATAAAATTTAATGGAAAACCACTGACGACACCTGTCCATACAAAAAAAAAAAAAAAATGCAGAAACTAGATCTAGTCTGATCTGAAAATTATAATGTGTTCATAATTTTTAGAGAAAAAGGTTTATTCTTTTTCTTAACCTCAAATCTATTAATTAAAATTGATAAAATTGCATATTAATTTAGGGTGACCATTCGTACTGATTTGATCAGTATATGTACTGATTTTTGGTCACGTGTACTGATGAAAAAGTCGTGTTCTGATTTTTTTTAAATTTGTATTGATTGTACTGATTTTTGGCATTTAAAAAAATACTAAATTTTTTTTAGTAAAAAAAAAGCTAAAATACAAGTACAATGTAGTTTTTTATAGGATACATTTTTATGAATGTGAGCGGTTTTATCTACCAGAAAGCATTCAAAATGATTTTTCTATATGTATATTTCTTAAGCTAATATGTAGTTTCATACATAGAAAAGATTCGTGGTGATAACCGAATTTATCAAATGGTTCCATTGCGATAATATAAAATCAGTTGATACAACAGTTATTTGACTGTGATAAAAATATTTTAATTATCCGGTTGTCAGCTACTGTCAGAATGATTCTGTTTTCTGAAACGACCTCAAAAGCTGAAGATTTTTTCGTACAAAAATCCCTAAAATCTGAAGATATTTATCGTATGTGGGTATTTCTATGGAAAAATTTTCGAATCATTTTTAAAAATTTTACGTGTTTTTGTAGAAAAACGTAGCCAAAACGTGAAGGTTTTCTATTTCAGAAATCATGCAGAGAGAAAAAAGATTTGTTCTGACAACTAAATTTGTAGCCAATCAATTGGTTAATTTGTATCTACAGAAAATTAGTTTAGACAATGCAATTTAATCGTGACGATAGAAATTAGTTGGCCTGAATAAAAATTTGGAAGAATTAACGTTCATACTAACCTGGTGTTATACTTGACTCCATTCGTAGCATAGCTACATTTCATCGATCTGTTACAAAAAAAAAACTAGAAAAGGAATGGTAACAGATCATTGAAATTTCTAAATAATGGGTCCGTTTCCTGTACTTAAAAAACTGAACTTTTTCATGCAAAAAAAAATTGTTTTGTTTTGGGGTCTGTATAGGAAGAAATGTGTAAGGTTTTTTAGGATGGTATGATGGTTAACCGAAAAATTTTGTTTTAACCAAACCATTCGGTTGACAACAAATTAGGTTGGCTGCATAATAATTTTTTTGATGATGATAATATTTTTTTAAATTTTGTACTGATTTGAAGTCAGAAGAAATGGTCACAATTACAATATTAAAAAAAATGTTTGCTGATTTTTACAGAGCAAATTGGTATTTTCAAATAAATCTTAACATTTTTTATATTGATGGCTCAATGCGAAAGGCTCTTCTAGTTTTTAATGTTAAAAAAAGTCAGCCCTTTGTGTTTTTATTGATAAAATGTTAAGAAAATCCATTTATTTTTATTAAACGATTAATCGATTAATTGTCAATTTTCTCGATTAACCGACCCGAATAACCGGTTAATTAATTTTAGTGATTTTTCGAATAATGCATTAACCGGTTAACCGGCTATGTCGAATAATTGGAAACACTAGTATTAATATAACAGATATTTTTTGAGCGGATATTGATGAAGCTTCATGATATTATTTTTCTAGGTCTGGAAATAATATTCCTAATTTAATTTCAGACAATTAACCATTCATTGCTGTTGGGGCCTATATGCCCCACTGAGAAAATATTAGTCTATTTTCATCATATAAGTACTCCACTTTGAAGAGTGGATTGTGCTTTTTATATTCCGCACTTACAAATTTGTTTATTCATGTCATCTTTTGTGCATCTGCAGATTGATGTACTTCAGCATTGTAGATCCAGCTTTATTGATAAAATTCTTGCAACCAGAAAAAACAGAAAACAAATACATGTCTACAAATAACCCTTTAATTTAAATGGAAACACAAGAAGCTTTGGTAATTTGTTTAGTAACACTTCGGAATTTTTTAGTTTTGTTTTCATAAATTTAATTTTGGACAATGAAACCTTACAAAGGTGTAAAGTCCTTTTATCAAGTTTTTGTTTTTATTTTTTAATTTACCCAACACAACCGTATATCATACAACAACAGTGACAGTATTTTGAACAGAAAATAAAAAAATCCTTTTTTGAAATAAGACGTGACAAAAGTTTATTGTTTTTTATTGTTTGTACATTGACACTTGTTTTACATTTTATATGGTTTTTTTCTTTGTGTCATATTTTATTAGGTGTAGCAGACTTATGTTTTAAATTTTTATGTGTATAAATTGAGTTTTTTACTTCTTTGTTTTCAAAAAAAAACGTGCCGCCAAGGATCAAGGTGTTAAGTATTAGGTTGAGTTTCTGTTTTTTCTCTTTTTTTTTTTTTGGTAATAAAAATGAAAACCTACAAGTTTCAATTAACATCTAAAACTACGTCAATATAAATCTGCATGCAAAAAAAACTGATAAATGTCTGTTAAATTTTAACCCTTCGTAAAATTAATTTCGAAAGCTTAATATTGTGTTCCTTATTGTCAATTTAATTGCCGTTTTAAATACAAGTACAATTTCACCACATAGTATATTGTGTAATAACAAATCTTTTATCATAAATTATGATTCAAATTATTTTTACAAAAACAAAAAATGTGGTCTCCAACTGCCAAGTGCATTGCTGATTTCTACTCACAAGCTTATGCATGTTTCTATTCGCGTAAGCAATAGTCTTCAGAAAACTTAAGGAGGGACATGACACTCGCGGCAGGGAAAACAAACCGTTTTTTTTTTAAATTCATAACTCAGTCAAAAACAAAATATATTTTTCACTCCAACATGGTTCTATAGAGCTCCAAACTGGCGGCAGAGAAAAAAACTGGGCCTCGTGGTTGCAGCGCTGGGAGTCGCAAAAATTGTCCGATCTGGAAAAAAAATTACTTTTTTAAGCTTTTTTTTTGAGGTTTTTTTCAATTTTTGGTGATGTTCCATATTTGAAAGTGTGTTTTTTCGAAAAAAAATATTGACTTTAAAAATTCATAAAAAATCGAAAAAAAATTTTTAAGAAAAGCTCATGTCATACGATAGCGAATCAAGTTTAAAAAAATACAAAAAAAAATTTCGTCAAAAAATTAACCCGCTAGTGTCGCAACCAGTACGAAAAACATGGTTTCGAGATAAACGCGTTCAAAGTTTGTGTATATACCAGCTGCCGTAAGTAAAATTAAAAATGCGCTCTCACTAATCCGGCTGTAACTTTTGAACCCGTAGGAATTTTAACATGAAATTTTTTTTCTTAGAATCTTAAGAATATTTACTAAAATACAAAATTATAAGAAAAAAGTCGATTTCAAAAAACGGCCAATGTCATGTCCCCCCTTAAATAGAAAAGGAAGAACCCAATTCTAGAAGCAATGGATGGCGTGAAAAAAATTTTATTTTTGAAAATGCTTAAAATAATACGTCAGTAGAAAAATCTGTCAAACCGTTTTCAAATCGATTTGACTAATTTTTAACAAATTTTTAGTTGAAACTCTGATTTAAGAAAAGCTTTTAGTTATCTTCATTTAACACAATACTAAAAATCCTCAGTACTTTAACTAATTTTGGGTCTTAATTTTCAAAATTATTTAAAACTAATTTTTAAGAAATCAATCGTTAAATTTTACGAAATTTATTGTTAAAATATAATATGTTCATGTTACTTTTATTACTCGGTAGATGGCGCCACCAATGTATCCGAAGTTTTAAAGATGAGGCCATTTCTTTTCCTCCCGATGTTTTAAAAAATACGAGATACGGGCTATACGAGAGATAGAGCAAAATTGGCGAAAATTTCGACTACCCCTACAGCACAATACCCCATGAAAAGGTTATCTCTATAAACAACCAAAAATTTTATACACTCATAGAAAAAAGTTTATGGAAAAGTTAGTAAAACTGTTAGTACTTCAACTTAACAAATTTTTAACTAATTTTTAGTTAAAATTTAATTTTTAGTTAAAATTTAATTTTTAGTTAATTTTTTTGCTATCTCCACATTACTAACTTACAAATTTTTTTGCTATTTTTTTTTTTTGCTGAATTTAGTTACTAATTTTTAACAATAAATTTGCTAACTTTACAGTATTTTGCTGAATTTTAGTTACTAATTTTTAACAGAAGATTTGCTAATTTTACAAATTTTTTGTAAACTAAACCACCAATTTTGGAGCGCTTATAAACAGAATGTTAAATGACTCATACAAATTACTGCATATTTTTAACTCGCCAAAAATAATGCAAAAAGTTTTTTAAATAAAACTAAATTGAAATGGTTGAAAATTTGTCCTACTCATAAAATATCTAAATTATTAAAATTTATGAGAAAAGTTTCTATTTATCCTAATACATTAATTTATAAAGATCAAGGTTTATTTTGGACGAACCATTTTAATATGAAAATTGTGACTAAAAGTATCTCTGGGGAGCAAGTGGAGTTTACGGGGATTACCCTAATTTTTTTCCCGGCCACACCTTCTTTCCTGTGGGTGGAGCTTTAGAGGTGAAAATAGAAACTCAAATAAATTCGGAAGTACATATCCGAACAGCAAACAATTAAAATCAAAAGAAGGGTCTCTGAAATACATTTTGTTATGGTTAATATATTATTGTCTATAAATATTACCACTTTTACAAAAAATCACTCTTGGAAAATTTTCATTGGCATTGAAATATAATTGGCATTACCTTATCTCAATGTCAATGCCAACAAATTTCATCACCATTCAATGCCAATGAAATTTTTTTCAATTTGCATTGATGACAACAACGGAAATTAAATGTACACATAATTGAAGAAAAAGCATTGTAATATAAAAAAAAATTTAAGAAATACGCGAATTTTTAATTTTTTTTCTTAATTTATTCTTTTATTAAACATGAAAACAAATACTTCTTTCATCAATTATAAATGGGCATTTAGGCATTGAACAATGCCAATTGCAAAAATTTCAATTAATTGACACATTCAATAAACTGGTCCCAAGTATGTCTTTAAATACACATTTATTTTTTATTTATTAATTTTCATTTAATTTGCTCCTTTTTACCTTTTTCCAGTCCACTAGTAATCTGCAAAAGTTTTGTTGATTTCAGAAAATTTTAGCAAAAATTTTGTAGATTTAATATTTTTTTTTTTGCTATTTTCATTCTACTATTATTTAGAAATTTTTTTTTTTCAGCAAGTTAAATTGTTATTTGCAATTAACAAAAATTTAGCTCAAATATTACTAAAATTCTGTAAATTTAACAGTTTTGTTTTTGCTGTTTTTATTAAACTACTATTCAGCAATTTTTTTTGCTAATTTTAGCATGTTAAATTGTTATTTGCAATTTAACAACAATTTAGCTCAAATATTACTAAAATTCTGTAAATTGAACAGTTTTTTTTGCTGTTTTCATTTTATTAATATTTAGCAAACTGAAAGCAGTTTTTTCTGCAGCATCATTTTTAACTAATTTTAAGTAACTTTTTCTGCTATTTTTACGGACTTATTTGTATTAGTGTATAATATTGTTTATTAATTTGTAATTCTAATTAAGTACAAGTATTTTAGTTTTGACCCCTGAAATCTAAGTAATAAATTTCATATATTTTTTTAGTGAGTATTAAAAAAAATTATTTTCTTTTTTTTTTTTGATAATTCAAATATTTTTAATGTAAAATTTATTACGTAAATTTTAATTCAGGTAACTAAAATGTATTTATAATACAAACCACAAACCAAATAAGAATTCCATGAGTTTGAATATTTTAAATATTGTTACGAAATTGGATTAGTCTAGTATAGAAAATTCCTAAATTTGGAAAAAAAGATGTCCCGAGAGATGGGATTTATTAATCGTTCAAACTGGCAGCACTTCATTTAATCAGTATAATGTTACGTAGTTGGGCGCATAAGTATCATAATTTTAGAAACACTGAATTTTTCTACTTTATTCTAACATACATTCACGTCCCTTAAACTATAAAAGACCGAAAGTAACGAAACACGAGGAAGTCATTGCCATTTGTGGAGTTCAGATTCGCTTTACAGTCAGTTGTGTATTATGGATTTTGCATTGTATAGTGAGTTGTGCAATAGAGTTTTTATAGTTGTGCTATACTGTTGTATGTAAAATTATAGTGTTAAATAAATAAGTGCATAAGCTCAAAATAAACAAAATAGTGTGTGTTATTTTCTTTACAAAGAGCACCAACCCGGATTTTCTAAAGCAAGTAAACGTACTTTTTTAAAGGTAAAACGTGTCAGCAGTGGAATTAGTTATTTTGTCTTTTTATTTAAAAAGAACCCGATTTATTTAAAGAAATAAACCGCCGTTTTTTAAAGTTAAAAACGTAACAATATGTATCCCAGTAATACAGCAATATTGGACAACGCAAACCTCCTATTAATAATATTTAATAGAAAACTTACCAATCATAAAAGGGCTATCTATAAATTTTTATATCAAAATATAACATATCCGAAGGCAATTAGGGCTATCTGAAAGAAAATCGCGAAAAATATGAAACTTTAACAAAAAATGTATTCACAAGAATTAGCAGAAATTTTTTATAATTAATTTGGAAGAGCAATTAAGAAAAATGTTCAGAATATGTTAATTAAACGGTTTTCTAGCTTTATTGAACAATTGAGTTTTTGCAGATAGACCTTATTGAATATAAGCCCTCGATATGTTTTACTTAGGCCTGGTATCTTATGTAATATTAAGCAATAATTAAGAAGCAATAATTAAGAAGAAAATAGCACTTAATTACAGTAACTCGTCAAATTTTAATCTCTGATTTTACTCTAAACATTGATTGAATTTAATTACAGAAATTTCTGAGATTAAGACTTTAAACATAGATTTCCCACCCTACAAATCATGTTAGTATTTACATTTTTTTCTAATGTTGGTAACTTTTTAAAAAGTTTTACGTATACCAATTAATTTGTAAATAAACACCTTACAACATCTTTATGTGCCATCTAAATAATGAACATCTTTAGTAACTTGCGTAGTAATGCACATATATGTATCTTCTCTAAAAATCCCAGTGTAGAAAATCATTACCAGATATGTGGTTATGTAACTACATACTTGGTAATGGTAACTAGTTACTTTTGTTATTATATTTCTTATTACCTTTATATGGCGATGTCGCGAAAAATAATGAGTTGTCGTTACACACCAGCATACGAAAAATCAAAAAATATATCGTTACCTATGTGCTTACCAGTACTGACAAAAATAATGAGTCTAATAATAGATTTTCAAAACAAAAAAATTATATAAAAAAAAATATTTTTTATTGTATTTTTTTTTAAATTAAATTTTCTGGTGGGGGAATCGAACCTGGGTCTACAGATTGCCAGTCAATAGCTCTACCATCTGAGCTATATCGACATGTAATATTTAATAGATAAAAACATAATTGACCTGCTGCACACAAGTAAGCTTACTCGCCAAAAAATCAAAAAATATGTGGTTGCAGTGTTTAAAAATTATTGAGTCTAAAAATAGATTTCAAAAAATTTTCAAAAAAATCTAGAAAATTATTTTCTATTTGAAATAATGATAAAAATAAGTCATTATCAGTAACTCATTATTATATGTTTTAAAATAATGCAGAAGGTAAGTGGGTGTCATTACTGGTACTCCAAAAAATAATGATATGTCATTACCGTTTCTACACTGGGATACCAATTGGAATTAAGAAAATATTTAGGGGAAATTTTAATAATATGACTAGGGTGACCATTTTTTTCTGACTTCAAGTCAGTACAAATTTTAAAAAATATGTTCATCAAAAAAAAAAAAAATGATTGTGCACCCACCTAATTTGTTGTCAACCGAATGATTTGGTTGAGGCAACAACATTTTCTGTTAACCATCATACCATCCTCAAAAACCTTACATATTTCTTCCTATACAGACTCCAAAGCAAAAATTTTTTTCCCATGAAAAAATCCAGTTTTTTTAAGTACAGGAAACTGACCCATTATTTAGAAATTTTAATGATCTATTACCATTCCTTTTCTAATTTGTTTTTGTAACAGATTGATGAAATATAGCCACGCTACGAATGGAGTCAAATATGACCCCAGGATAATATGACCGTTAATCCTTCCGAATTTTTATTCAAGACAACGAATTTCTGTTGTCACGAGCAAATTGCATTGTTTTAACTAATTTTCTGTAGATACAAACTAACTAATCGATTGGCTACAAATTTAGCTGTCAAAACAAATCTTTTTTCTCTTTGCTAATTTCTGCATGATTTCTGAAATAGAAAAACTTCACATTTTGGCTACGTTTTTCTACAAAAACACGTAACGTTTTTAAAAATTAAAATCTTAAGGTTTTGTGTAGTTTTTTCTATTTAAAATTCCACAGATTCGAAAATTTTTCTATGGAAATATCTAAATATATTTCTTCAGATTCTAAGGATTTTTGTACGTTTCCTACACTCAGAAAACAGAATCATTCTGACAACCGCTTTGACAACCGGATAATTAAAATATTTTTATCACAGTCAAATAACTGTTGTATCAACTGATTTTATATTATCGCAATGGAACCATTTGATAAATTCGGTTGTCACCACGAATCTTTACTGTGTATGAAACTACATATTAGATTAAGAAATTTACATGTAGAAAAATCATTTTGAATGCTTTCTGGTAGAGAAAACCTCTCACATTCACAAAGATTTATCCTATAAAAAAACTACATTCTACTTGCATTTTGGTTTTTTTTACTAAAAAAATGTAATATTTTTTTGAGCGCTCATTTTTCTGAGAAATTATGACTCATTAAAGGCTCTAAAATACGAGCATTTTCAGAGTGCTCAAATTTTAAAGTCATAAATGAAACATAATATACTATTATTTATGAGTGTATTCAATTTTTTTTTAAATTTTCTCAATATTCATAAATCACTCAAAACTTTTCCAGCAATGCTCATAATTTGGAGTCTTTTCCAGCAATGCTCATAATTTGGAGTCTTAGTCATAAAAGTGCGCTCAGAAAGGGATTTCATCGGTGAAGGAAAACACCCATATATATCTATGATCTCAGGTCTAAGGGCTCTTTTATGAGTCTTTCCGGACTCCAATTGTACACTGGGATTTTTCTAAATGCGAAAAATCTTTACAATCAGTACAAAATTTTAAAAATCAGTACAAATCAGTACACGTCTTTTTCGTCAGTACACGTGACCAAAAATCAGTACATGTACTGATGAAATCAGTGCGAATGGTCACCCTAAATATGACATAATATTGGATTCTGTACGAATAGTTTGTTAGAATCGGTCATAAAGAAAATCAAGCGTTTACGTTTCACGGTTTGTAAAAATTTACTGCTTTGGGAGATGTCAATGTATGTGTATATTAAATTTGATCCAGATATATTTACCTAAACGAATAACAAATAATACAGAGGCATAGTTATTTTAGTTTCCCTTTGAATCTAGTTTTCTAGTAAATTCTGACTTTAAAATTTGTACCAAATGTATGTACCAAAAACATCAAAAATCATCTTGTCCTTCATAAATATTTCTTAATAACACCTTCTTGGACCAAAAACAAATTTATAATTATAAACACTTACCCAATGAAAAAAATTAAGATATGCGTGTAGCATGCAAAAAGACACTTCCTATTTGAGGCATTTAGCGCTTGATGATTTTTAAAACAACAATTTGATCATCTATTTTATAATTTTGTGACCCCATATCATGCGAAAAATTCAATAAACAGCTCTTATTTCGTGAGTTTCCAAACTTTATTTATTTTCTTTTATTTCTTATTCGTATTGTTAAATGAAAATATCTAAAATTAACATATCATTGATTAAATTTTTATAAGTTACCGATATTATTTGAAGTAAGTTTAAGGGCTAATCAATGATTTCTAAATCAATGTTTAAAGTAAACTAAACATTGGAGATAAGATACCAGCCCCATTTTCCGGTACAATTACATACACCTAAAAGTCCCTTTTATATGAAATATAAATCCATAAGAAAATAATTTTTTAGGAACATTTTCACAAAATTGAGCTATAAAGTATTTTATTTTTTCTTTGCTGAGAAAACAGATTCTTGCTGATCACCGAATGTTTCAAAATTTCAAAATTTTTCAATTCTGAATTCTGAGATCTTGCCGAAGCAACCAAAATTCGATTTTTTTAGTCAAATATTTATATTTAGGAGGATAAAATAATTAGGAAAATTTTAAGTACACTCATAGAAATAAATCTGTAAAAATAGCAGAAAAAGTTACTAAAAATTAGTTAAAAATGATGCTACAGAAAAAACTGCTAAAATTAGCAGATTTTTTTTTACTAAATACTAGTAAAATGAGAACAGCAAAATTAAAAATCTTAAATTTACAGAATTTTAGTTATATTTAGGCTAACTTTTAGTTAATTGAAAATATCAAATTGTACTGTAAAATCTGCAGAAAATTTTGCTAAATATTTGTAGACTAAAAATAGCAAAAATAAACTGTTAAATCTACAAAATTTTTGATATTTTTAAGCTAAATTTAGTTGAATGCAAATAGCAGTCTATTCTGCTAAAATCAGCAGAAATATTTGGTACATATTTTTCAACTGCTGCTTTCAAAAGGCTCGATATTTATTTGCATTTAAAAAAAAATCGAAAAAAACTTCGAAAATTTTAAATTTTTTGATGATTTTTTAGGCTACTAATTATTTAGCAAAATTTTTTGCTGATTTTAGCAGGTTAATTTGCTATTCTCCATTTACAAAAATTTAGTTCTAATATAACTAAAATGCTGTATATTTAACCGTTTTATATTTGTTGTTCTTATAGTACTAATATATAGCAAAAATAATCTGCTAATTTAGCAGTTTTTTTCTGCAGCATCATTATTAACTAATTTTTTGTGTTAGTGTAGAAGTCTCTACAAAAAAGTTCGATTACACTATGCAACAGTCAAAATCGGGATGGGATGAAACCAACGGGAAATGTTATATCGGTCAAAAACAAGTTATATGTGTCCCGGCGCTGTCCGCTGGGTCACCCCTAGGAATCGAGATATATCTTTCTTTTGACATAACTCGAGAACCACTAGTCCGATTTTGCTCAAACAATTTTAAAAAAATTAAAAATTACAATTCCTTTAATCTGTTCATATAACGTTTTTCTATATACTCAACAGTTTTGCCGGTAAAAATAAATGTTTGTTACCGCTACCATAAAAATCAATAACCTTTTGTTTATTACTTTTTATACCCTACACCACTATGTGGTCAGGGTATTATAAGTTTGTGCTGATGTTTGTAACACCAAAAAATATTGGTCGTAGACCCACCTTATAGTATACCGATCGGTTCAGAATTTTTTTTATTTCGATTTAACGATGTCCGTCTGTCCGTCCGTCTGTCTGTCTGTCCATGCAATCTTGTGCGCACTCTACAGGTCGCAACTATTAAGATATTTTGATGAAATTTGGTACGCAGACCTATGTTGGCCCAAGGACGAACAAGTTTGATTTTTTTGAACATCGGTCCATGTTTAGACCTAGTGCCCATATAAGGGTCCTACCAAAATTATACTGTTTATACGCTGCAGGTCGTAAATATTAAGATATTTTGACGAAATTTGGTACACAGACCTATATTGGCCCAATAATGCAGCCTATTGATTTTGGTGAACATCGGTCCATGTTTACACCTAGTGCCCATATAAGGGTCCTACCAAAATTATACTGTTTATACGCTGCAGGTCGTAAATATTAAGATATTTTGACGAAATTTGGTACACAGACCTATATTGGCCCAATAACGCAGCCTATTGGTGAACATCGGTCCATGTTTAGACCTAGTGCCCATACAAGGGTCCTACCAAAATTATAATGTTTATACGCTGCAGGTCGCAAATATTAAGATATTTTGATGAAATTTGATACACAGACCTATATTGCTCCAATAACGCAGCCTATTGATTTTGGTGAACATCGGTCTATGTTTAGACCTAGTGCCCATATAAGGGTCCTACCAAAATTATACTGTTTATACGCTGCAGGTCGCAAATATTAAGATATTTTGATGAAATTTGGTACATAGACCTATGTTGGCCCAAGGACGAAGCCTATTGATTTTGGTGAACATCGGTCCATGTTTAGAACTAGTGCCCATATAAGGGTCCCCCCAAAATTGGCTTGGTTACAAACTGCAGGTCGCAAATATTAAGATATTTTAATGAAATTTGGTGCGCTGACTCACATTATAGAAAATTTTGACATAAGCCCCATTTTAACCCATTCGAATTTCGGATCCAAACAATACACCAGACTGGTGTAGGGTATTGTATAGTCGGCATGCCCGACTTTAACCTTTTTACTCGTTTTTTAATATTTTAGGCAAAAAATATTTTTTTCTTCATACATTTATTTGACCACCAAAGGTCAAATCGATATATCTCGATTCCTAGGGGTGACCCAACGAAACGCCGGGACACGTATAACTTCTTTTTTACCGATATAACTTTCCCCGGTAGTTTGAACCCTTCCCGATCACTGACCCCTACCATTTGTCTCACAGTTTTATCGAAGAGTACTGTAATTCAAAATAACCTTGTACCACTAAGTAGTGTAGCGGATAATAAAATATGTCACTTTCTTTTTGAACTTCCTTCGTAAGAGCTGTTTCTAATTTATGACACATAAAAAGTTTCTACATTATAGATTTCTGCATTTTAAATAGATTTTTTACATTTAGTACTTAGCGTACACACACATTCTTAAGCTTAATGTAACCACATTGAAACAATTAAAAATCTCAAACGAAATTGTTTCTTGTTGTTTAGTTTTTTTTTACTAACTTATTTTTACAGCTCATAAACCACAAGTTATAAAAACCATCCACCAAGCATTTCGTTGTTGGTGAATAAATTTTGAATTTGGATTCTAAAGTACATACCATACAGTTCATACTCTAATTGCAATACGGTTAAAGAAATCTTCATGAATATTTAAACATTTTTATACACAGGTAGTAAACATCAGACATGTGGAAACAACCAGAGGAAAAAAATTTACTACGTACTATGTATCACAAACAGCCAAAACACACTTTCATTTGAATTATGCATTAGTATATGGCTGGTTTGGTAAAATGTGCGGGTATATTGGGGTAACAGTTATAACATCTAAAATGAAAAAGGATTGCTAAATTAAAAAAAAAAAAAAAAAAAAACAATTTCGAGAATACAACCGAAATTCTGTCGATCAATTTCAATTGCCCCTGTGGTCTCGAGTGAAGTCTTCGATTTGCACAAAGATCGGTTGGCAGCTGTAATCTATTTTCTTTATGTAATATGTTGCTAGCAGAACTTTTCTAACTGCCATTACAAATCTATTTATAATTTTTCACTAAAATCTTCTTATAATTACAGCCCTAATAATTATTTTTGTGTGTCTGTTGAACAAATGTTAACATTAAATTTTTTCTTGTCTTGCTGGTGACTATTTTTTACACTACAATTTTGCAACAAAATATTGTCTGTTTCTTTTGTTACAAGTGTTGTGTGTATGTATGCTTGTGTTTACTTAATGTTATATATGTGTTTACCAAATTTCGCAGTTTTTCTCTTATTTTCGTTTTAAATGACATCAAACGCAGTCAGTCACTCAATGTTTGGTAACTTTTTTTCATTTCCCCTGAGATGACATTTAGTACTAAAATAGAAAACAAATACAAAATATGAGGCAAGAAGGAAGTAAAACACCATCATCTTAGAGGAAATATTATACAGACACAACATAAGGTAGAAGACTCCCGAAATAAATATATTTTACGTTTTACTTGTATGCAGTAATATGTAGTAAAATACGGGTTTGTTTATAGTATGTTAAATATATTGCAACAAAATATCATATTAAGGGAGCACATACGATATATAGATACATATAAGATATATGAGGAGTTCTAAGGAAAACGCCCTAGATAAATACTCATATTAAAATACTTCTTCACAATAATTGTTAAAAAGCAAATAGGGTAGAGGGGGATCCTTCGCCAGTGGGGCACATACACTAATCCCATTTTTCTCCGCTATTAAGCGAGATAAAAAATTGGAAAAAATATATTTTGTGCATTTTTGAATCACCTTTCCTTGACATCCACTTTGATGAAATTATATCACATGTGGTCGCAGACAGACGTATTTTTGTGTTTTTTGGGGTGCCAAAAAAATAATAGGAAGCAACTACATTTTGCAATAACTTCCTCAAATCATGTGATAAGAAAATAATTTTTCATTATGTTAGACCTACGATCCTAAGGTTTCGAATAATAATAATTTGATTTTAATAAATGCTTAAAAAGTGTGAAAAATATTAATTTTATGTTAGTGCCTGTCTCTGGGGCACAATCACCAGATGGCCCCTGGAGCTACAAATAGTTGGTGTATCCCTGCCTAAAATGCTCTATAAGACTTTTCTCTATATTTCACATATGTTTAATAGTAAATTTGAACAATTGTGTTCATTCTTAAATTTATATTAATTATTTAGTTTTTTGTAATTTTGAAGAATCATTATATTATAGTTTTAAATTATTTTTTTTTAATGTAGTGGAGATTTCTTGATTAAAAAGAATCACATATCTTAAAGAACTTATTCTAAATTATTTATTTCTGCCATTAAAAGATTGACTTTGCTGTATTAACAAATTTTTTTGTTAAAATTGTATCTAGCTCTTTTGGCGAATATACCCCAGGTTTGGGGCAGTTTCGCCGAATTGAGTTACTTTGAAAATCATTAAAAATATAATAGAAAATATACAAATAATTAGAATAAAAATCATAGAGATTAAAGCCAAGACATGTAGGTTTTCAATTTGAAAGTAATTTTTGAAAAATAATTAGGGGTTAAAAAATGACAGTGCTTTGAAAAAAAAGTGGCGAAGGATCCCCCCTCTACCCTACCCAGTTGGCCAATCATCATCGTTGAAATGGTCTTCAACGATTTCTTTAAAACATTTTCGAATTTTTCGCTAACGACATTTGTCGCTAAAATTGTCTTGAAAGACGTTGTAAAGGAAATCGTCTTTAACGATTAGCTGTATGAAGAAAATTTAACCTGATCGTGTATAACATTCTGTTGGTGACAGGTTCAGCGACATTATCATGCATTTGTTGTATAACCCACTATGTTAACGAAATGGTGAGCTACAACATGTAATTTTTATAAAATTATCTCTCACCGTTCTAACTGTCCCTAGAGGAGTCAAATGTATGACCAAACCCCAATATATTTTTAACCCCAACATTTTCTCGGACCATACCTAATCTTTATATTCAATTCTTAAGGTGGTCCCCATACAAATTTTTATTTTTTATAATTTTTTTTATGAAAAAATTTTTAAAAAAATTATAAAAACAAATTAAAAATTATATGGTGATCACCTGAGAGGATGAAGATATATGCTAATTATGTTCCGAGAAAATGTTGGTGTTCAAAAAATATTGGGGGTCCATCATATTTTTAATTCCTCTGGGTTAAGTGTGCCCCCCTTGGAATAGTTAGAGCGGTGGGAGCAAATTTTATAAAATTGTAATTTTTGTACGGGATCTCCCTTACCGAGCGGTAACATGAGGAAGGTATATTGAGAAAAAGTGTTCGGAGGGAAGAATTAATGTAAGTCGGTCTTACATTCCACCCTTCTGGGAGGCACCATGGGATATGTAAAGGCGGATTTCATAAAAAAAATTATAAAAAAATAAAAGAAAATTGTATGAACGCCACTTTAAGCGTTGAAGATAGAGGGTAGATATGTTCCAAGAAAACGTTGGAGTTGAACAAATTTTGGAGGTCAGTCATGCATTTAGCTCCTCTACGGGCACCCATAGGACATTTAGGGCCGTAAAAGTAAATTTTATAAAAATGTCATCTTGTACGGAAACCCATTTTCCGAGTGGTGAATATACATACCCCTGTATATTTAAAAAAAAATATTCTGAGGAAAAACTTAATGGTGGTCGGACTTATATTTCACCACTCTAGAGGCCACTACGGGGTAGTTGTGGATTTTTAACACTTCACCACCACTTTTGACTCCGATTAGGAGCCACTTGCCCCCATCCCAGCTCCCCCATTTTTCGGTTCATGCATTTTTTTCGAACCTCACAAAATTAGGGGTTCTATTGTATCGAAATCGAAAAATCCTGCACTATCCAACTCCATTTATGAACATATACTTAGGTGTTACCTCATTATTCGGATGCATACATACATATACCCAGTGTAAAAAATCATTACCAGATATGTAGTTATGTAACTACATACATGGTAATGCTAACTAGTTACTTTTGTTATTACATTTCTTATTACCAAGTAAATGAATGTTCTTTTTCTAGTTTGACTCTAGATCATAAATTAATATCACCTTCTGTTTAAATTATCTTCAAATCAAAGAAAGATGATACAATTTTTACAAGTAAATTATAAAGAATAAAAATATATTTGAAAGAATTCGATAAGACCAGTAATACAGAATACGTATTTTCGGCTTTCGCTACAAAGCCATCATCAGTGTATTTCGTCTTGTGTGGGCTAATATTTTAATGTTGTCCACTTATGTGACCGCTGAAAGAAAATCGAGTTTCGTATCATCATCATTCATCTTAAAACACATTGACACGGTGCAAAAATATAATTTAAATAATATACATTTAAATTTAAATTTAACGGTTCGTTGTAATTCAAAAATCTGTGGTTATCATACACAGAGTTGAATAGAATCAGCTGAGATATCTTAAGAATTAAGGTTCAAAGCAAAATAGAGTAATAATAACAAAGGATAAAAATAGCATTGTTAAATTTCGTTGATGTTAGTCTAAGTTGAGTTGTTGATACGAAACTCGATTTTCTTTCAGCGGTCACATAAGTAGACAACATTAAAATATTAGCCCACACAAGACGAAATACACTGATGATGGCTTTGTAGCGAAAGCCGAAAATACGTATTCTGTATTGCTGGTCTTATCGAATTTTTTCAAATATATTTTTATTCTTTATAATTTACTTGTAAAAATTGTATCATCTTTCTTTGATTTGAAGATAATTTAAACAGAAGGTGATATTAATTTATGATCTAGAGTCAAACTAGAAAAAGAACATTCATTTACTTAAAAATAAGAGATCAACTAAATATTCCCCCATTCATTTCTTATTACCTTTATATGGCGATGTCGCGAAAAATAATGAGTGATGGTTACACACCAGCATACGAAAAATCAAAAAATATATCGTTACCTATGTGCTTACCAGTACTGACAAAAATAATGAGTCTAAAAATAGATTTTCAAAAAAATAAATTATATAAAAAAAATGTTTTTTATTGTATTTTTTTTTAATAAATTTGCTGGTGCGGGAATCGAACCTGGGTCTACAGATTGCCAGTCAATAGCTCTACCATCTGAGCTATATCGACATGTAATATTTAATAGATAAAAACATAATTGACCTGCTGCACACAAGTAAGCTTACTCGCCAACATACAAAAAATCAAAAAATATGTGGTTACATATATCCTTACCAGTGTTTAAAAAATATTGAGCCTAAAAATAGATTTCAAAAAATTTAAAAAAAAATCTAGAATATTATTTTCTATTTGAAATAATGATAATAATAAGTTATTATTAATAACTTATTATTATAAGTTTTAAAATAATGCAGAAGGTAAGTGGGTGTCATTACTGGTAGTCCAAAAAATAATGATATGTCATTACCGTTTCTACACTGGGTATGTTAATATATGAACAAATTTGAATATTTTTCACAGGGAAGAATTCAATTCTACACTAGTTCCAAACAAGGACCGATTTAAACCAAAATCAATAGACTTCGTTCTGGCGTCTAGAAAAGTCGGTGTACCAAATTTCGTCAAAACATCTTACCATTCGCGACCTGTAGCATGCGCAAATACCACTTTTAGGGGCACCTTTATATGGGCACTGGATCTAAACATGGAACTATTCTATATAAAATCAGTAGACATTGTCCATGAGCTCACCTTGTTTAGTAGAGCGAACTTCATGAAAATATCTTCTTATTTGATACCTGTTGGTATAAATTAGGGTGGGTCGATTTAGCAATCGATATTGTGCCATCGATTTTTCGATAGCTTTTGGTAGGAGGAAAAAAAGTTCCACTACGACATATTAAAAAAAATCATTTTCGAGGCGCCCAAATTTCAATTTTTTTACTTTTTCTCAACTTTTATTTTTAAGGTTTTTTAGTAGGTAATAAAAAAAATCGGCTGATTTAATTTTTTTTTAATATTACCTTTCTAAGGTGAAATTCTTTGCTAAAAACTATGGCAAAAACAGTTTTTGCAAAAAAATGTTTTCCTTGAGGTTTTGGATGAGTTTTTGTCGAAAAATCTATCTCTTTTTACGCGTTAATTTGTAGGTATAAAAAAAAAATTCGCCGATTTCAAATTTTTTAAATATATCCTATCCAAAGGAAAATTGTACGCCTAAAACGATGCCAATATCATTTTTTCGAAAAAAATTTTTTTTTGGGTTTTTAGACGAGTTTTTTCGAAATTTGGGCGCCTCGAAAATGAGTTTTTTGATATGTGGTAGTGGAACTTTTTTTCCCATGCCAAAAGCTATCGAAAAATTTATGGTACAATGTCGACAAATTTTGGTCCTTACAAGTTGGCCCACCCTACTATACATACCCTTAGGTAAAATCAGAATTTCTTTCGGTTATGCTATTTTTTATTTACGTTTTTTCCATTTTATAGACAAATTTGGACACAAGTTCATTTCAACTTTTTCGAGTTTCGGATCCAAACATTAGTTGGCTTTGAACCAGTTTGGTGTACACTCTAATTAAATTCTGTTGAAATTTACCCAACTTATAGTAGGAAACTGAACTCCTACTATAAATTGGGTAAATTTACTCTATGTGCGTAATTGAAAAAAAATACGCACATTGTGTTTAAGTTGGTGCACAAATAATTTGTAATTTTACATTGAAAGTGCGTAAAAATTAAATGAAATTTTGAAATTAGCGTGTTAATTTACTAAATTTGTGTGTAAAAAAGCACGTTTCACGTGTAAATGTACGCACAAAATGCGTAAAAATCCACAAAAAATGGGCGAAAATCCACAGAAAGTGCGTAAAAATAAAATATAATGCGTACATTTAGAACAGGTGTGCTAACTTTAAGCACCACCCGAAAATTTTTTTAAATAAAATAACAAATTAATTTTTAGTACGTATTTTATTAATAATAATATCCGTGTCATTCTCTCATAATCGTTTATGTCCAAATTAGTCGTTTTGGGATCTTAAGGCATTTGTATAAAATTCATATAAAAATTTGTTATAACTATTGAATGGGTGCGATGACTCCTGCTCAACAAAATGCCTTCTTTGAAAGAGGGGCAGTAACCGTCAACAATAATGGGAGAAAACGCCTTAAGAGAGATATGGCCTACGCAGGAACAACTGAGTGCAATGACTCCTGCTCAACAAAGTCAGTATTCATTGAATACTACCTAACTTGCAAAGAAAGGATTTTGTTGAGCAGGAGTCATTGCACTCAGTTGTTCCTGCGTAGGCCATATCTCTCCTAAGGCGTTTTATCCCGTTATTGTTGACGGTTACTGCCAAGAAGGCATTTTGTTGAGCAGGAGTCATCGCACCCAGTTGTTTTACCTAGGCCGTATCTCTCTTACGGCGTTTTCTCCCGTTATTGTTGACGGTTGTTGGTTGACTGCCTCCCTTGCAAAGAAGGCATTTTGTTGAGCAGGACCCTACGGGAAATTTTAACAAACTGTCACCGAACTGGCCCCTTTATATGAAATAGACTGGTCACTTTTACATGGCGTTGTCATAGGAGGGGGAAATTGACCCCTTGTGACATGTCACAGACTCTAATGTGTTTGTGGAAATGTTGTAATTCACAAAAAATAATCCGTTTTCGCTTTTTCTTTTTATTATTTATAATTTTTTTTTCAATTTTTTTCCAATTTGAAATGTCAGAGTATTTATTACTATTATTGGATAGTATATTTACCAACTTTGTGCGTAAAAATTTTATTTAACAAAACAATAGTAATTTTAGGCATAATGTGTTTATTTATAAGCACATAATGTCTAAAAATACTTTGTGTGTGTATTATTGCGTATGAAAGTGTGTACAAAAAGAGTTTACGCATTTTTTGTTTATATTTACCGAATTTTCGTAAAATTGAACAAAATTTTACCCATTTTATAGTAGTAAATTTACAAACATTTTTTAGAGTGTAGGATATTGTATATTCAGCATGCCCGGCTTTAAATTTTGTACTCCTTTTATATGAAATCCTTCATATTCTCGGAAAATTCTCCCATACAATTGTGCGTTCGGTGGATTTGGCAATACGTTTTACATTTTTAATAGATTGGGTGGTATTAACGACACTTGTAAAGATACCACTTTGACTTACAATTACAGGCAACGTATGAACGTCATATACAAAGTTTACCAAAGGTATACTGAAGATTGTGTTTTGGTTCAACAATATTAAAATCGAATGGGAAAAAAGTAAACGTTAAACTATAAAATTAACGTTATATTGGCTTTTTGGGGTTGCGTCTTTTGTGCCAAAGGGAATTATTATACAAAAAAAAAAAAACGAAAACATTGTTGTTTTTCCTGCTCTTGCTATTCCATTTTTGTTGCTTTAATTGTAATTCATATGTGAGGAAACTAGTTTTTTTTGTTTTCCCCTGGGATGCATTAGTTTGTTTTTCTTTATTGAGGTTGCATAAATAAAATGCACTGTCACTATTTTGTATCTACAAATAATAACGAGTTTTGAATTAGATTTTTTTTCGTTTGCAACGAGGGTTAAAAACATTTTTTGGTTATGTGTTTCGAAAATGGTGTGGTTTTTATGACTTTTCAGACGCGTGTCTCAAAACAAAGCAAAAAATATGCCCAAAAATCAAATCAAAATAAAACCATAGACATAATTGAAAAAATCTTTACTCTCTTGATTAGACTTTTGAATAATTTATTTAATTAGCAAATGGATAAAACGGCCTGTTAGTGCTAAATAAAGTTGTATTTTATGACATTCATATAAATAGTATTTTCGATTATAGACTTCCAGATTTTATTATGGTATTTTACAATAAATCCAACAATATACTTCTTATAGAAAATCAAAAAGGAAAAGAGAACTTAAAAAAACTAGGTAAACTTATTTTATAAATTATTAAGTTTTTGGCTAAATAATTGTTATTTATCTGTAAACAGTACCCTTTGCAAACTTTAAAAAATTTTCCAAAGAACTATACATGGCACTAATTAACTGACAAGCAGGATATGTCAATGGATCCTCTCCGATCTTAACGAAATTCGGATATGTTTTAGAGGAGAAAAACGGTACCATGAAATAACTCCCAAATGAAATAAGTTCCAAAACAAAACTGAAATAACTCCCAAAAATTATCCATACAAATTGTGAAATAAATCCCAATGTGATGGGACTTATTTCATAATTTTTTGTTGAAAGTTATTGCATTATGAAAAAACTTACAAATGAAATAACTTCCAACTAAATTTTGTAGGGAGTTATTTCATATCTTTTTTACACACACATCAGATGTGTGCAATTCTATGCGCCTACTGAAACTTTAGATACATAGACGAATGAAGAATTTTACAGTCATCTCGGTAGCGTAATCTCTAACGTCAGCTGGGATGACATATTATTGGTGATGGGTGATTTCAACGTCCAAGCGGCCAACGATAACTCAAATCTAGAACGAGCTATGGGGGCGATAGTATAGGAAGAATGACCGAAAATGGTGAATTGTTCACTGAAATGTGCTTAAGAGACAAACTTGTGATAGGTGGAATAATCTTCCCACACAAAACAGTTCATAAGGTCACGTGCGTATCACCTAACAACTTCACGAAGAATCAGATTGACCACATCGACATCAGCAGAACATGGCGCGGTTCCCTGTTAGGAGTGAGAAACAAATGCTTGGCTGATTGCTCCAGTGATCACAATTTGCTACTGGGAATCATCAGATTAAGAGTTGCAGCGGTGAAGAAAGGAAATTAAACGCAAAGAGAATTTGATGTCCAGAAATTATTCAACCCTCACATTAATTCCGCTTATACACAGGCCATGAACAATTCAAAAGAAACAAAATAAACTATTTCCTAGGTGAATTTGCAAATGTTGGAGAAAATCACATTGGGTACAAGATACATTAAAGAAAACAGTGGATATCCAATGATATGTGTTCACTCAGAACCACAGAAAAGGCGATAAAGTCCAAGCTAAACGATACCAGAATCTGTATGGAAAAATTCAGACTCCAGTGTAATCATACTTCTCTCGACAAAGAATTTAAACGTAGCGCTCACAGAGACAAGCGGAAATGGACAGAAAACTTTGCAATGGAAGTACAAACGGCAGCCGAATCATTTAGAACCCGCGACCTGTATAAAATAACAAAAAATCTTAGTAACATAAACTTCGCCTCCTCAAAACTTTTACGAAACTGCAACGGAGATCTCACCACCTCGAAAAGCAGTCAGCTCGATATTTAGATAAACCACTACTACAACATGACATATACCCCAACCATTATGTAATTGTACTAGTCATATCGAGAGGGATGGCATACCTGCAACCGCCCCCACCATTACAGAAACAGAGAATTCTATTCGTGCCCTAATACAGCACGAAACTCCAGGGCCAAGAGCTGCTAAAATCAGACACCCAAGTAAGAGCCTTCGTGCTCCAGAATGTCGTGCAAAGACTATGGGATAATAATGACCGTTGCGACGAACTTAAAGAGGGCTTGGTAATCAACATATCGAAGAAAATGATCTCACGTAGGGTTACCATTTCCATTTTGAGAAAAAGAGGACGTCAACCTCAAAAAAGGAGGACATTTGTCTTAAAAAAGAGGACAAGTTAATAAATTAATTTTACAAAAACCAACAACGCGATAAAATATACAAATAGAAATTTATTTTATAAATAAAGCAATTTTTATTCCCACTAAAAAAAAATTCACAAAAAACAAAAAATCATGCTGAACTTTAAATTAGTGGTACATAAATAAACAAAAAAAAAAACATAACGATTATCCAATTCATTGCATACATTTTCGGGAATGTACATTTTTATAATTTCTTGATACGAATTATCAAGAGTTTTTTGAATATTTTTCAGCGCTTCCAATTTGAATCAACATATTACTGTAGCATTTCTTCAAATATTCATAAAACTCTTGACAATTCATATCAAAATTATATTTGGCTCTAATAATATCAGAAATAGTTTCTGGATTCAATTTATTTCTTTTTGGGGTCCACTGCGCCTTGATTAAAGAAAATATAAGTTCTACGCAGAGTTTTTAATTAATTCAATTAATTGCTTAATTCAATTTTTCAATTCCGAATTAAAAATACGATGAATTAATTCACAAAGCACCATATATTGAATGGAATTAATTCATTTTTGTTTTCGTTCGATTTATTTTGTTACGAATGTATTACAAATGCTATAGTTCTTTTCGTGAACGCCTTTAACTTTATAAATCGAACGGAAAAAAGTTCGTTCAATTTCATGTTCGTTTAGTGAATTAAAAAAAATACGTTCACTGAATTGAAAAAAAAAACATACGTTCACTG
The DNA here is from genome assembly GCA_949987735.1 of Leucophora obtusa. NCBI lineage: Eukaryota > Metazoa > Arthropoda > Insecta > Diptera > Anthomyiidae > Leucophora > Leucophora obtusa. Next base: position 55,930,861 of record OX465299.1, on the reverse strand, counting down.
AATTCAAAGCCTGTTTTCTGCCGTTCAGTAGAAGAAACCATTTATTTACAAATAAAATTTTTAACACGAGTACTAAGAAATTTTACAGCGTTTGCTAGTAAAAATAAACAAATTATATTTATATTAAGTGTTAGAGAAACCCGATGCTTAAAATATCAAGTTCCAAAAACATCGGGTTTCTCTAACACTTAATATAAATATAATTTGTTTATTTTTACTAGCAAACGCTGTAAAATTGCTTAGTACTCGTATTAAAAATTTTATTTATAAATAAATGTTTTCTTCAGTGAAAGTAATTTTGTTTTTCAATTCAGTGAACGTATTTTTTTTAATTCACTAAACGCTATTTTTTTTCTTAATTCACCGGACGAATGTGAAATTAAACGTTCACCACTGAATTCATTCATTTGATTTAATAAAAAGAAGTATTGCAATTGACTTAAGTCTTTGAATTTGTTGTTTGATTAACGCGTTCAGTTGAACGAATTCAGTGAATTACTTAAGAGAAAGAATTCAGTCAATTCTCTGGTTTTATGTTAGCTTTATGTGCTGGTAAGCAAAAATAAAACTCAACAAGTTTTTTCATTTCATAGAAAACATAATTTTTAATAAAAACAAATCGCACTAAAACTTGTTATCAGTCTAGTTAATTATTTAAATTTAAGTTTTTTACATAATGTTTCAGGACAAGGAATTCATTAAATAAATTTTCATCATTAAAAGCAATGTTAAGGGGTTACATGACATTCGGGGCAGAGAAAACCATACATGGGAATTTTTCATTACCATTGAAATTTCATTACCATTAGTTCATACTAATGACAATGAAAAAAATGTCATTACCTTTTAATGGTAATGAAATATTTTTCATTAGAAAAATCATTACTAATGGTAATGAAATCACACTAATGTAAAAAAAAACTAATTACAATTGATTAAAAAACCATTTGTTTACAAAAATCTTAATATATAACATAAGCTACAATCAGGGATGGAAAAGCCCTCAAGCGAGCCAAAAATGTAAACATTTTTCTAAAAAGCTAAAAAGCGGAACGCACATGCACATGGATGCAAAAAATCGATGAAATTAAAAAAAGTTTCAAATACCAGAAAAAATCGCAAAAAAATGCAAAAATTAGAAAAAATCGCCAAAATTTGAAAAAATGCCAAAATTGAAAAATTTTTTTAAATTTTGAAAAAATCGTCATAACTTGAAAAAATCGTCAATATTTGAAAAAATTGCCCAAATAGTCAAAATATAAAAAAAATCGTCAAAAATTAGACAAAATCGCAAAAATTGCAAAATATCGTAAATATTTTGAAAAACTCGTCTTGAAAAAATTTTCAATATTTGAAAAAATTACCAAAATCGTCAAAATATCAAAAAGCCGTCAAAAATTGGAAAAAATCTGAAAAATGCCAAAATTGAAAAATTTTGTAAAAATTTTGAAAAAAATCGTCTAACTTGAAAAAATCGTCAATATTTGAAAAAATTGCCCAAATAGTCAAAATTTAAAAAAAAAATCGTCAAAAATTAGACTAAATTGCCAAACTTGCGAAATATCGTAAAAATTTTGAAAAAATTGTCAACATTTGAAAAAAATTACCAAAATCGTCAAAATTTCAAAAAGTCGTCAAAAATTGGAAAAAATTGCCAGAATTGAGAAACTTGTAAAAATTTGTGAAAATCGACAAAAATTAAAAAAAATCGCCAAAATTTAAAAAATAGTCCAGGTTTAAAAAACGAAATTTCCAAAATTTATTTCTCGCATTTATTTTTCCTTGTTCCCTTTTCATCTAACTCATTTAGTTTTCGAGATACGGGGAATATTCCAAATAAAAGCCGTTTTCTCTCTACGAGGCTTAGTTTTCAAAAAAACGCGATTTTAAAATCTAGCAATGCAAGTCAAAATCTAGTTTCACTATCGGGGTATTGGTAGTGACTTTTGACCTTTCGTGCAGTCATTTTTCCTCTAGCTCTTCCAGTTTTCGAGATATGGACGATTAAAATTTTATTTAAGCGATTTTCGCACTTATTTTTTAACAAATGACTCAGTATGACTTCCCTGTACCAAAACCGTTGTCCGTTTTCATTTAACTCATTTAGTTTTCGAGATATGGGGGTCATTCTAAATAAAAGCCCTTTTCTCTCTACGAGGCTTAGTTTTAGAGAAAATCGCGATTTTAAAATCTAGCAATGCAAGTCAAAATTTAGTTTCGGTGTCGGGGTATTGGTGGCGGGTTTTGACCTTTGGTGCAGTCATTTTTCCTCTAGCTCTTCTAGTTTACGAGATATGGACGATTAAAATTTTATTTAAGCGATTTTCGCATTTATTTTTACGCAGATGACTCACTATGACTTCCTTGTTCCAAAACCGTTGTCCGTTTTCATTTAACTCATTTAATTTTCGAAATACGGGGGATATTCCAAATAAAAGCCCTTTTCTCTCTACGAGGCTTAGTTTTCGAGAAAAACGCGATATTAAAATCTGGCAACGCAAGTCAAAATTTAGTTTCGGTATCAGGGTATTGGTGGTGGGTTTTGACCTTTGGTGCAGTCATTTTTCCTCTAGCTGTTCTAGTTTTCGAGATATGGACGATTAAAATTTTATTTAAGCGATTTTCGCATTTACTTTTCCGCAGATGACTCACTATGACTTCCTGGTTCCAAAACCGTTGTTCGTTTTCATTTAACTCATTTAGTTTTCGAGATATGGGGGACATTCCAAATAAAAGCCCTTTTCTCTCTAAGAGGCTTAGTTTTCGAGAAAAACGCGATTTTAAAATCTAGCAATGCAAGTCAAAATTTAGTTTCGGTATCGGGCTATTGGTGGTGGGTTTTGACCTTTGGTGCAGTCATTTTTCCTCTAGCTCTTCTAGTTTTCGAGATATGGACGATTAAAATTTTATTTAAGCGATTTTAGCATTTACTTTTCCGCAGATGACTCACTATGACTTCCTGGTTCCAAAACCGTTGTTCGTTTTCATTTAACTCATTTAGTTTTCGAGATATGGGGGACATTCCAAATAAAAGCCCTTTTCTCTCTAAGAGGCTTAGTTTTCGAGAAAAACGCGATTTTAAAATCTAGCAATGCAAGTCAAAATCTAATTTCGCTATCGGGGTATTGGTAGTGAGTTTTGACCTTTGGTGCAGTAATTTTTTTTTCTAGCTCTTATAGAGATATGGAAAATTAAAATTTTATTTAAGCGATTTTCAATTTTTGCGAGAAATGAATTTTGGCGATTTTTCCAATATTTTCCAATTTTTGTGATTTTTTTCAATTTTGGAAATTTTTTCAAATTTTGACAATTTCCAACCCTGATTTCAGTGAATTTTCTGCATTTTTGCCTTCCTCGGAAAGCTTATCTGTCAATGGTAATTATTTTTTTTAATTGATACATTATCAATGGTAATGAAATTAAAAACCATTGTCATTATTCAATGAAATCAAATTCCAAAATCATTAACATTAATTTGAAACAATGGTAACGAAAATAATTTCATTACCATTTATATCAATCAATGTTAATGAAATCGTCAATTAATTAGTCCACCTAATTCATTAGTCCCATGTATGGAGAAAACAGACCTTTTTTTTTAAAATTCATAACTCAGTCAAAAACAAACATTTTTCCAACATTTTTTCACTCCAACATGGTTTTATAGAGGTCCAAACTGGCGGCAGAGAAAAAAAAACGGGGCCTCGTGGTTGCGGCGCTGGGAGTCGCAAAAATTGTCCGATCTGGAAAAAAAATAACTTTTTTAAATCTCAACAAAATTGGTTATCGTAAGAATAACCAATCGAATAACAATAAATTTTTTTTTCAATTTTTGGTGATGTTCCAAATTTGAAAGTGTGTTTTTTGGAAAAAAAAAAATATTGACTTTAAAAATTCATAAAAAATCGAAAAAATTTTATTATTATTCGATTGGTTATTCATACGATAACCAATTTTGTTAAGATTTAAAAAATGCATTTTTTTCCAGATCAGACAATTTTGCGACTCCCAGCGCCGCAACTACGAGGCCCGTTTTTTTTTCTCTGCCGCCAGTTTGGAGCTCTATAAAACCATGTTGGAGTGAAAAATATATTTTTTTTAATTTTTTTTCTTGTAATTTGGAAAAATGTTCGTTTTTGACTAAGTTATGAATTTTTTTTAAAAAAAAGGTCTGTTTTCTCTGCCGCTAATGTCATGTAACCCCTTAAATTTTTTTAAAAATTCAACAGTTGGCTCACTGCTAATAAGCTTCAGATTTTGGCAATCAAAGTATGTGATGCCAAATCAATTGAAATAACAGAGACAAAGTAGCAATGCCAACAATTGAAAAGTTTAGGAGCAATAAAATAAGTAATGGAGAAAAGCGGAAAAAGTAGGACACTTACTGAAAAAGAAGGAGAACTGCCCCGAACGCCCTATAAAAGAGGACGGTGTCCGGGAAAAAGAGGACGGATGGCAACCCTAATCTCACGGAGTGCATAAACTGGAGGGGGATTACACGCTTAAGCATGATAAAGAAGGTAATCCCGAACATTCCTTTGTGGATCACATAAACAGCCTTCGAATTGTAATAGAACAATCAGTGGAATGGAGATCCCCCTATAACTGATTTTTATCGATTTTCAAAAGGCTTTCAACACACTTGTCCACACTACCATCTGGGAGGCGTACCGAAGAAGATAATTGATATTATCCAAGAGCTAAACAGAAACCGAAATTGCCGCACACTTCACCAGAACACTAGAAGCGATAAGCTTTTGTTTAAAGCTGGTGTACGACAAGGCCGCATCTTATCGCCGTTACTCTTTAACGTAGTGCTGGACATTGTCATGAGAAACGCCATGTGTAACAACAGAGGCATAACATGGGGCTATGTAGTCGCCTGGCCGATCTAGAATATGCCGACGACATATGCCTTCTAACACATAGTCACTCTGACATGGTGGAAAGTCTCAAAATGGTAGAGACAGAGGCTGCAAAGGCAGGTCTCTTTTTTTTCAGAACAAATATAAATAAAACGAAGGTAATGAGAGCAAACGCAACATGCAACAGATCCATGAGAAAACTATAGGACGTGCATCACTTTTGCTACTTGTGTATTATTATAACATTAACCTGAGGCCATTGTAATGATGTTTCACACCATCAGAGCTCGACAAGCTTTCGGTCAACGTGTAATATGGCTACTAAAGATGTGAAAACTTTATAATTTTTCACAAACAAATGCCTAAGAAGAATCTTTATAATTTTTTGGCCCAACAGCATATCTAATTAACAACTCTGGGCACGCACTCATCAAAGCCAAATAACTTCCGAAATATTAAGAAGAAAGTGGCGTTGGATTAGCCAAGCATTGAGAAGAACACCCAGAGAAGTAACACGCAATGCTATTGATGGGAACCCACAAGGTAGCAGAAGGAGAGGACGGCCTGCCCGCACTTGGCGAAGATAGCTAGATACAGAGGTCTCGCGAGCAGGAATGAAATTAGGAACTTACCATCAAGTAGAAACGATTGGAAAAACTTTGTGAAAAGTCCTATGCTCCTTATAGGAACTAAGCGAATCAATATACATATATGTTAGGGTGGGTCGATTTAGCAATCGATATTGCGTACTCGATTTTTCGAAAGTTTTTAGCATGGGGAAAAAAAAGTTTCAATATGACATATCAAAAAAATCATTATCGAGGCTCCCAAAATTAAATTTTTTTGCAATTTTCTAATAAATGCTAGATTAGCGCCATCTTGAGGTGGCTTTTTGAAACAGCTAATAAAGTTGTAAACAATATAACATTACAACCTTTCCAGAAAGGTATTACTTATGAAAATCGGATAAAAAATGTGGCAACTATAGGTAAAAGTATATAAGTAAAATTATTTTCTGCTTGATGATGAAATGATGATAATGATGAGAAATGATGATAATGATGTTGATGACAACAAGGAGAAAATAATTTTACTTATATACTTTTACCTCTAGTTGCCACATTTTTTATCCGATTTTCATAAGTAATACCTTTCTGGAAAGGTTGTTTACAACTTTATTAGTTGTTTGAAAAAGCCACCTCAAGACGGCGCTAATCTAGATTTATTAGAAAATTGCAAAAAATTTAAATTTGGGAGCCTCGAAAATGATTTTTTTGATATGTTGTAGTGGAACTTTTTCCCCCCATGCTAAAAGCTTTCGAAAAATCGAGTACGCAATATCAAAAAATTTTTATCCATATAATTTGACCCGCCCTAATATATGTGTAAGGAAACATGTGAAAACGTTAAAAAATTTTAATTTAAAACTTTTAAGATTTCTAAAATTCCACATAAAGTTAATATGCGATTAAAGAATGCTTACAGAATAAACAAATGTTAATCTTTTAAGGTAAATATAAATCAAATCTTGTTTGTCAATGACTATAAAAATATATATGTGAAAATAATAACCCTTCCATCATCCGTATAACTAGACGCACGCTTACATTACTTTGACAGACTTTACAGACAGAAATTTTAAAAATAATGTGAAAACAATTTCATGGTAAATATAAAATAAAATAGAAAAATATGAAAACCCTTTTGGTTATAACAATTTTGTAGAAAAATAAATAAGCAGCAGACATTTTGCTTAACGCATGGATAAATACACTTCACTAACACACATAAACGAAGACAAAATATGAAAATGTCGTTACATGAAAATTTCATATAAGTAGAAAATCATTGTCGTTCACTTATAAAGAAATCGAAATATGAATATGCTCTCTTAACATAAGTAAATGACATACACGCGTCATACGGAAACGGAAGTAAAACATTTAACCGAAAGATGGCAACACACAAAAATGGTACTATTATGTCTACATATGAAATGTTTTGATTTCACACTTTAACACAAACTTGTAAATGAATATTCAAATATATCATCATCATCATCATCATTGCGAAAGCAACAATAGTAATGACAACAATATATAGCACTAACAATATCTAATCTAAATTTTATGTTTTCTTACAACCAAAAGTAATTTTATAAAAATATTCACAGAGTCGATTCGATTTGTTTTACTTTATTTTTGATTATTGTATATATTTTTGTATTCCCCTTTTTCAGTAAATGTTTACGCTTTTTAAAGAATTTATTATTTTGACGGTCTATAAAAATTTCATCTATTCCAATAAGTACTGCTGCAGTATATCTAACATTATGTTTGCCACATTTGTATGTTAGAATTCATGAATTTGTTCTCGTAAGGGTTAGTTTTTTTTTTTTTATTTTTATCATATTATAGTTATTAGATGTTATATATTTTTTTTTTACTCTAGAAGGGGTAGTTGTTTGATGTTTATTTCATGTGTATAAGTACTTTACAAAATATTGTTTTGTAAGTACATGTAAGAATAGGGCGTCTTATTGTATAGTGCGTAGTTGACGACATAATAAGCCGATAAAGGAAATTTTTTCTAATATTGATACTAACATAAGTGGTTGATAATAAATTGTTGTATTGTATAATACAGAATGTGCTTTTTTTCCTTTAAGTACCCTATATTAGGCATCTTAACAGCAGAAGGATTGTAAGTGCAACTTTGAATTATCTGTTTAAGCAACACTTAATTTTAATGGGTTATAATCGGTTGATAGAGGCTCCATTTTTTGACAATATTTCGGTTTTATATAAACTAGGCTTTCAATTTCGATTAAAAAACCGAGGTTTTGGGGATAATAATGTATTTTGAATTTACCCCATATTATTCTCAATTATGAAATTGTGCCAAATTAATCATAGAGTTTTAATTTTTCAATGAAAGTTAGTATGGACACTTGTGAAAACACTTGTGTCCAAAGACTAAATTCTGGATTTCTGTTACCCCAACACGCCCTCTAGCAGAGATATTTAAAATTGACGGTTCCTACACTGGATCTCCTGAGGAAACCTGTGTTAGACATGCACTACCGAGGCTGCGTAGCGTCCCGCAGGACTGTTGGAATTCGAATCCCAAACCTGACGGGGAGGTATGTACACCAAACTGGTGCAGTCTTTCGAGAGAACAGAGTGAAAAGGACGATAAATGGATTTTCGTCCTTTAAGTCACCGGGCCCCGACGAGATCTATCGGTGCCTGATGCAGACGGGGGTGGATATAATAGCCCCAGAACTGGTTAAGATATTTAGATTCAGTCTTTTGCTGGGTCTTGTACCGACTAAGTGGGGTTAAAGTGGTCTTTATTCCAAAGGCGGGGGGAAATGCGAACAGCTGCTTAAATAGTATTGACCAATTAGCCTCAGCTCTTTTCTTCTTAAGACAAAGGAGAAAGTTTTGGAGCACTATATTAAGGACACGTACCTCAGGCATAAGCCGATACACGTGCTTCAGTTCACGTATCAACGGGGTAAGTCTACCGAAAGTGCTGTCCGTCATGTTGTCACGTTCATAGGGAAGACACTGGAGGCAAGGAACATTGCCCTCTGTACTTTTGACAACACGTCCTACGATGCGATCGGGCTGTCTATGTTGAGAAAAGGCATCACTCCAATGATTATAAATTGGACATTGGAGATGCTCAATTCTAGGGCTATAGGGTCTACTAGTAGGGCCCTGAATTCGACCAGAGGATGTCCTCAGGGCGGAGTACTGTCGCCGTTACTATGGACACTGGTCATTGATGAGTAGCTTGAGGGTCTGAAGGACCTGGTCTTCAGTACTAATGGCTACGCCGATCATCTTGTCATCTCCGTTGTTGGCTGGAATGGCAGGACCATCTCTGATTGAATGCAGCAGGCTCTGAGCTTTACTCACTCATGGTGTCGGGAAGAAGGGTTGACTATCAGCTTGACGAAGGCGGTCCTGCTACCGTTCACAAGGAAAAGAAGGGTCAAACTGATCGAACCTGTTGTTGGGGAAAAAACGATAGGCTTCTCGGATAGTGTGAAACATTTAGGGGTGACTCTAGTTAAATCCCTTATCTGCAATGATCATCTCGACTCCGTGACCAAGAAGGTAACTAGGGCATATTATGTCCGGCAGAGGCTCTTTGGGAAAACATGGGGTTAAGACCACACATGGTCTACTAATCATTCGATACCATTGTAAAACCTATGATCACGTATGCTGCCTTAGCGTGGTTGCCAAAGGTTAAGCAGTCAACGGCAAGGGAGAACCTCTATCGGCTTGTGTGTACTGGCACTACGGGGGCCTGGAGAACGTCCCCGACGGATGCCATTCGGGCGATGTTGTGTATTCCACCATTGCATATTTCCGTGAAGGCGGCTGCAAGCATAGGCTCCCTTCGTCTCCGGGAGGTCGGGCACATGAGCAGCGGGGACCTAATGGGTCACATGAGTATCGCCGGGATCTTTATGGACGACCCAATCTTAAGGGTCGTGGACAAAATAATCCCGGAGCAGATTTTCGTGAAGCATTTTGACATTATGTCATTTGACAGGGATATGTGGACCAGCCAATCCTGGAAGCCCGAAAATGCTTAAAAAAATATCAAATAAAATACGTAATGCCGCCCAAAAATAAAAGAATAAAATTATTCTTTAAATATCTTATTAACAATAAATGTTATAATAATACAACTATTTTAATTTTTGCATTAAAAAACACAAAAATTGTTTTTTTGCAACATCATATTCGAATTTGGACTTGAGGTAGAACAATATTCTAACTAAATATATGTTATATTAATATTCTGAGAAGAATTTTCTCTCCAAACACGTTAGATTCTGAACGCTTTCCACCAATGAAAAATATCATATTTTGAGTACTTCTTAGTATAGGTAAGGCCTCAAAATCTAAGCACTTTTCCTGAAGAACATCATTTTTCCTATAGAAAAAAATATTTCCTTTGGAAAAACCTTAGATTCTATGTTCTTTTTCAGCAGTAAAAAGATGAGATTTGTAAGATTTTTCGTATCGAAAAAAACTCAGATTTTGAGGACTTTATTCTGTGGAAATATCTGAGATTCGACGAACTTTTTGCTATAGGAAAATTTTCTTAGAAAGTGGGGAATATTCTGTGGAAAGAAGTTCTCAAAATTAAAGAGTTTTTCTGAAAGGAAAATTTATAGAAATGTGTAGTTTATTTATAGGAAAAGTTCTCGGAATCCAGAAAAACTGATCAGATTTGAGCATTTTCTCATAATTTTATTCCATGATCCATAGAGAACTAATTCTTCACATTCTGACCAGTTTTCCTACTGAAAAAGCCTAATATTATGAGCACTTTTTCCTAGCAGCAATGTATTAGCGATGGGTTTTCCTGATTCGCCAAAGTAAAGTTTTACAAGCCTGAAAAGAAAAAATAATATGAATCGAATTCTTTACAAGATAAACAAAATTTATCGTTACCACTCATCAGTCAGTCTTAGGTACGGCCAAAGTCAGCCCCGATAGCATTTGTAAACATTTTTATAAAAAAATTATTATGAAACAATTTATTTTTATAATTTTTAATTACTTAAATTTTTTCAAATGTCAATTTGTATTATTTTTTCTTCTTTTATAAGTTAGTAAATTTACAAAATTTGTGCGTAAATTTAAAATGTGCGCAAAATTATGTGCGCTTAAATCCCAAAACATAAATTTTTCAGCCAACCAGCATTATTTAACATTAAAAATAGATCAGTTTGGCACAGTGCTCTCAAACAGGTAAATTTTGATTTTTTTCTTTCTAGAAAACTTGATTAAAGGTTTTTATATCGATTTTCATGTCTAATGCCATTTTTTTACATTTCAAAAATTTGGGGTTATTTCGACCCCATGTGCCTATAGGGGTTAATTTCCATTTTGTATTACTATATATAAAATCTGGTGTTAACAGAGTTATTTGGACAATTTTCAGCAAATTCGGCAAGAAAAAACACATTTTTTTGATATAATTCCAGGAAAAATCGAAAAATTTCAAACATTTCACTTTTGACCTTGATAAAGAAAAGATTAGCATTGTCACAGTTTTACAAAGTTTTCGGAAAACAATCTCTTGTATCAGAATTAAAAGAAATCGGAAGAGATTTTGTTACAACTAGCTAAAAACACGACAATTAATAATATTATCTAAATTATTGGCCAAAATCATACTTTTCTCTAAAATTTTCAGATTTAAAACGCCGTCACTGTTAAGTTAAAAGGGGAATATGTGTAATTTTCAGTAGAATTATTCTCTAAGGTGTATTTAATGAACTTCTATGCGTTTATTACTATAAAAAATAAAAAATGCCCTGTTGGCAGTCCGTCTCCAATATACACAAATTGCCTGCACTTGTACGTAAAAACCACACGTCAATGTGGCAACATTTGCGAAATGGTGACACGGAGGAAATAAGAAGATAAACAAAAAAATCTAAAGTAGAATGTATATGTCTGTTTGATCACTTCTGAAAGTATTCATATATAGACAATCTGACAATAAAAATATAAACAATTATATAATTTTTTTTTTTTTAATTTTATTTTATCGGGATATACATTAATTCCATCAAAGGAATTAAATATGCTAAAAATCCCAAACGTATCTAACAAATTGTGAAAAATAATCCGCTGCAGGCATGTCCCTATCCGGATTTCATTCTTGCCTAAGGAAATCGTCAGGGGACGACGTTTTTAGAATTTCTGGAAATATTTGTTAAGTCAATAATACAATTTAATGGAAAATCACTGATGAAGCCTGTCCATAAAAAAGGCAGAAACTGGATCTAGTCGGATTTGCAAATTTAATGTGTTTATAACTTTTGAAGAAAATTTTTATTCTTCTTTTTAACCTCAAACCTACACTTTTTTATATTTTGTTGAACAAAATCCTAAAAACTCAAAACTAGAGCTTTGCAAATTTATAAAAAAAAATTCCATCTTTGGCCATACCTGGGACTAGGTTATCAAAACCCAAGAGAGACAAAAATTTATATCTGAATATTTGTGGATCTTAGAAATGACACTAGAGTATAACATTGTAAATTTTTAAAAAAGTATTTTATTTTTTACGATTTTCAAAATTTTTCTCATTGTAACCCTACAATGATCTGAGGAAATTTCAATTACTTAAATATTTTTCAACCGATTTTGGATTCTTATACATTTCCGGAAAGGTAATTCTAGATTATCATTCTATTTACGGTTATTTAAAAACCAGTATTTTCGAAGAAAAAAAACAAAAAAAATGATTTTTTCGCCTTGTAAATCGTATTTCAAACTTCAGGGCCGATACGGCACGTGTTCCCGTTATACGATCACCTTAATTTTTTGCATGGTGTATTTTTATATCCAAAGGCACATTTCTAGGGGGGGACGGGTCACAGGTCGTCTTTTTTTTTTGTCCATATAACGAAGGTTACCCTAGTAAACCTATACAAAAATGCAACAAGAAGTAGTTTTTCTTTTAATTTTAACTGAATCATCTTTTATTCAGTTTTTATACACTGCATTTTTTAATGGTGCACTCCTAAATTATAAACTTACAAATATTTACTAAAATATTCATTGTAAAGTGTTATTTTGATAAAGATTGCATTTTTAATCTTAAATTTTGATTTAATTTATAAAACAAAATTTAAAATTAATATGATGACGATGTATAATAAGAAATGGCAAAATCTACACTCCTGCCTAACGGAGCTAAATGTTTGAAATAGCAGGGTAGCTCAGGTGTTAAAAAAATTGTTTTTAATGATTTAAAGCATTTTAAAAAATGTGACACTATATCCAACGTCCGCAAAGTAAGAGGTCCAGAAAAACATATTCCATAGAGAATTAATTGTAAATTCTATTTGGCGTTTGTCATATTTGATTTTAAAACACTCATAAATATTAACTATCTTCGGATCAAATACTATGAAATAAATGAAAAAATCTTAGAAGAAAAATGCAATTTTGTTTCAAAAATATTTCGATATTTAAAAAAGCTAGTAACGAATTGCATTTAAATAAACTTTAAGGTACGGTAACAATGTAGCGGCAGATTTGTAAGCTAATTTCCAATAAACAGGACTGAAATCAAAAGTATTGATATCTGAATTATATTTGGATATGAGATGGAGAAATGGTTTATTACATGGTCATCTTGGCAAATTAAATGCATTAGCTTATATATATTTACCTCGATCTTTAACTATTGTAGGGCAATCTGTAATTCGTATTAGTTTCACCATAATACACTGCTATGCACACATTTATTAAACAGAAAGAAAATAAATAAAGGGTTGAACTTGACTTATTGCAATGTGTATTCATCTTTTAGTTTATATGTTTTATAAAAAATAAAAAAATAGTTGCATGTTCAAATTTAATTTAATAAAATAGAAAAATGGAAAAACTACTTAAATGATATTAACTATAAATTACAAACGACAAACGAATAGATTTACTACGCACCCCCAAATAAATAAGATAAATTTACAAAAGTTTACCCCTTTTTTCAAGAAACTGATAAAACTTAGATAGGAACAATATTAATAAACTTTAATTTATTATTGAATGTTATACAAAGATGATCAATCCCTTTAGTTAGGGGAAAGTGTTTCAAAGAACATACGATATTTTAGTTTAAAAACAAACACAAAATGAAATATTCTTAAAAATTTTTAAAGTAATATATGTATTTTGTTCTCCAATTGTGGTTGCTGTTGAATTTATTTAAAATATTTTACCATCTGCTTTTGTCACAAAGAACCCATTTTGAAAACAGTAGTTGTCAAAAATTTAATTTCATTGAATTTAAATAATGTCAAAAACCAATCAAATATTTTACAAAGTTATCAATTACTTAATATTGAAATTCGAATGACAACGAGCACATTTGATTTCATATTGAATGTGTGCATGCATTAAGGGAGTCAAAAAAAAAAAAAAGATTGGAATTGTTGTGCTCAATAACCCTATTAATATGCAATTATGAAATAAAAAATATGGTCTGACAAAAAAAATTTCCAAAAAAGTTTTGTTTAACTGCAATTCTGCAGTTTCAATGTTGTATTTATTCTCTTATTTTTAATTAATTAACAAAAATGAATGGGGAATATTTAGTTGATCTCTTATTTTTAAGTAAATGAATGTTCTTTTTAGTTTGACTCTAGATCATAAATTAATATCACTTTCTGTTTAAATTATTTTCAAAGCAAAGAAAGATGATACAATTTTTTATAAGTAAATTACAAAATACGTACTCTGTATTGCTGGTCTTATCGAATTCTTTCAAATATATTTTTATTCTTTGTAATTTACTTATAAAAAATTGTATCATCTTTCTTTGATTTGAAAATTCATTTAATTAAAAAAATTTTAAAAAATGAGAAAAATTAAATAATTATTATGACCGCGACATCGCGATTTGGCAATTATAATTGAAATATGTATTTTTTTGTATAATTAAAGAAAAAAGCTCGAACTAAGTACTTTAAAGTTAGTTAGTTTTTTTAAGTTTTGATTTCATATTCCTTTTCTGCCCGAGCTTATTACGGAAAAAATACAAAAAATAATTTTCAATGGTACCTAGAATTCGCTACCCGCATTTTATGTTGGCCCTTGGAAATAGTGTATTTATTCAAATAGATCTAAATTTAAAAAAAAGTGAGCTTAAAATTAAGTGAAGTTTTATTATGTGAAAAATATTTATAAAATTTCAATAGAGTAATTTTGTACCACTACAGCATAATTTCTTTGAAGCCAGTCACTTCTTGTTTCTTTTTAGAAACTCACCAAAAACTTGTATTTTATAATTAGCACTGGGAACTTAAAACGAGGGTAGGGACTTACAAGTACCCTCGAAATTTTTTGTTTTTTTATTTTTCCTACAATTAGCTTGGCAATACGCATGGTTTTGGAACACCCTAATATATATTTAACAAATGCAAATATCAATATGTATCTAGTGTTAATACAAATATATTGAATAAGAGGTGAGAATATTTATTGAACAGTGGAGAATATTAAATTAGAAGTAAGCTCCAATTTTTGTCGGTTGTCTGCACACCTGGAAAATTCGTTGAAAATATTTCCTTAAATCGAAATTTTGAAATACTATTTTATTTGTATTGGAATTTTATGTACGGCTATCTCATTAATTAGGTTGTTTGGGCAAGGAGTATCTGAAACCAAAATGACAAATTCTCACAGACGAACGAAGATGAATTTTAGAGAAAATAATTAAAAAAATGGAAATAAAAATTCGAGAAATCTAGTAATTATGATAAAACGAGTAAAAAAGTTATAGTCGGTCATGCCGACTATATGATACCATCCAGTCCACACCAGTCTGGTTGAATCGCTTTCATCCGAAATTCGAATGTGTTGAAATAGACTTGTGTCAAAACTTGTCTATAAAACGATAAATAATTAGAAAACTGGTAAGAAATTTACCCCCCAATTCAAAAATGCTTTGTAAAGTTATAGCAGGTTTACAAAACGTCATTTTGATACAAAATTTGTTCAATAAACCTCCTATAATTTTACAAGCGTTTGTGAATTTAGGGTTTAGATTTTAACTAATATTGGGTGTATTTTGGAGAAACTCGGAAATATGGTCTATATGGAATAAATATTCTTGAGCACATGCATATCAAATTTTATTAAAATATATTCATATTTGCGAGCTGTAGTATGCGAAAAAATCAACTTTGGAGGGACCGTTATAGGGGCACTAGCTCTAAGTTTTGGATGGCTAGAGCCTTGGTTCTGGACATATCTCATTTTAAAAAATTATACAATTAAAAATTTTCAAAAACGTAGCTGTTTATACACTCAAAAAAGTTGGTCGGTTTTATCTACTGGTAGTGAGAGTTAAAACAAAGGTATATGCAGTTAAAAAAGCGACATAGGTATTTACATTTACAACAACTTCGTTAAGTAGGTTTTGGGATTTTAGCACATTTAATTCCTTTAATGCAGTTAATGTATATATCGATAAGCGTAACTTTAAAATAAAAACATTAATATCCAAGCGCTTGTACAAATTTAAATGTTACTGACACTTTATAAAACATATTATTTTCTATTGTTGGTTATAAATGAATGGATCTGTCAAAACAACAGAGTTGTATAATGGAATATGACAAAGCAAATTGTGGTACATTTGTTGTTGTAGTTTTTTATATTTTTAATGTTTAATGCTCCTAGACGAGAACAAGAAATTATTATTGAGTTTGTAATTTAACTTAACAAATATTTCTAGAAATTCTAAAAACGTCGTCCCCTGACAAGAATGAAATCCGCATAGGGACATGCCTTAAACAGATTATTTTTCACAATTTGTTAAATACGTTTCGGTATTTTAACATATTTAATCTATGATGCAATTAATGTTTATCCCGATAAAAATAAATTTAAAAAAAATATAAAAATGTTATTTTCAACTGCTGAAATAACTAACAAGTGCATTTAAATTAACTAAAAATATCGTAAAATTAACAGTCAGATTTTTCAAAATAACTAACAAAATAGGTAAAATCTACTGTTTTTACCATTAATTTTTTTCATATTTTAAAAGTATATTTTAGTAAAAAAAAATTTCTTTCTATTATATAAAAATGGATATTTACTTCATCGTTCTTTAAATTTGAAATAAAAATTCCAAATGATTCTCTAGTTATTGCTGATTTTTATTTGCAAACTAGGAATATGTCAATAAAAGCAAATATAAACTAAACAAGAATTTTAAAAAACTCAGCCAGCAAATTCGGAGCGCTCATAAATAAGATTTTTAAATGGCTCATAGAAATGATTATTGCTTTTTGTAAACACTCTTTTTTTGGTAGAAAAAATGAACCCTCAGAAAACAATCCAAAAAGTTGCCTCTACAATCTAATAAGCTGTCTCAAAACGAGGGTTCATTTTTCGGACTCAAAGAAGATTCCAAAATTATTTAAATTTATGAAGAAATTTTCTATTTTATACGTTCTTTTTTCTGAGTCATTTCTGAGTACACTGGGGGCTCTTTTGGACGGACCACTTTCATAGAAAAAAGTGGACAAATGTTTATGTTTTTGGAGCTCAATTCTGAGTCATTAATGATCATCTTTGTTTGCTGGGTTATTTAAAAATTAAAAAAATTTGTTGTTTGATCGACACACACAACAAATAAATTCAAACAGTTATTTTTTCTTATATTATCACTTTTTTCACCACTAGTTGTTTTTAATCTTTGTTTAACATTTATTTGTGAATAACACAACACTTGTGTTGAGACAAGTGGTAACTTTATGAAATATTTCAAAAAATAAATCGTGTCAAAAAAGTGTGACCGTATTTAAAAATGTGTGCACCCATTTTGATATATGTGTAACGAACAGAGTTCATACTATTACACATTTTCGTTATACAACACATTTCTGACATGTATAACACACTTGTTTGATAATCTAAACGGGGCTTAAGTAACACTGAACATTCAAACATTGCGCCTATCGTATTTTCTTTATACCAATATATCAATTTCTTTTTTTCTTGTAGCATTCCAGCAAAATTTTTTTTGAACTGGTTGCCTTTTAATCTGTTCTAGAATAGGTGTTTTTCCACCAGTTCCGTGGAACAGGTTCTAGAACTGTTTCCTGGAAGTCAATGTGGAATGCTTCACTTTCGCAGAACCAGTTCTATTACTGGTTCCAAAGCAACCTGTTCTAGTTTGGAGGAACAGAACATGTTGCTTTCGGGAAAAACTCAAACAAAAATCACCGATGATAGAACATAAATTGGACCATGTTGTATGCAAGTACAAGTTGTTCTACAACCAGTTGTTTGCATCCGACAATTTTGCTGGGATGTAGTTCTGAAATATAAATACATTTTTATCTACTGCTCCCTTTTAAATATTTCTCAGTATATTGCATAAAGTTAAAGATGTGAATGACAATATATATGTTAAAATCTCACCTATTGAATATATTTTCACATGTCGCGTCTTGTCACTTTATTCTCAGATACAGCTATCCCCCGTTTAACAATTTTTGTTTTCAAGTGGTTTACTCAAAAGTAGCATCTGCTTTTTTACAAAATTGTTTTGCATAAAATGCCGCTTTTTTTATAACGCGGTGTTTCTGTCGGGGCAAAGGTGTATATTACTGCTTTGTGTTTGATAACACTGTGTGACAGTGATTATATAATCCTTGTCAACGACGAATTACGGGTGAGTTTTCGCAATTTAACACACTATCAAAATCTAAAATTATTGTTAAGAAGTCTTTTTTTTAAGACCAGGCGGACTAAAAACATTATATTAAATATTTTTAAATAAATTTTTAATATTTGAACTGAAGTGCGATTCTCTAACGACAAAATTCGGTAGTTCTTGACAGATTTTCAAAGTGACAACTTAACTACCGAATTTAAAACATCATAAGTAAGAAAAAATTTAAAAAAAAATCATCATAAGTATATACACTCAAGGAAATAAGTATGTTCCGAGGGTTGTTTTATTGTTTTTTACATTTCCTTAAAAGAAAAGCAGGACACTAAACATGAATAAAAATCTACGAAATAATGGTAATTCAATAATATACAATTCAATATTTTAAATGAAAACTAAAACTATATTTTAATACTAATTGACAAAATTAAATTAAATTTCAGAAGGAAATCGTACCAAAATCGTAAAAAAAACTAATAACGGGGTTGTTCCCAGGACACTCGAATAACATCTTCCATTCGACGTGGCATAGAATGCACCAAATTTTGAATCTCGGAAATATCGATTATATTCCATACCCGAGTGATTTCCTCTTTTAGCTCTCTGATGTTGTTAAATTGACGTCCATGTCAGTAAACCCTGTTTGAAAGTATTCCCCATATGTTTTCGACAGGATCAAGATTCGGACTGAGGGCTGGCCGTTTCATTGTTGCTATGTTTTTTAGAGAAAACCACTCAGAAACAACTCGAGCTCCATGGATTGGTGCATTGTCCTGTTGAAAAATTAGATGCGACAGCTCAATTTCATCAATATACATATGTTATCAAAATATTCACCACACTCAACCAAAAAAGTCTGTAATGGCTACTGAAAATTTTGCTGTTATTACGGGAAATTTAACTATTTTGAGGCCAGCGGTATTTTTTGCTAATTTTAGCAACACATGCCTGCTGATCTGTAGTACAATAAAAGAAGAAGAAAAACTAGTAGCCGCTACTAAATTTTAGTAAAATTTATGTAAAATGCAATTCAAAATCGATTTGCTAAAATCAGTTAAAAAACTTCCCAGGAAAATTTTCTGTTCCAAAGAATCGGTTGTAGAATACCTACTTTTCATTCACAACCCCTTCTACTGTCGATTCTAACACCGACTCTTTTTGTTTGAAATTGTCCCAAAAGCAACCGCTTCTATAGCTCCAAAGTGGAACCGGTTGCTCTAGAATCAGTTCTGGAACTAGTGCTGGAACTGATTCTACGTCACCCACACTTTCCATATAGGGTCCCAAAAACTGGTTCCGGTACCAGTTCCATGGAATCGGTTGCAGTGGAATGGGTGTGGTTGGCAACCGATTGTAAAAAATTTTCTTGGGGTACTAAATATCATAATTTTAGTACAATGAAATTAGTATAAATAATTAGTTGCAGCTACTAAATTTCAGTAAATTGCTGTAAACTGTAATTTAAAATCAATGTGCTGAAATTAGCAAAAAATTGTACTAAAAAATAAAAAAACTCTAAAATTTAAAAAAGAAAAATAATCTTTCGATTGTAACATGCGTATAATTACTTCATTGTACTTGAAATTTGGAGTCAAAATTGCAAACGGTTCTCCAGTTTTTGCCGTTTTATGCATTGGAGATGCAATAAAATGTTTTGGGTGTTATTTCTAAACTACGAATATATCAATAGTAACAAATATAAACTAAACAAGAATTGTAAAAAATCAAAAAAAAAAATATTTTTAAATTAGTATATTTTTCTGCTAAAGTTAGCACTTGGTTTTGAAAAATTAGTAAAATGTTTTGCTGAAATCAGCAGCGAAAATTAGTAAAAAATCCGTAATTTGTAATAAGAGAATAGCAGAAATGATTACTAAAAATAAAAATTGTACTTATAATCAGTATAAAAATAGTATAGTGCGATTGGAAACTGTTTACAAATTTTTTAACAAACTTTTTTATCTGAGTGTAGAAGATGAATGTAATTTTCGGTATTAATTTTGATAGATATAAAATAAATGAAAGTTTTTTCGATTGCAGAAGCCAGCTCACATCATAAGGTTTGCACCTCCAAAATTTCGGTTCAGCTTAATTTGTTTTGAATGCCAGATCTTATTATATCCATCAGGACCGTCCAAGATTAATCTCTTTTCGTCACTGAATATGATGTTTTGCCATTCATGGTCCCAGAGCAAATAGGTGAGAGCATACTATTAGCTTTATGAGTTGATCAAACATGGTTTTGAGTCACTAATCTATTCAACATTTTTACTTGTTTCCAGAATTTATCTTACACGACTGACAGACACATTTACCTACAAATTATGTTTTATTTCGGAAGCGGATAGATCGTACATACTTGCTTTTCGAAGAACATGTCATTGTTGTCTATCGCTTAGTAATGATGGACGTCCTTTTTTTTATAGTTTTATTAACATTTCATATAAAATACAATTCATTTTTAATTAGGCCTCAGCGCCCCTAAAGGGCATTATTGAGGCAAGTTGGCAATGGTGCCATAACTAGAACACATTCTCATGACATTTGCTACTCCCATATTGGGACTTTTCCAACCGCCTGACAATTTAGCGGTTAGAAAACCTTCATATTTAAACGCCCTCACTTTTACAATTTCTTCTTCAGAAAACGATTTTCCGCGCGGCATTTTGAACAAATAAAATTACTTGTTTAATGTGGTTCAGAATTTCAAGCAAATAAGCAAAACAATACCCAGCAAAAAAAATTGCAAGTAGTGCTTTACAAACTACTTCTTTTAATGCTTCACAAGTATCCGTTAGTGTATTTTTACTGCTTTTTTAGAATTTATTCTGAACAACTTCAAAAAATCACTTCTTTCATTGCTTCCCAAGTATCCGTTATTACATTTTTACAGCTTTTTTAGAATTACTTCTGAACAACTTTAAAAAATCACTTCTTTCATTGCTTCCCAAGTATCCGTTATTACATTTTTACTGCTTTTTTAGAATTATTTCTGAACCACATCCAAAAAAATCACTTAAGTATTGCTTCTAAAGAGTAATTACTCTGAAAGTGATCGTAAAAAGTGATTTTGGTATCATTTGGTATTTTCAAACAGAGGGTCCCGTGTTCGATTCCCGGCGGGACCAATATTTTTTTATTTTTTTTTTTTAATTTTTTTTTTTATTCTATTAATATTTTTTTTAATATTTATAATTAATTTGTTTAAATTCAATATTTTTTTAATTTTTAAATTTTTAAAAATATGTATATATAAAAAAAATTGTGAGAAATTGATTTTTATGTACCTGTAAAAATAGTACTGAAACCAATATTGAATCAGAGTGCACCTTTTACTCTTGTTTAATAAGTACTTTTATTGAAGAGAATAAGAAACAATATCTCGCATTAACAAAGTGGTGTTTTTATGCCAGTCGACTTTCATATCAAAGAATAGTTCAGCGGTAGAGCTCAGCGACTAGCAATCGTGAGGTCGCAAGTTCGATAGCCGGTGGCGGCAAATTTTAAAATAAAAAAATACAATTTTTTTTTTGTGCAGAATTTTTTTTTAACTTTTAATTGGTGAAAAAGTCCTTTGCACTCGTTCAAAAAGTACTGAAAAAATGTTAAAGTCGGAGTACTCCTCTCCTATGACAACTCAATGTTAAAGTCATTAGTGTTTATGTTTAAAAAGAAGTACATCTAGATCATCAGTTGTAGTGCTTTTTCTACTGCTTCGGCATCTCTTTTTTCGCTGGGTTTATATATAAAAAAATGGTAAGAAATTGCTTTTTATGCACCTGTAAAATTAGTACTGAAAACAATATTGAATTCGAATGCACCTTTTACACTTGTTTAATAAGTACTTTTATTGAAGATACTAAGAAACAATATCTCGCAGTAACAAAGTGTTGTTTTTATGCCAGTCAATATTCATATCAAAGAAGAGCTCAGTGGTAGAGCGCTAGACTACCCATCAAATCCTTCTATTACCAGGTAAAGGGAAATGTAATAAGAAACCAAAAATTGTAACTACCCAGCAAAAAAAATTGCAAGTAGTGCTTTACAAACTACTTCTTTTAATGCTTCACAAGTATCCGTTAGTGTATTTTTACTGCTTTTTTAAAAGTTATTCTAAACAACTTTAAAAAATCACTTCGTTCATTGCTTCACAAGTATTCGTTATTACATTTTTACAGCCTTTTTAGAATTACTTCTGAACCACATCCAAAAGATCACTTAAGTATTGCTTCTAAAGAGTAATTTCTCTAAAAGTGATCGTAAAAAGTGAAAAAAATATAATTTTTTTTTGTAAATAATTTTTTTAAACTTTTAATTGGTGAAAAGAGCTTCCTTTGCACTCGTTCAAAAAGTACTGAAAAATTTGAAAGTCGTAGTACTCCTCTCCTACGACAACTCAATGTTAAAATCATTAGCGTTTATGTTAAAAAAGAAGTACATCTAGATCATCAATTGTAGTGCTTTTTCTACTGCTTCGGCATCTCTTTTTTCGCTGGGTAAATAATAACAATTGCAGCAAAATCATAACTTATTGGATAAAAACCTAAGATTTTAAGTTCGTGGAAGTATATTTACTCGTGTTTCCTTCGAAAAAATTATTCAAACTATAAAAACCTAAATCAATAGATGCAAGAAACAGAGGCTTATGTGCTCATTTAAGAGCTGTTTACAGCCTCTAACAAAATGTAAATATTGTAGCATTAATTTATTAAAATCATATGAAAAAAGTTAATTTTATGTATTGAAGGTATATTTCTCTCCTCGAGTGTATATTTAGAAATCTTACTTACTCGTATTTCCCTTTTCAAAGCAATTGCAAAATTAACAATCGGTTAAAACACTGCTAGCAAAGAAAATATCTAATATTATAGTCTCTGCTTTTTTTCAAATTCTGAAATCCAAAGCTGGATTCGCAATGCTGGAGTAATCGGCCAACACAATATCGTGAATTTTTTCGACATTTTCGGGTATATTGACCTTCATTGGCCGTTCAGAATGTACAGCGTCACTAGTGCTTGTGCGACCACAGCTACACGCAGTAAGCCACCTTTATACCATTGAAGTTGATGGTGTAGAGTCCCCATAGTAATTGTCAAGCTTTTCCTTGGTTTTAGTGAGGTTTTTTTGCCAAAAATTTATATTGGATGAGCACTCGAAATTCACTTCTTTTCCATTTTTATAAGAACCTATGAGGTTACATGCTTTGAACACCTGTTAAACCCAAAGTTAATGATGGAGCGTTTTCAAAATTTGACAGTAGTCTT
This sequence comes from Leucophora obtusa, assembly GCA_949987735.1. NCBI lineage: Eukaryota > Metazoa > Arthropoda > Insecta > Diptera > Anthomyiidae > Leucophora > Leucophora obtusa. Next base: position 55,907,490 of record OX465299.1, on the reverse strand, counting down.
CTAATAGATGGTGGCTGACCGGAACAGTGTTGGATTGCATATAACTACTAGGGAAGTTCGAAAAGTCACTGACTTATCGATCCGCTCCCTATTTGCAAAATAAATTAGAATTTTAATTAATAAAATCAATATATTTAGTTAGAATATTCTTCTACCTCAAGTCCAAATTCTAATATGATATTGTCATATTAGATTTTTATTTGTTGTTTCAAAAAGGAATGATCAACCCTTTTTGAAACAACAAATAAAAATCTAATATGACAATATCATATTAGAATTTGGACTTGAGGTAGAAGAATATTCTAACTAAATATATGAAAATATAGAAAGTCCGAAAAAACAATTTTTGTATTTTTAATGCAAAAATTAGGATAATTGTTAATAAATCAATTTTTAAATAAAAATTAGTTTTTAGTTTTTTTTTTTGCATTTGTTAAAATAAAATATGAGTTTGTTAAAATAACAAATATTGTAAAAGTTAATACTATAACGTAAAATTTTTAAAGTTGTTAACGGATTAATTTAAATATAAAAAAATAACAATAAAAAATAATAAGTAGTAATATGAATAATATGAACTTCTGTTCTCTCATTAGTAATTACAGGTTTAAAATGTTTTGCATTACAAATATTTGGAGGAAGAGTGGTCCAAAGACGAATTTCATTTAAGACAAAGTGTCTTTTCAACATTAGTTTACGATGAAAGACTGAGTTTATTAAAAAAAAAAAAACAATTTAGTTATGCTCAAAAAAAATAAAATAGAAGAAAAGTTAAAAAATTGTAAAAAATAGTCGTCGAAGCAGTAGGAAAAGCACTACAATTGATGAGTTAGAAGTACTTCTTTTTTTACAGAAACACTATTGATTTTAATATTGAGTTGTCATAGGAGAGGAGCACTCCCATTTCAATATTTTTTCAGTACTTCTTGAACGAGTACAAAGGAAGCTCGTTTTCATCAATTAAAATTTAAAAAAAATTCTTCGCAGAAAAAAATTTTATTTTACAAAAGCTTTTTTATTGCCGCCACCGGGTATCGAACTTGCGACCTCGTGATTGTTCGTCTAGCTCTCTACCGCTGAGCTATTCTTTGGTATGAAAATTGAACCTACTTTGTCATTGCGAGATATTTTGCTTTATTTTCTTCAGAAAAAAGTACTTCTTAAACAAGTGCAGAGGTGCACTACAATTCAGTGTTGTTTTCAGTATTATTTTCATAAGCACGTAAAAAGCAATTCTCATCATTTTTATTATATGTTTTTAAGAATTGAAAAATTAAAAAATTTTTAATTTTGAATTTCACAATTTTCTTGAGCGTAAGGTTTGTTTTTTATTATATAAAAGTTTTTTTATTTTCAATATTTCGCTACTCCATTGTGTAGCATCTTCAGGAAATAAGAAATTAACAAATTATGAACAATTTGAAATTGAGTAGCGAAATATCGAAAATAAAAAACTTTTTTTATAATAAAAAACAATCCTTACGCTCAAGAAAATTGCGAAATGAAAAATATAAAAAGAAGGTTAAATAAACGACAAAAATTTAAAAAAATATTGAATTTAAACAAATAAATTATAAATATTAAAAAAAAAATAAATTAGTTTTTAGAAACAATACTTAAGTGATTTTTTGGACGTTGTTTAGAAGTAATTCTATAAAAATGTGTAACACCGTGTAATATTTAGCAGTCTTATATATAAATAGTAATATAGTACATAAGAGAATCATCGAACATAATATAAAAATTCAATTTACACACAATTACGAAGTCAACCATACAAATATTTAAATCTTATCTATTATAACAATAAGCTGAATATATTTGGTAAAATAAGAACCTAAAGGAAGTGATACTCCTACCCTTTCTATCAAAAATTGGAAACTGTCACAACTTTATTTGAAATTTTCACTGCTTATCTGCGCACTGTTTTAATATGCTGATGTGATACGTTCACTTTATAAAACAATAAAGACCTGTTTAACTGTCAGTCGCTTTAAAATCTCACAAAATATATGCTTATATATATTTTACATACAAAATTTAACCCTTAAATGCTCATTGTATGTTTAAAGATACAACCATAGAAAAAATTTATATGGCTTTATTTTGAGTTAAAACAAAATGAAAACTTCAAGCGCTTTATTGTAATATTCTTCGTTGAAAAAATATTTAGAATTATATCTTTAAAGATCCTTTTGCCTTATAACATTGATTCAATGATTTTGAGTAATAAAAATCATAACACTGGCAATATAATCCTAATTAAAATCTTAAAAACTTTAAATGTGAGAGAGATTACACAAAAGCGATAGCTTATGAGAGAGAACGATTTTCTGAAAAATGTATAAAAATATGAAATCAGAACAGAAGTATTATGACTGCCAACAAAATCTTAGGCATATTGTTTTTTGACCGATCATAGCACGCAATTCTACTCCGAATTTATTTTGAAAATTAAAAAAAAAATATTAAAATCAAAATTTAAAAATCGAGTTTTTCATAATATCAAGACAAAGTAAAATTAATTTAAAAATATTTAAATAAAGTATGTATAGTTTTGAATTCTACCAAAAATATGTTTTGTCTCTATGTTTCTAAATTTTTCTATATAATCTTAATCCAAAGTTTTGGACATTGTTGATTTTTTGCTCATAAAATATAAAAAATTAATTTTTCAAAAATCGTTCTACGCAGTTTTTATTTACTTATAATTTCAAAAAACTATTTTTTATCCAAATCCGCATTCTTGAGCATTTAAGTGTTAAATCAAGTAAATGTTGAATGTTGTTGGCTGGCAGTCAGTGAAAAGTCATGGAATATTTGTAAATATATTATGAAAACAATAAAGTGCAAATGAAATTTTGTTAAAAACAAAAGTTCTTCTGAAAACGTTAATTAAATATAAACAACAATAAAAGTGATTTTGATATTTATTATCATATTCCTTTAATTTCATATTTTAGACAACATATAATGTACATTAGGCTGTCCCTTATAATAACGAGATGTAGATTTTCGTTCATTACACCGCCCAGTTTTATTGGAAATGGTCTCAGATGGAAGAAATCGTTTTTTTTTTGGAAAACGTTAACCCGTGCCTAAAGTTGGACGAAAATGGACCATTTTGGAAAAAAAGTGTATTACTATTAAAAATTCCCAAAATTCGAAATTTAGAAAAAAAATTACTTTTTATTCCATTTATTCATTTAATATAGTCAAAATGATTCAGACATTAAATTTTATTTAAATATCATTAACCCTTTTTAGCCTGGAATCCAAAATGACCCATGAATTTAATAAAAATGCAAAAACGTGTTTTTTAAAATTAATTTTAAAGTCGATGTCGATTGCTATTTGTGCCACTTAATAGTTGATATTAAAGAAAAAAATAAATAAATTGGAAAAATGATAACTACAGTTTGTGTTTGGAGCAACTGCTCCCCAGGACATTTTACAAAAATTGCTCATTTGTAAATTTCCTAGTGGGTCTTTTATATGAAAAGTGAGAACATTAACCCTATATGGATCAATTTACTCAAAATAATAATTTTTATCAAGTGGAAAAAAATTTTTTTTATTCATTAAAAGTGATATTTTTCCGAAAATTATGAAAGGTATTATCCAAAAGTATAAATGTTAACCCCATATGGATCACGTTACATAAAATAATTATTTTTATCTAGTTGAGATTTTTTTTATCAATTTAATGGCTTTACAAACTCGTAGTCATAATTAATATTAAGTTTCATAGGTCTTTTCTGACCCGAGGCTACTAAGGGTTAAAGATTTTTTAAACAAATGTAAAGATAATTATAGTCTAACCAAATTTAAGTGATGTTTTTCCGAAAACTAATTAAAATTTGATGAAAACATTTGATGTTTAATTTTTGACAAAATGAGCAATTTTTGTAAAATGTCGTGGAAAGCAGTCACTCCAAACACAAACTCGAATTATCATTTTTCCAATTTATTTTTTTCTCTTTAATATCAACTATTATGTGGTACAAATAGCAATCGACATCTCCAAATTAGGCATTTTAAAAAATCTTTAAAATTAGTTTTAAAAAAAACAGGTTTTTGCATTTTTATCAAATTCGTGGGTCATTTTGGATTCCAGGCTAAAGTCGGCGCTGTGGTGTAACAGTACTGTTACACGTGCTGTTACGGGTTCGAGCCCCAATCAAGGCTACATCAATTTATAAAAAAATAGTAATATGTATGAGTTTTTTCTATTCCTCATACATATCGCAGCGTCCTCCTTAGGTGTTCCCATATCACTTAACCCCACCGAAGTAAAATAATATAACCGGGCTATGAACTAAAAAGCTCCAACTAAGTTCGCCAACTTACCATCAGATGGCGCGAAACAACTGTTCTAAAATTCAACATCTCGCGCAATTACAGTGTTACCATATTTGAAGCCATTCATTTTTCACCACCTTTCACTTCTTATCTATCCCCTTTTCAAAGGAAGCAACATGTTAATTAATAGGAAGAATTTCCTGAGTGTTGCTGCTCTTTTTGGGATCATTTCCAATAAAACTGGGGGTGTAATGACGAATCTATTTTTAAGGAACACTCTAATGTACATATTTATATATTTCTTCCCCACCCTACTCTATTGTTGTATTTAAAACAAAAGAAATTAATTTAAGTGATTGTTTTTTTTTCATTCATTTAGTATTTTTGTACTTAAAATCTTATCAAAAATTTTATTTAAATTTTTTGTTGTTTTTACGATGCTAGAAGATGTTTTAGAAAACTTAACAAAGCTTAAAATTTTATGAAAAATAAGTTCTCTAATATTATTTATAATTGGGGTAATAAGATTTGTACATACTTTATTATAGAGTTCCTTAAAGGAAACCTGCAAAAGTCATTTGAATGAAGATGAATTAGTTTGATATAAATACATTTATACCCTACAGAGGGGTACGCACTTAAATATTGATATCACAATAGGTAGTAGCGTTTGGAACATTTAAAATAACAAAACGAGGGTCTTTTAGGTCTTTACTATATTTAGAAATCAACAAAAACAACTATAAACCATTATAAAAAAATTAAATAGTCTCACCTTAAAAAATTCTGTATCATCTTTCTTTAATTTGAAAAATAATTTAAACAGAAAGTGATATTAATTTATGATCTACAGTCGAAATAAAAAAACATTCAAAAATTATTTTCGTTTAAAAAAAATATTATATTATAAACTATTTATATGTTGAGCTTATCAAGAAAAAATTTAAATTTTTTATTGAAAATATCTTTGTTATATTTAAAGGTATTCTATATTATGATCTACAAACTTTTGCATGTGTTCGAACCACTTGTCATAATATTTTTTCCGTTCCGCGTGAGACACCTCCAAAACCTGGTTTTTAAATACATCTGCGGTTTTTTCCGTTGACGAAAATCGTTCTCCACGTTGTTTATTTTTTATGGGATAAGAAAAAGTCTTTGTATGCCAAGTCAGGCCTCTACGGAGGATGACCAATTAATCGATCTTTCGAGTACTCAAGAAGTCACTTGTTTGAGCCGATGTATGAGAGCATGCGTTGTCTATGTGATGAATTATACGTTTTTGGGGGTTGGTTTTTTCATTTCTTCGAACGCTTCTGGCAGCCAAATGCTGGTGTACCATTCAATTAAGAATTAGAAATAGAAATTAGAATTAACTATTTTGCGTTGTTCTAATGGCACTATTGCCACGTGACCAGTTTTTCCAAAAAAACAGGCTACAATTTTTTTCGAAGTGCTTCGAGAACATATCCCAAAAATTCCATACTTTGAGTCTGAAAAAATTTTTATTATTTCGCAGAATTTTTGAGATAAATCGCAACATCTGAAAATTTAGTTTGTTAAATATATTTGTTTTTCAGCCTGGACAACAATTTAAAATATATATTATGTGCACATATAAATACGTGCTGCTCACAAGTATGCTTATACGCCAGCATGCAAAAAATCAAAAATCCTAACCAGAGTTCCAAAAATATTGAGGCTAAAAATAGATTTTCGAAAAATTTACAAAAAAAATCTTTAACATTACTTTGTATTTGAAATAATGATAAAAGTAAGCCATTATTGGCGAAGAATATCATTATTTTTTGGACTACCAGTAATGACACCAACTTACTTTCTACAGTATTTAAAAACATATAATAATGAGCAGGGCAGCGACTTTTATGCAAATGTATGTTTGTAGTCATTAATCCAAAAATGATTTTGAGCAAATACAGGGTCCGCCAAATAACTTTTTTTTTTTTTGTAAATGCTAAAAAAAAAAACTACTGAATATATTCTCAAATTTCTTTTTTTATTTGAAAGTACAATCCTTCCGGTTAATAATGGAAAATAATTTCATTCATATGGCTGCCTCGGCTGTCCATGCATTAGCCTACACGATCGGCCCAATTTTTAAGCACATTATCGATTGTGTGCAGCTGTATTTCAGCAATGGCTTCACGAATATTGTCCTTTAAAGCGTCAATTGTCTCTGGGTTGTCGGCGTAACACTTATCTTTGACGGAACCCCACAAATAATAGTCCAAAGGTGACAAATCGCAGCTCCGAGGTGGCCAAATGACATCAGCTCTGCGGTTGATAATGCGATCTTCAAAAACAGGGCGCAAAACATCGAGTGTAGCTTCGGCTGTGTGGCACGTAGCGCCGTACTGTTGAAACCAAATGTTGCCAATATCATCCTCTTCAATTTTCAAGATAAGGAACATACGGAGCTGACGGTGCTGACGGTGCTTCTCTTCTTCCAAAATCAGTACGCAATTTTCGCACACATTCTGCAACATTATCATGATTTTCAAAGTAATGTCGCAATATTTCCCAGCGTTGTTCAAGCGTATACACAACCATATTCGTTCAGCGGAAGAATAAAACTAATTATCTGTCAAATCAGACATGAGCTAAGTGTTACCATTCACGAAATAAGCACCAGTTGAAAAAAAAACGTTAGATGGCGGACCCTGTACTTTTCCGAGTCAAAGAATTCACAACAAAATTGTTGTTGCGTATTTTTGTGTATTTTGCTTTTAAGCGCATATTTTTTTGCATAGTTTTCATTAAATTGCATATTTTTTAAAAATAATATTTAATGAAATATAAAGAAAAGGAAGAATTTGCAAACCTTAACGCAGTATTTAACTAGAACGAAAACATCAAGTTGTCAATATTATATTGGATTTCATTTTTAAGCAAATGCTCTCGAGTAATAAATATGATTTCTAAAAATCGATAAATTTAAAGAGCATTTTTTGGATTTAAGCGTTTATTTTTGGATCTTTAGTGCATATTTTTTGGTTTTTAGTGCATATTTCCATTTAAGTGCGTATTTCCATTTAAGTACATATTTTAAGCCCATATTTTCGATTTTTAAATGCATTAAATTCGCTACCCTGATAATGAGTTACCATAACTTTTTACTTTTTCTATTATTTCAAAACAAACATAATAGTGGTTTTCATATAAACTCTTATTCTACTCGTAAACAGTGTAAACCTGGTAAGTTTATGAGTTTAATGTCAAACTTCAAACATAAAACATATGGTTTGTATTTATACAAGGTTTAAAGGAATTTACGAGTTTATATGAAAACCCCTAATGTGTTACCAATACTGACTTATTTTATCATTATTTCAAATATAGCCGTGGTATTCTATTTGTTCAACAACTATTTCAATTTTAGCATTAAAGAATAAAAAACAAAAAAATTTTTTTGTTTAAAAGTACAAAATTCTCCTCCAGTTAAATTTTTGGTCGTTATATTGTGTCTCATTTTGTGTGTTCCAATCATCATTTTCTTGTGCACAGCTGGTAAATTATTTTTTTATCTGTCAAATATAACATGTCGAGATCAGAGGGTAAAGCCATCGATTAGCACTCTGGAGTTCCAGGTTCGATTCCCACTTACTTTCTTACACTTATAATTTCACTATGGGCAAACATATTATATACATAAATAGCCTGGCCGCTACACTCAGAGAACTTCTACAGTCAGAATTTGTTAGTTATTTTGAATAACTAAGTAACAATGAAAGAAATGTAAATAAAAATAATATTCATTTGTAGAAGAAATGTAACTAGACCAGTAAGTCATTAAAAAAAAGAAAACAAACAACATAAAACACTGAATATTCGTAACACTAATTTTATGCAGTCGTTTTATTTAAAAAAATAAATCAAATAAAATGTATTTACGTAATTTTTATTAGTTATTTTGATTTATTTGTGGTTCATTTTATTAACAGTCAAAAACAAATTCAACAAAAGTTAAATTTAATGAAATGTCAGTAGTCTTTTTTTCAAGTGAAATTTCATTTACTCTTAATTACATTTGCAGCGGTCTTTACGAACAAAATATTCTAAGTGTAGTTGCCACATTTTTTATCCGATTTTCATAAGTAAAACCTTTCTGGAAAGGTTGTAATGTTATATTGTTTACAACTTTATTAGTTGTTTCAAAAAGCTACCTCAAGATGGCGCTAATCTAGATTTATTAGAAAATTGCAAAAAATTTAAATTTGGTAGCCTCGAAAATGATTTTTTTGATATGTCGTAGTGGAACTTTTTTTCCCCATGCTAAAAGCTTTCGAAAAATCGAGTACGCAATATCAAAAAATGTTTATCCTTACAATTTGACCCGCCCTAATATACACTCATAAAAAATTCCGTATAAATATTTGAAAATTCTGCTTAAATAACGGGAAATAGTACTTGTATTTGAAGCTGCAAAATTTTCGATAAAGTTGAGAATCATGGTCTGCTAAATTTAGGTAAGCTAAATTTTACACACTGCTAAATACACAGAAAATTTTAATTAAATTAGCCAAATAATTTAAGCAAAATTCAACAGAAATTTTACCTGATTTAATGCAAATTGTAGTTAAATTTTGGTTAAAATCGAGCCATATTTTCACCTAGTGTCCCCCAAAAATCGGCCCTTATGTTTGCTCGACTACTACATGTCCAAAATGTTCAGGTTTTTTGACACAAGCCATTCCAACCCATTCTAATTTACTATCCAAACATTAATTGACCATAGTACAGGTGGCAAATAATAAATTTTGGTTAAAATCTACCCATGTTTTCACGTAATACACATTTGAAAGTCTTCCAAAAAATAGGTTTTTATATCTGTTAGTACACTACATGTCCAAAATATTCAGATTTTTTGACATAAGACATTTCAAACCATTATAATTTAGGCTCCAGTAATTAATTGATGACAAACATTCTGGTATAGGGTATCAAATATTGGGCTCATCCGACTTTAACCTTTATTCGTTTTTGTAAAAAATATTGAAATAACCCAGTGTAGAAAATCATTACCAGATATGTGGTTATGGAACTACATACTTGGTAATGGTAACTACTTACTTTTGTTATTACATTTCTTATTACCTTTATATGGCGATGTCGCGAAAAATAATGAGTTGTCGTTACAAACCAGCATACGAAAAATCAAAAAATATATCGTTACCTATGTGCTTACCAGTATTGACAAAAATAATGAGAATAGATTTTCAAAAAAATTAATTATATAAAAAAAAATATTTTTTATTGTATTTTTTTTTTTTAATAAAATTTGCTGGTACGGGAATCGAACCTTGGTCTACAGATTGCCAGTCAACAGCTCTACCATCTGAGCTATATCGACATGTAATATTTAATAGATAAAAACATAATTAAGCTTACTCGCCAACATACAAAAAATCAAAAAATATGTGGTTACATATATCCTTACCAGTGTTTAAAAAATATAGAGTCTAAAAATAGATTTCAAAAAATTTTCAAAAAATCTATAAAATTATTTTCTATTTGAAATAATGATAAAAATTAGTCATTATCAGTAACTCATTATTATATGTTTTAAAATAATGAAGAAGGTAAGTGGGTGTCATTACTGGTAGTCCAAAAAATAATGATATGTCATTACCGTTTCTACACTGGGAACTTTAATAAATAAATTCATTGTAATCTTTTCCGATAAATCATAAGAAAATTTGAACTTTCTTCTGAATATTGAAACGATTTATAACGAATGTTATTCAGAAACTTTACTAGATAGGATTTCTGTGAAAAATTAGCATCCCTACTTCTGAAAAGTTTCTAAAAAGTGCTATCGTAAAACAAGTAACGTATGAAACAAGGTATAGGTGTAAACTTAAAAGATTAATCACAGCTGAAGCAAGTCATATTTATTTTTCAATAATGTTAATTCCTTTCCTTTAATTCTTATTAATGTTTTCATAATGTTTTGTTCCTTTAATTTTCTGAAACACTGTACAATTTTCTATGATCGCCTGATTCTAATATTTTTTTATTCATTTGTAAACAAATGAAATTGTGCAAAAGCAGGAGCAGTTGTAAAATGAATTCAATTAGCTTCCTGACTCCAAATAAGAAACTTTGTTCGGTTGGAACGGGTTTCCTAAATAAAAATTCCTAAAAGCAATTAGTAACGTGTGTTTTCTTCAAACCGAATGAACGCATACAACTTTCGCAACAAGGTTGTTTTACAACTGGCCGGACTGTCGACTAACGAAAAAATTAAAGCGAAATAAAAAATTTTGTCGTATTTGTTTTCCCATAATGTTTCATCAATTCAATTGGTTTTTCATTAATTCTTGTTGTATTTTATTTTGCTGTATTTAATTTTGCTTTCTTGCAAATTTATTTTCAATTATCCGCAAAAAAAAATTAATTTTTTGTAAACAAAGTTGCAAAGTTTTGCAACTCTGATACGAATTTCTGCAATTGTGTTCTGATAGGCAATCTTTCTTTAGATAAAAATATGGCAACAATCAGACAAATATTTTCAGTGTATTAGTGAATATAGAATAGATTCTATTACGTACGACAACAAGTCGCTGGACGACATAGTGACATGCTGCTTCCTATATAAAATATATGAAAAAGCAATTGTTGCTGCTGTTGTCGACCCAGTTGTGATTAAAGATTTAAATCTACATTATGTAGAGCTATTACATAGTCTACTCAAATTTTATATTTTTGCTAATTTTTTATGAACTCATTTTCTATTATCTTAATACACAAAAAAAAGAACAAAAAATACTAATGAATGATGATTTCATTCCTAGAAGTTGGATGTAAATTCATTGTATTCTTCTTATTTCATTTCTTTGTAGTGTCACATATACTACTTTGATTTATGATTTTAATTTTCTTAAATGAATGATGAATATGATATTACTACCCAGCAAAGCTATTCAGATCATAATTTAGAGATGTGGAAAAAAATTATTTTTTATCTAGAAACAACTGCAGCCACATAAGACTATCTTGAAAGAAAATTACCGTTTTAAAGAAAACTGACAAACCCAGAAAACAGATTCAGTTCTGATAACCGCATTTGTAGCCGAATCTGTTTTCTGGGTGCACCTGACATCTTTACTTACCCCCCGTTTCCACAAGCAAGTTAATGGTTGCAAGTAGAGAATACGTATTATCAGCGAAAATTTCGAAAATTACCGAAAAAAACATGAAAATTTCACATGTGTCCACACTACTTGTTGCAAGTTCATTTTTAAAATGTCGTCGAAGGCATAGGTTGTCACTAAATAAGACTCCAGTATTGCCAAGTATTCAATATTCTAACAAAGCTGGAAAAAAATTTGTTCTTAACAATTTGTTTTTCAAAAACTTGTAAAATTGATATTTGAAATTACCATTAAGATATGTCATTGTGTTCTTTTTTACTTTTTTTTTACAAATAAATACAAAATCAGTTGCATTGCAACTCTTACTTTACCAAATACTAGTAAATTAATAGAAAACGTTACTAGGCAACACTGTTTTCTTTATTCTGTCATTTCACTTGCCACAAGTGTCAAAAATCCACTGTCTTCAAAATTTACTTGCAAGTTGAGTCGCAAGTCGTATAAGTGTGATTGTATTAGTGAAAAAGTGTGAGTGTATTGAGTTTTTCGAACTTGCACTTGCATGTGGAAACGGGGGGTTAAATCGAAAGCGCTGGCGTTTGTCCTTGTAATAATGCCCGATTTTTGGTATAAAAATTTTGTGTGGGTGCACTTGTTTTTTCCACAGCTCTCAACTATTACATGAATTAACTGCTTTTGACAAGTATATTAAAAAAAAAATTCATAATATCTTGCTTTCGTAAAGCGATAAATATTTTTATTTCGAATTCTAAAATACTTTAGGACATATTTTGTCCAATTTCTCAAAATATCTGCAAAACAATCACATAAATATTATTTGTTGTGCTTCATAGTGAGAATTTGTTTGCTGGGTATGCAATAAAACATCTATAATGTGGAAAAACTGTATAAATTTAGGGTTTTTTAAATTCAAAATTTTTTTTTATAAAGAATCAATCATTTAAAAAATTAAAAAAAAAAATTTAAAAAAGAATTTAAAGTTTAAAATTTTGTAATAAAAATTGTGCATTACTTTTATCAGAGTTTCTACAAAACTAAAAATGATTTCGTTTCAATGAGCCATTGATACTCCCTTGTGTTTAACCATTCAAGTATGAATTACATTTTCCAGTTTTCAAACTTAATTGAGTATAAATCATTTTCAAGGGTTGTTTAGTATTGTTCTTTATTGTTTAGACATCAAAGTCTTATACAAAATTTTCATAATATTTCTACATAATTTAAAATTTTCGCTAAAAATTGCCTAAGGTTATAATATCAAATTTGAATTTTGTTTTTGTAACACTATTAAACAAGTGTTAGAAAATATTTTTTGACACATCTTTTAAAATTTTTTTTTTTCTATTGTTAAAATAAAACCTTCAAGCTAATTTCCTTTGAAGGAATATAAAAGAAATCTCAAGATAATTTAAAGTCATAATTTTATAAAACCACATGACGTCTGTAATATAAATTTCTAATTTTGAAGCTAAATTTTGATTTACAAAATATTTTTTTATTTTAATTATAGTTTAAGATGTTTGACAGATGGCCTTAAAATTATCATAACGACTGTCAAATTATTATTATAAACAAAAACTCATAACTTGCTGAATTTAGAAAACTTTTTAAATTTTTAATAAATGTGAAATATATCACGGAAATTTTTAATTAAAATATAAAATCATAACAAAGAGCTTATCATATAAGGAGAATGCAATCCTCTCGATTAGTGAAAAATAATATATAAAATGTGGCTGCAAAAAGGGCATTGAAATCCTTTTCTCGCCTTTTGAGTGATAAAATGACATTTTTTAAAGTTGCTACTGATAGATTTCGTCATATTTATTTATCATTATCACATTTTCTTTGAAAACCTAATATTTTTAAAATAAAATAAAGCAATTATAACATTATACACTCATACACTGGTTCCGGAACCAGTTCCATGGAATCGGTTGCAGTGGAACCAGTTGTAGAATGGGTTTGGTTAGCTACCGATTGTAAAAAATTTTCCTGGGGATATTTTCGTTTAAAATAACAAAACTGAAATACTACTTGAATAACTAACAAATTCTAATTGTAGAACTTCCCTGAAAAAAAACAAAAATTTGTTAAAAATTACCATGCACGGGTATCCATTCTTTATTTACTAGTTATATTTACATGATATTCATATTTGATATCTTATCAAATACACTCACAAAAATAAGTTAATAGAAAAATTAGTAAAACGTCTTGTATATCAAGTATATTAGTTTCAGCAACTTTTTTTTTGCTGAAATTGTATTTTCAGCAAAAGTTTTAGTTGAATTTTTTTAGCACTAAACAAATTTCCAACTAATGTTTTACTAATTTATTTTATTACCAAAACTGTGCTCATAAACACATTTATAGTGCGGACAACAACCAGACAGAAAAGATGTAGATGTCGCAGTATAGACATTTGATACAATGCGGAGAAAGAAAATAATATTTAAACACAACTCTTCTAAGTATATAATAAACAAAACCGTCAAAGATTTTTGTATCTGTATTTTTGTATAAAATATAACACAATAAGATAAAATATGATTTAAATTATAAACAAAATAAAATATTTAAATTTAGTGAAGATAAAGATAAAAAGTGAATGTATAAACAAAATGTTTATTAATACAGTTAAAATAATACGTCAGTAGAAAAATCTATCAAACCAGTTTCAAATCGATTTGACTAATTTTTAACAAATTTTAAGTTGAAATCAGCATAGATTTCAGTTATCTTCATTTAACACAATACTAAAAATTCTTAGTACTTTAACTAATTTTGAGTGTTAATCTTCAAAATTATTTCAAACCAATTTTTAAGAATCCATTAGTTAAATTTTATTGTTAAAATATAATTTCTTTTCGTTTATTTAACCTTCTTTTTTATTTTTTAATTTTTAACTCTACTATTTTCTTGAGCTTAAGGTTTGGTTTTTATTTATAAAAAGTTTTTTATTTTCGATATTTCGCTACTCCAATGTGTAGCATCTTCAGGAAATAACAATTAAATATTTGCATGTTAAATTAAAAATATTATATTAAAAATATAATATTTGCATGTTACTGTTATTACCCGATAGATGGCGCCACCAGTGTATCCGCTATTTCTTTCCCTCCAGATCTCGAAAACTAAGAGAGATAGAGCAAAATTGATGAAAATTTCGACTACACCTAAATGTGTAATACCCCGAAAGGGGTTATCTCTATCCAAAAATTAACCTTGTCGGGGCTTTGGACACTCGGAAATTTCTAAAAAAAATTTTCCACTTCATAAAATGGCCCACATCTCGAAAACTAAGCGAGATAGAGCAAAACGGAAAAAATATTTGCTCCATTGGAATGCCCCTAGACGTCCTCATATGATATAGACTAGGCCCGGGGACGGTCCGGAGAACCCGAATTTGGATAAATTCTTCGACTTAGTATAACTACAGATAAAACTGTAGTTTTACAAATTTTTTATTTAAATTTAGATTCGTTTAATTTAACAAAAAAATGTTAAAATCAACAATTTTATTTTAAGCCAAAAAACAGGAATAAATATTTGTTAACCCTCTGCAGCTGACGTCGTAGTCTGAGAGACACCGCAAAAAAAAATTTGTGCGTACCATCGTACAATTGCAGGTTACGATCTCTATACGCTCGTTACCTTTTTTGTTGATGTTTCTACGTTGATCAGTGTAAAAAGCGCGGTCGTGGTCAACGCGTGTGTGTAGCTGCGCGCTAAGGTGTCAGTAATACCCACACATCAGCATTAGTATCCAGCAGACCACCACGTCAGTATTATTGTCAAATTCCATAGTGTCTACGAGACCTCACGTCAGTAATATCGTAAAATTACCATAGTGTCTTTCAGACCTCACGACAGTAAAATGCTGGATATGATAGGTATCAACTGTTTCGTTGCATACCAAGCATCTGAAGATATGGGTTCCAAAATGAGAAGAGGAACGTTCTTGTTAAATATGGCTCGGGAAATGGTGCTAGATCATATGAAAGCATGTGTATACAACGAAAGGTTACCAAGAGAATTGCGCATGATCATCAGTCGAGTTCTTGGAAAAGACTTGCCTCCTCCACCTCCAGAAACTCAGCCTGAGGCAGCTACTGGTAGAAAGTTTTGTAATATATGTCCACCTAAAATGAAAAGAAAAAAAAAATGCAGCAGTTGTTCTTGTTTAAAGATTATTTGCTTGCAATGTTCCAGCCCTCTATATGAAAACTGCCAAGAAAAAATTTAATATTTTGAGAATGTATAATAAATGATCTCACCGTATGATTTAGCTCAAAATCAAAACTGAATGTATCTAACATGTGTTTGCAAAGATAGAAAAAGAAGTTCCTTCAAATTTATTAGAATAAGTGTTTTTTTTTTGTATTTAAGGGAAGAGTAATATTTTTTGTTGTTTTAATAAAACTAAATAAAATAAATCATAACTTTAAAAAAAACGTCTTTTTTTCAAACTTTAATCTTATGTTATCTTGAAAACTATTAACTGTTATAAATAAATAAGGCAAAGAAGATGCCAGTCAGAAATTTTAACATAGGAAGTAAGTTTAAAAATGTGGTCTGCTAGACCCCACGTCAGTTATTTTGTTAAAATTCGTGCACGTCAGTTGCAGAGGGTTAAAGTAACAAATTTCTCTGTCCAGCCAACTGACATATTATTTTGAGTGCGGTTTTGATGGGCAATTCAGTATTTTTCCCAATAAAGAATGTTTGCAACACTTAATCGAATTAACTAGTTTGTTTTGAAGGTTCCAATTAATATAATTTTTGGTTCAATAAATTAAGGCCCGATTACTGAATGTCCAGTAGACCGTACCTCATAAAAAAAGTTCGCCGTACACCGTCCAATCTAAATTATTTTTGCAAGGAGGTTTCACAACCATTTTACATTTTTCATATATCTTTGGCATTTACAGTCGGACCGCAAAAAATCATTAAACTTTTGCTAAGGAAGGTTTTTGATAATTCCAGCAGAAATTTTTTTTATTTGTTTTTTTTTTTTGAAGCTATAACGAAAAATTAAAAAAGGCGACCCCTACGTTCGGCAAACCAATTTTTTTTTCGAAATTGCCTTGCAAAGATACTTTATATTTGAATGTTTACCGCGCACCTTTTTTTGCCTGTAAGGTGGTACGGTCTAATGTCTAGTTAGCTTCTAACTGGGACTTGAACTGACACATTTGTTGTTGTTTTCTATATAAAATTTAAATTGAACCTCAAGTCCAAATTCTAATATGATATTGTCATATTAGATTTTATTATTTAATTGTTGCTTTCAAAAAGGAGTTGATTTAAAGCTGGTTTTACCAAATCACACAGTTCATATACGAAAATACAAAATTCTCGTCCCGTTGAATTTTTGTACCTTATGTAATGTCTCGGTTTGTGTATTGAAGCTATCATTTTCTTATTGTGGACAACTGAAGAGTTGGGGTGATGCCCACGAAACAACTGTTATATTGTCTATCATGAAAATTATCAACCTTTTTTGAAACAACAAATAAAATCTAAAATGAAAATATCATATTAGAATTTGGACTTGAGGTAGAACAATATTCCAACTAAATATATGAAAATATAGAAAGTCCGAAAAAACAATTTTTTGGATTTTTTAATACAAAAATTAAAAATAATTGTTGAATTTAAATTGAACTATCGGCTAGATTTTAACAAGACATTCAGTAATCGGGACACAAAGTTATTATCATTCCAAATTTTTGTAAGTTGATATAATCCTTTTTATTGAATTCAGATTTATTAGTGATCTCTGATTTTGATAACTCTTGCTATTGATAACTTAACTAATATCAATAGGGTTTTTTGTATATTATTATTATATTATAATAATATTGCATTGTATATTTATAATGTTTATAAGATCAGAACACTTTTAATCTACTACTATAACTTCTGGCAATATTTGCGTTACTTTACTTTACATTTTATTTTATATTGATATTAAAAATTAGTTGCCACTCATATAAAATTGTCATACAAAAGAAATTGTATAAAAGTCTTGTAGAATCTGGAAAAATTTATTTCCTATAAATGATTTATGACAAATGGTGAGAAGCTGACACAAGGAAGCTAAAATTAAAAATGTTTAGTTTGTTTAAATTTATTTTCAAAAGTACATTAAAAATGTACTTATACTTAGACAGGTGTCATAGCACGTAATCGTATTTTAACTAATTTAATTTACCTTTTGAGAATTTAGTTCGGTTTTTGTCTACTGTATATCTGTGCAACCATTTAAGTTTGAGTTTGTGTGCTTGATAAAAACCACTTGTCTATCATTCCTTCTGTCTACATTTTACTTGATATTAAATATTTAATGCACTTTCCTTAACTAAACTGTTGTTTCTACGTACTTTTTTTATAGAATTTTCCACTGACTACAATGTAGATGAATTGCAATTCACCCCTAGAAGAAGTATAAGTGACAACTAAATTATGGTTTCTTCAACAAAAGAAACACGTGCCAGTTAAATATGGTGTATGTTTGCTGCCTGTGCTGCTTCCCATATATTCTGCAAAACAAGCTGATTCCTGTGCATGCGAAATTACGCAATGTGGTTCACCCTGCAATTTAAAATTTTTCTTAACATAAAGAAACATTTGGACCACTTTTTTATTTCGTTTTTTTTTTTAAAAGGTAGATTTTTACGTAACGCTTGTCTGCACAAGATTTCGTTCGTCTACATACTATTTTTATTTTGTTCACTTCTTTTTGTTCGCATAATTCTTGCCTGGCTCAGACATCTCCTGAGATTTGTAATGCTTCATGTGCACAATGGAAAAAATGAAGGCAAGAACTGAATTTCTTTTCTGATTTTTAATTCTATCATTGTAGACCGCATATTTTGTATGTAGTACTTAAATTAACTCGTGCATAACGTGATGTTTACTGGGGTGAAGTTGTTTCCGCAATTTTCGTTTATTTTTTTTTAAAGAAAATATTTGTTGATTTTAATAATTTTCTTAAAAGGAAATGTGAAAAAATGTGGTTTGAGGGTTTTTGAAACTTCGGTTTAATACTTTAACAACAGGTTGTAAGAAAATATTAAAACGAAACCATATTATTAAATATAAAAATAACTAACAAGGAAGGTATACCGATGGATTCTCTACGACCTAGTGTTATTCGGAAATGTGATAGCGGCTTGAAAAGCATGTGCATTACACCATACCTCAAAAATAAGTTCACCGTACACCCTCCAATATGTAGTATTTTTGGAAGGCGATTTCAAAAAAATTTTTTTTTTTGCCGGACGTAAAGTCGGATTTTAAATTGTGATACAGCGATTTTTTGCCTCGAGGAGACCAGTGTTTTGTTATAAAGGAAGTCTAAAGTCAGCAGTCGAAATGATTTTTAAGATGAGACGTGATCTAATAAAACTAAATGCCACTAGATATCAGAATAATCAGGACGATATATCGATTTTATGCTCAATTTGCAATATATTCGAGGAAGAGAATTTAGTAAATTTTTTGGGCCATTGTTCAGCTTTTAGGGAATTTAGAATGTTTTATTTTGGAAAAGTTTTACTCTGAAGAAGACGAAGTTTTAAAAACACTTGATAGTAAAACAATAGAATGGAAGGCGTTAGCTAATTTTATAAAACATTGTATAAGAAATTAATAAGAACTGGGTCGACAACGACATGTTCTTTTTCATATATTTTGTATTGGAAGCAAAATGTCGCCATGTCTTCGTAATAGAATATATTCTATTTTCGTTACAACACACTAATACACACTCAAAATATTTGTCAAATAGTTGCCATATTTTAACCTAATTAAGGGAACAGAGTTGCAGAAATTCATATTAGAGTTGCAAAAATTCGTATCTTGTTTACAAAAAAATTAGTTTTTTGACAGAAGAAATATAATTGAAAATAAAAATGCATAATTTACCGCAAAAAAGCAAAATTAAATACAAAAAAATGTAAAACAATAAGAAATAATGGAAAACCAATTGAATTGGTAAAGAATTGTGGCGAAAAAAATACAACCATATTCTTGTTTTGCTTTATTTTTTTTCTAAATGTCAACAAATGTCGACAATCGATTGTCGCTGAATTTAAATTATTCGCGACGACTTTTGCTGTCGTCGGCCGACAATCGACACATTTGTGATTAAACTCTAAATCATAGAAATATGGTTATACATGAATTTAATTATTAAAAATATTTAATATTTTTGCACAGCACGTAATTTAATTTATTTAAGATTTGCCGACCGACGACATCAATTCATGGTCGAATGTTTGAATACCAATTATTGATTTTTGCTGAATTATGAAAATAAAGAATACTACTACTTTTATAAAGGAAAAATCCAATAAAAAAAATTTAAAGGCGACCCTTCGGCTTCGGTACGTTAGGCAACCAATATATAAAAAAAAAAATTTCTACTGGGTTTATCGAAAAACTTCCTTAGCAAAAGTTTTATGATTTTTTGCGAGCTTTAATTTTCTGACATTAGGGTGTTACATATGGGTGGTAGCAATTGAGATCTGGTGGGTAACTACTAGAATGGGATACTTGAGGTCAATGGCCCTTAGAGCAAAACACTGGTCTCCTCGAGAGAAAAACATCGATGTATCATACTTTCAGATCCGACTGTAAATGCCAAAGATATAACGGCAAACAAAAATTCAGATTTTGATAAAAAAATTTAATTTTTTTCAGATCGAACGCTAAAACGTGGAATTTTTAACGAAATAGAATAAATCCAAAAATAAATCCGGTGATTCAAAAAAACGACTATTGTTTGTTATAAAACTACTTATGAAACAAGTGAAAAATGTGTGCTGCAATTCAATATTTTTTCAATATAAACAAATTAATTATAAATATAGAAAAATAAAAAAAATTCAGTGTAGCCAGGATTTTAACCTGCAATCATCTGTTTTGAAATTAACTGCACCCAAAACACTTATTAGGTCCACTTTTAGCCCAATAATACTTTAGAAGCAATAATTAAGTTATGTTTTTGATATTGTTTAGAATTACTTCTAAAAAAGCTGTAAATACAGTGGTGGAAAATTTAATAGGAACGATTGAAGATTTATCTATTTTTTTTTTTCGTTGCCTTTATTTTTAAAAATCAAAATAGTGGCTAAATTCGCCCCGGGAGGCAAATATGTGGTTTAGAATATTGTGCAGAATTTTAACATAATGTCTGTTCTTTTATTTTGTCACTTGTTTTAAGTGGGCGTGGTTTTTAATGAAAAATATCGATATCGACCTGTTATCAAATTACAGAATAAAATTTAGCGAGTTCTGATCGGATCTATACAAACTGTATATTTTTGGAAATTTCACAAAATTTCCTTAAGTCTTGCATTATTTTTATCCAGAAATGTTCGCCAAATTTAAAATGACAGTGTCTTAAACATGAAAAAAGATTTCTTTGTTTTTAGCAATTTTAAAATAAAGTTAACAACACTGAATTAACTGACAAATTTTTACTACAAAAATTTTAAAACAACTGACAAAATGTATAAAATCTATTGTTTTTTACAGTTAATTATTTTGGTATTATAAAAGTAAATTTTAATAAAAAAACTATTTTTTTTTCTTTCAATTACAAAACTGTTTGTAATTAATTCAGTCTATATAAAATATGACGTAAAAATTCGAAACAGTTCTCCAGTTATTATGCTTTTATGCACTGGAAATACAATACAAGTTTCTAATTTATATTTGCAAATTGGGAATACATCAATAATAATAAATATAAACTAAACAAGAATTTTCAAAATTCAACGACATTCAACGAATTTTTTTATTTTTTAAATAACTAAGAAAAACAACTGTTTACTGTCAGAATACTTCTTCGGTAGTTGTTTATTATGTTATAAAAATAACTCATTTAAACAACTGCTACGAAATTGCAGTAGTTTCCGTTAGTTGTTTTGTAAAACAACTGCCATAAAAGTTGTTTTATATATTTCCATAAAAAACAAAAACTGTAATTACTGTTACAAACAGCAATAACTTATTACTACACAAACAACTGTCATATAGTAATTGTAAAACTTTTTCGGGTGAGTGGTTTGTAAAGCATAACCCCCAATTTTTGAATAAGAATTATAAAAATATATATATTGTTTACTTAATGCTAGACTCCGCATTAGAGGTGTCCATAAATGCGATTTCAAAGAATGTCGGCGTCCAATTTTTTTTCTTTCTATATAGAATTAATAAATATGAAGTTTGGGGGCAATCGAATAAATAAAAGCCGTGGCGGAAGCCGACTGAAAATTTCAAGAGAAGTATTGGAAAAATATGACTTTTTTCAGTTTTTAGGAAAATTTCGTTCTATAGTTTAATTTTTTCAACCACTTGTGTTATGAATCGATTTTAGTATCCCTAGTAAAAACTATTTTTATATAATCAGATATGATTTTTATATAATCATTTATGATTTTATACAATTATAACTTGTCGAGTATTGTAAAACATATATTTTTATATGATTATATCAAAAGATATTTAATTATATAAAATTATATTAACCAGATCCACCATTTTTCGGATCAAATCATGTATGGGTTAATATAATTATATAAAAAATATATTATCTGATCCGAAAAATGGTGGATCTGGTTAATATAATTTTATATAATTAAATATCTTTTGATATAATCATATAAAAATATATGTTTCACAATACTCGACAAGTTATAATTGTATAAAATCATAAATGATTGTATAAAAATCATATATGAATATATAAAAATCATTTTTACTAGGGATTACATTATATTTTCAAAACGCTGCATAACTTCAAAATCGATTAAGAACTCGCCAAGAAATAGCAAATGCCCCAGACCAATTTTGTGCCAAAACACACTAGGTCATGAAATTTGATGGCACTTTTCAGATCCATAAATCGGGAACTATGAGCCACCAACAAAAAAGAAGTGCATTGCCGGGCTAATCATTAAATTTTTATTTAAAATATAAAAAAAAATAATTAACATATTTAAAAAATAAAAATTTCTAAGTCCAAAGGAAATTCCCATATTTGAGAAAAAATTATCTACACCCGTATTCAAAATGATAAAGTGTTTGCTAACAACTTGCTGCTAACTTTTTCACACACAAATTTCCATAAGGGAATCTCGCAGCTAGTTAGTTAGCATATGCTTTTTCATTTTGAATACGGGGGCTAATCTTTAAAGAATTCAACAATAACATACTTTTTATCAATAGTAGCCAGCGGCTGGTAGTGTGTAGGACGTGAGATCCTGCTGCCCTGCAATACAAAGTTTTATTTATCATTTAAATTTAGTCATATCGTATTGTATTAACTTATATCCAATTTTATCGGGACAAAACTCGGATATAAGTTGATCACTTGATATAACTTTCTATCCTTGTAAATATAATTACATCCGATTTGATACAATTTCATATAACCAGTTTTCGGACGAAATTATATCCAGTTACATATTGCAAATATATGAAAAGTCATTGATGAATTCATAGTGTGATTTGCAAATTTATTTATTTATAATTTTTAGGGAAAAAGGTATATTCTTCTTCTTAACCTCAAAACTACTAAAAGAAAAACAACTTATTGGTATTCATTTTAATAGTGATATTGTCTGTGGAAGAAAGTATTCGGTCTAACCAGGAACCTTTAAATTAGATTGAACTTTAAAGTGCTTAGTGTTAAAAATAGGTGAAAAAATATATATTTTTTAATTTTGTACTCACGTAGAAAAATTATTGTTGAAGAGAATCCATAATAAGGAGTGCCACAGCTTTTAGTTTTGTACGAATGTCAAATTGAAGAAATATATAAAATTGAAGAAAATGTAAAGAGTGCACGAAATAGTCATAATATATTCCTAGTGATCATAATATGATCGTAAGTAATCACAATATATTCGACATGACAATAATATAGTCACTGGGAAAATATTATGATCACCAAAAAAATTATATGATAACAAGGACCATATTATGATTATTTCTGGATACATTGTGAAATTTTATACTTAACAATACTTTTCTACATTTGATAGATTCCATAATTTATTTTTATTTATATACCCAGCAAAAAAAATTGCAAGTACTAATGCTTTACAAACTACTTCTTTCAGATCTGCTAAATTTTTCAATAAAAATGTTTTCTTCTTCTTCTTCCTATAAATCAGCTCTAGTAAAAAATAAATATACATAGTTTTTGGAAATGTCAATTTAAAGTTTTTAAATAAGTAATCTTCCAAGTCCAGTACACAAATCTAAAAATAGAAAAATTATTTACCGCCATTTTTTATCAAATATTCAACATATATGTATAGGTGTAAGTTAAATTTAAGTTTGTTTTGTTTTAAATAAAAACTTATTACGGCTATCAAAACTTTCGTTAAAACGTCATATACATTATTATTTAAACAGTAGCCAATTTTCATGTCTGTTACGTGATAAACTTTTAAAATAAATTCACTTAATATTTTATAACCCCAACAAAAGAAACTATTAAAATCAATTCCAATTTTCTATACTTTAAGTGGGGTTTTCAACCATTTTTCACCCCAATTAGTAGTTATTTTCTATATAAAAAACCAATTGAAAAAATACTCGTACAAATCATAAAAAACAACAACTTAAATTAAAACTATTTTTCAACTTTGCAGACATCAAAATAAATCAAAAGTTCTTCAATATCAATTCCAAAAAAATAAAATAACTAACATTTCTTATGTTTAAACTCACCCCTCTTAACCCCTCCAACAAAAGACCAAAAAAAAAAAAACTAAACTTAAATTTTCTTAATATTATAACAAACAATAAAAACTTATGGAAAATGTAATAAATTCTATTCTTGCTATTTTTGTTATACAAAAGTAACAAAAAGAGTAGTGATTGTTGAAAACTCCATAGAACGTATAAAAATTAAATTTTGCTAGCAAATATAATAAAGTTAGCTTCTGGACGAAATTTTAATTTTAAGTGTAAAAAATTTAGTGTATTTTTGAAAAAAAAAATGTTCTTTATGATAGAAAAACAAAGTCAAACTAAAAAGAACTAACATTGATTAATGGTTTGGAAAATATATGTTTGCTATATTTATTAGTGATAGTTTAACAAGATATGACCTCTAAATAATAAAAGTTAATATTGCTAATTTCGTTGGCATATAATAAATTTATCACGGAAATTTATTAGCTGACAATAATGTGATTATTCTTAATTTTTTATAAATATATACAGATATAACGAGCAAAATTGTTAAAGTCAAGCATGTGGACTATATGATACCCTACACTGGTCTGGTGAGAGTCCGGTAATGTTTGGATTCAAAATTTGAATAGATTGAACTTAATTTTTATATAACAAAATGAAATATTTTAGGGGGGTGCCCCCAAAAAAAATCCGACACCAAATGGCTCCTCATCGGAAGCAAAAGTGGTGGTGAAGGGTTAAAAATCTACAAAAAGAACCACAACTTCCCGTAGTCGCCCCTAGTGTGGTAAAATATTAGACCGACCCCCATTAATTTTTCCCTCCAAATATCTTTTCTGAATCCCATACAATATGACATTTTTATAAAATGTTCTCCCACCACTCTAACTGTCAAAAGGGTGCCCCTATAGCTGTCAAATATTTGACCGACCCCCAATATTTTTTCAACCCCAAAATTTTCTCTCAACATATCAACACTCTATCTTCAACCCTTAAGGTGGTTATTTATTTGAATATTTATTGTTGTTTTTTGAACTGTTGTTTAATTTTATTTCTTTAAAGGCACATCTACACAGGATAGAAATCTCGTAGAGTTTGCGCTAGATTTGTCATTTCTAATATAGTTGGCACTAATTTTTATCATAAACGGATCATCTCTAGTTGTCATGTATTAGTTTCTGTTGAAATTGTAGTATTTTAAAGAATAACTTTTTCTCCAAATACCAAAAGGTGCATATAATAAACTAAAATGTTCAATAATGTTACAAGACATCTTAAAAATTGTTACTAATTAAATAAATTATGTATGACAGCAATTGTTAATGGAGATTACATTTCGTAGAGAGCTGTATTTTTATAAAGTCTATGGAGTTTCCTATTCCAAGTAGATGTTCCTTAAAACAGAGTTATATAATAAATCCAGCAGATTAAAGATTTTTTAGAAATATGTAAAAACAATGAAGTCATAGATATTGATTTAAAAAAATCGGAAACCTTTTGTTTTACATAGAATGAAAAAAGCCACCCAAATGTATATAGGTACATACCCAGTCAGAAAAATACAAACGGGAAAGCGGTGGCAAAGCACTTTAACAGGTGGTACAAGTACTAGCAAAAAGTGCTGTCCCATTCCCAAAATGATAACATCATTAGAGAAAATGACCGTCTGTTCAAAAAGCACTGGAGGAACAAAATTTTTGAAAGTTGGCCAAACGCTGGCAAAACCAATAAATAGGTGGTCTGGAAATATATTTTCCAAAATAATATTTAAAAAAAGTTCAATGTATTTTTTGGTCCTGCCGTGATTTGAATCCAGGCCGTCAGATTGGCAGACGATTGCTCTACCCACTGAGCTAACGACACGTATAATACTTGGTGGCTAAACACATAAATGAGTGATAAATGCTGGACAACTACTGGCGCTGCTAAAATGCTAGTACTGTGAAACAATTTTTTATAACTAATATGCCAGCGTTGAGAGACAAAAAAAAAGTGTGTCTTGAATGAGCTTTCCCACAAACAAAAAAATTGATTTTAAATTAAAAAAAAATCAAAAAAAAAATGTTCCTTGCAACCGGATTTGAACTCGGCACCTTCTGACTACAAACCTTTTTTAACGAAGCGCCAGCATTTTTATAAAATCATTGGTGTACCAGTGAATTGATTTTTGTACCAGCGGTAGCATTGGCTAGGATAACCACTGCTTGCAAACCTTGGCTTACCACTCTTAGCCAATTCTTTGCCAGTGTTTTTTTTTTGTAAACCACCGAAATTTTTGTAAAACAAATACTGGCAAAACGCTTTTTGCAAACGCTGGCAAAGCGTCCCAAATGAGTGTTCTGCCAGTCATTTATTTTTAACACCGGCGTTACTCAATGGTATGCCAGTGCTTGATTTTTTGTACTACTAACTATTTTTAAACTAACTATTTTGCTAGGACATTGACAGACCATCACGCTAACTAAACTATCAAATATCATGATAAACAATATACAGAGCCAATAATGAACTATGAGAACTTGTCAATAACAGCTAACTTAAACAAAGCCAGTATACTAATACCCATAACAAATACCTACCCCACAATTCTACCAATCGTGGTCAGTTAGTTTCATTTTATTGATATAAAATGCCCAAAAGCTAAAGTGTTGAATTGAACATTTACTTCGAACAAAGTATTTGTCTAAATATCTGAACAATTACCTCAAACCCTCACACAACCAACTACTTCACATAACGCATAGTGGAGTAGAAACAAAAGAGTTTGGAAGTATTTGAGCCATTTCTTACAGATAAAATTATAGTTAGCCCCAACCAAAGTAATTTCGAGCTTAAATTTGGAACAATTGCCATTCTGGCAATTTGAAAACTTAACAATCTTCTATTTTTCAAACTATTTTAAAAATTAAGAATATATAAACTAGGGCGTTTTAGCAAAAAGATTTTTTTGCTTTCTGCCAAACTTGGAGCTAGATAAGAATACACTCAGATAAAAAAGTTAGTAAAAAAATTTGTAAACAATTATTAAGAAGATAAACAAAAAAATCTAAAGTATAATGTTTGTATTTCTATCACTGATGACTTCTGAGAGTAAAAAACAACAATAACAGAAAGCTGAATAGGAAAGAAAAACTATGAAGTGTAGTGTATCTACTATGAGAAAGGACTTACGTGGGTGAGATGGCTAAGCTGTCGAACTCTAGTTGAGTTTGTAATGTGGGAGTGTATGAGTTTGATTCCTACAGCCGACAGGTTGTTGATAAAAATTATCATATAGAGTTAATCTGACAATGAAATATAAACAATAATACAATTTAAAGGAAAATCACTGATGAAGCCTGTCCATAAAAAAGGCAGAAACTAGATCTAGTTTGATTTGCAAATTAATAATGTATTTATAAATTTGAAAAAAATGTTTATTCTTCTTCTTAACCTCAAACCTACTTAATTAAAAATATCATTCTCCTCTAAGTGTTTGGAGGAAAAATGTGACAAATATTTTATTCGCCAGACACTAATATTGTACTCAAATACCTACACTAATTTCTATAGGAAATTTTGGGGTAACTACACATCCCGCTTTACCGATTGCAATTAATAGGGCGCGAAAATGATGTGACCCCACCATTTTAACAGATGGACAGACAATTTGAACAGACGGTTTTTGGACCAATATTTCGGCTCTCTCAAATTGTGCGGTTTTTAAAATCGGTTTAAAAACAGGGACTGAAAATAACAGTTATTTTTGATTTTTAAACAGAAGAAAATATCGGAGAACTGATTCGATTGTATCATATTGATCCTTGTAGAAAAGTCTATAAAAAGTGCAAATATAAAAGTTACAAAGAATAAAAAATTTTAAAGAATTCAATAAGGCCAGCAAGACAGAATACGTATTTTCGGCTTTCGCTACAAAGCCTCACCAGTGCCATTTGCCTTGATGGGTTAAATATTGATAATCGTCTACTTATGTGAAAGTTGAAGGCAAATCGAATATGTTAAAAATTCAACTTAGACTAACATCGACGAAATCTAACAATGCTATTTTTATCCTTTGTTATTATTATTCTCTTTTGCTTTGAACCTTAATTCTTAAGGTATCTTCTTAAGGGATTCAACTCTGTGTATGATAAACACAAATTTTTAAATTACAACGAACCGTTAAATTTAAATGTATTTTATTGAAATTACAGTTTGCACCGTATCATGTGTTTTTAAGATGAATGAGGGGTATGTATAGTGGATCTTTTTATTTGAGTTTATCATACACAGAGTTGAATAGAAGCAGCTGAGATACTTTATGAGTTAAGGTAAAAAGCAAAAAATAGTAATAATAACAAAGGGTAAAAATAGAATTGTTAGATTTCGTTGATGTTAGTGTAAGTTGAGTTGTTAACGTATTTGATTTGCTTTCCACTTTCACATAAGTAGACGATTATCATTATTTAACCCATCAAGGCAAATGACACTGATGATGGCTTTGTAACGAATTCTTTAAAAATTTTTTATTCTTTGTAATTTGCTTGTGAAAATTTCATCATCTTTCTTTCTTTAATTTGAAAAATAATTTAAAAATAAAGTTATATTAATTTGTGATCTAAAATCAAACTAAAAAACATTCATTTACTAAATTAAATTAAACTAAAAGTTATATTTTTTTTTTTTTTTTTTGAGGAAAAACTAAAAGTTATTTTTTGAAATCAATGCCAATTAGAAATTGCCATTGGGCTCACTTTTATAGGGATTTCTCATATTTTTATGTGTTTGAAATAAATTTGTCAAAATTTTAATATTTCCAAAACTTTAATGTGCTTCTTGTAAAAAAACAACTTTTATTTTAGTAGGTTTGAGGTTAAGAAGAGAAATAAACTTTTTTCTAAAAGTTATAAATACACTAATTTGCAAATCAGACTATTTTTGCTCGAAAAAATAAGTAAAAAAATTACTTTTAGTTTTTGCTCGATAAAACAAAAGTCAAAAAATATATTTTTTTTTTTTTGCTTAAAGAAATAAAAGTCAAAAAATAACTTTTATTTTTGCTTCAAGAAACAAAAGTCAAAAAATAACTTTTAGTTTTGCTCAAAGATATTAAATTAAAAAAAAACTTTTATTTTTGCTCAAAAAAATAAAAGTAAAAAAATAAGTTTTTTTACCTGACTTTTATGATAAAAATCATAGCCAACGTAACGGTCCCTGTTTATTAATAGAAAATTAGTAAGCTTTCAAATTGTTTGCTTATCCGAGGTAACCTAAGTTCTGGTACCTCTATGGGTATATGATTAAAAATTTACCTCGATATTACTGCTACTATGGCTGTGTGAAATTTTACGCCAATTGGACTGGCCAATAATAAACTTCAAACATAATTTTATTCTGGCCCACTGTGTAACGTTTATAATATATAGACAATATAAAGTTTAAATGAACAAAGTTTAAGGCAAAAACATGAAATGGAATAGAAAAGCCATCAACAAATAATGTCAAAATATTATTTACACAGTAGCTGTAGGAGAAGCGAAAAGTTTATTAAATTTGCAAAGAAGGAAGGAGAATTAATCAAGGTTGGCAAGAGATATCGATACCGGTCACTTTTTCGACACCCATTCAAAATTATAGCTCTTACCGAAACTCTTGATGTCAAATCTGTTTTTCCTAAAACGTATTAAATCGATTTTCAAAAAAACAGATTTTTGCCAAAAAAAAAAATATAAATTTTTTTAAAAGAAAATAACCGAAATTGTAAATTTATTTAATATTAGCGCTTATTATTCTCAGAAATCCGTATTGCCCGATTGAGGTATGGTTATCAAGTTTTAATTTGGATTGGTAACATTCTATAATTTAAGAAAGACTCAGAATTTATTGTGAATTTACAGTACGTACTGATGGTATTGATGTTTCGGAATTAACCAATGTAATACCTCTACCGATACCACTACTGAACCTAACACAATACATACCAGTACCAATAACAGTACCGTTATACTTTTCGGTTGCCATACTTGAAATAAATTGATATTATACAGACATAATAGCAAGCACCTAAAATATGATAGACAATAACACCACAGACCAATTGACGAAAAATCTAATAAAATATGAATGACTGTCACTTCAGGAGAGTTTAACACAAAACGAGTGTAATGAATAATGAACAAAGAAAATAGTTATATTAAATCCAGGAATTACAGGTGTAATTTGAAAGAAATTATAGTTTACAAATGGAATGCGCAATGTGTGGTTCATAGAATATTTTTGAAACTCACAAAACTAATACTCACTAAAAAAAATCCATGTTTAATTTAAATTAATTTTTTTCATTTTACACTTTAAAGGAAAATTATGCTATAAATTATCAATATATGAGTTAAAACTAAATTAAAATACAGACATTTTTAATCATTGATGGATGCTCCAACCAGTAATTGAAAATTTAAAATCTACCGATTAAAATAACGTAACCATTATTTTGACTTCAGATTCTTGTTAAGAGTCCTCAAATTATAAAAAGTATGAAACATATTTTGCCCCTCCCCCTCCTATTGACCAAAAATTTCATTCGAAAATCGTTTTTCTGAGCCCCGTTTTACCCCTTAAACATTCGACTAGCCGAAAATCCTTTGGTTTGTTTTCTTTTCGCCATAAAACGAAGCGATATGCCCAATTTTAACTATCTATCTTCATGAGTTTAGGAGAAATACCAAAACCCCCTTTTCATGGAGATTATGATATATTCAAAAAACTATACTCCATTAAAACATATCGCAATCATATTGCAATGTTGAACTGCTTATACATATGTGACGCGCAAAATAGAAAGGGACCTAAGGGTAAAAACCGGTTTTGTTCAGGAGAGCCATTTTAAAGATTTAAATACGTGTATCTTTGGTGTACCATCACTGAGTGTGTTGGTATTGGTCTCATTTGAAAGCGACACATCTCATGACGTCAGGAACGTGTTGGTCAACCTTAAAACGCGCGTAGGTCGTCCCTACCTCTTGTTTTGTGTAGTTGGTTTTTACTGTTTTCGACCTAGCGCGCTGTTTCCATGAGTTTGATATCAATTTTACTCGCGGTTTTTCGAATCCAGCTTTAATTTCTGAAATTATTAATTGTGAATTATAATAAATACTCATGTATAATTCTTTTAAATCGTGAATATCACTCTGTTAGTACGAAAATTTGTTCACATAATCTTATTATGTTATTCGCGAAAATAATTTAAAACTGATAACATTCTTACTGTTTGTTTCAGGATGAAATGGTGGACGAATTCGAAGAAGTAGATTTACTTTATCGTCGACTTCACTTTCATAAAACGCGCATATCTCTGGGAGGGAACACTTTTGGGGCATGGGATCGGTCTCATTCGATGCTCAGATATTGTCCACATCAAAAAAAAAAAAAAAAAAAAAAAAAAATTGATTTTTTTACCCTTAGGTCCCTTTCTCTATGCGCTGTCACATATAATGATTTTTATTTGACGTTACTCATATTGTATGTTCCGATAACTCAGGGTTATGGCGTTTTCTTTTCTGGAAAAAATGTTGCAATTTTTCTGCCCTTTTTTTACAAAATGAATTTTTGTGTATAGTAATAAAAGATAAACATAGACAAATTTGGTATCAAATTAAAGGTATTTCAGATATCAATCTAACCGTGTATAAAATATGTCTAATTATTCCATTTTTCTATATTTTGGTGTTTTGTTAAATAAGTTGAATATTGTTGGACATTTTTGAAGCATAGTTAAATAGGTCTTTAAAATACCTTTAATTTTATACCTAGTATGCCTATATTTACTTATTATTTCTATGCACAAAAATACATTTTTTAAAAAAAGGGCAGAAAAAAGGCAACACTTTTTTCAGAAAAGAAAACGGCATTAGAGTTCTCGGCTAACAAGCAAGAATTCCAGATTCGAATAACAGCTCGACCACATTTATATATTTAATAAAAAACTAAAATTATTTGTAATAATTTTTTTTTTTAAATAAAATTCTTTTTATTGAAATCTATTTTTAGACACATTACTCTTTCCATCATTGTAGCCACATAATCAAACACTTACTTTATCACCTCCTCCTCATACATTACATTGGTAAAAACTAATTCATTGGCCCATGTGGTTACTCACTACCTTATACACTATTTGGTAATGTGTGGCTTTGCTTTATAATTATACACATAGATAAATCAGTTTCCATCTTTGTTGTTAACTGAAAAACTTTTAATTTCAATAAATTTTATTTACGTCAAAATTTACATATATTTCTGTATTTTATTTAAAAAAAACCCCCATATCTCTTTGGTCGACTTAATTAATTTTTATTTTATTTTTACGGTTAAGCTTTTAAGTTTGTTCACCTCAGTATTTTTAAAGAATTCAAAACTAAACAAAACCCCTTCAAATACGATAATGTTCAATTTTTATTTAAGTATAACTGAATTCCATTTTGCAATATTTATAACAGAAAAACTGCATGATGGTGACGATGGCGGTTTTTAACATTATGTGGCACCTATTAAATGACCATTACAAATGAACGATATCAAGTCATGAAATTGATATTCTTTGTTTGACTTGTCATCATATGTATGACCCTTTTAAGCAACAATAAACACACAGAACATTAAATAAATTCCTTGTCGAGTTGTTTTGCTTTTTGTTCTATATAAGCAGAGCTTCGCAGAATGAATTCTATTTTGAATAAATTTGATAAAAGTGGAATGCCATTTCCTTTTAAACAGTCGTAGGGAAATGATTTTTTTGAATTTATACTATCAAATTTATACTAGGAATTCAACTTTCATTCGTTTTTTTTCAACTATTGAATTAAGAATTTATACAGTTTGGGAATTTAATTGCTCAATTGCTTTTATTGCTTTCGATTTAGAATATAGTCGATTTTCTTCATTCGATTATAAAATTTTGTAAACTAAAAATTTTTTGTTAGATATCCATGCCCTTTTTGAACATATTTACATAACATCAAAATTAAAAATTATACATAAGATTCGTCAGTGGTTAGTTTATGTGTCAATCTGTCGAATTTTTAAATTGCCTCTATATAAAAACTTTTTGTGTATGCGATGACCGGGAATCGAACCGGTATACCGGTATCCTTCTACACACGCTTTGACTCAGCATTACCTCTTAACGAGACAAACCAAAAAAAAAAAAAAAAAAAAAAAAAACATAGAATCTTAAATTTGTCCATAATGGATTAATCCATCATATTTTATATTAGATCTTGTTGAAAATATATTTTATAAAGTTTTCTCATAGTGTACTATTTGTACTGATTTAATAATCAGCTGAAGAAATACCGCACTGGAAGGAAATCGTAAATATCGGTCCTATATCAGTAAATTCCACTTCAACACTTTACGAATTTTGTATTGGTTAATTTATGACTAATTAAAACTAATTTAATACTTAAGTGATAATTTAGAAACGCCAGGTTTGTAATAAGAACTAAGATAAATTCTTTCTTAAATAAAACATTTTTAAACAGAATGCCTTATTTAAAAAATAATCAAGATAAAACACGATTGTAGTTCTGACTATAAAACTGGTCATAACAACTTTTTCTTTCTTGTATTTGTAAGAACTGAGTAAACTTTCTCTAATAAAATAAAAAAGTGGCAAAACGAATGAAGAAAATAGAATATCATAACCAAACTCCTCAACCAAATGAAACAAAACCCAATGAATAAGATAACCAAAATCCAAATTTTAAAATCAAATCGAATCAATTCGTTGCGATCGAATTCAGTTATTGAACATAAATGAATGATAAAAAATAATATAATTCTTTGTAAAACAAATCGCATGATAATAACTAAGAGCTCATTGATCTATGAGAACAATTAAGGATTCATTCCATTCACTAAAATTCGATTATATTAAAGTGAAATATTTAAAGGCAGATGTTGAAGAAAAACAATGAAAGATTTTTTATATATATTTTTTTATATATTTTATATATTTTTCACAATTTGCCAAATTAGTTTTGGGATTTTAGCACATTTAATTCATTTAATGCAATTATTGTTTATCCCTATAAAAATAAATTAGAAATAACGAATATCGTTGGCTTAGTCGGTAAACCTGCAAGTCCAATTTTAATGCAAGTTGAGTTTTTGATGTAGTATGCTTGTGTAACTCAAAACACATTATTTACAAAAAAAAAATACCATTATGTTGTTTTTTCTTGTTGTTATGCAGTGGTAAGCAATTTTGTCAAGTCCAAAAAAACAAACAAAACATCGAAAACCACATGCTAAGTCCAGCTGAAAACAACACACATTTTGTTTCAACAAATTTCTTCAATAGAATTAAATGCGACTTTTGTTTATTTAAACTTTTTAGTTATTTTAACTTTTAAGGTACCCAGTGTACAATTGGAGTCCGAAAAGACTCATAAAAGAGCCCTTAGACCTTCTGAAATCATAGATATATGAGGGTGTTTTTCTTCACCGATGAAGCCTCTTTTGAGCGCACTTGTATCACTCATAAAAGACTCCAAATTATAAGCATTGCTGGAAAATTTTGAAATTTCTGAGCCATTTATGAGTCATTTGTGACAAATTTTTGAGTAATTTATGAGCATTGAAAAAAATTTGAATACGCTCATAAATAAGAGTCTATTATGTTTCATTTATGACTCTTAGATTTGAAAGACGTTCGTCTTTCAGAGTCTTTTATGAGTCATAATTTCTGAGCGCTCAGAAAAATGTTGGCTGGGTAACTATTACTTATAAATTTTTTCAGGAAAAACATTGTTAATTTATAAATTTTATTAGGCGATTGTCATGAATTCTGCTGACATAAATAAAAATAAAATAAGATAAAAAAAGAAAATCTGCTAAGTCTACAAAGTTGAAAGAAAATGCGCATTCTGCCTTGCTGGTCTTATCGAATTTTTTCAATAATTTTTATTCTTTGTAATTTACTTGTAAAAATTGTATCATCTTTCTTTGATTTGAAAATAATTTAAAACAGAAAGTGATATTAATTTATGATCTTGAGTCAAACTAAAATAACATTCATTTACTTAAAATAACAGATCAACTAAAAACTTTTCCCCCATTCATCGAAAATCTGGTAAGTCCACATTTAAAATATAAAATTATGAAGAGCAAATCTGCTAAGTCCAAAAAGAGCCTATAAGCCTGCAAACTTTTATTTTTGAATTCTATGTTTTTTTGTGATTAAACAAGATGAACTAAAGAAGGAAACTGCGTTTACAGATTTAAAAAAAGTTAACCCAAAAAAAAGTTAGACAGTTTTTTGTCTCTCCTGAAAAATTAAAAAAAAAACGACTTGACAGGTTTGACGACTAAGCCAACGATATGCAAGTCCTTGTGCAAATTTAAACGTAACTTCCAATTATAGAAAACATACGATTTTCATTTATTGGTTATACATAAATAGAAGTCACTATATTGCTAGATCTGTCAAAACAACAGAGTAGTATTTTGGAAGATGACAAAGCGAATTGTAGTAAAATTTTTTTGTTGTTTTTGTTTTTTTCTTTGATATTTTAAATGTTAAATGACGCTCCTAGACGAGAACAAGAAATTCTCATTGTGTTTGTGATTTAACCTAATAAATATTTCTAGAAATTCTAAAATGTCGTCCCCTGACGATTTCCTTAGGCAAGAATAAAATCCGGATAGGGACATGCCTGCAACAGATTATTTTTCACAATTTGCCAAATAAGTTTTGGGATTTTAACACATTTAATTCATTTAATGACTTATTGAATAGTTGGCAAATATAAAATAGATTTATAAATTTAAATATTGAATCAACATAAACATTTTCAAAGAATTTTATTTAAAAATTTTAAAACCGTTAAAGGCTTTGAGGGCTATCGACTATCCAAATTAAAAATATAGTCGATCATAATTGAACGCCTAATTAAGGATTGAAATCTTTACAAGCTCTGTATACGAGTCAACACTAGGTATGTATGTAGCATACAAATAAAGCGAATAATGTACGAAATGTGTATTTATTGTTTGTCAATATATATTTTTCCAATTATGGTCACGATATACCATACAAATTATTTAAAAGAAAAACAACAATCACTAGTCGGGAGAACAAAAATTGCTGACAATCATAATTTATAAAAAAAAAAAATGAAGCGAAAATAAGTGAGGAAATGAAAAATGGTAACTATCGATTTAATATTACCTTACAGTATGAAATTATTTCATTATTTTATTTCGTATTGCAAGAACAGCTATTTCTTTGTGTTGCTGTGTGTGTTTCCGTTTTAAACTTTAAAAAACTAAATTTTTTGAAATTTTAAAAACAACGATAAACCATATCATTGAAGGAATTCACAATAGAAGTGCTAACATTAGCAGGTTCTAAAATTGTATTATTTTTTAATTTTAATTTACTAATTTATATCCCAGTGTAGAAACGGTAATGAAATATCATTATTTTTTGGAGTACCAGTAATGACACCCACTTACCTTCTGCTTTATTTTAAAACATATAATAATGATAATGATAATGACTTATTTTTAACATTATTTCAAATAGAAAATAATTTTCTACATTTTTTTTAAATTTTTGAAATCTATTTTTAGACTCAATAGTTTTATAACACTGGTAAAGATATATGTAACCACATATTTTTTGACTTTTCGTATGTTGGCGAGTAAGCTTACTTGTGTGCAGCAGGTCAATTATGTTTTTATCTATTAAATATTACATGTCGATAAAGCTCAGATGGTAGAGCTATTGACTGGCAATCTGTAGACCCAGGTTCGATTCCCGCACCAGCAAATTTTAATAAAAAAAATACAATAAAAAATATTTTTTTATATATAATTTATTTTTTTGAAAATCTATTTTTAGACTCATTATTTTTATCAGTACTGGTATATATTTTTTGATTTTTCGTATGCTGGTGTGTAACGACAACTCATTATTTTTCGCGACATCGCTATATAAAGGTAATAAGAAATGTAATAACAAAAGTAACTAGTTACCATTACCAAGTATGTAGTTACATAACCACATATCTGGTAATGATTTTCTACACTGAGATAGTACGAACTGTGAATTTCATCAATTATTTTACATTTTATTGCTTAGATTGTCGAGTCAAATTTCGTGAAACGAATTTTTAATGGTTTTTATTAGTTCTGTTGAAAATGACATTAAAGTGTCGCTGAGTACAAATCTAATACCAGGATTTTGAAATTAGTAATTACGTACACACAGAGAAAAAATATGCCATTTTCCAACTGAAATTCGGTTACGTCTACTAAAATAGGTTGGTACAATTGAATACTGGTTAACACAACAAAATTCGGTTTATACAACTGCATTTTAGTTGACTTATTTTTATCATTATTTCAAATAGAAAATAATTTTCTAGATTTTTTTTTAAATTTTTTGAAATCTATTTTAGACTCAATATTTTTTAAACACTGGTAAGGATATATGTAACCACATATTTTTTGACTTTTCGTATGTTGGCGAGTAAGCTTACTTGTGTGCAGCAGGTCAATTATGTTTTTATCTATTAAATATTACATGTCGATATAGCTCAGGTGGTAGATCTATTGTCTGGCAATCTGTAGACCCAGGTTCGATTCCCGCACGAGCAAATTTTATTTAAAAAAAAAATACAATAAAAGATATTTTTTTTATATAATTTATTTTTTTTGAAAATCAATTTTTAGACTCATTATTTTGTAAGTGGTGGTAAGCACATAGGTAATGATATATTTTTTGATTTTTCGTATGCTGGTGTGTAACCACCCAGCAAAACCTTCTATTACCAGGTAAAGGGAAATGTAATAAGAAACCAAAAATTGGAACTACTTGGACTTTGGTCGCATAACACATTATTTTAACATGGGTGTGTCATTGGGGGTAAACGGTTGCCTAAATCGTACCGGTATAGGCTAATATAAGTGATTACGAATGAACTACTGAAATAAGTTGTTACTTGTAATATTAAATTCACTAGTTAGCTAAAATAAGTACATACTTTTATAGAGTGAAGTAAGTCATTACACATTAATACATATTTCATTGGTTACATATAGAGAATAAAATAAGACGTTACTAGTAATGACTTTGTTTAAAAGTACACCGATCCGAGCAATGTAATTAGATTCTAAATTTTTATTAAACCGTACTTCCCTATAAGGACAATGTGGTGAGAGTGCTTGGTAGCACTTGAAAATGCATTGATTGTAAACCAATGATTCTATGAAATTATTTTTTTCATAAGTTTTTTCTCTGTTTATTGTAAAATAATTTGTGAATTCTGTTTTGAATTTGTAATATTTGATCTGCAACCGAACAAAAATAACACTCATTGTAAAATTCTTCAGATCAACTAAAGTTTACGGTAAAATTACATTTGATATTTTCATAATTTTAACTGCTATTTTCTAATAACATTACAACTCATTATTTCTGGATTTTAAAGGGTATTTGTTGAAACTCAATTGGTATTTTCTGAATTTCAATTGATATATTAAAAATTTCAAATGATATTTTCTATATTTAAAATCGAATTTGAATTCATAATTTCGTAATATCGAATAGAAATTTTAAATGATGTTTTCTAAATTTCAAATGAAAATTCTAAACTTTAATTTATATTTTCTGAATTACAATGCAAAAGTTGCTGAAATTATAACAAGATTATACAATACTAGCGGGCGCAGCCCGCTACGTTGTTAGCGTGCCTTAAAGGTTAAGGGGGGGGGGGGGCTGCGCCCCCCACAATTTTTATTAAATTCGTTTTTTTATTTAAAGTTTTTTTATTTAAAGCCTTCACCCAGCCACCACAAATAAATAATTCTGCACAACAATGGGTTTAAAATAAATAAATATTTGATCACTTTTTCTCATGAAAGTGGACTGTTATTAATGAATCCATAATAAATTGCAATATACGTGTGTATGTTAAGATAATTTGGTAAAGTGCGAACTTAGGTAGATAGACCCGTAAGTAGTTTTGTTCATTTGTGTTTTGAATGAAAATAAATAACGTAAAGCAGGATTGGAAAGCATTTTATAATATTAAAAATAGCGGGCAAAGCTACGTTGTTAGCGTGTCTTAAAGTTTTTTTTTTAATTCCAGTTTATGTAAAGGTAGATCTGGCAATTCAAGTAAATTCACAAATTCAGTTGGAAAATTTACTGCGTCGGTTTCTTCCACCGGTGCTTCGTTGCATGAAGTTTAAATATCGGAATATATAAGTTCCATTCCTTTTCTAAGGTTTTTTCTCTTTCAGAAAATTTGTTTAACTTTTTGGGGAGTATGTTTCAATACTACATGAGTTTCATATTCCGTTGATAGTGTTTGAACAGGTAATTCCCTCTTCCAATCCATTTGCATTGTCTATAATTTCAATTCCACTCGTTCAACGTTTATATCCATTTCATTCCACTTGTGTAGTGTTTCAATCCCACTCGTTTCCTATTTAGTTTCTTAATTTTAGTGTTTCATATACACTTGTTCTTTAAGTTTTAGGTTTCTAGCTAAAGACGCAGACGTTAAGGGGGGGAGGGGGGGGGCAATTTTCCCCTTTTGAACCACCATTTTTACCACGTTCCTGTCCAAAGTCCTAGAAATGCCTTGTCGATAAGTTAGCCCATACTCCAAGGAAAACATATTATATATTACAGGATTCTAGCCGAAGGGGTCGGTAAGGCCATCAAGGGGGAGAATTATTCCGTTTTTACCCCTCCCGGTAGGAATTTCCAAAAATTCCGTCTTAGAGGACGTCTGCGTTGGAGGAGGAACCTACTACATACATAATTTTAGGTCTCTATAACCAGCAGTTTGGCCAGGCCGTCAATGGGGAAGTTTTTTCCCTTTTTACCCCTCCCGGTATGAATTTCCAAAAATACCATCTTAGGGGACGTCAACGTTGGAGAAGGAACCCAAATAACGAATTTAAGCTCCCTAGTTCCAGCAGTTTGACCAGACCTTAAGGGGGAGACTTTCCTGTTTTAGACCCCACCTGTGGACATTTCCAAAAATCTCATCTTACCGGATGTCTACAATAGAGGAGGAACTCTAATACCAAATTTCAACCTCCTACCTCCAGCGGTTTGGGCAGGCCTTTAAGCGGCACTTTTCGCTTCATTAATCCCCATTTTTGCAATGTCCCTGTCCAAAATTCCAAAAAGCACCTTCCCGATAAGTAAGCCCATACTCCATGGAGCATATGTTTTACATTTCAGGTCTCTAGCCAACTTACTATTGTGCCCCTCTCGGTAGGAATTTTCGAAAATCCATCGACAGGAAATATCAGCTTCCTAGTTCCAGCAGTTTGAGCAGGCTGTCAAGGAGGACACTTTTTCTTTTTTTGTCCCTCCCGGTTGGAATTAGGCTGGAAGAGGAACCTAAGTACCGAATTTCAACTCCCTAGTTCCAGCAGTTTGGACAGGTCGTTAAGGGGCACTTTCCTTTTTTAGCCCCCATTTTATAACGAAGCTGTCCAAAATTCAAAAAGTATCTTTCTAATAAGTTAGCCCTTACTCCAGGGACACACATTTTAAATTTAAGGTTTCTAGCCGAAGGGGTTTTTACCGGCCCCCAAGGTGAGGCTTTTCTTCTTTTTGCCCCTGCCTTTAGGAATTTAGAAAAATTCCATCTTCGCGGCTATCTGCGATGGATGAGGAACATTCATACCAAATTTCAACTGCATTGCCTAAGCGGTTTGGGCAGGCCGTTAGTGGGGACATTTTTCCCTTTCAACCACCATTTTTACTATGTTGCTGTTCCAAAATAGAAAAATTACGTTGCCGGTGAGTTAGTCCTACTCCAAGGAATACATATTTAACATTTTAGGTTGGCCAAAAGGGATTGGGCAAGCCGTCAGGAGGAGACTTTTACCTTATTTCCCCTCCCGATAGGAATTTCAAAAATTCCGTCTAAGCGGACACCTACACAGAAGGAGGAACTCACATACCGAGTTTCCTTTTGGGATATCCTGTAGGGAATTCCAAAAATACAAACTTAGTCGATGTCTACTACAGTGGAGGAACCTTTATACCAAATTTCAACTTCTTACCTCCAGTGGTTTGGGCAGGCACTTTTCCAATTTGTGAGACTGTTTATGGGGAGACTTTTCCCCTTTTTGCCCGTTACGGTAGGAATTTCCAAAAATCCCGTCTTAGAGCACGTCTATGCCGAATATCAAGAAACCTTGTTTTAGTGGAGATATCCGTGGGGGAGGAAAAAAAGTAGTTTTTTTGAAATTATATATTATTTTAAATGGTACTTTTTGGAAAAACGAAATTTTTTGGTAAAAGATACTTTGTTTTTACAAAGTACTTTATTTGTCCTTTTTTGGAAAATTTATTTTTTTTTAAAAGTTGTTTTTTTTTGGAAAAATTTATGTTTTTTGGAAAAAGGATCTCTTTTTGGAAAAGGTACTTCTTTTGGAAAAGGAAAAATTTTTTTAGAAAAAGGTCTTTTTTTGGGAAAAGGTACTTTTTTTGGAAAAGGTACTTTTTTTGAAAAAGGTATTTTTTTGAAAAATGTATGTTTTTTGGGAAAAGGAACATTTTTTTAGAAAAAGGTACTTTTTTGGGAAAAGGTACTTTTTTTTGGAAAAGGTACTTTTTTTGAAAAAGGTATTTTTTTGAAAAAATGTATGTTTTTTGGGAAAAGGAACATTTTTTTAGAAAAAGGTACTTTTTTTGGGAAAAAGTACTTTTTTTGGAAAAGGTACTTTTTTTGAATAAGTTATTTTTTTGGAAAAATTTATGTTTTTTGGGAAAAGGTGCTTTTTTTTTTGGAAAAGGTACATTTTTTTAGAAAAAGGTACATTTTTTGGAAAAAGGTACTTTTTTTAAAAAAATTATTTTTTTTGGAAAAAGGTACTTTTTTTGTAAAAAGGTATTTTTTTTGTAAAAAGGTACTTTTTTTGGAAAAGGTACTTTTTTTGGAAAAAGGTACTTTTTTTGGAAAAGGTACTTTTTTTTGGAAAAGAGTACTTTTTTTGGGAAAAGGTACTTTTTTTGGAAAAAGGTACTTTTTTTGGAAAAATGTACTTTTTTTGGAAAAAGGTACTTTTTTTTGGAAAAAGGTACTTTTTTTTGGAAAAAGGTACTTTTTTTTGGAAAAAGGTACTTTTTTTGGAAAAAGGTACTTTTTTTGGAAAAAGGTACTTTTTTTGGAAAAAGGAATT